>CM036622.1:35317226-36738476 GCA_020746105.1 Trogon surrucura
AACTGGAGAGGCCTGTCAGTCTTCCTGTCAGGAATGAAAGTCTGAGTGAAATCGAAAGCTCATTGAGGTCAGTAGGACTCTTTCCATTTCCCTGTTTCTGGTTGTGAATTGACTCGTCCCTGCAAGAAGCCTCTGCCTCCAGGATAATTTGGGAATTGGTAGGGTAGCTCATTTTTTCAGGCAATGACTTTGACCTTTTGATTTAAAATCCTTTTGCCAAGAGTTAATATGTCCTTGAGCATTCAAGTGACCATCTACATGGGACGATGGCCCGTAACCCAAGTTCTTGTTTCATAAAAGGGGAGGGAAGAAGAAATCTGGGGCATAGCAATGGTGTAGCTGCTCTGCAGCTGTTTGGGGCAGGGCCGTGGGACGGTAGAAGAGCCAGATTCAGTTACCAGAACACAAGTGTGATTCTTGCCCCCTTTTATCCCCTCCACCTCACCCAGTCAGAGGTGCTCTGCAAATCAGAGCCCAAGACTCTAGGTTTGAGCTATGTCCTGGCCTTTTTTATCTCTCTCTGTTGCACTTTGGAGCGGGCCTGCACTGTCACACTGTATGTGAGCTTAGTTCAGCCAACAGCCTTGAGTTGTGATGGCTTTAACATGCCTTTCAGTTTACTGACATGTGGAGGCCTTGCCTCGGCTACCCAAATGGCCTTAAAACAAGAGAGCCATGTTCTAAAAGGGCCGAGAAAGCCGGGGAATTCCCCAGTGCCTCATCCCAGAGCTGTGCTCCCACAGGCAGCTGCTTTGGCGGCTGTGGAGCCACCGATATTCCATCTGGCCTGGACTCGGCCACGTGTTAGCTCTGTGTGGCTCCTCGTGTTCTGGAACGTGGAGAGCAGCTCCCTTAAATGACTGATGTTTGCATTCATTCCATGTGTTATTCTCATTTAAATCTTCCAGTATAAATGCGACTGTTCTTTGGTTTGATTGCCATGAAATGTGAATTAACGCCTGCTCACTTGTTGTGTTTTGTTGGGTTTTGTTTTCCCTAGGAAATGACCTGCAGTTGAGCGAGTCTGGGAGCGACAGTGATGACTAGAGGCTGAGCTTTTCCTGATTCTGTTACATATACATGAAGAACTAATTTACCCTGAAGTGATGCTATTATTTATGAAGAGGAACTGGCACAGAGATAGTTCCACGTGTGGAATTTTAATAGAAATGCGTAGCCCTGCAAAATAGCAGATGTTGAGGGCTGTTCCACTTTGTTAATTAAGTGTATATTTTGTGTATATTCTTACTCTTTTAAAGCTTTAAATAGATATGTACAGTGGGTAAGCCAATATATGTTCCTGTGTTCCTGTCCGTCATCCTTAAGTTTAATATGTAACTATATGATGTCATCTAAAAATGTCTTGTTTGTAGAAGACTTTGCGGGGGAACTGTTGTATATAGGACGAGCATGAGCCAACAATGAGTTTAAAAAACTGTGCAGGAGCTAGTATGTGCACTGAAGTGGGGCTGTTTTAAATTAACTTTCAATACTAAGTTGATCTCTTTGATTTGGGACTTTCTTGATGTCTTTTTCTTGCTATTTCTGATTGATTTAATGGACTTACTTTTTAAACAGTAGGAAAATGGAAATCATAAAATCACGTTCATCACAGACCTTGCTGCACCAGTGCCTTATAAACAGGTTTTTTTCATTAGCGCTTCAGTTCTTGCCACCTTTCCCTATAGGGAACAATACGGAAGCCTCCTCAGATTGCTCTTGCAAACCGGAGCTGTATTTCACAGACAACAACTGTGCTCCGAGGGCAGTTGCCCTAGCAAGATAAAGGATATGCATCAGTCACCTGAACACGTCCAAATAAGAACCAGATCAGCATTTGCTTTTGCACCTGTCTCATTTAACTCAGACATTCAGACCTAGTCATCAGAAATATGTAGGAGCCCGACTACCAGTGGAATTACAGCGTCACAGATGGAAGATACTGGACGTACTGAAATTGTAAGACCAGAGCCCTCTTTGCATTTTCCTAGAGAATGAAGAAAAAAGAGGTGACTGTACAATTAACCATTAAACAGCAGAAGCCTCTCTCCCACCACAGTTGTTCAGGCAGACTTTAGTCCGTGTTGTTTGTTGGACAGGGTCACTGTGCCTGGCACGAGTACACAGAACAGGAAATATTTGCAGAGGGTGAAATTCACCCCTGTTTAAGGGTGTTTAAGGGTGCTTAGTTGGATTATCATTAACATTTTTTGCTTGCATGGAAAATGAGTGTCACAAGCAGCCTCTTACAGCTTGAACACCAGAGTGACTTTTTAAAAGGAAATTGAACTGGCATAGGACAAGTGACACCACAGTTGTGGTGCAATCCAGGGGAATGGGAAACTGAGGCAGAGGCCTCTCCATCCTGAAGTGTCTGCTGTTGTCTGTCTGTTAGTTTGTCTTTTAACACCTGTTTGTTTACTGAACTCTTTCATTTGTTTTTTTAAGGTGTTGAAGAGCAAGGGGGACATTTGAAGGGAGATTTTATTAAATGGTTTATTTTTTTGCATTAGATACATATTGAGGCATATTTTTGCATTATTGTACATACACTTAAAAATACTTGTTTTTTTTAAAGTGTTTTGTGATGTGGGTACATATTTTAACAGACAATTATGAAATATACTTGATGTAAAGACACCACAGTGTTCCTTTTTTTTTTTCCTTCTTTCCCCTTTCCCCCACCTCCCGATTCCTCCTCAGATGGTGAAAGTTCTCTATTTTAAGAAGTTTCTGCCAATTTGGGTTTTTACACTTCGGTGCAGGAGATCTGCATGGTAGTTGGTGGTTTAATTAATGCTTACACTGCCTCTGATTTTTCCCCAGCTTAATGTTTGAATAAGCAGGGAGGCATTTCTCTGCTTCCATTTCCCCGTTACCGGAGCTTATTCCTGATTTGTGTTGACATAATTTGTGCTTAAATGGAAAAGGAGCAGCGTGGCATGTTTTTTGCTTATCATTCACCAGGAACTTATGCAATCTGAGATCCAGAACATGTCATAGGTGGTTTACTAATTACGTGTGAATAAAATAGATGAAACTTAAGAGGACAAGCCAAAACCAGGCTATGTTGATTTGAGTCACAAATTTCATTATGGTTTAGATCAGCAAGTGGGAAAGCTTCACTCGAATACCAATTTCTGCCTCATTTTGTATTTGTACTCTAGGTCAAGTTTCCCTGCTATCCCTCCCTGAAAGACTTTTTCTTCCCTGCCTGTTTGTTGATAACCAGATGGCCATACTTTCACTCAGCGGTAGCACTTCTAAACCGCATTTGGCTGTCCCCTGGAGACGCTTCGTGTTGAGGGTGTCCAGCCTGGCGTCGGTGAGCTGCTGAGCCGCATCCCACACCCAGCATCTGGCTGGCCCTGGGGCTGGTGAGTGATGCACTGGCCCGTGGCCCGCTCATGGGCGTAAGTCCCCGTGTGTGTGTGACCAGCTCGTACCCTCCCTGCCACTGTGTCCTGAGGCATCTGCCTGAGAAGCATTCTGGGATCTCCACCCTTCCCACAGCTCTCATGGCACGTGAAACATGTTTTGGGAAAGTGAACCAGGTGGAGGCATAGGGAGGCAACTTGTAAGGTCACAAAGGGTGGATGCCACTTCTTTTCCTTTTTCTAAGGAAGTGAGTGTATTTTGAGGCCATTGCCAGGCTGACATTGACTGGGGCTCTTCATATATTAAGAAATAGTAAACATTGTCTGTCCTTGTTAGATCATTGTTCATTCAGTCATGAGTTGTAGCGAGTTTTATTCAGACGGGAATTGGAATTCAAATTACTGACAGAAAAGCAAGTTATTTAGAATACTTTTAATTAGTTTGCAATGACTTTAACATGCAGGAGAAGTAAGTTGGCTAAAAGATGTTTGGTTAAACCTGTAAATGAAACAAAGCATTCCTGATTATTCCTGGTGAGTTCTAATCCTGCAGGATTTTAGCACTAGCAGATCTTGCTACCTTACACTAATTTTTCCACGTAAAGAAGAAACATCATTTTATATGCCAATTAGTCTAAATTAGCAATTTAAATTGAATTAGCAGCATATATGGAAGGAATGCAGTTATCTGAATGAACTAGAACTGGGTAAACATTCTTTGCATTCATGGGAGAGCTGCTTGCTTGCCATGGCAAGCTTAGCAGTCCAAGATAGCTTTGGTTCTTGATGATTTCTGCTCTTCAGTGTCTTCATCCCTTTCAGTGCTCTGACTTTCCTTGAAACTTCACCAGCAAACGTGGCCTGCTTGTGACTTTCACCATAACTAGAATTGATTTAAGAGTAGTAACGCTAATTTGAAATTGTTCCATTAGGTTATCATAATTTCAAATATTGTTACAATTTATTTTTTTTTTAATAAAAAGGTTTGGTTTCCAAAAAAATGTGAATCGTGCAGAAGAGTTTCAACCCACTTCTGCCTTTGTAGCAGCCTCTCCAGCAGAGCCACAGGCACGATCACCTTGGGCAAACAGGGTCCCAGTTCCCCCAGGGAGAGTTGGGTGTTTGTAACCCGTTTGTGTTCCACCAACGCATCCACCTCCTGTCCCCAGACCTGGCTGAAGGGACTGTTTTGGGAAGACAGGCTGATGGGAAGAGGATTGTTTTCTTCAGCATCACTCAGAATAGCTCAGAGCTGAACTGTGGGTGGTACAGCTCTTTTGGAGGCAGCGTGCCTGAGTTGATTTGCACACGGCGCTTTAGTAGAGACTGTCTGTATGCCTGCTTACAGCAATGTATAGAAACAGTTTGCTATGCAAAGCTTTATAGTCTTTTTTTTTTCCTCCTTCAAAGTCCATGTATATAATGGAGCCAAGTAACTGCTTGTGTTTCGTTATTCAGTGTGCTTTGCATTTCGTGCTGGTCGGCTTCTGAATCAGAGAGACCCTATGGAAAACATAGCTGCCCAGCATCTTGGTGGTATGAAGGCTGCTGCTGGTGACTGAGGGTCTTGGGTTCAGCTCCTAACAATGAGTGGTGACATCTTGAATATGCCTGGTAATTTACATTTTTTATATGCGCATAAATACATCTAATATCAAAGGAAAAGGAGCATTGCTAATGCTTCCCTTAAAAACAGAAGTTGGGCAATTGTTGGGACAGATGTGTGAACTTGTTGAAGATTATGTGCATGTGTGAAGTAGTTGATATTACACCCAAGTCCTGTTCTCAGAAGATAAGCTGATTAATGACCAGATAGTTAGTAGATAACTACCTCGGGTCTATGTGAGAAGGAGGTGTGCATAAATTGAAACGTATCTGGTTAACAATTCCTGTTCCTGCTGCTTACGCTCCCTTCCTTTCCTTATTTTGTAGTTCCATTATTTCTAGCATGTCTGCTTTCTCCTGCCCAGGTCCTGCAGGAATTTACAGGAAAGGGAGTGGGTGTTGATGTGTGACAAATGCATTAGCTGTATTCACCCTTGCTCTAAATTTATTGTAAATGATAAAGACCTGATGACCCCCAGTTGGGAGGAGTGGCTGACACACCAGAAGGCTGTGCTGCCATTCAGCGAGACTTGGACAGGCTGGAGAGTTGGGCGGGGAAAAATTTAATGAAATATAACAAGGGTAAGTGTAGAGTCTTGCATCTGGGTGGGAACAACCCCAGGTTCCAGTATAAGTTGGGGAATGACTTATTAGAGAGTAGTGTAGGGGAAAGGGACCTGGGAGTCTTGGTGGACAGCAGGATGACCATGAGCCAGCACTGTGCCCTTGTGGCCAGGAAGGCCAATGGCATCCTGGGGTTTATTAGAAGGGGGGTGGTTAGTAGGTCGAGAGAGGTTCTCCTTCCCCTCTACTCTGCCCTGGTGAGACCCCATCTGGAATATTGTGTCCAGTTCTGGGCCCCTCAGTTCAAGAAAGACAGGGAACTGCTGGAGAGAGTCCAGCACAGGGCAACTAGGATGATGAAGGGAGTGGAGCATCTCCCTTATGAGGAAAGGCTGAGGGAGCTGGGGCTCTTTAGTTTGGAGAAGAGGAGACTGAGGGGTGACCTAATTAATGTTTACAAATATATCAAGGGTGAGTGTCACGAGGATGGAGCCAGGCTCTTCTCGGTGACAACCACTGATAGGACAAGGGGTAATGGGCTGAAACTGGAACATAAGAGGTTCCGCTTAAACTCGAGAAGAAACTTCTTCTCAGTGAGGGTGACGGAGCCCTGGAACAGGCTGCCCAGAGAGGTTGTGGAGTCTCCTTCTCTGGAGACATTCAAGACCTGCCTGGACACGTTCCTATGTAGCATAATCTAGGCATTCCTGCTCTGGCAGGGGGATTGGACTTGATGGTCTTTCGAGGTCCCTTCCAATCCCTGACATTCTGTGATTCTGTGATTCTGTGACCTTATGAATGGACCCATCTTCCTCCTTGACTTGGCCTTTATTGAGGCTAAACAGTATTTGGACAGCAGACAAACAAAGGGCGAGATGTAGTAGGGGGCTGCAGCAGCAGCCTGCACAGAGGATGTTCTCACGGAGCCAAGCCTGAGCCAGCCTGACTTGCTCTCACAGCATACTTGTAAATAAAACACAAAATTCATTGCTACCTGTACTGGGAGGAGAAAAGTGGAGTCTGGAGAAAAAGTGCGTTAAGGATACTTCGCTAAAGGGATTTGCGCAGGAATTTTGGTGAGCTGTTTGGCCTGGCTGAGTTTCAGTTAGCTCTGCCAGTGAGTTTTGGTGTGCTGTGCATGCTGAGGGTGCCCAAGTCTCCCTGACTTTTGGGCAGATGCTAGTGGGAGCAGGGGCTGCCATGGTTTTTTCTGTATGCTGCTGGATTTAGTTGAACTGTGTGTTTTAAAAATGCCACTCACAAGCCAAATGAGACAATTGAAGGGATATCTTGGAAGAAATAATGAATTTGGCTTGTAATGGCACAGAATCCATAGGTTCTGTTATGTCTGGCAGTGATTTTCATTCTCTTGATTCTCTTGTAAAAAACACCATTCTGAAGAGCAGAGCGTACAAGTGCACTAAATACCAGGTTGAAGGTTTTGCAATAAATTTTTGACCCATGTTTCTTCCCAGAGCAGCCCTGTGTGCAAACCTTTGAGGCACACTTGCACAGGGCCTGGTCTGAAGGAAAACATTCCCTGCGTGTTGCAAGTAAGAGTTGTCTGCTTCTTTGCAGCCCCAGCGAGCCCCTAAATCCTGCCATCGCCCATGCCTGCGTAACTTGGGAGTTGGCTTTTTCCTCCCTAGCTCTGATACCCCCTTAGCATTTTCCTACTGCCAGACATTATAATCACTAACAAAAATAAACAAGCATCTGCTCATAAAAATAGCTATTGAACACTTCAGTGAACAGCATGGGGTTTGCTGCACTGCTTCAAATAAGGCTTGAGGTTGTGGTAGTCTGCAAGACAAGACCTAGAGCTCATCGCACCTAACAAAGGTGGCCAAATCTTTGTGAGCATATGGGACACATACCAAAATTTCTAGTTAACAGGGAAATAGCTGGTCACTTGGGTCCGCATGGTGGAGAGCAAAGGTGGAAGGGGGGGGTGGGGATGGGGACCACGCAGCAGCAGCAGGCTCTGCTGGCTCCCTGCTCCTTTTAAAGCAGGTCCTAAGACAAGGAGGATCACCAGTTCCCACTGGGAGGACAGATACTGATTGAGCCTGAGCCTCAGAAGTGAATGGGCACTTTCAAAAATCAGCTCTGTGGCAACTCTGTCCTACTTCCAGTGAATTCTTTCAGGCTTATGCGAAAGACTAAGGTGCTTTATCTCAGGAACGGAGCGTGGCTTTTCTTTGTGCTACTGAGGCTGGGCTAGGCATCATAAACACACTGGTGTAAACACAAAAATAAAGCCGTGATTAAACATTAGCCAGTCAAGATACCAGGTTTGGGGGTTAGTTAATCGAGGCAGTGAACTCGCTTCCCAAATGCCACTGAGAGATTTTAAGGTGCAGTAAATATGCCACAGCCGTGTCTACACTAGGAAGCAGTACAGCCCTGGAGCAGATCTGCAACGCAGAAGAGGGCTGAGGCTGCAACGTGCGCACCACTCACCTTTCATCTGGGAGGAATCCGCCTCGTGTGCCCTCGCCATGATGCAAACCACAGCAGGGCAGAGTGGGAGGGACTGGGGCATTCTTCTGAAAGTGCTCTCCTGACCTGAGCTAACCACTAACGGGTAGGAATCATTCATGAACTGGCTCCCTTCCAGCTTCTCTGCAGGAATACTGGGATGCATTAAGAAATATTGGTTAATCCTGGAAGCATATTAGGAACATGCCCAGGATGGTATTGATAATGAATCGTGCTGAAAAATAACACATGATCAAAGCTAAGACTTAACTGTGTTGGTTTTTTTTTTTTAAAAAAAAAATCTTTTTCCACAGCAGAAATTCATATTTTCACAAGCTTTAAGGCATGAATAGCATTTCTATCTAATATACACAAATCTCCATCTTACACGGTGCTAAGTGACTGTACCAAATCAAAAAGAGGGCTGTCAGCAGTGGAGCCAGGACCAGGCTGCCAGTTTTCTCCTAAGAGCGGCCCTGTGCCCGCGACATCGATACAGGGCTTGCCCATGCAGGAGGGTATCCCAACAGACGGACACTGGGAACCAGTCTGACTTTCAAAGAGCTTTCAGTCGCAGATGAGTGATCAATGCTTTTTGCTTTTAGGAGCTTCCTTTGCCACAGGGTTTTAACTTGGGCTGTGTCATTGCTGTCACTGCCTGCACTCCGTTTCTCTTCTCTGTTCCCCTAAAGCAAGTGACTGTAACAGAAATGAGTGATGCTTCCACCATCGTTGCAGACCCACCAACAGAGCAGTGGCTATAGGAGTTGGGGCAAGGTCTGGCCAGTGTCCGTGCTGGGGAAAAGACCCTCAGGGGACAGTGTGCCAGATACTGCCCTGTCTGTGTCAGTTCATACCAGTGTGTCCTGGGTTTAGCTAAAAACCCAGTCCTGTTTAGTGAATTTTACTTTTCAGTTTAGTGTCTTCTAAAAGGCTGCACGTTCTGAAGTCAGCAGCATGTTTTTGCAGACAGTGTGTGCTACTGGCAGTGATAACACCTGATGTTTACAGTCACTGCCTGGGACTGGTATGTAGAAAGGCTCTTGCTTATACTTATTCCTATAGTGACCAAATCCACTGCTGGCTCTTGTGTGCCACGCTGGGGGTGCTGGGTAGTAAGAGGGGGGCACAAGGAAGTAAAAGGTGGCACCTCCGGGGGGTAACAGACAGGACAGGTGACCAACGAGAGTATTCCATCCCATATACGTCATATTTAGTATAAATTGAGTGATCACGAGAGTTTCGTCCTTTTTTCGCCCTTTTGCCCTTTTTGCCCTCTTTTCGGTCTTTTTGGCCCTTCTTTTCTGCAATGGCCGGTGTCCAGAGAGGACTCCATCTGATCTCCTGATTTTGATCCGGATCCTGAGTTCCCGAATCCAGCTCCCTGGATCCAGCTCCTGCCGCCGCTGAGCCTGGGGCTTCCCCAGTGCCTCCTGCTCTGCAGCACCAGTGGTGATTTCTATCGGGGGAGGGAGTCGGGTTTGGTATCGGGCTACTATCTATAGTTGTATATAGTTCTTTACTTTTATCTTTTTACCATTATTCCTATTATTTTCATTAAAACTGTTCTAGTTTTTTTCTTCTCTCATCCGTAAGTCTCTCTGCCTCATTCCCTTTTCTCTTCCCGTTTGGGGGGGGGGAAGAGGGGGTTAGAGAGCGTCTGTTCGTGTTAGTGGCCGGCCCAGCCCTAACCCGCGACAGATTTATTGGCGCCCAACGTGGGGCTCGAAAACAAACACCAATCAGGCTCATTCTATTTTACCAGTTATTTAGACACAACTGGGCTCTGATATATTGCCTGCATAGTTTAAATTCCATCCGGCGCAGTTGAGAGCGTATCAGATCTTTTCTTTGAGAGTTCTGAAGGGTTAGAGGAGAAAAACCGGACAGCTCACATCATGTTATCGGTCGGTGAAATGTTATGTCATGTCCTTTTAAATGTGGGTTCCTCCCTGGGTGTCAAAATTTTGTCCAAACTCTCGAGTGTGATTTGGTATATCGTTCTGTGGTTTGCCTGTTCCGATTTAAAAACGAGAATTTTCACTGTGTTGGTTTTTTTTGGGTCGGTGTATTCTGCAGTAATTTGGGTGATTGGCATACCTGAATACCTTAAGAGCACAATGGTGAATTTTGTTTTTAACTACACTTTCAATTTCACTTTAGGAAATTATACCCATTTGTTTGCTAATCTGAGTCTACCAGATTATAATGATTGTGATTGTGGATGTGAATGCAGCTATCTTAATCGAAAGGCTGAGATTTTATTATTAATATTGATGTTAATGCTGATTTTTTCAAATCTGTTTATGTTTTGGCGGTTAAGTAAGCATTGGTGTGGGACAATGACAGACACTGTGGCCTCTGACACTCAGTCTGTATCAGCAAATGTCGCCCCTGTGACTAGAAAGAAACATCGGAAAAAGTCAATTGCCCTAACAACAGATAACACAACTCCAGGACAAAGTCCTTCTAAAGTAGCACCATCAGATGACTCAGATTCAGACTCAAAAAAGAAGGCTGGTCCCCCAACAGATTCAGTATTAGAAAGGTTAGTTACGGCCTGGAAGGCAAGTCATCCATCATCAGATGATTCTGATCCAGGACAGGGTCCTTCCCAACCGAAGTCATCAGATAGTTCAGGGTCAGAATCAGACGTAGCTGTCAAACCTTTAACTCTGAGGGACATGCGAGATGTGAGAAAGGACTTTGGCCGTCGTGAAGGTGAATCATATTACAAGTGGTTACTCCGTTGCTGGGATAAAGGAGCCGAGACCATTAATCTGAACGGTAAAGAAGCCAAACAGCTGGGATCCCTGTCTGGAAACGCAGGCGTTGATACGGAACTTGCAAAAGACGACAACAGTCTCAGCCTCTGGAGACGACTCTTGACAGCTATTAAGAACCGGTATACCCACAAGGATGATATTCCTATCCACAGAACCAACTGGACCAGCATGGAAAAAGGCATTAAGTTCCTGAGAGAACTAGCAGTGAGAGAGGTGATTTACAGCAATCCACAAACAATTTTAAACCCTGATCAAATGCCCTGTCACAAGCACGTTATTCAGATGTTTGTGAGGAGTGCACCACCAGTATATAAGCACACCTTGTCAACAATGGTCTGGGCATTAGATGGAGATGGTCAGGTACCAACAGTGAGTGAAGTGACCAACAAAGCACGACAGTATGAAGACAGTACTGCCAATCCCCAACAAATTCAGATTGCTGCCATGGAAAAAATAATCGAGGAAAACAACAGATCACTGGAGAAATTAATTGAGAAAGCAATGGAGAAAACCAATGAATCAATTGAGAGAGCAATGGAGAAAACCAATCAAGCAATTGAGAAAAATAGTGAATCATTTGAGAAAAACAATCAATCATTAGAGAAGCTGATTGATGCATTGTCCAAGAGAGATGACAGACCTCAATGGAGCCGCGTTGATGCTGTTAGAAAATACAGACCTTCAAGATCAACTAAAAATGATGGTAACTTGTCACGGAATGACTTGTGGATTTTCCTACGTGGATATGGTGAGGACATGAGAAACTGGGATGGAAAACCTACTTCTGCTCTACGAGAACGAGTATCCAATTTGCGAAACACCAACAGAAGACAACAATCTGCCACGAGAAGGAATAATCAGAATGTAAATGTAGTTAATACTGTGAATCAGGTAAACCCCGTGAATCAACCTCAAAATTAGAGGGGCCCTGCCTCCAGCCAGGTGGAGGAGAGGGACAACCGAGTTTATTGGACCGTGTGGATTCGGTGGCCTGGCACATTAGAACCACGAAAATATAGAGCTCTGGTGGACACTGGTGCACAGTGCACTCTAATGCCATCGAATCATACAGGTACTGAAACTGTTACTATTTCTGGAGTGACAGGTGGTTCTCAACAACTGTCTGTATTGGAAGCCGAAATGAGCCTTACTGGGAATATGTGGAAAAAACACCCCATAGTGACTGGTCCAAATGCCCCATGCATTCTTGGCATAGACTTCCTCAAGAAAGGGTATTACAAGGATCCAAGAGGGTATCGATGGGCTTTTGGCATAGCAGCTGTAGAGACTGAGGACAGTGATCAGCTGTCTAGCTTGCCCAAACTTTCAGAGGAGTCTAGTGTTGTAGGGCTGATGAAAACTGAAGACCAACAGGTACCAATTGCTACTAAAACAGTGCATCGACGACAATATCGTACCAACCGAGACTCTGTAGTTCCCATCCATAAGCTGATACGTCAACTAGAAAGTCAAGGAGTGATCAGCAAAGCTCGCTCACCATTTAACAGTCCTATCTGGCCTGTCCGTAAGTCTGATGGAGAATGGAGATTGACTGTAGACTATCGTGGCCTAAATGAGGTTACACCACCGATGAGTGCTACCGTGCCGGACATGTTAGATCTTCAGTATGAGCTGGAGTCGAAAGCAGCTAAGTGGTATGCCACAATTGACATTGCTAATGCGTTTTTCTCTATTCCTATAGCAGCAGAATGCAGGCCGCAGTTTGCTTTCACCTGGAGGGGTATCCAGTACACCTGGAACCGACTGCCCCAGGGGTGGAAACACAGCCCTACCATCTGCCATGGACTGATCCACACCGCCCTGGAGAGGGGTGGAGCTCCAGAACATCTGCAATACATCGATGACATCATTGTATGGGGTAACACAGCAGAAGAAGTTTTTACAAAAGGTAAGAAAATAATTGAGATTCTTTTGGATGCTGGTTTTGCCATAAAGAGAAGCAAGGTCAAGGGACCTGCACAAGAGATCCAATATTTGGGAGTGAAATGGCAAGATGGGCGTCACCAGATCCCAATAGACGTGATTGACACAATATCAGCTATGTTGCCACCAACTAACAAAAAAAGAAACACAATCCTTCTTAGGTACTGTGGGTTTCTGGAGAATGCATATTCCTGGTTATAGTCCGATTGTGAAACCTCTTTTTGATGTGACTCGAAAGAAAAACAAATTTCAATGGGGCCCTGAACAGCAACAGGCCTTTGAACAAATCAAACAAGAGATTGTACAAGCAGTAGCTCTTGGGCCAATTCGAACAGGACAAGATATTAAAAATTTGCTATATACTGCAGCTGGGGATGATGGTCCTGCCTGGAGCCTCTGGCAGAGGACACCAGGAGAAACTCGAGGTCGACCCTTAGGATTTTGGAGCCGAAAATATAGAGGCTCTGAGGCCAACTATACTGCAACTGAAAAAGAAATACTGACCGCATATGAAGGAGTTAAAGTTGCTTCGGAAGTGATTGGTACTGAGGCACAGCTTCTCCTAGTACCACGAATACCAGTCCTAAACTGGATGTTCAAGAGTAAAGTTCCTTCCACACATCATGCCACTGATGCTACATGGAGTAAATGGACTGCCCTAATTACACAGAGAGCTCGAATGGGTCATCACAATCGTCCAGGACTTTTAGAGGTAATCGCAGACTGGCCACAAGGTAAAGACCTTGCAGTGCCCCCAAAGGAGGTGGTGACACGTGCTGAGGAAGCTCCACCATATAATCAGTTACCAGATAATGAAAAGCAATATGCCCTATTTACTGATGGATCTTGCCGCCTTGTAGGAAATCGTCGTAAGTGGAAAGCTGCTGTGTGGAGTCCCACACGACGTGTTGCAGAGGCAACTGAGGGAGAAGGTGGATCAAGTCAGTTTGCAGAGGTAAAAGCCATCCAGCTGGCCTTAGACATTGCTGAACGGGAAAAATGGCCAGTGCTCTATCTCTATACTGACTCATGGATGGTGGCAAATGCTTTTTGGGGTTGGTTAAAACAGTGGAAGCACAATAACTGGGAGCGCAGAGGTAAGCCTATTTGGGCTGCTGAACTATGGCAAGACATTGCTGCTCGGCTAGAGAACTTAGTTGTAAAGGTGCGTCACGTAGATGCTCATGTGCCCAGAAGTCGTGCCACTGAAGAACATCGACACAACCAGCATGTGGATCAGGCTGCTCAAGTGTTCCAAATAGACTTGGACTGGGAACATAAAGGTGAACTGTTTCTAGCTCGGTGGGCCCACGACACTTCAGGACATCAGGGAAGAGATGGAACATACAGATGGGCTCGTGACCGAGGGGTGGATTTAACTATGGACGCTATTGCGCAGGTTATCCGTGATTGTGAAATATGCGCCGAAATTAAGCAAGCTAAGCGATTAAAACCTTTGTGGTATGGGGAACGATGGTTAAAATATAGCTATGGGGAGGCCTGGCAGATTGATTACATCACACTTCCTCTAACTCGACAGGGTAAGCGCTACGTGCTCACTATGGTGGAAGCAACTACCGGATGGTTAGAAACATATCCCGTACCTCACGCCACTGCCAGAAACACTATCTTGGGCCTAGAAAAGCAGATCCTGTGGCGACATGGCACTCCAGAAAGAATTGAATCAGATAATGGGACTCATTTCAAAAACAATCTTATAGACAATTGGGCTAAAGAACATGGTATTGAATGGGTATATCATATTCCTTATCATGCACAAGCCTCTGGGAAAATTGAACGATACAATGGACTGTTAAAAACTACTCTGAAAGCTATGGGAGGTGGAACTTTTAAAAACTGGGACAAGCATTTAGCACAAGCCACCTGGTTAGTTAACACCAGAGGATCCATCAATCGTGCTGGTCCTGCTCATTCAGAGCCTCTGCATACTGTAGAAGGAGATAAAGTCCCTGTGGTGTATGAAAGGAATTTATTGGGGAAGACTGTCTGGGTATTTCCTGCTTCAGGCAAAGGCAAACCCATTCGTGGGGTTGCTTTCGCTCAAGGACCTGGAACTACTTGGTGGGTGATGATGAAAGATGGTGAAGTTCAATGTGTACCTCAAGGAAATTTAACTCTAGGTGAGAATACTCGATTTAATCCTGTATGATGTTGTTACATAATACTAACAGTGTTCAATAAGTGTTTTTCAGAGTAATAAACCAGTGATGACCAGAGCTGACCTCATCAAGTGACATCCAGCAACTGAGCTAGCCTTGTTGAGTGACGTCCAGTAACTTCTTCGAAATGAACCTACAACCTGTGGACACGAACTGTAACGAATCTCACATGAACTTTCCTGCCCTGAGAGACTGCTATGATGGATGGAACCGACGATTATGAACTTTATGAATTTACTGAACTTTCCCTATAAGTAGATCATTAGCTCGTGATCAGTATGACGTAAATGGTATGGAATAAGGGGTGGAATGTCCTGGGTTTAGCTAAAAACCCAGTCCTGTTTAGTGATTTTTACTTTTCAGTTTAGTGTCTTCTAAAAGGCTGCACGTTCTGAAGTCAGCAGCATGTTTTTGCAGACAGTGTGTGCTACTGGCAGTGATAACACCTGATGTTTACAGTCACTGCCTGGGACTGGTATGTAGAAAGGCTCTTGCTTATACTTATTCCTATAGTGACCAAATCCACTGCTGGCTCTTGTGTGCCACGCTGGGGGTGCTGGGTAGTAAGAGGGGGGCACAAGGAAGTAAAAGGTGGCACCTCCGGGGGGTAACAGACAGGACAGGTGACCAACGAGAGTATTCCATCCCATATACGTCATATTTAGTATAAATTGAGTGATCACGAGAGTTTCGTCCTTTTTTCGCCCTTTTGCCCTTTTTGCCCTCTTTTCGGTCTTTTTGGCCCTTCTTTTCTGCAATGGCCGGTGTCCAGAGAGGACTCCATCTGATCTCCTGATTTTGATCCGGATCCTGAGTTCCCGAATCCAGCTCCCTGGATCCAGCTCCTGCCGCCGCTGAGCCTGGGGCTTCCCCAGTGCCTCCTGCTCTGCAGCACCAGTGGTGATTTCTATCGGGGGAGGGAGTCGGGTTTGGTATCGGGCTACTATCTATAGTTGTATATAGTTCTTTACTTTTATCTTTTTACCATTATTCCTATTATTTTCATTAAAACTGTTCTAGTTTTTTTCTTCTCTCATCCGTAAGTCTCTCTGCCTCATTCCCTTTTCTCTTCCCGTTTGGGGGGGGAAGAGGGGGTTAGAGAGCGTCTGTCCGCGTTAGTGGCCGGCCCAGCCCTAACCCGCGACACAGTGCTTATATCGGTATATTTTTTCTCCGCAGGCAACAGTCAATTTTCCTCCACTTCTCTCATCCTTTACAGGGAAAATAAATCGCTGTAGTTAAAATCACAAGTCCTCCTAAAATCCTCCTTGTGCCCAGAAAGCAAAGTATGAGAGCTTGCCTGAAGCTTAGCAAGAAGTGGCATCTTTTCCAAAAAATTTACATCTCTAAGTAGATGATAAGTGTTGAATCAATTTCCATATATTTAAAATAGCAGAGCACTAGGGATTCTGGCCCTTCACGCAATCAACTAATATGGGACTGTGCTGAGATTGTCTTTTGTACTAGTGGAGCAATTAATCTGAAAATCAGGGACAGTGTGCAGCTCTGTGCCCTTTCAATATCGTAAACGATCACAAACTGACAAAAAAATCCTGTTTGTTTGCCTGAAGAGATTATGGTGCCCTATAACATCCAGGTCTTTGCTGAATCACCTCTCAGTTATTAATAAGCCAATTCCTAACACCCCCCACTCAGCTGCCCTTCCCACATGGTCTGCTTGTGGCTACACTGATCCAGCAACAACCGAGAGCGTGAAGTGAGCCATGGTGAATCCAGCCTCTTGTGTCACCCTCAGTTTGCTGAGTCATCAAATATTTCCATCGTATGTCAGCATATTGCTCACAAACGTAACGTGCTGTCGCTTTAAAGAATGCACCATGCTGGAGACCCTCCACCAGCAGAGACTGCAAACCTGCCCACCTGCAGGACCAGGGAGATGACAGGGCTTCAGTATATTCTCCCTCACGCTTAGGAGGACAGATTTGGAGGTCGTTTGATGGCTTTTTAAAATTTAAGTTCATATTTTGGGGCAGGCAGCGCCACCAGGGGAAGATGCTAATTAGCAAGGGGATTTTGCACAGCCCAGATCTTCATCATTGTTTATGTGCTTCACTCCTCGCTGCCAGAAAAATAGGATGTTTGGCCATTGACTTCAAAATGAGGATGCCAGGATTTGTGGGAGCAGCAGGATCTTCATTCCATATAGATTTTGAACATTTTTTGATAGTTTAAAACTTCATCGAGAAGCTGTGCATTTCTAATTCACCTTCCCTCTATAACATCTTCTTGGCTTGGATAATTCCTCATGGTTTTCTTGCACTTTCCTCAACTCCATTTCCCATGGCAATGGATTTAAAAAACATGAGAAACAAGCAACGCAAAGCAAAAAGGAGAGCCACAGCTGCATTCTTCAGTGAAGAAAAGAAAAACACCAGCCCCCCTTTCCCATTTTTCCCCCTGCCTTGGATTTCTTGATCACTTTCTCTTCTGGAGCAAGGGGATGAGTCTTTCCTTATGAGACCAAACTGCAGAGACAATGTAGAGATGCAAGAGAACAAGCTGACGCAGCACTGCAATTAAGCGTGTATTTCTCATAATTTACGGGAGCTCACCCTCCCGACCTTTCCGTATTTAGATTGGCAGGACGGGTGCGTAATGAGGGCTGCCGGAGGGCAACTGAATTCTTGCATCTGGTCAGGTGAATTAATGTGAATTGCTTGTCAGTTCACCAAAATGCAAACCAATGAGGGTTCTTCATAAGAAAAAAAAAAAGAGTAGAATCGTAGGATGGTCTAGGTTGGAAAAGATGTTGGAGGTGGCCAGTCCATGGGCTGGATCTCTCAGATTTCTAGCCTGCTGTAGAGAAGAACAGCAGTTCAGTGTTGCGGAGACACCACAGCTGTGGGCGAGCTACCTTTGTCTGATATCTTTCGGAAACCCTTCTGCTTCTCCACCTTCCGCAGCTTCTTGCTCCCCCTCCCCTCAGTCACTCGATGTTGTTGTGTCCTTGGGGAGTAGGGGAATACTAAAACACACAGCAAGGTGCTCTTCCCTTCCTCTTTGGAACACAGGGCTGTCGAGTTTCCAGCCTCCTAGACCATCCACATCAGGCATCTCAGAGGCAAGGGCTTTGGTAAAGGTAACTTCTGGGAGCCTCGTTCCTGATACTTTAAAAACCTTCCCCTCCGGACCTTTTCCAGTCCATGCAAACAGCAGAAAATTGATTTATTCACTGAACCTTCATGCTGTCAGGTACCTTGGACCTGTCAGTTTAGTTTCTGGGAAGGTAGAGAACCTGAATAACTCCAGAAGTCCCCAGGAAAATGCTGATAGTTATTTCTTTTGATTCAACTAACATGGCTTTGGCAGTGCACATGCTCTTGCTTCCTAGGACTCCCCATACGCTCTTCCACGCTAAACACCTTTTCCAGTAATTGATAGCTGTGGCTGGTGGCATCCCTCTGAAACCATCCAGCAACGTTTCCCTGACCTGGTAATGGCTGCACCAGGGTGATGACAAGCATCAGAGCTCCTGTGTCCCTGGGGGAGGTGGAAATGGAAGTGTATCCCCACGGGACAGAGGCAAATACCTTCCTTCTCGTGCAGTTTCCCTTCTGCAAGCCATCCTCGCCATAGCAGACAGCTTCTTGACCTCCTCCCTCCTCCTGTCCCTTCCATGGGTTGCTTTCTTGATTGCCAGAAGCATCGTTTTTTCCTCAGTTGTTTTTATAATCTGCTTTTGGGGTGCAGGTATAAGAGTAAAGAGACATGTCACAAGTAAATAAGCAAATAAGCACAGCTGCTTAGTTTGAGTGGCCATGCTGTCAGACCTGACAAAGGATTTTGCAGAACGTGCTGTAGTAAGATATTTAAAATCTCATTTGAAACCTGTCGGCTTCACTACCCCACAGAAGGCAGATAACGAACAGCACGTACTTCAAACTGACATTTTAAGGACTAAAACAATGTTCACATGGGGCTTCAAAAATGCACATAAAACATAGGTGTTAACACCAAGACCTTGTTTATTAGAGACTGTGGCTGCCCGCGGTGCAGTCTTGACCTCCCTTCACTGAGGGGAGACCCAGCTACTGGGCTGCCCACCCCGGGCTTGGCACAGCCTGGGCGGCCAGTGGGGAGGCCAGGTTTGGCTCCCACCGCCCTGTCCTCACCCAGTGCCAGCTCCGCGCCGAGGGGGGCGCGGAAAGCAAGGCCGGACCCCGGGGAGGTGCAAAGAAGCGACGGGATGAGGCCACCCTCGGCGGCCGAGTGCTGCGGCGGGAAGGCGTGTGCCGGGCAGGCGGCACGCTGCCCTCGGCTTGCAGGCAAGCCGGCGGCGTCACGTTTGAGGAGGAAGCGCTGTATTTTTCCACGTCATATTTCCATGCTACTTATGTAAATACAATTGGGCAAAAAACCCCACCGAACACCCAACACCGAAGAAGCGCTGCAGTTGCAAGGCCGGGCACGGGACGCTCTTTGTCGTGGCTTTGAACCTGCTCCGAGCGCCGCGAGCGCTGCCGGGCGCTTGTCACTCCGGTGGGAACCCGGGCAGGATCGAGAATGCCTTCACGGACTGCAGGGAACGTCCTTCGACGGAAAAGCCGGCGGGCGGTGGTATCCCGCGCGCACCGAGGGGCCGAGCTGCGGCGTCGCCGGAGTTTCCCGATCCCTCGGTGCGGCGCTGAGACGCGAGCACACGTGTCCCTATGCAGCACCGTCGGTACCGTGCTCCGCCGCGCCGTGCCCGCCGCCGGGCGAGGCCGGGGCTGGGCAGTGGCGGCGCTGGGGTGCTGGGCTGGATGCCGCGCTGGGGTGCTGGGCAGGGCGCGGGTGCTGCCGGCCCCCCTTCAGCTCGCGACCCGTGCTGCCTCTCCGGCAGCGGCCGCGCGGCTGACGCGCCAGCTGGAGCGTGCCGCGGCGTCACGCGGAGCCCACGGGCGCCGTCTGGCGCGTGCGGCGGGTGCGCGTGGGGCAGCGCTGCCGGCCCTCGTGCAGAGAGCCGCGCGGTCAGCGCCGCGAGGACGCGGGAGCCCGCCAAAACCCGCGCAGTGCCTGCGGGGGCTCGCTCCGCTCTGTGACAACGGCCGCCGCCGTCCCGGCCCCGCAGCGGGCGCAGGCGGGCTGCCGGGCGCCCTCCCCGCCGTGATCGCCCGGGCGTCCGCCCGGCGGAGCCATACAGACCCCCCCCTGGCGAAGCCGCCGCGGCCGCTGTTCCAGCCCGGGGGCGGGGCCAGGGCGGGGCCGGGGCCGGGCCGGCGGGAGCGGGGCCGGGCGGCGGCGGCGGCGACGATGGCTTTCGAGGCGCTGGCGGAGGCGGCGGAGCGGTGGTGCGCCCGCACGCCCTTCCAGCTCATCGCCGCCGAGGAGACGGAGCGGCGGATGGACTTCTACGCCGAGCCCGGCGTCTCCTTCTACGTGCTGTGCCCAGAGGCCGCCTGCGGCGACACTTTCGTGAGTGCCCCGCGAGGGGACCCGTGCGGGGTGGGGGGAGCGGCCGTGGCGGGCGCGCGTGGGCACCCGTGCGTGAGTGAGTGGGCGGGCGGCCCCGCGACGCCCCGGGACCCCCCCAGCTCCCTGCGCGCCTGTCCCGGTGCTGGGGGCGGAGGGACGCGGGGATGGCGGCGGCGCCGGGGGTGCGGGGGCGCCGGGAGTGCGGGGCCGAGGCGGGGCGAGCCTCCCCATCGCGCACCGCAAGCCGCAAAATGGAGTCTGCCGCCGGGGGCGGCCCCGCGGACAGGGACCCCCCCCTGCTCCTCCTCCCCGCCGTCCCCATCGCCCCGGGGAGGCTGCGGGACCGGGGCGGGAGGAGGAGTACGGCCCTCCCCGCTCCCTCCCCGCGGGGCTGCGGCGGCCGCTCCCACCCGACCCCTCGGTGCGGCGGGGCAGGGCGCGGGGCTGTCACGGCAAATGGAGAATGGGCGGGAATAAAATGGAGTCGGGATGACAAGAGGGGCCGCGCCGCCCCCCCCGGCCCCGCCGGGCACGTCCCGGCCCCCACCCGGGGCTCGGCGACGAGTTCGCGCGGGAAAGGCACCGGCAAAGCGGCCCGTGGGCTTGGGGGGGGGAAATTGTGACTCTTCTCCAGTGCGCCAGGAGTGCGGGGAGTCTCGCCGAAAGGCCGTCTGTAACTTGCTACACTCCAGGTAACTGCAGTAACAGTGTTTTAGCTTTATTTATTTATTAAAGATAATAGCTCCTAGGACAGACCGCAGTGGTAGGAACGTTGTAGGTCCTTCCCTTCCCCGTGTAAGTTTCATCCCTCGACCTGCGTGGCAGATGTTAGTCAGTTCTCTTTCCCGCAGGTTTGCGCTGCCTGAGCCCTTTCATTGATGGGTCATGGCACCAGGGAACAGGGAAGTGACTCCTCCCAGACCACAACTACCAGCGAGTGGGACCTGGATTTATTGTGTTGGGCAGATGGTCGTGCTGAATTATGGAAGAAGCTGTCTGGAATTCAGTTACATCTCTGTCCAGGGGGACCTTCAGCCACAGCCCCAGAGCGGCTGTGGAGCATCCCTGGGTGTGGATTTTCCTGCTTCGCGGTGGGACCAGCCCTGCACACCCACTGCCCGGCACCCATGCTGGGATCTCTGCTTGAGATGCGAGTGCCCAGAAAGGAGCACGCCTGCTGGGCTCCTAAGGAGGGGTATGCATGAATCCTGTGCAGCAGTAGGCTAAAGCTGTGGTTGGATATTAATGATATCGGAAATTGCAAAGAAAGCTCATTATTTTCCTTAGATGTGTATTGTTTCTTTATGTTCCACTCAATAATAGAGCAAACTCTTTCTAAAAACAAGATCTAGTCAACTTAAAAAAAAAAATAAAATAAGCAGTTTCAGACCCTATTCCCATGCTTCCAACACTGGCCAGTTTTTGTGGGTTTGCAACCACGTTTTTCTTCTGGTTTTGGCAAATATTTTCATTCCAGGGTTGCTGTGGGAAAGCGTCTCCGCCCAAAGCCGCCAGTAGTAAAACTAAGCAAAAGGGCCAAATGCGGAACATAAACAGTGGAAAACTCGAGGCAGTATTTTCTGCCTTTTTTTGGCATAATTATTTCAGCCAGGTCTTGGAGTAATGATACTTTTAATACAGGCAGATAGGTGTCAATCTTAATTCTTTTCCTGTTGATGGTGTCTCTTTAATGCGATTAAGAGCTGTGGGTGAGTTGCTTGTCCAGCATTGGGTTTTCTGGTCCCAGTGCTCTGTGGAGCTTCCTTTCTGCTCCCAGCTTAGCTATCTTGGTTTTTGCAGTCATTTTCTTTTTTTTTAAATTATTTTGTTCCAGAAGATAAGTTTCCTTTCTACGTTCAATTACAGGCTGAAGTTTGTTTTAAGGAGACCTAATAGAAGCCAGGGGTCTGATTCCCTTTCGCGCTTGAGCATTGTTGCAGGGCTCCAGTAGCACGATGGAGCATGGAAGTGAGTAAATGTAAACCAAATTCACAATGGCACCCTTTAGAGCCTTTTTTGCACCCCGTGACTCTTATCAAGGAGCCTCACATTTAATAAGCATCGAGTGCCTGGTATTCTTGTTCTCTTTCTTTGTGTCTTCATTTCATAATAATGTGACTTAAAAAGCCGTGTAGGAGGTGTCAGAGAAGTCCATGATAACCCATTTATGAGGAGGAAATGATGATCATGATGAACTAACAAGGGAGGAAGAGTGAAACATGGAAAGGTTGCCAAGATCCAGTCTAGGGAAGAATCACTGAATTTTGTGTAAAATCAGAGATTCCAGTCACAACAATCATATAATTTTAATTTCCTGAAAAGATACCTTTTATCATGCTGGGGATGCAGAAGACCCATCTAGATGCCTATTGGCATTTTCAGTACTGCCTGGACACTAGAATTCTCTGAATCAGCATTTTAGATAGATGCGCTACATATAATTTATCTCCTGAGGCTTATGGGGTTCTAAAAAAATTGATTGGACTTGTATCAATGAATATGAGGGTTGCAATGCTGTTCATTATAGTCTTATAGTTCCTTATAGTTTCTTTTGTCACTGTGTCACTGCTGGTGTGCAAAGTGAGTGATAAGAAAAAATATGATGCCACCTTGATGCATGATTTCATGTGAAATATTTCAGAACAGAGTCAGTGAGTCTGAATATTTTCTGGAAGTCGTCCCCCCCCCAAAAAAAAAGTTTTACTGCCGTGTTCAGCAGGCGGTCTGGTTAGAAGAAAGTGGTCCAGAAAGTGACTCTGTCCCCCAGCAACACCAAGTGATCTGGAGGTGTGAGGGAAACAAACCCCTGCAGACGCAGCCTCGTGAATCGCCTCAGCTCTGTGCTCTGTCTGGGTGCTGAGCTCAGTAGTTCAGCCATGATCCTGGGTCAGCTGAGGTGGAAATTTGTGGCTGTGTGCTTTTGTAGTGACACAAAGCAACTGTAAGCAAAACTGGGCAAGCTCGGGAAACACATACTCGGATGATGAGGTTAATATTATTTTAATTGCGCAGCCATGGCTGAGTGCTGTGGTCCGCTGGTTTGCCAGCAGCCTGCTTCTCCCACCACAGAGATCCAGGAAAAGCATCTCCGTACGTGGAGCCACACTGACTGCTCGAGCTTTCTAAGCAGGAGCTAAATCCTCAAATTATTTTTTTTTATTTTGAGAGGCATAAACTCCTTTTGCAGATTCCTCTAGAGTTGTGTGAGTCGGTGGTGAAGCTTTTTCCTGCTGAGCCACCACAGAGCTGTTGGCATGGCAGAACTGGAGGTTGACAACCCTGTCCTTGTCACAGCTGAGTGTTCTTGGGGTGGAGAGGAGATAAAGCCATGTATTTCCCAGTGAGATGCGTTTACAAGTGACACGTGAGACCTTTCATAGAGCACTTGTTGCTACACCCAAAGTTCTAAATCTTCTGCAGATGTGGAGATTGTTGGAAGTCTTACCAGCTTATTGCCTTACGATGCTATGCAAAAATTCTCTTCAAAGGCCTAGTGATGAGGTCACTCGCTTAGGTTTTCGCCTTGTGCTAGATCATCTTATTCTGTGCTACTGCTGACAAATCCACACTGGAGTCTGCAACATGGTGCAGCTTGGAAAGAGGCTGGAAAAACATGGTAGGACATTCTGGGGTTAACTTTTCCTGGGGAAAGAACGACACGTTACTTATAAAAGAGCAGGGCCTGATTTTCATTTATGTGGAAGCTCCTGTGTATGGCTCTGGAAGTCAAAAGAAGCCACAATTTAAACAAGAATCAGGATATTAACAATCATAATTATACATACATATAAACAATTTCAACAGGTGTAGCATGAGCCGTGAGCTGCTAAGCTGCAACATCTAGCTCTGAAGTTTGACGCAAAGGTTAGGAGTAACTAAATAGTTATTGCTAATCCCAAGTATTAAGAAATTGTGGTCCAGACC
Organism: Trogon surrucura; assembly: GCA_020746105.1. Lineage (NCBI taxonomy): Eukaryota > Metazoa > Chordata > Aves > Trogoniformes > Trogonidae > Trogon > Trogon surrucura. The sequence goes on from CM036622.1 coordinate 35,341,503, forward strand.
TCCAAAACCTCGAGGTTGTGTTTGAAAGTGTTCATTTGTTACTTAAAGAGGGTTCATCTGAGTTCATATCCTGTACTTTCTGCCTTTTTAGGCCATAGAAATCACAAAATGCAGACACTTTTTAAAAAAAAATGAGGTTTTTTTGATAAACAGAAGCTGAGGTCTGATTGTATATTTATAGGACTACAAGTCCCATGACTCTTAAGATGGCATGAAGTGTCATGAGATTTGTGGTATGTGCCTTTGAGAGTTGGCAAGACTGTAAAGAACTTATTTTTATTGCAAGACTAGTTAAGAGATGACTCTGGTTATATGGAAAGAGCAGAACCTACGTAGTAAGGCAGGGCTCTTCATAACAAAACATTTCAGTATGTTTATACTTGTAAAATGCAACAAGCAGCAAAGAAAATGTAGGTCAAGTGAGGCTCATAGCAAGGCAGTTACAGTTTTCGATTAAAGATGCAGCTTAGGTGATGTTAAGTAGTTTTCTCTTGGTAAGTGTGAAACTGCATCCCTGGCCAGTGTTCACCACCAAATGGAAGGTGACCTGCAGGCTTTGTGCTGGGAGTTGAAACATCTGTCGATCTTACTCTTTCCCTGAATGTTAGTTAAGTTTCAGAGAGAGCCTCCTCTTCCCTTGTTTAAGCACAGCCTGCTGTTTTATAGCACAGTAAAACACTGCATGGCACCTCAGGGAGAAGAGCTGCTGTGCAGAAGCAGAGGTGTTAGAGTCTCAAACTGATCTTGCAGTATCACCCTTCTCTGAGCAGGCTGCCTACAACAGTCCCACGCACAGAGCCTTCAGAAAGGTCTCTGGAAGTGTGTGTCAGCTTGTGCTCATCTTGCTCTTGTGTACAATGAGAGCTGTTGCCCGAATGCTTCCGCCGTCGCTTCCAGCTCTGTTCCAAAGAACCTCACAACAGCAGCATCATAAAGATCAATTTTGGGAGAGGCTTCACAGAGTTGGGCTGGGGAACCATCATCTCTGAAGCCAAGGCAAGATGAGAGAAGTATCCCAATGCATTTGCATTGTCTCAGAGGAGTAATTCTCAAAACAGGGAGGGCGGTGTGAGGTGTCAGGACCTTGTCAGTGCCCAGATGACTCTTCTTGACTCTGTGTCTAACCTGTGGGTGTTTTTTGCATATTTTCTTCTGCATCGTCAAGAGAATTGCACATCATCTTCCACCTCTGGGGTCACATTGCACTTGTGCTAATGCCAGGAAGATGAAGAGATGCTGTAGCTCTTCCTGAGGGCTTTGCTGCAGCGAGTGATGCAGGAGAGGACAAAGCCCAGTGCAGCCTCCAGGTTCAAGCAGGGCTGATGTCAAACCAAAGCACTTTTACGCATAAAATGCGTGCGCAGGGCATGTGTACCCTTCATTCCAGGTGTGGTTGTACAGCATTTTCTCTTCTGTATCGGTTTCCTTGCTTTCTGATGCGCCATGTCAGTAAAGTCAGGGTTCCTTCTTGGAAGCGTGGCTTCTGGAGCAGCCTGCAGTGCCCATCCCCAGTGTGCGTCGGAAGTGCAGGAGCCCAATGTACTTTGGCAGATGTTGACAACATGTCATCTTATAAAATCCTGTGGAGAGGCCAGCGTGAATTCCTATTAACGCCTTTTCTTTCTTTTGTTGCTATTGGCTTTCAGCACGTGTGGAGCGAAAGTGAGGACTGCTTACCTTTTCTGCAACTTGCACAGGATTACATCTCCTCCTGTGGGAAAAAGACACTCCATGAAATACTGGAAAAAGTCTTCAAATCCTTCAGACCTGTAAGTACTCCTTTTTCCTTCTAAACATTGACAGTTATCTGTGACTTTTAATAGGATGGCACTGGATGGAGCACAGTGATGTTTCTTCTGCAGAGACTTAAATCTCAGCTGCCTGGGCACAGGGGTGTTGGCACATAAGCTGCTAGCAGGCAATTGAAAATTGTTTCTTGGAAGCCAGCTGCTGTTTTATTTCCATCCCCACGTTTGGGAGGATGAGATTCCAGCATGGGGTGGGAGGCCAGCCAGCCTTGGCTCCCCAGTGCAGCCCTGGCCCCAAGGAGTGGGATGCCGGTCAGCGCCACGGGAATTCCTGGCAGAATTGTATCCTGGCATGGGAATTGGGGGTTTTGCAAGAATCTGAGCAGTGAGAGTAAACCTCTGGGAAGCTGGAAGTACGATCTTTCCTCAGGGTGGTTTGTTTTGTTTTAGGGTTGGCTTTTTTACCCCCAAAATGGTCCAGATTTTGCTGTTGGCGTGGTTTAGTCACTGCTTGAGAATAATTTGGAGTAGAAGCTGGGTTTTGTGGAGAGGGGGCTTGTATTTTTCTGTTTTGTTGCTACTCAGCTTTCTCTGTCCTTGTTTAACACTAAGACTTGGCTCAAGGCCTGGATTTTGCCAGGGTTAGGTGACTTAGGCTGGTAATTGTTCTTCAGTTTTGCCAAATCTTCCCCATGCGCGGCCTTTCCTTTTGAGCATCCGAGGCTGGTGCAAAGCAGAGTGGAGGTTTGTTACTGGAGCTGTGCTCCTGTGATTGTAGAATCACACCATCATGGAATTATTTAGGTTGGAAAAGACCTTTAAGATCATCGAGTTCAACTATTAACCCAGCACTGCCAGGTCCACCACTGAAAAGGTGATGTCTACGGGAAAGCGGACTGATGGATGTTTTTACACTCAGCTGGAAATGCAGACTTTCTTCCCTCCTCTCTTCTTTTGGCTGACTAATCACAAGTATTTAATGCGAAAAGGAGGGCCTGGAACACAGCCCCTCCCTCCCCTGTGTTACACCCTTGCGTTGCCTTGCTGTGGACCATCGCAGCTGGTTGACATAGAAGAGCATCATAGAATCATAGAATGGCCTGGGCTGGAAGGGACCTTAGAGATCATTTTAATCCAGCCTCCCTGTTGTGGGCAGGGACGCCACCTCTCGATAGGTCAGGCAACACGTGAGAACCAAACGGGAATCGAACCCGCGACCTTTGGTGTTTCAAGCACCACGCTCAACCCACTGAGCTAAACCGGCATCGTTTTAAAGAATCCTTTGAGAGACTGGAAATAAATAGAACAGATGCACACTTTTCTTAGAAAGGCCTGGAAATCTGATCTGTCAGTACCGCTGCTTGTAATTATGAAAATGTACAAAAATATAAATATGTTTCCCAGAACAATATTCGGCTCTTGGATCCTCATAGCTGTTTTCTCCTGCTCAGAAAAGTGGTGTCTCTGAGGAGAAACTTTCACTGGTATAACTAAAGAGGACTTCAGAAAGACTTAATTGAATCAGTACAGATCGCTTATTTCATTTAAACTGCGTTTATTTCAGCATATTTTAAGTTACTGAGATCAGCCAAACCAAGTTAAGCTACTCTTGAGAATAACAAAGTTCAAAGCAAGAGGAACTATTAGGGTCACTTAGTGTGGGCCCTTTGTTACTACATCACGTTTCACCTGTGACTCCCACAGCCGAGCTCATACATTGCGGTTGAGCTGGAGCATGTCTTTTCCAAAGAAGCCCAGTCTTGATGTAAAGCTGTCACATGACTTAGAGGGTACAGCGCTGCTGGGCACTTTTTCTTCTCATCATCCTTTATGTTCCTGTGAAAAACTCCTTTATCTACAAGCTGCATTTTTTGAGTTTTGCTTCCGAGCTGTTGAATTTCATTATGCTTTTGTCTGCTCAGATCCGGTGTCGTCGGTAGTCAGAGGCTTCTCACTGACTGTAATCAAGTACCTCTTATTTTTCTCTTGATGTACCACCAAGGTTGATTTTCTCAATTCTCCTTTGACCTAGTATTGAGAGATTTGCATCAGTGTGACAAAATTGGGTTTGTCATTTGAGGTATGGTTGTGTATAGGCAAGTCTAAAAAGCAACGTATTGACATTTTTCCCTTGTACTTATTAAATATAGCACATGCATGGTAGGATAGATTTTTAAAAGTGATGGGTGTTAAAATATATGTATGGAAACAGTTATTTGGAACCCATTGGAACCCTTTGGATAAGTGCAACCCCACTTTTCAACAGTATTGGGAAGTCATTTCTGTCATGTTGCTTTATGCTGTCTTCGTCTCTTCCCTGGGCATGTTCTGCTGGTGAAGGCATCTTGTTGTCAGCTTGGAGGTGATGCTGCATTTGCAGGGCTTTTCTGCTCTACTCTTCCAGCTAAGCCTGCTGTCAGAGAACAGCCTGGCAAATTTCAGTTTGAAAAGTGGCAGCTTAGAAAAAAAACATTGCAGAAGGTCAGACCAGGCCCTTCTAAAGTGCTGATGGTCCTGGTATGAGTCTGAGGCACCAAGCTGGGGCCAGGGTGCTTGGCGAACAACTTCTGTCTTTTCCATGTTGGTGTTTCCAGCTGGGCATCCAGGATTATTGGGCAGCTTTGAAGGTAATTGTCAGGCCCCTCAGAAATTAAGTGTGTCGGAGGAGGCACTGGCGTGCGCCTGCCACTCACCATGCTCTTGAGTCAGACATGAGATGAATCAGCAATCTTTCTATACCCCTTTCCTATTTTACCTCTTTCCTCCTCATTTTCGCTCTTCGTTGAAGCCCTTTCAAGTCTGCTGCATAACTGGTACTTTAATATATGAGGTAGGTGTGGACTAGAAGCAGAAACTAATATGTTTGAAAGAAGACAAGGTGATAATAGGTCTAGAGTCAGCTCAGCCCATCTTCATTATCTTTACTTTTTCCTAATCTTTTCATAGAATCATAGAATGGCCTAGGCTGGAAGGGACCTTAGAGATCATCTAATCCAACATCCCTGTCACAGGCAGGGACGCCTCTCTACTAGATCAGGCTACTCAAGGCTCTGTCCAACTTGGCCTCGAACACCTCCAGGGAAGAGGCAGCCACAATGTCTCTGAGCAATTTATTCCAAAGTCTTGCCACCCTTGTACTGAAGAATTTCTTCCTAAGATCTAATCTAAATCTATTCTCCTTGAACTTAAACCCATTTCCCCTTGTCCTATCAGTCGATGCTCTTGTAAAAAGTCCCTCCCCAGCCTTCCTGTAGGATCCCTTCAGGTATTGGAAGGCAGCTCTTAGGTCCCCCCAAAGTCTTCTCTTTTTAAGACTGAACAATCCCAGCTCCCACAGCCTGTCCTCATAGCAAAGGTGCTTCAGCCCCTGGATCATCTCTGTGGCCCTCCTCTGAACACGCTCCAACAGATCTATGTCCCTCTTATTGTGGGGACACCAGAACTGGACGCAGTATTTGAGGTGGGGTCTCACAAGAGCAGAGTAAAGGAGGAGAATCACCTCTCTTGACCTGCTGGCTACGCTTCTCCTGATACATCCCAGGATGCGGTTGGCCTTCTGGGCTGCATGAGCGCACTGCCGGCTCATGTTGAGCTTCTCATCTCTCAGCACCCCCAAATCCTTCTCTTCAGGGCTACTCTCAACCCACTCTGTGCCCAGTTTGTATTTGTGCCTAGAACTGGCCCAACCCAGGTGAAGGACCTTGCATTTTGACTTGTTGAAGCTCATGCAGTTTGCACTGGCCCATTTCTCAAGCCTGTCAAGGTCCCTCTGGATGGCATCTCTTCCCTCAAGTGAGTCCACGGCACCACACAGTTTGGTGTCATCGGCAAACTTGCTGAGGGTGCACTCAATGCTGTTGTCAAATGTCGCTGACAAAGATCTTGAACAGCACTGGACCCAGAACAGACCCCTGAAGAACACCGTTTGCCACTGGTCTCCATGTGGACATTGAGCCGTTGACCACAACTCTTTGAGTGTGACCATCCAGCCAGTTCTTTATCCACCGAGTGGTCCATCTGTCAAATCCGTGTCTCTCCATTTTAGAGACAAGGATGTCACGTGGAACAGTGTCAAACGCCTTGCACAAGTCCAGGAAAATGACATCTGTTGCTTTTCCCATGTCAACCAGCACTGTAGCTTTGTCGTAGAAGGCCACTAAATTAGTCAGGCACGACTTGCTCCTGGTGAAGCCGTGTTGGCTGTCACCAACCACTTGGTTATTTTTTATGTGCCATAGTACAGCTACCAGGAGAATCTGTTCCGTGATTTTATCTGGCACAGAGGTAAGGCTGACTGGTCTGTAGTTTCCCAGGTTGTCTTTGGTTCCTTTTGAAAAGATGGGGGTTATGCCTCCCCATTTTCCAATCTGTGGGAACCTCACCAGACTGCTAGGACCTCTCAGATATGATGGCTAATGGCTTAGCAACTTCAGCTGCCAGTTCTTTCAGGACCCATGGATGTATCTCATCAGGTCCCATGGACTTGTGCACCTTCAGGTTCTCTAAGTGTTCCCGGACCTGATCTGCTCCTACCCTGGGTGGTTCTTCACTCTCCCAGACCCAGCCAGCACCCTCTGTGATTTGAGTGGTGTGGTTCGAGTGGTTACCAGTGAAGACTGAGGCAAAAAAGTTGTTGAATATTTCAGCCTTCTCCACGTCCTTGGTAACCAGGTCACCTGTATCCTTCTGGAGGGGCCCCACGTTCTCTCTTGTTTTTCTTTTTTCTCTTACATACCTATAAAATCCTTTTCTGTTATTTCTAATATTGTTGGCCAGTTTTGACTCTGTCAGGGCCTTAGCTTTTCTAACCTGGTCTCTGATTACACAAGCAACTTCCTTGTAATCATCCCAGATTACCAGTCTCTGCTTCCACACTTTGTGTGTTTCCCTTTTGTATTTGATTTTAGCCAGTTATCCATATAGGTCTCCTGGTGTTTTTGCCTGATTTCTTCCTTTTAGGGATGCAATGCCTTTGAGCTTGGAGGAGATTATCCTTGAAAGTCAGCCCGCTTTCTTGGGCTCCCAGTCCCGCCAGGGCATTATCTCATGGCACACTACCCAGGAGGTTCTTGAAGAGGTGAAAGTCAGCTCTTCTGAAATCAAGGGTTTCAAGCTGGCTGAGCTTCCCCCTCTTAGCTGCCCTTAGGATCTCAAACTCCACCATCTCATGGTCACTGCAGCCAAGGCTACCCACGAGTTTAACATTACCCACCAGCCCTTCCCTATTGACGAGGTCTAACATGGCACCTTTCCTCGTTGGTTCCTCTGTCACTTGCAAGAAGAAGTTATCATCAATGCATTCCAGGAATCTCCTGGATTGCTTGTTCCCTGCTGTGTTGTTTTTCCAACTGATGTCAGGGTGATTAAAATCCCCCATGAGGGCCAGGGCTTGTGAACAAGCAGCAACTCCTATCTGCTTATCCACTTGATCCTCCTGATTGGGTGGTCTGTAGCACACCTCCACTGTAAAGTCTCCTACCCTTCCTTTCACCCTGGTCCACAGGTACTCAGTTCTTTCGTCATCACTTGCCAGGTGGAGCTCCATGCATTCTAGCTGCTCATTGACATAGAGGGCAACACTCCCTCCTCGTTTCCCCTGCCTGTCCTTCCTGAACAGTTTATTCCCTTGTAGTCCAACACGCCAATCGCAGGAGTCATTCCACCATGTCTCTGTGATGCCAATCAGGTCATAGCGGTGCACACTCACGAGCATCTCCAGCTCCTCTTGTTTATTGCCCAAGCTGCGGGCATTCATATAAAGGCATTTGAGTTGGGCCCCTGATAAGGTACCTGCAGCCCCCAATAAAGTACAGTTGTACTTCATCTGTGCTAGTTACTCTGCTTCTGATGTCACTATGTGTATCCCAGGGTTGTGTATTCCAGGGTTGTTTTCATGTGATCTGGTTGTAACCCCTTCCTCCTTTGTATATTTTATACCTCTCCTTCTGCTTTGATCCAGTGTTTGTAGAGCTCCCTGCACTTTAGACCCTGATCCTCCCTCCTTGGGGTCAGGATATGGGCTGACTTGTCACTGCAGTCCAGAGAGCAGCAAGGGAAGTCCTGCAGTCCTGCGGGAGGCTGCTGCATGCAGCCCTTAAAAGCAGGACCTGCATGGATGAGGTGCGCAGTGCCTTGGAAGATCCTAAGCTGTCTGTGGGAGAACAAAACTGTGCCCCTCTTGGAAGACTGTCCCGTCCCGTCTCATCGCATCCTTTCTACACTCGATAAAGCCAGCAGCATCAGCAGCAGCACTGGTGTTCCTTGCACTAGGGAGAGGAGAGCTGGATTTCCCTAGGGTGAAAGGAGAGTGGATGTGTGAAAAGCAGGGTGTGATCCTCACCCTTCCATCGTGCTAAGTGTTGTGTTTTCCGTGCTGAGTTTGCTTACAGAATCCTGTAAAATGAAGATTCGTGTGGCTCATTTCCCTGCAAAGCAGGGAGGAGTTATAACCAGAGCTGGGCAAAAAAATATGGTCAAGGCTGTTTCTGCCAAGTGGTATAAACAGAGCAGTACAACATTCGCATTTAATTGGAATACACCGAATCAGTTTAGCAAAAATAATACTGGTGGATAAGAAAGTCTAGAGGCCTTGTTTTTGAAATAATGAGTATTTTAATTTTAGCTTCAACATGAAACAAAACCCCCTCATCCTGAAAATGAACCAAGTGGTTTCACATTCAGTTAAGCATTTGATTTGAGAAATATATATGCTTAGGAATATTTACTCTTTGTTCTGCTCAGAAGACAGGAACATTTTCAGCTTGGGGTCTTTCTGTAATTATTTTTAGAATGTGAAGGAGGGGGTTTAGTCAGCAAGTTCTCTCTCCATTTCTGTGCTGAAGAAACCCTGTGATGAAAAAGCTGTTTTTCTCACAGCAGCAGTGAGGAATACAAGCCTCAGAGGCTCAGCCTGTGCATTGTCTTTGTACCCACTGAATATTTCTGAATGTTGGTCACAGATGAAATCAGTTGAGATCCCTAAAAAAGTGCCTTGTCACAATCACAACCTTCTCATTCTGGTGCTACCACCTCGCAAGCGTCACTCTCGATTTCTCAGAGTTTTGCCCCTGCTGAGTACCGACAGCTGTGTCCCCCCCACAAACAGGTGTCGCCTCTGAGCTGCTCTTTCTGCCCCACAGGCTGAACATGTGCCTGGCCCGCAGTTTTGCTTTCTGGATGTTAATAGCTGCTACTGTAGGACTCTGAGATTTCCACAGCAGATGCATTATTTTGACTATTATTTGGTTTATCCATCTTCCTGGCTCCTGTTGGCTTGGCAACCTTTAGGAGGGGAAAAGCTCAGATGTGGCTCTTTGCTCCTTTTCCAGTGGTGAGTGAGTGCTGCTGCTGCTATGGTTGGGGCTGCTGGGTAGAGGCATCCCAGCAGCATCCAAGGAAGAAGGCCAGCCGTTCTTCACAAGCACAAGTCTAATTTGCAGAAATTTAAAGGGACATGGGCAATTTTGACTTGAATACACAGTATTTCTCCCTGTGAGGGCTTCACACAGTGTGCAAGACATCATCTAGTGTGGTGGAGTGGAGGCTAAAAGAGAAGCATGTAACCTGGTGGGATCTTTAGATGTTGAGGGACTCCCTGCCTGCTCCAACCAGCAAGCACTGCATGAGGATGCCACCTTCTTTGGCTTTTGTAGGGTTGTTGAACAGAATCTTAAGCCAAGATAACTACTGCTATAGCATTATCATGGTTCTTCCCGAGAATGGCCAAGTCTAAATGCTGAACAATTCGCGCTATGATTTCAGGGAAGAATGTGAAGCTTTTTGCAAGTGCTTTGCCTTCATTTTATTTATCTTCCAGCCTCTGAGCACTTAACTTGGTGTGAGGATGCATTTTTCACAGGAGGGAGGGAAAGACAGTTGAGATCGCCATGCTGTACTCTTATCCCAGGGTTTGAGATTTTCAAGAAGTGGCACCTAGATATTGTGTGATGATCTGCAGCAAAGTTGCACAAGCGGGTAATTCGCTATTACACAGTATTTTCTCTTCTTTGTAGTTACTTGGGCTTCCAGATGTTGATGACGATGCATTTGAAGAATATAACGCAGATGTGGAAGAAGAGGAACCAGAAGCCGATCACCAACAGATGGGTGTTAGTCAGCAGTGATTTTTCTGAGAAGCTAAAAATTTCAGAAGCCTTTGGTACCAGGTGGGGTCAGGTGATCCCACATTAGCCTGTTCGAGTTAGCGCATCACATGGGGATACCTGCCTCCCAGGATAAAAGTTTTAAAAAATGGTTAAAAAAAAAAAATTTCATAGTAATAATCTGTGATGAGCTTTGCTAAGAAGTGACCTGAATTTTGCTCCTGCTTCAGTGGGTTTTCTATGGAGTTGTCTTGGTCGCATTCTGCCATTATCAGTCTAGAGGTATTGTCGTTGACTCGTCTCTTCGATTTGTGTTCAAGAGTAGCACTTGCTGACATGAATGTCGAGCACTGAGAATGTAGGGAGTGTGTGGTGGGAGCACCGAGTCCTCATCGGTGACCTTCCCGGAGAGCTAATGCCACCTGCGCTTTTCTTTTTAGTTCAGCAGCTATGTTTTTTGACAAGGTACCATACTTGGAGAGATTTCTCCTGATAAACACTAGTTTAGTAGTGGTCGGTACTGCAGAAGTGCACATGAAGGCTTAACAGAGATAACGGGAAGCAGGAAACCCAGGGGAATACTGGTGTCAGACATTAACGTCACTTTACTGACACCTGACTTGACAAGTGCTGGATTACTAACGGAGTCATTGGTATCAGCAGTTGTGTTATAACCACCCCTGGTACTCCCACGCCATTGGATTGAAAGCCAAATGCTGCTTTCATACAAGTCAGTTGAAAAATAGCCATTGCCTGTCCTACTTCTGCATGACAACCAACTTAAAGCTTCGCTGGTTTTAATAAACTGCTAAATTATTACTCAGACTTTGCGACATCATGAACTGAAGTGCAATTTAACTTTGAAGCCATAAGGGTATAAACCAGCACCTGGCTCTTAAAATTATGCTGGACCTGATCCTGTCCCAGGGCCTTTGAGCTAGTCTGGGCATTTACACCTCACTGGAGGGGAGCGAGAATACCACTACTTTGGCTGATACAAGAACTAGTGAGGTTTTACTTAGCTGGGGACTTGGTCCCCGGAGGGGTTTGTCGGAGTTTTGGTATAAAGGAGAGGACCTCTTATATTTTGTACCTATATTGCATAGATTTAAGTGGCTTGGATGAGTGCCAGACTGTGAATATGCAGGGTCTCCTTATTTACTTGCCTTTTGTACTGAAAATAAAAGAAACAAAGGGGATTCTGCTGTAATACAGCTGTTTTCCACAATCAGTTAAAATATTTCTAAATTTACTTCTTTTTTTCAATATTTTTTTTAAATCATGAACTGAAGGTCACATGCTTCAAAGGCCCTTTTATACAGAATCAGCTTTATAAAAACAAAAAGTGAGCGAAGAGGAAATGCTTGGACAACTCCTAGAAACAACTCGCACCATTTTGAAAACCCTGTTGTTAGCAATGTCTCCTTCTCAATAGATAGTATTGAAGAGTTTTTTCCCAAGGATACTTAAGAGAGCAAGCTCTCTTGGTTTACATTTCTGATGATGGCTTGAGGATGCGTAGTGCTTGATTTTTCCAATCTGGAGCAAAGACCTTCCGTAACCCAAATGGTCTGTGGTACCTGAGTGTGCACAGAAGTGTCTGCAACACCATAGAAGTCAGAATTTAAGAATATTGAAAAAAAGTGGAAGTGAAACAGCTTGATGCAACTTTGTACATTCTTTTGGCATGCAGGCATAAACATGGTAGTGGCTGCACATTTTCTATGGACTGGTGACATAAGAACTGTGGCAGTTCATTGTATAACACTGTACAGCAGCAATAGGCTTTTTGCTTACTAAAATAAAGTGTAAGACCAGTGGTTTCCATCCTTGCGTTAAGTCCCTAAGTTTTTCTTTCCTCTCCAGCTAAAACAGATGCCATAACCTTAAACAGAGCCTTGCTTCAGGAGAGCCTGTCTCTTCATAGCAGCCAATCCTTTGCCTGCGGCTCATACAAGTAGACTTTTGGGGCTGGTTTCCCCTGCTGTGATGTAGTGCAAGATGTAGCCGATGGCACCATGGGCTTGAGGCCAAGTCCCACCATTCAGGTTTGCTGCGCCCGTTCTGTTCAGTGCAGGTGATGGCACCGACATCCCCCATGGATCCATGGCGCAAGTCCCCGGGGCAGGGCAGTGGGAGCGGGGGGGCTGTGGGGCCAGACCGGCTGGGAGGGAGCCATCCTGCCATCACACATGGGCAGCTTTTCTGACAGATCGGTCGCAGCACCCAGCTCAGCACCCGGCTCACCATGGAAGGGAGGGTGCGGGGGGGGGGGTACAGGTGGCAAGCAAGGACCATGGCTATGTTGCAGGTGCCATCCAAGCCATGCTGTGAAGGATGGACTCCACGAGTCCCTGTGGGAAATGGGGCTCTGGGTGGCAGTGGGATAGGCAGGAGTTCTTGAAATGAGGAAAGGCTGTAAGATCCAGTGCTTGTAATTGTCACGTGTACTGCGCTCTGCTCTCTTTCCCTGCGTATTGATTGAATTGTTAATGAATGGCTGAGCACTCATGTGATTGGAAACAAACGTAATGCTGTTAAATGGTGTAGATATATTATTTTCTGTATTCATTAACTCATTTTTTTTTTCGGGATGCCGTACCCCGTTTTTTTGGGTGACTTCCATACCAGACAGCAAGTGCTGGGCAGCGGTGCCCTTGGGCAGAGCTTGCGCTGAAGCCAGCAAGAGCCTGCTGCAGGACCGAGCGCTCGGTCTCGCAGGGCTCAGCATTCCTGTCCGCTGTCACCTTGCTGGAAGCCAAATGTGCTGAGACCTGCTGCTGAGCTGAGGGATGAGCAGGCAACACAGAGAATGAACTGTATTTTTATACATAGCAAATACAATTTACGTGTGTATTAAATGTGAATGAGCATTAATATAGAATGTATTTTATCAAAAAATATTGACCAAATACACTTCTGTATTACTGTGTTACTTGTTCCATACTTACCAGACAATGCAAGAGATGCAGAACTGTAAGTTGTATTACAAAGTATTTTTATGTTTTATTTGCATTTTATTTTTTCCTCACTCCTACCACATACTGAGGTTAGTAGCCATTCAATAATTAACTGGGGTAGCATGACCCAGTGGCTAGCCTGCCAGATTGAGACACGAGATTTGCAAACATGCACATAAATGCTTGTGAGCCTGAGGACTGGGTGAGGAGATGGGGACTCAGAGCTCTGCCCTGAGCCTTGGGTGGATCTCAGTGCTGGGAATTCGAGGCAGGCCTCCAGTTCTGCATTCACGCCTCCCTGGAATTCAGCAGGAGCAGCGTCACTATTCTGAAAATCCCAGCTTAAGCCTTTTGGAAAAGAGGTCCCTGGTATTTGCCATACACATTTGCCCAGGGTATAAAGTGCTTAGAGCCGTGGGTGAAAGGAGGTAAGGATTATCATTGCCTATCCTCAAAGTAAAATGTTAGTGAAAGGACACAGAAGTGTCTCCGTTTTCCCTCACCCTTCTCTCACAGGCATTTTGTGCTCTACATAAGTGTAAATACACCAGAGCAGAGCCTCTTGCAGAACGGGCACCTCTGAGCAGGAGTTGCCTGATCGCAGTGAGCAGAGCGCTGCTTGCGGGGAGAGAGACACACAGGCCTCCAGCTCAGACATGTTTTCCCATTAGCGTCCTACCTGATGAATGAGAGGCAGGGATGGAGAAAAGGCAAACTAAAAAGCCTTTTCATCACTTCTCCAACATTATTATTTATGATATTGTATAAGTAGGGGCAGCAGTCAGGGAGCAGGAAGCTGCTGTATTAGGTGCACAGTAACATCTCCTAAAAGGACTTGTCATGAGAGAAAAAACTGTCAGACTGTTTCCTCACAGAAACACAGGGAATAGTACACCCCTGAGCACGATGACCTGAACCCGACCAGACCCCTGCCCTGCCCTGGGCTGTTTTCCAGGCCGTTACCTCTCTGCATAGCGCTGTGCCTTTGGAAGTCTTGTGCTTGTGACAATGCTGCTTTTGATGGGAACAGCCAGAGCGACCTGCATGCTGTCTGCTGCGCCTGGTGCTGCTGAGCGAGGTGAGCTGTGCGAGATGTGCCTGCGGCCAGCATGAAGTAGTTTCTGCCACAACATTGCGTAGTAGGTAACTGCCTTTCCCCCTCTGCAGCTTCTGACCTCCTGTTGGGAAAGAGCTGCAGCACGACTTCTTCCCTCTTTGCCCCACACTGGCCACAGCTGGGGGAGCTAGGGGGAAAGTGGGAGCCAGGGTGGTCCCACTCAGCCCCTTTACCCTGCAGCCACAAAGCTGTGGGTGGGATGCGGTCAGGCGAAGCTAGGGGACGGCGAAATTGGTGCCTTGCAACCACTGAATTAATACACAACCTGGTTTCTTAGTGCTTTCCTGAAAACTTAATCACCAACACTACCACCCCATCATCAGTTTCAAAATCAAAATATTTCTTCTGGAAAGCACTTTTCTGCCTGGCAATGCCAGGCAGGACGAGAAAGCTCACCCACAAAGCCAAGGCGCTTTAGGGTAGTGGCTGTTCTTTACAGAGTAACAGGCAGCATTCACAAAAAGCCCTAGTGTGGGAGTGGGGTTGGGCTGAGAACATGAATATTCTGCTGCCTAAAGAGTACCAGCCTGGCATCTGTGGCTGCCTGATACAATTTTAAGAGGTGAAGAGAGAAGATTTGATGAAGAGTGACTGGGGTTTTGGCTGGTGGGCATATGAATACAGGACAGCTTTGCTGATGCTGCTTTTTTCCCGGAGAGGAAGCCCCGGGCTGCAGATGGCTTTGGGCAGTTTGCAGTTGCAAAGGATCGTATTTTATTTTTCACTTGTGGCCAAGTCAGCTACTGTATTAAAAAATGACCACAGACAAAATCAGAGCTGGGCACAGACACAGTATGGGGAGGACAAACTATGCAGCAGTACCTGTGCTGCCCTGGCACACAGGCCAGCACGTTAACATGCAGAGTTGAGGAAGCCACAGCCGCCAGAAGGTTCTCTGTCCTGGTGGTGAGGGTTCCTGTGAAAAAAATCTTCCCATGTGGGGCAAGTTAGTGCCTCCCTGTGCAGCACAGTCACATGATTAAATGATTTCCCGATGGGAGGTGATCTCAAGCAAGTATTTCCAGGCTTTTGCCCTAGTGTCTTACCCAGCACTGGTGAAGGGGCAGAGTGTGGGATGTTCTAGGGAGTGTGCAGGGGCTGTAGTTAGTGGGCATGCAGGGAGCTGACAAGATGCTGTGCCCTCAAGTCCAGGGGCTTCCCCAAGGATGCCCTGGGCTTGGCACCAGGCCAGCAGGACCCTGTTCTTCTAGGTAACACCTTGCTTTGCCATGGTGAAGCAGACCCCATGGTGCTGTCTCATCCCATTTGCCCTGTCAGCTGCTGGAGACTACTCAAGGGGAATCCCAAAGGCAAAGATTTTGGGTCAGAAACCTCCTGACCCCCAGCAGCCCCTTGCTCAAGCTGTGGGAGCTCTCACATAGGCTGGCAGTCCCCAGATGTTAATTGTAGTGTGAATTGGGGTCTTGCACTGTGCTCAGGGAACGTTTTCTTTGTCTTGATTTCTCTGCTGCCGCCATGAGTGGTACTGATCTCTGCCTGGGGGCCCTATGTGCAGTCACAGTGTCAATATTTAATCATGGTAATTAGTAACAGGCTGGGTGGCTCACGAATTCACAGCTCAGGATTTACCTCATTCACCTCACACATCTTGTGGGCATGTAAGGGATATGTCTACAGCAGAGGGAAGCAAAGGCTCATGTAAGTGTAGCTCCCCCCCCCCCCCCCTTTTTTTTTGTAAATGTTTTATTTATAGGCCTTCACAAATGCATCTTCCTTTTCCTCTGGTGGCACGTGATGCTGTAAACCTAGGAACAGAGGAACTGCATTCAAGGTCAAAACAAGTTATTTTTGTACCTAACCCATGAGCAGCTGCCCTTTGCTACCAGTGTTTTAATGCTTTTCAATACCATGGACAGGTGGCAATGTAGAAAGCGGTCTCTTTCCTCTGAAAACAGGAGTAACTTAAGGCCCTACACGCCTCATGTAACTCTGTCCCTACACTACAGCAGAGCAGAATGTGCATCCAGTTACCAGTTATGTTACTCAGTGCCCTGCATCTTTCCCAAAGGTGATGCTCCCGGGAGGTGGTCCTTTCTGTTTTAAGGTGCGAGACTCAGCCAGAGGACTGATTCCAAAATTGTTCGGAATGTCTATTAATTAATCATTCTCTAATGCTTGTGTACATGCGCATGCTAGCGTGTATGCTTTTTTTCCAGCAGACTAGGAAAATGCCTGTCAAAAGTGGTTTACATCTAATTGATTCTGCCTTGGAGCAGAAAGACAGACTAGATGGCCACTCAGGGCCCATGGCAGTCCTATTGCCTGAGGTGATTTTAGATGTGCTGATGATCTAACCACTTCATTAGAGCCAGGTATTTGGTTTTAATACCTAGCATACCTGGCATGTTTGGCATGCTCTTAACCATGAGCTGGCTTCAAAGGGAAATTTCTCTTTCAGTCAGCTAGCAACACCCCAAGTAAACCATCTGTATTAAAAGAGCCATTCACAGCACACATTTTTAAGAGCAGCATATTCATCAGGTTGCCAGCCAGCCAGTCTCAGGACCTGGAGTACACGAAATCCCTGGCTCACACGTTTGTGAAACCTGTGTCCCCATGTCCTCCTTAAGTTAGCAAAGATCTGTGATTTACAGCAGTGAACAGCCTTGGTTGGACTTGGCTGAAGGAGCTGAGTCTCTTTAGCTTGGAGAAGAGGAGGCTGAGGGGTGACCTCATAAATGTTTATAAATATGTCAAGGGGGAGTGTCAGGAGGACAGAGCCAGGCTCTTTTCAGTGGCGTCCATTGACAAGACAAGGGGCAATGGGTGGAAGCTGGAACACAGGAGGTTCCATAAAAATATTAGAAACAAAATTTTCACTGTGAGGGTGACAGAGCCCTGGAACAGGCTGCCCAGGGAGGTTGTGGAGTCTCCTTCTTTGGAGACAGTCAAAACCCGCCTGGACACGTTCCTGTGCGCTCTGCTGTAGGTGGTCCTGCTCTAGCAGGGGGGTTGGACTAGATGATGTTTGAGGTCCCTTCCAACCTCTAACATTCTGTGATTCTGTGACTTGGCCACACAGGCAGGTATGGTGTCAGGTCAGAGGGGTCAGGGCCCCCAGGACAGGCTGGAAGAAACACCAGGGATGCTCCACTCAGGGGATTTCCAGCTGCTTTATTTTCTGCCAGGCAGGTGCTGGATGAAGAAATCCCCCTCTTTGAAGCCCTGCAGCAAGTAGGATGGTGCCAAGCTTTGCCCCAAGTCTCCTTGGGGGAATGGATCAGGGATTCTGTGGCAACCCAATTTAAATATGAAAGCAAACAGTAACTATGAAAATTAATATACAATGCAGAGCCCTCTGCACTGGTCTGAGGCTCACTTCTGACAAGCTTGCATGAAGAAACAATTAACTTTGAAAATAACCCTATCGGACCAAGAAAGCAAGGCAAAATTTTGTGTCTGACATTTCAGGCGGTTTCAGTTCTTTTACATTATTTCAACATATTCCATTTTTCATCTGCTGTTATTTTGGCTTTCTGCAAACCAGTGCACACCCTTGAAGTTCCCGGGATTTGGGGATTTTGGGAGGATACGGATGAACTCTTTAGCAGGAACAAAATGATGACTGAATTAAATAATTTGCATCGATATTTAAATGGCTACTTCTAGGTGGTGGAGCTCTCTCACTAAAAGGAGAACTCTTTCCTTTTGAAGTTACTGCTTCAAACTGCCTCATGCTTCAGAAAACAACTTGCTGGCAATTTGCATTGAGTTTTCTTCACATAATGATGTCTAGTTTGAAAACAACAGAGGTAAAACTTCCCCAAGTGCCTCCTTCCCACTCATTCACACTGGCACCTGAGCTGCTCTCTCGCTGGAAGCTCTAGCTTCTTGGTCTTAGTTTCCACATCTCAGCTTTTCAGCAAGGCACAGAGGCCCAGCACAGAAATAGTGTTAAGTGCAAGCCTTTGGTAAAGGAAGGGAGACAGATGCATTAGTTCCCCGCCTGAATGGAAAATTACCAAGGATGTGTCTGTTGGACCCAGCTCAGCACCATGCTTTTTTGTACCAGATAGGTGCAACATCTGTATCAGCATTCAAGACTGGCTCACTTGTTTATTGTGTAAAGGATAGAAATAAGAGAAAAGGTGACAGCAGTCTCACATGCCTTCTGCTGTGGGGAGCCCTGGCTGCTGCAACACAGGGTGTGCTCCTCTACTTTGATCCTGACATGCTGAGATGGGCTGCTCTGAGCTCATGAGTGCTCTTACAAATTCATTAGTCACTGGTAGCCATTGGGTCCAGCCGATGGACTTGGCTTTGAGGAGCACTTGGAAAATATGCCCTTATCTCATTAATAAAATTGCAGTTCCCAACTACGTGCATGTAGTATTTCCACAATACTTAACACTTATGCCCATTGGATACATGTACGCTGGTTATGCTATTGATGAAATAGTGTGATGAGGTAGGAAAGGCAGAGCGTGGAGGGATGCACCTTGGTCATCATGGTACTGCACGCCACTGGCTGCTGAGCAGTCACCAGTGGAGCAGCATACATGGGGAGGCAGCAAACACACCAACTACTCCTCGTATGGTAACTGTATCATAGAATCATAGAGTCATAGAATCATAGAATGGTAGGGATTGGAAGGGACCTCGAAAGATCATCAAGTCCAATCCCCCTGCCAGAGCAGGAATGCCTAGACTATGCCACACAGGAACGTGTCCAGGCAGGTCTTGAATGTCTCCAGAGAAGGAGACTCCACAACCTCCCTGGGCAGCCTGTTCCAGTGTTCCGTCACCCTCACTGAGAAGAAGTTTCTTCTCGAGTTTAAGCGGAACCTCTTATGTTCCAGTTTCAGCCCATTACCCCTTGTCCTATCAGTGGTTGTCACCGAGAAGAGCCTGGCTCCATCCTCGTGACACTCACCCTTGATATATTTGTAAACATTAATGAGGTCACCCCTCAGCCTCCTCTTCTCCAAACTAAAGAGTCCCAGCTCCTTCAGTCTTTTCTCATAAGGGAGATGCTCCACTCCCTTAATCATCCTAGTTGCCCTGTGCTGGACTCTCTCCAGCAGTTCCCTGTCTTTCTTGAGCTGAGGGGCCCAGAACTGGACACAATATTCCAGATGGGGTCTCACCAGGGCAGAGTAGAGGGGAAGGAGAACCTCTCTCGACCTACTAACCACCTCCCTTCTAATACACCCCAGGATGCCATTGGCCTTCCTGGCCACAAGGGCACAGTGCTGGCTCATGGTCATCCTGCTGTCCACCAAGACTCCCAGGTCCCTTTCCCCTACACTACTCTCTAATAAGTCATTCCCCAACTTATACTGGAACCTGGGGTTGTTCCTACCCAGATGCAAGACCCTACATTTACCCTTGTTATATTTCATTAAATTTTTCCCTGCCCAACTCTCCAGCCTGTCCAGGTCTTGCTGAATGGCAGCACAGCCTTCTGGTATGTCAGCCACTCCTCCCAGCTTGGTGTCATCAGCACACTTGCTGACAGTAGTCTCTAGTCCCTCATCCAAGTCATCGATGAATATATTGAATAATACTGGTCCCAGTACCGACCCTTGAGGGACTCCACTGGATACAGGCCTCCAACCAGACTCCGCCCCATTGACCACAACTCTTTGGCTTCTTCCCCTTAGCCAGTTCACAGTCCACCTCACTACCCGAGAGTCTAGACCACACTTCCTCAGTTTAGCAGCAAGGATGCTGTGGGAGACTGTGTCAAATGCTTTACTGAAGTCAAGGTAGACCACATCCACCGCTCTGCCATCATCTATCCACCTTGTTATATCCTCATAAAAGGCTATGAGGTTAGTCAAGCACGACTTCCCTTTGGTGAAGCCATGTTGACTGTCTCTAATGACCCTCTTATCCCTGATATGCCTTGAGATGGCACCAAGGATAAGTCGTTCCATCACTTTCCCAGGGATGGAGGTGAGGCTGACCGGTCTATAGTTACCCGGGTCCTCCTTCTTGCCCTTTTTGAAGACTGGAGTGACATTTGCTTCCCTCCAGTCCTCAGGCACCTCTCCCATCTCCCAAGACTTGGCAAAGATGATGGAGAGTGGTCTAGCAATGACATCAGCCAGCTCCCTCAGCACCCATGGATGCATCCCGTCTGGACCCATGGATTTATGGATGTCCAGATTGCTTAATTGGTCCCTAACCCAGTCCTCATCGACTAAAGCAAACTCCTCCACTGCCCTGACTTCCTCTGGGGCCTCAGGGGAACGGGGCTCCTCAGGACAGCCTCCGGCAGAGTAGACAGAGGCAAAGAAGGCATTCAGTAACTCTGCCTTCTCTGTATCTTCTGTCACCAAGGCACCCACCTCATTCATCAGTGGGCCTACATTGCCTCTGGTGTTAGTTTTATCTGCCACGTATTTGAAAAAGCTCTTCCTGTTGTCCTTGACCCCTCTCGCCAGGTTCAATTCTAGGGAGGCCTTTGCTTTCCTAGTTGCCTCCCTACATCCTCGGACAACAGCCTTATACTCTTCCCAAGTGGCCAGCCCTGCCTTCCAAGATCTGTAAATTCTCCTCTTGCCCTTGAGCTTACCCAGCAGATCCCTGTTTAGCCACGCAGGTCTCCTGGCTCCCTTCCTTGACTTCCTACGTGTCGGGATGCTCTGATACTCCTCGTACAGTCATTTCTGGGTCCCCATGACACAGAAACAGCTAACCAAGTGGATGATTTGGCACATGAAACAGAATGAGGTCAAGGAAAAATAAAAATACACTACCAGCACCACTCATGAAGCTCCACACACTGAAGGGCACTGGGATCAGGCAGCTCTGCTGAACCAAATGTCCTCTAATGCCACTTCATGTATATGTGTAAACTGCGTCCCTATAAATTGCTAACTTGTCCTTTAGGAGCGAGTTAGATGAATGAGATTCCAGTATGAGAGCTAATCCCCCTTTAAAATGTTGCTTTGCCTTTTTGCACTTTTGTCTCTGCATTATCAAAGTGTCTTCCATGAAGCTTTATGATCACTGGTAGTGAAGAACTAAGAGGCAAAATTTTGTGTTCCAAGACTGGGTAGTTTAAAAAAACCAAACAAACCAACAAACTTGCCCAGATACTGGAAAATGAAATAGAAGGTTCCAGGGCAGAAGGACCCTGATCTCAGCCGCACTGGGACATGCATCAGTGAGGATGGGTGACTGGGTTCCTGGACTGCATTTTGACAGCTAATTAGCTGGGGCAAAGAACCACTAGTGTCCAGGATAGTGCTTTAGGATACCCTGACATCATCCTGCAAAGCCAGGCAAAATTAGTAACTGAAAGGCAAAACTTTGGGCACAAGCATCCAGCGACAAATCTGTGACCACAGCTTTTGACGCCAGGCTTGAGGGCAGCAGAGAGGAGAAGGTCCTCACTGTGTTTCAAGACAATGCTATTTTTTAGGATATTAAGTATGGATTGAACCACTTAGAGAACAGCAACTCAAAAACAAATTACAAAGGTAACGTACAGGGTAGGGGACCTCTAACAGCAAACAGCAGAACTTTTGATCTTAAGACAAGTTGTTTCTCCTCAGAGGGTGCCCTTTGATTCATTCTGTGTTTGTAAAATGGTTAGAGAAAATATTGCAAAAGATCAGGAGCAGAAAGAACCAAAAGCAAGAGAAAACATTTTAATACAAAGGCAGGGGTGGCAGAGGGGGCATACGGCAAACACGCTGCTGGGAGATTAACTGTCAAAGTAAAACCAGCAGTGGTATGCAAAAAACAGGAGCTGTTACTGTTTTCTGTGACTCCCTAATAACTGCCTGGCAAGCTGGTGTAGTGAATCACTAAGTGCCGTGAATCATTTGCAGACAAAGATCAAGGAGCAAAGAAGATATAGTTCACCTAGCTGGGCATTTGCACAGGGCTTTGACTACTTGAAGCCTTCAGAAAACCATTGTTTTTTCTTTTCTCATCTCTAACCCCTTTTCACCTCTGTTTCCTTCTAGACTCAGCCATGTATTTGTTTGCCTACTGTACCTGGTTCTTAGATACTTCGTCACATTAATCAAGGAGCAGACTTTCAGCTCATTTCAGTTGTTTTTTACCTTGTATTGGTTGAAATAGAAAAAAAATCTCTTTTTGGGAAAAATAAGTATTGACTGGCACTACGCCTGGTCCTGTTTCATATTTTGCCTCTATATGGAATGTCTTATAAATGAAAGACCTGTGGCACCAGCAATCAAATTACTCTGGTGTACGTGCAGTTCACATCCAAATAGTCAGATGTGGGCATCCCATAAACATAGATCAAATATGTACAGCAGGAGAAAATTTATGTTATCCAGATATCCAGACCTGACAAAATATGACCGAGACCTCTACTAAAATGAAAGTATGATGCATAGCAAACAGCTTAGAGAAAGAACAGCAATCAATACATTGAAGACAAGAAATGGAGAACAGGGCTGTAAATTTAAGCACCCCTAATGGCACAATACTTCTGAAGCAAGTGTGACAGACCTCTGGTGCTGTTATGAATACAGCGAAGTCATACCTGAGATCTTCAAAATCCCCACTGAAGCAGTGGTTCCATCAGAGTCCGGGCTGACCCAGATTGCCGTTACCTGCCCCTCTGCCCCACAACACCACCGCCTGGATTTTCCATCTCTCCCTCACACTGGCAGAAACATGCCTAATCCTGTCATGAGTAACCAACTCATGAGAGCTGAACTGGGAGAAATGGGAGAAAATGCTCTTCCCCCCCCCCAGCCCCCGTGTGAAATTAGTTGTTAGTTTCTCTCCCTTAACTGTCTCACTGTATGATCAGACAAATACCCGTGAAGAGAAGAATGGAGCTAAGGAAAGGTGGAGGGCAGCCCCACCTCAGATGATACTAAACTGCGGTGGAATTGCAGCTTTAAGCACACAGCCCCACTCCCAATCATGCATGTGTGGATGGGGATGTTTCAAAAGATCTTTACTGCATTTGCATATATTTTCTTTGATACAGGACTCTTGAAACACTGGGTCCATGTGCTCTATGAGTTAACCACGTGGAACCACCACACTCTTCGGTATTTAAACTTCCATTAAAGAACAGAAATGCTCCTATCCATCATGGTTGTTCAGGAAATCTTCCTGGTAGAACCCAACTGTGCGGTGCTTCCTTTCTCGAGTCTGAAAATAGTCTGAAACACTACTGATGAGAGAGGTAAACGCTGCACAAATTGCTTGTTTCCATTCAGGCTTTGACTTATAACCTTACTGACACCATTATAAATATCAACCTTTGATGCATAATACATGAACACACTTTAGCAGATGCAGATGAATGAAAATGAAGCCAAGATGCAATTGAGTCTGGGTTTGGAATTGCTGGAAGGAGGGGGCTGAATAAAGGAGAGATGCCAAGAAGGAAGTAGAGCAGAAACAGAGAAGGGAAGATGGGAAGGAAGGGAAGAGAAATCGCTTCTACTGAGTTCTGCTGAATCAAGCACTAACAGAATATTAAACAGTGCATAACCTTCTGCAGCAAAAGATGAGGCTTTGCCTTTGCTCATTCTTTAAAGCTCCCTTTGAGGCGAGCAGGAGCTGTGCTGGGGACAGAAGGCAATATGCTCGCTTTTATATTCAGACCCAGGGATAGAGTTTGTTCTCCTCTGCATGATGAACAGGATCCCCCCTCAGAGACAGTGTAACTAAACCAGGCCATTAACCACCTATTTTAGGTTAACAAGAGTAATTACTGCCTAAAATCAATGGCTATATCAATGCTACAAGTTGCACTAAACTAAACTAGAATGATTCCGGATTAAACAGATATGGGATGCTACCGTTCATCAGTCTGTAAAGAAATTTATACTTTTTCCGCAAAGCTTATTGTTACACAGCAGAAACATGCAATAGGGATGAACTGTCTGCAAAATAGTCCTTCCAATCTGCCAACGATAACTATATTCTTAGGATCTAATAAAAAGGTGTCAGAGGACAAGATGAGAAAAAATGTTCAAGCAAAAGGTAAACTTAAGATTTTGCACTCCGGGGACCAGGTTACCAAGAACTGTTACCTCTACCCATGTATCAGAAAGGTTCAGCATGTGTCTTTCAGAAATTCCGTGACATTTTCTAAAGAGGAACTTCTGTGAATCTTCTCCTTTCTTCCTATGTTGTTTATGTGCTGAATATTCATATTTCTTTTCTTAGAAATGCAGTTGATTTGTCCGTAAGTTGCTGCATTTAAAAGACAACTATATTATATCATGATGTTCACTGTTCTCATGCTTTTCTTTCTCAAAATATAAAAGAACAACAACAGTTCAATACTCAAAAGCAAATTTCCCTAGGAAAACAAGGGTTCTCTACTATTTCAGATCCTCAGGAGCTCCATTTTCATAGAGTGGATCTGTTTGCTTTCAGTCTCAGAATTGCTTATCTAGCCTTCAACGAGTACTATGCACAAGCCTGAGAAAATTTGTTAAGAAATAATTTTTTTCTGTTGTTAAAAAAACCACTGCAGGATGGATCAGGCATGAGTAAAAAGTAACAACAGTAAGTGGGCTGCTGGTTTCACCAGTGAAATTTCCCTCATTGTTCATGTACCACAAGTAATTTCCTTGCTCCCTGCGGTGAAAAAGACAAAAAAATGGTATCTGGGAGGATGGCTGAGGGTGTCACACACAGGCACCTTCCCCAGACCAAAGAGGGTGTGCTGCTGGCTACCACAGCTGCTCCTGCAGAGCTGCAGCTTGGGGAGCAAAGTAAATGTTTCTTTCAAATAGGGAGCAAAACCAAACTAGAAATCCCCAAGCCTGCTGCACAGCTCTTGCCACTGCGCTACGCACACAAAAGTTCTGCTTCAAGCTCTAACAGAAGGAGGAGGCATCCACTCGGACAGTAACAAATAGAGCAAAAGAATCAACAAACACTGATCACCGTAACATGTTCACGTAGAAACATCTTCACTCACGCCAGCACTGCCTGCCCACAAACTCCACGCCATAGCACAGGCAGTTACACCCTGCCTGGTACGAGCGATCACTCATTGCCATTTTTATGCAATGAGAGCACAGGGATCTTTGCTGTGTGCTACAATGCTTACACTCTACGCTATCTCCACCACCCGTCATGGACATTTTAGGGTTGTTTATCCCCAGGATTTACAAGAGCAAGGAACATTGCTAGTACTTGCCACTACAGCTGTCGGGCTGATTTGATATTCCTTCCCAAGGGAAATCTGTTTCTGCATCTGCTACTGTCGGTTCACCTTACAACAGGCTTTCAGTTAAAGGGTTCTTGCTGTGGCTCCGTGGCCTCCCCAAAAGGCAAACGAACAGAAGTGTTACCACAAAAAAACTCAGAAAACTTTTAACATTTGGTGCAGGCTTGGAGTTCTGCTAAGCAATGGGTGTAAAGCCAGAGGATACCGGTCTGAAACACTCCTCTGCTGCAATTAGCACTGGGAACAGTCCAAAATGCAGGGGATGTGGATAGATGACAGCTTCTTTTTGCCTCTAAGGCTGATTAGTTGCAATATGTCGCTAATTAGAAGAGTCTAGTGAATAAATACTGTCTCTTTTTCTGCTGGTGCACTGTCCAGAGAGTTTTATTTCCCCCGTTATTTATCATTTGAAAATATTTGCCAGACTATCTCTCCACATCCTTTCTGATCTGAAGCTTACTGACACAAATTATGCAAGTCTAAGAAACAGACACGTCTGCATTGCTTCTGGTTCCTGATAAGCTGAAAGCAGCTTTTAGAACTGGGTGTGCCATGGATCGTAGAAAATTAATTCCTAACTGGAATATTTTCCAATATTCTCTGTAAAATGCATTCTTGTAAGCTTTCCATGCAACTTCCTCCTTGTTAGTAAAGAAAAAAAATGCAGAATATAAGGGGCAGGAAGACAGCTGAAGTAAACCTGCCCGATGATTTAAGTGGATATTAGTGGACATTTTTGACACTGTTCACTGGAGTCAAGTTACAAGAACCTGAATGGAAAGCTTGGTTATTTGCTTCTTTTCTCCAGATACACAAATGTGCATGGGGGATGGAAAAATGAAAACAGAACTTCATTATTGTAATGATTATTACCAGTAGATTATAAGAAAGTCTCTATCTGACACTTCTTCCCTATGTGCATGTGTACATGTCTTGTTTTATGTTTGCTGTCTGGCCACAGCTTGCCTTACACATGCATCTCGTTATGTCTCATCATCACATTCAATTCCCATGCTCTTTATGGAGCAAACAAGGTGTGTATTTGGTTACGAAAGTGCTGGAGGAGGTGAGGGTGGTTTTGCATGGGAGATGCTGCATTACCATGTCAATCATTGCTCCTTCTCTTTCTTGTCTTTGCAGTTTAATCCTGGATGAGCCTCAACGGGGATGCTTCTGGCACTGGGTGAGCTGACATTTAGATAGCAAATTCTCAGCCCAGGTCCACTGGCATGTGAGTCACACGCTGTTATCAAACTCGCACTGAGGTTCCTGAAGCCTTCCTCCCACCATGATGAAAATCTGGTTTAGAGCTTCAGCATAATTTACAGGTTGCTAGGGGAAGGTTGTCTTTCCTGGTTGAACTCTTTCGCTCTGGGCCTACATATAAACCCTTTATTTTTTCCCCAGAAGAAGGGCTGTTGTCTGTTAACCAGCCTAGCTACTGAAAAAGGAGTAGGGGAGGGAGACTGCAGGCTTCTCCAGCATCATGGTACCCACCCATGCTGCTGGGCTCTGGCTGCAGTTTGTCCCCTGTGGAGGCGAGCACTGAAGAACTTTGTGCTGCTGCAGCCTGCTGTCAAGGTGCTTCCCACCTTCTCTTTTTGAGACAAGCTATGAGAGGACCTATGTTCCACAGGATATAGCACTAAATATTGGGACCTGAAGGCTGCCAGAGTCCCTTGGAGGGAGCCTTATTTTCCTGGAGGCCATGGGGTGTGCTGAGGGACTGGAGCAGGAAAGACCCAGGTGCCTTCCCTATGAGAGAGGAGTAAGAATGGGTGGAAATAGAGGAGCTGCAGAAGCAGCATGGCAACACATCTGCCCAGAAAGAGTAAAACAAAACCCATTCAACTGGAACGGCAATGGCTGCTGTGACCCAAGGTGTAGGCATCATGTGCTCAACTGCATAAGCTGCACTCCCAAAAAGGCAGTAACCCCTGAAAACAAGCAGTTACATGACCTGCATGCTCAGATTGCATGGCCTCAGCTGCTGCATCCTGGGCAACTGTGGATCCGGCACATTCCTCAGCCCCTGATAGAGGCTCTGTCATTGAGGGGTGGAACAGGAGAGTGGTTGTAGCATTTGGAGAAGAGCTGCAGCAGCAGGTGGGAGAGAAGGGGTGTTGCATTTGCTGGGATATGAATATAAACCACACTACTGCCAAATCAAACTATTCTGCTTGATTTATTTTTTCACTTTTACAAATAACTGGTATCTTAAAGACAGAAGAGGATAATGGTATGCCCTCCTTTATATTCTAGACCTCACCCTTCTCCCTGCTGTTTGGCATCTCTCCCATTTTCAGCAGGCACTTTCAGATGCAGATTTTTCTCTCATTAGGTGTGGTGGGGTTCTTTGTCCTCATCTTCTCCTACCTTCATTAGCAGCTCTGCTGCTGGGGGCCTTGCTCAGATACCAGAAGGCACAGGGCTCAGTAAGAAGCTGCACAGAAAAGGCCCCCTGAATACAAACTCATTACCATACTAATGGAGGAACACCCTAGCTGTGTAGAGGGAAGTATGGTTATAATGTATCGCCAAATACCATGCAAAACAATGATTAGACACCAGTTAAGATTCATCTGGGATATCCATATAGGCTAAAGTGAGTCTGTAAATGGTTTATAGATGTCTCCTGAGATAGGGGCATTGCCTAGGGCATAGTAGACATGTCTATGCAGTAATGTGTCAGCAAACCATGACGAGAAGACAGATGGGGACAGCAGCTCAGGATGACCGCTGTTTGCCCATGCACACGTGGCTCAGAGGCCAGCAGTCCCTGAGGAGTCTCTCGGGATCCTACCCGGTGCTGTACCCAAACCTCTGATGCGTCCACAGCTACGGACCTGCTCACCAGAGTGTCTCCTTTGCACTACACTGGGCCACAGCCCTAAATCCTTGTTCTGGCGACAGTCACACCGGCAACCTGGGGGAGGACATATTCCAGGAAAACCATTTCAAATGGGGCCTTTCTAGTTATGGCTTGTCATCATCATAGAATGGCCTGGGTTGGAAGGGACCTTAGAGATCATTTTAATCCAACCTCCCTGTTGTGGGCAGGGACGCCACCTCTCGACTAGGTCAGGCAACACTTGAGAACCAAACGGGATTCGAACCCGTGACCTTTGGTGTTTCAAGCACCACACTCAACCCACTGAGCTAAACTGGCCCTCATTGGAAACGAACCTGTGGCAGAGACAGATCTTGAGGGACTAAATCCAAACTATTTGGCCTAGGAAAACTTGGTTCACTGACTCCAACTTATTTCTTGCTACCATGAAGAATGTTTTCTGGAAGCATTACATATTGTCTGCCTACGCAAATATGCTGGATTTGCAACCATACAATTACACCTTTCAAAATAATATAGTGTAGCCCTCTAAAGACCTGAACAGGTATATAACAAATACTTTGATGACAAATACCTGGAAGAACTTCAGAAGCACTGCTTGCTGTGGAGAAGAGGAGGAACTATTCACCTTTTCTGGAACCTCTTTGATTTTTGGAAAAAACCCAAACTTAAACAATCTCCATGTTTCTTCAAAAATCATCATAAGGCAATACTGTCTATAGAAATCCACCTTCTCAAGTTTTCACTTTTCAGACTTACCTGTTTGCTGGCAAGTGAAACACATGTGAGCCTCCCAGTCACAGCTATGCTTTCAGACTTTTGTTAACCGGTAGAACTGGGAAACTAGCGTATCCCACATCTAGAAGAGGTGGACAGGGAAAAGATCGTAAGAGCTCTGAGAGAACCAAAATTTAGAATATAATTCAGAATTTCTTGCAAATGTTGACCAGTTGACCTGGTCATTGGACATATGCTAGGCTGTAGCTTCATCAAGAGATTCCCGATTAATCACACATCTCTTAGAAAGGCATCTTAGTGAGCTTTTTCTGGAAAGATTATTGTTGTGGTTCTGGTTATATTTGACTCCAATAAATATAATGACAGCATTTTTAGCATATGCATTACAGGAGGTAGTGAAGACCTACATCAGGCTGGTTTAACCATGATTTCTGCACCAGCCTGGCTAAATCTCTTTCTAAATCAACCTAGTTCTGCTGCCTCCGTGATCAAACCACACACAGAAAGGCCTTCAGAACTGAAATGGTAAAACTCCAAGGAACAGCAGTTTATAATGAAAACAACAGGGCTGATAATTAAACTTCTACCAATAGTCCAAGCCAGCAGACAGCTCTGCTGGCAAACAGTAACAGAGATAGACAGTCCAAAACCTTTACTGTCCGTCTGTGGGACTGATCAGCCTTGCCAGCATTTCTCCCTACCTTTCCAAAATGGGGCGAGGAGGAGCTCTGTTCAGGCAGTGGGTAAAGCTGCTTCCATCTTTCTCATGAGTTTCCCCCCACTGATTATTAAGGAGCTGTTTTACATACACCCCCCCAGCATTTGCCTGTGGATTCCCAGCTCATCCCTGTCTCATTACTTGAGTTTTGATGCCCGTAAGACATTTTAAAAAGAATTAATTTCCTACCTGAGAAAGCCCTACTATGCACCACAGCGATGTTAATGAAAAACAATAGTTGCTGTAGCATCTGATTCCTGGGGTTTTTGTGATTGTGACAGCAGCATGAACAGTAAGCATATGCATTCAGCTGCTGTTTGACAAAATACTGATTGGTTATATTCCAGTATAGGTCATATCTGTAAATCCACCAGTGAATTCAGAAGTGGCTTCTCCAGCCACAACAGTCTGTACATGATAAAGTATTCCCATGACCCATTTTTACAGATACATCCTCCTACACACGAACTTTCAGGGGATTTTTGCAGAGATGTTTATCACATGTTCTGTGCTTCATGGCTCAGTGTAGCAGCCCTGCATTAGTGGCAGGGGTTTTTTTTGCAACTGGCATTTTGCATAACTCGGGTATCGTGACTTCTGTAAGAGTCCTGTGTTGCCAAAGCTCTTCTTAACACAGGGATCTAGTAAAAAATGGTACTGACTTCCTGTGCTTATTAAAATCCTTTTACTTACTGTTTAGGCTTCTTACAATTTGTAGTGTGTTGATCTGACAAAATTATATAGAGGTAAAGAGTAAGAAAGGGAGGAACTGAATCAACAGACAGAGTGACTGATAAGCTGCTCAAATAATAAAGCAAGGTATTGGAAAAAAAAGACAAGTTTTCTTGTGACCTGTTGCAGCTCTCCAGGCAGTGCACCCTCTTTCCAGTTTTTTCTATTGGGAAAGAATTCTGCATGTGAATAGTTTTGGATTTAATGAGAAGTTTTTAAAAGTGCGTAAGGATGCCAAAAAATTATTACTTTTTCCTTTCCCTTACTAAAATGCCCTTCATAAAAATGGAAGTGCACCAAGATTTCTCCTTCAGCCTGCATTCCAAATAGGGACCTAAATCAAGGTTTAGTTTGAGTGCTATCAGCAGAGGCACAGCACATCAGGTGAGTTACCACCAGTGAAAACTGCATCGTAATTTTGTCAGGCAGAGCAAATTATTGGATCAACAAGTGTGCTTTTAAATGAAGTACGAAATCTGAAAGGATACTGGAAAGAACTATTTTCAGATAAAGGGAAGAAGAATTACTCTAAATATAAGGGAGCTGCAAAAATAAGACTACTTACAACAGACACTAATCACTGCTATATTTCCTCAGCTTTTGATTAAAAACCAAAACGACAACCACTGTAGGTCTTTCTGTAGTACTGTATTCCGTAAGATATCAAGATAGAGCAAATTTATCTTACTCTAACAGAAATCTTGTTTGCCTTATGAGTGTAAGCCTTCTGGTACTAAATCTCTGATGAGAAAAAAATGTGCAGAACATGTCAGTCTGCAGAAAAGAAGGCTCCGAGGAGACCTTATTGTGGCCTTCCAGTATCTTAAGGGGGCCTACAGGAAAGCTGGTGAGGGGCTTTTTAGGGTGTCGGGTAGTGATAGGACTAGGGGGAATGGATTGAAGCTAGAGATTGATCAGTTCAGATTGGACATTAGGAAGAAATTCTTCACCATGAGAGTGGTGAGACACAAACAGGTTGCCTAGAGAGGTGGTGGAATCCCTCTCCCTGGACGTTTTTGAAGGAGTGAGGCTCTAGGCAACCTGATCTAGTGTGGGATGTCCCTGCCCATGGCAGGGGGGTTGGAACTAGATGATCTTTGAGGTCCCTTCCAACCTTGACAATTCTATGATTCTCTGTGGGTGACCGTCATATTTCCAGCCCTTCAGCACAATATAAAAATTAATTCCTTCACTGTTGCCTATTCATTGCTGTTTGGCTGTTTCAAATCCTCCCACATATGAACTTAGAAAAATTAAAGGAAAATTTACAGCTGTATACTAGAATTGGTAAAACTGATTCTCATTACAATACTCAGATAAAGTAGGAGTATTACAGTAGTCTATACAGTGATATTTGTAGAAGCAATGTGTTGTCAATGAAATAAAAACTAGAAATGTGTTTTCCACAAGTGTATAATAGATATTTATCAAAAATTATTTGAAAAATGCAAAAGAAAATGCTGTGGATTCTATTCTCAAGTTCTTCTTTTAGGCAAAATAAAATAACTATGGATTCTATTCTCAAGTTTTTCTTTTAGGCAAGAGCTACAGCTTGACAAGAAAACATGCATCTTATTATTTGATAATGCTTCCAGTGAATTACACAAAGGATCGCATCTTAACTGAAAAAGGGACACAGGTTTTCCTTTATAATTAATGGCTATCAGCCATTACCTTTCAGAAGTTAGAAGTCAATTAAATAAAAGCATCAGGTAAAACAGGCATTTTCTGAACATCTCATCAACTCAACATTCATTCTTATCTAGTACCCAAGTCACAGAAGCTCAAGAAAGCAAGGAAAGCACTGTATGCAACATACAGCCCCACTGAGGATACATCATCTGTACCATACACTTTTATTTCCTGTGGAAATATGCTCCTGGAATAAGCAGGGCATCAGCCACTAGTTATTTCTCCTCTGTTTCATTCTGAAGACTGAGCTGTACCTTAGCAATTGCAAATAACTAGTTTGGTGGCAACAAATGCCCAAAAGAAGCACTAAACTTAGTTGATTTTGTGTGTTTGGAAACAAAAGAACACAGCCTTGTTTTTAACACCACCCGTTAAAAGTTTCTCTATGCTTAGCCCATATCCAGGGCTAAGCAATGGCAGTTGCTCTATCACCCAGTAACCCCTCCCCAGCAGAAAAGAGGGACTGGGAATAGGAAAGGAGACTTGTAGGTTGTAATAAAAACAGACTTAATGAAACAGCAAAAGTAATATTAATACCATTGTAAAGAATACAAAGTCATACTCAACCCAGGGAACTTGTGGCGATCACGGTGAACAGAAGAGTGCTCCTCAGGAACAAAACAGCCATCTTTAGGGAGGAAAAAAAAAAAAAGGCAAGAGGAACAAACACAACCTCCAGAGTTAATATCATCTTCCCACTTCATGAAGAGTGAGATGATTATGGGGTGGGACACACCTGTGAGCCAGCTTGGGTCAGCTGCCCTGGTTTGTGCTCCTCCCAGCTCAAGCTCCTGGCTGACTCAAAAGTACTGATGGCTGCGCTGTCATTCCATCCTAGCAAAACCAGGACAAAGTTACACTTGGGAATGGATTTGATGGTGCCTAATCCAGTAAGCATATTGCATATGCTGGTATCTAATGGATTTTTCTTTTGCCTCTATTCCCCATCTTTCACCTACTGAAGAAGAGACAAGTCTTCTGGTCACCTTGAATGGCCATGGCTTGATCTGCCTTCTACCTGAATGCAATTGCTAATAAATGTTTTTGGTTGTATTAGCAGAAATAGCCCAGAAATAATACCAATGTGCAAGGATCAGTTTCAGTGAAGGCTACCTTTTCAAATCTTAGTTTGTCTCCAGGGCAGCAAGGACAGGGAGACCTTTGTGCCCTGAGGACAGGGTCCTCAGCAGGGCAGAGCCAAGCAGGCCTGCGTCTATCACCTACAGAGGACCTCATTGACCTTGGAAATAGATTAAAAAACATTAATTAAACCTGATAAAAATACAGCTCAGGCACTGCTTTTATAGATGTTCCACCCCAGATGACACTGAAATTATAAAAGCATTGTGACAGTAAAGCCTGCGTATGGTCAGCTCAAGAAGAGCTTCTTCACAGAAACATTTGGTTAAGCATTTGCAAAATATCAGAGTCCCTACATCAGGGGACAGTACACAATATGGTATTGATTTGTGTGAATTTTCACTCAACGCATTAAAAAAAAAAAAACTAAATTCCTCCATCCTTGGGAAGAGTGTAGGCAGTTGTACACAAACAAAATGGGGCTCTCTGTGGTTGATAGAAGACTGATATTCATACTTTCAGTAGCTTTAAAACATTGTACTCATGGGATAGAAGTGTGTGGATATCAGAAGAAACCTGTTTCTGCATCAGTACAGATTAATAGCCAGGGCCTGAAAGAAGAAAGCTCACACAAGGGCCATGCAATTATTCATGTTTCTGTACAAGCTTCATCCCGATTTTTTTCCAGAATCCTGCAAAACTTCTGTCGGTGCTATCATTGCAAGGGGCTGGATTTGTGCTCACACACATAGAGGAAGCAAGAATCTGTTTTCTTTATACCCTACAATCCTGCCAAAGCACCTAAGGAGCCTGGTAAACAAAAAAGCTAGTGGAAGAAAGACTGGTTCCTTGCTTAGGCTCTGAGGTACCCTGCTATCTCCTTCTGTTTCCTCACAGTATGTCTCCCATAAAGATCAGTTATGTGATTTCTAGTGTCCTTCCACAGCTAACTTCTGCAGTGCAGGTTGCCTTTTAAAGTTTATAGAACCTGAAAATGAGACCTTCACTGGAGATTTGCACAGGTTCAAGAGGCCAGAAAAAGAGCAAGGACCCTAGCTCTAGTTAAAGCACAAAGCTGAGAACAAGAGGGACACTGAGGTGCGGGAGAGGGTACAGAGATGGGCTACCAAGCTGTTAAAGGGTTTGGAACATAAGTCCTGTGAGGAACGGCTGAGGGATCTGGGGCTGTTTATCCTAGAGAAGAGGAGATTGAGGGGAGACCTCATCGCTCTCTACAACTACCTGAAAGGAGGTTGTAGAGAGGTGGGGATTGGTCTATTCTTCCAAGTGGCGAGTGATAGGACAAGTGGAAATGGCCCAGGGGAAGTTCAGGTTGGATACTAGGAAGAATTTCTTTACTGAGAGAGTTGTCAGGCATTGGAATAGGCTGCCCAGGGAGGTGGTTGAGTCGCCATCCCTGGAGATGTTTAAGAGAAGGGTAGATGTTGTGTTGAAGGACATGAGTGGAGTTCATAGGGCTAGGAAAAGGTTGGACTCAATCCTGGAGGTCTCTTCCAGCCGAAACAATTCTATGATTCTATGATAATGCTGTTCTATCAAAAGTGCCTTTAAACTATTGTAGTGAAAAATCAATTTATTCTGGTTTTGTGATGGGATAGCTGGGTAGCTAGCAAATCATATAAGGTAACAAAGTAACCCAGCCAAAACACTTCGAAAGAGATGAATATTTCTATAGAGAAGAATTAGTTCAAACATTTCAGTAATACAGAGAGGATTTTCCATTATAAAGATATGTGGATATGGTGAAGATGCTAGTGCTTTTAGTAAGAAAGTTACTATGGTCACAAACAAAAGCTGTTGTGTGTATATTGAGTAAAGATTAGAAGAAAAACAAGGCAGAGAAACCAAATCTCCCAGCTGATCAGCAAAAGTAAAACTTGCCAAAATAAAGAAATATCAAGCAAAGCCAAGTAGGCCATGTGGTACAGTAATTTAAAACAAAACTAAAAAGGGCAAATACATTGTTTCGACAGGTATTTATACAGGCAGAAAGAATCCACTGGCAGGACAACCATGGAAACACTGTTGGAAGATTTTGCCTGTAGAAGAGCAGAGAGGAGATCAGAAAAGGGAAGAGCTTAGGGTAGAGCTATTCCTGGTTTGGTCAGGTCTCTGCTGAATATAAACAGCCTTCTGACAGAAAAGTGATTACGGTATTCATGAGATGGATACAGGAGAAATCAATAGCAGAACTGGTTATAAAAACAATGGAAAATCCGTATTTCTAAAGCTTTTAGTTCAGTAGCTTGTAAATAACAACTATATTTGTATACCATTGCCTATTTTGTGGGTTGAGAATTTTTGGCTATTCCACAGAGAATTTATATTACTTCTTAGAAGTAATATGTGAAAAGTTCTGCAGATCCAGGTAACAATATAAGAAGGAGTTACTGCACAGGCTGTGGTGTATCAGTCCCAGATATTCCATGCACCCAATCTAAACAGACAGGAAAGGTCAGAAAGTCTTAGTTTGGCATTGTACCTCTGGCTGGGGAAAGCTAAAAATAAAACCACTGTCACTATTTTTGGGGAAAAAAATAAATAAAGGAATAACATCAACCACTTGACATTTTTTACTATTAAAACTAAAGATGAGATTTATTCTCTGTTTCAGGATCTCCAGATATCTAACCTTCTGGGAAATGAGGCAAGTAGTACTATGACCTTTCTACTTTGGAATTGTGTCAGAGAATTTATCTTCCAAAGCCACCTTCTTGATTAGAGCCAGAGAGCAGCCTCCTGGGAACGTTTCTCCCTTGGGATATGCCTAGAGCACGCATTCAAAACTGTCAGCTGGTGGAGGCCAATCCGGGAGTGTCCCAGGGAGGCAGCATTTGAAGGCACCTGCCATGTGGATGCGGGAGGCTGAGACCACAGTGCACTTGCTGGCGGAGGAGCGCTATAGTTCACAAAGATGTTTTCCTTCACTGCATGAAAAATGCCAGGAAGGAAAATTGCATCAGAAAAGGCACTTGTATGCAGGCAAATTATAATTTCACTCCATTTTGCTTCCCCCTTCTCACATTAGAAAGAGTAATAATAAAATAAATAAGAACTGACATGGTAGTTTGTCAGGAAATAACACATCTCCACTTCACCAAATAATAGATGTGCTGAGCACATATTCATTGCTGTAAGATGATGAGAGTAGAAACCTCGTAAAAAGCAATGTCCTGGATTTTTAGTCAAATAAGCACACAAGCAACTTCTCCCTGACAGTCTAAAACTAGAAAATGAAAATTCAAGTGGAGACAAATACAGTATGCCAAATGAGAATTTATTACTTGCACATAAGTCTTAGAAAAGAGTAAGAGCCTAGTTTAAAATAGAATTTCTTTATCCGAGATTGGTCCTTGAAAACACAGTTGCAACAGCCAGAGAGATCCAGGTCTCATTTGACTCAAGGAGCGTGCCTGCAAATTTCTGTTGAAAGGAATGTGTTAAAAAAATTCTACATTAGTTGAGATATTGGCAGTCAGGGGCAAAACAAGCAAAAGGCTCTATTCAGTGGCTCCTGCCACAGATGACTCAAAGTCTGAGGGCAAAAGGAATTCCAAATGTTTCACGTTAATAGAGCTGAACCATTGGCACACAAATCCTGTGTTTATGGTATTTTTTTAAGACTTTTAGTTATTAATGCTGGTTTTCTGAAATGAAGGGGGACAGAGAAAGTGCTGCTTGAAGTCTCACAATGGTTCTACTGTATACAAAGCCAAAATGAAATTTTAAAACTTTGGAAGTAAAAATAAAACTTGCTTTAGGCTTTTGATGCCATAGACACTTAATTCTGTATATGCCATATGCCCCCTTAAAATTATTTGGTTTAGAAATGTTGTTTCACTCAGAAAAAAAACATCACAGAAGGAGAATTGCCACCATCCGGAATTCTATTATAGCTGTACAAGAAGCTGCAAACTATTATTTTACTTTCTTTGGACCTCACTGCTGACAAATTTAATTGAGTTGTGTAAGTCTTCATGAGTGCCCAGGGAGGGATGACACCTTTGGCTGAGAGGATTTGGTGTGTGCCTTGTTAAGCTAGTTTTGATTCTAATTTTTAATATAACTTCCAAAAACACGGAAGGTATTTCACAAAAATGGGTTCACTGTCCCAAAGAATTTACAATCTGAGTTGACTTGCTATCATCATAAAATCCTAGAATATCAGATTGGAAGGGACCTCAAGGATCACTTGGTCCAACTTTTCTTGGCAAAAGCATGGTCTAGACAAGGTGCATGGCCCAGCACCCTGTCCAGCTGAATCCTGAAAGTGTCCCATGTTGAGGAAGCCGTGACTTTGCTGGGGATATTATTCCAATGGCTGAGAGTTCTCATTGTGAAAAATTTTCCTCTTATATCCCATCAGAAACTCCTCAGGAGTAACCTGCACCTGCTACCTCCTCTTTTCCAAGTGACTCCTTGTAAAAAGAGAGTCTCCATCTTCTTTGTAGCCATCCTATAAATACTGGAACATGGTGGTAAGTTCTTCCCTTAACCTTCTTTTCTCAAGAAAAAACAAACCCAGTTCTCTTAGCCTTTCTTCACATGGCAGCTTCCCAAACCTTTGATCATCTTTGTGGCCCTTCTCTGGACCCTCTTCAGCCTGTCTCACATATTCTTTTTTTTTGTATAGCACGAACCAAAACTGAAAATACTATTTCAGGTGTGGCCTGACAGGCACTGAATAGAGTGGGATAATGACTTCTCTATTTCTTCTGGTGATTACATGTGTTGATGCAACCCAGCATTGTGGTGGCTTTCTATGCTGCTGCAGCACACTGTTCACTTACATTGAGTTTGTTGCCCGTCAGGACCCCCAGGCCCCTTCCCACAGAGCTTCTTGCCTGGCAGGTAGATCCCAGGCTGCGCTGCACTCCTGGATTATCATATCATAGAATCATAGAATGGTTTGAGTTGCAAGGGACCTTAAAGATCATCTACTTCTAATCCCCCTGCCATGGGCAGGGACACCTCCCACTAGACCAGGTTGCTCAAAGCCTCAACCAGCCTGGCCTTGAACACTTTCAGGGAGGGGACATCCACACCTTCTCTGGGCAACCTGTTCCAGAGGCTCACCACCCTCATAGTAAAGAACTTCTTCCTAATGTCTAATCTAAATCTACCCTGCCCTAGTTTAAAACCATTGACCCTTGCCCTATCACTATGCATGTCCTTGTAAAACGTCCTTCCCCAGCTTTCTTGTAGGCCCCCTTTCAGTACTGGAAGGCCACTATAATGTCTCCTTGAAGCCTTCTCTTCTCCAGGCTGAACAGCCCCAACTCTCTCTGCCTGTCCTTGTAGGAGAGGTGCTCCAGCACTCTGATCATCTCTGTGTCCCTTCTCTGGACCCGTTTCAGCAGGTCCATGTCCTTTTTGTGTTGTGGTACTCCAGGTACTCCAGGTGGGGCCCCACAAGAGCAGAGTAGAGGGGTGTAATCACCTCCCTTGACCTTATATTTCCCCGCGGGCAAGACCTTACACTTGTCCTTACTGAACTTCGTAAGGTTCTTGTTAGCCCATTCTTCCAGCCTACCCAGGTCTTCCTGCAGAGTGGTTCTCCATTTTGAAGGGTCTACTTCTCCACTCAGTTTGCTATCATCACCAAACCTCTTCACGGTGCACTTGATCCCATCATCCACATCACTTTGACAGTGCTGGGCTCAATATCGATCCCTAGGGGACTCCACTTGTGACAAGTTGCCAGTTTGAAGAAGTGCTATTTACCACCACCACTCTGGGTGCAGCTTGTCAGCCAGTTCCCCACCCACCACGCAGACCACTTGTCTAGACCATAATGCAACAGCTCGAAGTACGAAAAATTAATACTTTTAGTATTACTGATTGTTATTTAATAAACTGTGATTTGAAACTACATACTTACAGTTTAAGTGAAGTCCTTCTGTAGAAATCAGGTCTTTGGAGTTTCTTCTGCTAATTTGAGTGACACTGATGTGACAAGTTGGTGACACACTAGTTGCTTTATTTTGAGTTGTGTTAGGCTGAGGACTAAACAATGAGCTAGAGACTTCATAATTGTAATAATTTGAAAAGTTATTGAAACAGATTCCTTAAGACTTCCCTTGTAGATCCTAAGAAATCTCTCACAGTCATGACGCAAGATAGACAGAAGAGAGGAATGAATGAAAAGGCACATTTTTCCCTTTAGTATATTTTAATTTCTGTATCTTGATGTGCACAGCTTAGTGAAGTTCTGGGTTCTGGTTCAAATATGTAACAAATATGTAACAAATATGATGAAAGTTGAACTTCCATCAAATTTAAGAGTGTAGGTTTTCCTATAATAGAG
The DNA here is from genome assembly GCA_020746105.1 of Trogon surrucura. Classification (NCBI taxonomy): domain Eukaryota; kingdom Metazoa; phylum Chordata; class Aves; order Trogoniformes; family Trogonidae; genus Trogon; species Trogon surrucura. Next base: position 35,380,724 of record CM036622.1, read on the forward strand.
CCAGCCCACATCCTGTCTTTGACAGTAACTAGTAACATGTATGATTGCCTTAGACAGTTATGAAAGAATTTGGTCAAAACTGGTTGCAAACTTTGTAATTTGCTCAATAAATGGTCAAATTATCACTGATTGGCTTATGCCCTTTATGACTGGCTGGTATAATTTCTAAACGATTAATTCTGTCTAGTGTTACTGGGACATTTCATGTTTCCCCCACAATTTTGAAACAAACAAGAGAAAACCTCTGCTAGAGAAATGTCAACACTCTTCTATGTGTCTCTTTGTTCTCTCTTAGTATTTTATTTCACTGTGGGTGATACATTCTTTATAACATCTATAAATGACCAACAATGTGCTACAAAAGCACGGTAAACTTTTTGTGACCTTTTTCTAGGCTGAAGTAAACATATAACCAGTTTGTACAAATGCAGTTGTTTTGTACTCCAGTTTGCTGCCAGCATGGCCCTTACTCCTCAGGCACTTGTATGTGTCAAGACCTGCTCCTGCAGGTCTACTAACCATGCTCATTCTTGAGTCTTCAGCTGTGCTCTCTGTTTCTTTCTCCACTGCTCTGTATTAATTCATTCCCTTTGCATGGCAGTGAGAACAACAGAGAGAAGCGAAAGCAAAGGGCAACTCTGTTGGATTCTTTCTTAGCAAGAAGCATTTTCTGGGAATAAAATTCTTAATAAAATAGGCAGAGGAACCTTCCTCCACACACTACTGACAAGGACTATGGGGCTCTCAAGGAAACTGAGAGAGACAAAGGACATGGGGAGTGCTGCTGTGTAAGCAGATGAGAATTGAGATAAATGGGTTGTTGAACTATGTCCGGCTTCTTTTTCCACAGGTGAAGATAGTGTATGATTGTAGTGAGAAAAGTTCGAATCATAGTGCATACATACTACAGGGCTGAATTAAGTTCCGTAAAGAATTTTCACTTCTACATTTCTCAACTTCTCAGTGTTGAACTGTACACGTTTAAGAATTCTCTCCTGGCACAGCTTTTTCTGTCAAGTGCAGAAGTGCCACGGCTGTGTTAGTGAAATACAGCAGAACACACTTTCAGTGAGTTATTAATCGACACTGGAAGATCACAACTCAGAGTGTCTTAGAATTTATTTACGTAAAAAATAAAATTCTTTAGTTAAATCAGATGTGCATTCTTTTCATGCGGATAGTTCTTCGTCTTGGTCTAGCCGACCTTCCTGCTGCTTGCAGCTAGATGGGGTGAGTGCAACAGTAAAATTCTGTCTGAACACCAACCATCGCTGAATTACAAAATACAGTGATTAGCCAATTTAAAAGTCCAACAGTATATATAATATATGGCGACACAAAAATGTTGTTTAGACAAACAAGGTGTAATACTGTAATTTCTGGAAATACAGTAAAGAAGACTCAAATTTTCTTTTTCTGGTCTATTAGATGATTTTATGACCTCACTGCAGTCTTCATATTTGTCATGGCTTATACCTAAACTATCAGACTGTGTTTTCTAGGCCTTGTCTGTACCTGTGTGATTGACTGGAAGGGTTGTATATGGACTTTGAAGGGGATGGGAAGAAGGAAGCAAGGTTATTTAAGAAAACAAATGAACCAACTGAGGAAAAAGAGAACATTTTTTTTTCATTTTCCTTAAATCTTTATCCTTCAAGACCACTTCTTGAAAGTCATCGCTAGCTAGTCATCTGTCTTGCTGTTCTTCTTCCCAGCTGATAAGAAGTTTTTAACTGCATTTTGCATGGACAGCTGAGCTCTCACTTATCTGTCATCTAGATCATAAAAACATGACAATGAAAGCATGGCAAGGTTTTGAGAATAAAATATTTTCTAATTGCAAAACATTGGCAGCTAAGGGAAAGAAAAAGTTGAATGCTTAAAAAAATGTTAAGTAGTTCCAGCTGAAATTTTTAACTTTGTAAAATTGCACAGATGCATAGGCTTTTTATCTAGATGCTCCTGAGCCATAGATTTTATGCCACTTATGTTGTGATAATTGTATATAATCTACAATACGTACTGTAGAATTCTATCCAGTAATTCCTTTGTCAGTCCCAGCAGCTTTGCTGCTGAACTAGCTACATATGGGGAGGTGAGGAATGGAAAGAGCTCAAGGTCCTCTGGAAATCTGTGGTAGAACTGGCAGCGGAATCCGTATCTCCTGAACCACAGGCCAGTTTTGTACAAACCAGTCCCTTCTGTCTAGTTAGCTCGATCAAGCAGTGCCATTTTTGCTGCACAATGAACAATGTTAAACTGTGGTGAACATCTAAACTACTTCCCCAGTGTCCAGTTCAGAAAAGTTGTGGAGTTGCCGAATAGGACGGGACTGGTTCACGGTGTTGTCGATATCGAGCTGGGCTGGGCTTTGGAAGACTTGTTTGGTATTGCTTCAGTGGAAGATGCCTGTAGCAGTTTTACTCCATGATTTTGTTCTTGCTGTATAACCAAGCAGTAAACCATCAACTTTTTTTCTGCTTTCTTTCATAGTGCCTTACATTTTCAAAGTGTATTGTGAATGGTCACGCGCCATACGAGCAGCCTGTTATGTCAAGGTAATGGACGAAAGACATAAGAGGTTCCGCTTAAACTCGAGAAGAAACTTCTTCTCAGTGAGGGTGACGGAACACTGGAACAGGCTGCCCAGAGAGGGTGTGGAGTCTCCTTCTCTGGAGACATTCAAGACCTGCCTGGACACATTCCTATGTAGCATAATCTAGGCATTCCTGCTCTGGCAGGGGGATTGGGCTTGATGATCTTTCGAGGTCCCTTCCAATCCCTGACATTCTGTGATTCTGTGAAAGAGTATTAGAGCGTATTGTTTTGCTTTTGGGGAGAAAGAGGCACGAAAAGGTTAAGTAAACTGATTGTAGGAACTGTGGCCTAGCGACCTAGTGATAGGAAAGAAGAATAAGGAAAAGGAAAAGCGAAGCAGTAAAATTATTAAGATAGCAAGAAGTATAGCTACCACCACAGATCCAGCAACTTCTTGCAGCTCCACCTATTTCAATTCTCTGTGGGAGATCTCCAAAGAGTAGTTGTTCACCATGGCATTATATAGTGTCCCAAGTGCTGCTTTGCCTATCCTTCTCCTGTTTGGCGCATGTGTATGAGGGTCCTCAGGAGCGATCTTCACCCCCCCAGCGTCGCCTCTGTCAGTGGAGCATGCAGAGGTGTCTGGAGAGCCCATTTTTTGCAGATGTAGTATGACTTGACAACTTGCACACCTTTGGCCTTACACACCGTTGGGCTTACAAGACAGCTGCTGTAGCAGCTGTTGAGCCGGGACCAGAAGTTGTTTTTTTAGGACTTCGAGCCCCGTGGCTGTCTGGGCTGGGCCCTGAAGTTGTTGTTTAGGACTTATCAGTGTCCAAGCTTGCAGTCAGCAACCTTGAACTTTCTTCACAGAATGACTTATCCTTGGTGCCATCTCAAGGCATATCAAGGATAAGAGGGTCATTAGAGACAGTCAACATGGCTTCACCAAGGGGAAGTCGTGCTTGACTAACCTCATAGCCTTTTACGAGGATATAACAAGGTGGATAGATGATGGCAGAGCGGTGGATGTGGTCTACCTTGACTTCAGTAAAGCATTTGACACAGTCTCCCACAGCATCCTTGCTGCTAAACTGAGGAAGTGTGGTCTAGACTCTTGGGTAGTGAGGTGGACTGTGAACTGGCTAAGGGGAAGAAGCCAAAGAGCCGTGGTCAATGGGGCGGAGTCTGGTTGGAGGCCTGTATCCAGTGGAGTCCCTCAAGGGTCGGTACTGGGACCAGTATTATTCAATATATTCATCAATGACTTGGAGGAGGGACTAGAGAGTACTATCAGCAAGTTTGCTGATGACACCAAGCTGGGAGGAGTGGCTGACATGCCAGAAGGCTGTGCTGCCATTCAGCGAGACCTGGACAGGCTGGAGAGTTGGGCAGGGAAAAATTTAATGAAATATAACAAGGGTAAATGTAGAGTCTTGCATCTAGGTAGGAAAAACCCCAGGTTCCAGTATAAGTTGGGGAATGACTTATTAGAGAGCAGTGTAGGGGAAAGGGACCTGGGAGTCTTGGTGGACAGCAGGATGGCCATGAGCCAGCACTGTGCCCTTGTGGCCAGGAAGGCCAATGGCATCCTGGGGTGTATTAGAAGGGGGGTGTGGTTAGTAGGTCAAGAGAGGTTCTCCTTCCCCTCTACTCTGCCCTGGTGAGACCCCATCCGGAATATTGTGTCCAGTTCTGGGCCTCTCAGTTCAAGAAAGACAGGGAACTGCTGGAGAGAGTCCAGCACAGGGCAACTAGGATGATTAAGGGAGTGGAGCATCTCCCTTATGAGGAAAGGCTGAGGGAGCTGGGACTCTTTAGTTTGGAGAAGAGGAGGCTGAGGGGTGACCTCACTAATGTTTACAAATATATAAAGGGTGAGTGTCAGGAGAATGGAGCCAGGCTCTTCTCGGTGACAACCAATGATAGGACAAGGGGTAATGGGCTGAAACTGGAACATAAGAGGTTCCGCTTAAACTCGAGAAGAAACTTCTTCTCAGTGAGGGTGACGGAACACTGGAACAGGCTGCCCAGACAGGTTGTGGATTCTCCTTCTCTGGAGACATTCAAGACCTGCCTGGACACGTTCCTGTGTAGCATAATCTAGGCATTCCTGCTATGGCAGGGGGAATGGACTTGATGGTCTTTCGAGGTCCCTTCCAATCCCTAACATTCTGTGATTCGGTGAATTTCAGCAAGGTTCAGATAAACATTCTAATGCAGTCTCTTAGAGATATCTAATTGAAATCTGTTCCGCTCTAGTTTAAGACCATTGCCCCTCCTCACTCTGTCACTACACGCCCTTGTGCGCAGCCCCTCACCAGCTTTCCCACAGGCCCCCTTCAGGCGCTGGAAGGCCTGATGTGACATTAGGGAGTAACCACTTGCCCTGCGTTTTTCTATTCCTGTGAGTGGAAGATTGACGTGTGCTGGTGCCCAGTGCTTTGTCCTGTGATCAGGCCAACACACCACGCTTCTAAACACCTTGCAGAGGAGAACATGCTCAGACACAAGGCTCGCCGCTTTGTCAGGCAAGGCAAGAGGGTTCCTATACTGAATGCCAGACACTGTTTTGCCAGGGCTGCTCTGTGTACCGAGCAGATGAACCATTTATAGACCTGTGAATTTCTGAATGGCTGTGTCCCGGCTTCGGTGGAGTTTAGAGCAATAGTTAAACGTCAGTCCGGGTTTGCTGCAGTGCTGAACAACCCGACCATGTATTTCTCTTCTTGTTCTGATGAACCAGTGGAACAGACAGTGATAAAGGCCTCACACTAGTCTAGGAGAAAACTCAGACGACGGAAGAGCCAGGGCTGTTGATTGAACCCACGCGCATTTATCCCCACACGAGCTGATACCCATCCGTGCTTCTCCCCAGGTGAGCTTATCTCACACCTTACTTGTATCTGTGAGTTATCCCCATGCTAGTTAATACCCACGCGGGTCCACATCCACCACCTGCAAGATCATCGAGTCCAACCCTGCCAGATCCATCACTCAGGCTGCGTGCCGTTTTTAGAGCCGGCACAGAGCCCGCTTCAGCGCAGCCCCTTCTCAAAGGCCGCCCTGCCCAAGCTCGGCCGCGCGCCTTTGCGGACAGCGCCGCCTGGCAGCGGCGGCGACGCCAGACGGCCGAGAGCGACTCCCATTGGCTCGGCACGCTGAGAGCTCCGCCCCCTCCCGCCCCCGGCCACGCCCCCGCGACCCGCGACCCGCCCGCCCAATGGCGGCCCTCGCAGCCCGGCTCCGACCGTCCCTCCATACAGCGCGGCCGCTGATTGGCTGCGCGGGGACCAGCCCGGCACCGCCCGGCTTGCCGGTCACCAGCCCTGCTCCGCGGCGCGCGGTGGCTGAGGCGATGCAGAGCCTGCGGGAGGTCGGCGGGGCGCTGCCGGAGCCGGCGGCCGCGGGCAGCCCGCTCTCGCTGGTGCTGGCCGCCACCGCCTTCGCGCTTAGCCTCGGCTGCCTGTTCCAGCTCTGCTTCAGGCGCCGCGTCGGTTCTCCTCAGGGGGTAGGCGGGCGGCGAGGGGGGGCGCGGGGCGCGGCCGAGGGGACGCGCCCGGGGCGGGGGCCCCGAGGCCTCCGCCGCCCTCCCACGGAAGGGTGGTCCCGAAGGGCGAGCGCAGGCGAGGGGGCCGGGGGGAGTCGGCAGCCCCCGTCAGGGTGCGGGGCGGGGAACAGCGGTGCCCCGCCGGTGAGCCCTTCCGAGGGGACAGCCGGTCAGAGCCCGGCGTGCGGGGGCGGGCTCCGGCGAGCGAGGGGCGTTGCCAGCGGCCTCCCCCGGGGGCGGTTTCCGACGGGAGCGTTGCCCTGGCCGGCCCCTGCGCCCGCCCGGGGAGCAGCAGCTGAAGCGGCGGTGCCTGGGTCTGTGGAGGCAAGGACCGTGCCCGGCGCTGCGCCGTCAGGGCAGCCTAGGAGGAGGATTCCGCGTTTGTAGGAAACCTGTCGCTAAACTGAGGCAGGCGAGCACGAATCTTAATCGTGTATGTTTGATTTTAACCTCGGCTGCTCTTCAATGTGACTCACCCTTACTCTGTTGAAGAAACTAAGTCAGTTGTCCAAAGTTGGCCTTTTCGCAAAAGAGTTTAACTAGAACAAGTGTAAAGCCTCCTCTGTGTTTAGTTTTTCTGCAAATGGACATGTCATGCTCTGAAGACAAGTCAATATTTACTTTTCTCTTTCTTCCTCAGAAATACCCACCTTACGTTTCATCAGGCATCCCTTTCCTTGGACAGGCAATTGCATTTGGAAAAAATCCCACAGAATTTTTGGAAAATGCTTATGACAAGGTGTGTTTTCCCACATAGCTGGCTGAGCATATGCTGAAGTATTTGTGTGAATCTTCTGAGTTCACTACCTGGAACCTGTTTAAAATCAGTTCCTGCTTGTTTGCCACCTCGAATTGAGGCTGGAACGTGCAGAGCAGACTCTGGTTTCTTCAGATCTCTTTGTACGTCATTGTTGGAGAAATAGTGTTTTTTGAGGTATCTCTCGTGTTTCACATTTGAAAAAATATGCTTGTGTATTTGGGTAACACTCCTAACTGAATCACGAGGTAATGAAAAAGCCATTTTTATTAGGTTATTTCTTGCTTTAATTGAGAATGTTTAATGTCACTCATACTAATCTGTGACTGGGCTGGTATATAGCTAACTACCTCTGTAGGGAATCTCATGAATTTTAGGGCTCTCTTCAGTGTTAAAAAGGCTGATGTATAAAGCCTCGGTAGATTTTGTATTGTATACAGCCCAAAGGAAATGAACTGAGGCCATAGAGCCTTAATTCTAGTGAAATAAGATATCATGAAAGCCAAATTTAGTATATGAAGATCTGTTGAAGATGACTCTAAAGTTTAAAATGTTATTTCCTCCTAATTATCTATGCATAGCTCCAAATCCAGAGTTTTTTGAGACAGTGTTTGGAGATGCCTGGAGGCTACATGTGCTGTAGTTTCCCTGCTAGTTTTTGCAGTGTAATTGATCTTTTATGTATTTTTTTAACATGACTTTAAAATGTATAAGATCCTTTGTGTTTGTTGTAATGTTAAGTATCACTAGTAAGTGATAATTGATATGTCTTTATTAAATTTCTAGACTCTTCTTAGTAGAGTGATTTATGGAAGCCTGTACATAAAGAGATAATGATTTAATGATTTGTGTTGTTCTTATTTTAAAGAAACTTTCTTTTTTCTCTCTCTTAGTATGGACCTGTGTTCAGTTTCACTATACTTGGCAAGCCATTAACGTACTTAGTGGGCAGTGATGCTGCTGCTCTGCTCTTCAATAGTAAAAATGAAGATTTGAATGCAGAGGATGTATACTCTCGGATGACTACACCAGTTTTTGGCAAGGGAGTTGTATATGCTGTCCCTAATACGGTATGTGTTTTAAATATGAGTAGGATAGTAGTGTAATTTAAATTGTGAGTAGGCATCCCTGAGCTCTTGGCTCAGGGCTCGTATATTCATATGCAGTTGGTGTATTCATATGCAGATGGTTAAGGGAGTGAAGCATCTCCCTTATGAGGAAAGGCTGAAGGAGCTGGGTCTCTTTAGCTTGGAGAAGAGGAGACTGAGGGGTGACCTCATTAATGTTTATAAATATGTCAAGGGGGAATGTCAGGAAGATGGAACGAGGCTCTTTTCAGCGACATCCACTGACAGGACAAGGGGCAATGGGTGGAAACTGGAACATAAGAGGTTCCATAAAAATATGAGGAAAAACTTTTTCACTGTGAGGGTGACAGAGCACTGGAACAGGCTGCCCAGGGAGGTTGTGGAATCTCCTTCTTTGGAGACATTCAAAACCCGCCTGGACGTGTTCCTGTGCGCTCTACTGTAGGTGGTCCTGCTCTGGTGGGGGTGTTGGACTAGATGATCTTTGAGGTCCCTTCCAACCTCTAACATTCTGTGATTCTGTGATCTGCTGGGAAGACCTTTAGAGAACTGTTCACACTGGTGTTGGTTCTACCATTGATGGATCATGCAGAACTTTGGGGCCCCTGCTGTCTGCTCAAGCTCTCAGTCTCTGTGTCTTAGTGTGACAGTGACTTCCAGTTGTGCGTTTAGAAGAGCCACCCCTTATAGTTGACTGCTTGTTAGAGTGTAATGATGACTCTTAAAGGAAGAAGTTACTTACTTAGCAGTAATTCTGGTAATTGTTTTTTAATATGTGTAGTCTCTATGTCAACTCAGCTTCACCTCCATCTCCCCCCTCCAAGGCTCTTGCAGACAGACAGGTTTGCACTGAGAGGAGCTGAAAGGACAGAGGGTGTGTTCACTCCCATGTGTCATTCCTGTCTCTGTCACGCGGGAGATGGAGACGGGCCACCATGTTGCAAGGGACAATGTGCTTGTCTGTGCTCTGTGGCCTGCACAGAATACAGTCTCTTATTTAAATTTGAGTGTCAGTTGTAACCTACATTAATAATTAGAATTTCTTTTTACTTTTGCATGTTCTCAGAGTATAAGTGGTATTAAGTTGTCGATTACATTAATACGATGATCCTTGTACTGATTGCTTTTTCTGTCTTGGTTCCTCTAGGTATTTTCGGAACAAAAGAGGATGATGAGAACTGGGCTAAGTATCACTCAATTTAAACGGCATGTGCCTGTGATTGAAGAAGAAACAAAGGAGTATTTCAAAGCATGGGGAGAGAGTGGAGAAAAAAGTAAGGGAGATCAGATACGTTTTCCTCAGGTTTTCTGGGGAGGAATTAAAGCCAATGCAGTAAGTTTTTGTAAATGATTTAGTGCAGTATTAAAGAAATGAAAGATGACGTAGGTAAAACTGTGTGGAACATCAGAAGAAACATGCAAAATACAGACTTTGTTTAATCAAATTTTAGGCTATTGGAGACTAAAGCTGCTGAGAAATTCATTCACAGGAGTAAAGTACTCTCTTTAATTTTGCTTTCTTAGTCAGCTAGTAGAGAGTGCACCTGTTGCCTGGCTGTATTGTGCTTGTTTTGCAGGATAAGAGTCAGCTCGGTGAAACCAGCTCTTAGTCTCTAGGAAAGAGTTCTGTTCTGACTTCCCAGAGCATGTCAGAGACCTTTGCTCAGGGATAAGGTTAGGTTAGTGATTGGAGGGGAATTCTATTCCCCACCTGTCTTGTCTAAGTAGCCTGCTAGATGTATGCAGCCCATCATTATTGTTGCAAGCTCACAGTGGCATGACAATGTCAGAAATATTATGTTTAAAAATATACATTCATAATTCATATTATATAAATATGTAATATGCAAATAATATAAAAAATGTATCTTACTACGTATTTTACAAGTAGATTAGTATAATGTGGAATATATTTACATACTACAGATAAACATAAAAGTATATGTTATCATATTAAGTATATGCATATTGTTATTTAAAAATAATTCAGAGAACATCAAAACTAAGTGGTTTCCCGTGGATTTGGATTTTGAGGTTAAGTTTTTGTATGACTTGTTTAAGGATAGAGCTTGTGCTGCATGGCCTACTGTGAAAGGATTACTAGGTCTCCTAGATAAATTTCCTGAAAAAAATACTTTAGGAAAAAAGTTGAAATCAGTGAGCCCAGAGGGTTGTGATCAATGGAACAGGGATGAGTTGGAGGCCTGTAACTAGCGGTGTTCCCCAGGAATCAGTACTGGGTCTGATCTTATTTAACATATTCAGTGACCTAGATGAGGGGACAGAGTGTACCCGCGGCAAGTTTGCTGACGATACAGAACGGAAAGATGTGGCTGACACACCAGAGGGCTGTGCTGTCCTCCAGCATGACCTGGACAGGCTAAAGTTCTGGGCAGAAAGGAACTTAATGAGGCTCAACAAAGGTAAATGTAGGGTCCTGCACCTGGGAAGAAACAACACCATGCCCTCATATAGTTAGGGGTAGACTTGCTGGAAAACAGCCCTGAGGAGAAGGATCTTGGAGTCCTAGTAGACAGTGAGTTAGCTGTGAGCCAGCAATGTGCCCTCATCACCAAGGCCAATGGTATCCTGGGCTGCATTAAGAAGAGTGTGGCCAGTAGGCCAAGGGAGGTCATACTGCCCCTCTGTTCTGCCCTGGTGAGGCCACATCTGGAATACCGTGTCCAGTTCTGGGCTCCCCAGTTCAAGAGTGGTGGGGAACTGCTGGAGAGAGTCCAATGGAGGGCAACCAAGATGATTGGGAGACTGGAGCATATGTCTTATGAGGAAAGCACTGGAATGGGTTGCCAAAGGAGATGGTGGAGTCACCATCCCTGGACGTGTTTAAAAAATGGTTGGATGTGGCACTTCAGGAGATGGTTTAGTGTTAGGGTGGTGTAGGGCTCTAGGTTGGATTTGATGATCTTGTAGGTCCTTTCCAACCTTTATGATTCTATGAAAGGTTGTGAGAGGTGGGACTGTTTAGTCTGGGGAAGAGAAGGCTGAGAGGAGACCTTATCAATGTCTATAAATATCTAAAGGGTGGGTGCAGGAAGGATGGAGCCAGACTCTCTTCAGTAGTGCTTGATGACAGGACAAGAGGCAACAGGCACAAGCTGGAACACAGGAAGTTTCGGGTGACAGAGCACTGCAACAGGCTGCCCGGGGAGGTTGTGGAGTCTCCTTCCCTGGAGACTTTGAAAACCTGCCTGGATGCAATCCTGTGTCATGCACTCTAGGCAGTCCTGCTTTAGCAGAGGTGTTGGACTAGATGGTCTCTAGATGTCCCTTCCAATTCCAACGATTCTGTGATTCTGTAATTAAAATGTTTTTTGGAGAGAGACCTGATAGGCACACAGAAATTTAAAATTGGATGCTTCATTCTTCTAGTAAACCAATCTAAAACTCTGAATTTAATCCGTGTACAGTTACTTTTTCTTCTCTTTTACAACATAAAGAATAACTTATAAAACCTAGCATCTTGCCTGAAATACATCTTCAGTAACATTTTTCACATTTTTCCTCAGACCTACTTGAAGCTCTTTCAGAACTTATCATTTTGACAGCAAGTCATTGCTTACATGGGAAAGAAATAAGAAGCTTGCTGAATGAGAAGATGACTCAACTGTATGCTGATTTGCATGGTGGTTTTAGTAATGCTGCCTGGCTTCTGCCAGGTTGGCTGCCTCTGCCGAGCTTCAGGTACCAGAAATAACAGATGAAGCAACTTTTTGTCTAAACCTCTTTGTTGTTTCTTTTATTTATTTTTTCCCCATCCTATTTCTTGTTTCTAAGCTATTCTAGACATTCCAATAAATCCTTATAAGCATGTTACGTGTTACTTTGTATAAAGTAGCTAATAGAAGTGTTTTGAATTGCAGACGTCGAGATCGAGCACACAAAGAAATAAAGAATATTTTCTACAAGGTTATCCAGGAACGGCGGAAGTCTAAGGAAAAGGAGGACGACATGCTCCAAGCCCTACTTGATGCTTCATACAAGTAAGCCAAAGGCTTGAAGACTTGTCATTTATAAGTGTTTTACTTTAGCTTAGAGCAGTTAAAACTGTCTACAAAAAAAAATAAGAAATATTCCCTCATGTTCTGAACTGGTTTTATTTCCAGCGAGAACTGGCATTCTTAAGAACAGCTTAAAAACTTCACTTGTAAATGGTTATTCAGATTTCTGAGACTTTCATTGGTGGTCAAGAGGTTGCTTCCTTTCTCTTTGCTGGCTGTTTGGTAATGATTTTGTTTAAGACTCTGAAGAGATGCTTTCCCTCTGCTTCCTTCTCTCTCAATCATTTGGTGTTCCGTTTAGGGTAGGCAACAAAGGAGGAGAAGAAGGAGGTACATTAGAGGAAATTGTAAATACTGCTGTAGCTAGAAATCTCATCAAATGAAGCTCCTTCATAACACTCTTCATCCTAGGGATGGCCGTCAGCTGACAGATGATGAAATCGCGGGATTGCTTATTGTGTTGCTCCTGGCAGGACATCACACATCTGCTGCCACAAGTGCCTGGTTTGGCTTCTTCATGGCCAGGAACAAGTTGGTACAGGAACAGTGCTATGCAGAACAAAAAGCAGTTTGTGGGGATGACTTGCCACCGTTAACTTATGAACAGGTTTGTATGTGACATTATTTCTTCTGTGCGTTTTTTATAGTTTTAGATGCTTATTTTTATAAAAAATCCAAAACAAACAAAAAACAAATGTAAAACATAATCATGTGCTTTTGGTAGAATCTACCACAGTCACCTTGTGATAACACTGCCAGAATATATCCTTCATCTCCTACACTCCAAGTAAATTTTCAGCTTCCTACTGTTCTTGAATCAGTGTTAAGGAAATTACAGTTCCTGCAGTGCCTCTTTAAGAAATGATAGTCCTGTAGAGGAGGAAGATCCTCATGTTTCCATTGAGGGAAGGGATATAGTGTGACCTTGTTCTTTAATTAGGCTTAGGCATTGAAAACACTTGTAAAACAGAGTAGTAGGGAACTAGTTATATTTGATTGCAGTGGTCAGAGATTTGTTTACTTCTTAATTTTATCAAAGGGGAAAAAAAATTATTGGGGTAGCTAATGAAGGACATGTGAATACCAGCTCTTACTCATTGATTTTTTTTTTAAAGTTTATTTTTAAGTGGTGTAAACCAGCATTTTGTTTGTGTTGAATAAACTCGGCTGTATTTTGATGTCTTATTTTCTCCATATTTTCAGCTTGAGCATTTCGGTTTGCTGGATCGTTGTCTAAAAGAAACTTTCAGGCTTAGACCCCCTGTAACAACCATTCTGAGATTGTCCAGAACTCCCCAAGTGAGTACACGTGTTGGGATTTACTTTGGTAGCTGGAACAGGCCAGGTAGGGAGTGTTCCAGTTGGCAGAAGGAGAACAGGAGTGGTCAGTGTTTGCTGGCAGGGGTGAGAGCCGATAGCAGCGTGGGTTAAACCAGTGAGAGCGTAGCGGGTGTTGACTGAGGAAAGCAATTAGTACTTTGAACTTGACAGTTGTTACCTTCCTCTGGAATTATTTGTGTCCAGTTTTGGGACCCTCTCGCCCCCGGCAGTGAAGACGTTGATAAAGTGAAGCAAACAAAGGGCCACCAGGATGGTCAGGGGTCAGAGCACTTGCTTAGGGAACAGGGTTTGTTCAGCCTGGAGAAGGAAAGGCTCTGAAGGGACCTAGTAACAGCCGTGTGCAGTCTTACGCAGCAAAACTGACCTTTTACTTTAGTTATCAGTCTCACCTGAGTTCAGTTTGGTGTTACCGTGTAAAGATACTTTTTGTTTGCCAGGTGTTTTTAATAGATGACTTGGAAAAATTTGGCTTGCACTTAATACGATACAAGCTAGGTAAATCTGAAAGAAAACTTGCTATTTGTGCAAATAAGAGAGAGAAGTCAGGCAAATCAAATAATTTTTTTAAAATTAACATCCCTCCCATGACAAATGCTTTCAATAAATTTTAAGGTACTTCTTTCAGAGAATTCTTTCTCTAGAGTTGCCAGCCTTGTTAAAGCAGATGAAAGGTTCCTGCAACTACTTGAACATTGTGCCCTGTACAAGTAAAACGAAGTATTAGACTGCACTAATTTTTGATGGGCTTAGCCAGAGTCTCTTTCGAAATTGAAGCTTTCAGGTAACATTTCAGAAAGAGAAATGGAGCAATTTTGTGATACATGGGGTCTTGTCTCTTCTCTCACAGACTGTTGCTGGGTATAATATCCCCCCAGGACATGAGGTTTGTGTGTCTCCCACCATTAACCACAGGCTCAGGGACACCTGGGAAGATGCTCTAGACTTCAAGCCTGACCGGTATCTCCAAGACAACCCAGCAACTGGACAGAAATTTGCATACATCCCATTTGGTGCTGGTGAGTAAGAAAACACATCCCCTTCCTCGATGATTATGGAATGAAGTGGCTCATACCAGTTGTCTCATGCACACTGTAGTGTCTGAGGATTTTTTAGTTTGTTTATTTTTCTTTTGTTGCCCAAAAGTTTTCCTACTGCAAAAGTGCTGTTAAAAGAATAAAGTTTATAGTTTTGCACTAGTGTCACAGAATGTTAGGGCTTGGAAGGGACCTCGAAAGATCATCTAGTCCAACTCCCCTGCCAGAGTGGTATTACCTAGAGGAGGTCACACAGGAATGCATCCAGGTGGCTTTTGAATGTCGCCAGAGAAGGAGACTCCACAGCCTCTCTGGGCAGCCTGTTCTAGTGCTCTGTCACCCTCACAGTGATAGCTATATATGCCACAATAGCAATCAAACCAGATCTTTAGGTTAGGATGTGTGAAATTTGACTCTTTCAAGGCAAGGTAAAAGCAATATGAAGTCAGTTTAAGGCAGAGCAAAAATCTGCAGAGTCATAACTGCCAAAACAGTTTGGAGATACCACCACAATATGGTTATAGTTGATCTCTTTTCTCTGTGTTGTAAATACTCCTTTGGGGATATGTACCTCATCACTCTCTACAACTGCCTGAAAGGACATTGTAGAGAGGTTGGTGCTGGTCTCTCCCCACAGGTAATCAGTAATAGAACAAGAGGGAATGGCTTCAAACTGCAACACGGTAGGTTTAGACTGGACATCAGGAAAAATATTTTCACCAAAAGAGTGGTCAGACATTGGAATAGGCTGCCGAGGGAGGTGGTTGAGTCACCATCCCTGGATGTGCTTAAAGGTCGTTTAGATGTGCTGTTGGGAGATATGGTTTAGGGGTGAACTTTGTAGAGTAGGGTTAATGATTGGACGTGATGATCCCAAGGGTCTTTTCCAGCCTGAACAATTCTGCTCTGTGATAGGTTGATGCTTTCTCGTGAAGACAGAACACCTCAGCCTCATTCAAATTACTTGTTCTGTTTTACGCAGTGACAGCTTATAAAAGCACGACTTGGATGGAGTTTCAACGGTGTATGTGCAGCATCAGTCTCATGTTGTTTAGAGCAAACCAATTGCTGTCTGCATAAAATTTTTCAAAGTTAGCTTGTTGTCAGAGGTGATGCACTAACTAAGTTTTAACTGCTTTTTATGACTTTCCTTCTAGGCCGTCATCGCTGTGTTGGAGAAAACTTTGCTTATGTTCATATTAAGACTATTTGGTCTACTTTGCTTCGTTTGTATGAATTTGATCTCATCGATGATTATTTTCCGACTATAAATTATACAACGATGATACCCTCACCTAATAACCCCATTATCAGATATAAGAGGAGATCACCATAAGTTGTGGAGCTAAAACCTCACTTAAGTTGTGTAAACTAACAGACTTCTGTCAGAAGAATAACAGACACTGTTGCATCTAGCGTTAGGAAAGCAACAATAATCTACCAAATGCAAAGTTTTTGCAGCCATTTTGTTTGCTTGCCCACACCATTTAATGCTGCTGAATATAATTTCTTGTTCTACAGTTTTTCTTGGTGCCTTTTTAGAAGAAAAACTGTCTTTTCTATTGAGGTAACAGTTTTAAAGTGCCTTCCATCTCTTTAAGGTGACAGGTAATTTCCCAGGCAAGAAAGCATAGTTTTGTTTTAGCTGCACAGCTATGCTACAGCAGGCAAATGAGCTAGCAGAACAGCAACTAAAACTGATTTTTTCCATCTGTACTATGGCAAATAAAAGAGAAATACACCTATGTCATTATTTACCTTCGTTCTTGTTCTTGGAGTTAAATCAACGGAAAGAACTTTCTCAAACTCTGCCTGGTTAAAGCTCTCAAACTCTGCCTGGTTAAAGGCTTCTGTTTAGTTTCTCCCAAGAGTTAGAGTTGAGGGGAGGGGCCTGATTTATTTACCTGTACATACCAGCTGTAAGTGGAATTTGAATCAATGCGCCCCATACATGCCTAGCCTGAAAAAGGTGAAACTACACTTCATGTCTGAAACTGTGTTCAGACAGGTCTCAAATAGTTACGTTGAAGATTTTGCCAGATTTCTTTTTTTTTTTTTTTTTTTGAAGAGAGAGGTACGTGTCTGTATGCACAACACAACTGGTTAAGAAGAAGGGTTAAAATCTTTCTGGTGTAACTAGTTTTATAATCTAAAATACTGCAGACTAGAAGAAGTATTCAGTTTCTGAATATTTAAAAATAATTGTCAAGTCACCTACAAAAGTTCAGTGTATATACAGGAGCTGTATATAATCTGGTAAGCGGGCAGCAGACACTGCAAAGCAGACAGCCTTGAACGTTTGCAAAGTACCTCTACAGAACAGCCGGAAAGGATGGCAATATTTGCACTTTGTACTGCAGGAGGGATGAAATGTGTAAACAGATGTTACAAAACCATCTGAACTTCTGACTCTCTGGTAACTTTTAGAGGAGAACATTTAAACACTAATACTTGCTCAGAATGTAATCTTTAAAAAGCCAGGTCCAGAAAATGTCTCTTCCATTGATAGTATCACTAATGTTATTACTTCCTTTTGCCAGTGATGAGAACAGCACAATTTGGCCTCCAGGAGCTACTGACAAGTTTTTAAACTCCTGGTTTTGGTCATGTCATTTCTTTTGTAATTTGCTTCCATTTCTTCTGGGTAAATACAAAATAAAGTGATGTTTAAATATGATTTTGTTATATGAAAAATCTCAGAACAAACCATCATAATTTACTTGAAGCATAAATATAAAAAGTGAGGAAAGAAAAGAGAGCTGTCACCTAAAGTGTAATTTGGCATATGGAAATTTACTACTCCCGAATATAAAGAAGGAGGAAAAACCCAATAGTATCAAATCCACACAAAACCTGGAGTAAGTCTGCTTACACTGTAGGATTGGTAACTCAAATAGAAAAAGTCAATGGCAAATTATAATTTCCATGAAGTGGCACTTAAGAACAGGAGTTCACATTAAGTGTTTTCCTAAGTGAAAATCTGTATCTTTCTCCCCCTCACAGTGGTCATGGTACACAGGATCTTAGTACAGCATCTTGCCAGATTTTCAGTGGTGGAAGCAAGAAATAAGTGTTGCTAAGCTTAACTGCTCCTGGCATTTGAATGGCTAACCCCCATTTTACTAATAAATACTTACAACGCTGTTCAATCTCCCACCCCAACAAGATTAAAGTTAAGTTCTCTGTTCCCCAGACTTTTGTTTTTTTTAAGTTGACACAAAATGATAAATAGAATATAACTGGCCCAAGTAAAAATGTCGTTGTGTGTAAACTCTCTCCTTGTAACACAAAAAAGCCCCATCAAGGTTCGTTTTGTTCCCTTGCCACAAACTTGCAGTTAAGCACATGGCCCACTAAATCTTGAGAAAATGCATACTTATGCAGAGCTTACTCAGAAGATTCAGACACTGTAGTTGTTTACGAGCTGTCAGTTGACATTTATGAAGCAATACATATTTTGCATCATGTAGAGCTACTATCTCAGTTTACTGCTGGGATTCCAGTGAGGAATTAAGTTTAGGGGTTGCAAGTTGAAAACAAAAAAAAATCAGTTTTATGGCAGCTCAGTGTATAAAGCTACTTACTGCCTTGTTCCTGGTACACTGGAAACAAGGAGCTGAGAAGCTATGCAGAGAGGGTTTAAAGGAGCGCGGTAACAGTGGAGCCTTCTCCAGAGCAACCTGCCCGGCAGCAGCCCCTCTGCCCAAGGTACAACGTCTGAGAGAGGAGCCCAGCAAAGCCTACTGGCTCCATGACTCCTAGCCCAAATTTCCAGGGATAATTAACTCACCAGATTACTTTGCACAAATGCTATTCAGTTCCATTATTATGTTTTATGACTGAAATTTGAACTTGCTCTAATCTCATGTTAACCAATAACCTCGGCAGGGTCACAGACAAACCTGTGTATGCTCTATAAATCAGGTTGTGGCTGTATGTATGTGACCTTAATGATTCACCTTTTTTACAATGCTGAAACTCAGCCAAAAGACTAAGCTGGGTTTTGCTCGTCAGTAAATATGGACGATGTCCAGAAGGTCAGAGAGAATTCATTTTGTTAAACACATTTTTTTCTATCTTGTTAGATTTTCATTAGTACAAATTTATTCCTACAAATTTCCTCAGCAATTAAAAAGGAAATCTGTTCAGCTATGTGTTAGAATACATGACAACATGCACAGGTTAAAATGTAAAAGTAGCGTCTACGTATAGGAAACGAGGAACAGCAGTCCTGGTGCTGAAAACACTTAAAGAATTTGTCATCTAATTCTGGTTGAGGAAGGATCGAATACTTCAGCTGATGAAACGGGATGACTACTACTATGGCTGTTTGACCCCAGTGGCGGAACTATATATGCAGCAAGGATGCTGCTCTGTCATTTTGAAAGGAGAGAAAGAAAAAGGTGAATACAACCTCAGATATGTATTACAAAGCATACAGTCACCAATTATAGCCACTGTAAGCCTGGGTTTTCTTTAATCCTCGCTCTTCTGTGTTTTTTTTCCCTCCTTTTGTAATTCTTTCTGAATGTAAGGAAACATTCAAAAAAGAATACGGGAATAAACACCTGGTATGCCAACAGCTCTGTACTGGGGGGGAGGGGGCATTACAATAACAGATGAATTAACTTCTTGTGTTTTGGAGATCAAAACAGTTTACCTGTAGAATATTAGAATTAATTGTGTGATCACTTAAAATTACCATTAATTGAAACTTGTTTCATGAGTAACATTGTTAGCACCGAGTAGTTAGATTTATGGAAGCGTTAGGCCACAGACATCGAAATACTGCTGAGCTTAGGCTGAAGGAAGGCCCCCAAACCTGCTCAAAGTGGAAGGATAAGATAGTTGCATCTGTTTACAGAAACTACATCCTTGAGATAAGAAAAGATTGCCCACCTGGAGACAGAGAAAGGACCTAATGAGGAGCAAGAAGACCCCAGGCTCAGATATCACCATTGGACCAAACCATCACATTAAGAGGAAGTAAACTTAGACTATACGAGTGTAATTGCCCAGGGCTTGCTTTGCTTGGGGTCCCTCTTGGAGGGTCCCAGCTCCAGCTGAAGTAAACCAACTCTGTGGCTGAATCTAGGGTCCAAACTCTTCTTTACAGTCGAAGGCTAAGAGTGGATCCAGCCACACCTAGTCTCCTCTCCATGGGGAAGTTTGGAAAGAGAGGGGGATCTGGACTGAACCTCACAACTTGGTGAGAGGGTCTTCCCAGACTTGTCTATAACACACACATCATGGAATCTAAAGCCTTACGTGCCTCTTCAAAATAATACACTAATAGCAAACACAAGAGTTAAACCGGTCAGCCTTCACCATTTGCAGAATAGAATAAACTTCTATTTAAGAGAGCACTCTTTCACCAGAAAACTTCACAAGAAATTAATGATACATTCCCATTAGAGGGCCTGTTGTGTATTTAGACAGTAGCATGATGAGAACTAGGCATAACAATATATTATACTCACCCAAAGTAGGAAGTAAATCTACTCCTTCAACTTTGTTTTTCTTTGTAGATGTCATGCAAGTAATCCATGTTAAGAACTGTTAATGACAAGAACCAGTGTGCAGGAGCAGGCAAAAAGTACATGGATGTATCATGCATCGTACATGCCTGTGCAGAGCAAGCACGTATGAGAATAGCAAGGGGCAACAATCATATTAGTGCTTTGTACACAGAATTTTATGTATTTATTGTTTGAGAAAATGAAGCAATATTCTCAGCAAATGAGAGAGAGAGAAAAGCACCAGTAAGCGTTCTGAGAACTGGAATGATATAACTATGAAGCAGGTTCAGCAACTGCACTCGGTAATAACACTGTCCATGTAACTGTGACAGACTGTGATCACTGCGTTCATAATCAGAACACATTTTGATCTCCTCAGGCAATGTATGTACATTGTGAAAACCACAGTATATTTTACCCACCTCAGACTATATGATGAGAACACAAGGAATATGTATAGGTTTCTGGGTTTAATATGGAAAACTTATTTAAAATGCAGTTTACGTAAAATTTAAGACTGCCTCGAGATACAAAAAGAGGTGGTCGTCAACTTTGAGCCTGGCCATTGCTCCCTTTACCGTTTGGCTTGAAGACTGTGTGGAAAAGATTCGCCAGTAATTGAGTACTCTTGACTTGCTTTAACACAAACAAACTCTATTAATTTCCCACCCCAAAGTAAGGTGCAACATGATTCTGTTTTGAAAGAAGGGATCCCTTCAATTATAGTAGTGGATGCTCTCAATCTCTAAGGTCTCCTGGATAAGTGTGAAAAATTAAGGCCAGAGGCTTAGTTATCCAGTCTAAAATTTGGAGAAAAAGGCAAAGCCTGAAAAGTCTGAGTTTTCAAGAAATAATTTTCCTCACAAATGAATATAGTGAACTCTGCAGAAAACACAAGTTATAAGGTTTCTTTTTTTTTTTTTTAGTGAAACAGCAGGACTATATATAAAGCAGGCATAAAAATGCTTTTAACTTGAAAAATTCAAGAATCCTTAGACTGCAGTTGTACACATTTCCCGCAGATAACCTTTTGAGTAATCAGCTGAGAGACATGTCATTGCACTGCAAGTCATACAACCTTTCCTATCTTGCCCTAAGACTTAATGTGACCTACACTGAAAGACAAAGGAGATCAATAATATTTAATATTCTGCAGTTTGAATGAAAAAGCTAAAGTTCATCTTCATTTACCCTTTGTGTTATTACTCTGTACTAGACTCTTTCTTAATAACGAAATGTAGTATTTGACTTCCAGCCCTTTTTCTCATTCACAGTAGGTAAAATGCCAGCCAAAACCAGATGTATGATGTGTTTTAGGCAGGACCAATCTATTTCACATTGCCTCCCCTAAGACCATCCTTATGCTGGCTTCTCTACCATGGGTACCTAAAGGCAATATGATGGAGTGCCTATTCTTGCCCAAATGAGAAATGGACAGACAGTATCCCAGTACAATCGCAGCAAATTTAGTCTGGGAGAGATCTTAACACATGGGTAAGCAATTAACTGCGGTGTTAAAAGTAGCATTCCCCCAAACAGCTCATGGGCAAGGCTAGGTAGTTAGAAAGTTCCTGAAACTGTTTCCGAAAAGGCTGTTTGCCTGCAACCACCCCCTTGAAGAGGCAAAGGAAGTCCACAAGTAGATACACATATGTACATACATGCAGATATACATACGAATGCCTTCTTTGCCTCTGTCTACGCTGTTGGAGACTGTCCTCAGGAGCCTCAGTCCCCTGAGGCCCCAGAGGAAGTCATGATAAAGGAGGAGTCTGCCCTGATTGATGAGGAGTGGGTTAAGGATCAGTTTGAACACTTGGACATTCATAAATCCATGGGCCCTGATGGGATGCACCCACGGGTGCTGAGGGAGCTGGCGGGAGTCATTGCTAGGCCACTCTCCATCATCTTTGGTAAGTCATGGGTAACAGGCGAGGTGCCTGAAGACTGGAGGAAAGCAAATGTCACTCCAGTCTATAAGAAGGGCAGGAAGGATGACCCAGGTAACTACAGACCGGTCAGCCTCACCTCCATCCCTGGAAAGGTGATGGAACATCTTATCCTTGATGCTGTCTCTGGGCATATCAAGGATAAGAAGGTTATTAGGAGCACTCAGCATGGCTTTGCCAAGGGGAAGTCATGTTTGACCAACCTGATAGCCTTTTACGAAGACATAACCAGGTGGATGGATGGTGGCCGTGCAGTGGATGTGGTCTATCTGGATATCAGCAAAGCCTTTGACACCGTCTCCCACAGCATCCTCATAGGTAAACTGAGGAAGTGTGGTCTGGATGACCAAGTAGTGAGGTGGGTCGAGAACTGGTTGAAGGGAAGAAGCCAGAGAGTTGTGGTCAATGGGGTAGAGTCTGGCTGGATGCCTGTGTCTAGTGGGGTCTCTCAGGGGTCAGTGCTCGGGCCGGTGCTGTTTAATATATTTATCAATGATCTGGACGAGGGATTAGAGAATGTTGTCAGCAAGTTTGCTGATGATACGAAATTGGGAGGAGTTGTTGACACACCAGAAGGCTGTGCAGCCATTCAGAGAGACCTGGACAGGCTGGAGGGCTCGGTAGGGAGAAATCTGATGAAGCTCAACAAGGGCAAGTGTAGAGTTTTGCACTTGGGAAGGAATAACCCCATGTGCCAGTGTAGGTTGGGGACTGACCTGCTGGAGAGCAGCGCAGGGGAAAGGAACCTGGGGGTTCTGGTGGACAGCAGGATGACCATGAGCCAGCACTGTGCCCTCGTGGCCAAGAAGGCCAATGGCATCCTGGGGTGTATTAGAAGGGGAGTAGCAAGTAGGTCAAGAGAGGTCCTCCTGCCCCTCTACTCTGCCCTGGGGAGGCCACATCTGGAATATTGTGTCCAGTTCTGGGCCCCTCAGTTCAAGAAGGACAGGGAACTGCTGGAGAGAGTCCAGCGTAGAGCCACAAAGATGATGAAGGGAGTGGAGCATCTCCCTTATGAGGAAAGGCTGAAGGAGCTGGGTCTCTTGAGCTTGGAGAAGAGGAGGCTGAGGGGTGACCTCATTAATGTTTATAAATATGTCAAGGGGGAATGTCAGGAAGATGGAACGAGGCTCTTTTCAGCGGCGTCCACTGACAGGACAAGGGGCAATGGGTGGAAGCTGGAACATAGGAGGTTCCATAAAAATATAAGGAAAAACTTTTTCACTGCGAGGGTGACAGAGCACTGGAACAGGCTGCCCAGGGAGGTTGTGGAATCTCCTTCTTTGGAGACATTCAAAACCCGCCTGTACACGTTCCTGTGCGCTCTACTGTAGGTGGTCCTGCTCTGGTGGGGGGGTTGGACTAGATGATCTTCGAGGTCCCTTCCAATCCCTGACATTCTGTGATTCTGTGATTCTGTGATATGTATATATATACAGGCTGTCCCATGCCAGCTGGCCAGAGTGACCAGCAGTGTCCTTACTAAGTGCACCAGCAGAGATACAGCCTTTGACACCAGTTCCCATTCCGCGTATGGACAGAGGAAGGTGTAAAGTTGGTGCAAGATGCCGTGGAGCTATGTATCATTCTCTTTCTCTTCGTCTCCTGAAACAGGAAGGTATTTATTTTTCTATTTTGCAGTCACTTTCCCATCCTATTGTAGTATTTGTAACAGGATCCCAGGAAGAAGTCATAACTAGTTTGGAGCATGACCCAGACAACTCCTGAAATCCTGTCTTGTAAGAAAAGATGTCATATGTATTCAGATAAGAAATAGTGGGATTTTTAAGTTTATTTTAATTAAAAGTTTCAAAACTAAATACATATAATAAATTTATTCCTATATATATGTATAAAATTTAAATATATTTAAATATATAATGAAGGTATGCAAATGCTACTTGTTATCAAACAGAAAGGCATACAAGTAGTACCTTTCTCATATCCCACATGGATACAGGGTTTTACTGACTCCTCTGTCTCTGTGTCCCATTCAGCAGGTTTGGAAGGTGGCACTTTTTCCCCGACCGATTCAGTAACCCCAGAACATGGTGACAAATTGTCTCCTCCATGGCCCCAGTTGTCTTCACAACTTCTAAAGAGTCTTCATGAGCTTCTCATTAGCCTTCTGAATAACATGCCTTCAGGGGAGAAACTAATCAGTCTTCTGATTCTCCCCTGCTTTCCAAGTGGGTTTTATCCCTTATACACCTTTGCAACCAGGAAAGATTTTCACTTGAAACAATAAAATTAAGATTTCTTTTTAAAGACTAAACCCCACATCATATACATAAATACTTGAAGCACATGTGTGTTGTAATTTGGGTATTTTTACAGAATATGTAATAAGTCAAACTATTTATCAATATTTGCACATTTATCTTGTTTTTTTTTTTTAATCTTTGTACTCTTTTAAAACAGAGGTCAATATTTGCGGGCTATTCATTATCAACTTACTCTTTTCTCAGGGTTTCAATTAAGAAGATAGCTTGTCTACACAGATCAAAAAAGTTACAGAATAGTCTAAAGGCATTATCAAACATTCATATATATTCGTATATATATTTCATATATATACATCCAAGGGGTGCACAAATAAACGTGTATAAATGATGTATATGATTCTCTATGTCTGTAATAGGAAAGACATAGTAAAATAAGTTAAGATTGGCGTCATCATCTATGCCATTACATCATTAGGCTTTGTTAAAATAAGACATCTTAAAATCTAACGTATAGATTAGAAACATGGTTACCTATGGATTAAAAATATGCCATTGTCAGTCAGAGTAAATCTTATTAATTTAACAAGAACACTATTCTCAAGATTTTCAGACAGAGAGGAGACCAAAAAAAACCCAGAAATCTTAAAACCTAAATTGGTTGTGTTTTGCTAATAAAACTTCTGCACCGAGTTACAAATCAAGAAACACTTTTCCTGTGTGGAAAACTGAACTAAAACATCAAGAAAAGCAAACCAGAAAATACAAGGCAGAGGCCATTCAAACTTTGTTATGCTGATTCAGCAGTCCTTGTGCTTTCTGTTACTGTTGCTGTGGCAATATGAAAATGTGAGTTTACCTGAGCAAATAGCTACAGTCATAATCCCCATCTTCAGGCTGTTAAATTTACTACTCTGCTTGAAGTAAAAAACTATGCCTACCAGCACCACCAGTTCTTGATTCTTCAACCCGTTCTGCTCCAGCAGTCCCCAACCTGCCTTAGGAATTTATATTACATAAAAAGATTAGCAGCAAAAGGAATATTACTGTTTTTATATACCACAGCTGCCAAGAAAGTTAAAGTCCACATTTACCTCTCTTCATGTGTTGTCGTTTTGTAACTCACAAAACAGTCTCTCTTCTCCCAGTGCAGAACGTTGTTTTAATGATTCCAGCTCTTCTAAAAGCCTTCTCTCTCTCTCTGCAACCACGCTGTCATTCTCCACTGAGACACACTAAGAAACAAGTATTGTAGAGGTACACGCAATTTTATGAGCTCCTGAGTATTAGTGAGTCCTGTCAGTTCTAATTTTTTAGGTATTTTGCACAATGAAATTTCAGTCCACTTCTTTAGATGGTTACAAAGACACTGACAGCTTTCTAGAATGGAATACAGCTCAGGTGTGCTTTTGGTATTTTACACCTTCTTTAAGATTGTCATAGCATTTGTATGCTATGTGTCACAACTCAAACTGGGAGATTATTTTCTAACTATTACATGCAATAGTACATGTTTCACATAAGAAAAAAATGAAAATAAGTTCTTTTTTATAAAAAGCCTATAAAAGCTCTATTTTAGAACAACCTCATTACTGCTTCCACGTGCATTTCTATAAAGTTACGTTGTTGAAATTAAATGAGAACAAGAGAAATTCTTCTGGATTCTGTTTACTTTGTCTTTCAAGGGAAAGAATTCTTGAAGACAAGTCTAGAAATGGCATTTTTAACGACCTGACCATTAAGATAAATTAATGTTTCATTAACAGACCTACTATAGGCTTTGAATAGATGCATCTGGGTAGGAACAACCCCAGGTTCCAGTATAAGTTGGGGAATGACTTATTAGAGAGCAGTGTAGGGGAAAGGGACCTGGGAGTCTTGGTGGACAGCAGGATGACCATGAGCCAGCACTGTGACCTTGTGGCCAGGAAGGCCAATGGCATCCTGGGGTGTATTAGAAGGGGGGTGGTTAGTAGGTCGAGAGAGGTTCTCCTTCCCCTCCACTCTGCCCTGGTGAGACCCCATCTGGAATATTGTGTCCAGTTCTGGGCCCCTCAGTTCAAGAAGGACAGGGAACTGCTGGAGACAGTCCAGCACAGGGCAACTAGGATGATTAAGGGAGTGGAACATCTCCCTTATGAGGAAAGACTGAGGGAGCTGGGGCTCTTTAGTTTGGAGAAGAGGAGACTGAGGGGTGACCTAATTAATGTTTACAAATATATCAAGGGTGAGTGTCACGAGGATGGAGCCAGGCTCTTCTCAGTGACAACCACTGATAGGACAAGGGGTAATGGGCTGAAACTGGAACATAAGAGGTTCCGCTTAAACTCGAGAAGAAACTTCTTCTCAGTGAGGGTGACGGAACACTGGAACAGGCTGCCCAGAGAGGTTGTGGAGTCTCCTTCTCTGGAGACATTCAAGACCTGCCTG
This sequence comes from Trogon surrucura, assembly GCA_020746105.1. NCBI lineage: Eukaryota > Metazoa > Chordata > Aves > Trogoniformes > Trogonidae > Trogon > Trogon surrucura. The sequence continues at coordinate 35,407,171 of CM036622.1, forward strand.
GACACGTTCCTATGTAGCATAATCTAGGCATTCCTGCTCTGGCAGGGGGATTGGACTTGATGATCTTTCGAGGTCCCTTCCAATCCCTAACATTCTGTGATTCTGTGATTCTGTGATGCAGTTAAGTTTAAAAAGGCAAAGAAATGTCGGTGTTTTCCACCAAACCCCACAGGTTTTGTTTCATTCTGACAGCCAGTAAGGACTTCATCTCCGATGATGTTTTTTTAAATAAAAAAAGACGGAACACAGTGTTGCAGGAAGTTACCTTGGTGTAAATGGATGGTGCCGGGTTCCTGCCCGTGTATCTGGGAGGCGCCTGGTTTGCAGCGCATCTGCACTCGCTCTTCTGGCTGTTGTGCAGCACTGCAGGTTTTTCTCCAGGTTTACAGAAGTCTTAACTGATCCACCACTGACTGAGCTTCCATTAAAGAAATATGCTTGCTATGCATATGTACATATATGTGTTCATATATATACACAAAGAAATCTATTTACTATTGTCTGTGTGTATGTATATGCAAACATCTATGCATATACACACAAACAGATTGTGTGTGCACATGGATGTGCATACATGCAATATAGTAGATATGTTTCTCTCAAGATATATACAGTATAAGTAAATATAAATCTGCCCCGTGATGTGCCTTTGTTTACCCATGGTTAGTTAACTCATTGAGTCAACTATTACCTCCGCTAACTGCACTTCAAGACTCTCAAGCTCTGCTAGGAATTGCTCTTGATTTTCTTTCTGACGGTTCATTTGCTACATGTGCACTTGTCTCAATAATTCTGTTGCCTAACAAAATAATTAGTAAAGATTTTCACTTCTACATTTCTCAACTTCTCAGTGTTGAACTGTACATGTTTAAGAATTCTCTCCTGGCACAGCTTTTTCTGTCAAGTGCAGAAGTGCCACGGCTGTGTTAGTGAAATACAGCAGAACACACTTTCAGTGAGTTATTAATCAACACTGGAAGATCACAACTCAGAGTGTCTTAGAATTTATTTACGTAAAAAATAAAATTCTTTAGTTAAATCAGATGTGCATTCTTTTCATGCGGATAGTTCTTCGTCTTGGTCTAGCCGACCTTCCTGCTGCTTGCAGCTAGATGGGGTGAGTGCAACAGTAAAATTCTGTCTGAACACCAACCATCGCTGAATTACAAAATACAGTGATTAGCCAATTTAAAAGTCCAACAGTATATATAATATATGGCGACACAGAAATGTTGTTTAGACAGACAAGGTGTAATACTGTAATTTCTGGAAATACAGTAAAGAAGACTCAAATTTTCTTTTTCTGGTCTATTAAATGATTTTATGACTTCACTGCAGTCTTCACATTCGTCATGGCTTATACCTAAACTATCAGATTGTGTTTTCTAGGCCTTGTCTGTACCTGTGTGATTGACTGGAAGGGTTGTATATGGACTTTGAAGGGGATGGGAAGAAGGAAGCAAGGTTATTTAAGAAAACGAAACAACTGAGAGAAAAGAGAACATTTTTTTCATTTTCCTTAAATCTTTATCCTTCAAGACCACTTCTTGAAAGTCATCGCTAGCTAGTCATCTGTCTTGCTGTTCTTCTTCCCAGCTGATAAGAAGTTTTTAACTGCATTTTGCTTTTTTTTCTTAAAGCATGGACAGCTCAGCTCTCATTTATCTCATCTGTCATCTAGATCATAAAAACATGACAATGAAAGCATGGCAAGGTTTTGAGAATAAAATGTTTTCTAATTGCAAAACATTGGCAGCTAAGGGAAAGAAAAAGTTGAATGCTTAAAAAAATGTTAAGTAGTTCCAGCTGAAATTTTTAACATTGTAAAATTGCACAGATGCATAGACTTTTTATCTAGATGCTCCTGAGCCATAGATTTTATACCACTTATGTTGTGATAATTGTATATAATCTACAATACGTACTGTAGAATTCTATCCAGTAATTCCTCTGTCAATCACAGCATCTTTGCTCCTGAACTAGCTACATATGGGGAGGTGAGGAATGGAAAGAGCTCAAGGTCCTCTGGAAATCTGTGGTAGAACTGGCAGCGGAATCCGTATCTCCTGAACCACAGGCCAGTTTTGTACAAACCAGTCCCTTCTGTCTAGTTAGCTCGATCAAGCAGTGCCATTTTTGCCGCACAATGAACAATGTTAAACTGTGGTGAACATCTAAACTACTTCCCCAGTGTCCAGTTCAGAAAAGTTGTGGAGTTGCTGAGTAGGACAGGACTGGTTCACGATGTTGTCGCTACCGAGCTGGGCTGGGCTTTGGAAGACTTGTTTGGTATTGCTTCGGTGGAAGATGCCTGTAGCAGTTTTACTCCATGATTTTGTTCTTGCTGTATAACCAAGCAGTAAACCATCAACTTTTTTTCTGCTTTCTTTCATAGTGCCTTACATTTTCAAAGTGTGCTGTGAATGGTCACGCGCCATACCAGCAGCCTGTTACGTCAAGATAATGGACGAAAGAGTATTAGAGCATATTGTTTTGCTTTTGGGGAGAAAGAGGCAAGAAAAGGTTAAGTAAACTGATTGTAGGAACTGTGGCCTAGCGACCTAGCATGGGTCTGGGTGACAAATTTCAGTGAGAGCTCTGTCTGTCTTGTCATAGAATCATAGAATGTGTTGATTTGGAATGGACCTTTGCAGGTCATCTAGTCCAACCCCCCTGCAGTGAGCAGGGACATCTTTATCTCGATTAGGTTGCTCAGAGCCCCATCAAGCCTGACCTTGAATGTCTCCAGGGATGAGGCCTTCACAACCTCTCTGGGCAACCCATGCCAGTGTCTCACCACCCTCCTTGTAAAGAACTTTTTTTGACATCTAATCAAAATCTGTCCTGCTCTAGTTTAAGACCATTGCCCCTCATACTGTCACTACACACCCTTGTGCACAGCCCCTCACCAGCTTTCCCACAGATCCCCTTCAGGTGATGTGATATTAAGGAGTAACCACTTGCCCTGCGTTTTTCTACTCCTGTGAACGGAAGATTGACGTGTGCTGGTGCCCAGTGCTTTGTCCTGTGATCAGGCCAACACACCACGCTTCTAAACACCTTGCAGAGGAGAACATGCTCAGACACAAGGCTCGCCGCTTTGTCAGGCAAGGCAAGAGGGTTCCTATACTGAATGCCAGACACTGTTTTGCCAGGGCTGCTCTGTGTACCGAGCAGATGAACCATTTATAGACCTGTGAATTTCTGAATGGCTGTGTCCCGGCTTCGGTGGAGTTTAGAGCAATAGTTAAACGTCAGTCCGGGTTTGCTGCAGTGCTGAACAACCCGACCATGTATTTCTCTTCTTGTTCTGATGAACCAGTGGAACAGACAGTGATAAAGGCCTCACACTAGTCTAGGAGAAAACTCAGACGATAGAAGATCTAGGACTATTGATTTAACCCCATCTTATACTCTCTTCACAATAATGCAGGTCTCTCCTGACTATATTGACCTGCTCTTCAGTCTTGTTGTTTCTAAAAAAGCCAAAGGCCCGTGCTTCCAAGCCAATTGGGCCCATTGTGCGTACTGTGTTTAAGCACAAGATATATTCTCTTTTGATGAGAGCAGATATTTCGGTGGGACCTCTGGATTTGTTGACAAAGCTTGGCTCTTTCTCTACTACATGTTCATGAAGCAGAAAACTAATTTCACTGAAAAGCGGCAAAACCAGATTTCCTGTCAAAAAAAATGAGCTGTTATTGTCTTAGCCTCTCATATACACAGTGTTGCAGAGAATACCAGGCAGAGCTCAGTGACTGCCCTCTGCACACCCCCTTTGTTGCACAGGACTTTGTGTCTTGATCATAAAAAAAGTGTAAGAAGTACTACTTACACCCATTTTTTACATTAAAGGTGTTTTCTCACCTCTGCTGGATCTGAATAATTAATCCAGACTGATTAATTAATCCAGGTTAATTAATCCAGCCTTCAATCAAGAAGAAAAGATTTAACGACTCTTATTTGAAAAAAAAACCTAAACCTGGCACCTGCTGTATCTTATTTGCCTCTCAGCTGGCTAGGCAAGTGGCTTCCTACATTTGAAGAAGAATGCCCGTGGAGATGGAGGATTGCTCATGCCAGTAGCTCTCTGGTGAAAAATGAAAAGCAATGATTTTCTTCAAAAGTCCATGAAAGTTCAGTTAAGGTAAAATATGAGACATGTGATCAAAGGACTAAGAAGTACACAAATCCCAGGTGAAGGCCTAATTCCATGACAAATATTCTGTTCAGCCTTTACCAAGAGACATAAGGGCACCAGAGAAACCATCCTGGATGATTGAGGATACCCATCCCATAGCTCACTTTAGGAAGATTAAGAGCACATCTGCTTCCTTTAGTCAAGGCACATATTTCCCAGGTTGTTGATGGATTAGGTCAACATCAGTAAAATGTAGACTGCATGATATGTATCTTTTCATCACCTTGAAGCTTTTTTTTTTCCTATAAGACTGGGAAGAACCCTGAAATGAAAAAAGTTGAACAGTGTTTTTCTCCGACAAGTTGTATTTATTTTTTTCCAGGAAAATTCAAGAAAGGCTCATGATTTATATTCAAACATATTTTTCAGTCCCTTTTACAGTATTGATAGTGAACTAGAGAGTTGATCACTGCTGAATTTCAGTGATTTTTAGCTCCTAATTTGTAGTCCAAACACGTATACCCTTATGCGGTAAAGACTCTCACTAGAGCTTTTAGTTTAAATGAAGCTCTGAAGTACCTCTATGTCTGGATGAGGAATAAGGGGGTTTCATACAGAACGAGGAGGCAGGAAATCTTGAGGTTTCTCTGGTTTTAATTCTGTATATTTTTCATTAAGTCCCATGTGCTTCTGTGTAGGAAAACAATGAGGCTATTTGCTATCATTATTCTTCCAACCATTTGTTTTAGGACAGCCACAGGGCTGCTCTAAACTAAACTGCTTCCTAATTATCCTTAAAAGACAATTTCACTTGTGTTGATGAAGATAATGGATGAAACAGAGGGAGATAAAAGAGTAACTAAAGTTCACTGTTCTTTGACATCCTGCCCTGTGTCCCACCCTCCACTCTTCCCAGGCCTGGTAAAATGGAGTTGGAATCTGGCTCTTAACCTTTTTGTTGCCTGGAGCAAGATAAATCCTTAAGCTCTTCGTCATTTTTTCCATTTGTAGCAAATAATCTCAAGGCAGCAAATCTATCTCTGCAAATGAAAGTGAAAAATATGACTGTTATCTATGAATGAACTAGCTAATTTCTTTTAGCTATAAAGCAATATTTTGTTTAGCAATTTAATCACCAATGGGATATTTACTAGTCAGATATTGCAAAAACTTTTCAGAAAGCAACAATCTTCTGTTATGCATCGTTATAAGAAATGCTGAAAAAGTTGCATCTATGTTTATTTAATGTACTGGGGTGTTCTTATCAGAACCTTTTGGGTTTTGATTTGCCTTTCAGTTTTTGTCCTGGGTGTAACTGCTAGCCTGGAAAAAAAAAAAAAAGAATCTGCATTAACCACTCAGCAGTGTTCAGTGTTTAGTTTAGGAGGAAAATATATTTCACAGAGACTATTGATTGAGTTTATAGTGCATTGCCATAGTGATCACCATGGAAAACTCAACAGTTTTGAACTATCATGTTCCACTAAATGCTAAGAAAATGAAAAATTTCTTACTGTCGAGACATCTTACCTGTCGGCCTGTGGCTCTGTTTAGCAAATGTTTCATTGTAATGAGAATTACTGAAGCAATTTCCTTTGAGTATTTTTACCATTGAGGTTAAGAGCTCAGATTTGCGCGTACAGGACTGCACCGCTTTTGGAGGGCACGTGGGCCTTGGGACCACGTGAGGAAGAGGCAGTGGTGTGAGGCTGCAGCTGGGGAGCTGCTGCCTTCCTGCAGAGCTCAGAGGCTGGGGTCTCCCTCGACAACAACCGCTCCCGGAGGCAGCACGCTCCGCCCTCCCACACCATCCAGGACCCCATCTGCCAAACACAGTTGGTCTGAACGCATGCACCTGATATTGGATCCTGGAGCTGGAGGGAAGCTTCGGAGCGATTGTGTGGTTGCCTGAGACTGAAGCACCACACTGAGGAGAGCGAGGTGGAGCCAGATGACCGTCTCGTTTGTGAAGTATGAGGCTTGACAAGTCTGGAATTGCACACTTTGATACTGCCTTTGACTGAGTTAGCTTTTGATCTGAGTTACACCACGATAACTCTATGTAACTCTCTGAGGTTTACTTAACAAAATTGAGTATCAGTTTACTACAGCAGAGTTACTCTGTGTTTTACCAGATGCAGTTAAGATCAGAATCTTGTCTGAGTTTTATTGTTGTCTTCAATTTTGAACAAATGAAATATAAACAACAAATTCTGCAAACTTAGAGAATGACAAAAAGACAAATTCTCTTATATCTATGGAATATGAGTGTTATGATTCTGTCAAGGCAGAATGTGGCCCTGAATGTGTATTTTAAACAAGGCTCAAACTGTGGTTGGGCGAAGCTCACCTCAAATCTAAGCTTAACAAGGTCTTTCCCTCTCTTCTAGTAACTGCTTTTCTCCTCTTACTGCTCTCCACTTTCTTCCGTATTAAAGATTAATTGCTTATGTTCCTTCTTTCTTACTAAAATGCTGAGTCTTCCACCTACAGTTTCCTTCTGGTTTATTCTGTTCCAGCTAAGCACTGTCTATATGCAAAGTATCTAACTGTTTATATGAAACATGTGGTTCTTATTTTGCTCTGCTCCAGACATGACGTGTATGTGCATAGGAAGGAAGATGAAGTAGTTAAAAGTGCTAACAGAAAGCTAGATGTTTTAGAAGAAAATGGCTTGCTTAAATGAACTTAAAAAAATAACTATAATCTTTCCAATTAAAATATTCTTAAATCAAGAAATAAAGAAGGAGATTCTGGATTAGTACTCCAAAAGGAAATATCTTTAGCATTGCAAATTGTTGCTTTACAGTCTGAAAATATAGAAAGGTTTCCAAAATCTGGTTTAAATAAGCAGGAATCTGAAGGAATGCTGCATTTAAAGCTTAAAATATGGGGTTCCTTTTTCTTTTTTCCTTTATTTCTTTATTTTTCTTTTTTCTTCCCCGCTTTTTTCCACCCTTTTTTTCTTTCTTTTTTCTTTTTTCTTTTTTTCTTTCTTTTTTCTTTTTTTTTCACCCTTCCTTTTTCCTTTTGCTTTCCCATTTCCTTTTCCTCTTTTCTACTTTTTCTATTTTCTTTTTTCCTCTCTCTGTTACTTTTTCTTAGTTCATAGACAACTTTCCAGATATTTTTTAAAATCACCCTTCAAGACATGGGAGGGTTTGTCTAATTTTACATATATTCAGAAATTACTAATACTTTAAATTTTATTTAACAAGGCAGTAACCCATAGAGACTCCAGTCCTCTTTTCAAGCTGACTCTGGGAAAACTTTTTCTGCAATTTATATAGAAAATCAATTATGAGGAATACTGGAGCATCAGGGGACTATTCTTAGCTTGACTTTACTGTGGTTTATGCTGAGGATTTAGATCTTGAGGGCTAGATATTTAAGATCTTACATGAATGTTTTGCTCCTAGAAAATGTTTTTTTCTGCACATAATTGAATTTCTGAGCTCCCATGAAAGCCTTTAGACATACAGGTTAAAATTCACCGTGCCTGTCATAAGGAACATCACTTAAAGGGAATGAAGAGCTATGTGTATATATGAGATTTTAATGCTTGCACAGAGATGGAGTAAACTGTTTCTTGAGGAGAATGAAGTGGGGACTAGAGGCTGGGATGTACTACCATAACTCACAGGTAGGACACAGTTGTCTTCATCTCTGGGTTGGAATGGTGTCTCCGTCATCTTTATTTGCAGATCTCCTGGGCAGCAGGATTGTGTGTGAACACTCTCAGACCTCTCTGGGTGTGTTTCTGTAGCAGGAAGCCTTTGTGTCACAGCATAGGTGATTTAGGACAGGGGTTTGGATTCCACCTGCTACTACAGTAATTGCCATTCTTCTCCAAAGAGATGTACATAGCTTGTGGCTTCCTTGGTGCAGAGCACTGTGTCTTGTTAAACAGAGCCAAGGGGTGCAAATTCAATCTACAGTGCCTATCAGTTGCAACATCAGGGTTACTTTGCATCTCTCCAAATGGGTTGCAGGGAATGAAGAGCAAAGTAACAAAGGTGACATTTGAAACAGATTTGCTGATTTCATTCTCTACCTATTGAACAAATGGCCTCTCACTGTTTTGGTATCTCTGTGCCCCTTTCTTTCTGAAAAAGTGTATCCGTTCTATTTTATGTCTTATTAAATCCTTTGGGACGGGAACTTTATTCTGTGTTTGTACAGTATTCAGGCACAGGGGGTCCTTACACTTAGCTGAGGTTGTGATGAGTTCTGTGAAAATGCAGATAACATTAAGAATATAAAAATGTCTGTACCACATAAACCCAGACTTGGCTAGCACAGACTCCTCCTTCTGATGGTGGACAATTTTGACTATTTAGGGTAAATATATAACATAGTGGGCTAAATATGTAACATAGTGGGCATGAGTAGCAAGATGATTATTCTGATTTACGTTCCTGGATTCTGGCACTCACCGATATAAGGACTTGTGTAGCCAGAGGGTGCATCTAGATCGTTATATGCCACAGGTACTAATGGACTTATGCCCAGCATCCAATTCTTTCTCTAAAACAAGTTGTACAGTTTTGCTATATTTACAGACCATTTATATATTACTGTGGGTGAAAGTTAATCCTGTAGAGAGTGGAATAATGTGGACTAGCTGCTCATACTGTTAGAAATTTTAAGGAGTGGTACAGCTGAGAAACCGTTAGCTAACTCCTTCCAAACACATTTTTATTCCAAGAGCAAGCTGGGGAACCACACCTAAATTCTACTGTTAAAAAAATTGTAACAGTTTTATTCTTTTAAGATTTAGTGGCTTTGAAGAAAACAACAATCTATAGGTATTATTTCAAATCACATTCAAAAGAACTATATTATCTTTCTTTTGTTTTAGCAAGTCCAGCATATATGACACATCTCATTTTTCCTGTGCAAAAAAAAATGCAGTTTTCGTCCAGACAGATACAGGATTAACATCCTTGTGCCACGTTCCTCATTACTCACTCATATTGTATTCCCAAAAGAATCCCAAAAGTGTAATTAAAAGACTAATGAGTGTACACGCATCAATGCAATTTCCTATTAATAATTATAGTGGAGTTCCACATGGATGAGGAAACTCTTCTTCTGATTTGCTGCTGGACCAAGCCATTTCATGTATTGGAGAATAGTCTGGCTTGTAACTATCTCATTCTTCTCTTTCACAACTTTTCTGTCACAAAAATTTATCGTTTTCTTCAGAGAGCTGTGCGGATACTACATCTGATATTTTAAAGCCAAATAGTTTCTGCCTAGCCTAATCCAAAGATATCTTAACAGATCTTCAGCTAAATAAATACCCTTACACTATTTTAGGTCTTGTATATCTAAAGGAATAGCTGGATGTTCTTTAAACATGAAGAGTATAAAACAGGAAACATTGGTGAAGATAGAAACAAGGGCAAAATATTTCAGGCAGAAGGTAATAGCTGAGGAAGGTGCTGAAAGCAGGGGCTGGGAAAGAGAAGTCTACCATGGACTGACTGAAGCAAAGCTGTAGTACCCTCCACCTAAAAACTGGCAGCCTAAAATGAAGTTCAGTTTCCACCTCTATTCCTAGGTGATAAGAAATTATTTCCATGAATTAGATTCGCTTCAAAAGTCCTTCCTCAAGGCTTGTCAAGCAAAATTCCCTTTGATTTGAAATGACCATTTGCCTGAAAAAGGGTGGCAGAGTTTTATTAAGAAGGTCATGTATATGGGGTGATGGCAGAGTACAGCATATTACGAAGATCTTGTATATGGGGTAAGAATAAGAGGGAGATGTGAGAGAAGATCACTTTTCAAATCATGTGGAGTCTTTGATGTTGAGAAGAATAAAAAAATCCACACAGTCAAGAACACTTACGAGTTCTGTTTTTCAAGCAGAAGTTCAGTCTCAACATTGTGTACAGAAAACTATGTTTTGAAATTTTAAATCATGGTACTTGTACTTCAACTGGCCAGAAACAAATGTTTATTTTCTGTCTGAAAAATGCATATTTTTCAGCTTAATTGCCTAACAGCTCTTTATTTTTGTTGGATGTAAATTCATAAATGTCTTTTCAGGAATAAACTTGCCTGCAGATGGCCACTATGTTTCTGGAAATCTTTTTAAAAATCTGTCTATTTCAACTAACTTCATTGGAAATTTTGTAAATAAACAAAGGTTTCAGGTAATTCTTGGAAATATTGTGGAAAGAAAGCCATGTCAGGCCAATAACACGGAGCTATGTTATCATAGATTATGTTCTCACTAAAGCATTTTTGCTGCAAAACCTGGATGTAGCCTTTGATTTTGTTTGTGACTGGGCAATGGCGTGTACACTTTTTCATACACCTCCTACCTTGCTATTTCTTGCAAGATAAATAGTTCCTGAGCTGGTATTTTTTTCAAAGCACTCCTTGAAAAAAAACTTTAAACATTGGTTGGTTTCACTTGGAAGTGTTACTTTACATCAAGTATTAAGCAATTCTCTCTGGTACTTCAAAGTCTTCATATACAGCTGTACTCACTTTCATAGCTGTGAAATCAAATATCTAATATGCTACACTGAAACAAAAAGAGACCTCATTAATTGGTTTCCATTTTCTCAGGGAAGAACCTTAATCTCCACAGCCAAATTAAAATCCTCCCATAGTGCACAGTCCCACAGTTTGCAGACATCTTGATTTTTAGAGCAGATGGGCCAGGTCACTTTAGATCCAAAACCACAAGCATGTTCTATTTGAATTATGAATCAGTTCTTAGGTGGTTGATCACATGCCCTTTACACAACCTGCCCTAAGACCTTCTCAGCCCTTTAAATTCACACGTAATTTCTTGGATAATTTCTACTGAGAAGTCTCTGCCCATCATCATAGCATGCAGATTCTTGGAGGGGAGGTGGCTGCATTTGCTGTCGGCAGTTTCTCGTAGGCTGAACACACCTTAGGGATTGAGAAGTCCTATTTTCAATAGCACCATCAATCATTAAACACAGATGAAAGAAAAGGGCTTATTGCAGTTCATAACTTTCTCTTAGGCAACTGCAGGAGAGCTGTCTGCATTCACAGTATACAATGTCTGCTAAGACCATGTAAGGGGGGAAAGTAGTGACTTAAGACCATCTTTACTACCCCTTGCTCAAGTCCCAGATTTGAGGCACTTCATACACTAATAGATGTGGTCAGGCAAGCAGAATGTAGTCCACTCTGTGACGCCACCACATCCATATGCAGTTCATTGTTAATATATAGCTACAGCAGGAAACTCCTACAATCAGATAAAGAAAACTGCAGTATGCGATTATGGCTTGGTCAGATGTGAGTGTCTATACGAAAAATAATACCTCAAGTTGAATAACAAAGGACAGCTTGTATTTGAACTTGGCTGTGGTGAATTAAAATGAATTCCCCAAGTCCCTTTGCTCATGGTAGCTTTCAATTTTGTAGCATTTTTCAATCCTTTTGCTCCTTCAGGGTCACAAGTGATTAATATTATTGACTTAATCTCAATCTGGTATTTTTACTGCAAATTCTTCCAATGTTCAGAGTATAATTATAGTATAATGATTTAAATTTATAGATTCTCCCAGAAACAAAGGGCTATATTTCACTTTTGTATTTTTAAATCTATTTTTCTTCTTCTCTTAAAAAATAAACCAATAACACACAGGGAAATTGGGATAGATTGTTTGTTAGTGACATATTAATCATTTCAGTTCTCCATAATTGATTTTTTTTGTTCTCAATTTATGATTTTGTAATGAAGTCTACAAGCAATTTAGTCTTGTCCTTGAGGAGGGTGGGCAACAAAAGAATCAATAAAATAGCTGAAGTTTAATACAGGAAGGAAAATTGTGTTTCATGTGCTGCAGTATAGATCCGTATTGTGTATTCTATGCACCAAACCAGTATCGATATGAATGAAGGGACAACATTCACTGGAGTTTTCCAGTACAGCTGAAGGATCCACAGCATTGACTTTGCTCTTAATGTAGAGCTCTGAAAGACAAAAATATCTAAACTGCCAGACACATTTAACATTAAATCTAGCTAGCTATGATGAAACAATTACAACACTGTTCAGAGAGCATAAGAAAGAAGTATTGCAAGTTTACTGAAGGCTGAATTTTGAGAGGTAGTCTTAAAATTTGCCAAAGCCACTTGCACATGCTCTTCTGTCACATGCTCTCACTGTCTAGACACTGAGTTGAGGCATGTTTTGAAAATCTGGACTATACATATCCATAGAGAGAATAAAAATGACTAGACATAATAACAAAGGCTAATCAAGATGACTAAAATACTCTTTTACTGACTGATTTTTTTTTTCACCTTCTCTTTGTCTTTACTTTCACTGTAACCTGGATGTCGATAATGAAATATGAAGCTGAGAAAACAGGGCAAGAAGCTAAAAGGGTTTTTTCCCCCCTTCTTGTTACCAAGCAAATTACTTTTAGAACATCATGCTACCTCTTCAGCAAGTTACCTCAAAGGAATCTAGGGGGGATGAACATCCAATCTGCTCTTAAGTTTTCACTTATGTTCCAGTTCTAATTGAGTGGTATTGCTTCATTCAATTCAGTATTCGTTGCTTCAGTATTGAATTTGCTTCATTTGAAATTGCACTGGAGTTTTGTTTCCTTTCATAGAACACTGCTTCTGCCTCTGAAGTTGCATTTTGGGGTACACGCATCTGGGGACATGTTCTGAGGCAGAACGATCAGTAGAAACTTTGATAAGAGTCGAAAAGCAGCCTAATCTGCTCCTTTTGGGGTAGAAAAATGTTCTATTCTTCATGTACCATATACTTGCCAAATACTTGGCTCATTTTCCTCTCTAGAGGAATCCTTTCTCTGTCATTCTTCAGGAGCCTAGGAAATGAAAAAGGTTTTGCTGGTATAATTTGTGTAATGGAGTCACAGTTTATATTAGCATTGATGGTATTCCTTAGTCAGATGCCTTGAATGAAAGAAGTAGCTCTGGCAGAGTTGTTCTTGATTGTAGAACCACTCCTCCACCGAGATTTTCTGCTGATACAAAAGTGGGGTGTAGTCCCTCACTTAGTGAATACTGTTTCTAGTGTATAAACATCTTCCAAACAAAGAACAATGTATTTTTGTAAACCTCAAAGCAGGCACAAGACTTCCTTGTAAAGCTTACTTTAAATTATTTCTGACAGCCAATGTCAGTTCTTCCTAGTCACCTATTCACAGTCACTTTGTAAACAGATTTAATGTGACTATTTCGAGTAATTCACTATCCTGTCCCAAAGTCACTGTAGCAACACTTTTCATCCTTTCTCTTCCAAGAGAGTGGTATTTATGGTGAAAAAGAAAGCAAGGGTCAACATTTGTGATTCCTAGGTTGCATAGACAGTATATGAGACAGAATATGGACACTGTCTTCTGGTCACTGCAAGCAAACTCTGCAATTTTCATGCATAAGTCAATTTTCCTAAAAGCGAGAGTCAGATCTTAAAATTACCAACCTACAGAAAATTCTCTGATCTAAAGGAAAGTCCTTCAGTTGGATAAAATGAATCAAAAGACTTGGGGTTTTGCAGATGGTATTAAAAAGATTGCCATAGTCCTGTGTTCCTCGTGACCACAGCATGTGTTTTGATTAGTAGAGAAACAATTATCTTACAAATACTTACCTTTCTATTTCTAGCTCATCAGGTTTCAGCAAGCATTGCTGGGTGAACTTGTAAGGGTCTTGTCCTGAATTCACTGCATCCTTTCTGAACAGCATTGGGACTTTGATGAACTGGGGATGCAAAGAGCCTCTGGTTAATAGAACTGTTGGCTTTAAATCTGTGTGAGCTATAACCTGTGGATCACTCATTTGTAGTGCTCACTCATAACGACCTGAGGAGGGGGTCAAGCTTCTCAACTTAGTTTCACCTGTGGATCACGAGGGAAGTGAGAAAGCTGGCACTGAAAGAAGAGGAAGTAATGGAAATAAAAAAATAATAGTTTCAAACTCCTGATTAACAGGTGAGCCTTTCTTTCACTTTTAATTTTTGGAAGGAGGATGACTCCTGGAAAATTACAGCATTTTCTTGTAATTGGAAAACGTAATTGTCCTTCTGAAAACCAAGCCCTGTATCAAGATTATGGGTTTAAATTTATTAAAACCTGGCATTTGTTTGCAGTGAACACAATTTTCACAGTTTAAATACTCATTATATATGTTTGTGGATTGTTCAGCTTGGTGTTTTTCACTCCCTTTATATCACTATGAAGCTGGATAATAATAATTGTTGGAAATGCTCAGAGGTACTGCATATTCAAAGAAACAAAGTCAGCTAACCATAAAGATATGGAGAAATGCTTACGTATTTTAAGGGCGTTTTTTAGAGCCACTGCCTCCCATATGCACATATACGGGTCCTGGTCAGCAAGCATTTAACAGATTCTATCTTTGGCAGGTACAGTTTCAAAATATATTTTGGTTCTTGCATATCCCCCGAAACACCTTGAATCTGGGTTTATATTTTTTTCTGAAATTGTGGCCTTATACAAATACTTGGGCTTGATAAGGGTCCTAATTTCTCAATTTCCACATATAATTGCTGTCTTGTGCTTGCAAAACTGAACAGCCAAATACTTGAGAACTAGAGCTGGATGATGAATTGAAAGTGTTTCAACCTTTAACCCCACATGTCTTTAAGTCCTGTCTACTTACATAAAACTGACAAAACCACATTTTTATGGTTTGTTTTCTGTGCAGCAGACCAAAACCAGCTTTTTAGAGGAAAAGGAAAGTAGATCGTATTCTGCTTCAATCAGTATGAACGTTATGAGAGAGTTTTAAATTACAGAAGCATTGTGTGTTATTGAAGAAAATGTAGGAATGAGAAAATGTCTAGCTTCTTTTTGCAACACTGAATTGAACAAAGAAGGCTGACAGCTACGGAAAAATAATATTCTCCTTTGCTATAGTAACATGTCCCCGTATGAATTTGTTAGGAGGTCATTCACTGTAGGAATTGCCACTTGCTACATTCTGCTCTCAGCTTCCCAGTTTCAGCCAAGAAACTAATCACATACACAAATGAATCCAGCCATCTCTGACAAAAATGTATCTTTTTTAATCTAAGTTTCACATCATTCTTTGATATAAGACCATTTCTAAATGCCTTTTTTTTTTTTTTTTTTTTAATGTGCCACCTTTGTCCTTTATTGTGCTAGCTAGATTGACATTTGAACTAAGTAAAGATAGAGTAGCAAGGATGTCCCTAATGTTCATATTAGGTAGAGACGTAACTTCTAGCAGGAGTGTCTACAACTTACAATAACCCACAACTCAAGCTGTCATCTGTGGTATGTTCCTTTTCACATTTGTGAGACACTGTCTTTCCTGCTTCTTGTATTGTCAGCAATTCTGCTTATCTTTGATAAAAATAGCCAACTAAATTTGGAAAAAATCCTAATGCAGGAGAAATACTGCATATACTGAATTAAAGCCACCTTCAAAGAAGGTTGAGATACCTCTTTGAAATTAACGTTGCAAGCAATGTTTTGTAACTACATATTACAAAGAGGTTAAACCACACTAGGGAGAAAATGGCAACAGAAGGAAAACTGTAACAGGAAGAAATAATTATTCCTATGAAAATAAAGAAGACTATATGTGTATAAATTACTTTTCATGCCAGAGCTAAACAGGCCCCTTAGGAAGATAATAAAGGCCTCTTGAACCTCAAAGGCTTCTTGCTGCTTTCACATGCAGCTTCTTCTATAATACCTGTTTTGTTCAAATTAAAACTCACGCTCCTGTTGCCAATATAGAAATCTTTTAAAGCACATTGAAGGCATAGCCCTTGGGACCAGAAGTGGGGTAAAACATTCAGAAGAAATATATTTTCCAAAGTGAATTTGTCATTTCTCATCCCACAAACACAAACCATAACAAGAATTTTGATAAACATGTTTGTCTTCAGAAGAAGGTAAGATCTGAATAACATGTTTCTCGCTTTATTGCTCAGAATGAATGGACTTGTAGTATAATTACATATGACGCTCTGAAATGCATTAGCTTATTTAACAACTATGATAAGGCTACGATATAAAGCCTGTCTACACTGAAAGATCTGTTTGAAATTTGTGAAATTAATCATAGCCAGACTGAACAAATGAGTACAACAGTAAATTACACATCAGTATAGTAGAGTAGTGTAAATGGAGCCCAGCTATTTAAATAATTGAGTACCAGATGATGCTTTTGTTACAGGAGTTGGGAGCAGATCTCAGATTTCATTTTTTTTCCCCCCATAGAATTATTAATTTTAAAATCTACATCAGACTATGTGATAATAAATGAAAGACATCTTTTGCTGTTTGAAGAGCCCTTATGAAAGTGAAGGATGTGATAGGAGTCATGATCATTTTGAAAAGGAAGGAAAAAACAAGAGTAGAGCTGAAAATTATTCTAAAATATGAAGATTGTGAAATCGGGACAGTGAGAAAGTGTGGCATTTGTAAGATGATTCTCAGAAGTGGAATGTCAGCAAAAGCAAGGATTTGACTGGAAGTAGTAGAAAGGGCAAAGAACTGAAGGGATGATCCCACATTCCAGAAGTGTGCATAATTCCACCACGGTGCAATCTGACAGTACAAATATGTAGTGGTGAAATACTTTGGGTAAAGATAAAAGGAATAAAAACCAAAAAGAGAAACAATAACGACCATCTGTTACACATCAGAAGATCTGGAAAACAGTGGGGAAAAAGAATTCCTGGAGTTGTTCTTTATGCTGTGGGACGCTGTGCTCCAGCGGAATGTTTACAACTTGTGTATCTGTTGGTTAGCAAACCCAACAAGCCTGAAGCTCTAAAGAGGTCTGTAAAGTACGCAGAAAAAGAATTTTGGAAGCAGTGCTTAATTGTGCCTGTAAAGACCTACTGTGAGGGACTGATGAAGAATCATTCTCTTTAGCAAAACCCCACATGTTTTAGATATAGTCACTATTCTAAATTCCAGCCATTTGGATTCCTACTTGTTTTTGATGCCATGGCAGTCAATTTAGGAGGGAAGTGTGGTGTGAAGAGATAAACGTTTATCGAGTGATTGTTCTTGCCAAGGCAGGGCTTAACTGAACCGTTCTTTGAAAGGCCCAAATCACCTGAGCCTGTGATACAAATGGATAAAGTTCAATGCAAGTTTGGGCTTTGTTGTAATGTGTGCATTTGACTGCCCCCAAATGGTACACACGAGTCAGGGCTCTGCACAGCTGGAGAGGTGAACTGTAAACAGAATGAAAGAGTGCTGATTTTCCAAATATAAACTTCAAACACTATTTTGCTTGGGTCACAGAAAATGCTGAAACAGAGGTTTGAATTCCGTTTTTGGAAAATAGAGATTGCTATTGATTGCTTTATATTAATTTCAGAGTTAGCAGCAATCTGAATACAAGAGGTAAAGTTTTCCCCGCTTACTGCATGACTTCTGAAGTTGATTTATATGATGTCAGACTGGCATCAGGTGAGAAGTATTCCCTGACAGAAAGAGAAACACATATTTACTTGTAAGAGAAGTTAATTTTGGAGCACAAATATATTCTTTTTCTTGTTTGTTAGTTTTTACAAAAGCCCAAGCCAGTCTGATCAAGTTCTTCAGCCGCATCAGGGTCTCCATTTCCCGCCCACAGAAAATTTAGCCCCACAGGGTATATGCTTCATTCCTGACCTAGATTAGAATCTTTATGGATTTTTGTCAAAAATACAGAAAACGGAACTCTTTGGTAAGGGCAGTAGAAGCGTATTCAACACACACTTAGAATTAGGTTCCTATCAATTTTTACATCTTGGCTTAACAAAAATGAATATAGTAATTTACAAAAGAATTCTGGAGAAGAATCTTGTTCAGTTCTTCTTCAGTGCTACCCATACTGGTGTCTTGGTTCAAGAATCTGCTGTAATGCAAACAATGATTTACAGTAAGAATCAGCTTTGAAAAGAAACATGCTTGGCTGCTGTGACTAGTTGTTATGATCATAAAGTTCATAATCAAGATGAACCTGGAAGAGTAATGAAAAAAACCAACAGTATATAAGAAAAATATGAAAAGACATTTTTTCCTCTTATGGTTTAAGAAATCTGTGAGCAGCGCAGTCATTTCCAGGGTTTTCTGAAATATAAAATGATATAACGAAAAAACGGTATTTTTCTAAGCAAATTTAATACAAGGTTGAAACTATCGTTTTCCCAATTAATTCATATTTCTCTCAAAATCAAAGCACACCCTTTTAAAAGACTATTCAAGAAGGAATTAATTCTTGAATATACTTGAGGTGTCTTCAAGGTTATTTGTGTGGGAAGAAAGCTCAGTGGCAGATTTAGGCTGTAATAACAACTACAAATACTTTTCAGGAAAACAGGAGGACAGGAACTTCACATATCCAATCAGCCCACAACGCTCATAAACTTCATGATAAGGAGCAGAGTTTGTTCCTGTTACAATTTGTTTAAAATTCTCCTGTAAATTACACTAAGCAGAAATGTTGGCTTGGATCACAAATCCCTGTCAGCCACTGCCTTATCACAGATTCCTCAAAAGCACTAACCTGTGTGACCTTTGTGTGAGTCTCAGATGACTCCAGTTATTCTGCTGTGAGCTCTGATTCTTTTACACAGCCTGCCCTTCACTTTAAAAAACTGAAGAGGGGGGAGGTCTGGGGGGGAATGAAAGCTGCATCACATGGCTTGACCACACTTTGTGCCCTATGAGACAGGCCATCGAAATCTTGGAGAGGCAGAGGGAAGGAATTTATCTCCCAAATCTACAGATATCAAGAGGAACTGAGTTCTACCACACTGGGGTCAGCTGTGCAAAGGCACTGCATTTTGACAGAGTCAATCTGAGAAGTGATGGGGGAGCAGAGATAAATGAGAAGCAGAAAGTAGGTTACAAAAGGGAACAAAAATGTGGACCAGGTTATGCAAGAACAGAAGGGTCAAGATTTGAAAGTTATTGGTAAAATCCTGAACTCAAATCTCAATTTCAGAGGGAACCAATATCACGGCGTGAACAAGGGGGCAGCGTGGTAACAGCAGGGGCAGCAGCAGTGGGATGAAGGTGAGATAGAATGCTTTGATAAAAAATGTGTCACTGATGCAAACTCTCAAATCAATGCTACTGTGTAGAAATTTGAGGCCAAGTCTAGGTCCCACTGAACCTTCTAGCAAAATTTCCCTCCAGTTCAACAGAGTCAGGTTTTGGCTCCTAAATTTAAAGTTAGATATCAGATTGCTGTCAATACACAACAATACACTCTTCAGTGTATATTCCTTCAAGATTTAGTTTCAAGATTCTTTTATAAGGATTTACGTGTTTTCTACCCCTCAAAAATGCCACAAGAAAAAAATGTCCTCTGCTCTACATCATGTGTTAATCTGTAGCCAAAGATGCCACAAGGCAACGGACAATCCTGAAGTAAGGTTTTAGCTGGAGTTCAGAGGAAAACCAATTTGCTTGTTCTGCAAGAAGTTCCACTATTTCAGAGTCTTCATGTCTAAAAGCAGAATGTAAAGTCAAAATGCATCTTTTAAACAGAAATAATAATTCAACAGGCGATCAGAGTGCACTAGCTGAAATGTTGCAATATGTTCACCATGCTTTCTTTCAACTCTGACCTTATAGGTTTTATGTTTTTTCTCTTTTCCATACTTAAGCTATAAATGAATTGCAATTCTAAAGAGTAAAAACGTTGAAAAAAATGCCAAAAAAATGTTTTGATAGTTTCAAAATGTTCTTCTAAGCTTTTCTTTTGAAAGGAAAATCAATGCAACTTACTATTCTATAGATAGATAGATCAGCATTTCCTGTTGAAAAGGTTTACACTAAAAATATTTTCCTTGCTCTTGACTTTTAGCCAAAACTCAGACCTTAAAATAAATGATGGAATTTGGGGTTGACTTTGACCCACAACAAAAAACAACTTCCTTCACTGTTAAGCTGTTACCTTCTTAGAGAAGAGCTACACATTTGTGTGTCAGTGGAAGGTAAGTTTCAGAGCCATGTGTGCCACATGGCTGACAATTACCTTTTCCTGCACCACTCTCTGTCAGCCTTGCTAATCATACCATGGAAGGTACGATTACTCATTTCTACAGCTAAGCTACATACAAGTTATCGCTGTCAGACATAGTGCCAGTACCCGTCATTGTTTGGCCTCTATATGGCAAGTGGGCTCTGACAACCTTAGACTTGCTCCCCAAAATATTTAGACTATGAGGTGCATCATTATAGCTCACAGAGCCAGGTTTCTTTCCTGCGAAAACCTCAACGAGGAGGGAAATACCTTCGTCTCTGAGCAGTGGGAAATGCTCTTGTCTAAGCTAATATGTACAGACATCACGCATTCATATAGTTTTTTGTTATTCCTGTTTGGTTTATTTACTAAGCCCTGCTTCAAATAAATGATTCTGATTTTACTAGTGTTTAACTTAAATATGACAACTTTAAAGTTAGGTTCAGCAGTATCTAATCTATACTTCTACCCCATTTTAAATAATAAACTGAACTTGCTTGAGACAAGGCATGTTTATACTGTCTTGTCGTATTTTGTTAATAAAAAATGGGGCCAGATTGTGGTTCAGGGTTCACAGATGCTTTGAGGAAGATGAGGAAAATGAAAAGAAAAGCTTTACCTGATTAGCAAAGACTGTCATTGTCAGTAATCTCTCCAAATGAGGAAGAGGGGAGTGTACTGGGTGTCTGCTCCACAAATCCTCCCTGGATATTTCACTGCAGGTTGGCCTGTCCTTACTCTCAATGTGGTGGCTGTATTGAATCACAGAATCACAGAATGTCAGGAGTTGGAAGGCACCTCGACAGATCATCTAGTCCAGCCCCCCTGTCAGAGCAGGATCCCCTTGTATGTACATAGCCCTGATGTGATGTGATGTGATGTGATGGAAATAAATGCTGTGAAGTCAAGATTACCATCATCACAATCATCATTAGACATTAAGAAATAAATGTTTATGAGTAGTATTTTATAAATCCCAGTAATACAGATGAGATAGTACCATAGCTGATTTGGTTAATGGAGTGTACCATCTTTGTACTTTTTACTAAAGAGTTTGTAATGTTTTTTGCAAACAAATGAGACAATGTGCAGGGAACAGTAGGTGATTCAGCTGTAAAAACAACAAAAAAAAGAAATTAATTGTTTAAAGCCATGTTCCCCACAGGAGGCCAGGTGGATTCTTGCTCAGGAATATTTTTAAACAGGACATCTTAGAGGGTCTGTTATAAACTTAAGTGTTAGTAACAAAGGAATTCTTTGAAGAAAATGGATAACAATAATTAGAAACAGCTTGTTGTGTTCTTTTTTGACTAGAAGTTGTAGCAGAGCAGTCAGAGCCTGTGGTGCTCACTTAAGAGTTATATAGGAAGTTAGCTACAAAATGAGTGAACTATTAATTGTGGCATGCAGTTTTCTAAAATTTCTCCCTTACTTATGAAAAGAAAATGACACAATTTGAAAAAAAACCCACCTTAGTGGGGGAGTTGAGGATATATAAATCTTACGAAATTTGGTACTTGCATTCAGCAAATTGGTAGTAGTTATAATAAAGAACAGACCAATGAACATGTATAAACATGATTATTGTAACAAAGAACCAATTAATACATTTACATCTGATTTACTGAGTAGGACATAAGCATTGTGTTTGTGTAGGGAATTATTCTTAAAAATGTAAATATTTATCGAGAAATCAATCAGCATTGGACGGGAAAATGCTGTTGATATATTTTACTGGCTTTTCCAGAGAGATTTTGAGGAGGTTTTAATGAAATTCTTTTAAGGAAGTTAAGTACCTTGGCACAAAATGAAAGGTCCTAGCATGTTTAAGTAGCAAATTTGGAGGAAGAAAAGAAACCAAAAGGGGAACTGGTTGTCTTTCCTGATTGATGCACCAGTAGAAACCCACAGAGATCATTGCTGAGCTCTGTGCTTTCAAGCACATATAGGTCTGGTTAACGGAGTCAACGAAATGAGGTGTCAAACCTATTTTGAACAGAACTAAAAATTCAGCGTAGTTTTGGAGTGAATCTTAAGGTGCTGACTGAATGATAAAATGGCAGATATAATTTGGTGTTAAAAGATGTAAACTGATGCACCTGGAGTTGACTCTGGTTGACAGTTGGAATTAAGAGAGGAATATAAAATAAAATAGAAACCATCAATTTAGCACTTCATAAGTCTGTGAGGTGGACATATTTTGAAGTCTGCATGTGATCCTGTCCCCTACATCTCAAAAAGGATAAAGCAGAACTAGAAAAGGGTGCTCAAGGTTGTGAAATAGCTTCCAGATGAGAATTGACTGCATAAACTTTGTATCCTGAGTAGAAGAGATGCCTGAGGGAGGAAGGAATAGAAATCTGTAAATCATGAGTAGCACAAAGGAGGTAGCACAAATCGGGGCATGGAGTAGCAGGTCTGATGAACAAAAACAAGGCTTTTTTTTATCGAAAGGATAGTTAAATTGTTGATAGCATTAGCACAGGATTCTAAGGATGTCAGAAGTTTACATGGCTTCAAAAGGGATTAGATAAATCCACAAAAGAAGAATCCACTACAGGCTGTAAAACACAAAGATGCCATTTCTGGCTCAGAAAATGCTGGAACTCATAGAGCGCTGGAAGCCAGGGGAACATTACTGCGTGTTTCTCTTTGTTTCCATGCTTCCTCAGCCTATCTTGGTCACTGAGAGAGGCAGGGTGCTGAATGAAATGGTCCTTTGGTCTGACTTATGATCATTCGTATGTGTCTATGCCTGCTTTTCCTCTGCTTTCACCTGGAAACTCACGTGTGCTTCTGCTGAGGTGATCGGAGCAGTTGCTCGTGTTGGGGGCAGAGGGAGGATGTCTATTCCATTACCCCTGTTTTCTACACTCTACCAGCAGCCCTTAAGGGCTGAATTCTCATCAGGCTGCCTACTGTAGGTGTAGCACAGGTCTAAATCCTGAAATTTGGGGTGGTAAATTGTCATTTTCCCTGTATTGTAAGTTCTGGATGAACTTGTCCAGTGTTTGGGGCCTTTCAGAGCCAGTAGACCTGATCGGCAGAGTTGCTCTCACCTGCTGAGAGATTTTAGCGCTCAGCATGAAACCTGTTGGAAAGGCATTCAGGAGTTTCCACCCGAACATGTAAGTCACTCCAGGATGCACTAGAACTTGGCCTGGCTTTACTCAACCAGGCAAAGTCAAGCCAAGCCAAGCAAATAAACAATCATTTTCAAAATATATCCTGGTTTTTCAGGTGCAGAATTTAACTCAAAAAAATAGGAAGTAGCTCCTGTTTTTTACTGAAATAGTGTGAAGTATTTTGGGTTAATAGTACAAACCAGATTTTTTCAGAGGACTGAAACTGTTGGAAGCACCTGCAGATAAATTCAGCTGATTAATGAGTAAAACAGACATTACATTAAAAAGAAGCATTTAATTCCTGAATTTTCTGGAGAAAAAAAGTTTCATTTTAGAAATTCCAGAATGTTTACTTTTGACCTTTGCAAAATTCTCTTCTTTTTAGTGTTTAATAATGGCCCACTATAAAATGAAAATCTTTTAAAATGAAAGCAAAAATCATTATAGATTAACTTGATTCTAAAAAAAAAAATTTCCTTGTTTTTCCAAACCCATAAAATGTCTCTTTTTGTTCACACTCAACTGATTCCACTTTGTTTTCATTTTTCTTTAGTGACTGAACCAAAAAACCCTATTTGTTTGTCTAGCTCTGTTTTGGGTTATAGTATAAAAGTTTTACAAAGTGGTTCACAGTACATTGAATGCATTCACAACAAATTATAGATGCATTTTCCAGCACAAATAAATACTGCTTTTTATCTTTGTTTGCAAATAATGTTTACTGCCCCATGAATATCAATGAGAAAAAATAGAAAGAAAAAGTTCAAAAATTTAAATTTGCACAGCTATTGAAGCTTCTTGTTTTAAGTGCTTAATGCCGATTAATGCAGATGCCACATTTTCCCTTTCTTCTTCATGATCATTTTGACTTCTTCAGCTTAAGGAAAACATTCAGAAGAAATCAGTTTCCCTTCCCCCCTTCTTTATTATTCTTTTTTTTGACTGCCTATGGCTTCACTAATTCTTCTCTTTCTCTGAGTCCTTTAGTGCTGATAAATTCTTTTAAAGTAAAATTTGTTTAATGACTTTTTTCATACAAAATTTGCTTTGTTGCTCCTTTTTTTTTTAAAAAAAAGAGGCAGTTTGTTTTAACAGAAGAATAACTGACGTTTTATGTAATCACTCACTTCAGTGGGTGCTTGCCAAAAAGACGGCACAAATGAAACACTCTCTCCAATCTCACTTGGCCATGCAGGGGAGTGAGCTCCCCACACGTTTATTTGCAAGTTGATTTGAGGGAGAGCTGTGACCAAAGGCAGCTTCCCCAAGAGAGAGTGAATCCCATGAGCCAGAGCTGCCATCCTTTTTCTCCTAGCTACATCCTGGAAAGTACAGGAGGTGACATAAGCCCAAGGAACATGTAGGTCCCCACAGATGTTATTAAAAAGGATTTCTCTCTCCTGTGCAGTACATGGTACTTCTGGCTGAGCCGAGTCCCCTTTTCCACCTTCCTTTGGAGTAGCAGATGTCAGTTGCTGCTGTAGGCAGGATACTCCACTGGTTTACTGCTGGTGTGTTGCTGATGCTACTTAGAGATAGTTTTCATGCACAGAAAACACCTTGGCTAGTACATAAAATAGGCCAAACCTCATCCTTTCACCCAAAGACCAAATGGCATTGCACACATTACACTCACTCTCTTCCCACTCAAAACAGGGTGTCTTCATTCCCATTGTCCTGTCTCCAGCCTCTCATCTCTTGGGTGATGCCTAGGCCAGGAGAGTGTTTTGCACCTTCTCCACAGGCAGGACAGTAGTTTGTCTCATAGCCTGTTCATTCACATACATGGATGTGGTCACTGTGATGAGAGCTACAGAGAGGGCTGTTTCCTTGGCCATGCTACGCCATATGTGGGAATGTAGCAATATATGTTTTCCTTGTAAAATCTGGAGACATTTGCCTAGATCTCCAACACCTAAAACCATTGCTGTTACTAATTCCCACTTTATTGTGCCAACAGTGACAACTATCTCCCAAAGGAGAGCAGACACTCTCTGTATCTGTCCTAACCAATTTATTAAAAGGCCCCAATTGTATGCTGTTTTCTGTGGTGCATATAGTCTATATTTGCATTTGGTCTTCACCCAGATTTATCTTTAGAGTTTCTCAACCTTTGTCAAGGTGCTGAGGGTCCCATTAAAGGCAGCACAGCTTCTAGAGAGAGATTTTGAGATCTTGGATTCATGTAAAGCTTCTGAATCACCATCATAGTTTACAGTAGAAAGTTTACTCTTAGTTTTAGACTCATTCGTAACTGCCCTAAAATACATATTGCCATACTTAATAATCATCTACTTTGACATTTCTTGCTCTTTATGGTCTTTACATTCTAAAATACTTTACTGTTGGTGATTTGAATATTCCTTTTCAGTCCTTACCAAAGTTTGGAATTTTCACCTTTTCTCCTCTTTTCAATTGTGAGGATTCTTTTCAACCAAACATCCACAACTGATATCCTTTTTTTTAATAAGTATAGGATATTGCTGTTGTGGAAAAATCTTGCAAGTTTTAGTTCCTTATGTCATTTTTACCCAGTTATCGAGTTGATATCAGACACTGACCACATGAGGAAGAGCCATTCACGTAAATGCCTTTGCCATCAGGACTTCAGTTACCATGACGGAGAGACATTGGAGTCTGCAATACAAAAGACATTTTCCTTTCACAACACATTTCCAAACTCAAAGTGGCAGATAGTAATTTTCTGTTGCTGAGCTCTATTAATTTCTGGTGTAATCTCATAAATTGCTGTAGAATTACACCAAGAAGGAATTTAGAGCCTCAACTTGAAATTTCAGTTCTGCCTCACAGAGCTATAAATTGCAGTGGTCTGGCATAAGCATCTATGGAAACATTAATTGCTTAAAACTGAATGTATATTGTTGTGTTCAAGGAGGTCATGGAGCTCTACTTATTTTTTTTTCCTGTTTATTTACCTTAAACATCCAAGCAGAAAAAGCAGACCATGCCATATATATGGAAATACTTAAATTACCACAGCAATAAATGATTTAGTGCAGATTACTTGAAAGATATTTTCACATTTTGCATTTTAAACACTACCATGTTGTCTAAAAATTCTGGAACATGTCTGTGAATAACTGCAGAGCAACCTGTGTCAGAAGCACAGGACAGTAATAGTAATATAGAATAATAAACTCTAATTTTCAGTTTATGAAGGATGATTTCTCCGCACTACGGATTATTATGTTATTATATATAGTATAGATAAGCT
This sequence comes from Trogon surrucura, assembly GCA_020746105.1. NCBI lineage: Eukaryota > Metazoa > Chordata > Aves > Trogoniformes > Trogonidae > Trogon > Trogon surrucura. Next base: position 35,433,677 of record CM036622.1, read on the forward strand.
TAGAGACTTCAATTAATTTGGCACCTCATTAAACAAGGCATAGTAGAAGCACACAACGAGAAACAATCTTTTCTGGAAATGTTACTTACAATCTGTAAGACAAGGGTGGAAGAGAAGCATGGAAAAATTAAGCCTGTGAAGATCACAATGCAGAGCAGTGGCTGAATCATGAATATAAACCAAGTTTCCAAACTCTTAATTGACCTTCTTTGTGGCATATCTCAAATAAAGTGTTGGGAAACAAAAGCTTAATTTTTCTGTAACCATAACAATCAATAACATGTGGTGGTCGTAACAAAAAATAAACTACTTTAAATTTGGAACCTTCTGTATAAAATTGATGGATTTTTCCACCTTTAATGCTACCATAGGCATTCCTTCTGCACCACGTGCAATGCTGCTGTCAGCTTCATGGAGAGCACAGGGAAATTTAGACATGGAAAGTCAAAGGAATTTCCACAACTGTTCTACTATGGGGCTGGGGTTGCCATTTTTGCCTTGGTTTAGTGGCATACTGAAGGATTCAAGCATGAGATAAAGTAATGGAAAACATTCCCAGGACATCTGAAAAAAAAAAAGTGGCCATGCTCTTATCTCGCTAAAATATCATTCCACTGCAAGGAGCAGTGCAGTAAAAAGCGTCGTATTACTTCAACAGAAACGCTGGGCCCAGGTCAACCTTATGGAGTTTAGCACGACCAAGTGTAAGGTCCTGCACCTTGGTCGAGGCAACCCCAAGCACAGATACAGGCTGGGCAATGAGTGGATTGAGAGCAGTCCTGGGGAGAAGGATTTGGGCGTGTTGGTGGACAATAAGATCAACATGAGCCAACTGTGTGCACTTGCAGCCCAGAAAGCCAATTGTGTCCTGGGATGCATCAAGAGATGTGTGACCAGCAGGTAGAGGGAGGAAATTCTGTCCTTGTGAGACCCCACCTGAAATACTGCATCCAGCTCTGGAACCCCCAACACAAGAAAGACATGAAGCTGTTGGAGTTAGTCCAGAGGAGGGCTACCAAGATGATCAGAGGGCTGAAACACCTTTCCTACAAGGACGGGCTGAGAGAGTCAGGCTTGTTCAGCCTGGAAAAGAGAAGGCTCCAGGGAGACCTTATAGCAGCCTTCCAGCACCTGAAGGGGACCTACAAGCAGGCTGGGGAGGGACTTGTTACAAGGGCCTGTAGTGATAGGATGAGGGGTAATGGGTGGAAGCTGGAAGAGTGTAGGTTTAGACTAGATATAAGGAAGAAGTTCTTTACCCTGAGGGTGGTGAGGCCCTGGAACAAGTTGCCCAGGGAGGCTGTGGATGCTCCATCCCTGGAAGTGTTCAAGGCCAGGCTGGGTGGAGCATTGAGCAACCTGAGCAACCAGATCCAGAGGGAGATGTCCCTGCCACAGCAGGGGTGTTGGAACTAGATGATCTTTGAGGTCCCTTCCAACCCAAATTATTCTATGATTCTATGATTAATGTTTTTACTGACAGAATCTAAAGCTGTGGTTATGGAGTGTGAAATTGTCATTAAAATTCCTCAAGGAGGATCAGTTGAATAAATACTCAGTAACTGTCACAGTGCCATTGTTGATGTAGTTTTACAATGCAGTAATTCTCTCCATTGATCAGCTTTATTCTCATATCACATAAAGAGTTCAGATTCTTGTTCAGGAATTCACTACCCATCATAGAATCATAGAATGGCCTGGGCTGGAAAGGACCTTAGAGATCATTTTAATCCAACCTCCCTGTTGTGGGCAGGGACGCCACCTCTCAACTAGGTCAGGCAACACGTGAGAACCAAACGGGAATCGAACCTGCGACCTCTTGTGTTTTAAGCACCACGCTCAACCCACTGAGGTAAACCGGCCCTCATCAGCGGCAATGCTGATATTTTTAAGTCTAAGGCTGTAGAAATATGTTGCAATAACTGTGGGCTGAGTCATATTGATATATTCATAGAGCTTTCCTGTGCTACTCCTCTGGGACAGTGGGATCTGCCTTTCCCTGCACACCTCTCCCACTTTCCACTTCACACAGTGTATAAGAAAATATGGTTAAGGCACAGGGGATTCCAAAACGAGCTAGTAAATCAGAAGTGGGAAATGCCACCAATCTTGATCATCATACTTAAGTCCCCTTTGGGCTTCTTCCTTTGTTTGTCCCTGTAGAGAGGATTTCTGGAGACCACGGTGTGTCATGGGACCGTGCAGCCTGGAAGTGAAGGGATGGGACACTGAACTGGTGCACAGGGGAGTGTGCCTTCCTTATAAATGATCCTGGAGTAGCTGAAGACTTTAGGGAAAACTTCAGTATCTTGACATTAGCCCTAAAGTTTCTTCAAAAGTGGAAAAGAATGGCCAAACTCTGCCTCTAGATTGAAGGCTATAGGAGAAATTTGATACCAGGGCGTGTGTGTGTGTGTGTATGTGTGTGCCCAAGGTCTCTTCCAACCATTAACTTTAATAAGCAGCAGTACTGTCTTTACCTTGATCCTGTCACTATTTTAGAACACTTGGCAGTTCAAGAGGACTGGGGGAGTGAGGTATTGAATGTATTTTAAAAGAGCTGCTGGCTTCCCTAGTGGCATTTGATTCTTATTTTGGTAAAACTGGAAAATATTTAAATCTTTCTTATCTCTAAGCTGTTATGAAAATGTCTCTGCATGTTGCAGAGTTAAGAGTTTGTAGCTGTATGACCCCGATAAAGCATCAGGCTCTCAAGAGAATATTCACAAAGGCCTAATTTTAAAACATTTTTGCTGCCAATGTTATTAAATCTTTGAATAAGGAAACATTATTAAAAAAACAGGTAGTCTCTGAAAAGTGAGTATGTTACAATTGGAGGCCAAAACTCATTGCTGGTGTATGAAATAGAGATTCTTGTCTTAAGATGCAGATCTGCCCTGAACTTTAACTGTTGAGTAGCAACACACTGCCTTTAGCCCGGGCTGGACTGCTTCAGAAAGTTCAGTAGTGGATGTACTGCGACCTACCAAAGAAACTGGACTGTACGGTTATTGTTAAATCATACACAAAACGATCTAGTTAAGCACATGTGAGAATAGATAAAAATGTTCAATACAATGCTGGTATATTTTTCTTCACGTTTTAACCAATAGGTGGCATTGTAGCACATCTTTTGCAGTTTTTATGAGACTGAGGCTTTACGAACAACACTAACTCGGGTTTTTCTGTTTTGCTGTTTTCGTGAGGATTTGTTTGTTTTTATAGATGCAGTAAATCATCATTCATACATGCTTCATCCTCATTGAAAAAGTGTTCTTTGCTGGCAGTCTGATACTCATTTTTTTACTATGCAGTTATATTTCTGGTCAAAACAATTTGAAAAACTTTAGAGTACTACCTGCATATAATCTGTTGTGAAATATTATTACACTTCACAGCTATGTTTGAAACAATTTATAATGATGTCAAAAGAAATTATATTAAATTAATTCACAACCGGGGCAATTGCATGAAACTAAATCTTATTTATGGTAACTCAGTAAAGCTGTTCTCTTAGCACAGAAGCAGTGCCTACTTAAAAGCCAGAAACCAGAGCAGGGGGTTGAAATGATCTGAATGAGTGGTAGAGATTTACATTTTACAAATCACTTAATCAGAGTTCTCAGAGGTCTATGCAGGTTTCTGAAACCAGAAAGGAATGTCATACATTTTCAAAAATGTGTTTTTGTGTGTGTGTGATTTTTGAAAGGCAGAGGATTGGCAGATACTGTCAGTCAAGTTTCACAAGGCATTCCTGCAAATATTCTAAATCCAGTCAAAATGAAGTGTAGGTGTCAGAATTAGAAATGTTATCTCATTAACCTTGCAAAGAGCCAATGGTCATCATAAAATCATGGAAAGGTTAAGGTTGGAAGGAACCTTGAAGACCATCTAGTTCCAACCCCCCTGCTCTCTCCCACTAGATCAGGTTGCTCAAAGCCCCATCCAACTTGACTTTGAACTCTTCCAAGGGTGGGCCATCCACAACCTCCTTGGGCAACCTGTTCCAGTGCTTCACCACTCTCATGGTGAATAATTTTTTCCTAATGTCTAATCTAAATCTACCCTCTTGCAGTTTCAGACCATTGCCCCTTGTCCTATCACTACAGGTCTTTGTGAAAAGCCCTTCTTCAGCTTTTCTGTAGGCCCATTTTCATGTACTGGAAAGTCCCTATTAGGTGACCCTGGAGCCTTCTGTTCTCCAAGCTGAATAACCCCAGCTCCCTCAGCCTGTCCTCATAGCATAGGTTCTCCAGCTCTCTAATCATCTTCACGACCCCCCCGGACCTGCTCTAGGAGGTCCATGTCATTTCTGTATTGTGGGCTCCAGAACCGGACACAGTACTCCAGGTAGGACCTCACCAGAGCAGAGGAGAGAGGGAGAATTACCTCCCTTGAACTGCTGATCACATTCCGTTTGATGCATCCCAGGACACAGTTGGCTTTCTGGGCTGCAAGTGCACACTGTTGGCTCGTGTTGATCTTATCGTCCGCCAACACACCCAAATCCTTCTCCCCAGGACTGCTCTCAATCCACTCATTACCCAGCCTGTATCTGTGCTTGGGATTGCCTCGACCCAGGTGCAGGACCTACACGTGGCCTTGTTGAACTTCCTGAAGTTGGCCAGGGTCCACCTCTCAAGCCTGTCAAGGTCCCTCCAGATGGCATCCCTTCCCTCCAGCATGTCAATGACTCCACAGAGTTTGGAGTTGTCGGCAAACTTGCTGAGGGTACACTCTATCTCACTGTCCATGTCGCCGACAAAGAGGTTAAACAGCACTGGTCCCAGTACCGATCCTTGTGGGACACCACTCGTCACTGGCTTCCACTTTGGTATTGAGCCTGTGATTGCAACTCTTTGAGTGCGACTGTCTAGGCAATTCCTTATCCATCGAGTGGTCTGTCCATATGCTTCCAGTTTAGAAATCAAGATGTTGTGCAGGACAGTGTCAAATGCTTTGCACAAGTCCAGGTAGATGACATCAGTTGCACTTCCTTTACCCACTGGTGCTGTAATACCTGTGTAGAAGGCCACCAAATTTGTCAGACATGATTTGCCTTTGGTGAAGCCATGACGACTGCCACCAATCACCTCCTCTACATCCATGTGTCCTAGCAGATTTTCCAGGAGGATCTACTCCATTATCTTGCGAGGCACAGAGGTGAGACTGATGAACCCATAGTTCCTCAGATCTTCCTTTTTCCCCATTTTGAAGATGGGGGTTATATTTCCTCTTTTCCAGTCAGTGGGAACCTCTCCAGACTGTCACAATTTCTCAAATATGGTGGAAAGTGGCTTCGTGACTTCATCTGCCATTTCTTTCAGGACTCGTGGATGGATCTTGTCAGGTCCCATGTACTTGTGCCTCTTCAGTTTTTTTAGATGGTTCCGAACCTGGTCTTCACTCACAGTAGGGGGTTCTTCAGTACCCCAGTGTCTGCCTATCCTCTCTGCAACTGGGGCAGTGTGACTGGAGCCCTTGCCAGTGAAGACTGAGGCAAAAAAGTCATTGAGCACCTCAGCCTTTTCAATATCCTGCGTGACCAGCTCCCTTGTTTCCTTCCAGAGTGGTCCTACTTTTTCCCTAGTTTCCTTTTGTCACTGACATATCTATAGAAGCCTTTCTTATTGTCCTTGACATCTCTAGCCAGATCTAATTCCAACAGGGCTTTAGCTTTCCTAACCTGATCCCTGGCTGCTTAGTCAATCTCTCTATAATCCTCTCAGGTTGCCTGTCCTCTCTTCCATGCCCTATAGGCTACCTTTTTACATTTGAGAGTGTCCAGAAGCTCCTTGTTCATCCACGCAGGCCACCTGGTGTTTTTACCAGCCTTTCTCTTTCTTGGAATGCATAGCTCTTGGGCTTGAATGAGGTAATTCTTGATTATTAACCAGCTTTCCTGGGCCCTTCTTCCCTCCAGGACTTTATCCTATGGAATTTCATCCAGCAGATCCCTGAGGCCGTCAAAGTCAGCTCTCCTGAAATCCAGGGTCGTGAGCTTACAGCCCTCCTTTCTGACTGCCCTAAAGATCCTGAACTCTATCATTTCATGGTTGCTGCAGCCAAGGCTGCCCTTGAGCTCACGCTCCCCATGAGCCCCTCCTTGTTGCTAAAAACAGGGTCAAGCAAACCATCTCTTCTTGTAGGCTCCTCTATCACTTGGAGATGGAAGTTGTCACAGGTGCATTCCAGGAGCCTCCTGGGTTGCTTGTGCCTTGCTGTGTTGTCACTCTAACATATAGCAGTGTGCTGCTTAAGGTTTTAGACTTTCGAAACAGCAGTCTGTCTCACCACAAGGGATTGTATAAATGCTTTTAGAAGCAGGCATCATAACCATCTTCTTAACCAGTGGTTCACAAATCACGTTGACTGTTTGACAGAGAAACATCCCTGCAGCAGCAAGTAACAAAGATTGTATCATAGAATCAACAGGCTTGATGTGTTCCTGTGCTGTACATGGTTGCAAACCATATATGTCCCCCACACTGTGCAATCCAATCCAAGACATTGTATTACTGTAGTTAAGAGACCTAGTGATACCATATGGCATCAGCTTGAAAGTGCTGGCATGGTCTGTATTTCTATTTTGAGGACAAAATACTGGCACTACTATATCCTTGAATCTGGACTGTGTGCCTTCATTCTATTTCACCGCTGAACCAAACCTCCTATCAGTATTCTGGAGGGTACTGCAAGCATGCATCTAAGACCTTTCAATTTCTGATTATATATGATGGAAAAGGTCATGAGACAGATGAGAAAACATATTCAATCAATAACGGACTGTATTTCTCCCCCCACTGATTTTGGAAAGTGTTTCCATGGTTAGTAACACTCTGGGATACACAGAGAAAGAACAGTTAACTGGTGTGTCTGTAAACATATTTATTTGGCATTTTGCTTCACTGAGCATTGAAGTAATCTGGCCAATCTTAATTTTTTTCTAAGGGACCATCACAAAAAAGCCTCGTGACACAAAGGAAAAACAATCTGCAAATTCTCCCTTGAAATGTGGCCTTTCCTGCCTAGTTACAGAATGAAATCGATACACAGCTGCAGATTTGTTGACCTGCACATGAGATTGAAACTATAATATGAAGAAAATGAAATTCTTCCCTGATGATAGATTCTTCTCTATTTAGATACCACTAGCGGGAACAATATAATGACTAGAAGGATCTGCAGACCCCTGTATAATGTTAGAGAAAGTCATGTTGAGAAAGGGCATATGTTCCCTACATCACTGCTCCTTAATCTTCTCAGATTTTCACAAAGAAATCATATTAATCAAATCTGCTTTCAGCTATATGAAAAGTGCAGTTTGAATGGTTCACAGCTTAGGAAGAAATTGAATGTAGAAGAAAACCTTGGATAGAAATAAGCCTGGAACTTAAAATAACTTGCTGTTGTCAGTATCTCACTTTATGATTCTGAATAACTGTGACAATTATGCATCAGAAAGCTCTGAAACTGCCCCATACTGTGGCTATGGAGTGATTCATGAAGGCAATACAGGAGCAGAGGAATTGCCAGATGAAATCAGACTGGTGAGCTATCTGCAACTGCCTTGAAAAGAAAAAAAAAGCAACTAATAATAATAATAAAAAAAGTCCTATCCAAAAATACAACAGCAATGGGCAAAATTCTGCCTGGCGCTGAACAGATACCCTGGTGTCCCACCTCATTTGAAAATCTGCTTGGGAGTTTGAGGGAGATTGGGCTGTATATGTACGAGGTGCAGGTTTTCTTTCAGTTTGCTCCCTTTCCATTGCCACGTTGGGGGCAAAGTGAAGGGGCTGAGAGCAGGGACAACCCTTCGGTTCTGCACAGCAGAGGGATGGGTATGGAGGGGAAGGCGGCTGGCACTCTTCAGTGACCAGGAGAAGCCACTGTACTCCTCTGTATAGAGAGTCCATTGAAGAGTCACTATGCTTTCTTAAAGCAGGGTAATGTTCGAGTGTTCCCTCTGACATGGAGCTGCCTCCTTGTTTTGGGTCGTTTTGAAGACAGCCTTAAATCTGTGGAAATATATTGTTTTATTAAATACAACAAATAAAAGCTGCAACACTTGTATGTGGTTTCCTCATTGCTATTAGTTTTCAGTGTTTACTTGGTATGACTATTGTGTTTGGCATCATTCAGACTACAGAGAAAGACCAGTTTCCTCTGCCTGAAAGCTTATGTTCTGATGACCCAGTGTTGCTTGCATCGAGATCACAGGGATCTTTGCTACTGACTTTGGACATGAAGAGTAGGGGAGACATGATGGTGCACTCCTTTCCTCTCTGCTGAATTTGAATATCCTTCTTGTAGGTAAATGATCACCATATCATAAAGTAAACTTAGAGATACGAGTGACAGAATGTTGATTCTGGCAATAGAATCTGAAGGGCTTTTCTGTGTCACTTAAAACAAAGGTTGCAGAATTTCTTTTGAAGGTAAAGTGTATTTAATTCTATTAAAAATGAATAACAAAAGAGGCACCAATCTAATGAGAATTGTATTCTCAATTGATGCCAGAAAACCAGGATATTCCTGAGGTCTTTCTAAATATGTCTACTTCTGTCTGGACTCTGGAGAAAATCTACTAATAACAAAGGCATGACATTAGATTACAACCACAAAATTGCAGTCTTAAGACTGTAATGAAAATGGGTTAAGTCTATACCATTTCTTATTCCTATTATAATCCCTTCCATAAGAATAGTCTTTCCTGGAATTGAAAAGGAAATTCTCCCTTGCTTCTAAATGTCATTTCATTTTGTCTCTCACTCTATTTGTAAAGTTAGCTGAAACTGTTTAGCTTACTGTTTTTCAGAATGCTATCCAAATCTAAGGGTGGTTTCTATGAAAGGAATCTAGCATGGGCTAATGATTGTTATGCTGTGGTGTTTGAAGTCAGGAATGTTTAGTTACGTACAGACACATGGTGAAGTCAAACTTCCGTGGAGAAAGGAGATTTGTAGTCTATGGGGCTTGCAGATTCTCAGGATCAGGGTATAAGACCTCTGCTTCCTCCCATTGCTGTTGGTATTGATTACTGTGCATATCCCATGGCATTCCTAGCTCATGGTAGGAAGACAACCTTCAGATCTGCAGGTCTTTTGCTGGGTGGGATATGATGGATCTCAGTAAAGTGGGGGGATAAAACTGTGCTCAGAAAATTAATTCTGCAAGTACATGATTTTTTTTCTTCCAGTAAGTCCCAATTCTCACGCAGGTGAAAGTGGAGATACTTGTTGCAGCTAGGGCAAAAGGTGGCCAAAACACAGTCTGTAGAGGGGTGTAAAGTCGCATGACTGGGGATCAGGAGAAGCCTCGGAACTGTAGTGATGGGGACCAGCGTACCAGTGCTATTCATTAGGTGCATCTTGATTCCTTGCTCACACAGAGGTGCCTTCACAACGACATCAGTCAGGAGTGAGCCATGGCAAGGAGAAACCCTCCATGCATGGCAGGAAGAAGATTCATACTGTGTGTGGCCAGCTTAGCTGACAGGGATGTAAGCCATTAGTATGACTCTTTTTAGACAGGTGGGCTTTGCTGTGCATGCTACACGTGTGCCTGCATCAGTATTATTAGGGCCCGTGGCCTGCCTTTGCAGGGAGCCTGGGCACCGCTCACTTACAGCACTGTTTTCTTTGAAACAATCACTCAGACATAAATGACTCGCTATGAGGTGTGGGAAGTCATGCTGGTTGGTGTTGCATTCAGCAGCCTAACAGCCTCAAGCTCAGTGTGGGAAAAAAAAAAGACAAATTTTTCACTGTAGTCATACAAAAATAAAGAAAGGAGCATGCTGCTTAGAGTGCCTTTTTGACGCTATTGGAAATCAGTCTATTTAGAAATTGCAGTAGACAATTTGAGGTGAGCTATGAGGTTTTAAAAGCACTGATTGACAGACATGAAGGTTTCTTGCATAGAGTCAGGCTGCCTGGCATGTTAAAGTCAATGGCTGAAAGTACTGAAAAAAACACTTGATTTTGGAGAAAAAATAGGGGTTTAGAATTATTTCCATTATTTTTGTATTATTGTTTCTACTTTTGCTAGATGTTTGATCTCTGAATAGGCAGCTAGTATGGGAAGGTCTGTGGTGTCCTGCAGCAGACTAGCAGTAGAGGTAGCTTAGCAGGAAACCATGATTAACTTGCAGCTTGTGGTTCAGTTTTACTCCATCCTTTACTCTGCCTTTCACCAAGATAAGTGATCGGGAGATGAAACTGTCTCTTTTTTTCGGGTTGTACTGAGCACAACATCTGCTCTGTTGGCAGCAGCAGAGAGAGGCTGAACTCATCTGGGTGCCGTATCTTTCCAAGCACTTTGTGAGGGTGGTGGTACAGAGTGAAAGGTCTGGGACATTCTTATTCCAGGTCCACTATAGTGTAGCATGTTTATGTAGATTCATCAGCGAAATTGACAGTTCCGCCAGTATAATCATAAGAGAGTGTTATCTCTCTGCATGCCCCCGTTCCGGATTCACTTATTTCTATAGCAGGAACGATTTGTTAAAGAGATAAAACTATGTGTTGATTTTCTTCCTTGACGCAGCACTTGCATCTTCACAACTTAGCAGGAACTTCCAGTCAGTTGGCTATTTTATCTATCATGTAAGGTCAGGAGAGAGGGTTGGCTGGTGTGAGTACGCTTCAGAAGGTCTTGAGCTCACTCAGGTGGAGAAGTGAGCCAGACATAAAACCAGCAGAGGAGAAAATAACGTGACCAGGCTTGAAATCCCATGTCATTAGGCACACAACACTTCTTGTGGTGGGAGTGCTCTGTAAGTCTCCATCTGAATTGTGATTTTGGAAATTCTCTTCCTTACGGTAAGATGGACTAAAAAGTTGTTGTTCATAAAGTGTAGAGGCTGGTCCCCCAGACATTTTCAGACAGAAGGCTACAAAATTTAAAATGGTGTATATTCCTTTGCAATTCAGAATGAAAATACGAAGTTGTTGTTATGAATAGCCAAATATAGTCAAGGGAATCAGATACAGATACATTCATGACTGCTAACATTCCTCTGTCTCAGGAAGGCCTTCCTCCCAGGCAACTATTTGCAGGAAGTACATAGTAGGTAGAGGTCACTTTGTACTTGTCTTTCTTCTGCTTTTTCTCTAAGGAAGTGGTATTAATCACTGTCAGATGCAGAATACTGTTCTTACACAGTTTTTGCTCTGATTCAGTCGTGTTCTGAAGTTACACTCTTAGGTATCTCAGTTTCCATACCAACTGCTTGACGTTGCAGACTCTTGGGAAGTGTTTGCTGCAGACGTGGTTTTCGTGCAACTGAAACCTGAAAATCACTTACATAAGCTTTGTAGATCTCTCATTTTATAAATCTCTGCCTGTCTCCTCATCCTAGTCTTCTTTCCTGCCTACTTTTTTTATTCCCTTCACTGCATCCTCTAAAATGCCAGGTGTCTTGCTCCTTCTCCAGATACATTCCTGAATTCCTGATTATGTTTTCTTGCCTCTCCTTTTCCTTCTCAATAAAGAATTCATTTGTATTGCTGGATTCAACGAACCACCTAACTTGGCAAATACTACATTAGGTTGTTGTCCATGGTATTCTTGGACTTCACCAGAACGAGGATTAGTTCTAGTTCTTTCGTGTACCACTAAACCACAGTACAGTTAGAACATGTTTTTTTTCTGTATTCAGTAGCTTATTAAAAGGACAGCACATTACCCTAATCTAAATGATAAAACATATTATATTTTGAATGGCTGGTTGCACTTCCTCTTTGTCACAGGTGGCCAGGCTTGTAAAATGACAGGAAAAAGATTTGTAAGCCTACTAAAATTATTGAATTCTAAAAAGAATATCTATAATCCCCATCCACCACAGAATGGTTGTCTAGAAATATGAAAGCGTTTCTTATATGATTAATGAAGTTGAAAATAGAAAGAAATCATACAGATGGGACGTTTGTAACAAGAGTTGGAGTATCAAGATGGGACTAGGGCTAACGAGAAAATACCAACATTTGGATAAAAACAGAAAACCAAAATTTTGACCTTAAACACAGAAATAGTCTGAAAATCAAAACTCAAATATGCAGTTAGGGACTTGATACAATTTCTGCTTGAGTTTCTTGTTTGTCATTCTTACTTGCCCAGTCTATTTATTCAGCCGTCTTTTGCTGATCCATCAAGTAGGACTTGTAGTCCACTATGAAACCAGGCTTATCAGAGCTATTGGAGGACGATGATGAAAAACTTACAGTTTTTATTGAGGACCAGATATTAAAAAGTAATTTCTTTGAAAAACCATAGGAAAAGAAATTTATATGACTATATATAATTCCTAATTGAGACCAGTCTTCTACAATCCTAATAGACAACATGATTTTTGTTTTCTTTAGACATGCCATAGCATGCTAAAGTAAATTACTGAAGGAAATACATATAAAGAGCAAGAAAAATGTTTTGGTTATGATGTCATCTGTCCAATGCTATCTGACTGCTGAGGCAGTGGAAATGGAAATTAATATAATACAGTTTTGGTAATCTTTTTAGATCTCAAATTAAATTAGCATCAGGATTGACACTTTTAGACTGAGTTGATGGCTATGATTAAGGCTCCTTCTTGCCTTCTCTAGTTTCATTTATTGTTAGTTGCTATTATGTGTTCATTAAAAAGTAATTTAATAAATCATGGGATTTCCTGCCTGTAAAACAATTATCAGAATGAAGAGTGACAGCAATGATTGGGGACTATGCTGAAATTTGGTAACCCTTTGTGAAGGCAAAGCAAAACACAAAATTTTACTATTTAATTAAAAGCTGTTAAGTGTAATAGTACTTTCCTCTACCCTCCATAAGTAAGTGAAGCATGATTTGAGGTATCTTCTGGGTTCTAACGCTGTCTCTGCCATGGATGAGTGTGCAGAGATCACTTGTGTCAATATTTTTGAGAACCAGTGATGACTGATCTGTTGGTTATTCAGATAGAAGGACAATTGGGCAGTGTCATGACACTGGGGACAGGAATTCACAGTTCCCTTACACAAGTGAGTACTGAGGCCTGTGCTGAAATGATTTTAAGGAATCACCGACTGATTAAGTTAAAAATTTCGGAGGCTTCTGGATATCCAAATACAGACTCTGAACTTCATTATGGCATGTACGTATGTGAAGCTGTTCAGGGCCAGGTGCTTTTTAGTGGCCTTTCTGTACTGTTTGAATACCTCTATTCAACTTGTCTAAAAGGTCTCCAATCACACAGTGAGAGTAAGGAATGGTGGAGGAAGCAATGAAAGTTTGGTGAGGGGGAATGTGTGAGCCTGAGAGAAAAAGAGAGAGATTGTTCAGACAGGCAGAGGGCATATGAGCAGTAACTGGGACTGTGTTTATACTGTCATGTTAGCTTAGGATTCAAGGTCACACTCAATGGCTTCCTCATTGCTTACACATTAACGTTCACCCTGGCCGTCTTGGCTGTCAGGCAGAGCTTGGATCTGACCGTGAACACAGCTGCATACACATTCTGCAAAAGCCTAATGATTTTGAGGTCTAGAGAAGAGTCAAAGCTTATGTGGAGAGAGCTGAAAGAGGCAGGCTGGTGAGGGATGAAGTGAGATAAATGATGGAGTGCTAGAGAAGGAAGGGTTAAGCTCAGGGGGATTCAAGAGAAAGCAGGATGGTAGTGAGGCCAACCTGGGGGACAGAGGAGGCAGTTGTCTCCTGCAAATGGAAACTGTGTCAAGAGGTTTTCCTGTAACTTCTTGGAGATGCAGATTAGCAGGAGCCACCCTCTTCACATGGTAATCTGGTGTGGAGCATGGAGATCGCTACTGACTGGTCATCTTCTCTGACAGCTCCTCTGGTCAGTGCATAGCCCGGGACAGTACCTGCCCAAGGAGACTTGTGTTTCCCATCGGTGGTGGAGAGAAGTTCTTGACATAAAGATGCAACAATTGCAAAAATTATGTTTCCTGGAGATCAAAATAGGTATTTCCAGTTCATACAATCTCTTTAAAACAGACGTATATTTCTTAGTAATAGCTGCAGTACAAGGAATTAACATAACTCTGAGCACTCTCTGAGGACAGTGCAGCCTTCAGAGCCAGAGAACACACCTACACTGAGTATGATGTGTGCTTGTATGAGTCAAAGATAATATTTACAGCTGTGGTGGTTCAGTTCCTCAGAGCATGCCATGAACCTTCCTTTCACACTATATTATCCTAGACTGCATTGTTCTGTGAGGGAGACACTGAGTTTGCCTCCCTTTGGAGGATGCCGGGAAGCCAGAAAATGTGCATGCGGTACTGACTCCTGCAGGATCACTCACCTTCGTCTCAGAAGTGGCAGGCTCATTGCAGCTAATAATTCCTCTTGCAAAACCTGGCTCATCACCATCTTCATAACCACCCGAGTAAATACAATAGTACCCTCAGGCCCTCAAAAATGCTTGCACAGCAGAAATTTGCTATCTTCCAAATGTGATTCATAAGCTTATTCGTTATGTTGTGTCCCTTAAAAAATCAAGAGAAGAGTCCAGGTACACTGCATATGTGAGTTCATTCCCATTTGATGAGGAAATATGTTTGTCTGACCTGGAGGACTTGGCATTTCTGATAAACTTGGAATTGAAGGAACTGGTGAAGAAGCGATTGAGAGTGCACAGGGGAAGAAGAATTACGAATAGTTGAAGTTTATATATAGAGAGGTGGACCAACTGGAGGATAGACTGAGATAAATCATGGAATAACAATTAGAAATAAGAAGATTTAGAAGGATTAATCAAGTGTGCAAGGAACAGTGATCAGATAGCCTCTGCAGTCAGGAGCAGGCACCACGGCTGCCTGTTGAAGTTACATGGCAGAAGGAGAGAAAGATTGCTGTGGCAATTAGCACTCAGTGACTGCAGTTCTGGTATCTAAGCTTCATGTGTTAGCTGACTTCTCAAATTTACAGTGGCTGAACAATCATTCAAGTCAGAGTATCCAGGCATTTGCCTATCAGGTACAGAGGGCAAATTCTCAAAAGCGGTGTAGACTGTTCTCATGTTGCAATACTTTCCAAATCTAGTAATTTGTTTGTTATTATTTTATAAGATGTATTACAGAGGTTCCTACAAGCCTGAGTCATGACTCAGGATGCACTAGATACAGTAAAAATAGATGTTTTTTAACCTCAGGAGAGTCAAAATATATGACAGGTGACTGCAGAAGGAAGTAAACACAAAAGACAGTGAGATACATTATTAATAAAGTAGACATGCACACCTTTAGGTTGTAGGCTTGGTCACTGACAGATGTAGAACATGCTAAGAGACCATTTTAGTCTTTCACTGTTTCACATATTTTTCAGTGGAATGTATTATTTGGTTAGAAAATGCATTTTCGTCAAAGATAAGTCACAGTAAAAAAAAGTGCCTTTCCTTCCTGGAAATTAAAACAGCTTCAACACAGAGACAAGTCATTAGTTAGTATTCAGTGGTTCCTACCTTATTCAAATGCTCCCTTTCTGCTTTGCCCACCTGAAAGGGGCTGCATAATACACAGGAATTTAAAAAAGCTTCAAATGCTAGGAGTAAAAAATAGGTAGAATGTTAAAAGTCATTAGCAGAATGTAGTGCTAGACAAATATGTGCACACAAAAGAAGAAATAGAGCCATAAAAGGAAAGAGAGCCATAAAACATAAGGTAGTTTTGGAAAGGAGACCTTAAAGATGATAGTAAAGAAGATAGGAAGCTTTGAAGGTCATTTGGGGTAAAGAGAAATAACATGATCCTTACAGCAGAGAGGATTTTATATCCGGCACATACAACTCACAGCCTTTTTAAGCACCTGCATAAAAATTTGCTGGTAAGAGAGAAACATTTCTTCTCACTATGTGGTCATTCAAACCATGCTAACGTACTGGCACCCTGTGCATGTTATGGGATTGCTTCTTGGTGAATACTGAATAATTACTCTTACCACTGGAGAGATTAATAGCATGAAAATTAAGCTTCTCTAAATGCAATCTTGATTATTAGGGCTCTGAGTGTGTTGCTGGGAATGCGTTGCTCAAGTGTTCAAAAACATGCACAGTATGTACTGTGTTATCAGTATTTTAAAAGTTAAGAGTTTGACGGGAATTTCAGCATTAAATGTAATCCCATATGAAACACTCTCCAGGAGCTAATCTATTGCCATTTCCTGTTTGTATAACTAGATCAACCGTAATGAATTAATAAAAATACATAGCAACTCTTGATGCACTTAGCAAAGCATGTACCACTGACATATCCTTGAAATGCCTACTGGCTTATACAACATGTTTCTCTTGCCCACTGCCTAGGCTTTTGGAACTTAACTCCGGCACAGAGATACCTGGAGGAGGATGCACCTTTCCCATGCCCAGATTAGGTCCTGGGCCAGTACTGTGATTCTGCACCCAGAACAGATTGGCCTTTTCATCCAGGTAGATCTGGGGTGCCTTTGTGCAGAATTGAGGATATGGAAACATGGAGCAGAGACACAGACATTTGGTGCTTTCCCCCTCAGTGTCAGACCTTCTGTCTCTTATACTGACCTGCTTCCACACCTCCTCACGTCATGAGAGGGAATTGTGGCTTCCTACACAGCACTGAGTGGGGACAGAGTGCCAGCACAGATGAAGTGTTGTGCTCCAGCCCCTCTTGGAGCAGGGACCATGTCGTGTATATTAGCAGGACGCTCAGGCTTCCAGTCCTTGTGAGATTTCCATACTTAACTTTCTCAGTGCATGCTTTTTCTGCTGTTGGCATGCTGCTTTCTGACAACTGTCTCTCCATCAAATCTACAGATACCTTAAGGACTTGCTTCCAACAAGATACGATGCAGGGGTGTTTCTGATGTGGATTGTGTGAGCTCTCAACTTGCTCAGGACAAGCATATGACCTCTGTGTCAGCACTAGCCAAGCTACATTTATGCTGAGTCTGTGGTTACCTAGCACTTATGTTTCCTCAATTTTTCCATTGCCTATGGTATCCTGGACTTCTTTCAGTTCAGATAATGGAATGTTAAAAAAAGGTCCTTTTGCTGTAATTTGTATTAAAAATGAGACAATTTTTTTTAAGGAAAATACATATTTTCTATTCTTACATTTGTAAAACAGAGAAGAGAGTAAGACTCACATTTATAAAATAATAATGAAGAATCGAAAAAGAATAACTGCGGAAAAATCAAGTCTGAAGTTATTTAGGAGAAGTAGAGAACAGGACCGAAATTCCTACTGTAATGGTTCCATGGCACCACACAGCTGGAAAAAAAAGAGTTCTTGTAGTTACCACTTATTGTTAATACTCAGTTACCCAGTGTTTAATTCTTTCAAAAATTAATTAATTGTTTCAAAAAAGTTTTGTAATGATAGTTCTTCTTTTTTTTTTTAAAAAATATATATTTATTTTAAAGTGATAATCTCTAAAGAAGTACATGAAGAACAAGGAACTGAACCTAAAGGGCAAAGGGTGTCACTGCATTCAGTGCCACTATCACTGTTCTGTGAACTTACTCTGGCAGAACACTTGTCCCAGGTAAAGACCAGCAAATGCCCATGATTCTCTCACAAGTGGCCTCTTTAGATTTTTTTAATGTAAACAATAGTTATTAAGGTATTTTAAATCCTAACTAATAATGAGAGGCTGCTCTAAAATGCTTTTACTTTCGTGTGACAATTACAAACCAAATGCTTAGCCTGTTTATTGCAAATGAAAAAAGAAAGGGAAATTTTAGCCTGTGAAAATTTTAAACTGCACCAACTACAAAATGGTTTTGTTTTTGAGATATGGATGGCTACTATGAGACACAAAGTGCAAGAGATAAAGGGACCTTGCAAGAACAGTTGACATGTCTTCGTGAGGGACCTTGTTTTCAGAAAAGTTACTTTTATTTACCCAAAATTATAGTAATCTGTCATTTAAATAACAAGGATCAGATCGTTACTTTTGGTTTCATTCACGGAAAAAAATAAGGATTTTAAAGCTCAGAAGCTGGTTTTCCTTAAAGTAGCCATTGGTACAAAACAGGAAGTTGTAATCAAAAATCTATACTTGGTTACACAAACTTATTTTCAGTTTAATTAAAAATTTTTGAAAGAGCAAATGTTTATACACAAATTGGGATGGGGACACTTGAGAAGTCTTTGGAAAGACAGGATGAAGATATTGCTGAGCAAGCGTGAAAGCAACATACTTGTAAAACTCATACTGTCATTAACACATACATTTACTTTTCAAAAATACATTAGTTTAGTAAGAAATTCACCATCTGATTGACTCCTGGGATTGTTGCAAAATGCAACTTACTTTCTTTAATTAAAAAAATAAATCTGATTAAAATGAACACTATGGATGAGAATTTCAGTCATTCCTGATGCACCACCTCTTCTCTTGCTATTCCTATCTGTCACTGCAAGTTCTTTGGAACAATAGAGCTGAAAGTAGATTAGAGCATCTTTCAGAGCTGTCCCCCAAACCAGAAGAGGTAAAACCTCTAGATCTATATTCTTCAAATGGCTCACAGTGATGCTGATCCTTCTGCCTGCAGCCCGTTCAAGCTGTAGAACACTTCTACACGATGGTGATTTTTTTCTCTGTCAGCAGAACATAGGACTCTAAGTGTTTCCTGGATTAGAGCAGTCATTAGAGTGCTTGGAAATCAGAAGCTCATCTGTCCTGAGGGAAGGGTAAAATGTGGTCATCGTGATTATAAACATCGTCTTGAACACATACGTGAAACAATATGGAAAAGGAAAATGGTGATAATGTGGTAAGCGGCCACAAACGCAGAAGGTTCAACTGGTGATGCCATGCCCTCCTCCCCTTCCTTTTCTTTTCATCGTATGCAACTTGGTTGAAATTTCCAGCTAAGTCTAAGTTGTTCCTCCAGTCCACACTCTCTTCTCAACACGGGCTGTACACACAGTTCTGCCATGGGCTGTCTATAGCCTACAGCATACTGAAAAGGTGAGAGAGAGTAATTTCACTTTCTGGATGACTGGTGTTATAATCCTCCAGTTCCAGATCTGGGGGTGACACAATGGAAATCTCTGCTTCTTAGATCATCCTTAAGCATCACACAAACAGAAGGCAGGTAATGGAGAAGGCAGAGAATGGAAGGCTGTAATACTGGTCACACAAAATATGGAAAAAAAATCAGATATAAACCATGTAATTTTCCTTGAAAGCAGTGTCTGGCAGTGAGATTATAAAAGACTGTTTTTTTCTTATCCTAATAAGGATTAGCATCACTTTATTCTGTTTGTTCTGTTCCTTATCTGTCATGATTCTTGCTTTTTCCTTACTATGTTTTTGAAATCCTGTGATGGTTTGAATGTCACCCCAGTTCTTATGACTGTATTTACTATCACCAGCCTCAAAATTTTTAGATAAGTATTATTACAACTTAGTTATTTCTGCATTCAGTGGCGTTTTCTGTTTAAATAATTTCGTTTTGCTCCTTACAGCAGCTGTTTTCCAGTTCTCTGAACATCCCCACATTTGATGGCACTCCATTTTGATAACTACATAATCATTCCACATCTCAATGTGACGGCAAGTGTTTGGAAATTCTGAGTTAGGCCGGCCTGTGTGATTAACACATGAAAGAGCTGCTGGGCTCTTTGTGAGTGCCTGGAAAACAGGAAAACATCTACCATTCATCTTCTTGCCCAGTACCTTGTCCTGTTGGGGATATGGGACAATAAGTTAAATCCCGAGCAACTTTCTACATCAATTTGCACAGATGCAGCTCTACCAGAGATGATTCATTTCCACTACTATCACTGATAATAACCCAGTTAGGCATGATGGTTCCAATTCTGATTTAAGTCAAGGGCTATTACATGGCAGAATGGGGTGAAGGACAAAATTAAGGATAATTCCCCAGTTGCCAAAGAACTGTCTGGACCCTACTGCTGGGTGACAGTGTAACAGTCCCTTCCAGTATTTTCCACACTTTTTTTTTTGTGCTCCAAAAATTAGACATCGATTTTTTGTCTTCAAAGAAATGGGAAAAAAATAAAAATTTACTCAATGCTGCATTATTTTTTTTGTGTGTATATATATAAAAGGTGAATTATCTCTAGTAATCGCTGAAACGCAATGAAATCTGAAACGCCTACATCAGTCTATTGACCATCAATAAATGAGAAGTCATAGTAAGTATTTGATTGACTGCTCCACATATTTCTGAACAAGATTGCTGTATTTGAGACTGTAGAAATGCTGGACAAAAGGGCAATCACTTTTGGTGGGAAAACATCTCTAGAATTGTATTTATTCTCTAAATCATCATTTGATTAACTTTGTAGATCACTACGTTTCTAGTGTAGGTTAGTCATTATTTAATTAGGAGGTAGAGACAAAGAAGAATCCTGTTTATAACTCTTAATCTACTTAAGTTATTATCTAACCAGCAGTCCTGAGAGAATATTCAACATATTGAACAGATTCATGCATGCTTCATTAGCTCTCTATATCTTAACTGTGCATAATCATTCCCAGCTCTGTCATGGTTATCATGGTGGAATTTCCACTGAAGTCAATGAACTCTGAGTGTAAATTGACTGCAAAACAGTGACTGGGACAAATTCTTTCTTTATCTGAAACCTTTGAAATGCCACTGGCTTGAGTGGAGACATCACTGAATTTGGTTTAATTTTCTGGTATTTATTCAAGTTAGTGCCTTGTAGACCTGGAGTTTTCTAATTTTAATATTTTGAGCTGAACTTGACAAATGCTGATAAAAATATTACCTTTAGGGTTTCATTGAAAAGCCTTTTTGTGACAACCTGAAAGATTTCTGTTAACATCAGCAAGCCCTTGACTGAGCTCTTAGTGGTCATAGAGGAGAAGTAGTTGAAAACATGAGTCAACTAATAGGGTGTGTGAAAAATGGTATTTTTTAAATGGATTTAAAAAAAAATAGCCAAAGTTTATTGCATTCAGCTTTATGCAAAATGCAGTTATTTAAAATACATATGAAATGAAGCAATATAATTTTATTTCATTTCAGGTGCAGGCCACACTTTCTGACCTTTTGTCTCTAGAATAGTAGGTGAAGGGGAAGGAAGAGAGACCTAGAGCAGTCAAGACTTCTTCTATTCACTCTAAAAAAGCAGAAAAATCTGAAATTAAATTATTCCATCAGACTGTTCCTTTCTTCCCTCCTTCTTTTCTTTTTCTTTCTTCTCTCCCTCTTTCCTTCTTCTCATCTTCACAAAGGAACAGGTTTAAGGAAAATGATGACTTAAAGGAAAATCTTTAGCAGGTCTACTGCTATAGGGGGAATTTACAGTGAGAACACATTCCAGGACAATGTGGCATCCTGTGGCAACAGAGAAGAGAAATTACACTGTCTAGAACAACCACCTAGAATGAGATTTGTTTCACCTAATTTTAGCTACATAACTTCTCGATTTTTTTATTCAAGGTAATCCTTTAGGCTTCTTTTATGAGCAGTATAGGGCTATAAGTTCTTTTAGAGGAAAATTCAATGTAGTTGATATCTACAAAGAATTGAGTTACCCTTGAGAAGTTCTTTCTCTCTATGTACAGAGAGAGGCTGGCTGACCAGCTTAGACCAAATTCTTGTCTTTTGGAGATAATTAATGATAGCCAAGTGAATAGCAGCCAGGCTGAATATAGCCGTGTGATCTTTCATCTAATATATCAGAAGACCCCTTAATTTCCCCTTAAAGCAGTCCAGCAGGTATGGAAGAGGGACTGTGGTATGCCGAGTTTTTCAGATTATTCTGGTGAAGAACCAATCCTCTTTTATTTAACCAGTACTCTAAAAATATTAGAGAGAAATATTATTAAAGACAGAATGTGTTTTGCAGCTTTTCTTTTTTTTTTTATGTCCTCTTCACACCGTTACTCAGTTTTCATGCATAGAAGAATTGATTCTTTTTGACTTCCACAGATCTTTACTGTGGAGCTAATTTGAACTTAACTTTAATTTTACATCTTATCTACACACAACGTTTGTTCACCTGACTCTGGCAATGCTGTAATTTCAGAATTATTGACCCAGCCAGAAACAGAGATAAGACACACTCACTCATTTCATAGTCTTCCAAGCAGGATCCCGCTCAATTTACTTGCACACTAATAATTCTGCCAGCCTTTTCCATAAATCTCCCTCTTTATGCTCAGAAGATCTGACAAGTCCCATCATGATTCATCATTTGTGGAGAACTGTAGAGTGTTTCTGAAGTGTAGTCACTCATCGTGGTCCCAGAATTCCCAGCCATACGCAAGCAAGAACACAATACCAGAGAGGACTAACTGCTTAAAAAAGACTTTGAATATTGTGGTTAGTCAGAGAAAACTGAAGACTTGCTTTCAGCATCAACACATCTTTTTAGACATTCCTATTGCCGTAAGAAGTCCCTATATTGTTCTAATTATGCCACTTATTTCTAGTTCATAGAATGACTGTAGTTAGAGGCTGACAATTCCTCTGCATCCTTTTTCAGGAGCAATGTTAATATGTTATTCTTACTTTCTGAAATTAATGAACAGTACTGCAACTTTAGCAAAATTTACAGGGTAAATAGACTCTAAATCATTAATATTACTTCCTAAAACTCCACTGTCATTTCCCACCCACAGACTGATTTAGCCCAAACCCATCTGGACCTCTGGTATGTGATGAGATCACAGCATTCATTTCTGGGACTGTAGTGCAAGTTAAGAGCCCATCAGCATTGCTGTTGTGAATATCTTTCTGAGGATTTATAATTCAGTTTTTAAATATGTGTCAATCTGAAACGGCATAGGTGCAACTTCTGGTTTTAAAGGGGAGAAAGAACTTCAGGTAATCTGTTATTTTCCAAGTTTTGGGAATTTTTGCTGACATTCGTGCTGTAATAATAGAAAATGCAGTCATTAAAACTGAAGTATTGCAAGCTCTTTCTGTGGAAGATGTGGTGTTCTGGTAATTAAGAAAATCTAAAGAACAGAGTCCTTAAATAAAACGCAAAGATACACACCTGGTTTTCATATTCTCATCATGTTTGCACGTTACGTCGCATGAGGTATTTATAACAACTCTTGCTGTACCATGTCCAAGCTATATATTCCCATTACACATTTTCATTATGCTTAAGGTTGAAGTACCATGCTTTCCTGTGCAAGATGACGCGATGAAGCCTACAATGCTGTAATTCTGAGGCTCCCTTCCCTTTACTGCTCTGAATCAAATCTCACAAGAGAAAATCATGCCTCTAGATGAGTCCTTTTTCAGCAGGCACTAGCATTTGAAGTTGCAAATAAGCCACATGAAGTATTTATTTTAACTGAATTCGTATAACTAAACTATTGCTGTTGCAATGTACCCACAGGCACAGGATTTGCAATGTGAACTGTGTATGCAGGCACAGTGAAGAAGGGTAACACAGGATAACACCTGGAGTTCCTGATTCAAGCCTGGGCACTGCTGGCATAGTTCACAGCAGAAAGGATCCTTAAAGTTACTGTGAAATCTGTGGTGTCTGCTGAGTGTCAGAGGAGCTTTTTTCCCTTTACATTTGGTCCAGCCATCAGCCAGTCCTGTCCTGCTGAGGGCAGCTTTTTTTCACCTACTGAGAGAGTCTCATTTATTGGTTTAAGGTCACACGGAGATGTGATGTGCTGGACCTAAAATTTCAAACTTTGTCTGTAGTGCCCAGCAGGGTTCAAGTTATAAAAGCCAGCAGTATGCTCTAGCTACCTGGGTCTATTATCTCAGGTCAGGCTTGCTTATAGTCTTGGAGGAACAGACACAGTTTTTGTCAACATTAATACTAATTGCCTCCCTGACCCAAATCTCTCTCACTGTTACCCTCTCTTCCTCCTGGCACCTGAGAGTAGCAGGCATCTCACCTGCTCAGGGCAGCCAGGGTACTGCTGCTGTTCCAGTTTCAGCCCCAGTGAAGTTAAGTACTTGTCCACACTTGGAAATTAGTTGGGATTAACTGAATGGTGTGCAGTGAGTGTGCCATAGCTGCTTCAGAATAAATCCATGTGTGCATGCACCCCGTGGGTTGCCATAATCCCTTCCAGCTGTCTGTGACATCCAAAGGGATGTCCCTAGGCAGCTGAAGTAACACAGTCTCTTGCCATGTCCCCTCTGTGCCACCTTTCCAGAGCAGAATCACAGGGCTCTCCACCAATTGACCTCCACCAGGCTGGAATTTTCCTACTCGTTCCTCCTGTTTGTTTGCTTTCTCCTAGCCAGTTTCTTATAAGTAAGCATAGTTTGCCTTTTACTGCATGATCACGTAGTTTCCTCTACAGGCTCTTGGGAGGGACTTTGTCAAAGACTGTTCAAAAATTAAAATTGTTACATCATCCTGCTCTCCTATCTGCTCTTATTTTGACATACACAAACTATTCTACTAGATTGGGATGGCATGGCTGAGGTAATGAAATGGAATTGGCAGTACCACTGAGCCCTTATACAGCAATACCTTTAAGAGTGCTTATTTAATGCCAGGTTTTGTATTTACTTAATTAGTGATGGAAGAATCTTTTATATCTTTGCCAGCTTTGTGTCCCGGTGGCAATCTTGGCTTGACATTTAGCTTGAATGGGTCAAAAATGAGTTGAACAGGGTAACAGAGTGAAAAAAGATAGCTTTTTAAAAGTAAACATCAGTAACATGTCTATTTCTTTTCCCCAGCAACATTTAATGACACCTTTACAACCAATTACACATTTTTCAATTCCATTTTCTGTTTTCTGTCTTTTCTTCTCTTTTTGTCTTTTTTTTTGTGTTAAAGCACAGAGGCCCATAAATGGGGGAAAGATAATGGTTTACAATCAATGCTCATGGACGAGACAGCTAATCTGAACTTAACTAAAAAGTCAATATTTAGCTGTACCTTATCAGTGGAGAAATGTCAAGCACAGAGGTAGACATGAACAAATTTCCAACTGATTTCTCTTTCTTATGCCTCAGCATTCAAAGCGTCGTGGAAGAGGTTCAACATCAGATAAGACAAAACTGGCTTTGAAAAAAAGCGCATAACAAATGACAAACTCTGCGGCTGCAGAGACTTGAGTTTATGAAATGAAAACACACGTCAAAAATCCATTCTAATCTCTCCTCGCACATTCCATTGGTCACCTTCCAGTCTGTGTGATGCTAGCGGTTGATAGTTAAACACTGCAGGCGGTCTTTAAGAGATAGCAGCAGGAAATGTTTTCTTGCTGAGTGAAGCCATAATTTGTTGCCACCCAAAAAAAAATTGACATAAATAATTTTGAATTCTAAAATTACTAAAGATTTTAATATACATGTGAGATACTCGCTAGGAATTGCACCGTTGTGCAAGAGCCAGTTGTACAGTAAAACATTTTTTGCAATTAAGAAGTTGTTTGTAAACTTATTTATCATCTCACAATGAACATTACTTTTATGAAGTCTGGAATTCACTTAGTTGTCTTGATTTTTGTAAAGGAAAACTATTTGAGTTACACCAGTAAAGACTTTAATCCTTGGTTAGGAACCGTAACTGCTTAGTTTATTCCCATTGCCACTTACTTCTTGGGTGATCTCTTAATTTTAAGACATCATGACCCACATGTCTCAAGCATCTCTTCGGGTTCCCAGAATAGAGGGTAAATCAGTGATTTTAAGAATTGTCATAGTGAAAACCCCTAGCTTTGTGTTTAGGTAATTTCAACATCTGTCTATGCCTCTCTTTGTGGATGAGAGGGAGGGGATGGATGAAAGGTGGGCTGTGGCGTGCAAAGCTATAGTTCTGATCTTTTTTTGGCAAACTCTCATTAGGGAAAAATGTCATGTTAGACTCCAAAATGTTCCATAAAAATGCTGGTGAGAATAAGCCCAACAGGGAGTATATAAATAACTGCATGACTAGCACTTGGTAAAGTTTAAACATAACAGGAGAAAGGTTGCCAGGGATTGCTCAGTATTGAAACAATAATGGGAAAAATCAGAAATTAATAGCTGTATTTGGGTCCTCAGAAATGGTCTTCATTCATACACCAAGCATATGCATTTTCTTTAAGATTGAACCACTGTTCTGAACATTTTTGAAAGAGCAATGACATCACCAGACTTTCCATGGTCTCCTGGTATTTACAACTTGTTTTAAATTTTGGGCAAATCCCTGACAAAATTTAAAACTTAACTTTTACATTGCAAATACTTCCATTTTCTTTGTCCCTTCTCTCTTCTTTTCTTCAGTGATCACTAAATATTGAGGAGGAGATTAATACAGCAGGAAAAGACAACAAGTAATTTGAGTAATGGTTTTAGCACTGTTTTTGGAAACATTTAACTAACAAGTCTGGGTTTTTTTTCGTGAAAATATTTGAGATTAGCAGTGTGTGTGTGTGTGCACTTTACCAGAAAAACATCTTGGAAATGCAGACATTTCATATATTGCTACTTCTCTACTGTATCTTCAAATGTGTTTAACCTTTGGCACCTACAAACAGCAGAGCCAGAAAATGAATTAATTTGTTGGGCATATATGGATTAGATTCTAATTACATAATGTCAATTTTAATTTACATTTTCCTTAGAGAGGAATTTATGATAAATATGTTGTAATTTAATAAGAATATTGAGTTATTTTCTCGGCCTGGTCACTCATATAACAAAGCTTTATGTGCAATGGTTTAACACACTTTGTTCCTTGGGATCACTGCTGTTTTGTATTCATTGCATATGGAGCCCACAGAAAAAGAGATTTTGCACTTCAGTGCACCTGTACTGTTCTATTGTTGTTTGCATGTGCTTTCAAGATAAACAAAAGCCTTTATGGTTCTGGAGTATATCTTGTCTTCTACATGGAAAAAAAAAATAGCCATAAATGATGCCATTGTTTGTTATAATACTCTGTTCCGTTGGAGATTTTGGAAAATTGGGAGTCCTGTGGTGTGGATAGCAAGGTGTCACTGCCATGCATGAGTGCAGGATGTTTGGAAAAGGTAGGGAGGAAAGAGGGAAATTTTAGCTTTACATAAAGGAACTCTTTTCTGCATAGAGCCCCAGTGTGAGAACAGAGAAGTGTCTGTGCACGTTCTTTGGGGCAAGATCAGAAGGGAGGACAGCACTGCTGATTCTGTGGAGGGATCTGTTATGGGCTCACCGACCCTGCCCAGTATCCCCAAGCTATTCATTTTGCTGACAACATACATCATCCTGTACGCTTGATAGTCAGACAACTATGAGAAGGTAAACTAAATTCGTGAACTACCAGTTTTTCCTGGCTGCCTGTAGAAAAGGTGAAATTCTTACATCTGTTGAGAGAAACGTGTGGCTGAGCTTTTTCTGCTGACCCTGGATGCCTCCTGGTGACTTATTTCAGAGAAGGCTGCCATTGCATTCATCACGGTATGACAAGTTATTATCAAAGGGAGAGAAAGGTTGCTCAATCAAAAAAAGCGAAGAGTCTCCAGCTCTCCATCCGGACTGGCTTTAGTTGCATTAGGGGAAACGCAGCTGGAGCGGAAGAGATTATTACATCTGCCTGGTATATCTGTAGAGATTTCTACACAGATGTTGATTAAGGGGGCTCAGAATTACAAATTATATATGGAACAACTTGTTACCACTTCTTCCTAAGCTAAAAAGTTGGTAATTTTATGTGAACCAAAGAGACAGGAAATTTGATTTGACAACTTGTTGCAATCCTGGTATAGAAATACGTTTAACAGGGAGGTTTAACATACTGTTTTGCTCCATTACCAACTCTTTCTATCACGTCTTTAAATCCAACCAAGATTTTTTTGTAGTTGAAATAAAATAAAGGAATTGAAAAGTATTTTTTGTGGACTGCTGCCTATTGAGAAATGCACAAATTAAGGACAAATTAATATTCTGCAAGACTGTGTAAAGACTGATGTATTTAGACCTCCAGTATCTCTGTCCACATGGCTTTATTTTAGAAAGGCTTTCCTTTCTGATTTTCAGACACGAAAAAATGGACAATCCTTTATCTTTTTTGACAGCTTTTTTTCCAAAGTGTAATTACCCATAGCTCATAAGGTATGTTTGCTCTTCCTAGTTTTCTTCAAATGGTCTTTGATCCACTTTTCTTCAGTTGGAGGAACACATTATTAACATCTGGTAAATACTTAAAGAATAGGGTCAGGTAACTCTTGCATCTTTCTTTTGACAAGCTGAAGAAACAGACTTCTTTAAAACGTTCTCAATAAGGTATTTGTTTAAAGTCTCAAGTTATTTTTGTGGCTTCTCTTTGTAACATCTCCAAGTTTCAACACACTTTTTGTAATGTAGGTACCAGAAATGAACTTGATATTCTAGTACCGATCTTGCCAGGGCTACCCACAAAGGCAGAACAATTTCCTTGCTCCTAGTTCTTCTTTCTTCTTAATCCAGGGCTCAAAGAACGTTTTGGATGTGACATTGTACTGAGGCCTTATGTTTAGCCTGTGATCAATCATAACTTACAAATATTTAGCTGCTGCCTCCCAGAGGTCTCATCCCCTCCAAGCACAACCTCTGTTCTTTGTTCCCATGACTCCATGACTGCTCAGAAAAAGTCTTTGAGACACAAAATACTTGGAAGCTGAAGAAGTGGTCTGGGGAAGTGACACCACAAAATGCTCGCATCAGGGTGTTTTGTGGACTGGGCACTCCCATGGATGGAGAGCTCAGTGAGATCATGGCTGAGCAGGGCAGGGCTGTGGGGACCTGGAGACCAGCCCTGATGCAGCATCACCATGGCAGGGACCTATGGCCCTGACAGGCTAAAAAGGGGGCCTGAGCTGTGGATAGCAGGGGGAGGGGGAGGTCAGGAGACTGGGCAGAATGAGTCAGGCCTGTCAGTGCCCTGAGGCCGCAAACAGCTCATCCGGCTCTTACGTGTCTCTCCAGGTGCCACGGTTGGCTGTGTCTGTAAGTAGGATGTGGTGGAGGGTAGACTTGAGGTCTATCCAGGCACAGTCACTCTTAGGTTCCTTACTTGAACTGGGCTGATACACTTGTTCCTTCTGGACACCTCTAATGAGTACACTGGCAGCTTTACTGCTTATGCTTGCAACTTTTCTCTCCTCATTGGTCACACTGAAACACACAACTTTAGCTTTAACACTGTTGACTGAGATGATCTACTCCAACCTGTTGCACTGAGTCAAGGTATTTATGATTTATTCCTGAAAAACTTACGCTTTTGGTTTTGTTTTTTTTTTAAATTTTCCCTCAAGGAACCTTCAGAAAGCAGGTACCACCACCTTCCTGGTTTTTCTCTTGCAGTGACTGCCTGTTTTTTTCGTTTAGAAAGTTTTCCACTGCCTCTGGCTTTTATCTTTTATACAGCAAAATAAACTGATTTGTCCTGGTCCTGCCCCTTCTGCATTTGTACAGCAGTTGTCTTCTTGGAAGAATTTTCTCATACCTCTTATAGCCCTCCATTTCTTAGACTAATAAGGCAAAATTCATCCCACTTTCTTATTTTTCTTCTTCTTCTGTCCATCTCTTTGTTGTTTAAATTTTTCTTGAAGTACAGTGCCCCAACAGGTTCCTACACCATAGCTGTGATTTTACCAGCTCCAGCTAAAATAATTATCACCTACATCTTGCATATGACACTTGTAATAATCCTTAAATCCTTCATTTAAATATCAATTGCCTTAAATATTTAGATATACACTGAAGTCAAGTGCATTTTATGACATTTGCTCACTTGGAAAATTCAGTAAAAGACACTTTCTTCTACATTAATTGGGGAGATTGCAGCAAATTATGGAATGGGTACTGAGATCTTAAATATTTTTGAATTTTGTTATTTTTGTCTTAGCTTGGCTTTTTCTATAAAAATGCATGCGTAGGCTTCCTTGACTGCTTTGCATCATTCGTTGTCTGACTTGGTATGCTCTAGGTCAGGTCACATATATATCATTTCTGAGTAAGGAAATTCATTATTTCAGATCAAGTAAAATAACCTTGACTTATCACTAAAAAGAGTAATTGTCTGGAATGTCTGCTTTTAAGTCTACTATTATGTGCTACAAGTAAATTATTGTGTGAGTGGTACAATAAGCAGGGATATTTCTGAGTGACAAAACAAGCAATGCAAGCTATAAGTAGTGTGAAATTTTGTGTCAACTCCTCATGTTTGTCATTAGTCACAAAGGCAATAACAAGAAATCAATTATGGACATGGGATAACTGAAAACGGAATTCTAAACCATTTCTCGAAAATAGGTCATATTTCATGATGCTGGCTCCTAGCTTTTCTTTGTGCTTGTTTTGGATTATTTGCTGAATAAGAGCCAGCTATAAAATATAGTAAAAGGTATGATAGATTTGACTTTGACAGATGATGTCCTTTCCTCTGTTCAGACATCATCAGTCAGGACTAACGTGGAGTTTCAGCATTACCACACGGCACTCAGTCAGCTAAAGAACATATATTTTTCTGAAAACTACTAGCCCTGCTCCAACTGAAAAATAAAAAATAATACTATTATCTTTTTATGGATATTTATGCTCAGTAAATGACCTTTCTTATCCTCCTTGGGATTTTTCTGAGAAAACATTTTTCTCCAGTGAGACGTCATTTTGACCGTAATATTCATTCTTTTAAAAATCATTGATGTGATGCCGAATATGAGATGAAGTCTAAAGAAGAAATGAAAGTATTTGTCTTGTTGCAAAACCCCCCTGGGTTCTTCTGTTGAGCAGTAAAGCTAAGTGAATGAAGTGAACATTAATTTTTGAGCATTTAATGTATTTAAATGAGACATTGTTTCTTCAGTGATGTACCTTTTCCTGGAAGCCAAGGATTACATATAAAGAGAATGGAAAACAAAGTGTTCAAGGAATGCAATCTGAGGTTCATAATAGAAAACATTCACCAAAATGCTGTTAATTAGGGATGAAACAAAGTTATCTGAAGAAGGGTTAGAAACATTGTCAATATTGAGTTAAGTCTTCTGTGAAGGTACTTGTAAACATATTTGTTGAACGATTGCGGTTAAAACACGTATTCCTTTCTGAGACAATCTAAATAACCTGTCTGTGGAGCATAATGAAAGGGTAATTTTCCCAAACAAATCTATTATGATGAATTGTTTGCTGACAGACATCACACTGAAGAAAATAAAAGAATAAATCATGTAACTGCTGAATTTGATAAGCCCTCTGTATGAGAAACCCTTTCCCTCAAACACACCACATCATAAATCCTCTACAACCGCCCCCAAATTTAGGACAAATTCCATTCTGGATTTGAATTTGTAATCTCAGGCTGTCTCCAGCTATTTAAAAATGTTATGTTTTTCTGCTACATGGATACAGTTGTATTGTTATAGCTATGTGGGTTTCGTAGGCAGATCCAGTGCCTTTCACTAGACCAACTGATAGAGCTACTCAGATCTGAAAAAGAAGATATCTTCAAATGAGTCAGATTATAATTACACATAATAAGAGGAAGGCAAAAGAAAAATTATGAAAGCAAAATCTTCACAAGAGGTTTAAGAAATTGATTTATTTACGTCTCTTCTGTAGGTTATCTGAGACCAAAAGTAGTGGCTCTTTCTGCTGCATGGAGATTAATTTCCTTTCATTTGAAGGTTCAGTCCACAGTAAACATGCTGTAATAACTCATGCATGTTGCATATCCCCCAACACTGGGTGCTCTCACTACAGCCTTGATCTTCTGGGAACTCTGAGAAAATTATGATAATGATTCAGCTTCCAGAACAAAAAAAAAATGAAGGAAGAAATGATTTGAGGACAGACATCATCTAATGAATGGAGATGACGCAACTGTGTGTTCTTGCCTGTCTCTTTCCAGTGTCTTACCTTGACAATTAGTAGCAGAGAGCCACCCCTTTCCCAGGACAAGGATTCATTTCCCTCTGCTGTCAGAGATGTAGTGGGAATATACAATGTGAGAAACTATTTTGAGCTAGAATGGCAAGGGAAATGATCAGGACAGCAAATGGATATAAACGGTAAGAATGATTGTCATGGATCACACTGAAAAATCAGTGTGGTACCAGAGAGAAAGTGAGATGTGAAGAGAAGATGTTTAAGGTACAACTGTTCCAAGAGAGTGGATATATTCTTAAAAGCTCAGTCTTAGAGACAGAAGGAGCTGTAATGTCAAAGGAAAAGAAAACAAAACCAAAGTTGGAATGGAATTTTATCGCATTTTGCAGCATTTTACTGGGAATAGGAGCTTGCTCTATGATATGCATATTTCTACACAAAGCCAAATCCAAATTAAGAAACCTCAGACATGCGCTATATATGTGTTAGGCTGACTTTGAAAAGTATCATGGGGAAATATGGGAAAAAGAATAAATTATTAAAAATACTCCATAATGAAAAGTGGGTAAATAGACGTTTCCAGAATAGGCTTTAATTGCTCTAAACAGAATATGTCAGTCTCAGAAGACATATCTATCCCTACACAGAGAAAAAAGCAAGATGAAAAAACCTGACCCCTTCCATGATTAAATCACAGCATTGGTTAGTCAGTTGGCTTCAGAAGATGGAATAGCAGTCCATAGAAATGGACCTAAGTGGTGAGACACACTGTTACGTGCTGGAAAACAAGAAAGATGCAAACAAGTTTGACAGGAGAAAACAAGTAACAGGAAATCATTTTTTAATCAAAGGCAGGAAATCTGTGAACTTTTATCAAAGCAGCCAAAACATTCCTGCTGCCTTCCTTATCAGCAAAAAAAATATATGTGGGAACCACCATCTTTTTAGGCATTTAAGATATGTTGATTCTGTGAAGCAGGATGAGGGGATAAGGAACTGCTACAGCTGCCACAGCACTGAAGTTAAAAATTCATTTAAATTAAAAGAAAAATTTACATGGGACAGGAGAACAATGGCATAATCTCAGTTGGAAGGGACTTATGCTCTAATCCTTCAGTTCAGAGGACAATTCTGAGATGAGAATGGGTTGCTCAGCATTATGTCCAGTTGGGTGTTGAATATCTTCAAGAAGGGAGATCTCACAACACCTCCAGACTGCTTATGTTCATAGTGATTTTTTCCCCCCTTCATTGTACTCCCTGCTCCTGACACCTGGTGCAGCATATGATGACATCTGCTATGGAGGACAGAAAGAATAACAACAAGTGAGATGTTCTGGATGGCAAAAGTCATAATCCACTCGTAGTCAAAGATGCCTCCTCCGACTGTTCGCTCAACTCTTGCTCATATTTTGACTAACACACAGCTCATGCTATGGTCTGATATACGCTAAGAGCATTGCTGTCAGGTCAAAGCAAGAGCAATAAATAGTCAGGAAACTATAGAGAGGAAGAGATAAGGATAATTAAGGAGCCATTACCACCTGGAGCTCACTGTCTCCTGCAATCAAAATTCTTGCATATTTATTGTCTGGCAGCCTTTTCAGAATCTACTAATTTATGGAAGTGGTGAAGACCAAACTCCCAAAACGAGAAGCATAAGTACATCATCTTATCCCAAAAGTTTTTGAACTGGACCCAATAGCAGTTGGACTGCTAAAGGCTTCATGTTTCCCTGTGTGATGCAGGGGCTGCCCACATCATGTTAGAAAGGGAAGGGGGAAAGCATTGACTGGAGGACCAAGATACTGTCTCTAACATTCTTCTTCCTTTGAGGATGCAGTGAGTGACTTGTGTATTTTTTAGAGTCAGAGTCTAGATTGTGATTATGCTATTGTGTGCAGATGATTAAGAATTTGACCTGATCTGCAGGGCATCCAATTCACCAACAAATATGTGTAACTGAAATTTTAGATAGTAGGAAAGCTATGGTGATTCTTAGAAAATCTGTGTAATGACAAACTACAGTGATTGCTAAAATCTTTATATAATAATAAACACTTAAGTATAATGAGACCCTGTGGCCAGTTCTCATTCTATCCATGGTTCTTAAAAGAACGTACCTGTCCCCATCGTATCGGATAGCATTGGATGACACCTCATAGTTAACAAGAATTTCCTTTGCTGGAAATTTTGTCAATTGCACCTTATCCTTTTGCTGGGAAACGCATGACCTTGTCTTCTCTGTGCACCCTATGCCCTCTATATTGTCCCACTACATAGCTGAAAACAGTAATAAAATCTCCTCTAGCCTGCATTTTTTTACTGAAGAACAAAACTTTGCACTCCCAGGCTCCTTTCTCACACCTTGAACTCTAGCCTTTGGCCCTCTGGGTGGCCATCCATTAGAATCATTCCATTTTGTCAGTTCATTTCTTGTACTGTGAAGCCCAAAACTAGACACAATATTCCAGACGTGGTCTCATTAGTGTTGGGCAATAATGACTTCCCTTGACCTGCTGGCGCAAATTCTTATAATGCAGCCCAACATGTGGTTTAGTCTTCTTTGGTGCAAGGGTGCTTGGTGTCTCATGTTCAACTGGGTGTCTACCAGATTGTCCAGGTCCTTTTCTGCAAAACTGCTTTCCAGCCACCAGTCTGTACTGGCACATGGGATTGTCCCTTCCTAGGTGCATGTAGCAGTTCACATTTGTGTTGGTTTCACCAACCATTTTATGGTTGGTGAAATAATAAAATTTGCTGCAGGAGGCTCATATAATTACCAAATAAATTAGAGGGCATAGGTAGAAATGACTGAAAATACGTAAAAATATAGATTTTCAGCATGTATGGCAAGACTGATTGCACAGTTATTATGTGTTACAGCTCCTTGAGTAGGATAAAATTGGTGAATATATTTCATGTGGACTTTGACAGTCTTTCGATAAGATTGCCTATAAATTGCTAGGAAAATAAAATTAATCATAAAATGAGAAGCATAGTTCTGTTATATCTTAGAAACTGGCTAAAATGAGAAAGACACATGGTTCATTTTTAACAATATGACCAGTTAATGACCTGTGCATTTTGCCTGTAATGAGATTGTCTTGGTTAAAACCATTTTTCAATCATTTGGAAAATGGAATGGAAATGTGACAATCTTCATACAGCACAAAATTGCTTAATTTGGCAGTATTTTGGAAGATTGAAAAACTTGCAACATAACTAAATTGACAGTGCTATGGCAGATAGTTCCATATGGCCAACAGCAAGATTGCACAGATTGGAAAGAATTTTTTTATTTCTTGTGCAAATGGCTGGGCTCTAAATTCATTTTAGCCTCATATCTCCAAATAACTCTTGGATTCTGTGCTAAAATAGCGTTAAAAGTTCCTGTATTTTGAAAAAGTCTTTCCTGTGGTAAGTTGTTCTAATTTCTGATTAGAAAGAATTTGAAGGAGACATAAGGAGACAGAAGATGAAAGGATTTTATATGTAGAGAAAAAGAGTTATTAGAAATGTAGGAAGTTCCGTAGAAAAAAAGCTACCACAATAACAGTCCTGTAGAAATAAATAATAATAATAAAAATTATTTAGGAAGAAACAACTAGACTGACTGTAGCAAATAGAGTAATTATATGCAAAGATACTCTAAAATAAGTGACAAACCGAACTTATATTGAAGGCTAAAAGTACAAAAGCAAAGATACTGAGGTAGAAATATAGGAAACAAAAACTTTAAAGGAAATGTTTTTGCATTAACAAGTAAATGACCTGTGGAAATACGTACTGCTGGCTGTAACTGATGCTAAGAAAAATAGAAGAACACTAAAAAGGAAAACATTTAAAGGAATAAAAAGAAAAATTACAAACATAAAGGACTGAAACTATGAATCTTATGAAAGTCACATTTGCATGTGCTCATCATTGGGCTCAGT
The DNA here is from genome assembly GCA_020746105.1 of Trogon surrucura. NCBI lineage: Eukaryota > Metazoa > Chordata > Aves > Trogoniformes > Trogonidae > Trogon > Trogon surrucura. The sequence goes on from CM036622.1 coordinate 35,469,355, forward strand.
TGAGCTGGGGAGGTCGTATGACCTGTGTCCAAAGATTTTGACCAGCTGTTTTCCATGGACTTTAAATGAGAGATAAGCTGCTTTGCAAATCTCCCATTTCTGAACCTTTATTTGAAGCTTTTGTTATTGGTAATGTCAGAAGTGGGACTTTGGGTTAGGTATGTCCTAGGTTGGATCTAGTAACATTTATCTTTCTCTTACGCTAGTGCCAAGAGAAGGGGTTGAAAGTGTGGTGTAGACCCTGGCATAGAGACTGCTGTGCTCTTGCGGCAGCATGTGAATGGAAGTGTGCTAATTTAAGACTAGTTATATATCTCAGCAAGGAGGAATAAACCTTGCCGACTGTGAGTTTATAGAAACATCAGATACAAATGTCTCCAGCATCTGCAAAACATGAATTTATAAAATTGTAAGATGGGATTTTCTGATTCACTTTGTCCTAGTGTAAAGGACAAAACAAGAACTGGGTGATAGTTCTGCAGTGGTGATAATGGAATAGAGCTCATGGAGAAACCTGAAATATCATCCGTAACTCATGTTCTGTGTCTTGGCACTGCTACAGACTTTTTCTGCTGAGAGATGTCTGCAGTGCGGAGGCACCACAAGCTGAGCTAAGCACATGCTGTCCGCTTTCACTGTAGATTCCGCTTGGACTCCTACATTTTTTAATGCATTTTTATGGCTCCATTCCCTACAGACTTTTTTTTTCCAAATAGCCAATAAAAAAAGGAAACATCAAATAAAAGAAGAAAACTTTCACACATGAAAGTATTGGAAGTTAATTCACATTCAGAGCAGCTTAAAAAGTTGTTTATCAGAGGCAATCCATCATCCATATAATTTTCATGTTTTAAAAGGCACCTACTATCTTTCACAAGACTTATTATGATCTAATATGCAACCGTTAACAATAACAGTAGTTTAGTCAGTTAACAGGAACTACCAGGCAATATTTGGAAAACGTAGTATTTCCTATCCAGTATTGTTGTGAATGAGGATTATGATATAGTACAGAAAAGCAGAGGGCTCACCAGACACATAGCAATTTTGATGGGTCTGATTTGTGGGACATGTCTGACCACACATTTTCTTTCAAGAAATGAATTTTTTTTTGAAACACAGACAAATGCACAAATACTTCTTTGAAAAAAAAAAAAATTATCTTCTAAAATGTTCCGAAACCTTGCAATTTTATTTGAAAATCATCATGCTACTAGGACTTGATGTAATAAAATATAGTTGTCAGGATTCCAGGTAAATAATTTGTAGTGAAAATTAATTTTAGGTGTTCCATTTCTTACAGATTGCCACTATTTTGATATTGCAAGCTGTGTCTGAAACCAAGCCTTGAGCCAAAGCCACACCCATCTCCATATTTGTATTTAATTTCCAAGACCAAATTTTCAATTTTAATGCAAATTGGAGAGTGTATTTTTTCCCTCACGCCAAAGAAAAAGTGTCTTGATTTCTTCATCATCGTAGGTTCACCCAGAGCTAGAGGTAAACCAGTTTCAGCACCAAAGAAAATATGCACATTTTACTGCCCTGTACAGTACATTTGCTGGTACTGCAAAGATCAGGTGTACATTTCCAGTAGTTTTTATCACATGTACTTTGCACAACTTCTTAACCTTTACTAACAATTCAGTGATAATTACAGAGCTAAACTGTTTTTGGTTTGCCTAAATCACATCTTGCATGTATGGTGACTCTCAACACACTGTCAGTCAACTTAACAACCTGCGTATAATAATCTCTTTTGAAAAGCGAGGCAGATCCCTGAAACACTGACACATCTTATATAGTGAGTCACATTCCTGGCTTCTGACCCGGGCATCAGTCTCTGCATCTTCACACTTGGATATGCCATAGAGTATCATTTCTGATTCTAAACAAATGGAGGAATTGTTATATCTTTAATATATCCCAATTGCAGAAAAGGGTCTATATATCTTTTTAAGTGAGAAGCATTTATATGGTGGCATCCTGCAGTGGTGTTAAATGCACTTTGTGTGTTATAACATCTGTGAAGCTGATTAAAATAATTGGTTTTGATAATCCATACAAGACCCTTGTAATTTATTTACAAATGAGTAACACAGAACAAAGAAATGCTGCTATGAGAGTGGATGTTATGTTAGTAGTAGATTTTCAGATGTTATAATCTACTCAGATTGAGCAAAAACACAAGAGAAATTTATGTTCCTTCGTAGTACTTCATTGTGTCTGGCCGGGTCCAGAAATGATTCCCAGCAAAAAAAAACCCCTCTTTTTTGTGTTATTCAGTCTGCATTGTAGCATGATTTGTTGGCATGCCTTTGTGCAGAGAAACCCAGGTTAATTGTTCATCAACATCTTGTAGCAAGAAGAGATACTCTGATTTGTCTGGATTTCATATCAAACCTAGATACCTTCTGGAACACCTTGTGACTGTGTATGAAGCTTAATTTTGGATCCTTGTTGTTCATTAACATTTTTAGTATTTTTAGGTAAAACATGTCCCGATTAATATTTTTATGCTTGTTTGCCTTTAAGTCTAGTGAAGCATCACTGAAAAGTTGCTCCAGTATTGCAGCATCAGTGCTGTAATGAGACAGTACTGTGAAGCTGGGGCAAGAAAGGGTAACAGACTTCTTAAGACAGAGATATGGAGTGACTTGCCCAGAATGGAATGGAAGAGAGATGATGGCATGTTTTAGATGTAAAGACTCCTGCTGGATTCCCTGCAGACACAGCTTTTCATGAAAAAGAGGGGCAGATATCTGCAGAATAAGGAACCTTTCATCTTTATCTCTTCCCTCTGAGCCCATCAAGACCTCCCCATGTGAAATTTGTACATCTGGGCAGCTGGAGGTTTTTAGATGGAAACATGTCTGGCAAACCGTCAGGAGGAAGTTATTTACTAGGAATAGGTGAGTTGGCATCAGTCCCCTGGCACTTGGAGGTGTTGTGGGAAACTGGTTCTAGCTGAATTGTGCTTCTGGAAGAAAAGAGAAATCTGAAAAGGGGCATGTATCACAGAAGAAAGAAGAAATAAGTATACATATTTTCCAGCTTTCTTAGGTTGTTAGGGTCCATAGCACTGAGATACCACCTTGCTGCACGTGCAAAAACACAAGATAGCAAATATCTCCCCAGGAGGAGAGTGCCATAGCACTGAATCAGATCTGAGCTGTAGGGTCTAAGGGACGATTTTACCATGTTTGTGGACCAGTAGGAGCAGGAAGGTAAGTTGCCCCCAGCTAAGGTGGGAAGCAGGGAAGCAAGCCAAGGGAGCTTTACTTTATTCCTCTTCTGGTTTAATAAATAATGAAGCTCTGCAGTGAGGGTAGGGTACCTCAGATACAATGTGTTAAAACACTAAATGATTTAGACAAACTGCACCAGGTGCTTTTTGGCTGAGTGAAGAATTAAGACTCCTGGACTAAGTGCTTTCCTGCTGAGCTACAGCTAAGGTGAATTTTCACAGTAACTGTATTTTTGAGCGCCTTTGCAACAGTCCCACCACTGGACACCACAACAGAGCCACTACGCTTGCTGCTGAAGAGACTGTCTTAGGCTTAGCTTTTGGAAACTTTGCATCAAAATCAGCCTAGGTTCTCCATTTGGTCACAAGAAATTTAGCAAAATTCGTATGTGCAGTTGCAGAGCTACAGCTCTCTTCAGACACGCAAGAAGAGCTCTAATTCCTGGCACAGCATAACAGATCAGAAACAACTTTCTGTTTTTTGATGATGGTTTGATTCACAGCTAAATTGTAATTACATAGGAAATACAAATGTAAAGGTATGTAGCAGGGAGAGGTGCTTTTTCTTGTTCAAAAGCGTCTTGCAATTCTGTGGGTGGTCGCATAATTCAGTGAACGCCCACAATGGCAGGTTTTCTATCAGCTGGCTCTGCAGAGCCCAGTGCCGTGGCACGCTTTGCCGAAACACTCCAGGGCACTCTGTCTTTGCTAGAAGGTAAAACTGGCGCTGGAAGCATCATTTCAAAAAGGATCATGTTTGGGAAAAAAAAAATCGTGAAGAGAACAAATAGCATGTAAATCAGGATTATACTGCTTTTACCGGGCGGGGTTTTTAATCCTCACTTCCTCAATGAAGTACAAAAGTAGAGTCACTAAAGCGTCTGATAGAAGATGATGGTTTAGGATTTTTGTATTTGTATGTAAGTGTCTGGGAAGGAATAGTCAGAAGTTCTCCATAAGCCACTTTGAAAATGTGAGTAAGTCTGCATGTCAAGATTTGCTGAGTCCCTGCTATCTGTTTTTTGGGCCACACAGTTTGTTTCTATCTCTTTAAATTGAAAATTCTCATTGGAAATTGAATGTTCTGTATCTATAACTTTGACTATCTGATGGTTTATATGTTGTCTGCTGAGACATTTAGATTATCAAATTGTAGCAAAGCATGGAGAAAATGAGCTGTGGCTGCAAATAACTACGTAAAAACTGTCCCTTCTTTCCCAGTAATATAATCCTGTCATGCATCTGCGTCCAATCTGCTTACTTCAGTGACAAAAATATGGTTTTGGCCTGGGAAGCAAAGCAAAGCCTCCAAAGTTCTAGCACACTAGCTGAATTCTGACTCGAGTGTTGCCAGTCAGTGGATTAAGTTGTGATTACAAGATGTTTATTACCTAACAGAAAGCTGCCTGCGTTTGGGTTTTGTTTTCCTCTCATCGCTGTCACCAGCCTATGTCTGCTTTCACTGCTTGCGATCAGGAATGGATTAAGGCTTCAAACGGTGCCCAGATTTACCAAAATTGACGGGTGCTCCAAAAGGCTCCTTTACTGCCTCTCCCCACCCAGTCTGCCCAACAGCTCCCTCCTTCCTCCGTCTCCCCGCAGGATGCCATCTCGTCTCCCCCAGCTCCTGAGCCCTTGATGTCTCAGCCAAGGGAGGCAGCTGAGCCGCCCCGGAAGGGCGGCTGGCACCCCTCCCACCACCTCTGCCACCCTCTGCTCTCAGCCCTGACTCCCGCCTGCGCCCCGGCTGCTGCTGACCACAGATCGGAGGCCCCAGGAGGGCGGCTTAATCCCCTCCTGCTGATTCTGGGGCTGCGGGAGGCAGAACCACAGCTTGCTTTTGTGGTGCAAGAGAGGTTTGTAGCAGGAGAATCTGTAACAAGATTTGGGCTCGCAGCCGAAGCTGATTGCATTTAGAAGGTGAGGAAAGGATACATCATATCCCTACAAAATGTCAGCAGTACAAAATAATTTATATCTGCACTTCACACAAAGGCAAAACTGAGCAATGATTAAAAATCAAGTCTGTGTTGTTATTTTGCTGTGGCATCGTAATAGAAGCAGTATAAACTACAGGTGAAAACATGCTGAAAGTCTCTATTTTCAGACACTTACAGTCATTAAAAAATAAAGTGCTCAAGGGCATGAAAATTGTCAGACCAAAAAGATATTTTTTTCCTTTTGAAAGTCTATCAGCATTGTAGCTGGCCATTTATAACACTGGCATGCTGGGAGCCTCCTGCTCCTGGGTCAAAATTATTTCAGCCCTGCTAGCTTTTATGCATAGACTTTCTTCCTTGTTCTTTCTATACGTGAGGCACAGAGAGACTGTCTGAAGATGTCGATGGGAGATTGCAGACACGCTGCCTGAAGTCGTCTGTGGGTTCCCACTGCCAGCAGGTCCCCTGGAGTCCGTGGCTTGGAGACACCATAGTGGGTGGAACCACACAGCCCCAAAACAATGCCCCTACAGTACAGTTCCCTTGCTTATTTTAAACAAACCAGTGGCTATTTCTTGAGGCTGAGGAGTATCAGAGTCCCGTAGCAGCTATAGAAACCCATTGCATTCTTTCTCAGAGTCAGCCCAACAGCAGCAACCCATGTATGTGTGCGTGTACTCAGGATATATTCGTTTGTTTGCACACACACACACATACACAGGCACACACACGTGCACAGCATCACTGATTGTCCCTCTTTTGATCTCTGTGAAAGCTAATTCAAGCTGGCTTATGATTTTATTGATATCAATGTCTAGAACTCCAATCAGCTTGAAAAATCAGAACTTCTGTGCTGTCATCATTAATAATGCCTCAGAAAATTGTCATCTTTTAAGTGCAACTGGAATTTGAATTATGGAAACCTCAGGAGAGTAAATAGCAAGTAGTTTCTGAACAAAAGGAGGTAAAACTATGATAAAAAAAAGTCAAGATTTTAAATCAACTGGATTATTTAATGACCTGTTAGTCATAAGCTGTTTGATTTAACTTCTTTAGCTTTACAGATAGGTTCTTTCTTGCATTAGGCTTTTTTAAATACTAGACAACTGTTCTATTTGAAATAGATTAGGGACTGTAGATCCAGTTATGAAAAAGAGATACAGGCTAGGAAATCTCCTGAGTCTTCTCTGTTGCTGTTTATATGATCCTGTGTCTTTTAGGGCAGATCAGAATACTACACAGACATTAACGAGGGAATAAATTATGGTTTGAGTGTCACTTTAATTAAGCAGTGGCCGAGCATTTTCTACAATAGGGAAGGAACAATTCTCTGTTTGTAGTCCTGCCATTTAACCCTGTGGTTAGCAGCTCTGTTTGTCTCTTTTACATTAATCTGCAAATTTCTAATAATTTTACTGTATATAAAATGTCAGTCCTGCCAAGTAGCTCTAGTGCCGACCTCCTACTGTACTGCACACAGTGAGCTGAACAGGGGTGTTACTCTTGGCATCAGCCTGTAGCACACGTTTTGGGATAAAGAGGTTCAAAGACCAGTCAGGCAGCCAAAACAGAGGCTGAAACAAATGTAGCAGACCACAGTTGGCATATTATTTATTTTGTTAATCAATGCTGATAGTAAAGCCCTTTCCAAGAAGTCATTCAAGTCTGATACGATTTCTTTTTGAAGCTGTGGTTCATTAGAACCTATTTTGTTATTGGTATTAAGGTTTGCCACATATGAAGACTCAGGCTCCAGGCACCAGGTCAGACACAAGCAGTTTAATAAGATTCAGATGATATAGAAGCTATCAGAGGTATAAAATTCCTGACTTGAAATAACAGCTCCTGTTTCTGGCAGGCCATAATATCAGTAAACTGCAGTTCCGCTTTCTGTTTACTGTAGATGGTTCTGATTCACAGTGAAATTGAAATTACACAGGAAATCAAAATATTCAGGCTTAAAGGTATGCAACAGAGAGGCTTTTTTACCCTTCCAAGATTACTTTATAATTCTGGGGAGTGAGGGCATTTTGCAGTGTTTACCACACTAAATGTGTGATAGGAAAAAAGGTAATGTAAAGATATACTATTCTTCACCCTCCAAAATTACAACATGCGTAGTCTAAAGACACGTGGTTGTAGAGATTGACATTTCTTATTGTTTAAAAAGCTGCTCCTGGCATTTAACATGAAAAAGTATGATGCAGAAAGAGAAGAGCAGTATTGGAGAGAAACATCTGCAAATGTATCTAGCTCATCAATAACTCCTTATTTAAGCTCTGATGGGAATTTTTGCATAGAAATGAGGTTAAATCCCTAAGCAGTTGCTAATCCTCCACTTAGAGTTGTAAATTTCCTGCTGAACAGTATTCTTGTGGGTGAAGAGAGTCAGTCTTTGCACATGTGTTTACATGTATGTATGTATATGATACACCTGTGTTTATTTTAATTGCAGAACACAGAATTTAAAAGAGAAAATGGATTGATAGAAATTTTCATATTCTTTTTTTTGTCATTCACAGAAGATCTGCTACTTCTGGTTAGAAGATCTGCCATGCTGACAATGAATTTACAGCTTGGAAATGAGCCAGCTTCATCACCTATTTATCTCCTATTTAGTTAGCAAGTGTTATTGGCAAATTGCACCAACATACTACCATTCCTTTCTTTCTGAGAGAAATGGAAAAACTTAAAAGATGTTCAGTATTTTTTGTGTGAAGTGTGGATTACCAGTGAGGATGATAGAAGCTTCAGCAGCAAGGAAAAAAAGAATGAAAGCTGGCAGAAATTATGTGTTCTTTCATGCTCTTTTAACTGAATCTTTGGCCCACTGTGATTACAGGGGAATTATATTCTGATACATATATATATATATATATATATATGTGCTTATATATATATATATGTGTGTTTGTTTTGGGACATCTAGACAGGCCACTCTTTAATAAAACATGCTGTCCCTGGATGTATTAAAAACCTCCATGTTCTCATTTCAGAGCTGTTCTCAAACTCAATAATTAATTCTACAACTCATATTCATAATTACCATTATCATCTCTTTTTTTAATAATGAGTTTAAATTCCACAGAAACCTGGCTTCTTTTCCTCCCTCTCTCTCCACACAGAAAAGCTGTTGAATAAGCACAATCTATTTCTTATCTTTCAGGAATTCAGGCTGTTCACAGCGTAAGCAGCTAAGCTGAAAGATTTAATTCATCCTGTTCATTAAAATTCAAATAATTATAAAGTCAGAGATGTTAACTTTTCGGTTATTACAATACAGCTGGCAAACAGAGAGTGTTGCACCAGCTGGGAGACTTAAAACCTCATCTTTGGTGGCCAGGTAATTTTATTTAGCAGTTTAGCAGGATTTTAAATCAATACTTCTGAGAAATCTACTTTATGAAATTATTATTATGAGTAATTGATTTAAATGTGCTTTTCACAATCTCACGATATTTCACATTACATACATGTAGGGATTTTTTCAAATGCCCGTGGGTGTGTTTCTTGCTGTCTTTAAATACTAGATAAAGTTCAGTGTAGAGAAGAATAAACCACGATCCCTTTAAGTTCTGATTCTGCAATTTTAATGGGCAATTGCACTTAATTATACAAGGTGGATGGGACTGCTTGAAACATTTGTGCTCAGGAGACAGGATAGAGCTGGATTTATAACATTTGCTGAGGCATTTTTTATTCCTTGTTCTAACTTTTGCTCTCTGAAAGTGTGCCTTGAAACATTTTTCCTCCCTAGCTACATTTGTCTTCTCAGCACAAAACTTAAGATGCTTCCACTGAAAAAGTTAAGTGTGTAGTTAGCTACAAAGCTTCAGCATTGTCACACTTAAAGATGAAATATTTCCACCGCGGCATTTCCTTTATGGTATATTTTCACCTGCTGGTGCTACTGGTCAGAAATCATAGAATCGTAGAATCATAGAATGGCCTAGGGTGGAAGGGACCTTAGAGATCATCTAATCCAACCTCCCTGTCACAGACAGGGACGCCTCTCTACTAGATCAGGCTACCCAAGGCTCTGTCCAACTTGGCCTTGAACACCTCCAGGGAGGGGGCAGCCACAACATCTCTGGGCAATTTATTCCAAAGTCTTGCCACCGTCGTACTGAAGAATTTCTTCCTAAGATCTAATCTAAGTCTATTCTCCTTCAACTTAAACTCATTCCCCTTGTCCTATCAGTTGACGTTCTTGTAAAAAGTCCCTCCCCAGCCTTCCTGTAGGATCCTTTCAGGTCCTGGAAGGCAGCTATTAAGTCCCCCTGAAGTCTCCTCTTTTCAAGACTGAACAATCCCAGTTCCTGCAACCTGTCCTCATAGCAAAGGTGCTCCAACCCCTGGATCATCTTTGTTTCGAATGAGTATGGTTTTAGCAGCTGTAAAATGAATGTCCACCCTTCGGGATACTCCTACAAACTTCAGAAGCACTGGCATTCATTTACTGCTTAATTACACTTTTTCCTTGGTTATCTGCTAGAAAATGGACTCGGCTCCTCCAAGGCTTGAAGACTGGTGGGAATGAGTGGGACAGAGGCAAGGTGTTCATAACACAGCCAGGCTGGCCCCATTTATCAGCCAGATTTCAGCTTTCGACTTGCCGTGAAAGAAATAGACTAGAAATTGGACTGACCAGCAGGTGATGGTTACACAATACAGATGTGCAGTCCAGCATGTTTGTGGGTGCAGTCATCTGGATGATGAGTGTAAGGAGACTGTTTGGGCCAAGGAGTGGAGGTCACTTGGAAACCTGATGCTTTTTCATGTGATCACAGATTCTAGTAATCCTTGTAGGGCAAAAGAGTATTCTCTGAAACCAGCCTTGAGACACATGAATAACTACTGTGTTATCGGGCAGCCAAAGGTATTCCCAACACAACTCCTAGCAATGTATGCAAGGACAGTAAGAGAAAAATTTGTGGGCAATAAGATAGGAAATTCCTAGCACTATCTTCGCACCCCTTCTTAAACGAATAGCTCTCTCCAGCCTTTTATACTACGTGATTAGAAAGAGTTAAATGAGCATGATTGCCATGGAAATTTCTTAGGCATTAATGTTTTCTACTTCTTCTGTATTGAATGCCCTTGTGATAGAAGAGAAAGAACAAACATCAAAAGTACCTTTTAACTTCACAATTCTTTCTAAATTTCTTTAAACTTATAGGCTATACTGCTGGCTTTCAAACTTCAAAGCATGCAGGAAGATCAGGGTCACACAGAAAATTATTTCTTACAGTTTAATAAAATATGCATGTGAATTGTATGACCTGCCAGAGAAATTATTTATGTGTTAATGTAATGTTGTAACATTAATTACACACTTTCATTTCTTCCTTAGTAGCTTCTTTACCAGCAAGAACAGTACCAGTTCTAAATTGGGTTTGAAACATATATTGTGTCACCAAAGCTTAAATTATTTCCAGACTGAATGGCTTTTTCATTTCCACAAGATAACAATCTTTTCAATCTTTTCCTCTTTTTTTTTTTTTTTTTTTTTTTTTTTGTATTTGGGAAAAAGGAAGCAACTGAGATCTTTTACCTTTAACTCAGAGGATTAATGACGGATCATTACTATTGTAGTCCATACATACTATTGTAGTCCATACATACTCTATTTACTGATAGTTGCAGAAATGCCCATTGCATGTTTTTTGTGAATAAGTCACACATCTTTTATTTATGGTCATCATTGTAGAGTACTTAATTCCATAGGATCGGTCCCTTTGGATTTCTTTCCTTAGGGGAATTTCTACCTCTCTTTCTATGGTACACACATGATTAAAATCATGTATATGTTAGCATAAAGATGTATACCGAGTCTTATCTTCTGACTTACTATTCATATAAAGTTCTTAATTGGTCTGGAAAAAGTTCTATGTCACTTATTTCAACAGTGTCCTGTTGTGGCTCTACAGTTCAATTCTAAATTGTCTGGAGGCAGTGAGAATAAAAGAAAATAGGTTCTCCTCTTAACTACCATAGAAACTTTCTGCATGGTCTTTGTAAATCACCTACTTGTGTTTTAGTTTTCACAAATGTAATCCTGAGGCCTGACTTCATTAAGGTAGATTGAAATCATTCAAGGAAAAGTGCTATAGATGTGCAAAATATTTTTATAAAAAGTATTTGCCTTAATCTTTATTCATGTTTTTACCTTTTATCATTTCCTTGGTTACTTTTTTGTTCTTGTACTATGGCCCAAGGTAAATTAAGGAGAAAATAAGAGCTCATTTGGCATTGCTGGTATCATTCATTATGATATATATATATGTCTGCCTTTCTTAAATAAACACTCCTTGTCTCTTTAATCTTCTAAAGTGTCTTCCTGCTTAGTATTTCAAAGATTTTTTTTTTTTTAGTGACAATGAGGTTGTGGTTATAATTTTGTATAAAAGTATTGTTTTTTTTTTTTCTGTGTCCATATCAAATGGTTCACTGCTGTACTTCTTATACTGTCACAGAATAACCTAAAACTGTAGAGCACTAATGACTAAAATGCTTTCTCTAGCTAACATGTCTCCTTTCCTGTACTTTTATACTGGCATCAATGCTATCTCATGGAAGAAGTTTTTGCAATTGCTCCACATTCAACCAGTCTTCACCCAGTCTTGATGGTACTTGAAGACATCTTGATGCTGTATGAGGCTTTTTTGTCCTGAATGTGCAGAACCTGGAGCTCAAATTGATTTCGCAAGCCTTCTAATACACATAGGGCACTTACACATAACTAGTTTTTGGACTGCGCTAGATTTCGCTCAGTATCCTCTACATGAAAAATTAGTTAGTATCTATTGATAGACATTGAGTCATATGGATCCTTGCAGTTGTCAGGCTTGAGACATGGATAAAGATCTGATGGCCATCACTGAGTGTAAATTATGACCTATATAAGAAAGACAACTTTGTTCTATACGACGTCCTTTTTAGAAAATGAATTGAGAAAACACAATGTGTTTATCTTAATAGTACAGTAATACAGAAGTTTAGCTGGTACAAAGTCCATTTGGCTTGTTACAAAAGTCTTGGAGGAGTCATAAATAGATATGAACATCACATTTCATGGAAAATACCATTTAACTTGAGCTTTCCCCTGAAGCACAAATGAGCCAAATATGAAACTGCTTTGAGGTTAGGAATAGTGTTTATTTCTACATTTTCTCACATGTTGGCGCTTCTTGGAATCTGTGGGAGAAAATGTGAAATTACCGAAATACCACAGGTATTTTAGGGGCATTAATGGTCAAAAAGATGTCAGGAAATACTGGAAACCATAGAAAGATATTTTTTTCTTGACATTTCTTACCATTAGCATTCTGGAATTCTTTAGATAAGTTTCCATAATCTTTGGGTGGATGTCCAGATTTTGCAGTTCTCCTTCAAAATGTGCTAAATGGACAAACCTTTTTACAATTCACCTGCAGCAGCTAAAATGTTTCTATTCATTATCAGTGATACTATGATACCTTTGTTCTTTCACTTATTCATGTCCTGTTCATAGATATAGATTCTGATTCTTTATATTACAGTCATATTGAGTAATTGGTAGAATGTTTTATTCTGACTAAAAGATTTTTGATCATTTGTGTTTAGGATTAGCACAAGTGGAGTCACAGAATCACAGAATCGCAGAATCACAGAACTGCAGAATCACAGAATGTCAGGGGTTAGAAGGGACCTCAAAAGCTCATCTAGTCCAGCCCCCCTGCCAGAGCAGGACCACCTACAGTAGGTCACACAGGAACGTGTCCAGGTGGGTTTTGAATGTCTCCAGAGAAGGAGACTCCACAACCTCCCTGGGCAGCCTGTGCCAGTGCTCTGTCACCCTCACAGTGAAAAAGTTTTTTCTACTATTTTTGTGGAACCTCCTATGTTCCAGCTTCTACCCATTGCCCCTTGACCTGTCATTGGATGTTGCTGAAAAGAGCCTGGCTCCATCCTCCTGACACTCCCCCTTGACATATTTATAAACATTAATGAGGTCACCCCTCAGCCTCCTCTTCTCCAAGCTAAAGAGACCCAGCTCCTTCAGCCTTTCCTCATAAGGGAGATGTTCCACTCCCTTCATCATCTTTGTGGCTCTGTGCTGGACTCTCTCAAGCAGCTCCCTGTCTCTCTTGAGCTGAAGAGCCCTGAACTGGACACAATATTCCAGATGGGGTCTCACCAGGGTAGAGTAGAGGGGAAGGAGGACTTCTCTCGACCTACTTTCTACTCCCCTTCTAATACACCCCAGGATGCCATTGGCCTTCTTGGCCACAAGGGCACATTGCTGGCTCATGGTCATCCTGCTGTCCACTAGAAAACCCAGGTCCCTTTCTCCTACGCTGCTCTCCAACGCGTCAGTTCCCAACTGTCGCGGGTTAGGGCTGGGCCGGCCACTGACACAGACAGACGCTCTCTAACCCCCTCTTCCCCCCCCCAAACGGGAAGAGAAAAGGGAATGAGGCAGAGAGACTTACGGATGAGAGAAGAAAAAAATGAACTAGAACAGCTTTAATGAAAGTAATAGGAATAATGGTAAAAAGATAAAAGTAAAGAACTATATACAACTATAGATAGTAGCCTGATATCAAACCCGACTCCCTCCCCCGATAGCAATCCCCACTGGTGCTGCAGAGCAGGAGGCACTGGGGAAGCCCCAGGCTCAGCGGCGGCGGGAGCTGGATACAGGGAGCTGGATTCGGGAACTCAGGATCCGGATCAAAATCAGGAGGTCAGATGGAGTCCTCCCTGGACACCGGCCATTGCAGAAAAGAAGGGCGAAAAGGCCGAAAAGAGGGCAAAAGGAACGAAACTCTCGTGATCACTCAATTTATACTAGATATGACGTATATGGGATGGAATACTCTCGTTGGTCACCTGTCCTGTCTATTACCCCCTCGGAGGTGCCACCTTTTACTTCCTTGTGCCCCCCTCTTACTACCCAGCACCCCCAGTGTGGCACACAAGAGCCAGCAGTGGCCTTGGTCATTATAGGAATAAGTATAAGCAAGAGTCTTTCTACATACCAGTCCCAGGCAGTGATTGTAAATATCAGGCGTTATCACTGCCAGTAGCACACACTGTCTGCAAAAACATGCTGCTGACTTCAGAAACTGCAGCCTTTTAGAAGACACTAAACTGGAAAGTAAAAATCACTAAACAGGACTGGGTTTTTTAGTTAAACCCAGGACACCAACCTATACTGGTACACGGGGTTATTCTTTCCCAGGTGCAAAACTCTACACTTGCCCGTGTTGAACTTCATAAGATTTCTTCCCGCCCAGGCCTCCAGCCTGTCCAGGTCTCTCTAAATGGCAGCACAGCCTTCTGGTGTGTCAGCCACTCCTCCCAGTTTTGTGTCGTCAGCAAACTTGCTGACAGCGCTCTCTAATCCCTCATCCAGGTCATTGATGAATATATTGAAAACCATCAGCCCCAGCACTGACCCCTGAGGGGCCCCACTAGACACAGGCCTCCAGCCAGACTCTGCCCCATTGACCACAACTCTCTGGCTTCTTCCCTTCAACCAGTTCCCGACCCACCTCACTACTCGGTCATCCAGACCACACTTCCTCAGTTTACCTATGAGGATGCTGTGGGAGACGGTGTCAAAGGCCTGGCTGATATCCAGATAGAGCACATCCACTGCACGGCCACCATCCATCCACCTGGTTATGTCTTCGTAAAAGGCTATCAGGTTGGTCAAACATGACTTCCCCTTGGCAAAGCCATGCTGACTACTCCTAATAACCTTCTTATCCTTGATATGCCTAGAGACAGCTTCAAGGATAAGGTGTTCCATCACCTTTCCAGGGATGGAGGTGAGGCTGATCGGTCTGTAGTTACCCGGGTCCTCCTTCCTGCCCTTCTTATAGACTGGAGTGACATTCACTGTCCTCCAGTCTTCAGGCACCTCACCTGTTACCCACGACTTACCAAAGATGATGGAGAGTGGCCCAACAACGACTTCTGCCAGCTCCCTCAGCACCTGCAGGTGCATCCCATCAGGGCCCATGGATTTATGGATGTTCAAGTGTTCAAACTGATCCTTAACCCAGTCCTCCTCAACAAGGGCAAACTCCTCCTTTATCCTGACTTCCTCTGGGGCCTCAGGGGACTGAGGCTCCTGAGGACGGTCTCCAGCAGTGTAGACAGAGGCAAAGAAGGCATTCAGTAACTCTGCCTTCTTTCTGTCCTCTGTCTCCAGGGCACCCACCTCATTCACAGGAGAGCCTACATTGCCTCTAGTGTTAGTTTTGCAGGCAATGTATCTGAAGAAGCCCTTTCTGTTGTCCTTGACCTCCCTTGCAAGTTTTAATTCCAAGGAGGCCTTAGCTTTTCTAATTGCCTCCCTACATTCTCTGACAGCAGTCCTATACTCCACCCGACTGGCCAGCCCTTCCTTCCACAATTTATATACCCTCTCCTTCCACCTGAGTCTGCCCAGCAGATCCCTGGTTAACCATGCAGGTCTCCTGGATCTCTTTCTTGATTTCCTACCTGTCGGGATGCACTGATCCTAGACCTCGAAGAAGTGGTCCTTGAATACTGGCCAACTCTGTTGAGCCCCTTTACCTTCTAGTACTCTGTCCCATGGGGTTTCCCCTAGCAATTGCTTGAAGAAGCCAAAGTTGGCCCTACTGATGTCCAGAGTTGCGATCATGCTTGGTATTCTGTTTTTACTGCACAAGATCCTGAACTCTACCATCTCATGGTTGCTGCAGCCAAGATTGCCCTTAACTTTCACTGCTTCAACCAGACCTTCCTTGTTGGTGAGCGCAAGGTCCAGCATCACTCCTCTCCTGGTCAGCTCATTCACCATTTGCATCTAGAAATCATCGATGCACTGGATGAACCTCCTGGACTGAGGATGGCTGGCTGTTGGGTTTTGCTATTTGGATACGTTAGTAAAGAACTAAACAAGTCAGTAAGTAGGAGTCATGCAAAGGACAAAGTGTTGATATGGCAAGACCTTGAAACTGCAAAATTATCAACTTTAAGGAGGCAGTTATACGAAACACAGAACTTGGCTAGTAAGACAGGATATGCATGCTTGTTAGGCAGTTACCAATCAATAGAGTCAGAGTGGCGCGTGAACAGCTTGTGCTGGGCAGCTTGTAGCCAATCACAGTATGCATGATGAGTGTTAAGGAAAGCAAGAACAGTATAAATGTGTGCTACTTTTGCAATAAAGCGGCAATTATTGGAACATCATATTGGTGTCGAGTCGTCTGTCCTCACATGAATCCCCACAGCTGGCTGTGTGAGCCTTCCAGCAAATATCTGGGTAGTTGAAATCCCCCATGACAACCAGGGCCTGTGATTGAGAGGCTACTGACAGCTGCCTGTAAAAGGCCTCATCAACTTTCTCCCCCTGATCAGGTGGTCTGTAATAGACACCCACCACAGTATCACCTATGCTAGCCTGCCCCTTCATTCTCACACACAAACTCTCGACTTGCTCCTCATCCGCCCCTGGATAGATCTCGACACATTCCAGTTGCTATCTCACGTAAAGAGCAACTCCACCCCCTCGCCTTCTTGGTCTGTCTTTTCTAAAAAGGACAGAGCCATCAAGGCCCACAATCCAGTTATGCGAGTTGTCCCACCACATGTCTGTAATCGCAATGAGATCATAGCTCTCCAACTGCACACAGATTTCCAATTCCCCCTACTTATTCCCCATGCTTCTTGCATTGGTATACAGACACTTAAGAGACTTAATTGAGAATCATCTGTTACCATTGCTTGTGCCATCTATGTTGGAGTGGATGTACTTAAGCAGGGTCATTGTTTTGATGCCTAACCCTGGAATACTTCCACCTGGCTTGTCTGTAGTGAGCCAGGTTTTATCCCCTTCCCCCTTCCAACCTAGTTTAAAGCCCTATCAATTAGTCCCACCAGCTCACCACCAAGAATTCTCCTCCCTCTCTGAGACAGCCCCACTCCATCCATATCTCTCATGCCTGGTGCTGTGTAAACTTCCCCATGATAATAAAACACAAAATGTTGCTGGTGGCACCAGTCTTTAAGCCATGCATTAATTGCATGTATTTTCCGCTAGCTTTATTCATTTTTTTTTTTTGTTATTAATGCTTAAAGCACTTCGCAATTACTTATATCATGGCCATTGTAATGTTAGTAACTTTCTCAATCGCTGGCATCTATGTTCTTTTATCATCACAACCAGGGATGTTTTATTGCCTTAACTTTAAACTGGAAAATCATGGCATATAAAAGTTACATCTCTGGTAGATTTTCAATTTTTTGAGTAACTTCTTAACTAGAAAGATATTCTCAGACAATTGCAAGAGAAGTGTACGGAACAGAACAAAGGACTCTGTGTAACTTTTGTTGACCTCACCAAAGCTTTTGACTTTGTGAGCAGAAAAGGCCTGTGGTAGATCTTGGAACGATTAGGATGTCCTCTCAAGTTCCTCAAAATGATTATCCTGTTACACGAGGATCAGCGTGGCCAAGTGAGATATGGCGATGCGCTCTCTGAGCCCTTCTCAATAACCAGTGGTGTGAAACAAGGTTGCGTTCTCGCACCAACTCTATTCACAGTCTTCTTCAGCACGATGCTCCAGAGGGCCACGGCAGACCTCGATGAAGATAACGGCATTTACATCCGTTATCGTACCGATGGTAACCTGTTCAACCTAAGGCGATTGAAGGCCCACACTAAGACCCTAAATCACCTTGTCCGGGAGCTGCTTTTTGCTGACGATGCCACCCTCGTTGCTCACACAGAAGCAGCTCTGCAGCGCTTAACATTCTGCTTTGCAGAGGCTGCTGAGATTTTTGGGCTGGAAGTCAGTTTGAAGAAGACAGAAGTTCTTTACCAACCTGCACCTCAAGAAGTCTCCCATCATCCCCACATCACAGTAGGCAAATCAGAGCTTAAGTCAGTCCAGCAGTTCAGCTGTCTAGGAAGTATCATTTCCTCGGATGGTAAGATTGACAAAGAGATAGACAACAGGTTAGCAAAGGCACACAGAGCTTTTGGAAGACTCCATAAAAGAGTCTGGTGCAATAAACACCTGAAGAAAAGTACAAAGATTAGTGTCTACAGAGCCATTGTATTGTCTGCTCTTTTATATGGATCTGAATCACAGGTCATCTACCGCCACCACCTGCGACTCCACCATGTTATCCTCCCCTCAGTCCCACTGCTACCCCAGAACTGCATGTTGACCCTGTATCTTCCCAGCTGTCCTGCCAAGTGTTTGCCTGCCTCTGCCTTGTATGACTCTGGCTTCTCTCAAAGGTTCATTTGTTAGGTCAGCTCATGCTGACATCATGTCTGTGGTACAAACCCAAATGAATTCTGCTCCTCTCATAAGTCAGTGTACTCCCTTTGCCCTCCTGCCCTGGTATGGCTTTGTTAGAAATTGTTAAGCTGGAAGAGGACTGCTAAGTGTGGCCAGGTGCTGAAATAGATGTAGTCGGAGAAAGACATGAGGAACAGTGACCCGTGAGAGGTATGCTGCATCCACAGAGCCCATGAGCATCACCCAAACCCAGGTTTAAGATTCATCCCTTTTCAAGTTCTTCCACAGATCGTGTTCCCTGGGTCATATCTGAGATAATCCTCTTCAGCATTCACTTGTCTGGACATATTATGGATGACTGGCACACTAGGGCAGCCTCAAGCTTTCTTCTAGATGATTCGCAATTCCTCTTGTAGCCCGTTATTCAGGCTGTCTCAAGACTTCAAGACCTTGTGTTTGTTTTGGCTTTAAGATAGTGCTGATGCCCACACATGCCATGAGCTTGGTTTTAAGTTTTCAAGTGTGGTGAACTTGGTTCTAAGTTTTTCAAGTGTTCAATACACTGTATTCCATTGGGAGTCAAAACCAAATCAGTACTACTGTTCTACTCCATCAGCTTTTCGGATCAAATCAGCCCGTTCATTGACAGGACTGTCTGGCTATATTTGCATACAACGTTTCTTTCCTACTCCTCATTATACATATGTAATTATTATTACTTTGTATTCCCAGAGGGGAGTGACAGCATACAGAAGCTAGAGATGCTATTCTGCCTCCAGCAAATGCTCTGAGAAGTGTATGGTATGAGTAAGGACCCTGTTTCCTTGGTTACATTTAGCAAATTTGCATGCCAGCACAGTGCTGTTCATCATCAGAGACATCATAGATCTGTCCATGGAGAGAGGGATTTGGAAGTGAATAACCTTTGCGTTCTTAGCTTCTACTTTGAATATACAGATGAGAAAAAAATAGTTGTCGACATATGCACAGTGGGAGATAGGCAGGCTGCGAAGCTGAGTCCTAGAAGCCTTTGGGAATGAAATCAAGTCCTTTATAAGACTGGTCGAAATACCTGTGATTGCAGGAGTCGTTACATTAGGCTCTAGTGCTGCTTATGAATAACCACAAGATATGATCTTGCTCAGGACTTGTGTCTTAACTGGTTATTCACTGTGATGGGGAGGGGCAGCACTTTGCTGTTGCATGCTTTCCCAGTATTTTCTTGAACACGAAGTAGAAGGGATATTTTTTTCCTTGGTGTGTAGAAGCAATGGATCAAGGGCAAGTTAACCTGGCCGCAAAGGCCAAACTAGTGAAGGCAGACCAGTGGACACTATCCTAGATACCAAAGCTCCACCTCCCAGAGAGCATATGCCTTCTTGAAGGAATGTGTTCCTCTGCTGGAAGGGATCAACCTGGCCCTAGCAAGCACAACTTCCCCCATATCCCCCAGACATGGTCAATAGGTGGTATCTCACTCGTACAGTAAACACTGGAAATGGGATTCTCCTCTGAATGAGCTATCTGTGCCACTGGATACAAACTCAGTTAGAGGTCCAGGCCTAGCTGACAGTTTCAGTGAACAATCCAAAGCCAAGGCAAAACATTAATTCAATTAGTCTTTCCAGAACTTTTTTGTTAAATAAAGTTTATCAGGTCCGTTTGGCAATTGATAGTCAACAAGTCTGCCACTCACTGAATAAAAGCTTTGTTATCTTTCAAACTGGCTAAGAATAAATTGCGTACTGCGGTGACTTGGTAATGGACGAGGATTCAGGGGTTCCGGATTGCTCTGCTCATGACCAGCTACATACATGTGGGTAACTCTACCTTGTGTTCAGCTTCTCCTTTCTGTAAATGTCTCTGCTTTGCAAAGTGCTTTGAAATCTATAGAGAAAAACTACTGAGTGGTAAGCAATATATACATAGTTGCATTTCCAAACCAGAAAAAAAATGTAAGTGCAGTTTCCAGTAACACTTTAGAAATGAACAGTAAGTGATTGATCCACACAGGCAACAGAAGACAATATAAGCTGCAACTTTATTAAATTGATGTAATACCTATTTTCCAAGTTCCTCCAGGACATGAGTTCATTGAGCTCCCACAAATGTTGTAGCACAGATAGGACTATGAGCAGGACCCCTCTTCATCTCCAGATCTCATGGTGGTGCGTTGACCTCCCCAGCATTGGCTATCGTGTCTCCTCAGATGGCAGCTTCAAGTGTGTTGAACTAAATGCCTTTGTGAAGTGCTCTAACAGGAGTGTTACACTTTGAAATCTATTGCCCTAACCATGCTTTTGTAGTGCTAAGAGGAAGATGGGGTGGGCTGAGGGTCTCTGTAGTCCCAGCTAGAAAAAAATCCTTTCTGGTTACCCAAGCCAACATCTTTGAGTAGGAGCAATCTGTAAAGGAGGAAAGAGATAACTCCCAGACACTCCAATGCAAATGCTCAAATCGCCAAAGGAAGGGTAAAAGCCAGCCAACTCCCTTCTACTTCAAACTGGCTAATGTGAATTATGAGCTTTTACCTCTTTCTCTCCTTTGTAAAAGGCTTTGCTGTCCCTTGGTCAGCACCCAACTCAGCCTGATTAAATCTTGGCAGTTAATGAAACAGAGAGAGGGGTTTTGTTCAGAACAGTAGTTAATGGTTTAATTCTGGGAAAAGTGATTAAGTTTTGCTGTTTTACAAAGAAGATTCTTATCACTGTAGAAATTAATCACTTAAAGTTTTGGTATTTTGTTCTCATATTAAGATGTGTAGAGATTTATTGTCAATGCATAAAGTGTCAGTGTTGTCTAGCCAGGGTTTCCCTTTCTGAGGTGCCCTTCAAACTGTCAGTAAGGACATCAAAAATCAGTCTGATTCATCTAATTTAAACTTCAAGGAAACTAATTTTTAGGTATACAAACATTTTCAATCCTGTCATTTGGTTGATCTATGGAGTGGCATTTGCAGATGGCTTGAATGAACTGCTTCAAGTAGCACCAGCTGTGGGCATCAGGGCATCCAGCTGTGAAAACAGGTCTGCATGGCACAGTAATGATAACTGGTACTCAGGGAAGTCTCTTTATCTTGAAAAATCTCAAAGTTATTTATGGCTGGTGAGGACCATAGCCAGGTGTACTGGAACCAAGATGCTGACACCATTTCTGTCTCTGCTGGGGGCTTATCCATCAGAACCAGATTATTCCTTTCAGCTCTGCCTCTCCTTGGGTGCTAGATGTCTTGCTTTCCAAGCAGTACTTTCTTCCTTATTACACGTCTTTTATTTCCTAAATTGGTCAGACCAGGAGCCAAGATTCTAAATCCTGTCTCTGTACGAATTTGCAGGGGTCAGAGCCAGCCTCGGAGCTAAGCCTTAACTGCTTGCAATAATCACCAGCCTGAAATCATAAGGGAGGCCTTCAGACTGGTGAGACAGACTTCAAAATCAATTTTTAAAAACATGGTCTTTTTATTTGCTGCTTATATTTTGTTCCTGGTTTCAAGACCTTCTTTGTGAACTTGGGAGCTTTTTTCATTATAAATGAAAGTGGAAATTGTCATGTAATCTCCAGATGGCAGAAGAGAATGTTGTGCCTGCTACAGGGAGATTCTTGATAAAATCATGAGAGTGGGCAGCTGGATACATGGGTCTATGAAATTATTTTAATAATAACAGAGTTTAAAGGCTCCTACCGAAGACCGCCCCATGTTAGGTCCTGTAATCCCTAAAGAATTTACAGGCAAATATATTCTGCTTTAGAGTATCTCTGTTCTTTCCGTATTTGATAAACAAAAATCATCATTTGTGCATCGGTGTGAATCCCATGCCAAAGAAACAAAATGTGCTTGGCTTTTTTTCTCTGCAGTGAGCAATGTTAGTGGGTCTTGCTCTTTTAAAAGATCACACCAGAGTGGAATGGCACCCAGCTGTCCTACCTGGGGTGGAGCCAGGGCTGTAGGTGTGAATTCAAGCCCTGTGCTTCCTGGGCCAAAGCAAGAAAAGGAAAAGGAAAACGTGAGGGACTCCAGCAAATGCCCTGAAATGAAACATTTGTTTGTTGTTCAAAATTCTACATCAGTGCATACATCAATGTTCTCGGCATCTGGACTAAAGAGCTGTTTAAAGCCCCTGCCTTAACGCAAACATGCAGAATTAAATACAGAAAGCATAGTTCCACATCTTTTAACTTTTTTGTTTCTGGTCAAATGTGAATCTTCAGTTCCTGGCTGACAGCCCTGGTGTGAAGCCATCTGCTCAGCTGAGAACAGGCTTCTTGAGGCTGCACATGTGCTCCTCCATTATACATTGGAGCAGCGCTCGCTCTGCGCTCTCTTGCCTCCTTGTGGGACCCTCTTCTAGTGGTGTGTTAAAGATGGAATTGGTTCCCTCAGAGTTGTGTGGAAGAGAAAAAGAGAAGAAGATAAAAGAAAGATATGTGTAAAGATGGGAAGGGGGGAGGGGTAAAGAAAGATGTGGGTGGGGTGGTAAAACAATAACTCATCTACCAACTATATTTGGTAATGAATGTTCTTGACAGCCGAAGGGATGTATTGACACTAAACAGAGAAAAATAATTTCATTAAAATTACATGTCTGAATAAGGAGCTCTGGAGGCAGAAATCAAAATATCAGGAAGTCTTAATCCACGAACAAGGCCACAATACAGAGTTCCATTTAAGGAAAGTCAGTTTAATCTATAGAGCAGCCTGGGTCTAATACATTTGCCAACATGGGCAGCCTTAGGACCTAGATTGGTTTGAAGATGATGATTGCGAAAATAATTTCTTCACCCTGATCTTTCATCTTCATGGCAGTAGAAACTTAACAGTGAAAATCTTCTGGAATGTATTAGTGTTATTTCTTTCCTATTTGCCTATGACTACTTGGATGTATGGGAACACAGCTTTGGCATGCTACAAAGGGACAGAGTGCACGCTGGACATGCCTTCAGAGTTTCAGTCCCTCATTGACAAATGTGTTCTGATGTACCACTTAGTGTCCTTTTAAAAATCATAACAGACAACATAGGTACACTGAGATGAATTTAATTTGCATAAATAAAGTTTGCCCCCGTTAACTTTTCCACTTTCTCCTACAGAGTCAGCAGAGAGCTATTTCTTTTTTTTACCCTTACAAGTCATCCAAATCTGGAATATTCAGTGAGTAAAACAAATGTAATGACTGAAAGTCTTCTGTACACATATATCTGTATTTTCTAAGTTACTGTGAATTCTCTGAGTCACAGAACATGGGAAACAGAGAGTGTGTAACGGAGAAGTAATGCTCTGTGCTCTCCTTACATTTTATATTAAGCATTTGCTCTTGGCTACAGTCAGAAGGGATAATGAACCTTAGATATGACCTGTTATGGCCATTTATGGGTTATATTAAGATGCATATGAAATGCCTAAAGAAAAGATGTTATAGCAAAATGAGATATCATCATGTGTAAAGCTCATCTAGTACACACATGGAACAGATTTCTAACTGAGAAACCTGTGCCAGCAGTGGAAGCGTGTGTGTGTGTGTGTGTCAATACATATCTGTTTTCAAGGGAGTGGTAAGTAACCAATTAAAGCAAATTTTATTTCTGAGCCTGTTAGCACGCAGTTCTTCATATAGGCCTGAACCTTAAATTCATCAAATTAATAAAAAATTAGTGCTTCAAGGTATCAAGATGCCAGGTACTATGATAAATGTCCAACGGTTTGGCTTTGGCTTCAGTTTACCGAGGGCAGACTATGGCCCAGCACACTGAAATGTGACTTATTGTTGGAATCCTGGCAAACAAATATGTGCTCTGGGATGAGGGCAAGGTCTCTGCCATTACCAACCATCTTGATTTAAATTTTGGATTAAGTAGAAAAAGATGGAGAAAAGTGGCTTTTTGTGTGCAGGGAAGAAAAAAAACCAAAACGTGGACTCTGTTAATTGTGTGCAATCCAGCTGGAGTGATATATACCCACTAGACGTTTCTTTTTCTGGGTAGGAGTCTGAGCACTTAAGGAACACACATTTTTTTTGTTAAATTCTCAAAATTTAACACCTCGATTTTACTCCCAGAAACACAAGTATTTATGCTTCCCATTAAAAAATAAGCTGTTTGGGGTCTCATACATTTGAGACAATGCTTTTTCCTTGGTTTCCATTAATTAAGTTGATGTAAAAGACTCCTGTTGTCTGCCCCTCTGTTTTAGCAGCTTTCAGGCTGTCTCACCTTCCAAAGACAAAAGCAAGTCCTGTTTCTAATCAATTCTGTGAGATAACCTGTTTGCTCGGTTTGTGATTAGGCTGAGGTGCCCCTAAGAACCTGACTGACTTTTTTTGGATGGAATTTTGCAAGTTGTTTGCTTTTCTACAAGCTTTCAATAAAATGTATGGGAAACAGGAGGTGGTCAGGTTGATGCATGATGTTGATGAGAGGAATTGTCCTGAATTAACATGGTTGGTGTCAAATTTGAGACTGGAGGGATTACGAATTTAATGCAATTAAAACATAATTCAAAAACATATTTGAAAATTTATATTATCATACCAAATAACCTGAAAATTTTCAAATTCAGTGGCGGGGAAAATACTGTAGGAGAAATTACTATCAATTAAAAATACGTCTAACAGTATTGTAGAACATCCAAATGGTTGCTTTATGCATACTATAAAAATGTATCCCCTTCTGGACAAATTAACCATTTTTAAAAAACTGGTTTTTTTTGCACTCCCTAAATCTTTCTTTTTTTTAATGACCTTCGTGTCACAATTTTTGCCTCGAAGCAGTAATTAACCACTCTGCAAGTTACCACAAGTAAACCAGAAATGAATTACACTTTAAAAAAATAATCTGTAGCATTATTATAGTTTAAAACAAAGTAATAAAACTTTTACTGATATCCTCTTGTGTTTTTCAAGCACAAATGTTACAAAATTTTCAATAGCTTTCAGTGCCCTGCATAACAATTGTGGCTGAAAAAACTGCAAAGCCTGAACCACAAAAGAAAGTCTGAAATGAGCAGAACTGTCCTTGAATGTACCTTAAAATAGTTTACATTTATCATCCACACAAAGTGCTTTATGTAACTTTTTTCCATCATTTTGCATAAAATGATGTGAAAATATGCAAATAAGATTAAACATCTTGCATTGCATTTGATCATATCTTGCAACATCTTAGGGGTGGAGATAATACGAGGAATGCCGTCATCCCATTTTCCCTCAGGTTTTCAGTTAACCAGCAGAATGTCTACATACAGAGCGTGATTCTTTCACTTAGGCTGGTACCAATTGGGAGTAAATCTATTCAAGTCAACAAAACCTCCCTCAGGCATACAATGCTTAGAGAATTGAAGGCTACACATCCCATCAGTTTACAGCTACAAATCTTTCACTAAGTTTATAGTAAATCTCTTTGCTTCTGAGATATTACCTACTTTGTT
Source organism: Trogon surrucura (assembly GCA_020746105.1). NCBI lineage: Eukaryota > Metazoa > Chordata > Aves > Trogoniformes > Trogonidae > Trogon > Trogon surrucura. The sequence continues at coordinate 35,495,233 of CM036622.1, forward strand.
TAAGGAATACGGAGCAATATCTTTACTATGTTTGTTTTACATCAGCTGACATAGCAGAAGTTTTTATCAAGAGCTTTTCTCTGACTTAACCTTTGCCAAATGACCTGAATTTGCACAGTCAATACAGTCAAATTAAAATAAATGCACATCTTCACTATTTTTTCATCAGTTTTCTGATCAATTTACACCAAAATGTGACATATCTCATTATTTAGATCTCTGCTAAGTTTGCTGAGGGAAGATTAATTTGATATGAATGATGATATGCAACTGCTCCCCTTTTACATCAAGGAAAAATGGATTTTTAAATGGGAATTTTGAAGCAGTGTGATTAAAATATTTTATATACTTCTAAGTACATGTTTTTGAGTCTGAGAATAAAGGCCATCTTTGAATTTGTTATGCTCAAATCCATTAAACCTGTAGAAAATAGATTAACAAGAATAAACCTTTTAATCTAGTGGAAGTTAATTACGTAATCCATACTGGGAAGAGAACACAAAACCTGAGATACACCAATGACAAATTGACTTTGAAGATCAGAGAAATTAATTAAAAATTATTTTTATGGGCATCACAACTTAGCATTACAGTCAACTTTTTTTGACTACATTATGTTAATCTAGGCTGGAAATGTTTCTGGGTGAAATCTTGAGGAAATTCCCACCTGCTGTCAACTTTTATGTTCGGAGTAACTACATGCACCTCAGTAAAATTAGCTCAATTTACATCAAGATAACAAAAATCAGATTTTGACTGCTTTTTCAAGCTAATTTGAAATAGGGCACTGAGAAGTATTTAACTATGACATTCAGACACAGTGATCCAACATCAGCATTGCATTCTGCAGGTACTGCCTTGTATGGTACATAAGTGTCCCCAATGTAGGTATACATTTATTTCTTCCATATTAGACAAATTTCTCTCTGTGCGTATCAGAAACATTGGAGAAAAAAAAAATTAAAGAAAAGAAATAAAGATTATGAGTTATTGCAAAAGATTTTCCAGACGGCGGAAGGGCCATATTGCATTCATTGCTAAATGACTGAAGAGCCAAAGTGAACTCAGGGTTTCCGTAAGACAGTCTGGAAGCCTTAGGCATTTTCCAAGACTATTGTACCAAATTACCAAGCCTATCCTACTCCTTTTGTCATAGTGTTCAAACTTTTGGTTGTTTTTCAATGATGAAAAAAAAGTTTAGGTCTCAGGCGTCATGTCTGAGGGTGTAAAGAAATAGTGGTATTATATTGCTGACTTGTGTCACAGAAACTGTGCAATATTTGTAAAGAACCAGGCAGGAGATAAAGAAAGATGTAAAGTGGAATGCTCTCTTTTTTTCTTGTTGTCCGTCACACAGTTTCTCTGCTTTCCCCTTTACTCCTTTTTCCCTCCTCCCTTATTTTTTTCTTGGATTTCCTTTTCCAACAGTTGTCCTCTCTTTTCTGTATTTCTGTTTCAGCACTGCAAACCTGACATTGGACTTGCGGAGAAGTGTGGCCGTCAGCAGCCGTAGGGTCTGTCTCAGTGCACCAGCCTCCTCTCTCCAGCAGGGCTGGCAGCTGGCGGGGAATCCAGTACCAGGAGAGACAGGAGAAGCAAATAAATGAAATACATCCATTTCATGAGCTGTGCTAGCGGTTGCTCTGAAAAACAATCAGAAGCCATGGATAAGGACACAGAGGTCTCAAGCTGTAACACCTCTGTACCCATTTCACATCATGTGAAGAATGCAGGAGCAGCAGCAAGATCAGGGGCTCAGCTGATGAACATAGCAGAGTGGTGAAGCAGTCTACATTTCACCCAGAGTGACTGAGTGACTCTGACTAGTTTGAGCCTTCTGAGAGTGGATTTTGGGGGTCATTTCTGCTTTTTTCTTGTCTGGGTTAGCATGACAACAACCCACATCTACATAAAATATCTCTGAAAACAACAGTTTATTTCCAACAAAACATTACTTCCATGCACAGCAAAGGGTTAACACAATAGCATGGTTCTCTCCTCCCGCTTGCTCCCGCTTCAGATTATGAGAAGCAACCTTCTCTTTTGTGCTGGCTGCCTCTGTGCACATGCTGAAAACCCATGTCCGCCGTTCCTGTATATCTCAACACATTTCAGTTTTCCCTTTGTTCTTGGGCTCTGTCTGGGCAAGGTAAATCTTACTTGCTAGATTTCCATCAGGCAGATGTGGTCCCCAGTTATTGGCTGTGCATGTTGTTCCCTCCAAAGTTTCCTTTATAACCTTATCTTTGGCATTGTCTCATTTCCTGCTTGTTTTCCACCAGGACTTGCCTTTGATTTAGCAGGCGCACTTAGGGGCAGATCATGTTTAAAAAATATATACGGGTGCCTTACTCCTCACCGAATCCTCGAGAGGGCTATTCATGCTTCTCCCTGTACTGCTCAGAGGGGTTTTTGAAACTAATTGCAGATCCTCCTTGGCTAGCTTGGCTGCCCTCCTGCCTGCAGCTGTCTTCCAGCTCTGAAAGTCAAGGACAAGCTAGAGGAAAACAAACAAAGGGAATGTTTTGTTGGCTTGTAGTTTAAAATAATTGCTTCGCTTAGACCTTGTAACAACCTCCATCATTAACTTTGGGAACGGATTTTTTTCCTTAAATCCAAACACGTGCTCACACACACTCTGGGAAATTTGTGACTTAACCCAGGGAGGTGGCATGACCTTCTGCTGAAATTAATAACTTTTGAACAGAAATTCCAGTGGCACTTAGTGAGCTGTGCTGAGAAGGTCGCATAGATAGCGTTACTCATGATGATAACAGCATCCAAAACCTTATCATTACATTTTTATGTTCATAAATATTTCAGCAATAATTTGTGGCATTTTGCACTCAATTTTTCACATACACAGAATCAAATATTGCTAGCAATAAACCAGTGAAACAAAGGGCAGTGAAGCTGCCATTTGCCTTCTAGTATATGTACGCCTTGATTTTGTATTCCTTGTATCCGAAGAAATGATCTGGTTTGGTTTATATGGTAATGGGACTGTGAGGTGAGGCTGAAGAGGGCTTCCAAGGAGACAAAGATCTACCACATAGCTGTCAGAAATCACTTAAAAATACACTGCAGAGCCACTTCTCTTGTCTATTGTACAGCATAATTATGACCTGCTTGTCTTAGAGTAGGACTGACAAGATAGCAGCCAAAAAGAATTCAGAAAGGAGCTTTTCACTTTGTGATGGGGAGAGGAGAAAGCAAGGACAATATACCAAGAACAAGACCATGCAGATATACAAGAATAGTAGGTGAGAAAATGTTATCCTGCCTGAAGTTGTCTAGTCACCTTTGTGTTCTAGCTTTACTTTTAATTTGTCAATCAAGAAGTTTAAACTTCTCTGTTTCTCCTACCAAGAAAGTTGCTTTCCTAAAATCAACTAACCAGCCAACAAGTTTTCCCCTCATCTGTAGTCATCCTCCTTTTTGTGTTCATCTTCACAGCAAATATGCATGAGTGTTGGTGAACATTTAACCCAGCAGTAAATTTAACATTTGCGTGGCCCCAAGTTGAGCTCTATTGCATGAACCAGTATGTCAAACGCCATGTAGGTCCAAAGATCTTACAGTTTAATACATAAGGGAAAAACAAGTGGACGAGATACAAGTGAGCCAGGATAAGAGTACAGCAAGGAGTTCTGGTAGCATATGACCACTTTGTTGCTGCTGTTCTCATAACTAGGTTTTACTTTATTACTTACAGTATTGAACTGATGACTTTTGGGGGTTTGGTTAAGGATGATGTCTTGGCTTCACACTTTTTACTGGAAAGCCCTCTCTTACAGGGTGCTGTGCAAATGAGGAATACTTTGGTCTGTACCTTAAAACTGATAAATGTGAATATTGATACTGCTGATTTAATTGTAAGAAACCCTCAATAGAATATAGTGTTTGATACATCCAATTAAAACCAGTTAACAGAGCTCAGGTACCGGTTTGCTGACCCATCCAGTAGATTACTTGTGAACAATCAGCAGATGACTTACAGCCATTGTTTGGTGAACAGTTTTGGACAGTGAAGACACCTAATAAGACTTCAGAAAAGAGGAAGAGAAAAATACCCCAAACCTTCCAAGCATTGAATACACAATTTGCCAGGAAATATCTGCTTTTCTATCTTGCCCTTAAAAAAAAATCTGCCGTAGCATTTTGGTAACAGCTGTGATAGTTCATACTTCTTGGGTGACTGCTCAAGCACACATTTTTCTCTGTTAGGCATTTTAAACTCTGTAGATTTCAATGGAGTAGATTAAAGTTCCTGCCTGCTTATTATCAATAAAGGGGTGGATTAAATAAAAATGTAACGCTGACAATATTTCATTTTTATAGCAGAGAAATGAAATACAGCAAAGAAGGGCTGTGGGGCAAGAATCATGACTGTGAGTCCCATAGACTCTGCTGTGGGTCTCAGAATAGGTCTTGGATGATACTATAAAACTCTGTAAGAGACACACTATTTCTTAGAGTTTTCCATATCTACAACCATGATAGCTGCTTTAATCCCTGATTAAGAAATGGGGTCTACAGAGCATCCTACTCTACCAGTTGCAAAGTAGGCATATCATACGATGACAGAAAAGCATCAGCAGCATTTAGGTCAACTTCACACTATGACTTATTAAGCCTTTTATAAAATAAAGCTCAAAGACCTTATTAATATCAACAAGGTGTGTTATAGTCACTCTTAATGGCAGGGATTAACCTTGTCATGGTTTGCTGCTTTCGTTACAGTGCTAACAGCGAGCTAGGCTTATCATTCTGTTCACTGCACTGTATCTTTACCGAGTGCAACGAATAGCTGATTTGGTCTTATTCACAGCAGTGAAATGATATTTCAGGATTTCAACTTTCAGGATATTATGAATTTCTTCTGCAAAGCATGGATCTAAGCCTTGAGATACTGTGGCTAATCAATTCTATTAATTTCTTGTTGAGGTAGTGAAATAAATTTTCTGATCTCGTGTATTTCTCCAATTGTGAACCAGCCAGGAGAATCGTGGGGACATAACAGACCTTCTGGCTAAAATAAAGAGAACAAAACTGTAATTCTGAGCTGCTACTGAGCTGTAATTTGGGGGGTAAATCCTAATCCTGGTTGAGGAAGGTGCTGGAGATTTATTTCAGTATCCTTGAAATCCCTGTTAGTGGTACTCAGTATTCCTACTAGCGGTCTGTACTGTATTAGAACTAGGAAGAAGACTGTTTTGTTAAAGGCCTACTTATCTAGAGAAAACAAAACAACTCCAATGACTATCTATAGCTTTCAACCATGGAAAGAACATTTATGTTTATTCCAGACATTAATCAGTCTGTCAGTACAGAGTTGGCCATAAAAAAGCACGCTATAGCATTATAAGCACAGACAGCAAACTTGGACAGAAAGTTCTCAGAAAAATGAGCATGTTCATTTAAATCGAAGAGGTTAAAATATTTGTGTATACTTTATAATTTTACACTTTTCACTTGTGATTCTTTCTTCATGGTAGGAGAACCTCTTAAATCTGGTTCCTACTTTAATTAGACTAAATGGCAAATTTCCATGGGACAGGTGAAAATACCCAAGACCTCAGAGACTCAGATAATACATTGTTTTTTTTTAAAGTAGATTGATAATACATTTTTTTTTTTAAAGTAGATTGAATAACTAGAGAGAAAGCAGTGGATCTTAATGCCTGTAATGCACATTATCTTTGAAACTAGGACAATTAATGGTTTAGCATAATGACAGAACATGAAGAACTATCTCAAGGATGGCTCAATAGATTCACTTCAAAGTCAGACAGAATCCACATCTGGGAAGAGGTAATGCCTTTGTCTGTAGCTCCCCTGAAGTGTGTGTTTAAACAGTTTTTTTTCTTCCCTAACAGCTGGGGAAAAACACGAGGGACTTGCTGTTTTTTGAACCAAATCTCAAGGTGATCTGTTTCAATGCAGCTCGTAAAGGCTGCTGTAAATACAAGGAGGAGATCAATGTGTCCCTTTATAAAGGGGTCAGTACAGGTAAAAAGGTATTCCTGCTGCAGGAGTGCCTCACTGAAGTCTGCCAGGACACCCCAAGGTGTGTGAGACCTTCAAATGTACACACACAGTAACCTGTCTCGTGGGGTCCCCAGCTCCATCACTCGTCTACCAAGCGTGGAGGATGGCATGGGTACTCCTGCAATTTGATTAACCTGACATCATTTATTTTATTCTCATGTTTTATATAAATCTATTTCTTCTAGTCATTTGTTAACTATTTCGGAAGAGTATTTCAAAAGGCAGGCCTGAGTATCAAAGATAAAGGGTTATGATCCTAATATGTCATGTAGAACCCTATCACCATGTTCATACAGGAGTTGCCTGTAGGTATAGACGATCAGTTAGGCATTCACCCAGTTAATACCGTGAATAACGCACAGGTCCACCCACATGTCAGAACCGTGCACACAGGTGAGGTGAGTGTGCAACTGGACCTTCACAGAAACTTCACATAGGCCTAAAAGTGTTCCAGTGGGTGGATGAATGAACAGTGGAGGTGAAAGAACTGCAGCCTGGTCATTGGAGTTTGCAATGTTCACACTGTTCTGTCAGGAGACTCAGGGCCACTGTCCCATTTCTGAGCCTGTCCTGGAAAACATCTAGAGCTTCCAGTGAATGGATCTGATCCAAAGTTACCCACTACCTTTCAGAGCTTTGTTTTGGTAATCCTGATAACTGTTTATGTTTACAGACCATGGTTTTGTGGGATTTTTTTTTGCTTTGCTTTGCTTTCTTCTTGCTTGCTCCATTTCAGTTTGAACGACTTCAGTGGAGAAACGGGGTAAGACTTGGATCTGAACTCTCCAGCTGAGATGGAAAAAAATCCAGGGAACATGGGATGTCTCTTGCAGTCCTTGTGCTTTCGGCTCCAGCTATAGCTTGTTAATACCCAAACTGTTTTCATCTGTGCTGGGACTAGTGCCAACAGTTAGAGTTGGCTCAGCTACAAGAAAACTGCAAATGCACTGCCCCCTCAGCTCCCTTGTGCACAAACTAAAGGTATCAGTGGAGCTGGTCCTATTTTCTCATTTGTGGACATCCTTTTATGCAGATTCATCCTGTTTTGACACCAGAGACAGGAAGAAAGACTAATGTGCCTTTGAAATGTAACACTCTGCACTTAAAGGGAGATCTGGAGGAATGACTTATATCTCTTGCATAGAACACAGATATTTAAAATCAAGGTTAATATGGAGACAGTGCAAAGTGGAATTATTTCCCTTTTGTTTATGTTTTGGCTCAGCTGTAATTTCAGGGCTGCCGTGTTGAGGCAGAGCGAGGCACCAGGGCAGGTAGCTGGCAGTAAGCCACCGGCACGGCGAGCCCCATGTCCCCTCCGGAGAAAGTGCTGGTGTTGCAGGATCGTTTGCTTAAGAAGGCAGTTCAAGTCCCAGGTCTGAATACTCCCTGAAGATTCAGATTTTGAGTTTGAACCCCTTTCCTCTCTGAAGACAGATTAGGAACTAAATTAAAAATCAGTAATCAGAGATGTCCCCAGTGGAACCTAGTTATTTTAATGCAGTCCAGAAGACTGAAAAAAAGTGGAAGACTATATGAGTTGTGTGATGACTATGTCAAGAGAAAGTTTAGGAGAACTTTCCATTGTGTTGGGATGTAACTGACCCAGGTGAAGGAGAGGCACTAGGAAACCTTGAGTGTTCGCAAAATCTTTCTGCATTGGTTTTGCTTAGGCTTTCCCAGGTGAGTGCTCCTGTGGGGTACTTCTCTGAAGAATTTCTCTTGAATAGATTTCCACACATTTTCCTTTGAAGAATTCAGGGAAAGATCTACTGAAGGTACCAGAAGAGCCGTAGCCTCAGTGGCGTTGTAGCAGTTGATGACCTTTATGCCACTAGCAGAGAAAGCAGAGGCACTTCTGTAGTGCCTTCTCGTCGATCCTGCAAGCAAGGAGCCCTGAAAGCAGAGCCTGGGGTTTGCCTGAAGAAAATCAGAGCACCAGCATGCATGGGCAGCCAGGACTATCAGGGGTAAAAAGAAGCCTCTTTGGTTTTCTTCTCGAATAGCATGAGCTTTAGAAAGTATCCCTCAGTGCATGCCAGCACTAGGGCCAGACTCCCCTTAGGGCTGGAGGGAGAGGGACAGACAAGACCCCTGTGGTGAATACATTAGTTGGGTTAGCCAGCTGCTGGGTGAGTACAGTCCTGTGCAGAGGGCCCAAAAGCTGAGTCCTCTGCCCATGCTCACCGGGACGCCCAGGAGGCAGCCAAGCCGAGTCATTCCTACTTGACTAAAGTACCCACTATCAAGCAGATCTACATCTTTTAGATTTTTGAAGCCAAAAGCTTGCAATCACAGCAAAATTAAGAGACCTGAAGTCCCAGTTCATGTTTAGCTTAGTCTACAGATGAGTCTGTCTCCCATTTCAGTTATTTACTGGCATGCTGAGCTTGCTCAGCGCTGCTGATGGTGATACCATCCAGCCAGGCATTGTTTCTGTGACCAGTCTCACGCTGTGGTAACACTGTTTGACATCATATACATTCCCATTTTCTCTGTGTTCCTGCCTCTTTTTAATGAGGTTAGGTGTTACTTCATAGAATCAAGCTATTTCAACGTAACAATTACTATTTTTGTTCCTTGTTTAGGAAGAAATATTTGCCTTATAGTTCTGAGGAAATATCTTCCGTGTCATATTACTAATTACCAGAGAAGCAGTACATCCTGTTTGATTTCTTTAACATTATGAATTAACAGTATGAATTTTCTTCTGTGCATATATAGTAAGTCTTAGGTACAACCCAGTTCTAACTTATTGGAAAATGAGTCTAACTTATATAAGTGTGTGTTTCCCCAATATTACTGTGACTGTATCCTTAACACTGCTCTATGCAGCTGAGAAATGCCTCGGCATTGCTTCACAGAAAGAGAAACTGAGGCATAGAGAGGGCAAGTGGCTTGCCAAGTCAGAGCCAGGCATGAGTCTCAGATACCCTGAGTCCCAGCTAAGAGCTTTGGCTTCGAACAGTCCTTCTTTTATGGACATTACAGCTGTGATTTGCAAAGAAGCTTACTGAATCTACTTATGCCAGCCCATGAGATTTGAGCACCTAACTCCTTTAGCACCTTTGAAAATCCATTTGAAAATATTTTCTTATACTTTTTTTTTTTTTGGTAGAAAATGCTGTCTTCTCTATTACCCACCTAGAAATAAAACTGTTTATAAAGGTGTATCTTAAGTTTGAAAATATCTGTGTATTGTTCTGACTTGGAAAAAGAAGCACGTAGGACCCACCATTTGGCTGTTTAGCAAACTGTGTTCAACTGCCTTTCGCTGCCATCACATTGTGTAATAACTTTTGTTAAGCCCCATATCCTGTCTTGGAATGAATGAGTTCTTGCATAAACAACAGTGTCAGCTTCCCAAATATTGTGTTCAAAAATCTGTTGTATGAATGTTTAAAGAAAGGAGTTGAGGTTGCTGATAAATATTTCTATTATTTACCCAGCCGATGTTCCAGCAGAGAGCTGCCGAAAATAACTGCCGTGCTCTGCGGCTAAAGAAAAACAGAAGGACCAAATCACCCAGCAAGCCTAGATTTTGCAGAAATCAGACGAGCATCAACTGTTTTGTGTTTTCACTTTTTGATTATGAGCAAATTATTTTCTGAGTTGCAGCTGATGGAAGAGAAATTACCAGGGAAGCACAGAAGACTGCCTGTCAAATGCGTGCATTTTAGGGCAAACTGCCAGGCCCCAAATCCTTCTCCCCCTCTACACATAACCCAAGCTAGTTTAGTAGAACTTCAGCAAATGTCACAGCCTTTCCTGTTTGCTTTGCACTGCTAACATACTTATGCGTTGCAAAACCTTGCATCTTCTTGAAAATATCCTTCGGGGAGGGGAGGGGGAAATCCGTATTCCTCTGTTTGGCAGAATCTCTTTGACGTCTACTCTCCTCTTCTCTCCTGTCATGCTTCTGTCTGCATGAGGATAAATGCACTGCAACTGGAAAAGTGAGATAAATAGCATAAGGAGAAATCATTATAAACCTCAGTGCTTGAGAGGTGCATTCTCGGAAACGTGCCAGTCATAAAACCTGACCAGCCCTGAAAAATAAAAATCCCTCAAATAATAATATAGGATCCCCACGGACCATTTTCTTATGCCTCTTTCACAAGTATGGAGCATTAAAAGATTGAAAACTCCTTTTCACTTCATTCCATGCAGCCTGAAAAACCATACGACATACTCCACATGCATTTATAATAATAAACTGCAGAATAAAAGCATTTCCTTTTCAGGACTGCATACAAAATGAACCTTGTCCCTGAAAAATTAAATACAAATAAAAGGAATAGGGGACAACCATGCTATAAGCCTAAGTATTCTTTCCACTCCTCTTCTGAACGAGAAGCTGGAAGAGTGCTGAAAATGGATGCTTGCTCCTGTCTTCTGTGGGGTGTTGAAGGCACGTATATACATTTATGTGTAATTGAAGTGCGTGCTATATAATTTATATGAGGAGTAAACCTCTTAACCGACAGGCACAAAGACTTCCTCTCTTCTCTGAGAAAATTTCAGGTTCACAATGAATGTGAAAACAATGTAAGAAATCTTTGACCACCCAAGATGTCAGGGGTATTGTTCTACTGCACTTCTGGCCTCCTTGGAGCTGACAGGCAGCGTAATGAGTAACAGGACTCCTCCCCACGGTGCCCTCGTAGGCAAGTTACACGACCCGTTTGTGAATCATTCTTCCTCCCTCTTATTAACAGCCATGGGTGTAATGTCGGATGAGGCCTTGAGCAACCTGGTCTAGTCAAGCGTATCCCTGCCTGTGACAGGGAGGTTGAATTAGATGATCTCTAATGTCTCTTTCAACCTAAGAATTTCTACGATTCTGTGATTTTCTGACCATAGATATCTCCTTGAGGAAACCTTGCTGATGCAGTGCTATCCTCGTTACATTTTACAGGTTGGTTTCATCAGACTTCACCTTCTGCATTGGTGGGTAATTCTCATGCATGAGAGAGATGCGTTTTGTTTTTTGTTTTTTTGTCTTTTTTCCCCCCGAGATTATTCACCGAGTTATTACAGAAACCACATTTTATAAATGGGGATCACCCTAGTAGAAAAAGTCGATTAGCACAAAGAGGCTTCTGCAGCATTCTCTTGCCAGCTGTGTTTAAAATAACGCAAAAAAAGAGATAAACTAGAGGGATATATCATGAACAGCCTACACTGGCACTCAGCCCCTGACTTGCTCTCTGTTGCCTGACTGAGATTGGCAGTGTACAGGACATGAGGTATGCAAGGCAGAAAGGAAGGCTTGCTCCAACCTGCACCCTCCTGAATAGCTCACGAGACAGAAGAGGCTGGTGATACCTCTCCTTCCCACCACCTCCCTCCTGCCTCCCCTGGCAACACGCCCTAGGATGTGCGGAGCTCTCTGCCAGCACCCCAGTCTTTCACCTGGTGGTAATTTTTTCCTGGCCGCTCCAGCATCTTTTAATCCCCAGTGAAGTAAAAGCATTAAAATTGATATAATAGATTGACATATTTCTTCTATGAGAGGAAATGTTAAACAGTGAGGTTTTTTATTACAATATTTTTATCTACCTATCTTACAGATAGGGTTAATTACTCTCTAATTATACTTTCCCAAGTTTGCCCCAATTTCTTCCTTCAGATGAACACTATTCAGATTCACACATTTATGGATTTGTTACTCATGACATGACCAGTCTGGTATTTTTATTATCCTTCAACTTTATCTCTCCTCCTGAATCAAGATTGCTGTCGTTAATAGTATTTTTCCTGCCACAGTTAAATTCAGTCCAGAACTAAGACTGCATTTTTTCTCCACTTGATATCAACACCTAAGAAAATGAAATCTCTGTAATGGGAAGATTATCTGGTAAAGTGACCTTTCAGGGTTCTCACACATTCTTTTGGAGGTGGTGTCAGTTGAGCATTAATTTATTATTTTCTCCCCACATTTGTATCTCTGAAGCAGTATTATTTTTATGACCTCCTCATCCTCCTGCTAACTGTGAATTTATTGATACAACACATCTTGTGCCACTGCCCAAATAAGTACCTAGCTGTAACATCAGTAGTAATCATTATTCAGTATTCAGACACTTCACCTGCACTGAGCAATGCTCTGCAAGATACAGTACATCACAGTCAAATATTCAGGATCTCTGCTACATTTTACATGTATTATTTTCTCTCTTTCCTTAAAATCATAAAGTCATATTGCAGTGGGTATCAATTTATATATGCAAGCACAGAAGTGTCTCACTTCATTGTGTGTTTTTGATCTTCTCTCTTAGTGCTCGCCAGCTTCACAGGCCACAGCAGGTGGCTAACAATTTATTTCCATTGTGCTGGGAGCTCCATTTTCTCCCCCCTCTCAGTTACCCATCTCTACTGTTCACTATTGGACTTCCTCAAGTTTCCTTTGAGACACCCAGAGACTTTTTTGAATCAATGATTTACAAATAAAGTAAGTTTGCTTTTTAACTTCTTTCCAGGCATAGTGCACTGTTGTTTGTTTAAGGACTGCCAGAAGTTCCTCTTAAACTGCTAGTGAAGACGGTCGTATATTGATTTGTTCATTGATTACTGCTCTGTCATCAAATCTCTTTTGGGGAGAACAGGGAAATTAGTATTCTGCCTCACTCAACAAAGAATATGAAATTACCTTCTGGCACAAATGAGATTAGCTGGGATTTGGTGTGTTTCCCCTTAAATGATGCAATAAAGAATATAACAGTAGTTTATGTTTATCGCTGATTATGAATCCAATCTGAACACAAAATACTTCAGAAGGTTACTCCAAGAGATTTCTTTTCTATGACTCTAAAAAAAAAAAAAATCTACCTATGTTGTTCATCTTAGTTATGCAAATACTGTAGACTGAAGCTAAAAGAATGCCTGTTTCTAAATTACCTATGAAAAACCCTACACAGCTCTGGGATATAGAAACTGCCACTAAACTCTTATTTTTTTCTTTTTCCCTAAGGAACTTTTGTGTCCAAGCTCAGTTTTTTCAAAATTGTTTTTAAATTTAGAGATTTAGCTAATTAAAAAATATTCTCTGCACGAAAGTCATTTTGAAATAGTTGCAGACAATCAGTGGGGCCAAACTCTATGTCAAACCAGCTTAAGTGGAAAAACTCTTCCAAGGCAGAGTTAGGGGTCAATGTTAATTACCTAATGCCGTGCAGCAGCATGTCCTGCAGTGTAGACACAGGCCTTTTAGAAGTTTTCACGACCATTTTGGGAACATCAGACCTAAAAAGCTAGAGCAAAACTGACATCAAAACAGGAAAGAAATGCATATAGTAGTAGAAGGGTTGAGGGGATTAATGCGAAGACTACAGAAGAAGATAGAATAAGCAGTGGAGTTAAGGGTCAAGACAGGGGAAGAAAACAGAGACTTTTTACTTGTAATTAGGCTCATGCTATGCTTGAAGATGAACACTCAGATCTAATAGTGTGCTGAGGTGATTTATCAACATTTATGCACCCTCAGGTTTGCACCAAAACCATGATTTTGCTAAAGCTAACCTTCCTTATGAGAACAATGGGAAACAGTGGTTAGTGTAAATAAGAAAGACACTAGTAGGCTATAGATTTAAGCTTATCTTAGAATGGATGAACTTTGTCTGACACATCCCGCAATGCAAACAGCAGTATGGAGTGAGCTGTGTTAACTTTACTAATATATGGCTATTAGAACAGATCCTGTGCTACACGTAAATGATTCCTCTGCTTATAAAGTACTTGAGTACTACACAGGAAGTAAAGGAAATACAGAGGGAACACAAGTAATTTCTCCAGCTCTCATGAAATAGGATTCAAAACTGTACATTTCAGAACTTAATTCTTATGCATGCCAATGGCTTTTGCATTTCTCAGACAGAATTTACACATTATGAAAATTTCAGTAATATATCAGCTGCTAGGAAAGAAGATGATGACCATGCCAGAACTACTTCTTCACTCCTGTAGCACAGATCTCTTAGGAGTCTGGTGCCACTGTCCTTCTTGAGTGATGGATCCTCAGTAAAAACGAAGAGAAACTGATAGTTTTATCACTTCTTTTGAAAAGGAGAGTATGTCAAAAATTGCAGTCAGATGTTGGAAAAGATGTCCCATGCTCACCAATGTTTTAGGGAGAGTTGGAATCCTATTTTCCTGGAGTTTTGTCTACCCAGTGACTGCAGTTCAGGTCTGCGTATTTGGTTTTGGTTGTCAGCTGCTATAGTGAGTTTCACAAGTCACGAAATGGGGGAAAAAACCAACCTATATAAGTAGCCACACACAATGCCAGATATTATCAGTATTGCAGAAAACACCAGCATCTCTTAAGGACACTTTCTAACCAAGGTTTCAAATGATGGACGTGGAGCATGTTGCTTCCACCAGAAATTCCCCATTTTCTACAGCAGAAGTCACCATCGACATTTCGTTAATCTACCCAGCTGTGTCTACACTGTACCAACATGCATAGCTAACCTTTGTGTTCAAACAGTTCACTTTGTGAAAACATTTTCTTGTGCTCAGTGCCAGGCTCGCTCTTGCTGTTTTTTTTCCTTGCTCATTTTTTTCCTCCTTCAGCCAGAGATGTGGGAGACCATTGCCCTTCAGAGCCTGTGTCAGTGTTGAGCTGTTGAAACAGCGAGAGAGGTTATAAATCTGGACAGGGAGCTGCTCTTCATCCCTAGCAACTGAATGCTTTGTGGCCCTCGCAGGCAATGCTTCCTCCAACCTCCGTGACCTTACCTGGTCTCAGGCACAAACCTTTCAGTTCAGGTGGAAACCAGCATCGCACTAACACACTTCCAAATCTGCTGCTACGGAGACACTTTTTTTAGACAAATATCAAATAGTAATATTAAATTGTGACTTTTCAAGTGTTACTTTTTTGGACTGCTTCAAAGATAGATATAAAAAAAGGGTACACCCAGAAGCTTATCTGAATACAATATCCAAGTTGCAAGACTTTTCTTCCAAAATTTCTAGCATTAAAGCAGCTTAAACCCTGATTAAAACATACCCTCTTGTATTCCCTTACCACTGCCAAATATGCAGTTCCACTCTCCCCAAAACACAGCTACCCAAGCAAAAAAGTTGAGTCACCTTTTCAATATCTGGAAGTGCTACAGATGTAACTTCTGGGGTTTTTTTCACAGCGACGGTGGGCAGGAAATGGAAAATTTATATTTTTAGTATGAGATACAACTTTCTGAGTTAATACTGGAAGAATCTGAAATATTGGACCCCAAAGTTTTGACAGTTCAAAAATGTTAATAAGCTTATTCTGTTCCCTTCATAATAAATATTTGATAATGGACAACAGTTCTTATTAAATTTTTCAGATTTGCCTGGAACAGGTGAAAAGTAAGTGATTTCCTTCTTTTCTGTTGATTTTATAATAGATACAGTGTATAAAGCAAAATATCTGATATATGAGAAGGGCAAATTATTTCGTCAAAGTTTCTTTTTCCTTTGGAAAAAAAGATTTAAGTTAAAAAATCTCCTCTTTCTCAGTGCAGTCTTCATTTTTCATCAAAACAAAAGAAAATAATCGACTTCAAATTCCTGTTTGCAATATCCTTGCATCTTGGTACAGAGTTGTTGTCTCACACTTGAAGCTTCACAATCCCTTGTTCAAGATTTTTTGCGTTTTTATGATAAGGGTGACAAAAAATATGAATTCTTGGACTTTCCAAGAAAGAACAGGTAATTCATTGAATTCAGATTTATTTCTTCTGTAGTCTGAGAAGAACTATTATCCTCTGCATAGCGCATATAGAGATACTCCATATAGAGTATTTCTTCTCTATATTTTGTTTTAGTCTTTGGATACAAAAATAACAGCTATTCCATGAAAGAGATTAACATGTTCACTGTGTTGAAGTCTCAGAAACGTCAGTCAGGGTACGTGGTAGAGCTCCTGCTTCTGGTTTTGCAACTATTACAATCCTGTCTGTCCGTGGCTCTGCTTTAGGAGGCGATATAGAGCACCCAAATTCCCATGGCTTGGCAACTAGAGAAATCCTTTGGGACAAAGAAACATGGACTCAGTGAGGCTGAGAGCAGTTTAGCTGACATTTGCTGTGCATGTGCTCTGCCAATTAATAGGTGAAAGGCAGACCTTAACAAAGTATAGATTTTTCCTCTTCAGGTCTGAGGAAGAAATCTACTGGAACTCTGTCTCAGTAGATGTGAATGGAGCAGAGAGAGGTATTAAATATTTTATATTTCATATATGAAGTAAAATTCTAACTTAATGGGACTGGATCAATGTCTGGAGGCTCTTTGGTTCTCATGCAGAGAGTAGAAGGAGGGAGGCACCTAACCTAATCTGACAGGGTCTTCACCTGCATGACCTCAGAGAAACTTATCTTTCCTGTCACCTCTATGGGAAGTACAAGTAATTAAACTGTTCAGAATGATTCATCAGATACCTAAATTTCATTAAGTTAGAGATCTGAATGAGTAAACTGGAAAACTCCACCCAAGAGTTCTGGATCTGTAAGTCCTACAAATGTTCTGTAAGCATTTCTCTCCTCTGCAGGCCACTGGCACTTAACAGATGAAATCCAGATTGAGTCAGTGGAGAGATGTAGGTACAGACATGATGCTGAAGATGAGAAACTCAGGAAGGCATGGCTGTGCCTTGCAGCACAGTTGTTTAATACCTGCATTTTGGTTCATCAAACAGTTGTTTTACACTTGTTTTTTGGTTCATCAAGTGTCTTCTACTTTATATATATCTCCTGTGCCACAGGACTGGTTATTACATCTATTGTTAACAAGCCCAGGTCTGACCATAATTTTGATTCAATGGAGCTGAGAGTATTCTTACTGCTTATCTTCTTTTCGTCCCCTCACAACTATCTTTTTCCAGCTGAGATCATTTTACCATCAGTGTTACTTCAGTGAATTTCAAATTTTTGCTCTAATACTTAGACAACTTTGCACTGAAGTTCTTACTCTTTAATTTGGTTTTGGCTTTGTTTTTCCTTTTTTATCTCAAAGTAAGTGCTTTTATTTTGGTTTTATTTTGTTTTAGTTTTTGTTTTATGGGATTTTTTTTCCCCAAAAAGTCTTTGCTGGACAATTACAATAAGTACCAATGTGGATTCACTTGTATTATAGGATTTGGTGCGTCTCATCAGATGGAAAAGGATATTAGTCATAATATTCTGGTACCAGGATGATTCCTGTGCTGTCTCAAATATTGTGCTGGTGATTGTCTCAGTATATTTATATCATCCAACATACTGCCAAGTACATCAAACTTGTTTAATATTACAAGATTATTTCATGAAATGTACTGAATTCTCACGGACGAATATCTCTGTGTCAGAAGAATAATTGCTGCTTTTGCAAGAAAATGGCAATGGTCAGTGTAAATAAGTATCAGATTTTACTGTATAATCACTTACAATCAGCATATGGCCTGTATCTTTCCATGCATGTATGTCATTGGATATGCAGTTATCTAATGGGCATCTTGATGCTTGAGCTAAATGACTGATGATGACGTTATGTATGACAGAAATCATGCCAAATTTTTGTTTGTTGTTCTTGGATGAAAGTGCCATCAATAGCTTTTACAAGGCAGTGTTGCATGGTGCTCATTTCCCTCGGTGTGATGAGCTCATCATGCAGTGGGACAGACTATACCCCTATCTTCCCGTTGCAGATTGAAATAATCTTTGTTGGCATTTGCTCCTTCTTCAGTAGCATGCTTATGTCTATGCAGAAAACTGAATCAGCTTGCATATAAAACATTATGAGGTACAGAATTTCACATTAAAAGTAGTTTCACATGAAACATTGTCAAAGGATATGCACTCCATTTATTTCTCAGAATTGCAGCAGTCCTGCGTCTTCCATGAGTTATTGAGAATTATTAATGAATCTAGTCCTGATATTTCTGACAGCTGCAATACTGTTGCTTTTCAGTTCTTTCTTCTCAATATGCTCAACAACAAACCTTGTTACCTGGCTGATTGTCTGATTTTCACAGCCATTCTCAGATCACCTTTGTTCTTATGGAGTCCTAGTTTTTCAAACTAGCCAGATACACATTCTTGAGAGCCCAAGCTCAGCTGTTTTTTGTTTAGCTACCTAAACTATGGACACTTAAACTTTGGGATTATTCCTGTGCATGTGGCTATAGGTCTCCCACCCAATGGCAAGTGTCTGAAAGTTTCCTTGACTGGGAATAAGAGAAATAAATGTTTAAATATTTCTCAAATTTAGGTGTTGAGAAGAAAAGTGTCTTTAAAATCTTGCCCAGAACTGGTGCTGCCTTCCACAGAACAGGGAGTGATGGCTCTTTCGCCTTCGTGACTCCCAAGAATAATGACTTAGCTCTGGATGTGTTCAGTCTGAAAGAAGTTAATGTGCAAATAGAATACTTGTATGACATTCAAAATCTGCTGGAAACCTTGTTAGAAATAAAAAATTGGAGCCCCCTTCTAAGCACAGTAGGGCTGGTAAGATTGCTGGCTGCTAAATCATGGAAAAGAAGAAGAAACGAGAAACTCTTTGGAGGATAAACCTGTTTAAGAAGGATTAAAATATATAAACTGATTCATTCAATTGGGCACATCTACCAGCTCTGCATGTGCTCATTCTATGTCTGTTAACTATTTCTAGCTCTAAGAGATGCATGTGGTGTGCATAGCCAGTGATAATGTTAGCTCTGCATTTTGTATGCCATATTCTCTGCTCCCAGGGACTACGTCTATATAGAACCTCTGACTCTATAAGCAGTACC
The DNA here is from genome assembly GCA_020746105.1 of Trogon surrucura. Classification (NCBI taxonomy): domain Eukaryota; kingdom Metazoa; phylum Chordata; class Aves; order Trogoniformes; family Trogonidae; genus Trogon; species Trogon surrucura. The sequence continues at coordinate 35,514,038 of CM036622.1, forward strand.
TATGCTGTACCTGGTCGGTCCTGGGAATAATCTGAGCCTTAGGGTGATCCCCAAAGCCTGACTCCAGTCTGCTCTTATTGCCCTTTTGTTTAGCCTACGAGTCAATGCTTGCGGACCCTGTTTTATCAGTGATAGGTTATGCCAGGTCCTGATTGGGGGCCCTGGTGGAATCTGTGAAATAGTGTTGTTTGATGGTGCTTATGGAGCTGGCCCCATGAGTTCATCCCACCTGCACTGCAGGTTAATGTGCACTTGGTGAATATTCAACTGATTTGTCCCAAATCAAAACCCAGAGACATTCCTGAACATCAACAGATGATATGGTAAATTTACCCTTGCTACTATAGTGCTGCGCTTTAAATGCATGAAATATGTCTGAAATTCTTTTTACATCGGACACTAAAAATCAACTATGATGGGTCAAACTAGAAGGGCGCCTGGAGTGCGTATCCAAAATCATAGACCAAGCAAAGATCACTGTCAACAGGTGCAGGATTACGGTCTAAGGCTTCTGGTTTTGCCCAGTAAAGTTGGATGCCATTTCATGGATGTAGGTTTGATCTACAGAACTAGAGGAGTCTGCAGTGTATCAATGGCTGTAGATTGTCAATTGAATGGCTGCTACTGGAATTGCAGATCAAGTTAGTGTCTGAGGAAATACAGATGATTCCCAGCTGACCTTGTGCCCCATGAGAGAGTGTCGTGGAGACCAGACTGACATAATTTCATGAGCAAAATGCAAGACCACTTCAAATGTATTTTTTTTCATAAACTTGGAAAATCCAAACAAGATAGATATACAAGAAGATTTCCTCTCCCTCATAAAAACAGTTTTAAGAAGCTGTTGAGTTCAGCCTGGGTTTTATGTACTGTATACTTGGGGATCAGAATTGGATCTAGGCAGGATTTTAGTTACTGTGCCCTTGAAGCATAAAAGCCCTTCTCATTCTTTGGGGAGAGGAGCACAGTAACCAGAGGGGAGGAGGGCAGGGAAGGTGATCTTCACATGCTACCTTTCATAAGCACACTGGCCAGCAGTGAGGTCTGACTGTTGAGATGTCCATGGAGCACACATCACATCTATGTCCCACTCACGGCATTAATCACTGCCTACACATCCCACTGCTCCTGCTCATCCCCCTTCTACCCACTCCATTACAGTCATCCAGGGGCAATTCATGTAACTGGGCCAAGAGGAGTCACTTCAGCCTGATCCTGCTCTCTAATTTTGTGCTGGTGCTCCACCACCAGTTCCAAGTTGCAGTTCCCTTGCATCACGTGTCTTCTATGACTGTGGCAAAAGTGAATGCAAAGTTTATTTAAACTGCTATTCTCCATCGGTAATTTTTGACACCTGTTTTTCTAAATGGCTATGTAAGATAGGAGGCAAAGATGAACAAAATTCTTTAAATAGAGTCCTCCTGATTTGTATCAAGGAGATTGAGAGCAGAATCAAATCTTAAATCATTATTTTTTTGAAGCAGTACAGAGACAGAAACCTTAGACTGTGCGGCCCTGATTCAGGGAAGCATTAAGCACCTGCTTAACTTTGAGTGCTGACTTCAATGTATTTAAAGTTAATCAAGTGCTTAAGCTTTTTCCTCTATAGGGATTCTTTTCTGCATAAGGGCCTAAGAGAAAATAGATATAGCTATAAAGAGCAACTGTAATGAGCCTGCATATGGGCCAAAGAGAAGGGGATTATTAATGCTTTCAGGTTCAGTGAGGACTAGGGTTTAAATATCAACCTCCTACAGCGAGACATGAAAGACTCTCATAAATGTGTTAAATCGCATCAGGTCCATTTAATATCATTATGTTTAATAAAAGTATCTTTGCACTATAATAATCCATGAGGACAGTAGGTGGACCAGTCAGGCTGTTCTGGAAGCAGAATATATTCCTTCTGCTAGGGTTATCCTCCTTTCTGTTGCACTCTGTAGTGTATGTCTCCAATAAACAATAAGCTTCTAAGTGTTTTAATCTCTGGGAAAATCTTGAAATTGCCTTGAGGGTGATAAAAACACAGCTCCATGACACAACTGAGCTGGGAAATTAAGAACGAAGTTCTCTGAACCAGAATGGTAGAAATGAGTGTGGGAAAAGTTCTAGTGCAACCTCTCTTTATTGGCAATGCTTCCAATAATTGGTAAGAAAGACCACAAAACTGCAAATCAGAATAAAACTTAGTATAGAACTGAAACTAGGGCTTTTATCAGAAAAGGCTTTCTTTATTGTTGCTCCCTCCCTCTTTCTAACCCTCTTGCTGTGGACAGAGAAAAAACACATCTCTCTTTGGTTGTTTATGACCCCAGAGGGCAAATTCAACTTGTTGATTTAATTGGGGCATTTAATTTTAAACATGGTTTATGATACGTAAGTGCTGCAAAGATCATTTGTCAAAACAAGAACATTGGGGAACCTTGACCCCAAACCTCAAAAGCTTTTATTATAATCACTTTATGATGCCTAAACATCTAAGCAGTGAGTTTTTAATACACTGTGGCTAGATGTTGTGTGAAGTTTGGAGGTATTCAACAGCAGCTTTTATGTTTGAAAGCCTATATAGGAAATTTTTATTTTATTTAGATCAAAGACAAAAGCACTCTGCAGGAAATGTAAAGGCAGAATTTTAAATAGACAGTTTGAATTTCACAAAATCTAAATCTAATTGATGAACAATTGCAGAACAAATTTGTATGTCCTTGTCTTGTAGAAAGTTTAACATAAACAACATCAAGCCATCCGAATGTTCATACTTCAAATGAAATTGCATTTTTTGGAAGAAAGAAAATGAGCTTTATGCAATTTTGTTAAATAGAAAGAGAAGGTACAAATGGGTTGAGACATTTGCAATTTGTGTTGTCTTTATAACAATATTTCTTATTATCTTTTGTATTAGGTAATAAAGGCCTGTGCGAATAAAATATAATCAATTATATTAATACATAATATGATACCTTGTCAAGCAAAAAATATGTCTTTCTTTACCTCCAGTGTAACCATGCCCTTTGATTCTAGAAATTTGCATACCCTGATCTTCGTATCTAACCTATAATTAACTCATGGAACTCATTACTGCAGTGTGCCAGGGCACTGATATATTCAGGAAAGCAAGGACTCAAATTACAGAAAAAAAAATCCATCACCAGAAACACATGGATATGAATTCTGGCTGAGAAATTTTACTGAACTTCACATTGGCAGAAGCTGGAAGGATGTGCTTAGAGAAGGATTCCTGCATGCTTGGCCCATTTTTCTACTTTTCCCATAGTGTCTGCTTCTTTGACTATAGTCAAAGAGAGGTGCAAAGTGATGGTAGAGAGAGGTGGTAGAGGTACCTAGTGAGGCTGGAGATGCTCCATCCCTGGAAACATTCAAGGTCAGGTTGGACAGGGCTCTGAGCAACCTTATCTAGCTGAAGATGTCCCTGCTTTCTGCAGGGTAGTTGGAATAGATGACTTACAAAGGTGCCTTCCGACCTAAACTATTCTATGATTCTTTGTAGGCCATGAATCTGCTAGTAAGGTACAGGATCATTCAGAGTCCTTTGCCACTATATTCACCTTTATCCATACTGCAAGTGATATAATTTAAATATTTCTTATTTAACTAACAGGCATAGAAGAGCTTGTTGCAGAGAAAAATGTGTAGAACATCATTCCATTCCATCAGTGGTCTCCTAGCATTTAGGTGGTATGGACCTGAGCACTTTCAAACCTCTGGTCTTCTATCCCACAAAGATGCAGAAGTGAACCCTGGCCTGCAATGAGAGACATCAGTAAGCTATCAGTCTTCAGGGTGCAAAACATTCCTTCTTCATGCAATGCCCCCAAAGCTGTGCCCTGAGCTGGCCATCATTTGTCTGGGAAGGAGTTAAATCCTGGTACAGCCCTATCTGCCAGAGCAGTCACAAGCTCTGGAGATAATGTTATAACCTGGACAGTGATCATACCTCCCCAGGAAAGAAACTCCAATGACTTCCCAAAAAAATAAATTAACCAGATTTAGTCCTTACCTAAAGGTTCACCTGTCACATGTAAGTTAGTCTGGACTCCATAGCTTGTTCCACTTGGGGACAGAGCATGAGAAGAAGCTGAACGATGAAGCAAGTCTGTTTTTTCCCTTTTACCACAGACAAAGTGTTGGTTCATTCCAAGCACAAATCCACCCTGTGGAGGAACTCCTTGTGCACTGTGCAAAGACTTACAAAAAGGCAACAAATTTTGTTCTGCAGTTGGAAATGTGTCACTGATCAGGCCAAATTCAGTCAACGACTTTCTTTTACCATTATGAGGTTCTTTCTGACTTGAATAGTTAACAACAATTTTTGCAAAGAGTAGTAGGGAACAATGAGCAAGTCCAGTGGGAAAACATTGTTCCTTCCTAGGGCATTCTCTAGGCAGGTGATACAAAAGAGGATTAAATTTTGTAGGATTTCCATAAAAGTTTTATCAAAGACCAAAAAAAGATACAAAGTGGTTGTCTAATGTTGCCTCACTCTTCGTCTAACAGTAACAGTTTGTGACAAAGATAGAAGAGCATAATTCTATTAAGCAAGTAAAAAATTAGACTCTGGAAAACTAGAGGCTAATGAACACTTGAACCCCTCATATAGACCTGAGAGCACATCTTTTATCAATGAATGATATTAAAGAAGAAATAAGGATGAAGTGCAAACCACAATGCAGACTGCTCTTTTATGCACGGTACAAACCACTTGCATGTTTTGCATGTTCATCCCTTTAAGACCTGATAGTTTCTAGTTCAGTACAAGTATGATAAGCACATCGATTAAGTAGGGAGATGGTACCTTGTGACAGATGGACTGAGTAGGAGCCTCCAGATTCTGTGAAAGGGAAATGTACAAAGCGAGGGAGGAGGAGAGGTGAGTTCAGATAGCAACAACAGCTTTGCGGAAAGATTGTCTAGATCAGGAACCACATTTCTGAAATTTATTTTATTATTCTTTTATTAAGGTATTCTTTATTATTTTCTCTTTTTTTTTTTTTTTTTGTAACCAGCAGGTGTCTTTCTGAGACTGCATCATGAGCACAGTGTTAAACATGGTAGGGTGCCAATCTACAGTGAGGGCCAAGAACCGTTTCTAAAAACTAGGTCAGTCTCAAGGGTTATATCAAGTAACAACCCCTAGTTGCTCTTCAAGACTTTACAGTAAAATATATTCTGGTTTACTCTGGTTTTACATTTTATGAATATGATAGCAGTTGGGAACAAATTCTCCCCCTCCTTGTAGCAGCACCACTCTTCCAATCTGTGCTGCGTGTGTTCCAGGGAGAGTGGCTTCAGAAACAGGGGAAAACTCAGAGGACAATAGCTGTCTGCTAAGAAACAATACAATGCTTCTTATTTTCATTTTTTATGTTTTAGAGTCTGGGCTCCAAATATACTCTCCTCATTGCAGTATGAAAAAACATAAAATCTAAAAAGTACTGTCTGAATGTGATCTTTTTGCAATATCTTTTCAAAACAAAATAATCCCCGTTCACATTTAATGACTCTCTTCCCAATAAAGTTAGCCAATGAAAATAAATTGGGGAGTTGCTCATCCTAAAGGAATCAAAAAAATTTAAAAAGTAATAGATTAGGCATATTCCCCCAAGATCAGGGCATATTATCAGCCAATAAGCAGGATTAATTTAGATTTCAATATGTTATGCTCTCCATAATCTTTCCTTCTGGTGCACATTAGAGAGTATTTCGCCCCATAAGATTAGTCCAGAATAAGTAGGCTTTATCAGTGTTCATCTAGCCTCTGAGAATGATTTAATTTTCTCAGTACTTTAATAATGAAATGATTTTTTATCTGTTTATGTATCTAAAAGGTGATCCTCCCATTTTGAGTAGAAGATTATGTTTCCAATTTTAAGAAAAACTCAATATAGAATAGGATGAATCGCTTTAAGATATTCCACCATGCTTGTACTGCTCAGCATGCATATCTATGTAGAGAACAAATATTTCATTCACTTGACTGTCAGGGGATTTCAGATCAGGTTTTCCTAAGTCTCCTAAGATCTTTCCCAGAAAAATATCATTCTTTAGATTTGGCTTGCTTGGTATGACCAAACCAGAGATTCTCATTTCAACAAACAACAATTTATTAATTTCCATCACTTTCCTCTCATTCTAATGTATTAAGGTAACTGTTTTACAGTTTCGGAAGAACAAAGAAATCTGTTCGGGATATTTGGGGAAGCCAAAGTCAGAAAAAGGGCTAGAGCCCAGCCAGAGAGAAAAAAATAATCTGTAACCTTTTGTTAGTAAATACCATGTTTCCACTGCTTGTAACAAGCATAGCTTGGCATTGGGGTACCAGTACAGACCTCCCAGGGTTTGTCTGGCCTTTCTTGGCTCACTTAGGGATTTGCTTCATAACAAACAGTTACCTATTCTTTCCATAACAACAGTTCCCTATTGATCAGGGTGGAGGACGGGGGGAATTACTTGTTTGTTTTTAGCTTTTGCTTAGCTTGGAACAACTCGGAGGTGTAACACCTGTTCTTAAATAGACCATAGACTAAAATGCAGCAAAGAGGGGAGAAGATATAGGATGAAGACCGATGCAAAGGCAGATACAGGAGACTCGAAGAGTATAAATCGGGGTCAGTTACTGGTCAGCAAAAAAAAGCAACCTTGGTCACTGTGTAAACAAGTCTCAAGGGCAGCGATGAGAACCAAGAATTATCCAGTGTACGTAAAACACACCATATATAGAGTACATGGAGATACAATGTGGACCTGCAGGCAAATAATGAAAGAGCAAGTGCCAAGCATGTCAGCAAACATAAAAATGTCCCCTAGCAAATCCCAGAGGAGGAGGAAGAAACTTTCATCATTCTTCATTACACTTGTCCTAGAAAAGGGCTTGGGATACTTAAGGTTCATGGTAACCCTTCCTGTGCCCTGCACAAAAGGACACCATCAGTCTTAGGACACAGAAGGTCAGTGGGACAGTGAACATTAAGACCAGAGAAGGGGGCAAGTACTATAAAGTTTGTGTTTATATAATTTTAACAGCAATATGCAATTTGAACTGTGTAGTATCACTGTAACTGCACTAACAATAACTCCTTGATAAGAGTGTTAAGACTGCAATTAAATAAACAATAAATTACTGGCTTTGCACACAAGATGTGTTCCTGTTGCCCATAACAACCCGTTTTCCTACCTCAGAGTGTTTGGATAGCACTATATAGTTTGCATTTTCTGTATGTATTTAGAAATTAATATTAACTAAAAATCCCAGTAAACACCAACACGTATTCTGGCTTACTAGTGGGTATCCAGGAGTTTCTGAAACTGAAGTAAAACCTCTCTTCTCTTTTTGAATCCACGAGCTACACTTATGCTTCAATAACAGGACCTTAACCCCGCAAACAGCTTTGTGTGGGTGGACAAGACAAAATACAGTGGCAGCCATTCCTAGGCACAGCAAGATTATAATATTGGCCATACTAGAAGAGTTAATCTAGTCTCAGACTCAGTAGTTTGGTTACATGTACACTGGTGTGAGACTTCACATGCAGGGCAGTTTCTAACTCACACTTTGTGAAGAGATTCAGAGAGTATAGCAAATCCAGGCCTTGCTGTGCTGATCTGCAACTGTCTTCTCTTGCTCTTTACAAATCTCTTTCCCTGTCTGCTTTCAAAATATTATCTTAACTAGGATTAATAAAGATACACTGGGGAGCGTCTTATCTCTTATAGGAATAAGGTTTATAATAATAATAAAAAAGCTTTAATCTTGGAAGAGCAATGGAGGGGGAGGGAAGCTGGAAAGGCGAAACGTATGTATGTGTAGGAGAACAGGTAGATAAGAGCTTAGACAAGGGTATTGGAGGTCACAGATAGGCCCACACCAAAACCTGAGATCCAAATACTACTGAGTACTGGGTACCTATGAGGCCAGATCAAACAGTTTTGATCTGGACCCCTACCTTTCTTCAAATTAGGGATGGATAAGCTGGTTCTGATAAAAGAAGATCCATCCTAAGACTTTTTGAAATTCGAAAGAGCTCGGTTTACCTTTTAAATTAAGTTCCGAGCAGCTTTTCTACTTCTTGTGTTCAGCCAGAAGAAGATGTGGAAATATCAAAACACAGCATGAAATGCATGCCTGCCCAGCCTGAATGAGGATGTACAGAAAATCTTCTCAGGGAGAATGACATTGGTGCCTACATCTGTACTAGGAAATAAAGTGCATCCTCGCTCTGGCCAACTGAAACGGCATGGCTCATGCCCTTCAAACCACGGTGGCTGCATCCAAACTCCCTATGAGGAATGGTCTTTGGCCGATGTTCACCCATGAGCCGTGACAAGGACTTGCTGGGGAATGAGCTAGCAGGCATGACCAAAACTGTTCCAGATACTGTGCTCATATTTAATCGCTCATATTTAATGACAGTCATGGCATAGCAGTGGGCCTGTGTCCTGGCGGTTTTTATTTCAGTGACAAAGACGAGGCCAGCTTGATGCTAGCTGTCTACTGTTGTGACTGTAGTCTCCCTCCTGGAAAAGTGTATGAGGTGTATGTATCTACTGTCAAAGTTCTGTTGCTGTTCTGAGAAGATAAGATTGGAAATTACGGCTAGTTCGTGTTGCAGTGGTGCATCTGCGAAGTAAGGTGGACCAGTGAGAGCATGTAAAGACAATTAACATCATTGTCTTATCAACTCAATGTTGTTCTTTAAAACTGCCTGTGAGCTATCATATCCAGATCTTGAGTCCAGTGTACATTATGGACACAGCTAGAGTCTGTGTTGGAAAGACACCTGGATGCCATCTGCTGCTGCATGCCTATTTTCCCACTGGAAAGTAGCCTAAACCTATAGACCAAAGGTACCTTGTGGACATCTCCCATCTACATGAAGGAGCGACTACGGCTGTAAAATATGCTATGAAGTCTAGCTGCAGTGTTCCATTTATTTATTCCTACAATAGAGGTATTTCAGGTTATCATTAATTTTGAAGTTTGCTGAAAGATCAGTTTTTCTATATGCGCATTCTTCAAGAAGGGCAATTTAAAGGCATAATACTGGAAAGTGGATAAGCTCTCAGTATTTTCTCTCGTTTTGTCATCTCTTTTAAACAGCCTTATTAGAAATATCATTTGATTTGTCTGTATTTTAAATGGAGACGTTAGACAATGTTTAAGGACCTTTGTTAGGCGAAGTTATGTACTTGAAATTTTTGCCTATATTATTAGTACTGTATCTAGCAATTATCTAGTAGATTTTAAGTAACTGGGTCCATCTACAGAAGACTACAAAACAAGTTGGAAAATCAAACACACATTGATGTCAGTTTTCTGTCCACCACTTTACGAAGATCATACTATTCTAGCATCTAATTAAATACCAAATTGTTACCCAGTAACACTCGTATGCACACTACTTTCAGTTTGCTGAAGAAATAACTGGTTTCGTTTGTGTTCTGGCTGGTTGGGGTTTTTGAATTGAAATGGAGGCAAAGGGAGAGTGGTTGTTACACGGTGGAGAAAAAAATTGTAGAAGATAGATTAAAAAGATGAGTTTTGTTCATACTTCTTAATACAAAGAGAGCTGCAACAATTAGTTTCTGCTTCAAGGGAGCTGTGCCTGACTCAAGTGTAATATGTGTCCTGCGCTCATGCTTCCTATGTCTTTGCACGCACATTGATTATGTGATTTCTTCAGGAAGAAGACCCCGTATGGGAGTCTCAGAGACACCAATGTCTACAAATGGGATCTGGATACCATCTACTTCAAGGTCAGGCTTGATGCAGCTCTGAGAAACCTAATCTAGTTAAAGATGTCCCTGCTTACTACAGGGAGGTTGGACTAGATGACCTTTAAAGGCCGCTTCCAACCCAACACATTCTGTGATTCTGTTCTATGAGTCTACTTTAACTGAACCCCGTGACAAGTGAGGAACCAAAATGGACTGCTAAGGCACAATAACTACGGTGTCTCTCCAACGACTGTCTGTCATGTTCTGTGATAACTATGTTTTCGTAACAAGGGATGAAGCTTCAAGATTGGGTGTAGTAAGTTGTAATAAGTAAGCTTAAAGGTGATTAATGCAAGGACATCTTTTGCTGGAGCTGAGGATGTTTGGATAGAGCATGGCTTCCCAGCTAGGGAATGATTTCCTTTTGTACAGTATGAATTGTGTTTATTTGCATGTATTTTTTATGTGGACAGATGTTTGTGTGAGCATCTGTGTCTGTGTTGAGGAGCTAGAGCAGAAGAAAGAAAGCTCCAAGCACGCAAATGAAAAAAATCTGTTCTTTTATGGAGAAAATAAGTCTGTTCTCTTTTTGTTGCATTGCTTACATTGTTGTTAGTTTAATCTTTATAATAAAGGGGTTTGGTTTTTTTGTTTTTTTTTTTTTTTTTTCACTGTGTGGCAAGCTAAGTAACTGGAACATAGGTAGAAATAATATATTTGGGTTACAGGAAAAAAACTGGCATGACTTTAAAGGCACACATTTCATAACACCACATATGCAAAGCATTATAATAATTGCACTGTGCACATCTATAACAGACAGAGTGAACAATGAATATTAAAAACACATTCCTAAAGCTGACTCAGAAGCTTGGCAGTGGTATTTTATATGGGAGACCTGTGCTAGAGTCCAAATGCTGTGTCTTCTGCATCCAGAGCTGTCGGGCTTTAGTGGCAGCTAAAGCGATGGGCTTGGGTGCAGGTGAGAGTGGGTGGGGAGGAACATGGCAAGGCTTCTCCATTTGATACTGCTTCATTCCCTGGCTTCCTACCCTACAGAAGGTAGTTTGCTGAGGAAATCTGGCTGGAGCCCTCAGTGGCTGCTATTCAGAACTGCTGTAGTGCTAGAATGTGGAGGAAAATGGATGGATGTGGAAACAAAACGGTGCCAAACAAATGGTCTGAAGGCCATACTGGGAACAGCTGGCCTCTCTTCCCAGCAAGGATATAAGACACTCAGATTTCCTGAGATACACACTCCTGGGCAAGATGGGCAAGATAAGAACCCACGTTGAAGTTGTATGGTTTCTGCTAATTGATGATACATGCCATTTAATTAGTGGGCTGTGCAGCATATTAAAGGCATTTTATGGGGAAGAACAGTGGGATACCATTCAATCAAAACATTCCTTACATACAGTGGAGAAAGCAGCAGCCACCTCTCAAGGAATAGTTCATCTTTCCAGTAAAGAGCTAGCTCTAGGTTCATTTGAAGATCCTGGTAATATCATGAAGCAAAAAGCAGGGTATCATGTTTTCCATTTTATAGCAGCAGGAGACATACCATGAAAAGCCCCAGAATTCAGATGCCTTCCACAAGCACAGGAGAGTAAAATTCCTGCCAGACCCTAAAAAGGGGATAGATGTCAAGATGTCCCAGCTCTGAATCTAGTGGCTTTGCCATGAGATTGCATCTGTGAAAGCAATACCTAAGATTTTATTATGCCCTGTATAAGAAGGAATGTAGAATGATTGGCCTACAGGTGCAAATGGTAATAATTTAACAAGGAAATGCTCTTCTTTTCCTTTTTCTCTGCTCTCTTTATGTCGAGTTCATTCGCACTTGCAAATTATTTTAGTTCTTACAACTACTTTCTCTACTTCCTTCTCCTTCTTTTTGCACCTTAGAACTTTCCTCTCTGGATGCCTACAATTGTGATGTTTTGCTGTGTCATGTCTACCACACTCAGCACCTCTTTCACTGTTGCCTTTTATTTCTGCATTAATCAATCTGTATCATAGATTGAGAGCATAGGGTTTTATAGAGGAAAGACCATATTACCACTATTAATCCCTCTGTGGTTAAATCTTTAACATGTACTATTGAAGATAACGTCAAATATTGAAAGACTGTTTTGACTTCAACAAAAATAACATCTTCATTGTTATGAGACAGATTTAAAAATCATACTATTAAAAATAATAAATAATGAGACTTTTCCTGAGGCCACACAAAATAGATGATTTCTCTTTTTTTTTTTGTCAGAAAGTGGGGATTTGCCAGCAATTCTGTAATGTTAAGAGCAGGAGCTTAGAGGAAAAACAAACATTAAGAGATTAACAATAAAGTCATAAGAAATGAAAACATTGGATATTCATAAGCTAATAGTCACAAAAATCAGAGATGCAATGAATTTCAATAGTAAACATGTCGGTCATCTAAAAGAATAATCATAATCCCATTTTCTTTTCTTTCCTTCTTTAACACACTTCCCTAGTTAAATAAACTTAGCTAAACTGTGGATTGTTTAGCCCAAATATATAATATCTTCAAAGACAATTAACAGCATTCAGAAAAGCCTTTTGATGTGAAATTAGAGAAAATTAACCTATTAAAAAATTTGTATTTGCATTTTGATTAAGCAACCCAATGAAGAGCCATTCTGAGATGGAGAGGTAGAATTTGTATTTCTTAAACAGGAATGGATTGTCTAAACCTGAGCAATGGGTCGCTGTATATTGGAATTAAATTCAAGGAGATTATATACGAGAAGTACTTAAATGCCATGCCAGTCATCTTCCTTATTAATAGGTCATATATGACTTTTATAGAATACTCACAGTGACCTAGATATTATAAAATCTAATGAAGACTATTGAAAATTAATAGTTCTGATGTTACATGGTTCAACGAATATGTAGGTGTCTTGAATTACTGCAAAGAGCAAGAAAGCCAATGGGGCTGGAGGAATGTGCTAATTAAGGAATGCTCTTGGAATGTAAACTCAGGTAAGTTTCCAACAGGCTGTGGGGAGAAGAAATCTGATCCCAGGTTGCAGGAAAGAGGGAGTCATACTTCATGTAAATCTTAAACCTACATTCCCAAAAGCCAGAGATAAAGCAAAAGGAAAGCAGGAGAAGTGGGAAGGGATCTGTCTGGGACAGAGAATTCAATCTGAAATATCTTACTGATGCTGGCAGCCCTGGAGTGGTGGTGGGGTTTTGGATGTCTGCCTTTCTTTCCTTCCAGCTATCCTTCAAACTTATCCTAGCTAAGTAGTACCTCAGAGAAGTCATGAATGGCAATTTGAAGATAAGACTAATGAGCAACAAGATCTAGTTAAAGATGGCCCTACTTACTGCAGGGGGATTGGACTAAATGACCTTTAAAGGTTCTTTCCAACCCAATGCATTCAATGATTCTATGATCCTAACCACAGAAGTATTTTAAGCTGTTGGAAGTATTGCTTTTCAAGAATCTACCAAGATCAAGAAGGGTCCAACCCAGTAAGCAGGAAATCAAGCAGATGTCAGGAGGCTGCATGGATGAACAAGTAGCTACTAACAAAACTCAAACATAAAAATAAAGTGTACAAGAGATGGAGCCAGAGTTGAATTTCCAAGGAGGAATATAAAGACACTGTACGAGTGTGTTGGTATGGGACTAGGAAAATGAAAGCCCACTTGGAGTTGAGTAGACAAAGACATGAAGGACAAGAAAGGCTTCTACAGGTATAACAGCAGCAAAAGGAAGACAAGGGAAAATGCTGGCCAGTAGCTGAACTGGACATGGGATCTGGTGGACCTGGAAGGTACTTCTTTCACCTCATTACTGGAAAGGCTGGCCTTCAGGAATCTGATATCCCTGAACCTAGTGGGAAAGCCTGCATCAAGGAAGACTTACCCTTGATGGAGGAGGATCAGTCTAGAGAATGCATACAGTTGACCTGAGCCCATCTATCCAGTCTGTCCAGGTCCCTCTGTAGAGCCTTTCTATCCTCCAGCAGTTCGACACTCCCTCCCAGCTTGGTGTCATCTGCAAACTTGCTGACGGTGCACTCGAACCCCTCATCAAGATCATTGATGAAGATGTTAAACAGGAGTGGCCCCAGCACCAAGCCCTGCGGGACACCACTCGTGACTTGCCGCCAACTGGATTTAACTCCATTGACCACAACTCTTTGGGCCTGGCCATCCAGCCAGTGTTTCACCCAGCAGAGTGTGTGCCCATCCAAGCCATGGGCAGCCAACTTAGCCATAGGGATGTTGTGGGGCACTGTTCAGTTTGACGAAAAGGAGTCTGAGAGGGGACCTCGTCATGCTCTACAGTTACTTGAAAGGACATTGTAGAGAGGCTGGTGCTGGTCTCTTCTCACAGGTCATTAGGGACAGAACCAGGCGGAATGGTTTCAAGTTGCAACAGGGTAGGTTTAGGCTGGACGTGAGGAAGAAATTCTTCATGGAAAGATTGATCAGGGACTGGAACAGACTACCCAGGGAGGTGATTGAGTCGCTATCCCTGGATGTGTTTAAGTGTCACTTAGATGTGGTGTTGGGTGACATGGTTTAGGGGTGAACTTGTAGTGTAGGGTTAATGGTTGAACTTGATGATCCCAAGGGTCTTTACCAACCTGAACTCTTCTATGATTCTATGATTCTATGATTCTATGAATAACCCCATGTATCAGTATATACTGAGGGCCGACTGTCTGGAAAGCAGCTTTGCAGAAAAGGACCTGGAGGTCCTGGTAGATGACAAGTTGACCATTAAACAATGATAATGCTCTTGCAGCAAGGAAGGCCAACAGTGGCCTGGAACATCATCTAGCAGGTCAAGGGAGATCATCCTCCCCATCTACTCAACACTGGTGAGACACATTTGGAGCGCTGGGTCCAGGTCTAGGCTCTCCAGAACAATAGAGACATGGACATACTGGAGCAAGTCCAGCAGAAGGCCACAAAGACGGTTAAAGGACTGCAGCATCTCTCATATGAGGAGAGGCTGAGAAAGCTGCGACTGTTCAGCTCAGAGAAGGCACAGGACAATCTTATCAATGTGTATAAATACCAGATATGTTGCCAGACAGTTCTCAGTGGGTACCCAGTGACAGGACAAATGGACACAAACTGAAACACAGGAAGCTATATTTGAGAATAAGTAAAATCTTTTTTACTGTAAGAGTGATCAACCACTGGCACAGGTTGCCCAGAGAGGTTACGCAGCCTCCATCCTTGAACATCTTCAAACCTCAAAGGGACACAATCCTGGGCAACTTGCTCTGAGCAGAGGGATTCAACACAAGATCTCCAGAGATCCCTTCCAGACTCAGTGATTTTGTGATTCTGTCATTGTGTTTACTTCACTTATTTTCTTTTTAGTTTTTGTCATTAATGACTTAATGGTTTTACTAGTGTCATACAAATTGATTTGACTTTAAACTTGTTTGGTGCTCAGTGAAAATTCAGGTTAATCTAACATGCAACACATTCACATAAATCTAGGTGTCCATGACTCTAGTTTGGATATTGAGATGTGTTCCATTAAGGTGTCAATTAACAGTCAATATGAATTTTGATACTATCAGATTCCAAGTGAACAGGAACGGCTGTCCTGAGTCGACATTTGCGGGGCCTCTGCAGCAGACAACAGTGAAGTAAACTTCAGCTATAGCCAACCCTTCTGTCCTCCCAACATACAAAATGTTTTTCTTTTGTACATCTTATGGAAAGTTAGGTGGTATGGACAGCATACAAGGTAGAAAAAGCCTTTTTATTTGCCACCACTTGTTCTCATGGATCTGAAGCATCACAGTCCTATTGTTCTGAAAGTCTAGGTGTTGCACATGGGAGGAACATGGAGCTATCAAGCTTTTACAAGAAGCTGCTGCTGCAAGAAGACAGCATCAGGGAGGTAGTACTGTTTGACATGGGGATACTGGAAATTTGCCGTAGTACAGGTTTGTAGGAGCCAGGAAAAAATCAGAGGTGCTCTGGGCAGAGACTTTAAGGAGCAATAGCTAATCGTCTTCTTAACCTAGTTATCCCTCATGTCCTGTGCACGGTTTTGTAAGGACTTCCAGTACAGTCTTGTAAACCTGGAACTGTAAAAGCCTTGGAAATATATAATCTTTCACTAATAGATAGCTATGTTAATGCAGTCATAATGCATTAAATGAAGTGTCACGATTCTGAAGATGCTGAAAATCTCTTCAGCTGTACCAAATGGGAGGAAATGTACCAAGGGAGGAAAACAAACACATTCATGTAGCCTTGGGGAACAGTTTACCTGATAGTGATGTCACAAGGTTCATACAGCAGGCATCTAGGATTCACCTACCAGTAAATGACAGCTTGCTGATGAGTCTGTCTTCATCTGCATACATAAAGTTAGACAAAAAAAAATAAATGGTACAAATTTTAAGACATGTTCAGTTTGAAAACAGTCTTAGATGTAGCAACCTAGTTATGTGAAGAAAGAGCTTGACAATAGAATTCAAAAAATATTATCTTTTTAGCATAGCTGATTTCTTTAGAAGGTCAGATAACGTGATCTAGCTCTCTTTAATTGCTGGATAACCTTGAAACCACATTTATGACATGAAAGATGTATGTTAACATTACCTAATCTCTCTGATTACAATTCTACACAAGTTATTTTAGTGTCTAAGTATGAGCCTTCTCCTTCTCCAAAAGACAGATTTTGAGTTATTAAATTCTATAGGGAATAGGTCAATAACACAATATACGAATTATGTACTTATCCACATTAAAATGTTCCAATACATAAAATCATGTGAAAATATGTATTATGTATATTTCCACCTCTGCACTTTGAGATACAGGGCTAGATTAAGATCTTACTGTGATTTTATTTTGGGTATGAAACTCTACTCATTTCAGAGGACTTGCTCCAGACTTAACTCCAGAATGAAAACAGATGCAAATTCAAACTTCCAAACAGAAGATATGGATTTAGTATAATATTTGTGATATTAATGGTTTGGCTGCTTGGAACTGGTTCTTAGTGGGAACTTCTCTTAGAGGAATAACAAGAATTAGTTGTAGGATTTCTATGAGTAAATGTATCTCCTACCATCAATAAATGCAATTTGTCTGAAAAAATGTGCAGAAAACTCTTGTCATTACACTGGCATATAGAATATGTTTCAACTGCAGTGGATAGAACAGAAAAAATATCAGAATTGCTCAGAAAGAAGTCACTTATGGCTCAATTCATGGACTTCACCATAGCATCAAGATCCTTGCCCTGGAGTATCTGAAAGCAAAATAGGTGGATTTACCAAAATTATGGTATTCTCGGAAATGAGTAGGGTTAAAATAAGAATGCTTAGATATGTGACAATAACCCCACTTTTGTGCAAATACAAAAGTAAGGACTAGTTTGGACTACCAAAAATTCTAGACGACAAACAGAATTCCTCATCTTACCCTAATCCTGTGTGACAAGAACTAATGAAATGAATAGGGTGGTATGATACAGGGAACAGTTTGACACGGGTGTTAAACACGCAAGCCTGATGCATGTGCAAGTGCTAGGAATTGGAGATATGCAAAATAACGAGAACTTTTCACAAATAATGTGGATTTTTTGAGATATAAAATTTCTACTTGTAAATTTGCAGATTCTATAATTTTGCAGGGAATAATAATTCATCCTGTCTATATTGTTTTCTGAATAAGAGTACAGCTTCCCTCTCAAAATTACTTTTTATAAAAAGAAAATTTTGCATCTTTTATGGCTTCACATTGCATTATTCACTTGTTAGTGAACCCTATCATATTAGATAAGTGATGGAGGGCACGGAACATGTATTGAAAATAATCCCTCATCCTAGAAATCATTCTTCTCATTTATATTCCAGTAGTGCTCAAAGACTTTGGTTTTGTATGTAAGGTACAAACATGGTGATATAAACAGACTCTTTTCAATGTACTTGCAATCAAAGAATCAAAATATGAAATAAGCTGGGAGACTTGAAAAAAAGAATATTTAAAAAAGGATAATAGCTTACAGACTTTGCAAGAAGGCTGCCCTCCACTCTCAGTTCTGAATTCATATTTTAAGGGGTCTCTGCACCAGACAGAGGAGACATTTTCAGCATCCTAAGCAAGGATAAGACTGTGAGAGGTCAGAGAATTAAGACTGATTTGGAAAGAATTGAGGCCACATAGCACATAATCTAGATTTCTCATTGTGCTTACTATTCCAAGGTAATTGTCAATTTAATAGGCAATAAATCTAGTTGATCAACACGTGTAATGCTTCCCAGATGGAAAAGATTTTTTCAGATCAGACAACAAGTTGATAGAATAATGCAACACCATAAGCTCAGGAAAAAAAAATTAAAATCCTGAGTTCTTACCAAATAATTTACAGCTAGTATTGCACAGATGTCTGAGAGAAAAATGACTGGGGAGAGGGGGAGGAAGCAAACCAAATATCTGCTGACATATAAATGTGAGAACTAAAGAGCAAAAGAAATTAGGTTAACCTTCAAATGACTGTGCAAGGTAAAATCAAATCTGTACAGCTGCACCCGTTTAGGTAAGTAGTGAAACTGGGAGAGGATATTTTTAAGGTAAGCTACTACATTTTGCAAAGGGAGAACTAGATGGAGTGTGAAAAAGGCTTTTTTTTCAGCAATGGTCTTGGTCTGGGGTCTGCAGACAACTTTGAAATTGCTTGCAAAAGGTGACTGTGGAAACCAAGCTCATAAATATTCTATAGCAATCCACATGTGTTAATTTTCACTGGGGTTTCCACTCCTCCAAGTGAATTAGTAAGGGGTCCACAAATCAAAAAAGCTGAAAGCCACTGGGCTGTGGCTAACCTCTGTCCTCAGACATGCACCCAATTCTCATCACAGGCCCTGGGAATGGCTGTTGTGGCTGAAGAATTGGTCCTATTCATCCAACAGTCATTAAGAAAGCAAAAGTTCTCCCTGGCTGCATATGCAGCAGGCATAGGTATATGTCAGATAATGGACAGCCCCAGCATACACAGAGGCTGTAATTCACCCGTGGGGTCCCAGCAAGTGTATGTGCTTTAGCTACACAGCAGTTTGAATTCAGCCTTGTATCTGCACCACAGCCATCTGGTGCTATTTAAAATATATACTTTTGAACTTTGACCTTTTAATCTTTCTGGTTTGAAAACATACACCAGTTCAAAGGTTACCTCTCCTAACCTTGAGCAATTCCCTTTCAGAAACAGCACTGAAGGGTTATCATTATCACTTTTACCGGTGTTAATGAAGGGGTAATTCTCTATTGTGGTTTGTACACACATTTAGAAATTGACTAAAACATGATTTTTATACATTTAAAATCACGTTTTCCATAAATGCTGTGATTTTCAGGTGCCTCCATTCTGGGAAATTCAAAATGAATGACTTTCTCAGGGGCCTAATTATCAGACGGGCTGAGCACTTATCTCCACTGCCCCCAGAATACCAGAATTGGAGGCGCCCAGGATTGGAACTAATGATTTAAAACTTTGGTCATATGTGGCCATGTAGATGCACACAAATCACTCTGTGAGACCATGTTCTGTTCTGTCTGTGATAACAGAAAAGCATAAAGTCACCCCAAACACACTTTCGACCCCCAAGACTAAGATGTGCAATATTTTAGTCCTTTTCCTTCCACCAGCCAGCAGTGAGGGTTTCCTTATCTTTCCTGTAAGGAAAGGTGTCATAAGGAAGTTAAGCACATTTATCTGGCCAGTATCGAGAGAGTGTGTAGGTAAGTGTGGTGCAGTGATATCCATATTTTTCAGTGTCAAAGAAGCAGCCTTAACAGCCAGCTTCATCTCCTCATTTTAGGTGATTACTTGTATTGAATGTCACACAGATAGTTTAATGCCGCATGAAGCTTAGGTCAGGCAGACTGCGGCATTCACACTAGGGACCCTCCTCTCTGGATCTGTTCTGCAAGGAACTTTAACTTTGATTTTAAAAGGATGCAAATTCATCATATTACTTGAAGGGAAACTGTTTCCTAACCAATCTAAGAAAGGAGCAAACTTGATGGAGAGGTAACTGACTCTGTACGTACCATTTGAAAGAGCGCAGATCTAGCCCTCCTGTGTTATCCTCAGACTTAGGCTTGAATTTCCACAACTGCAATACCTGTTACTGATTATTTTAACAGAGCTCCAGATCCCCTGGGACTGAGGGTGAAGTATGAGAAGCATACCTCTCATTTTTCCCCAATTTTGAGTCTAGGATTTGAGTTTTTCTCTCAAGTTAGCTTCATTCTTGTTTCTACTCAACTTCACAGTCATTTCAACATCAACTTAAAAATTATATCAAAGAACTTAGGGTGGGGGGTGTAGTCTTACCATTGCACAGCAAATTTGAAGTATCACACAGAGAATATGAGAGGAACCAATGCCCTCCCTTACACTTAAAAAAAAATATTGGAACTCCTAAAAAGGATTTACACATATTGCTTCAGGCTGCTAGCCACTCGCCTACAGGTGGGTGGTGTTTGTTTAATAGCTGAAATACTTTTTGACTCAACTTTCTGTTTTTCTTGTTTCCCAGGTGATTGGTTCTGGTGTTTTTAGAACTGTCTACTACATCCTGAACATTTTCCATGCATCAGTGACTGGGAACATTTAAGCTGGCGTCAAAGATAGAGTCTGTGGGGAAGTCTGCACACAAATAATACGTCTTCATTGTTCTTGCTCAGCAGTGATCATGCCTTTTGCGAGCTGCTTTACCCACTGCAGCAAAAGAGTAAACTAAAAATAATCAGATATTTTTTTTTCCTAAACAATCCATATTCTTATTTTCAGAGCCAATGTACAACTGGATGACAGTAAGTGCTGACCTCCATCAGCACCAGCTGTCCAGTAGGGCCCAACTTGGCAGGCGTGTGATAACAGCCATGTAAGGAAGCACGGGAGAGGCCACACAGGAAGATTATATAAATGAGAATAACAGTTGTAGATGAATAGTGAAATACAATGAAATGGGCTAGAGGATACTGGATGTCCTTTGGCATGAAGAAACATTCTAATTTCTGTAAGCCTTTATTCAGGAAAAAAGCCTTGACATTAGCATATATAGACTACAATGTGCAAAATTGGCAGGAAAAATAAATTCAAATCTTGAAGCAGTCTCCTAAGCAGAGACACTTATGAAACAAGGCTCACCTTTGAACGTGACCCTTGTGAAAGGCTGATAGCTCACACTGGAGTCAAACCTTAAGCACCTTATTTTATCATACTTAGCTGTGAAGTAGGAGGGCAATGTGAACAGTAGGGTGTTGTACACAGTGTTTGAGCTTACAGATTTGGTTAAGGTTATTAAAATTGTGAAGGGTGCCTTCACAGGCCAGAAGGGAAACCAGCAGAAGGTAATAATATGTTTCTGAAGAGGCACAGGAAGCTGCACTTGCCAGGACTTTTTGAACTACCGAGACCTATATCCATCCTGTGAAACTGGAGCTGAAGGCACCACAACAATTGCTGGAACTACCCTGGCTGCTCAAGCATGCTTTTGCTGTGCGGTGTCTGCCGGAAGCTCCAGGCATGGCCTCAGGCTACAAAGAGCAGTGCAAGGCAAGGAAGAAAATGGTAATTTTTATCAATGACTTTCTCCCTCTGCATTTGGTCTAGGTAAGAAATGGTATGAAAAGAAAGAGGAAAGCAAAGTAAAGTAATAGGGAAAGACATTGGGAGTACAGGTACTCTTGACCTTGCCTATATAGAAGCTAGAAGGAAGACAGCCATCTAGAAGTGATGCAAAAGGGGGAATTGTGAAGAAAAAGAAAGAGACTAGAAGTCCAGCGGGAACATGACATTCAGTGAAAAACTGTCAAAGAAGTAGTTCCCTTGGGAGACAGTTAATTGCTGCATTCAGAAGACAGACTAGGAGCTCTCACAGCTGCTACCCCTTGGACAATAAATGGTAAAATTACACTTACTGGCCATGTTGGAAATCTGAGGTGTCAAACCCAAGAAATTCACATAGCAACGAGATTTTGAGCAGGGAAGGAACGCATGTCCCCACAAAAAGCTCATTGTGGATGTTTTTATGAAGAAGGAAAGAGAGTGCAACTTTCAGGCTTTCAAGTAAAGTCCAGGGAATTTCAGCAATGTCACACCTGGAGCTTGGAAGAAGACCTAAGCTGAAACTAAAAGAAGCAGAAAAAAATGCTCTCTGTCTCAGTAAATGTGCACACAATTCTAACTCAGGATTCATAGTTTCTTTGATCAAAGTAAGGTTCTGTGTTTTGTCCTGTATGTCCTCTATATGTTTTTCTCTGCCTGTTTTTCTACACTTTGTAAACAAGATACTTCTGCTTGTCCTCACGTTTGAATTCTGAACTGGAAATCTTGTTTACCATGTTACCACTTGCCTGGGTAAAAAGTTTCTTTGCTAGCTCTTTACTCCTGGGACACCCAAGGCTCTGACGAAAAAGAGTAATTTGCAACACATAATTTTTTTGGCAAAGTTAGTCTTCTGCTCTTTTTTCCATGAGCACAGCAGCAGCATAGTCTCTTGAATGTACTCATTATTCAAGTGTATTCTCTGAATAAACAGCCGAACACTCTGTACTGTCAGATTTTACCATGACGTGCTGACTCGTGATGCATCTCTCCGACGGCTTGGCTGATCACTCTGAGGTTGAGAACACTTACACGGAGAAGATGTCCTGCTGTAATTTGCCTCTGGGCCCTTCTTCCCCCGTTCTGAAAGGTTGATTTATGTGATTGTAATGGCTAAACTTAGATGCAGGTGGTGGGAGGGGGCATCAAAGAAGAACCTATTATTCTGTAGTGTCTGATAGGACAAGCAGTCTCATATCAAGGATGGGATATTTTAATTTCATTATTCAGAAGGAATTTCTGGGCAGAGCTGGAGAGTGAGAAAAAGTAACTGAGTTTTTTCTATTCCAGACCCTGACTGACTTGCTCTGGCGGTGGTGGTGTTTTCTACCTAGACAAGACTTCCTTGGCTGTCTGCATCTCAAGTCAGGCTGCTGTGGCACCAGTCCAGGGCAGGGAGAATTTGCCGAGGATCTCTTTGAGCGGAGCTGGGAGAGCTGGGGTGCGTGGGAGGAGTTGGCAGGGTGCAAGGGAATGAGGTATCCCCATCTGCACAAGTCACAGGAAGCAGGCAGTGGGAGAATCAAGGCTGGTTCTTACAGAGAAGGGTGGAAAGGTACACGTATTTCCTTATCTAGCACCTACCCCATGAAACCATGGGAGACTGCGCACAAGACTGTTGTGGTGGAAACACGTGGGCAGCCTCAGTGCCTATAATATCTCCGTTCCTCAGTTTGACTTAAACTTTGGACAAAGTACAAATGTCAGTTACGTGTGGGATGTTGAACAGTTGGAAGATATCACCTGTCTGAGAATATGAAGTAAAATCAACAGTAAGGTGGTTTCTTGAACACGAGCTGATCTAAGCTGGCGGTTCTTTAACTTCACCATTCCGAGGGCAAATACAAAATTGAATTTACGAATTAAATTTGCAGAAAATTGCAAACAACTTACTTGTGCACATAATCTATAGTATTTTTTCCTTTTATGAGCTTTAAATAATGCACCGTTTTCCTTGCTAACTAATGTAGTTATAATCAAAGGCAGGTCTTAACTCTGGTGAAAGTGAAAGACGTTACCAGAACTCAAACTGAACTTGGCACATCAATTGTTATCACCTCAAATCATCAAGTGTTGTTATCAGTGTTTACAGTGGGTCTGGATCTGAAAAGCACCAAGTAGTCGCAACTTAGAGGGGCTTCCCACAGGGTATTTGCTATTTTTCTCATCTCTCACAACTGGGTCCCATACAACAGGAAGCCTTGGAAGGAAGGGAAGGGATGGTTATATCAGTGCTTGTTTCCATTCCTCAAGTGAAACTTGCGCATAATTTAAACAGCTCTCTGTATCAACCACAAGGATTGCACAGGGTGCAGATTTGAAAAAAAAACACCCACCTCCTCCTGAGACATCTTGATTGCAGATGTTATTAAATGATTCTCTGGTGCTGGAAAAATCCTGGCTACATGTTGATCATAGAATACATTCCATTCTCATGGTTTTCTGACTCAAGGAATGGAAGAAATGTCTCAGAATGTAACAAGGGAGAAAAATACTTCTGTATTTGGTGATAGTTCTCCCTATCTTTTGGTCTGGGAGTCAGGTTCCTGCCTGAGGGGCCTGTGTGAGGGACGGTGAAAGTAATTACCCTGTCAGCTTAAATATGATTTTCTTCTGCGTGCCTGTTTCTTGTGATGTCAGTTGATTAACCTGTCAGTCATCTTTACATGGCATGTGGCCACCTGATGTCATGTGCTGAGGTACATGGTTTATTGTGCTAGTCTAACATAAAATTGAAAAAGGCTCCAATTTAAGCCTTATTTCTTCATCTATGTTTTGCATTTTTCTTTTGCTTCAATGTTACATGTTCCTTCTTTTCTGGACTCATTTCCATCTTACCCAACTTCTTCTCTTCCCTGACTAGCTTTTCCTTTAATTTAGTATCTTGGTTCATTTCAGGTTTTCATTTTCTTTCCCACACCACAGATCTTCTCCACCCTCCTCATATCCCTCCAACCCATCTCCTCACTGCTTCCACATCAGGGCAGACCACAGAGACCATTTTGCCTTTGTGTCCTTTACTACATGGTGCCCTTCTCAGTCCTCCTATGCTGGATGTGAGCCATTTAAAACCACGCATCTTCACCTTAACTGACCTGGTTATCTCAGAAAAAATGGGACAATCTAGACAGTGCTATGGGTCACATGTAAACCCTTCCTGTGAATTTTACTATTTTCTCAGTGGTACCAGGATTTCATCTGAAAGGATTTCACTTGAATATCCCAAAATGGCAGTGAAGTTTGTTTTATGTGTTACCTCATGCTTCTCCCTGAGAGCACCGAGTCTCAAACAGGCATCATGACTATTTTATCTGGGGAAGAACATCTTAGCTAGAGCCCAGCTGGATGAGAGGAGGATTAAAGATGAAGGCTTAGCATGAGAAAGATTGAAAATCACTAGGACAGCCATCACATTCTTCTAGCTGAAGCCAAAATATATATCATACATATTTGTTAGCTTGGGCAAAATAAATTATTTCAATCGTGTCCACTCTGAGGCCTGTGCCAAACACGGAATGGCCACGTGAGAGACTTGGACATGCGGTGTTCCTATGTCAGAAATCCAAAACTCAGGTGCAGTACACATTTATACTAGCAAGCTAGGGATGGGATTGTGGGAATGCATTTCTCACACAGACTAAATCTCTTCTTCAAATTTCACATGGGCAATGAGCTTTCCCATGCAGGTGGAGGACAATTCTGTATGATTTCTGCTCTCAGTAACCAAGAGTGGAGACATAAAAAGAACTATTCAATGTCTCTGGTTACAGAGATAAGTGAAAGAGTCATTGGCAATAACTCCATAGTAATAGCAGCAGGAAGTACTGGGCATGATTTGAATCTCTTGATAGTGATACTGGGATGCCAGAATATTTATCAAGCCATTAGGAGAGTCTGTGCCTAGCTGATAAGATGACTACAACTGATGAAGTCCACCTGAAGACTCTGATGATGCTGGCACAGATTTGCAGCCAACAAGGGAGGATAGCAGGGAGTGCTGCCCTTAAGAGCGGCATGTACCGTTCGTCAGCAAAATTATACAATCTCCCGCCCGGGGCAAGCTCATGGAATCTTTAATAAACAGAGTTAAGAAATATCCTGATGTATACACTCCTCATGGCTTGAGAGCCAGGAATAGCCTGCTCTGCTGAGAAACTGTTTCACTGAGTTGGTGGCAGGGGGGAGTGAGCTAGGAGAGGTTGGGAGAAAATCAGTTCCAAGAGTGATTAATCCAGGGCCTCATTTTAAACCATCCCTATATCAAACTGCCAAACTTGCGATGGTTCTGTCTTTGGAAGATGAAATTGCCCGATTTATACCACTTAATGTCTCTTAGTGTCATCAAATCAAAAGAACGTTCCATCATTTTGACTGGAACTAGATTGGGAACAGATTTTTTGCCAAAATCATCTGTAAGCAACATGGATGAGGAAGGATTTCTCTCTGCTTTTCTGATGTTTAATCAGAACATGTGCTGTATCATGGATAAGATCAGGTTCTAGCACTTGAATTTAGGTTGAGAAGTGTTTTTCTTTGAGCAGCTTTTGATAGTCGAGGCTTTAATAAGTGTAGAAAGATTTTACTACCTATTTTGCCTCAGTTGCTTATCATCTGCCCAGGTAAATCACTGAAGTTAATGCTGGCATTTGGTTTTGCTTCTTTCTTTGCTGTGGAACCTCCTCTCTGTTAATTGGATCCTTTTGGAACATGAAAACTGGTGTGGCCATCAGGTCATGCATGCTGAAAATATATTTTCTGTATTTCTGCTTCTCTGTGGATGTAGAGGTATAGACAGAAGGCTCAGCGTAAACAGATAAGTTTTTCCTTGAAGAAATTTTAAAGATTATACCCATAAAGTATTTACAAATGAAAAGACTTTATGCTGTTTATTCCCAGTAAGCAGAAAACAGTAGAAAGAGAGGAGGAATGGAGAACCAACTTGTTTTGCTGTTCACAATTAATTAAGTGTATAAATCCTTAACAATGAATAAACACTATCGGCAGAGAAAAGTAAATACATATTAAGGTTTTTTTCCTGGCTTTTAAAACAAAGAATATCAATAGCAAAACTGTATTTTCAAATGTGTTTTGAATTTGACAGTGTCTCTTTGACATTTATGAAGAACAGTGATGAGTATATAATTAAAGTTCATTGCTTATTTTTCAATATTGCATTCTCAGTCCTCAAAATTTACTTTGAGCTAGAGAATGACTGAACAAAGGAGAAAGGCTTGCCAGCGAGTGGCCTGTTCCCATGCATGCCATGCTGTGCACCAGCAATGTGCTCGCCTTTGAACCCAACACTGAGCCAGCCCATATGCATGCACTGAGGAGCTTCTCAATGTACTTCGGGTTTTGTTTCAATCACCACAAAAGGGCTAAGTAAGGAATAGAATGTTATACTAAATTTATTTGCCTTTCCTTCTGTCCAAATATGAAGTATCAGACATTTCATGGCAAAGAGAGATGTTTTCTTGGGAGCTCACGTATATGGTGTGACTGCAGATAAAATACTAAACGGCATATATAACCCTGGAATATTAACACTGGATCCACAGGTAATGAATTTTGCTGTAGGCTGTTTTTGAATTGTTATTTTCACTTCTCACCCTCAGAGTGTGCTTTTCAGTAATAAGCATCCTGTTCAGGATTACAGCATCAACACTCCAGCCTGGGAGAGTTGGAACTGTCTTAGCTGTATCAGTAACACAAGTCATCGAGCCAACAAACTGTCACAAGCACACAAAAAGGCACAGCCCAAAAGCTGCATAGACTCTTTCACTGTTTCCATACGAAGATCTTCATTTGGCTGGGATACATTTGGTAGAGATACATGTTTACCTCAAATTATTCATTAAGTGCAAATTGCTATCATAAAGCTGAGCACTGCATTAAATAGCTGTTAAAGTACATAGACAGGTTACAGGTTACAGGTTACAGGAATTTGGATGTCCCCCTCACTGTCTGCTTGGTCCGGAATGATGTTCAGTCTTCTGTCTTCTGACTGCCCACCAGATTGTCCTTTTGCTGGAGATGTGACATGTCGGTTTGAATCCTTTCTGATGAAAGAGTGAAGTGAACCTGATTTTTCTCCATCTCTTAGCGGAGGTGGTGGCAGGAGAACTGTGGGCAGGAGCTGCTGCCTGGTCGTTGTTTCGAATGAAGGCTGCCGCATCCATGCTTTCTGAACTCCAGTTTTGCAGAGGTACACTAGCCGTGCCTTGAGCACTCCTGCAGGCTTGATGCCTCCCAGTTCCCAATGGCAGACTTAGCTGCGGTACAGGTGTCAAACTGCATGGTAGTATCAGGTGAAGGCAGCTCCTGGCACATCCACACACAGCGTGAACAACTGGATTTTTGCTGGTCTATAAGCCTTCACATTAGATATCCCATTTTTTTTGTAAACTGGTTCTTCCTAGGTCAGTTGGTAAATTCATATGGAAAATCATCAGTAGGTGATGAGATGAACACAAGTCCAGGAGCCTCTGGATACCTTTTTCTGAAGGTGCCAAAGGCTGGATGCCTAAAATGGATGCATTTAAAATTTTTTAGATCTTAAAAGGTAAAGTAACTATTTCAAACAGAAGGCTAATCCATGACAGGATGCTGAATGATTGCTGCAGGAAAAGGCAGACAAGATTGCTAAGGGCAGTTGCTTTAGGAAAAATAGCAGAAGGTTCCCCTAAGGGACTTGCAGCAACTCCTGGAGAGGGTGAGATTATGGCAAGAGAACAGCCAAGTGTGGCACAGCCTGATCAAGGGCACATGGAAGACACTTGTGGACAGGGATACAATATCTCTGCATCACATGAATGTCCTGTCTCAGGAGGGAAGTGGAGCATGGGTCTTGTATCCATTCTCTGTTCTAAGCAGTTGGTTTACCCTCAGCAAATATTGTTCTAACAAAGCCAGCTGTCAGATTTGCATCTGTTGAACAGACACAAAACACTGATCTCAGTGGGAGGCAGGTACCTACTCTGCATAAGCACTTTTGCAAATCCCAAAAGGCATTTCTCCATCTTCAGGCACTTCAGTATCTTTGAAAATCTTGCCCTTTGTGCCTAACTTTACCTCTACAAAACAGAGAGAAATCTGTTTCCCTAGGAAGTGAAGAAAAGTTAAATTTATTCATATTTGCTTTAAGCTTTGGAACCATAGAGAAGATGTATGGCACAAAGGTGTACTTCTTGTTTGGCCTATTATACAATGAAACATCTGTGTGTTCAGCTAGTGCCCATGATGTCATTTGCCTCATTTTGAAAGATGTATCCATGAATCCGAAGAAGATAAGCTGCCACATTAATGTATAATAGCTATAGAAAGATCACAGTATATAAGTTACACTGTTTTGTGATGGCCCAGCAGTTTTTTTACGAAGTTCACAAGCAATAGGGTCTACTTCAGATATCCTCTTGTGCTTAACAGTCTTGCAGAAAAGAGATAGAAAACTACTACAAGTGCTCATTATGGACATTTTGCAAGATGTTTGGTGAGATAAAGACAGCAAGGATGGCTATATGTCCAGTTGTTCAATTTTGATATATAAAAGAGCTCGCAGTTTTCTGAAAAGAGTCCCATGCTCCATGTGCTGTGGTCCTTCTGCAGTGAACAATACGGCACCTTCATGAAGGCTTCCTGGTTTCAAGGATCTGGCTCACATCAGTATTTGCTCCTCTCCATCTTGCCCTTACCGTGAACTTCCCAGATCTGTTTCTGTACTTTTTTTGATAACCTGAACATAAGCAGAGGTTGCATTTATGCCCTGCAAAGTCCTTTTGCCTTGGTTTCTCCATGGACTGTCTGGGGTGGAAGCTACC
This sequence comes from Trogon surrucura, assembly GCA_020746105.1. Lineage (NCBI taxonomy): Eukaryota > Metazoa > Chordata > Aves > Trogoniformes > Trogonidae > Trogon > Trogon surrucura. Next base: position 35,543,228 of record CM036622.1, read on the forward strand.
ATCTGACATGTTCGCCCTTCCCTCAGACATGTGTGTTCAGTCAGGCTGCCCAGTTACTGCTGATCTCACCTTGGGGATTTTAGCTCCTTTTCTTTCACTGGTGCAGCAGCTATCCTGCTAGTGGATCTATCCTGGCCTCCCTAGGACACTTCACCCTTTGCCTGACTGTGGCTTTGAGCCCTGGTTCAACTCAGATTCCCAGGTAATGGCCTGTCCTCTGTATCTGGGAAAAGTCCCCTTTCCCAGGGGGAATTCCAAGGAATAAGTCTCCTGCTTTCTGCTTCCTCTTTACTCGTCTACACAGGCAACACCATGTGGTATGAATATCATGAGTTTTCTTAACTATCATCTACTTTGGCCATTTAGGGTTTGAAGGTATTTTGGTTTATTTAGTTGGGGAGGCTCTTGACCTTTTCCAGTGGAAAATACTGTAGAAAGCCATACCACTACTTTTCTTAAGCAGCAAAGCAACATATCTTAGCTTTCAATAGCCGAGATTTTCGATAGCTGAGAGGCAACTAGAAGACAATTAAATTACATGATTCGAAGCCAGGGTCCTTTGTTTTAGTGACCGGCCAGCCCAGGCATTCTGATGCTCTGTTTGTAAGGTTTCCATTTACTACTATGAAGACAGAAATATGATCAAAGAAAATAAAAAAAGGAGGATCTGCAGAAAAGTTGTTTAAGCATTACTGAAACATTCTATGTTAGGAGCGCCAAAGGCTGCGAACTCTCTTAGTGTGTTAAAGCCTTTTAATAATTTCAGATCATATTATAATCCCCTTGTCCAGAATCCTTATAATTTATACATGGTTTAATGCTCAGAATAAAGTTAGAGTATCAATCTCTCTTTCTTTTTTTTTTTTTTAACTTTTATGTCACAATCAAGGATAATAATTTTAAATGCTGAAATGTGTTAAAAGCATAAATTGCACTAGTTCAAGTATTTTATTTTGAGTTAAAGTCACTCAAAACTTTAATATGACAGATAAGATATACAGCAATAATTCTAGCTGTGACTCAGAACAGAAAAAAAATCCTGACTTTGATCTGAGTCATAACGATTCTCTCCCTGATCGGCAAGGTTGTTTTTGTGCCATACAGAGCCTTAACACTGGGAGCGCCCAAAGAGCTGCTGACTCCTAATGCAGGGGAGGCAGCTGGCAGCTGGCAGGTGCTGGAGCTTGCCCTGGGCTCAGGCCTACATTCCAGCCACGGAGTGGGAGAGAAGACATCCCACAGCACCACCAGCACCCTGGAGCAGATAGGAGCTGCCTGCCCCAGTGCCCTTAATTCACCTCAAGGCAGTCACAGAAATTAGCTTAGACCACTTCTGGCATTAAACAAAATGTGCTAGATCTTGGTATACAGAGATGTGTAGAGCTGAAGCATTTTATGTTTTTGTTAGAGAGGTTAAACAAGCAAAGCAAGTCATGTGAGACAGCAGAAACGTCTTGGAAGAGATGGGGTTGCAGGAACAAACGTGTGAGGGACAGGTGTGGGTTGACAGTGGTTCAGATCTCCCTCCCAAGGAAGAGGGGATGTTTCCACACCTCTGATTCAGCTCTCAGACCTGGCTGGGAACAGTAGGGTATGGTTTAGCATGTATTCCCATAACAATTCAGGGTATAAAATGTGCATGCTAGCAGGAAAATATTAAATGAGCCTAGGTTTGGGAATTTAATCACATAACTATGCTGCTGAACCCTTCTGCTAATTCGTTTCATGCCTGTTAATCACTTTTGGGGATACAGTGAAGCTATTCTTGGAGGTATTTCTAAAATCATGAAGGAAAAGCTGACATCTTAGTTCCTCTTGAAGACACCTAGGAAGTGATTTGAGTGCCTGAACATATATGTCCAGCACATATATGTCCTATGATCTTCTGCCTCACTGCAGAAGGCCATGGGTTTCCCACATACCTGTCAGTCCACCAGAAATCATCTGAAATGGTACTAGTTACCTATGTTTAGGCACCTGAGTATCTCCCCTAATGCCACGCTGTGCTTGCAGCTATTCCATCTCGCAACAGAAAGAGGGGAAATCTGCTCAGTTCTCCAAGCTTGTTTCAGTAGGTCACTTCTGCCTATTTTACAAAACCACAGAGAGCTGGTGGCGCTGCATTTTGCACAGATCTTCCTTTTTTTTTTTTTAAAATGTTTTGATTGGGAAGTAGTCAGACTTCAGAATTTTGTGCCTAAAGTTAATCTAGCATTATTGGATTTCAGAGTTAAGTTCCATTTGAAAGAACCTAACTTCTTGTGCGGTCTACTGTAGGTGATCCTGCTCTGGCAGGGGGGTTGGACTAGATGATCTTTAAGGTCCCTTCCAACCTCTAACATTCTGTGATTCTGTGATTCTGTGATTCTTCACCTCGTAGGCCACCATCCCCACTGTGCCAAATATTTTGAAGGAGTGTTGGTCTTGGCAGTGTGTTTGGAAAGTTACAGGAATCCAGTTAAGCAGCATTGTAGAGGGAATTTTTTAGAGCTGGCTGACTTTCTAATAAGATGTGCTACCAAAAGCTCTCTTTCCATCCTGAGCTCCTCTGGTGACATAGAGGACCACTCTATTGCTTTTGTGCCTGAGCCTGTTAATGCTCAGCTTGGACAAACATTTCTGCCACTTGTCTAGTTTCAGCCCTCTCCAGTGCAAACCCTCCTGTTCATGGTATTTTATATTTCCCCACCCCAAGCAGAGCATCTGTCTTTTCAGGAAAACTCTACCAAACTAATTCTCTTTCTTCTTCACTTTTCCCATCTTCTCTCCATATTTGTTACATCAGGTGCCATTTACAGCACCTATTCAGCTGTCACATATTAGAAAAAATGGCAACAGGGCATCCTTATTTGATTTAAATACTGAACAACTTGTACATTAAATAGGTTTTGGACAAGAGGTTTTTAATGCAACAATGAACTGTAAGGCACAGCCAAGGGGTCACCTTCTCTATCCCTTGGATAAAAGCTGCTTAAGGTGACTGGCAAGCCTGTGACACTCACATGTATAAATCATGCAAGGAATTCGTTGCCAGATGATATCATCAGAGGCAAAAGCTCACAAAATGAGCTAGGGCCTATGCTCTGAGGATCTCATATTCTGAGTGTCCGACTTGATTGCCCTCAGAAAGCCTTGATTTTCCAGAAAGAATTTCTGAAAGTCAGAATCATTAGCCACTTAGGGAAATGAAGACCTAGAATCTGGAGCTATGTTAAGGTTTATTTGTTATGTGTATACATCTAGAATATATATTATTTTTGAACTAAGGCATATAAACCCTCACGTTTCAGTCCATTGAGACAGAAATTACCAGAGGTCATGAATAAGTTTTGTCAATGAAAAGGTTTAAATTTCAGTGACTGCTAAGGAAAAATTGTATTTTTGTCCTGCTTTAATTGCCACAGGCTATGGTTTCAGAGGAAAGAATGACTGGCTAAGCAGTCTGCAAAAATGATACCATTAGCGCATGATATATTGTGCTATTTTCTGTGCCGTGGATTCTCTTCCAATATTGCTCCATCTTACCCAGATCTCACAACAAACTGCAATCTGTCTGGCTGGCTGTTATTCCTGCTAAGATCAATGCCTTTTGGTTGGTTGTAGATATTTAATTGTCCCCAGACATGTCATGTACAGACTAGAGCATTACTGTACATATAACACTGAACATAAAGGGTCTGTGACCAAACCTTTCTCTGAGCAAAAGTCACTTAACACATTTTTGCATTACAAAATACCCCACAGTGAGATCTCACTGGAACCAGATGTTCATAGCAAAAAGCATATGGCAAGAGGATGTAGATCCATTTTTCTTAAATCCTCTTGAAAAGTCATTGTATCATAGCCCAAATTCTACTGAAATTCATGTTTATAATCCCAAAAGCCTTTTCCCAGTAAAAAAAAAACAAAAACAAAACACATCTCTGTTTTCATTGCTTGTGAATCACTTCCACATCAATTTATTTCCAATGGTTTGCAAAGAAAGCAGCTGAGAAGAGAATTTGACCCACAGCATACAAGGTGTGCATGAAGCTTGAATGGATGGAACATGTGTGATGAATTACTGAATGGGTGTTTGTCCTGAAGAAGCAGAGACAATGCCCAAATAAAAGTCAGTCTTCGTGTGTTCCATAAGTATTTAATCTCAACCTGAAGAGATAGAAATTTCCAAACAATATGTATGTTGTTTATCATATCATGTCATCTCGTATTATACAACGCCTGTTGGTGCACGACAGCTGCCTAATCTGTTTATGTAGTTGGGCTTAATCAGGTGAGTTTGTTCTTGCTGCATGAATTAGGGTGTCTGACAACAGACCTCTTTTTAAATTGGGAGCCTCTGCCAATACAGAGAAGATCAGGGCTTTAAAAAAACACTGTAATCCAATACCCCGGGGCTAATGAAAGCTGAACCAGTACTTCAGTTGTCGTTTAATGCTCTCGAGCCCACAGATACTGCACTTGCCAAAGAGGTTAATCGTCAAATCCTGCAGGTACAAACTACACCCAGCAAAAGCCTAATTCCGTGGTCAGATATATGTCATCCACGCCAGCAAGGCAGAGATCTAGCACCAAGAGGAACATTTTGAAGCCCGTGGCAGGCAGACATCCAGGGACAATAGTGGTGACTGGGACTGGGACCGGCAGGTCTTCCCTCTCCTGCTTGCTCTCTCTTGCGCTGTGGATGAGTGCAAGAAGCATGAGGCTGAGAAGTTTCTTCATTAGCGGCTCTTCGTCAAGTCTCCAGTGGTCACTGCAGGTCTGGCACTGCTGCTACTCCTACCCTGAAGGATGGCAGAGGCAGTGGCAGAGTTCACAAGTGTCTGAGGAAGTATATGAAAACTCACGCTAGAGGTCTTTCTATACAAGACAGTCATAATTTGTCATCCTTTAGGCACAATCCAAGCTACTCTATGTAGAAATATTATTTCTTGGCCTCACCAATAACAGGAAAATTGCCGATCACAATCAGTGATCTCCCCCATTCTTCGTTCACTTTGCTCTTCCTCTGAGGTCTTTTCAGGTAATTGTATTTTTTTAAAAGTTATTGGAAGTTGGAAATACTTTCAAGAGCATTACAATATATATGAAATAGTAAACTGAATGGGACTTTCATGGCTTGGCATTTAATAAAGTCCAAATATAAGAATCATGCTGCAAAACAAACATGATATGGCAGCCTATGCTCAGGAAAATAAAATTCTGATTTAGTTTGTAGACTTTAAATAAATAAATTGTATTTTAGTTGTCATCTGTCTCTTTTATTTAAAGCAAAAAAAATGTTATCTTCTTTAATTTCCATTTTCATAGAGAAATAGTACATGTCTTTTGTATGCACAATGACAGAAAATTTGAAATACATGAAGAGCTGGTCCAATAGAAGAAAATCTGTAAAATCATGATGATGATTAGGAATGCTCTTTACAATTGTTGAACTGAGAAATATGTGTCTGATAGGTATTACATGGATTTACATTTGATGTTTAACAAACTAGTAAAATATTTTCAAAAACTCGAAGCAGTCACATTTTGTTTGCAAGGCAGAACTCTACTCTTTTTACCCCATGTTTTTATAAAGCCATAAACTCTTAGAAGAGATTATGTAATATTGATATATAATCCTTTATGCAATTTGACTTCGATCTGATGATCTGAAAGCACTTCTTATACACTGATGGCTGAATTTTCACCATACCCTTTATTAGTGACGTCTTTTGTCATTTTGGAGACGAGTGACTGAAAAACACGGGTTGTACCTACACTGGGAATGGTTTACTGGTATAGGAGTTCCTGTACTTTATGGGAATGAAGCATGCTTAGCCTGTTGGACAAGCAGGATTGCTTTATCCTAGTATAACAACATCATTCTACCCTTTGAATGAAACAAGCTGTACTAGTGAAGGCACAATTTTCCTAATATGACTGCAAACTTAAGTTCTCCTGGACAGGTCTTCATCTAAACAAAAATCCTATCAGCGCAGATTTTTAGGATTTTTCTACCTTTGTCTAGACTTTACGGGTGGATGCCTCGCAGCCCTGGGGCGCAGCCGGGTGCGGCAGCAGCTCCGGCCGTGCTGCTACAGAGTCAGATGTTCAGGGGATCCCAGCGTGAGCAGCAGGTCCCCATCCAGCAGACTGGGAGGACGCGGTGTGTGCCACTGATCCAGAAGTTATTTACTTCCTGAAAAGCTGGGCCATCCAATGAAAAGCAGTTCCTGTTGAGTTCCCTCAGCAATAATGACGTCCTCTTTCCACTGCACAGGACTTCTAGGGTAGCAGTGTGTTTCTATGTACTGTGTAGAACACGTGTTGGGTTTGAAGCTTTCAGGGCAGGGAAGACTTGTGTTTCTCGCTCTTTCTCTCTGTGTATCAAATATAGGTCACACAATTGCTGATACTTCTAGTTGTGTCAGATGGATATCATTCGTGACCAAATCGGTGATTTCTGTATGGCCTGCTTATTAGTACCCAACTTGAACTCTAGAAATTCTGACCAAATACAGAAAAACACTTATAATTTCTAGACAGAGATTTCAGAAAATCCTGACATATGGTAACAGTCTTCAGCAATACAAAAATAGGATAAAGTAATCCTGAAGCAAGTTTTCTAGGCTACATCCTACTTTCCCTTTTTTCCATCGGATTGGTACTGGTGGAAGTGCATCTATCAGTTTTTAACCTTAGTTTCTGTAGTAATCAGACATAATATTTAGAATAATAATCAGAAAATTCTTTAATCCTCTAAGTTGTTAATTCCATGAGGTTGAAGGGAGTCAAACAGAAAGTGGACCCTTACCCTTAAATGGAAACAATTACTTTTAATATGGGATACTGAGACGACTCTTTATCTAGTGCCAGTGAAAGACTGGAAATTGATCAAATTAAAACTTGTACAACATCTACAGACTTCAAGATGGGGAGCCAAAAGTTGTGCAACCTGTTTAACTGAGCTCATACAGGATTAAATCATTGTAGCTATGGAAAACACTATGAGGAATGGGTTTATCATTTTCACATTTGCCAATTTGATTTAGAAGTATATAAAATCAATAAGATCTTGAAGACCAAGCTGCATGTGAACCATTATCTGTCGTGTTTTATGTCTTTTCTTCCAGCTACAACCCCACAGAAAGTCAAGAATGCCTGTCCTCCTGAAAAGTTGTCTTGGGTGCTTTACACAGCAGGTCAAGGGAATGCCCATGCCAAAAGGGTTTCACCAGACAGCTGAGCACTTACCTTTGGTGGAGATTCACTAACCCTGTAAACCTCTGCCTGAGGACTGTGCTGCTCAAGACAAAAATCCTGTCTTGCCGAAAAATGGGAAGGAATGAGCTCCTAAACCAAGCACTGGCTGATTCCTCTGAACTTTTAAAATAAAGCCTCCAAAATGTAGGTTCAACATAGATTATTCTCAAGGTGGATTTACAATTACCAATAAACTCCTCACTTATTTGGAGTAACTTTTGTAAGAGGGAAGAATTTTTTGTGGTTATGGCCCAGAAGCTCTTTTGCTGAGGTGTTTTCTGGGGCAGCTGGGGCCTCATTGCGTGGACACGTGATGGTCGCAGGAAAATGCTTTGAAATGCAGATACATAAAGTTACTTTAACTAAAGTTAAAGATTTTTGGGGGAGCAAGTTTGAAAATAGGACCTTTAATCGCTTTGTACGGCATTTTGCTCAGCTGCACACATGTCTGTTGGGAAGTTTAATTAATGCCTTTTTGGTCTTTCAAGAATGATACTACAGAAAGGCAGGATCTTATCACCTGTAATTCTCTTCATCCCTGAAAAATAATCAGCACACAACTTCAAGTGATAATGGCTAAACACATCTTTTGCCAGATATGTGCTGTGCCTTTAGTGTCATGTCTGTATAAAATTCAGTGTGCAAGCATGTGAGACTCCACAGCAAATATTGTCAAAGGAGATATTCTCCATTTTCCCATATAACACATGGGAAGAATAATACATATCTTCCACCCTTCTCTCCATCAGGAGCTACCTGGAGAGCAGTTGTGCTGCAACCTTCTTCAGGAGAAGGGCATGTTTTCTTTCCCCTGTACCCTCAGTCTCCCCTCTATCTGCACTCAGAGACCATACCCCTGTTCTTCTCATCAATGAGGTCAGTAAAAAAATACACTCCATCTCAGTCCAAGGTACTATTTGTATTTTGGCAGCACCCATGGCCTGCAACCCTGTGCTTGAATGGGGAAGTGGGCCTGAAAAGCTTGGAGAACTAATTATCTAAGGCTTACCTTTCTCTGAAACGGAAATATGGGAGTTTGTGTCTTAATTTATATTGGTAACAAGATAAGTAGCACATAATAATTACCTTATTGCATGCAACTTCTCTGTTCACGGTCATCTTCTCCAAATTACGTCTCATGAAAATAACAGCCCTTCCCTGGGGCTTTTCCCAGGCAGAAAGCTCTGGAATAAGATCCAGGGAAAGAAGCTAGATGTTGAGTGACAGGACACACTTATATCCTTAGCAAGGCTGAGTTAGAGAGGCACGAGAGAGTCCTTCCAGCAAATTCGACTGTCTGCAATGGCTGTAAGAGCCTTTCCTAAACAATTTCTGATGACAAAGGAGAAATTTACCCTTGGGCATCAGTGTCTTGTCTCTACCATGGTTTTACAGTAGACAAATAACATTAGCTTTGCCTTTCAGAGATAAAACACTCTCCATTTTTGTCAGTGAAGGCATGATACAAAAAAGACCAGGGGTCCTATCCCATGTTTACCTCTTCTTTTTTTGCCAGACTTTGCTCCTCCAGGAGATCCTGAAAAGTGGCAGTTTCCATAATATGGGAAGCTGACAAAGTAAGGTACTGAAAGAGAGGGATGCAGCTGAGAGAAATGCTACAACAAATAAATACCACTAGGGTAATTTATTTCTCTTTCTTTTGGCTTAAAGGAGTTACTGTTTTGCAACCCAGCACAGAGAGACTGAACTCCCTCTGGTATCCTGGAAAAAGCCTTTTAATGTCACTGGATATTTATTACTATGCTATTTAGCTGGTGATATCCCCTCTTAATCTTTATATTTTTGAATTGGTTTACATTCTGGAGCTGTTAAAATAAACACGGCTTTGTGATTTTTGGACCAGGAAAGCAGTGGCCAAGGACCATTGTGGGAAATGGTATGTCATTAGAAACTCTATTTCGCCATGTGATCCCTAGATACACAGGAGTCACAAAAAGTGAGAGAAAAAAAATGTATTTTAGGCATAACTCAGCATTGCTTTCGTACCCACCTTGCTCACTGATCTCAAGAGGGGACTTGGGCATTTAGGGAAGTTAGAGCTCAGCTCTCAGGATCATGAGGCTCACTGATATATACATGTACACACACGTTTAAAGAGATTAAAGAGGCAAATAGGTGCCCAAGTACCTCAGATAACTTGGGCTCCAACTACCTCCAACAATTCCATTAGGGGCTTTAAATACACCCAAAATAATGATGACGTGTGACCACATGCCAGTGTTTTATTTTTATATATATACCTGAGTTACCTTGTCTTTTATAATTAGTACAGGAAAATAGGCACTTATAGTCACAATTAGTTTCAGTTGAAAGTAATTGTCTTGTAAAGAGTAGACATAAAAAAGTGTGTGTTTCTCAGCACCAATTGCACTGGGAACCCAGGGTCGTGAGCTCCAGTACAGTTCTCTACACTGCAGACAAATTCAACCGGATGAGATGAATCCTACGCTTGAAGATTTGCTTATCATTTCTTGCCATGGTTTCCTGTGTACAGTTTACTTGTCATTTGAAGTTCAATTTTTGGGAGTAGCGGGTATGTAGGATGTAGACATTCTGGTAGAAGATGCTGATTTGGTGGAGGCTCTGGACACCACTGTGGTGTTACCGCTGATGATGGTTGATTGCACAGTTCACAGAAGAAGACCATGCTGCTGTCTATTCTGCACTGAGGGAGGCCTCCCTACCGTGCCTGCACAGGAACAAGTATGTCCTAATGAAAGTGTAATTGGAAAGACTGGCTCGCTATTTTGCTCCATCTGTCCCAAATTTTGAAGATTGGTGCTCCCAGATTTCCATATGTTTTCTCACATTCCTCTGACCAGCCATTAGCGTCTATTTTGTGAGCTGGAGACTATGACCAGCACCTGATTTCACTTGAACCCAAGGCAGCAAGCACCTTACATCTGGTCATGTTTGCAGTTTATTAGAGAGTGGGTTTGGGTTGGGGACTTTTCTGAGCAGGGAGATCCAGCCGCTCTCTTTCTCAGAAACCTATACTTAAAAATTGTTTATTCTCCCTCAGCTGACTCCAAATATTTCTGCACTTCAAAGCACCTCTTTATTCACCTGAGCATTTTATATTCAATGCGCTATCATTAGCACATTTAATTGAATAACTCATTATGATGATATGCCAGTCCATATATACCATCCAGACAAATTTGTTCTTTGGCTCACAACCTTCTAATATATCAGGTTATTTGAAGAACAAATATTTCTCGTGTGTGAAAGAGAAAATGGAGAGAGAGTATGCAGAAACTCCTACAGGCATACAAGTCAAAACACAGTGTTACACATTTTGTCCACACAGGATAATAGTGAGACATTCACAGTGCGTGGCCTACTTTTCTCACAGATGCAAGACTAAAGTCTTGAGAACTGAAAAAGGCACTAAATATTTGCTTCATATTCCCTTATCACACTCATGTGAAGATCCTGATGTAGTAAGTACAGACCGTCCTTCCTCTAGTAGCCTACAGGACCACAATCTAGTGTGGGAGTGCTTTGATCTATTTTTTAAATGAAGTCTAAATGAGACAATTTTGGACATAACCCAATGGCTATTAGAATAAGTGAAGGGGAAAAACGTACATCCCCATCCCCAAAACTTTCTGCAGGACATTTGGGACTAGATCTCAAAACAGCAATATTTTTTTTGCAGTAGAAGTTCAGATGGATGTCCTGGTCAAATTCCAGTTGAAATAATTGCACTTTGTTGATTTGCAGTAACTCCTTATTTCTGCAGTATAATGCATCCCATACCAGTATGAGTCTGGAAGATGTCTGGATGCTTTTTTTCCTGTCCTCCCATATTTTAAATCAAATCTGATTTCATGTTACCTGCACCACTGACTTCCAGTGAACATTTAGGTGAGACTGACTTTGTCTGCGCAAATGTTTGTGGAACATAATTTCTCCATATAATTTGAGTAGTCTAAGGCAGCCTACTTTTATGACTCCTGTTATCATGATAGCTGCATGCTGAATGCTGATTTCCTTAGATTTTGATCTCATGTGAGGCTTTGCACACTCTTGCCTTGTATTTGAAAACACAATAAAGTGAAAAATCTTTCAGAGCAGTGGTTTCCCAGACACCGTTGCTAGGTGATCCTCCAAAGCTGATGAATTCTTAAATTCCTTGGGCTTCAGGCACCTGACTAATAACCAGTAACTACACGTTCAAGTGAAAAGGAGCATCACCACTTTCCTGGTTGCTTCCCAGTATCGCATATTCCTTCTGAAGACTGAGATGGGCACTGGCTGTCCTGGTTTAAGTTTCTCCCTTGGAAACTGCGCAGGGCATTTACAATTCTTCCGGCAGCTATGTATGTGAATATGGTTATGTTAAAAACCAAATACATGCATTTATATGAGTAAACGCTCATTCAAAGATACTCATGAACACTAGAAAGACTGAAAGCCTATGTTGGTAGAAATGGAACAAAATAATTCTTTTTTCTTAACACAGCAGTTGCATAAAAGTACAGACTTTCCTAAAACTCGGTCAATTTAATTAGAATTTAGCTCAGAATTGCTTAATTATGTTCTGTAGTATGTTATATTATCCTAGGGTGTCTTTCAGATAAAACTTAAAGTTTCCCCTTTTTTGATTTCACTGAATATATCTGTCCTTCAAAAAGCTTGAGCCAGCACAGAATAACCCTGCAGTAAATGGTCAGATAATATGTATGTTAGCCCTTGTGAACAGTATAGTGAACATGCATGAAAAATGTTTGGTAGGAATGTGGTATGATGGAATAAAAATCAAGTACACCCAGTAAATATACCTTTCTTGTGGCTTTGTCTTGACTTACGCACTGCTAGGAGGCTACCAAGATACCGTAAACCCATTGTTTCATTTACACTGCCAAAATTCCTCTGGAAAAGAAGGAAGGTTCTAGCTTTCCATAATGTTATCAAGCTTCTTTATCTCTTGACATGCTGAAAAACATCCTCCTCCTTTCTCCCTTGATACTCCCTACCTCATTCAGAATATTCTCTCCCTATCTTTCTTTAAGCCGAGTGCTACAACTCTGCTGTAATGACTGTGTCAGTTCACCTACTGTGCAGGGACCAGACAAGGTGCAGCACTGACAGCAGATGGTATGGGCAGCCTTCTGAACATCCTTTCTTTTCTCTTGTGCATGGGAGAGGCACACCAAGACCTCCCAACTTTGTGAGAAAACCCCCAAACTTAATCTCTGATATCAGACCAGCAAATTCTCAGCAGTGTCACAGAGAGATGGTTACCATCACAAAGTCCTCTGTGAGTGTCATTAAAGGCATAATAATAATGTACACACACCAAAGAGACCAGATTAAGCTTGCACTGGCAGCTTTAGTATTCACACTGAATTACTGACATTTCAGTCTTAATAACGGTCCTTGGACTTTGATTCTGTGTATGATCTCATAAGCTTCGCGTATTGGGTTTGCCTAGTTGGATTTCGGTGGGGGGGAGGTTGTAGGGGTGGCTTCTACAAGAAGCTGCTAGAAGCTTCCCCTAAGTCTGATAGAGCCAATGCCAGCCAGCTCCAAAGAAGGACCCACCGCTGGCCAAGGCTGAACCTATAAATAAAATGATAGGAGAGGAATATTCTTTGTGAAAACATATTTAAGAAATGGTAAAAAAAGAACTGCGCCGCACAACAACTGGCACAGAGATGGAGGAGTGAGAATATGTGAAGACACCAAGGTCAGTGAAGAAGGGCAGGGAGGGTGTGCACGAGACACCGGAGCAGAGAGTCCCCAGGGCCGTGGTGAAGACCATGGTGTAGCAGGCTGTCCCCTTGCAGTCCATGGGTGGGGTGTAGACGTCCAACTGTAGCCCGTGGAGGACCCCACATCAGAGTGGATGCTTCAAGGAGGCTGTGACTCTGTGGGAATTCCATGCTGGGGCAGGCTCCTGCTAGAGCCTGTAGCTCATGGAGAGAAAGAAGCCCACGCTGGAGCAGGCTGGCTGGTGGGACTTTTGTGACGCTGTGGGGGACTCGCACTGATGCAGTTTCCCCTGAAGGACTGCACCCCAGACTCAGGTTGGGGTGGATTGCCCCTCGTGAGAGGACTCAGGTTGGAGAAAGGTGCGTGAAGATTGTCTCCCATGAGAGGGACCCCACAATGGCTCAGGGAAAGAGTGAGGAGTCCTCCCCTGGAGGAAGAAGCAGCTACGGAAACAACATTGACATCGGCTGAACTGACCATAACTCCTGTTCCCTGTCCCCCTGCACCACTCGGAGGGGAGGAGGTGGATAGATTGTGATTGATGTTTTGCCCAGGAAGAAGGGAGGGATGGGGGAAAGGTGTTATTTTTTTCTAAGATCTGTTTTTATTTCTCACTACTCTTCTCTGATTTGTTTGTTAATAAATTTAACTAATTTCCCCCAAATCACGTCTGTTTTGCCTGGGAGGGTAGATGTGTGTGATCTCCCTGTCCTTGTCTCAAACCACAAGCCCTTTGATATATTTTCTGCCCCTGTCTAGCAGAGAAGGGGGGTGATAGAGCTGTGTGGGCACCTGACCGCGGGCCAGGGTCAAACCACTACAGTTTGTAAAAACTAAACATGGAGAAAAAAGACTGAACCATCCTATTATCTATCTTCACTGCCCCTATTTGAATTGCTATGAATGCAACTGTGGTGAGAAAATATTCAGACGAAACTTGTCTAAATATTTGAACCTCAGCATTAGGATACCTAGGACTCTTAGTGACAGATTTGGAAAGCAGAATCTGCAGTCAACAATTAGTCTTCAGTACTGTGGATTACCCATGGCCTGAAGGCAGAGACACTGAGTTGGTGCACTCAGGGGCACAGCTAAATTTATTTTGGGACTAGGCCAAGTCACAGCCTCACTCAGTGGACCCCACTCAAATGAAAGTGGTGCTGTGCTGAGCCAGCCCTGTGTTTCCATTACCAGGATCCTCAGAAATTTGGAAGCAGTGATGCTGAGACACCTCTCTCTGGCTCTCAGAGGGCTTGTTCGCTTAATGCCATGAACTAGCATGAAGCCATTGGAAGTCTCTTGCTGTTACTGATGACAAGTCCTCTTTCCAACAAAGTGTAGAGTTGGGGGCACACCCTAGCAATACTAGATTAGTTTGGGTCCAGCTGGGCTTGTGAGCTCCAAGCCAGCACAGGACTCACTGCTTGGATGCTTTGCTCTCATCCTAATGAACCTGGGATGCTCCGTTATGTTAGAGTTTCTGCAAAGTCTGTTTGCAAGTTTTGCAGCAGGTCCTTGACAAAACACAGCAGCTTCTGAAGCCCAGGAAGGACTATGAGTAATCAGAAGCGTTCCTAAGCAATGTGGCATTCATTTTGTAAGTAACTTGAGAAACATTGTCTGTCCAGCCAGGCACTCAGGCCGAGATCCAACTCCACTAATTTCAGTTATCTTTAATTTAGGTGTCTAGTCTAAGCAAATTATCTAGTCTGTGGATGGAGCCTATATGAAGATACACATCTTTAGAGTGTTATTCATCCCACCTACTGTAAACACCTCACTGAAATTGGATGATATGTACTCTCAAAGAGTCCATCTTTCTCCATTGCTTATCAAGGAATTATAATGAAAATTTAATTAGTCACATATCCAGTAGGTAGCTGAAGTTAATGAATCCCATTCAAGTGTTTTAGGGCAAATTTTCCTTACTTCTGAGATCTCCTGGGTGGATATATGCTTACTGTCGGATTTCATCATATTGCTTAACCAGTTAAATAATAAACATTAAATAATGTTTTCTTCTTCTTTTTTTTTTTTGTCTATAAGTTTTCTCGGTGTTTCAGTGCTCAGAGGAGTGGGGTGTTGTGTATAACTGGTTTCAGTTTGGAAGGATATGGTCAGATGATCCTACTTTCATGCTGTGAAGTGTTCTGCATAGCCAGCATTAGTGCATCTTCTGGACACAGCCCAAAAAGAGAAAATGGAAACATATGTACTTATTTAAACATTTCCTTTAAAATAGGTTAGTAACTTGAGGATGGCACTGAAAGTGACTGTTATGAGATCCTTGTCTCTGGAAAAGGGTGCTTTGTAATAGCAGACACTTTTTTTTTTCTTTTCTTAAAGAGCACTTAATAGAGATGCAATTCAGGCAAGGAAATGTGAAATAGCTCAGCTGTGGAAATTATATCAACAACACAAAGGCATTTTGTAAACACTGACTTACAGGTTTTGCCCTCAATGCAAGAAGAGCAAAGCATGGATGATATTTTCTTGGACAATATTGCTCAAAGTAAGAAATTTTTCAAGTGTACCTGGATACATTTTCCTAATCAAGGAGCAAAACCAGTGCCAATATCAGCTTACTGGATATTATAGGCCATCCTCTAGGTAGCAAAATATTTATAAACATAAAAAACAACAATGAAAACTGACCCTAATGAAAAGACAACAGAATAAGAAATTACTATAAATTTAAAACAATTTCTGAAAGAGGAAAACTCTATTGACAATTTATTCACTATGAAAAAATACATGCTTTTTTTAAAAGCTGTTTTCTACTGTTATTCCACTTTCTTTTATCTAATTTACAACTTTTAAATTTTAATTTTTGGAAGTTTGGTTTTAATTTCTGACCAAATAGTGAAAACTGGCCTGGTTTATTTTCTGAGTTCTGCTGTTAGATCATGACTTTTTAGAGACTTTTTTTTTTCCCTAAAACTAGAGGCTGAAAGCCAAACATTTTTCAGATGTAAGTTGCAGATATGACTGAAGGCCAAGACACACACATTGGTTATTTTCAGTCCAATGTGTCAAAATAGTGACCTTTTGAAAAAGGATCTGAATTTGGATTTTGGACAGTGGATGCAGGCAGTTGTTCTAGGCTTGTGACTCTTCTTCAGGATAACTAGAAATAAAATTGCAGTTAATTAACCTATTTAGAGTGCTGGTTGATGCTTACAAGTGATGATGAACAGAATTAATATTCAGAAAGAAAACAGAGACCAATACCAGATTCTTCTAATTATTATAATTGCAGTGAGGCTGAAAATGTAAGCTCAAGCTAAACACCATCCTCTCACGGTGTTTGCAGTACTGGTCACATTGAGCAGAACCACTACCTCAAAGGGGAGGAAAATATTCTCCAGCCTCCCACAGGACCAGCTTGGTATTTTGACAAAATGTTGAACACAAATACTGTTACCTCCAAGATAGTCTGTTATCTGGAACAGATCTTTTAATGCCTGGGTTTGCATACTTTGTATCTGGTAGTCACGTTAGCCAACCATAAATAACACTGAAAAGAGACCACAACAGTAGCTTAGCTTACCGGTGGGAAAGTTCACTGACAGCCCTGACTTTAACATAATTCGCTTGAAACCGGTTACCTATGGCAGATGAGGTTCAAGTAATGAAGTGACATGGATAAGTTTTCAGATAACGTAACCCTATATTAAATTAATGAAGACGCACAAGACAGTGTAGGCCGTCTAAAGTCTTTATCTCATATTTGTTTTCTTTCTTAAATCCATATGCTTCTGAATTAAAAGAAAAAAATTAAAATCCAGTTTACTTTGTGTAACCTTAGGGTTCCAAGATGACATCAGGTGCCTAAGTTTAAGCACCAGATGATTTTTTAAATAAGCAATATTTTCAAGGTCTTACTGCGAAGATCGTGATAGGCAGCAAAGTCCCACTATCTGATTCACACAGATGTATCAAAAGCTTTGACCTTGCTGTGCATCTGTGTATTTTTATGCTTATTTGTGTCTGATATTTAATCCTAGTAGGTTTAGAACTAGGAGCTGTCTTCTGTTCTTGGTGTCTTCTTTAGTCACAGGAGCTGGAAATTAGAAAATTTTGTCAACAGAAGTAAAGAAAAAACAAAGACATGATGGAGATACAGAGGTTTTTTTTATATGAATCTACAACTAAAAATATATATGTGCATATATATATGTGTGTGTATATATGTATGTGTGTGTATATATATATAATCTCCAAAAATTAAATTATTGCTTTGCTCTTTAATTTAAAAAATACACATGCCTTCTTCCCACCATTCAGAGGCAGAGCAACTAAAGGAAACTTACTCAGAGTCTAAGGCCAGGAGTGTTGTAGCAAAAGTCTCATCCGAGCCCTCCTACAACACAGGAATCCTACCATCAGGGCTCATTCTGTTTGAATCTGTTTTAGAAAGGCATCCTGCCTTGTTTGAAAGCCTTCATATGAAGGAGAATCCACAGCAAGCTGTTTCAATAGTTAATTGCACACACTGTTAAAAAAACTATTGCTTTATTTCCAGTCTTATTCTTTCCTTTTTTTCTTTAAAGGAAGAGATTAGAAAGGAGAACGATTCATCTGTGGATCTCATCAGGCTTGTTCTACATTGTTCACTTGTATTCCCTCCTGTAACTTCTGTTTGCTCACCAGCTCAGAGAGGAACTGCAGCCTTAGACGAGTCCCCCACACAGAGACAATACTCTTATCTTTCCACTTTAAGCTGTATTAAATGAACGATAATGTCTTTCCACAGGATGAAGGCGCAAGCAGAACCACCTCACTGGGAAGAAAGGGATTTCAAGCAGAGCTGGCAGCATATTCTGTACTATTCATGCTTCTCCAACGTGACCGTTGTCACGTATATGAACACCTTAAAGAGCAAAACCAGCACTGACACATTAAAGTTGCCTTTCCATCTCCTTGGCCATGGGGTGTGCATGCAGTAAATGCTGAGGGATTAGGAGCTGCCTCTTGGGACACAGGGAACAAAGAAGAAAACGCTGACTAGAAATTTGGAAGAGACAGAGTTTGCAAAGAAGCTAAGTTGCTTCAAGAGTAAATTCCTGTGCCTTGGTGTAGTGGCTGAGGACAATGTGTTTCCCACATGCACAAGGCTGTTCCCGATGAATAGCAGGGCTGTATGTGGACAGTGTAGGTACTTAGTCATCATCCTGTCCAAGGAGCAGAGTTTTAAGTGTAAGGTGCTTCCTTTGGAGCCTTTAATGCCAGGTGTCATTGCCAGGCCAGCTGATGTCACAAAGTCTTCCAAGTGCAGAAGTTACACAATGCTCCAAAGAGAAGGAGGTCTGGTTTTGTTTTGGAACTGGTTGTCAACCCCGAGTCTCCCAGGTAGGCTCAAATGCTGGAAAACAATCTTGCGGCTGACCCTGTGAGGAAATCACTCTTCCTTAGCTCTCTTTGAGATTGAAAAGGTTCCTAGGATGCTGACAGACAAGCCTTGCTGGGGGAAGACACCAGGACTACCACTTCTAACCTAAAGGGAAAACTGAGATATCGACTGATCTGCTTTGCTTGCAGTTAGGCATAAAATTCATTCTCCAAATCAGATATCTCTCATGCTCTTGTCTGGCTACTTAAATGCTTGTGTTCTCTTTTCACCCTTCCAATAACTTCAGTAATTGGTAGTTACAATGAAACTTGCTCACTCACTTCTCAGTGCATAGTGAGAGCAATACAGTTGTACAGATCTCTAAGGTCCCTTCCAGCCCAGGCCATTCTATGATTACGGCAATCTGGTTTGCAGCATGATCCACAAAGAGCTGCACTGACACAAGTGAGGGAGCAGCAGCACAGAAATGAGAGGGAGTAGCCAGAGGGTGGGAAGGCAAGAAATTGTTATCCTGGCTTTGTCACCTGTATCCTGAAACTTTAAGAAACTTCAAGAAACTTTAATACTTCTTCAAAAATATGTAGAATCTCCATCCCCAGTATCTCTAAAATCAAGGCCGTGTGTCTGCTTAGTAGGCTGCATTCCAGTTCAGCTGTGAGTTATTCAATGGGAATTATTGGAAGAGGTTGTGAATCTGTGTCAGCAGATCAGTCTGCCTTTGTGGTTCCTGTCCCTCAAGTCTGTGAACTCTCATTAGTGCTTCTCAAGTCTGAATTCAATCAGCCGGTATTTTTCTGTAAGAACAGGAGGAAGAACAATGCTTTTTGATACTCATACAAATTGCATTGTTTACCTAACTGTCAGTATTATATCTCTGGATTCAATGGGGTCAGGAGCCTACTGCAGAGTAACTACACAACATCAGTTGTTTGACCAAAGGCCTGCTCAGTCAAGCGTTTCTCCACTCATCTGTCATTGGGGCTGCCAGTAATAACAATTAGCTTGACTTAATTGTGTATTTTAACAGCTGCTTAATATTACCCAGATCTTTCTTTCACTTATAATGTAAGGTACCTTTCTGCTGAATGTGGTTTTAATTAAGGCTCTGTTCACAACTTTTCACAGGCTGTTGAAAAATTCATGTCCTGTCAGAAAAGTGATGATGCAGTAAATGCTACTGGAGCAGAGATAAGCTTTTTTATTAGATGAGCATCGAGTCCTTCTGAATTTGTGGCTTTAGATTAACTGATGTGCATGCCAAAGGAAAGATGGAATAGGTTTAACAACGACAGTAACATAAAAAGTGTAAAATATGCAGGTGCTGATACCAGTGAGGCTGTATGTTGGGAAGGAATGTGCACTTAAAGTGGTGGCAATCCGTAATTGATTGCAGAGCACTGCACCAGTTGACCAGATTTCCATGTGGTTGAGGAGTACCAGGCTGATGAAGAGTGCTGTGACTGAGCAATACTGCAGTGTCACTTCCAGTCTGTAGAATTTGTTGCACAAGAAAAAATAAACAGTCAGATTTTTCAGGAATGTCACAGGAAACAAATGAAACCTGAAATATCCATTTCAGCGTAAGAAAATCTCTCACATGTCTGTGTGTGCACCAAATGGATAACTCTTGACAAGATAGTAGTTACTGAGTTATTACCCCTCATCTTCACAAGGGGAATTTGAATTCCAAACTCTCTTAGCAAGCCAATACTATTACACTGACAATCCTCCCCAGATGACCCAAATAATTTCTTGGTAACTGCAAGAAAAAGTTTAGGAAGTTGTTATATATGTGGAATTACGTTATGAGTATGAATCACTTTCATCTGGAGCAGATGTCATGTGTCCCTAGCTTGGCTCCTACTCAGATATGGAAGGCATGACATTTATATATCATTATAAATGGGCTGGGATTTGGGACTGTGCAAACTTTTGGGTTACAGACATTCAGAAGTACAATCATCACCCTCTCCTCCTTTTTACTGTCCAGAAGCAGACATTTTATGAAGTTCTCTCCTCATATTCTGCCAATAAACATTTTAGTTATCCTAGCAACAATTTTGTTGTAAATATACTTGGCAAGCTAATGGATGCCCTTAACCACTTTAAACAGCCACTTTCCACATAGTTTATGTATTTCGCACATGTGGAGAACAGCAAAGCAGGGTGGAACAACATATGCAAGTCCCACGGGACTCATGCCTTTGATATCTAGGAAGGTTGGGAACTCCTACCTGGGGACTTTTGTCAGGACTTTTTTCTCTTTTTTTTTGTCAGTTTCCCAGTTTAATAGGCCTTTAGTAATGAATAATCTTTGAGAATTTACCCGATTGCGAACTTGGTTGAAATACGTAACATCTTGAAAATTTGTTTTGACAAGGCATGGGTCTGTGGAAACCCAAGCGGTCACACAAATAGCAACAAATTCATGGCTATGTTTCTATAGGAACTTGGGCTGTAAATCAACAACTGACACACTTATTCAGAAAAATGTCAGAGCACAGAAGCCACGATGATGGCATCTTCTGGTCATTCCTCTTGTGAAAAAGTCCTACCCATGGGCAAACATTAACCAAATAACTGGCCCGTGTCCTGAACAGGTCTACAGCATTTCCTGATTCCTGAGGTTTAAAACCTGAATGACTTACAAGTAGCTTTTGTTAACATTAAATATTGCCTGAAGAAGCAGGCTGCTCTGTGAGCAGTGGATGTAGCAGTGACCCTGCCTTCCCAAGGGTTGTGGTCCCATGTTGAGTTTCTCTGACATTTCATAGAGAGGAGGACACTCACCGATGCTTTTTCCTCAATACAGACTATAATGTTATTTTTCTCATCAAGGCTAGCTATCTTCATACAGCTCATAGGAACTTTATAGATCTAAATTAGATCCCAGAAGTCAAGAACTTAAAATATATTCATACACATACACTTAAACAACAAAGCCGTATGAATCTCATTTTCACAGGAAGTCAGGCTAAAAATTAACCCACATTACTCCCTTTCATGCCAGCCATGCAAATATGTCAATTCAACCAAACAAACCCTAACAGTTTGCTCTCACAGCAGGAAGGTTTGCTTCCTGTAAGAAGTGAAGGCTCTACACATACCCCAGTTTCTGAACCAGTTTCACCAAATAATCCCAGAGCAATCTTTTCTCATAATGGTCTGTCTTGATTTAAAGACAATAAAGAGCACAGATTCACAGTAGAAGAGATTGTTCCTGTTCAGAATCTTCAGAGAATTCACTGGGATTTTTATAGGACTTTTTTTACACAGGTGAAGGTGAAACAGTTACTGTGTTAATGATCCTTGCTGAGTTTAATGATGAAAAGAACTGACTGGCAAGCTGATGCAAAAGACTGGGACATCTGAAAGTCTTCCTCAGCTACTTCCAAAGCAGCAGCTTGAGTCCCTTCTTTGGGAATTTAACTGTGCTGAGACATTGTCTTTGCTGTGTTTCAATGTCTCTTTGACTAGAGCTGTGAATGTTGGATCAGTGATGTACTGCTGCTCCGACTTATTCAGAAATGAGCCAAAAATGCAAAATGTAGGTCCGGATCTAGAATTCAAATGTTGAAGAGCCTTGGGGTGATTGATCTTGGGTTTTGGTCTCAATGCTACAAATAGAGGCACAGCCTGAAGAAGCCATCCTCTTCTTTGGCCCTGATTTCATGGGGATGGAAGGGTTTCCATTTTTATGAAGAAACTCCCAAAGCTTTCATCAGACCAGGCTTCCAGTGGCTGACCCATGCTGCCGCCATCACAGGCAGCCTGGTGCATTTGCCTGTCCCTCTGTGCTCCAGCTCCTACACACCCAGGACAACAGGATAAAGGAGCCAGCATGCAGATGTGCTTTTATTTTTTTTGGAAAAAGCCCTACAGGAGTTTGCACAACATAACAAGTCCAAGCAGGTAACAGGAGAACTAGTATTTTTCTCAAACTCCATGATAGTCATAATTACAGTAATATAAATCAATATGATGAAAGAAAAATCACATATTTCCAGATGCCCATAGTAAAATTACTTACTGTAAATTAGAGCCAGAGTTAAGTGTGTGGAAAAGTCCTATAATTTGCACTACAGCTGCAAGAAAAGCTGTAAGAAAAGGCTCTGAGCTGTGACTCTGTTTTCATCACAGCATTTTGTTATGTCTCTTTTTATTGTTTTATCAAAAGGAAGTTGAGGTAACAACATTCTCCTCTACAACAGCCCTATTATTCATTTGGAAAAAAATACCCCCAAAAAATTACGCTAAATGAGGTGAATGATTACCTTCAATTACCATTCACTGACTTAGCTATGACAGATAGAAAGATTCCTATATTAAAATGCTTTTGAAAAATACATCAAGCACATTTCTGTGATTTGTCCTGCCAGCAGATTCCAACGTTAATCTTTCCCCAGTGTTGCAACAAAGAACTGAGGTCTCGCCAGAATTTCAATAGCAGTTGTTGCACAGAGCTAAATGATGAATCTTCTGTGGAAAAGAATGGGCACCTCATCTGTAGTATTTTATTTCGTAACAGTAATTTGAAGCTTATTGGTGCTTTGAGATTTACCTTTTCATACTGGATGGTTTGATAGTATATTTTTTCATTAATTATTAGTGATGGGTGCTGATTCATGAATATATAAATCAGTTGTGGATCTTTTTTTTTTTATTGTTTACCCAGTTTTATGGCTAGGACCATGCTTTGTCAACAGGTTTCAGCACTTCAATAGCAATGGGATGTTACACAGTAATGCCTAGCATGCAAACATCATGTACCTTCTTTAGACCTTCTAGCTATAGGGAAGTACCCTCTAGAAAGATAAAGTAAATGAGTTTTCTCCAGTTGTACTGATAAATGCTTAGAGATGGCTGTCCCACACACACAGCTTGCAAGTGTCTTTGTAGAGCTCAGTTTCAGTTCCCAAACCACTGTACAGGCTGCTGTTCTGGCCCTGCATGTTGCCTGTGCTCTGTGCCGAGCTCTTACAACTGGGACAGAAGTTTTGCTTTACACAACATGGCCCACAATCTGCTCCCCATTGTTGTGGCAACATCTCCAGCTGGGAGAAATCCATCCCAACCCAAGCCACAAGGCTCCCAGCTCTGCAGCACCTGCAGGTCATTGTAACTAAACTAATTTGCCCACCAACGATTTTGTTTTGTTTTGCTTTGAGTACTTCAGTGATAAATTGGTTTCAGACTAATTTTCTGCTCCGTCTAAATTGTCATCATGAGCTGGCAGACTGTGAACACCAGAAAGAGGATTTCCTGCTAGGATATTATCAGGGAGCCGAGCAAGATCTCCAAAAGCAGGTAAATGATGGGGAAGATCTCACCTGTCCCCCCTTTTTCCCATCACCAGTGCCCCAGTGTCAGTCGGGTTCCCCCATCCCAGCAGCCCTGGACTACTGCCTGCAGTCTGCCAGTCCAGGGGCACCCTCAGGGACTGGATGGGCTCTTGGTGGATTTGGGGACAGTCTGTTGTCCTGTCAGAAAGCAATGATACTGGCAGGTCCTGAGGAGTGTTTCAGCTGCTTGTAAGGCATTAATATTTACAGGGAAACATTAAAATGGGGCTTTTTGCATCTACGGATGAAGACTGTGGGTCAGTGTGTTAGCATCTGAGGCTTTCCATGCTGTGGTTTCTGTCAAAAGCAGTCCTTAGTGCCTTCAATTTTTAAAGACAAATACGCCTTTCTTCTAAGTAAAAATCATCTGAAATGGTTTCAAATCTGAGTCTTATTTTGCCTGTCTTTCAGTACAAAAATGTACATAACACATCATTTATACAGAGCAAAAGTGAACACATTTTCACAGCCCTAGGTTCAAGGGCACAGCACACACAACTGTATTTAATTCTTCTCACTTACATTATTACACTCATGCCAGACCAGGAGCAGTAACACTTCTGGATTCAGGCTGCAGGATGCTAAATGATATGGCCAATGTTTTCCAGCTTCAGTGTCCAACTATCACAATCTAAAGCTATCCCTACAGAAAAGCCTATTCAGAAGGATCAAGAGACCATTAAGACCCTGAAACACTACCAGGCTTAGTAAACGACACCTTAAACATCCACAGGTATATTGTTTTGTTTCTGACAGACTCTGCTTCTATAGCTCATGTGTATTCTGTTTAACTTTATCAAGTGATTTTATAAATCAGGGATTTATTTTTTTTAATATCAAAATTGTACATCATCAGAGTGGATTGAGGGACTTGGAAGAAGAGTGGTATTTACTGATGAGGGGACTGGTCCAACTTCTGTTGCAGATGTGTTTGAACTTCTCCTGGAGAGAATTGAGCCATTTACTTTGGTGTCCCGATACGGATACCCTACTCAAATATTTGGCATACACCAAATCTGGATTTTCAGCAGGACCTGTTACAACAGATGGATTTTTGGCAACAAAGTCTGGAAAGTTTCTTTCAGCAAACACTTTAACCCCAGACCCCTAGCTTCAGCATCATCTTATATCCTGGTATCTACAGTAGTTTGAATTAATAGCTTACCAATCTAATTAATCTTAATCAATTAATCTTATTAATCTTAATAAATGTGGTCTACCTTGACTTCAGTAAAGCATTTGACACAGTCTCCCACAGCATCCTTGCTGCTAAACTGAGGAAGTGTGGTCTAGACTCTCGGGTAGTGAGGTGGACTGCGAACTGGCTAAGGGGAAGAAGCCAAAGAGTTGTGGTCAATGGGGCGGAGTCTGGTTGGAGACCTGTATCCAGTGGAGTGCCTCAAGGGTTGGTACTGGGACCAGTATTATTCAATATATTCATCGATGACTTGGATGAGGGACTAGAGAGTACTATCAGCAAGTTTGCTGATGACACCAAGCTGGGAGGAGTGGCTGACACACCAGCAGGCTGTGCTGCCATCCAGCGAGACCTGGACAGGCTGGAGGGTTGGGCGGGTAAAAATTTAATGAAATACAACAAGGGTAAATGTAGGGTCTTGCATCTGGGTAGGAACAACCTCGGGTTCCAGTATAAGTTGGGGAATGACTTATTAGAGAGTAGTGTAGGGGAAAGGGACCTGGGAGTCTTGGTGGACAGCAGGATGACCATGAGCCAGCACTGTGCCCTTGTGGCCAGGAAGGCCAATGGCATCCTGGGGTGTATTAGAAGGGGGGTGGTTAGTAGGTCGAGAGAGGTTCTCCTTCCCCTCTACTCTGCCCTGGTGAGACCCCATCTGGAATATTGTGTCCAGTTCTGGGCCCCTCAGCTCAAGAAAGACAGGGAACTGCTGGAGAGAGTCCAGCACAGGGCAACTGGGATGATTGAGGGAGTGGAGCATCTCCCTTATGAGAAAAGACTGAAGGAGCTGGGGCTCTTTAGTTTGGAGAAGAGGAGATTGAGGGGTGACCTCATTAATGTTTACAAATATATCAAGGGTGAGTGTCACGAGGATGGAGCCAGGCTCTTCTCGGTGACAACCACTGATAGGACAAGGGGTAATGGGCTGAAACTGGAACATAAGAGGTTCCGCTTAAACTCGAGAAGAAACTTCTTCTCAGTGAGGGTGACGGAGCCCTGGAACAGGCTGCCCAGAGAGGCTGTGGAGTCTCCTTCTCTGGAGACATTCAAGACCTGCCTGGACACGTTCCTGTGTGGCATAGTCTAGGCATTCCTGCTCTGGCAGGGGGATTGGACTTGATGATCTTTCGAGGTCCCTTCCAATCCCTAACATTCTATGATTCTATGATTCTATGAATCTTACTAATTAGTAGGCTGTTCTAATAATTCTAGCTGCTCTAGGAACCTAATCCTGTTCCATGTACTGAAATAAGTAGACCTTGGTCATGCTCATATTGAATGTAAAAAATCTGCTTATAAGAACAGTCATGAACGACCAGACCTAGTATCTAATAACAAATCTACTAGTCATTAATTGCATAATATCTGACATGAGTGATACAGGTTATTATAAGCTCACATTTGCTCCATTAGAGTGTTCTTTTCTGCCTTTTTGCTTCACAATGACTACTAAATCTGGGTATTTTTATTTCAATAAATGATTCATGAATACAAATTGTGATTGTTTAATTACCCTGGGAGAATAATAGTCAAGGTAATTGAGTAACATTCAGCTAATAATGTATTGGTTGATTTTTATTCTCCTGATTTTATCAGTTGTGAATCCATTTTACCAATTGTAAATCCATTTTCTTTCATTTGCTTGATCTATCTTACAATTAATGCAGGAAAAAAAAGTGGAAAGAATCAAATTGCCTTTAAAATGTGAGGAAAAAAAAATCACTCTTTTTTCTCCATATGCCTTATAAGTTTCTTATTGTAATAGGAAACATTTAAAATTAAACAACCCATACAATAATTAGAGTACAGTTCATGGGAAGAAGCATACTCAGCCTTATGTTTCTGGAACTGTACTTAAGTCAGGCAATAATAGCTAAACTTATGTATTATTTTATCAGATAAACATCACTACAGTAAACTGAAAAGCTTGCTCTGATATACATAATGTGATTTTATATATAAGTACTTTTACATATTTTACAGGCGGTAGGAGATTAGAGTGGATTTAAGTAGTTCCACTAAAACAATTCAACTATAAAGCTTGAGCACAGGCATGTGCAAGAGGCATGAAACTGTTCCATGTTTTATTGCACTAGCTACAATGAGCATTATCTTTACAGCTTTCTTTTGAATGTACATTGAAATGATACTGAGCAGAAGCAGGTAAAACAGAAACCTTAGTCTTTAGCTCTCCTGGTCTCCATGACAGTTTAGAAAAAAGAAAAAAGAAAGAAAGAATTATGAGTTAGTTGTAACAAAAGCCTCGAAACGGATATAGTATCCAAGTTAATGATATCCTGTAATCTGATCCTGAGCGGACACAGACAGCTGTTCTCGGGGCCCTAATGAGCCATGCACATTTACAGATCACTGATTAGCAGAACTTCATACTGGTGGGCACAGACAAGTCCTAACACTATTTGAAATAGCTCTGGTGGTATTAAATAACAGGGATCTGTTATCATGCGATTACCTGTCTGTAAAATTCCTATTTATCTTCATTATGATGTTGCTTTTCTCAGAGATGAAAGTGGGAAAGACTTGTCATCTTTGATACTACACCTGTTGCCTTAACTCTTTGCACTTCTTGGACAGATAAACACATTCCTCAGGGTCGGGTTGCAGAGAGCAGCTCTGCAGCGGAGAGCTGTGCTGGGCACAGCCGGGGCCCTGCTGCCTCCTGCGATGCTTCGTGGGGCAACAGTGACTCCAGCAAAAACACACAGAAGGATTTTTCCTTGAGTTATGACAATAGTCACTGTTGATTGAGTGTGGGGATGTGGAAATGTGGTCTCATGAAAATAACAGTATAGGCAAAGATGTTCAGTTTCAAGCAGCTGAATATACTAAGACGAGCAGTAGTAGAGATGCTAATTATTCTATGGGGTAATCTAATACTCCTTATTTATATATCTAGCTTCTGCACTTCTTTTATGATAATTCAGGTGCTTAGTCCAGTCTGTGTAACATCTAATTTCTGTTGAAAAAATTAGGTAGATGCTAGATACATCCTTCCATTTGCAGCACAGTTTGCCCAGCTCTCTTCTTGAAGGCGGTAGTAAGGCAAAAATAACAGCACTGATCCTTCGAATAACAGTAAGGGACTAAATCATGCATCTGTCTGTGTGATGTTGAGCTAACAGACATTATCTATGATTGGTCTTCAGTTGATGAGGACTCAACATGTAAAATACTGCTAAATGCAAAGTGATCTTGCTAGACAACTGGGACTCCAGTCACTCCAGATATTCAGGGATGAAGGAGATATTCAGAGATGAAGGATGGAAACCTCAGCACTGAAATCCTTTTTATCTCACTTTCTAAAGAGTGACTAAACTAATCTCTGTAAAACATTGCTCATTACAACTGTTCTTTTGAAAACCCAAGTGTGACTTTAAATTACTGAACTTTCCAGGTCCTTTTCTTCATCTGTTTTTTCTCAGACTGGATTATTCTGCAACATTTGTTGCCTGTAAGTCATCAGCTTGGTCCTACATATATCTACAACCGTTCGTATCCCAGAGAAGATAGAAGTCGTGTGTCTAAGCGACACTGAACACTCAAAATGAGCTAACTTTCAGCATCATCCACTGGTCCCTGAATCACCATTTCCCTCAGCTTTGCCCCTTCCTAAACTAGCTGAGCAAAATAAGCAATACTTGTACTGACATCCTGGTTAGTTTAAAACCAGAAAAAATAATAATTAAGTAGTTGTAGCTGAAATCAAACCTGTACAACAACACATTCCAAACTTATGCTTCTGTTATTGTTATTTTTTTCACTGTGAGAAGTTCAAGATTTTAAACATCCTTGACTGCTATAAAAATACCTTATAGGCAGAGGTAGAAAATTCATTTTCTGAGCTTAGTTGTCCTCATTTGCATTTTCTTGGGAACTTTTTCATAAATATTCAATGTTTCCTTTTATAAATTGCTTGTAGAACAAGCTGTTCTGATTTTTCTGATCAGATGGACAGAGGGAACAAAATTAGTTTACTAGGAGAGCTTATTCTTCTTTGGCTAAAAAGTCAATTTCTAGAAGAATCTTGGAAAGTTTTCCTGCCACACTTTGTACTTCATGATAAAGAAGAAGCAGTTATGCTGCTGACCAGGAGCTCCATTTTAGGTTCTTTTACTGCATCTTTCACAATGTGCCAAGTTGCATACACCATCCAGCCACTTCTAGGAAATTAATGTAATCTTGTCCAATGAGGCCATTCTGCTGGGTGGAGGATGCCACATGTCTTTACAGGCCTTGTAATTTATGCTCTGAAATGAAATGATTTTTTTTTATTTATTTTTGTGTTAGGATTGGTTTCATAAACAGTTTCAAAATACTTTCTTAGTTATTTCTAATAATCCTACCATGCAAAGTTAAAGGTACCTCACAACAGTCAAGATGTATTGCTTGGGCTTCCTTCTGCTGGCACCTACCTGCTTTTATTTAGTGTTCTCCCTAGGAACTTTCTAAGGCACAAATGAAGCAACATTTCAATAATTTTTTTCTTAAGTCCTTAAAGAAAATCAGCTTTTCTGAGATGATGCAAAATTTGGGGACACTAACATTTGTCTGGAATCCCTTTCCAGTTAGGGAACACAGCCTAAGTGAAACG
Organism: Trogon surrucura; assembly: GCA_020746105.1. Taxonomy (NCBI): domain Eukaryota; kingdom Metazoa; phylum Chordata; class Aves; order Trogoniformes; family Trogonidae; genus Trogon; species Trogon surrucura. Next base: position 35,572,720 of record CM036622.1, read on the forward strand.
TTCAGCTGCCTATTTGTGATGGGATTCATCGGCCTTCATCTTAAACCTCTGGAGCTGGATGTTTATTCTCTGCCAGTCATTAGAGTCCCTTAATAGTCAATGGGAAGAGACAAGCACTTCTAGAAGGTGATTTATTCCATCCTAAAACAGGTGTTTAAGATAGGGAAGATGAATTGCCCCGTGGAGGTCCTAGCTATCCTTGATGACTATGGCAGTCTGAAGTCATTTGTTCCTAGGATCTGTACAACAGGACCATAAAGTGTGCTCTGTCATTAATTTCAGAATAAAGGAGTCATTGAAAATGATGTGGCTGGGGTGAACAGAAAGTATAGCCAGGTTTTTCAAATCATACACAAGGAAAATTTAAGCTGTAGTCAATGAGGTACTTCAGAAAACGGCAACTGGAATCAAATTCCAAGGGCACACAATGGTGGGGAGAGCTCAGCACTGAGCTGATAGAAGTTGAGCTTTTGCCTGTTAGAAGCGTGGTTTCTTCTTTCTGATCCCTTTAATTTTACACCTTATATACTGAAGAGAGGCAGTTAATTTTTTGCACTTCCCTCAGCCACAGCTCATTTAGGAAACCCTCCACGGAACTGCAGAGCTGGAAAACCTGGAGAATACTCTGACAAATTGAAACTCTCAACTGTCCTCTTCACACTGTATAATCACCACTTTTTAACCACCATTTAGGGAGAACCATCCAGAAAAGCATGGAGTAAGGGGTAGCTGCAAAGGCAGATGCCCCCTTCTGTGCTCTCTTTACGTAACCAACCAGTTCCTCATTTGCTCAGAGACTCTGAAAAAGAAAGAAACTGAAAATAGAGGGCAGGAAGAGGACTTCTGATCAATGCTGAAGCACAGTGGGACTGAGCATCACAGGCAAAAAAAAAAACCTTTGCTCAGGCACAGGGATTGGAAGTCCTACTAGCTGAGCCAAGAGAAATAGGACCTCCTTCAACTGAGGTGTCCCTTTGTGGGTGGCCACCAAGGCTGCAGATACCCAAGAGATGCTGGGAGTCAGTTCCCAGGGATGGAAAAAGCACGCTGTGAGTACAGTAGGGTGAAAGAGTAAACTTAATATTTGGAAGATGAACAAGTATTATGTGATTTCACTTAGCTAATGCATACTTTCTGTTTTTATTAAATCAATCAGCTTTGATTGAATCGTATTATTTTAAGGTAGTAGAGATCATCTAGAGTGGATAGTGCCATTTCAGGTAGATACCTTCTGTGCTACCCAGAAATTACATTACTCATTCACTTGGGGGTGTATCTTTCAACATGGTTGTAATCCAATTATCAGATCTAAACACTGCCAGTGAAGTTGCTTGAGATGAAAGAGATAGTTTTCTAGAGGCCATTAAAACTTTTAATTTCTGATTCTTGAGGCAAAAGAGACTTTTAAAAATCTTTGGTGTTGGCTTTGGCAAAGTAAATAGTATTGATATACACCAACCATATGATTTCAAACAGAGGAATAACAAAAGAGCTGTGAAGTGTCTCTAAAGAAAAAAAGGTAATTGATACATCAGTATATCCAGTAAATAACATAATCTCTCTCACCAGGTCTAAATCCGCCTACAGACTCCAGGAGCAATATCCAACTCTCACTACCACAGTTGCCCAGAATCAGAGGGGAAGTGGCATGCAACAGATACCTGCTTTACTCTGTTACTAGGGTGTGTATATCTCACCTGGAGAAGAATATATCCATTCTCTAAAATTGTCTGCTGTTGCAGCAGGTGCATAAGAGAGGTGATCCTGTCCTGCTCCATCTTCAGTCTGGCTGTCTCTGCAAAAGAGATTATGTGCTACAGAGAAGGCTGAGATGAATTCAGCCTTTTTTGGGGTAACTTACTGAATCGTGCAGGTGACCCTCTGGCGCTCCTGGAGGTACTTGGCAAGTGCAAGTAGGGGGGGGAATTCATCTGACCTAAATATTGGCATTTGCTGAGTGAATTCATTTGTCCAAGATAGCCTCAATTTGCAATCAATGCAGAGAAGCAACCACTTTATAGGGACTGGGTTTAAAACTTTGGAGTCATATGAAGCATGCCATAGTTCTCTTGCTATTAATGGCATTGGTGACCACCTCAGTGTAAATATCTATGTTTAATCAGAGGCTTTTCCTTCCCTGCTTGTAGTACCACAAAACTTATGGGACAAGGATACAGTTTTTGGCCTGTAGATGTGTCTTAGAGCCTTCTCTGGCATCAGTGCAAAGGACCTAGAAAGCTACCTTAGTAAGTAGATTGGCAATAATTTATCTGCAAAGCTCTCAAACCTTGAGTTAAAACGAGGGCAGCTTCTAGTTTGGTTACAATTTTCTCTAGTGAATTTTGTTGTAACATAGACCTTAAAGTATAAATGTAAGCTAGCATAAGCTGTCTTGATATTGCTTTGTCTTTCACTGGGAACCAAAGAGGACATCTACTCCCTCAAAATTCCTGAAGAGGGTCTGCAACGTCTACCACGACTAACCTCTGGCGCACCTTAGCAATAATCTGAATCGATAATCAGTTACTTCCTCTGCAGTCATCAAGCACCAGGCAGCCAGCCTGTGACAACTTTGTGGTTTATTACTTTGAAGAAGGCCTTGAAAATGTCCCTAACTGAGGTCTAAGAGAGAAGCTGCAGTACGTTCTTTAGAACAGAATCTCCCATGCTGATGAAAAATCTGTCCTTTTATCAATCCTGTAGAGAAAGTCAAGTCATGGATGGACCTTTGAAATCCCAGGATCCTGCTTTTAATATTTAGATTCTATCACTGAAACTCATAGTATTGCTACCCGAGAAAACTTGTGATAACTTTCTGATAACTGCTTCAACTTCTTTGACTGTGTAGATATGCAAAACCAAAGAGCAGAAAAGATGCTGAAAACTCTCATAAAGAGTGTCCTTTTTAAACGACTACCCCTGGGTTTTAACCTATGCCCATTTGTCAAAATGAAAATACCACTTGATCTCAACAGAAACAGGAATAGCCCATAAAGCAATCTTTAGATCTGAATGAAAACACAAACCACTGCATATTTTCAACTTTAGACCTATTGCAAGGCCATTGCAGAGTATCTGATAATGGCATTTATGTTTATATAGTCCATTGTTTTTCCTGTGCTGCAAACTTTCCACTCTTGACAGCCCTGTTTCCTGTTTCCCATTATGGAAGTCTCCAAAGGGGGTTTCCTTCTGTTTTTCTTATGGTCAAAAGGAATTTCATAAGTACAAGTCAAGTTTCTTTTCAGTGCTACACGTGCAGAATGGAATCTGAAAGCTCCCAGCATAATCATCTCCAGCATGTACATAGTTAGTGTTACACATAATCCACATCTGGGTCACAAAATCTCTGAAACGCTTCCAGGAATATTTAGACAGCCATAATGCAACACATTGCTGTGTAAGGGAGAAATAGAGCTAACCTCAATGTCAAGGTTATAGCTTTAAAGAAACACAGCAGCTCCCCTTCAGAACTTTGCAGCTCACCTTCTGGGTCCTGATTGCCATCAGTTTGAGTACCATTAATATTTTCCTTTCCACTCAAGCCCATAGACACATCTGAAAACAGTTTACATCCCAACATGCCTTATGCTGCTGATATTTAAGTCTAAACTGTGTAAAACTTTGTGCATATGTAACCCATATATTTTAATACAAGAGACTGTCTTGGCACCTTTTTCTGCTACAATCAGCTCGGAACCCCGGGAGATAAAATATGGTTGAAATGAAACTAGCAGGCAGTCTGCCTTACAGTATTCATTTCTGAGTTAAAACACATTTCTAGATTAGATCTGGGCTTGGCATTATGCTGCAGCGCTGCCTTGTGTGTAATATAGTATCTATAAACTACTTTTTAACCACTGCTTATGGCACAGAACCCATGGTGATATAAATGTTATATGAAGCCCTTCAAAATTTTCTTTTCAGCATAGTTTACTTAAACAGTGGATTAAGGATGGTGCATCAAGGAACACAATAGCAGACATTACCTGTAGCCTTCAATAATACTAGCTATTATTGTAATTTCTTAGTAAAACATTGAGGGAAGGGAGGGTAAAAACACTGTTCATTTTTAGTGTATCTTCTCTTCATGCAGTTGTGTCTATTCCACAAATGATTTGTACCAAAGAATTCCTTCATTTTGCTGTTTTCAATCCCAAGAGGGATCTAACCTGAAAAGATTATCCAGATCTATGTTAATCTGCTCTGTCTTGCCACTGCCTTTGAATCTTCTAGTTGCAAATTTTCGGTCAGAATTGCCTTTACTATTGATGACTTTCTCACGTTGTGTCACTGCCCCTGTAGATCCACTGGTGAGTAAATGTTCCTTTGTGTCTCTGTACAGACTCTCTTCTGAAGAAAAGATGAGGATCTTTTAGTGAGGGAGGGTTTGGGTTCAGTCCCTGATTAAGATGGTAGGAGAAAATGCAACGGCACTTGTCCGCTGTCCATCTGTGTGAGCCTCTCTTGTTCTCAGGTTTACACAATAGCCTGCAAAGAGAGAAGATACGTCCCTTAGAGGGTCCTCTACCTCTCTAGCCACTATAAAAAACCCTAAATAGGTATCCTAGATGAGACACTTACCTTATAGATTGGTGAAGTTGGGTGATTTGAGTACCCCCTACATGGTTTAGTATATTCATTCTTCTTTTCCTTTCCCTTGCGCTTTACATGCCAGGTGGTGCAAATACTTCTTGGGGGAACATGAAAATAAGCTGTCTGGTGGCTGCTTGCTCTCTCTGCTGTGAGAAAATACACCATGATTTCAGAGGTAGCGCTCTGCTTCATAGTGACTTGGTCAGGGTAGGGGCAATGTGCCTGTTTACTTATTTATTTTGCTTCTTGCTAAGCTTTGTGTATTGTTAGTGTCCCTGACACTGACTGCTCATCCAGCAGACATACTTTCAGAATCTTTTCTTTTCTGAATCTATTCTTTTTCCCCCCTTCCTTTGTGTAGAGAATATGTACTGGCTTTGTGGAATCCCTGTAGCAAGTTGTGAATGATGTATGAACTGAAAAATCTTTGCCTGGTACACAGTAGGAATACAGAAAGTGCTGTGCAGTCACTGCTGTGCTATGCTTTTTATATATATATATATACAGACACACAGTAGTCATCTTGTGTTCATTTTGACAAGCCCTTTATATCCAGACACCTTGGGATGGGATGGGTTTTATACCGTTGGCTTGCATTGGAATATAGATCAGAGAGATTTTTGTGTATAATTGTTCCCTATGCCGTGCTCAGACGGAACTGGTGTCTTCTGCTTTTGCTAATAAACCAGCCTGAGGTTCCTCCTCAGTTCATATTTCAGGTAGCAAGTATACCTGGGAAGCATTGCTAAGATCTCTGTATTTTGCAGATGTCTGCTCAGACAGGGACTTGAATCCTAGACACCAAGCTACAAACTTGAGGACATGTTCATTTTTTTAATTGACGTAATCTCTGGCTATTCCCTGTTTACAGCCTATTGTGAACTCATTCATTTTGTTTCCTTTGGGTATCTGGTACAGCTTAGCTAGTGGGAAGAATACAGAATACCCAGTAGAAATGCAAGTGCAAATCAGAGAGATTTTTCCCTTCTATTTTAACGGCTACAAGATTCACACTGCTTCTCAGTAACCTATTGCTAACTTAGTTTTTTGATTTCCCATGCTGCCATACCTGAAAGGGCCTGCTTTGTGCTAAGATATTTCTGCAAGTTATGTGCCACCAAAGGGAATCGTACTTGATTTTCCCCGATTATACAAGGGTGTCTTCTTACAGTGGGATGGATGGCTGTTTTTTCCTTTGTGGTCACACAGCACATTATTAGATTCTTGAACTTGTTGTTTGATTCCACCTGACTGCAGAGATTTCATTTTGGTAAGCATTTGCCAGTGAGACTACAAGTTAATTTTAACTTTCCCCGAAGTGTAGGTTTCTCATTAATAATAGATATTGAAGTCAAAGGCTTATTTTATTAAAAGTGGAGAGCTTAGGGAGGAAGCAGAGGTGGCTGACTAAAGCCCCAGGATCCTGGGTTATGTTGAGTAAAACACATCCCTGCTCTGAGCCTGTTTCTTAACCAGAAAATGGTGATAAATCAGATAGTGCTTCATTTCTGGAGAATGACAGGTGAACAGCACTGAACAAAAATTATGAACTTGTATGAAGTCTGAGTAAAAAGAGAAGCAAACAGATGAGAACACAGAGGGAGAGAAGCAGCAGCTGGAGAGGGGGATACATCCAGGTCGTCTGAAAACAGGGTGTCAGAAATCATTCTGGCAAAGGTTTGCAAGGGGAGGTGGTGCTCAGGTAGACCACAGAAGTCCCAGAGAAGATGGGTAAATCTCCATGCACAGGGAATTTCTCTCTTAGTAAAAGAAGACAGGAAGAAAAAAGCCAGGATTATCTACAGCTGAGCTCACTACTTTGCCCTAGGCCTCCCCAAGCCACAGGGAGACAACAAGAGGGTCCTGAGTGAAGGGCAGGGCTGCTGCAGATGAGACTGTTGGGGTTGCACAGGGAGAGATCAGGAGGCTCTTCTTACTACAAAAATTTACATAAAAACTTTATTAGCAACTAACATTTTGTCATGTTTTTTGCTTGTATTGCCCCCAGGTAAAGCAGAAAATTACAATATGCACAAACCAATAGACAGTTCACGAGAGTTTTTTCATGACTGCAAATAATGAGTATCCTTGGCAACATTTCTCTCCTATTCTTAGCAATCAGTTGCTGAACCCTACTTCAGATTGTGCCAAGTTTGGTATTTCCCCGGTATCCATAGCTGGACAAATGAAGCTGATTCCTGAGCCTGTAAACACAACTGTTGCTGCATTCATTGCAACCTTGGCAGAAATAAATTGGATCAAAGCGATACTCCTGGCCATGCTTTCAGTGTAATTCCTTTCTTTCCACTACAGAACCCTGACATGGTCCTGCCCTAACCTTTCTTTGAGTCAGTTCTCCCACTGGGGGAGTTAAACAGCGAAAAAAGGTTTCTGCACTCTCTCAAATTCAGCAGAGAGCAGCTAATGAGCCCTCCTGATCCTCTGTGCCGCCGGGGTGCCTGGACACGGCGGCAGCAGCTCTGCCTGAGCCATGGGGACCTGAAGTTGCCCTGTGCCCAGCACCCCATTCCGGGCTGTGTGGTGGGACAGGTGGCCAGCAGAACTAGCACACTCCTCCCCGCACTCTGCACGGGGGCCAGCTCCCCTCACCCTGGAGATGGCCACAACATCTGCCATGGTTTCCAGATGTTGTGGCTGTCCTTGGGCACAGCAAACCACTCAGGCAATATCTGCTGCACTGCACAGCAGGTGTGCCTTACACGTATTTTTTGTAACAATACTATGGCATACTCTACATCTTTCAGACTTTTTTTGGTGCGCTGTCTCATGCTCGTAAAACAGTATATGATACTCCCTACCAATTAGATGATTAAAGTTTGGCTCAAGAGTAGCCTGTAAATTGTTGCTGGATGCTTGCAGGAAATTGCTGTAAAACTGTTTCTAGATAATTGGAATGTTCTTGGAAACTTATGATTTTTGTTATCAATACATGTTAAGATCAAGTGTGATAGCATAGTCTGCATTTTGTTAATGCCCCTGAGGTTTCCTCACCATTCTAAGAGTTTAAAACTAATACATCCAAGTCCCTACTACCCATTTTTTATTCATAGCTTTAAAGAAAAACCCAAACTTTCCTGTTTTTTCAGTACCTGATCAGTTTCTGAACTTGAATGAATGACTGGGATAAGTCCAAATGGAGAAAAATCCCTTCTCTGCACCTGTGGAGAAGATACAGCTGGCAAAAGCAAACATTATTCCAGGTGTTCAGTCACCGGTTTCTTGCTCCTGAATGCTGGGACTCTTAAAATTTCAAGCATAAATATGCTTAACTAGAGTATTATTTTTAATTTAACATGAAATTGCCTTAAGTTATTTCAGTAATCTTAGGACTTCATCTAGGTTAACCTAATTTCAAAGTTAATATAAAATTATTTAAATATTTAATTAAGTCAGTTTTAGCAAGACTTAAATAAAGACCCTTTCATTATTATTTCTGAGTACTAATTTTTGCACCCTTTGTCCATAGAAAGAGTTGATCAGCAGTTTCCAACTACTAAATCATATTGAGAGAGTAACAGTGCTATCAACTGTTATTTTTATTTTTAATGTAAGTAGAGCAAAAACTTTGATTACCAAATAAATATGATGTGATCAGAAGCTGATGTGCCCAGTAGGCATTTTGTTTTAAGACTAGGCTCATTCTATTTAAAACATTTGGGTTCCGTGCTTCAAAACCAGGGTCTGGCCAGGGCACTACTCCTTGCTGGGCTTGATGCTCCTCTCTCCTGGGTCGTGTGGTCTTTTCATCACCAAACAGCTGGACAATACTGATCCAGAGAGAGAAATTAGAACTACCTATACCGACATGACTTTCTGAAGTTGACATAAGGATAGATACCAGGCAATTTAATATGTCAGCTTTGGAAACTGTGCAGCGTATTATCAATGAGGCTGTCACAAGCAATCCTAATCACGTCCCCTTTTTTGTCTAAACCTATCTGCTAACAGGCCTTTTAGGGCTGAGTACCTCATTTCCATCAGGGAAATAAAGTGGCTGTTCCCTCTGTGGAGAGAAGAGATCCGACCAGCTCTGTGACACACCGAGCTACCACAAACTGAGCTCCAGCAAGGGAGGGCGCCGAGAATCGATGCTCTCAGGCCACATGCAGAGCTCCTTTGTGGCGTTCTGAGTCCTGCGGCAGCAGGGCATTTTGGTGTGTGCTGAGCTGATTAGTTGGGTCCTGAGGGTGAGTTCTAGGGTCCTGAGGGTGAGTTGTGCCACCCAGCTGAATCCTCTGCTCCCCAGAGTAGCACAGCCATAGCAGGGCAGTGTGCCTGGCACATCCCATGATGCCTCACCCCCCACGCTTCCTTGTGCCAGTGTGCAGTGATTGCTTACAGATATTTACTTTAGCACATGGCATATAGGACATTAAAAGGGTTTTGAAAATCTCTCAGTTTTTCAACTTCTGAAGGATTATTAACTTCAAAGTCTGAAGAAATGTCGGCCTTCTATGTTTGGAAATGCCAGCAGCCTTTGCATATCCCCACCGCAGTCCCAAGCAACCCCCAGCAGAGAGGCACGATTACTGCCTCTGTGGCGTAAGGATGGCTTTTGATCTCCTAACATATTGGAAATTACTTAAAGGTAAGCCATCTGCTAGCTGAGGAACAAAAATAGATTACATCACACCCTCCTAGAAAGATTGTGTTAAATCCTGTGTATCAAGGCTTTAATAATTCTAAATTAAGTCAGCTAATAGGATTAGGTACACATTTTCCTTAGGCTTCTTTCACCAACTATTCACAAAAAACCTTTTTTTTTGGTGGAGATCTGTAAAATTCAGGCATGTTCCACTGTGAATAGAAGGAATTCTTTCAAGAATGAAACATTTTTTCAGCTCAAAATTGCTCTCCAAACCCACTTAGAGTAGGAGAGCAGGTCAGTGTGTGGGAGGAACTCAACCCCCTCATTTTTTGTTGATATAGAGGTATTAACTGTGAATTTTGGACTGGATTGCTAGAGTATTGCAACTACTCATTATATACAATGCCACATGTCCTTAAAATATGACTCAAGAAACTGTTAAAAGGCTCTATTTTTTCTATTTTTTTAAAGCAGTTGGCCCACTAGGAAAGGTGATTCAGACCAGTTCTGTTTACACTTAGAAGAAATTTTGGCTAATATTCCTTGTGATTAGGAGAGCATAAACCTCAGTATTTGGGCTTTGACACTGTCGAGGAAAAGATGCTCCTAAGACAATTCTTCCACATTCCTTTCACTGGTACATCCTTCTGGTTCCTGGCAATCTGTGAAACAGACCATAATAGCTGGAACTCACATCCAAGTCTTTGGGTTTAATAGCACTTAGTGGACATTTTTTTTCATTATTTTGTGCAGTTCCTTTGTAAACATATTTATAGTTTTGGCTTCTGTAACATATGTTGGCAATAAGTTTCATAACTTAGGTTTATGTTGTGTGGTAATTACTTCCCTTTGTTCACACAGAATCACAGAATGTCAGGGGTTGGAAGGTACCTCAAAAGGTCATCTAGTCCAGCCCCTGTGCCAGAGCAGGATCACCTACAGCAGATCGCACAGGAATCATAGAATCATAGAATCATAGAATGTTAGGGATTGGAAGGGACCTCGAAAGATCATCAAGTCCAATCCCCCTGCCAGAGCAGGAATGCCTAGACTATGCCACACAGGAACGTGTCCAGGCAGGTCTTGAATGTCTCCAAAGAAGGAGATTCCACAACCTCTCTGGGCAGCCTGTTCCAGGGCTCCGTCACCCTCACTGAGAAGAAGTTTCTTCTCGAGTTTAAGCGGAACCTCTTATGTTCCAGTTTCAGCCCATTACCCCTTGTCCTATCAGTGGTTGTCACCGAGAAGAGCCTGGCTCGGTCCTCCTGACACTCCCCCTTGATATATTTGTAAACATTAATGAGGTCACCCCTCAGCCTCCTCTTCTCCAAACTAAAGAGTCCCAGCTCCTTCAGTCTTTTCTCATAAGGGAGATGCTCCACTCCCTTAATCATCCCAGTTGCCCTGTGCTGGACTCTCTCCAGCAGTTCCCTGTCTTTCTTGAGCTGAGGGGCCCAGAACTGGACACAATATTCCAGATGGGGTCTCACCAGGGCAGAGTAGAGGGGAAGGAGAACCTCTCTTGACCTACTAACCACCCCTCTTCTAATACACCCCAGGATGCCATTGGCCTTCCTGGCCACAAGGGCACATTGCTGGCTCATGGTCATCCTGCTGTCCACCAAGACTCCCAGGTCCCTTTCCCCTACACTACTCTCTAATAAGTCATTCCCCAACTTATACTGGAACCTGGGGTTGTTCCTACCCAGATGCAAGACCCTACATTTACCCTTGTTATATTTCATTAAATTTTTACCCGCCCAACGCTCCAGCCTGTCCAGGTCTCGCTGGATGGCAGCACAGCCTTCTGGTGTGTCAGCCTCTCCTCCCAGCTTGGTGTCATCAGCAAACTTGCTGATAGTACTCTCTAGTCCCTCATCCAAGTCATCGATGAATATATTGAATAATACTGGTCCCAGTACCGACCCTTGAGGGACTCCACTGGATACAGGTCTCCAACCAGACTCCGCCCCATTGACCACAACTCTTTGGCTTCTTCCCCTTAGCCAGTTCACAGTCCACCTCACTACCCGAGAGTCTAGACCACACTTCCTCAGTTTAGCAGCAAGGATGCTGTGGGAGACTGTGTCAAATGCTTTACTGAAGTCAAGGTAGACCACATCCACCACTCTGCCATCATCTATCCACCTTGTTATATCCTCGTAAAAGGCTATGAGGTTAATCAAGCACGACTTCCCTTTGGTGAAGCCATGTTGACTGTCTCTAATGACCCTCTTATCCCTGATATGCCTTGAGATGGCACCAGGAATGCGACCAGGCAGGTTTTGAATGTCTCCAAAGAAGGAGATTCCACAACCTCCCTGGGCAGCCTGTTCCAGTGCTCGGTCACCCTCACAGTGAAAAAGTTTTTTCTAATATTTTTGTCGAACCTCCTATGTTCCAGCTTGTACCCGTTGCCCCTTGTCCTGTCATTGGACATCACTGAAAAGAGCCTGGCTTTGTCCTCCTGACACTCCCCCTTGACATATTTGTAAACATTAATGAGGTCACCCCTCAGCCTCCTCTTCTCCAAGCTAAAGAGACCCAGCTCCTTCAGCCTTTCCTCATAAGGGAGATGTTCCACTCCCTTCAATATCTTTGTGGCTCTGTACTGGACTCTCTCCAGCAGTTCCCTGTCCCTCTTGAGGTGAGGGGCCCAGAAGTGGACACAATATTTGAGATGTGGCCTTTCCAGGGTGGAGTAGAGGGGCAGGAGGACTTCTCTCGACCTACTTTCTACTCCCCTTCTAATACACCCCAGGATGCCATTTGCCTTCTTGGCCACGAGGGCACATTGCTGGCTCACGGTCATCATGCCGTCCACCAGGGTTTGCAGGTCCCTTTCCCCTACGCTGCTTTCCAACACATCAGTCCCCAACCTGTACTGGTACATGGAGTTGTTCTTTCCCAAATGTAAGACTCTGCACTTACCCTTGTTGTATTTCATCATATTTCTTCGCCCCCAACTCTCCAGCCTGTCCAGGTCTCTCTGAATGGCAGCACAGCCTTCTGGCGTGTCAGCCACTCCTCCCAGTTTTGTGTCATCAGTAAACTTGCTGACAGTGTCCTCTATTCCCTCATCCAGGTCATTGATGAATATATAAGGGAGATCATTTACTGACTACTTTTCTCACCAGAATTAAAGAATTTGGAACTGTGTTTGTAGGCAAGATAATTCGGTCATATCATATTTGTAACTTGTCTTTAATACTTGTTGCCCTTAATTTTTGTGAATTTATCAGTGACTAAGTTTTATTATCTCCTTGTCAAAAAGAAGACAGGAAAGAAAAATTATTTGTAATTTTTTTTTTCTTTCAGGTGGTCTAGGATTTATTACTGAAGATTTTTAATATGATAGAAGATGCATACATTATTACCAAGAATTCTTCCTTAACCAACAAATATTCATGACCTTACCATGGATTAGTAGTTAACACATGCAGGTGTGGTAAGTGGTGTCTCCCTCTAAGAGTAGTTTATTTCATTTCAAAGCAAAATATCCCCCCATAAAATAAGGCTATATGAATCTGGAAAAAATATAATTTAGAACCAAACCCATAATGTGCGGTTTCTGAGCAATGCAAGAAATGCAATTATAAAGTAATTGTGGGCCCGTGCCACAGAAAGTCATGAGCAGAAACTTGGTGAGTTCTATTATCTCAGACGCAAATGCAGTTACTGGGGTTTACTCTTGTGGTCAAGAACAAGTACATGTTACTTTTCTATAGGTGAACCCAAGAAGTCATTATTTGTTTTATATCAAAGTTTGGAAAGCTAAGACTTCAACTAGTTGGTTATGGGTTTACACTTAAGTTTAGCATAAAAGAAATCTTTTCCATTTCTGATGTTAAATACACCATCACATAGATATTAGGACAAAAGGGAAGGGCAAAATATGGAATTGTATTAAAACAATAATAAGAATCCCTTTTCAATTCCCTGGAATTTCAGTTCATTAGAACTGGGGAGATTGACTGTCCAGGGAAAGTGAAGTGCTTTATATTTCATTAAAATGGAAAGTGAAGCATAACAGAGCAATAGAGACATTTGAAGACGAGATTTCCAGTATCTCGTATTGACTGGAAAAATGTACAGTTATCTTTGCAGTAAGCCAAACAACACCACTCTGGTTTTTGTGGATATTGGACTTGCATGCAGCAGACACCACAGAAGCATGCATTGCATAGCTGAATATTCTATTTATATGCAAACTAAGTAATCTAGAGAGAGCTGAGGAACAAGCCTTACTGCAACTCAGCCAGTCTGCTAATCTTGGCCTTCAGACATGCCTTTGTGTCACCGAAGAGCAGTTTCTTTTCCATATTCTTTCAGTCCCTGCCTTTTCCAATGTGAAACTGCCAGCAGTATCCTTATAAAAGCTGAAAAGGAGAGTAGAGTTGATTTTGGAGCTCCTATACAAATTATGATCCTCTCAACTTCCACCCACCAGATGTCTACCCCATGGAGATGTTCAGAGTCCTCAAGCACTCTCGTTTACAAACTGTGCAGTTTAAAACACATACTAAATAATTTAAAAGTATAAACATGACCTTACTAGTTCATATCAAATGTCAATGTACCCACCTTTGCACCTTGATCTCACTCCTGAGTGGTAGATGATGTTAGAATTTTCCCATGCACATTACTTTACATTTATTAACAGTGAATTTCATTCATCATTTTATTGCCCGGTTGCTTAGTGACATAAAGTCCGCTACATTTGGCCTTTGTCAATTAGTGTTCTGGGTAACTAAGTACAATTTGCAAACTCGACCCCACTGCTCATCCCTTTTGCAGGACATTTTAAATATATAGGAAAATCCCTGCAGGCTTCTGGTGATTTCACTTCAATGTCAAAGTAAACATTTACTCCTAACCTCTGTTTTCTGTCTTTCATTCAGATATTCATCTAAACAAAAATTTCGCTTTAGACCACAGATGTCTAGCTTTCTTAAAATCTTTGCTGATGGATTTTGTAAAATGCTTTTTGGAAATCCAAGTAGACTATACCTACCAGATCACCCTTATCTCCATGGTTTGTTTTTTTTTATTTTTCCAAGAACTCCACATTTATAAAGCAATACTTCCATGGACAAAAATATGGAGTAGTTCCAGATGTGCGCTACTTCAATTCTTATTAAACATGCTACTGATATGCCTTGTATAGATGTCAGTCTTACAAGCCTGCAGTTCTTCAGATCTTCCCTGGAATAATTTCTGAAAACTGAAACGCCATTTGGCACTCCTCAGTCCTGCTGCTAAGGTAATTTCAGGCAAGAAATTACACACTAGTGATTCAACTATTGCATCCTTCCATTGTCCTAGAACAACTGGCTGAATAACATCTGGTCTCAACAATTATTTTTTTTTTCTGTTCAATTGTCCGTTTGATCCTTATCCTTTGCTGCAGTCATTTCAATTTCAAAGAGATACTCTACTCATTAGCCCCGCCAAAAAACCCCAAACTCCAAAACTACTAAATGAGAATGTCCTTAATTTCTTCCATAGTGAACACCCATGCAAATATTTCATTTAACTTCCTTCGGGTGATCTTTTCCTTCTGCATCATGATCATCAAGTAATCCTGCAGAGCCTCTGGAAGGCTTACTCTTTGAAAAAATATTTTAATAGTTTTACTGGGCTTACTGCATTTTTATATACAAACTTCCAGAATTTATTATTGTATTTTCCTTTTTTGTTTTGAGGGTTGCCCTCATGCTGTACAAAGCAGTATTTTCCCAGCTATGTTAATTGATTCACTTAACTGGAATTAGACACAATCAAGATTCTTACCAAATGTGGGTTTGCACAGAAGAGAGCTGAAAGAATAACTCAGGCCTATATCCATGCCCTAATCAACAGCCACATAGACTTTTTTTCCTTCCCTTCTTCTTGAAGATGTTCTTTTTCTCACAGTTGTAAAGTATTTCCTAGGTGGCAGAACATTCATTTTGGAAGTGAAATCCCACTTTAGGTCTCATCATCTGTGACCTTTTCTGTTACACATTCTATGACCGCTCAAAACCACACATTTAGAGCTTTTAGTACAACGTCAGGGCTCAGCTGTGCCCCTTATACTGTGAATCCTGTTAAGCAGCAGAGCCATACTGACTACCCTTATAGCTCAAAGAATCAATGCATAGAAGAGCTTCGGCAAAAAGGAGTGTGTTTTTGCATTTTCCTCAGTCTGAAAGACCCTGTAACTTCGTCTTTAGGGAACATATTGGGAGGTACGGATTCAAACTCACCGTGATCACAGTGAGAACTCATCCATGGTCTCTCAGCTTGCAACTGAATTGTGTAGAGTCAGCAGATGATAGAAGAAGATACTAATCTTTTACCTCTCTTTAGAGAGAGAGAGTATAAGCCTGAGTCCTCTCACATTAAGAGTTTAAATGATGGCCTTCAGATCATCCATGATCCAAGACTCCTCCACAGGGTCTGCCCAGCTTTGGTGTGCTACCTCCTGGGTTTTGTCAATCTCCTCTGAGGTACCAATGGGGGGAACTGGACCTCATGTTCAAAAGTGTAAATTCTGTTATGTGGGTATCTTTGAACTTGGGCCAAAAGGCTGAATCAATGAAGAGATTTATATGACTACCTGCTGGTTAGGCACCTAAATCCAATGTTTATTTATTACTGAGACTCTAAAAACTCCCACTGAACTGCTGCCTAGCATTTCAACTTATCCTTACTTTCACACTTTATATCACCCAACCTTAAACATTTGCAATGTAGATGTTTACATCTGAGTTAGTCATCCTCAGTTCCCCTTGTGCTCAGCAGAGAGAAAAGTGAGTTTCTGAGGAATGATTCATCTGACCCACTTTAGAGGTCTTACAGTACATCTCATGGACTCTACAGTGAGCTTGTGGTGACAAGCTCAGATGTACCTGCCGGCACAGTAGGTGATTGCGTTTAGACAGATGAATTGAAACCCCAGTGTCAGAGGAGCTACGGATCATTTGTACTTTCTGTACAGCCATAAACCACCTGTGCATAGCAAATGTGAGCTATTTTAAACCTCAAAGAAAAATCACATTGCACATTGATATAAGCTAAGAGCGAGACCATGAACAGTTATGATGGCTGATATGCAGGGAATAGGCAAGTTGCTCCCTGTGGTGTGTACAGAAAATGGCCAAGGGTCTCCTGTGCTAGAGTTGCACAGAGCCCTTGTCACCTCCATGCTTCACCGAGCTGCTGGCACTAGGCTTGACCACATCAGCCCAAAAGACACCAGCACACCAGACAGTCTCCATTTGCACAGTGCTCTTCTTGGAAAGCCTGAACAGAAATGGCTGCCTGAAGTTTCAGGATGCCTAAAATTCAAGCACGGAAATTTTCAGGTCCCGCTAGCTCTACATTCAGTGAATTTCAGTAGAAAAAGCTCCTGTGGCTTTAGTCTCTAAATGTGTTTGAATTAATCCTAATTGGACGTCATAGCTCACCTATTATTTCTTTCTCATGGGGGAAAAAAAAAAAAGAAGGTGAATTTCTTTTTAACAATAGGTTCTGGGGTGCTCTGACTTCAATCTGGACCATGGCAAGGCAAAACGGACTTGGTGTCCTCTGGTTAGAAGGTGGACTTGGGACTCTTACAACACTAAGGTAGGTGGAGGAGAATTTGCTGAATCTAAAGGCATAATCTGAGTGCTCAAAGTGGTCTGCAGTCCAAAGAGTTGTGTGATGAAACCAGTACTTAAGTGTCTGGGTAGATAAGATGCAATATTTTACTTACATATTAACATTAAAGACTATTAGAAATACTAATAACCCTTAATTGTAAAGTTAAGAAGCCATATTTCTATAATGTCTAGAAAACACTGGGAAATTATGTTAATTTTAACTAAGACAAGCTAAAAGCCATTTGTTGAACCGTATTTTAGCAGATTTTTTTGTGCTTGATTGAATGGCCTGGATTTACAACTAAGACATTGGCACATCAAGCAATGACAGAAGGAATCCTCTGAAAACTTGCCATCTTAACTGGAGGAAACCTGAACATTGACATTCATCCTGCTCTTAAAGTACATGAAAATTGTTTCTATCCTCCCACATCTGAGAAATATAGATCACTAATTCCTTTTTAATAATAAATTGGCTTTCCTTTCCGAGCTACTTTTTGAAGTGGCCCTCTCAAATGATTCTTATCCTTGTTATACTTGACAAGCTCGAGCAAGATGATGGCAGACAGCTATTGCCATATGTACTACAGAAGGGAAAGATTCCCAATAGTGGCTTGTGAGAGAAAAGGTTGTTATGCTTTATTTGTTATTTGTCCTAATTCTTCACTGAGGGAGGAATTAATGTATTTTTTAACATAAATGTTATTAATTGTATGTATCTACAGCTCTCTCTAGTGACAAAAAGCTCATAAAAACTGTAGCTCAAAACATTTAGTAGCTGTCTGTTATTCTTTAAGTAATGCAAATTATTTTCTCATTTTAATCCACTTATTTCACAAATCTACATAGCTATGGCTGAAACATGCTGTACCAACTCATTACACATCCAGTACTCCCAGTGATGTCAACAACGAAAGATTCGGTCTCCAATCAGTAAATATTGCTGGCTTTATAACTGATTACCACAGTTCATACTTTCTTCTGCCACAAACAGTCAACCACAAGGTCTTCTCCCGCACAGTGCTGAACCTTGCTTGCAGCCTATACTCCGTATCTCACAACAGGGTCTATATCCCCTCTTATAAAGCTCTGGTGCCTAGAAGTGGCACTGATCTTTGCAAGAACAAAAAATTTCTATGAAGTGCATTCTCACCTGGCCTGGAAAATTCTGTTTACAGTGGCATTAGCTAAAGCTTTTGTTATTAACAGTATTTAACTTGAGCAGAGTCGCAGATTTGGTTTCATATCTTCATGCCCTGACAGAAATTTATTAAATGCAGCCTCTGGAGCATCTAACCAAAAAATAGAGTACTTGGCAGCACTGCTGGCTTTTTTAAAACTTCTCTGTGTCAATATGTGTTCCTTTCATATCAATTCATATGTGCAGTAGTAGATCATTAACATAAAAAGACTCTGAACATCCCTCCAGAAGAGCTGGCCAAACAGCCAGACTTTAAACACGTGATGGGTGGATCACTGCATCTCCAAGTCATGGATATTGCACAGCTTTTACATGGGTGTGTCAGTGCTACGCCTATTTAGATCCGTTTGCTTTAGGCTGCTTTTCTTTTTTGCCCCAAGACAAAAGAGCATGCAAACTGCCGGAGCTCACATGCCTTTTGACCTTGCCAAGCTTTGTTAGAGCATCTTATCTTTACACAATACCCACAAGCATGCATAGGACACTCGAATCAGTGTACCAGAAAGTCAGTGCAGTCTTGAGTCACAGCACCATAGGCTAAGAAGATGTGACATATATTTCCATATCAAAACAAGAAAAACCTTTCTTTCCCCTCTTCACCGATGCATAACATCCCAAAAGGCAAGAATGGCCTTCAGCTAACACGGATCAATTTTCTTTCAGCTTCAATCACCATTTAATTACTGTTGACTCTTTTAACCTTTTTCTCTTCCTTTATGGATTAGATTCCTTTATACTCTGTTGCCATTTGCTTTCTCTGTGACATAATCAAACTTAAAATGGTATGATAAAATTCCGCATTTTTCTTCTTCCTTCCTACTCTTTATGTTCAATCTACTTCAAAACCCAAATCATTTCTTGAGGAGAAAAATATTTTTAATGAATTGACTTTTAACTTTATCTTTCTCTGGTATCTAGACATCATTTGCTTTAAGCCAGTAATTGCTCAGATGACTGGATGGCATGCTGGATAAAAGCTAGTGCTTTTTACCTCTTAACATTTCAGGAGAAAAACACCCACATGGCAATATATTTTGGATGCAATGAGTTTTGTTGACTCAGCTTCATCCTCAGCAAATATTTCACATTTCACTAACTCTGAGCCCAGATAAAAATAGTACAGTTAGCACTTTTTTATTAGAAGGAAGCCATTGCTGAGTAGATTCAGAAAGGGGATGATTTCTTTACTAAAGGCTGTAAACCAAGCAGAACACTGTGCAGAGATCCTCCCAGCCCTATCAGAGTATTCATTCTTTGCCACTTATTCCTTCTGCTGGATCAGATCCACATAGACGTGTATCACTGAGCATGAACTGGTATAATCCAGGACAGAATGTGGCCCCCTACATCTTTTAAATCAATCCCTTTGAAACCCCTTTAGCTGGACATGCAATGAACACAGTCTGTTTTCTAACACACAAAACTTTTTAGGACTCAGAACTGCCTTTGGAGATGCAAATACCCAATATCACCTCTACAGGCCAGAGATAGCACCAAGGAGTTAGGCACTAAGTGGTGATACGATATATGATATTTTATTTGTTTAATTTTAGGCCTCAAAGGAGGGTGTGGGTCTTTCATTACTACCATCCACAGTGTGACTGCATGTGAATCTGTTACCACAGATTTTCTTTACAGATTTGGGTGTTTTTTTTCCAAACGTTTGTCCTTGAACTTCTAATTAACTTGGATCAATTGAGTTCCAAGAACTACAGAGCAGAAGATTTTAGAGGAGAAGTGAGGATGCTCTAAGGTATGTAGCATTATTGTCAGTAACTTTGATCCCTACATGTCCTTTAGACTCCATAATTTACAGAGAACTTTATAAAAATAGCTTTATCTCATGGGATTTGAGGACTGATGTCCATTCAAGCTATTTCTTTGGTTTTGCTACATCTCTTGTGTGGGTTGTTGTATGTATTCATGTCTCCTTACACATCCAGCCAGTAAGAATGAGGTCAATCCTTGAGGGCAAAACAGGATATAGAAAAGTATCAACTCCTATTTATGTTACACAGAATACTGCTTATCTCCTCTTTTTTTGGATAATAGTAAAACAATTAATTAAGTCTTTTTATGTTAATGATCTGCTACTGCACAGCAGTAGGTAGTTATTAATTTGCTGGAGAAATGTAGTTTATTTCTCATTCAGTTACAGTAAACTAAGTTAAAAGAAGAAAAACTTTTAAAATAATCATACTGAAGGGAAAGCATGGAAAATGAAAATAAAACACACCAAATACAAGTGACAAAACGCAAAGCATCATGGTTTTGGGTCACCTAACTCTTCTTTCAGCCAGCTCAGGCATGTTTTGTGTTGGTGTGTGTTTCTGCACTCTGTGTACTGCTGTACCGTGTGCTTAAATATACACATAGAGTCATAGAATCATAAAATCATAGAATGGCTTGAGTTGGAAGGAACCTTAAAGATCATTTCGTTCCAACTCCCTCTCCATATGGGGGGGGACACCTTCCACCAGACCAGGTTGCTCAAAGCCCCATCCAGCCTGGCCTTGAACACTTCCAAGGATGTGGCATCCACAGCTTCTCTGGGCAACCTGTTCCAGTGTCTCACCACCCTCATACTAAAGAACTTTTTGCAAATGTCTAATCTAAATCTACCATGCTCTAGTTTAAAACCATTGCCCCTTGTCCTCTGGCCACATGCTTTTATAAAAAGGGCATATATATTTATAGCACGTGATGTAGTTTTCAGATCCTTTAAAGTGAGGATGAGCTTACTCTGAAGAAGTGTGACCTACCTCATTTAATAAATGAGCACCTGCTTGGAATCAGTAAGCAATTATGCTTAATTTTGGAATCTTTACAAATTTTTTTTGTACTTTTGTATAAATAAACTTTTGTGTAAATTAATCTTGGGATTACAGATGAAATGCATTTACTGTGGCTTAAAACAGTTTCATTTCAAAATATATATATTAACTCTTCTGAACTGAAGATTTTAAAAGCAACTACAATTAATCAAAGCTCAAAATTTTGGAAAAAAAAATCAGAAATGAGCTAAAGCAAGTGACTGGATCTTCCTGTGTTTATAGAGCTCATGAGATGAGCAAAAGTTCAAAAAATGTTACACATTTCAGAGATTAGTACAAAGTTTAATACTGCCAATTAGATCTCTGCATGATACATTCAGTCTTCTGGTATACAGTTATTGGACAGTAAATGTTATTTATATCACAGCTATTAATATTTACAGTGTAAATGACCTGAAAGGATTTTATCTGAGGCATGCAATATTTATTTCTGATTTTTAACAGTCACTTTATCCAAGTGGGAACTGAAAATCCCATGTGAAGCTAATGTCTAAGTTTTTATAGTAAGAAAAAATTTAAGTATACTCTGATAGCTGAGTAAATTTGGGAATAAAATCAGGAGTAAAATTGTCAATGGGACAAACATGTGGAAAAATTCCTTTTAACATTTGATCATCAAGATGGCAGAGATTGTTAAGGAAAGATAATATTCTTCATGATTACCTGTCTATCAATATATGTGAATATGTGTTTGTAAATTATTTTTGACTCTTATTTGAGCTACAAGAAAATATTCTTTTCCTAAAGAAACCACTGCATACTAAGTATTAACAAGTGAAAACTAACAAACATTTAGCCAAAATGTAAAACCTAGTAAGTTGTGTCTAGCATTGATTCTTACATCCCAAGTCCAGAAGGACTGTTCTGCCTCCCTGCCTCTGCTCTGTTTTTCACATGTTAGAATATTTATACTATTAGATAATACTTTTGGATTCCATGTATATTCTTTACAACTCACTATCCAATCGCAGAACGTTCACTGAAAGAGTCAGATGTTCATATAATGCTCTTTAGCTCTTTTACATCACCTATATCAGACACAATTTCGTCTTGCAGATTTCTTCAGACCATTTTAATGCTGCCTCTCTTTCTAACCACTCCTGGAAGTTTTTAAAGAAAGCAATCAAATATGCAAACAAAATATATTTGTTTTCTGTGTCATGCTTTATAATACAGACACCCAGGTAGTTCTCTGATATTTCTCTGTTTTAGTGAAAAGAGAATTGAAAACTAAGCTATCACACTTCCATGAACACATCCGCTTGTCCCCCATTCTGGGGAACTGGTGCACAAAAGCTTTTGAAACTTATGTCTCGTAGCTGGAAATTACCTTTATATCTCACTTATAAAATGTGATACTCTCCAGTTTGGGATACTATATTTATTTGAATTACTGCCTAGGTTGTATGATGTATTGAAGAAACAGTATAGGAGTTGTTTCAGTGAGAGGGGTAGCTTCAGGTATCAACACCTGACAAACACCATTTGATGCAACATACTGAGTTGAAAAACAGCACATCATTCATGAACAAAGATGTAGTAGATCTGTACTCAAAGAAAGGGGTTGAGAGGGTGGGAGAAAAGGAGGAACAAGAGAGACAAAATACAAGAAGACACCTGTTCTCATTAATTCAATGACTAGTGTCAGAACAGTCCTATTACAACAAAGAATAAAACCCATGATGAACATGCCTCAAACTACGTTCACTATGGAAAAAAGCGAGGAAATAATGCCATTCTGTCTGATGTAGCCTGAGGTTTCGTAAGTTGGTGCACTCACAAATGAGAACCGATATACTGCACTGAGCATGAAAGCAAAGACATGTAATCAGAAATGCTCTTGTCGCCAAGTTTGTGTTTTTCATGGAATCTATTTTCAGTAGTCGCTAAAGATCAAATGCTTTTAAATACAGGGTGATACATTGAGCTTCTCTTGGAACAGAAAATTAAACAGTTATTTCCTTTGTTCACCATGCACAAAATTCAAAGATCTTCATCAGTTGTGCAGGAAACATCCATACCTTTGCATTGTAGAAGAGTACTGAATAGTGGGCAGCATATTGGATGGAAATCCATAGCATTTTAGCAAGGGATTGCTCCTATGAGAGCGTACAAACTGTCATGTTTTTGCTTCTGACTTTGAGGAAGGTATAAACATTTCCAAGGCATGACATGAAGCTAGAGAAGAAAACAAAACTCTAGAATAACTTTCTTAACTATATATAGAATAGGTATTACATGCACTTTCGTAAGTGCAAAAAAGGGCTTATCTACAGGCTATAACTGTCAATAAAAAGCATTAATTTCATGTAAATAAAGACATTGTCCCATAAATCCATATTTGACTTTGGAGACCACCAGAGTTTCTGTTTGAGCTGAGTAGGAAGGGAGAAATCACAAAATCCAAAGAGCTCAGTATTCAAGGATCCACATGAGATTTCAAAAGGGTCAGGTAAAAATGCGATATTGAAACTTTCATGGTCTCCACTTGACACTCGTGATACCTTTCCATCCTCTGCCAGAGTGGAACCCCTGCGTATCATGCAGAAAATGCAGTCGCAATGTAAGGTTTTTAGTAAAAGAAATATTGCTTTACCCAAGATGGTAGTTTATTTATTTTCGTGTTATTCAGGACTAGATGGAGAAAGGATAATATTTTCTTCTGAACTTCGAAAGTACCCCTGCAAAATATTGACAGATTAGTAAGGATGGATACTTACATGTAATCTGTCATTAATTTGTACAAACCCATAGTTACTGTGCAAGTAGATACTTGTCACGGGACTCTATTTTTGTAGTTGGTCTGATGTGCATTGTGCTAGACAGTGGTGCCCCAAAATCTGCATTCTATTTCTGTAGTTCAAATCTATTTCTAAATAGAAGTGGTAGAGTTTTTCAAAGAAGGTGGCTCCTGGTAAAGACTGTGGTTATGCTGGGATCAAATGGAATACTTATTTTATAAATCAGCATTTCTTTCTTTTTCTCTCTCTGGCATCATTCATATTCTCCTCTTGTACTGATTTCTCATAATTAAAAAGATTTATTCTTTTTCTAAGAAGATTTTAGTCATTAATTCTAACTAAATATTAGCAGGGTTAAGCACGATTCAACAGATGTGCCAAGTTCAACCAACAGGGAGAGTTCCTGCCCCCGGATCTGGTACGGAATATGTGCTTCTTTAAACTTAATTTAGAGAAAAGGTAGGAGAAATCTATGGTTTCCTCTCTCAAAACACATGTTAACTGTTTTTCCGGTGTCGACATTGTACTTTCTTTGTAAGCATTGCCCATTGTTTTGAGACATCATTTGAATGTGTGGCATGTACTAGAGTTAGGTTGAGTTATTGGGATGCAGAAGAGCTTCAGGGACATCGTATAGCACACACAGTCTGTGAGATTTGATCCCTTGGAGTTCCCAGCTGGCCACAGAGGGATGCACTTTATCTCACCAGACCTTGGAGATCTAACAGCAGTATTAATCTAAGCTAGGCTTTGCCCCTGCCTCTAAAGTCAGTGAGAAGGGCATGAAAAAGAGCAATCATCCCCTCTTCCAATAAACATTCAAATAGCTGAGATGAATGATCTTCTCTGGGTGCGCATTATGCTAGGTTGACTATAGTGATGATTTTATTTTTCTTTATCAGGGTAAGTATTTGACATCTGAAGTCAGATTAGATTAAGTTTATCATCAGACAAAACCATTTAAATTTTAAAAATGGAGTTGGGTAGTTCAGGGTTAGGGCTCTGTATCTGAAGAGTTATAATCACATCACACAACAGGTAGCTATGATTTTGAACTGAAATTTTCAAATGACCACAGCTGGCACACAGGAGCTGTACTCTTCACCTGACTTCTTCCTCAACGGTTTTCTCTGACAAACTAAATAACATTAATATGCAAACAAAGCTACTGAAGTGCAAAAATCACCTGGAGTTGCTGATCGCACATCTTGACATAACCATCAGCCTTTGTACCTCTGCAGCTGACAGGTACTGAGAGTCACAGATAGAGTGGGAGCAAGGCAGGAAAGTGAACGATATCTGTAGGGTCCCCACTTGCCTCACTCGGGGGCAAAACACGTGTGTGAGCTGTAGGCACGCCAGTGCTGATGAATTTAATATCCTGCCTATCTACCTCTGGGAAGCAGCCAATGCCAGCAACAAGAGCTTGGGGAATTCTCACTGCAGGGAAATAAGACAGCAAGGGAGTAAGAATAAATAAAAAAAGATGTTGATTTTGGGCTAGAGAAAGATTCTAAATGATCAGGCTGTAAAAAACTGATTAAAGCACCTTTTCTTCATGGCTGTTGATGGCTGCGATCTGTTGTTAGTCCCCAGCGGGGACTCAGCCCTCCCAGCAGAGCTGGGGCTGGGAGAGCTCTGTAGGGCAGCTGCAGTTTCAATTTCCTCAAACTGTTTTTATGGCAGCTTTTCCAAAGACCACAGAATGCGAGGGACCTGCGTAACACAGTGAAGCTAAGAGGCCTTTTTAATTTTTGCTTATTATCTTAAAGGGCTTAATTCTGCAGTACTACATAGAACTCCAGCTATCTGGAAGCACAGCTGTCTTTATCTGCCTTCAGTAGCACTTATAAGCAACTTACTGCCTCATTACCAAACCTGAAGGCAGAAATCTATTTGCACAGGGACAGAATGATCATGCCCAATGTCAGGTGAAGGACATTTGCTTTCATTATTTTTCCCTTATGTCTTGTATTATTCACATATTTCCTCTTCTTTAATGTCTCTCCTCTTGATTATTAATGTATGAAGAATGCTGGCTGCACAGTTCAGAACATGACAATACCTGAGAAACCCCAAAGAAGCCAAGCATTGCTATGTGTTATTTATAGGATTTCAGGCTTTCCCTCAATTTTGGGGATTTTATAATTAAGGAAAGACTATCAACTCAGATTTAGATGGTGAAGGAAGCTCCAGAGCTCTGCATTTGACCTATTTATGCCAGAATGCCTCTTTAATCACTAAAACATTCACGTTGTAGGGGGTCAGAGGCTTCATGTATTAATGCACAAAGTCATGGGATTGAGTTGAATAATTTATTAATTACTTTTTTTTTCATCACACCTAGGGCTTTTTTTGGGGAGTGGGTAAAATATTTAATGAATTAGAACAGTGTGTTTGAGTCATTTGAACAAGTCTTATGAGGTGCAGCTGAGGGAACTGGGGTTGTTCGCCTGGAGAAAAGTTGGCTGAGGGGCGACCTTATCGCTCTCTACAGCTGCCTGAAAGGAGGTTGTAGTGAGGTGGGGATTGGTCTCTTCTCCCGAGTTACAAGTGACAGGATGAGAGGAAATGGCCTCAAGTTGCACTGGGGAGGTTTAGATTGGATATTAGGAAAAATTTATTCACCAAAAGCGTTATTAAGCATTGGAACAAGCTGCCCAGGGAAGTGGTTGAGTCACCATCCCTGGAGCTGTTTGAAAGACATGCAGTTGTGGCACTTGGGGACATGATTTAGCGGTGGACTTGGCAGTGTTAGGTTAATGGTTGGACTTGGTGATCTTAAAGGTCTTTTCCAACATAAACAATTCTGTAACTCTGTGGTTTAAGACTGAAAGGGCAAAAAGACAAATTATTCCTTCTGTGATTTCAATCCTTAAGAATGTGAACCTGTGCTTAGCACCAATAGCAGAGTATTCCTGTTTTAGTTGTTTTCCAACTTTACCATCACACCTCATGACCGGAGTGGGATTAGCACTGGGATATAGTTTACAGAGAACTAATATTCGTGAGAACGTGGCTGTCTCAGGCTTGAATAAGGCAAACTCTGGACCTCCTTTTTTTATTTATTTTGTTTGTGTCTTTTTTCTCTGCAAAAGTGAAGGACGGGGGAAGGGAATTATTCATGTAACCATTGCAAAGTGTTTTGAAATCTTTGAACGAGTAATGCTACTTGGTCAGCATTTAACCTCAGTCTGGACAGTCAGACAAAATGCTACACAGCTCACAAGACCTTTTGGGGTATTCCAGCCAAACAAGTGCTCACAGCTCTCCGTCCATGTCCAGGAGCAATGACCTTTAGGGGGCTGAGTACTTTGCTTTGAAGGGCTTTACCCCATTGTCTGGATCCAACTGGCCACCTGAGGCCGTTACTGGAATGACTTGTTCCTTACTGCTGGAGAAGATCAGAGTAGCTGAAAGAGTGCAATTACTGCTCAGAGTCTGTCTGTTCTCCTGACTTTTGTGACCACAAAAGATATTTTCTTGAGCAATGTCTGTAATCACTAAATAACTTACATTTCGTGTTTACTAAGAAAACAGGAGTTCAACTTTTTACTAGCTCATAGCCCTGTGAAGCTACTTTTTTGGAGAATGTACTTATTATCTTTTTATTTTAGATATTGCTGTAAAAAATAGACAGAAGAATGTAAAATGTATATATAAGGCTGTGATTGCTGTCCAGTTTGTTTAAATTAGAGAAACTCTATATTTAAGAGCTGTACAAACAACTTACAATTGTTTGGATTATGAAACTAAAGATAATATGGAAGCTATAAAAAGACACAACAAGAGAAAAAGCGACTAGAAAATACTTCTCAGTCATCTTCTGCTTGCCTTAAAAAAGAGCTTGCTACCAGTTGTATAAAATAGTGCCAGGTTTTATGCCTAGAGAACATCTGGAATCTTTCTCATATTCTTATTTTTCTTGTAATATGTTAAGATTAGTTTTTGTCAAAGTTTATTTCTTAAGTACACTCTAACAGCTTTTACCCCTATGCAGAAATTAAGTGCCAATAATTCACGTTTACCTATTTTTCTATTTGTCTGAATTTTCTATAAAGTAATGATATAAAATAAAAGAATTTCTATAAAGCATGCAGACTAATTGCATAATACTTACGGAAACTTGCCATTGAGGTCTGTGATTGCTTCAGCCCTGTGGTCTTTCTGCTTTCCTAATTTGGATGACTCTGATTCAGAAAAATGTAAAAGGCCCTCAAGGATGAGCTACAGTATGAAGACTGGAAGTGTCTTCTGAGTGGTGTCAAAAGTGACAGCAAACTCTGAAATGAACTTGGAAAGTTGCCACATCACCGGATAAAGAACCAGTTCAGCAAATGACATGTGTCATGAAACATTTAATGGAATGGGGTGTTGTAGGTCACTGATACAGTGATGTAGAGTCATGAAGTTATGTTTCCTTCTGTCTCCTTACCTCAGCGTGATAATTTTCCTTCTGTCATCATACATGTAGCCAGGCCACACTACCCACCAACCCATGATGCCCAGATGATACCTACCACAGTTGATCAGCTGGGCACCAATCAAAGAGAAAGCAAAAGAGGTGCCTACATGCTGCAATACAAAAAGGGCACTGAAATGCACTCAGTAGCTTGAAAAGAAAATTCCAGAGAGTGACCAAGCCTTCCCGGCACTGGCAGTGCTCAGCTCAGTAATTCCAGATTTTTCAGTTTCTTTTCTGTTACAATGACCTGATTTCTTTGTCTGTTTTAGTAGTCTCCCTCTGACCATTGATATCTGAATTTGTCTTAGGATGACTGCAATTGTTGGCAGTTTTCTATAACATCTTGACAGTGGCTTGTAGCTGGCATTAGTTCTTACCAAATTCTGCTGGAAACATGGGAACTTGTATGTCCCTATGAGTGCATTTTCTTTTTTCCCAATATCTTGTACTATTACTAACTTGTCTCTTCCATTGCCAGCCTATAGTAGGAGTTGTATCAGACAGAATCTTACATTTTTACAATTGAATTTATTCAGGTCTGTCTGTATGACAACATTAATTTCCTGCTTATCAGACCTGAGCTCCTCTCATCCTGTGTCATTCATCAGTCAGCTGTGTGCCAAATGACTAATGAAAATATGAAGCAAGATCAGACCTGAGACTAAGCTTTGAGAGGCACATATGGCAGCTACTCATTGGCACTTTTCCTTGCACCAGGATGCTTTGCCATCACCCTTTGCACTAGCTCACTGTCTAATTCAGAATTCATCTGTTATCTTCATGTTCTTCATCTTAACTGTTTTCTATGCAACATAACATCAAATGCATTTTGAAAACCAGAAAAATGAGCTCTACTACAGTCCTTTTGTTAAACTTCTTTTTGTTTAAAGCAAACCCATTACCTTGTCAAGGAAGGATATCGTGTCATTTCAGCATGATCCATCTTTAGTAAACCAGTTTTGCACTTTATGCAGTCTTCAGTGGGAGCAGGAAATGCAAAGTAAAAAACGGAATCTTTGTTGCTTTGGAAAATAGTAGATCATTGTTATTATTGCTATTATTGTTATTATCTACTGCATGTATTATATTCTTTACTCTCAGATTTCATAACTGGACAATTTCAATTCAACGATCCACCTGATTGCTCTCCTGCATACTTTCTGCTGCTCTTCGCCTGTTATCCCAGGAAAATGGGTTAAGAAAAAGAACAATGAGATGGGATGCAAGCATTAGATGATTTAGTACTCACAGAGCTTCCAAATCCTGGTTTGTACTGTCAGAAGCAGTTAAAGATCAATGACAACGGTATTTCCAATCAATTTGTATTTGCATTGCCACAATTAATTACGTGAGGAAGGAAAGGCTATAACAGACAAGCAACATTGTTACACCTGTCAGAATATTTTCACCAGGCCTGTTGGACTTCTAAGGTAATTTCCACCCTCCTCAGGCTCACACTCACACAGATTCCTCTTCCTATGCCAAGACAACACAAGAAGCTTCCACAGGACCTGCAGGCAGTGCTGGCCCATGCTCAGCAGAGCTTGCTTTGTCCGTGCAGCATCCTTCCAGCCCTGGGTTCATCACTAGGGTGAGCAGGAGGCACAGGCTGCCATGACCCAGCCCTGCAGCACCACCAGCTTCCTAACTTGTATTTCCCAAGGGGAAATAACAAACTTCACAAGTGGGAAAAGAAGGAAGCCGAGAGACAGTCCATGATGTGTGATCTGAAATGAACTAGCGTTTCAGACTGACCCTTTCAGGAAGATTTCACTCTCTGCTGTTAACTGGAAGATTAATGCAGTGATCAGGCATTACTGCTGACTGTCTATGACAGGGCGATAATTGATAAATGTTTTGCAGTTGTTCAGTCACAATGAGAAACTTACAATCAATTGGCATTTTTGAAGCAGAAATTAATTGTACACTTCAGTGAGATGACACTGATAAGTGACTGCTTCAGGCACGCAACTACTCATCTCTATTTATAGCTATAGAGCTGAGGACAGAAAAGAAAGACAGTGGGTGGGAGAGAAAATAAATCTCCAAAGAATCACTATTAATTGCTTCCTGGTGTACTGACTCACCATATTCTTCACCAGAAAATAGCTTTTGACAATTTTATCTTTTTAGGGTTCACTTGCCTGGCTGTGTAAATCTACAGCTGCATCTCTGAGCTATCCACCCTGCCTTGCCTTGATGGCCAGCGGTGAGAAAGTGGGACTGCTGGGACCTGACGAGCTGGCCACTTCCTGACGCCTGCTCTAGGGTGAGGTGCATTGCACTGTAGACTAGCAAAGAAGTCCAGGGTGATTAGCACAGATTTAGCTATGACCCATTTTAGATGTTTACTTCTAAGCAAGTGAGTCACATCCAGTACCTTTTTTTTTTCTTTAATTTCCTGCTTAAAAAAGTTACTGTCTCACATGATCAAAGCCAATTTTTCTGTCAGTCCTTCCAATGGAAGAGGTGTGCCATAATGACTGACAAGATATAAGAAGTCATGAGTGCAAGAGAGCTAGAAGTGGCTTTGTATAGACAGGTGTTGCAGTGAACATAAGACAGCTCAGGTTGATAAATTCAGTTCAGCTCACTCAAGAATCTGTAAACATTGATATTGGCCCAAACTTCCTCTGACTCTTACTGGTAATGAAGTCTTGGAAAGGCATGAGTGTGTTACTGGAAACCTCTTGGGAAGCATTTCAGCGTTTCTGATTCAATTCCCAACCAGAAAGTATAGAAGGAAGAGGAAAAAAAAAAAGCAAAAGTCATGTTTTTAAACCCATGAAAGCATCTGCAACACCAGTTCTGATACTGCTGAGCAGTGTGCCTCTGCAGTGACTGAGCAGACATGGGCAAGAGAGGAAAGAGGGACAGTGTGGATGCTGTGAAAGAGGTTGTATTGCTGTCCAGCTTGAAAGCCCAGAGGAGGAGTGAACTGATACAAGAACACTAGAACTTCCCGCCTTGCTTTTCTTTCCTTTTGGCCTGTTGAGGCTCAAAGTCAGAAGTCATCATAATATTCCATGATCCACGAACTGACAACTCAGGCTGGAGCAGACAGTGCTGAAGCATGGGAGGCCAGGACTGCCATGCAAGGCCAGTACCACAGCTGTCACCAGAACTGCATCCTGTAAAGCGGCAGCCACTGCAGTGGCAGAGGAGAACAGGAGGATGACACCATCAAGCTGCGTCTGAAGGATGTCTTGTGGGTGACTTCGCTCAGGGCAGCATCATTTTGGGGGTCACAGAATAACTGCCAGGTGGAGCACGAGGACTGTGCTGCCGAACACGAGTGAAAGTGGCTGCAGAAAAAAAGCCTCTTTCTGACAATCGGCACAGAGGTCACTCCTAGTAATGGAAAACATTTTACAATAATAACAATGAAACACTAAATTTGCATTGAAGGGAATGAATCAAAGTCTCCAGCAACAGGGATGACACATGCACTTAGCATACTTCGGTAGATGGAAAGGTGACTGGAGTACTTCTTGAACTACTCACCCTGTGGTTCTATGATTCTAACAAAACCAATCTTTTTTTTGTTTTCTACATTCACATAAATATTAACTACACAAGAGTGTAAACGATGATAAAAAATGGAATCTGGAAGCAGGTCAGCTCTTGAAGAGTGCCTGTTTCTGAAGACATACACATGCACACGGTCCCACAGCTTACAGCCTACAACTGTAAGATCACATCAGACATGAAGAATATAACTTTCAGAGCAAAGAATAAGCCTGTTATATCTTCTGATGCTAGAAATATAATACAATGTTTCCCATACCTTAAACTGTGATTTTGAACTATCTATACAATGTTTCCCATAAGACTGTGTTTTTCCATTATTGCTGAGAATTGTGCATGTTGATAGCGTCCCATTCCTCTTGTCTTGTTGGTAATTCCCTATCTATAGCTTTTTATTTATGCTCAGGTTTGTACTAGGAAATGTTCTCCAGAAATAGCTCACTGCTGAACATCTGTGTTGTGTCTAATAAAAAGCTGGGATGTGGAATGTCTGTCTCAGAACAACACTATAATGAAATAGCATTGAGTGTATTCTCCCAGCCCTCTTGGACAGTGGTAGGTAACGTATCTCCCAACATCTTGTGAAACCTGTAACCTCAGTTAAGGCACTGGTTGCTCAGGACAGCAAATGAATGAGGACTGTACCCAGTTTTCACATGGCTCTAAAACTATTTATTGTTAAGGGATTCTGTAGTGTTCTAAATCTGTAATTTTGAAAAAAACCAAGCCTATGAGGGAGGTCACTGTAGAAGGGCACTGACTATAAATTAGACCAGGATAAAAAAGAAAAAGAGATGAACGCTGAGGTTAGTCTTCCTTCAGGATCCTTGATGATAAAAATAGGTTGGCTTCCTCAAACCTGTATCGAGCTCCTCATACTGTGTAGGTAGATGACAATGCAACTTTACCTTAGTCAGCAGTTGCTTTAGCAATGGCTTTTCATACATCTTTATTCCTTTATGAGGCACCTTGAACCCTGCTATTCTCTCCCAGGTGGATGAAATCCAGACATCTGTATGGCTTCAGCCACAAGCTACAACACAGCACCGCTGCTGTGTCCCCTTGCAGCATGGCCTCCACCTTCTTTATGCGCATGGAGAATGATGGAGAGTGGAAGAAGCGCCCTGCAGTGCTGCTGCTCCTGGGGGTGGTGGGGAGTACCCAGAGGGACCCCAAGCTCAAAGGCCTGCCTCTACTGCAGAGAAACAATGTCTCTGGTCATTAGCAAACAACACTGCACATTCTGGGAAAGAAGTACCGTGAAAGATGTGGCTTAGCACACTTAAACACGCCTGCAGGACAGGCACTGCCTGGCAATGGCTGAGATCAGAATTGTGATTTGTCCAGATTGCATGAATGACCAAATGAAAGTTGCACACAAAGATTCTCTCCTGGGTTGACCACCAACTTATGAAAATTATTTAGTGCAAATGACACTGTTCCTTAGTAGAGAGCAAATGCTCCTTCTTCCCTCTGCTGCTCTTTGGAGCTCTGTTGCCTATAGAGTGAAGGACAAAGCTGGCTGTTTTTCAGAAGATTTACAATGACTTGACACAATGCATTGATTCAAGATGCACTGCTAAGGGGAATCAGCCTTCCTCCAGAGAGCTCATGAAGCTACATCTCTTTGCAATAGTTGGGGGTCCAGCCCACACTGCTAAACACCTCTGTGTACACTACAGAGTAGTCCCTTCCCAGAGGAAACACCATGAAAACTTTCAAAACTATATTCATCAACAGGTAGAAAAAGTGCTATTGACAGAATGTGCCACATACTTTACAAGGTCAGAACTTTCATTGCTGTTTTAACCTCTACTAAGCTACTAGAAGGGTGCGGGATGTGTTATTTAACGCTGGCCGGTAGAAGTCTGTTACTGTAAGCAACGGGAAAGGTCCCTGAGAGAAGAATGTGAAAACTTTTAATATTAATTACAGTTAAGACTCAGAAAATTCCCATTGACTGTTACAGGTAGCAATGGTGCTGGTCAACATTAGGATCTACTTTTCACTTTTTGAAGACAGTTATTTTCATTAACAGAGGCATATGCAGTAGTAAATATCTGCTTAAAAAGCACTAGTGTAACACCAGCCCTCATAAACTAGCAGGAATATACGTTAAAGTTTGTAAAGTCTGTAAGTAGTAGCAGCTCATTGCATTTTTTAAAAATTTGGGTTTTATTCATTAAGGTCTAGTATGCAAGAATACAGTACAGTGCGCGGTTTTGATCATACAGCAGTCATTTCCCTAATTAACATATATAAACACTTAAACACCTTATAAGTATTGAAATTAATTTTACTCTGAATACAATTTTCTTAGTATTATATACCTCATCCACTGTTCAATTCTAGAAAAAGAAGTATTTACTTTAAAATACATTTGCTGAAAAGTTTTTGTTTCATAGCTGGCTTGGTAGCAGGTGAGCAGCCATCAGTATCAGCTGGAACAAAGACAGAGGACCAGTAGCTCAGCATCCACCACATCTGATAACAGCCTGGCCGAGAGAAAGGGCACTTCCTCATGGCTCAGAGTTGCCACTCCATGTCAAGCTCCTCATAATAAAATCCTTAGAATCCACCTGCTAAAGCCTTTGGTCTAAGAAGCATGCTTATAAAAGCCCCTGACTTTGAGGTCTGCTTTCTGGGACTAAATCATACTATTTCATCCTCTGAGGGAAAGCTGACATTAGTGGGACTTAGTGGGTGCATTAAAGAACAGAGTTTGACCCACTGGCGTAAGAAAAAAATAAAAGAGATAGGACTCGAAGGTTCAAGACCATATTACTGTTTGGCAAGCTGGAAGGAATGAAATCATTGCCTTACAAAGAAAAATAAAAATTGGAACATTTTGCCTGCAAGACTTATAAATCCACATCCATGAGCACATGCTTTACATTGAGAACTTACTTTGTAATGACTGGTAGTCAATCAGTCCCTCAGTATCTGGCAGCTTGGACAGGTCAGGAGAGATACATCCTCACTCCAACTTTTTGTTAGACATAGCAGATCTTATTTGCTGCTGCTTAGAACTTTTACTTTTTGACCATCTTTAAGCACTGAAGAAAATCATGCTGGGTGTCTGGCTCTGGCTAATTTTCTAGGAGAAACTTTTAGCAAAAGTAGTATTCCTTGCTCCAGGAATGTAGTTAGGGGCGGGGTGAAAAACACATTATTTTTTCCATGTAAGTGTTAGTCTGTCAGACACTTTCACCAGCACAGGACATGACACCTGAGCCTCAACAGTCTGCTGTTGGCAAATACCTGTGAAACCACTGATAAAAACATCATGGCAGCCCTTGCAGGAGATGGGTCAAACAGCATGCTATTGCCATCTGTTGCTTCAAGTCACCTGAAGTAATGTAAAGCCTGGAGGCTTCATCCCTCTTGAGATGATCAGGACATTGACTTGGAGATTTTCAGCTTTGCATTTTTTAAAAAGGGAAGAAATTGAATTAGAGTACTGTTAAATAATACCAAGATTGCAGAGCCAAGCACTGAAAAGGTAGGAAATGCCAGGGTCAGATTGTGTGATGCATCTGCTTTTGGTCTCCTGGTACCCATGTAAGAGGCTAGGGCTCTACAAGAAGTGACTATATGCTCATTTTTCTGTGAGCACACTGGCTCTTTCAAAGCAGAAGACAGGCATTGTTGAGAGCATGAAAGCTGGTGAGTGAATGAGGGATTGTGAAGGATTTCTTCATGCAGACATGGAAAATATGTCTTGGGTGACACAAGGCACTGTGGGATGGTTTAAGTCTATAGTTCTTATTTTCTCTGTCGAAGTTGCCATGAATCACAACTGCTTTCCATTGCAAATGAAGCCACAAAGAGCCAGTTTTGTTCATATATAAAATGCTATCCTAATATTACTGATCACATAAAATGACCCCCAAGTTTTTGCAGAGAGAAGTGACAATTTCATGTGGTCAAAGGAGAGAGGTGGCAAGAAAACCTCTTAAATTTTCAGGAAAGCAATTACATGGGACCTGGAGTAGGAGCAGCAGAACGTAAGTACAGTTGCAGACCTGTCAGGATGAAAACAGAACAATCACACTGTTCAAGACTCTCATAAGGAATATTTCCAAAGAGGCCAGATTAAAGTCAAACCAAGACAACTCTGGCATTGGTTTGTAGTGTCGAATGTTTGGCCTTACAGGCATGTAATTTAGAGATCGTCACATTAAAGTTAGGTATGTGAAAATACCAGAGTCGGATACAGAATCCTCTACCCTCCATTCTATCATTTTTTTGAATTCAGGTCAGGTCATAATAACTGAAAGCCAGTGAAACATTTATGATCTTCAGCCAATTTTGGTAGGTGAACAGAGATCAGCTTCAGCTGAAATTAAGTTTTATACCTAAGAGGCAAGGAGCAGTTGGTAACTGCAGAGTGCTTTTATCTAGCATTTGAAAAACAGCTCTTTCTGATGACAATCAAAAAGCTTTGGTAAGAGAAGAAAAAAATAATATATATAGCTATTGGCTCCACTGTTTGGTAAAATAAACCACATTTTCCAATGTTTTTCTTCCAGCATTGTGCTGAAGCTAATTTAATATTTTGTTATTGCAGAGGGAACTCAAGAATTGGGACAAAATGCCAGTTAAGAGGAAAAATAGAGGAATAGAAGGACAAAAGATGGAACTTCCAAAGTCATTCAACCATATTGCTAAATTCGGAGAGTCCAGACATTTTGAAGGTTCCTTATTGCACAGCTAACAAAGGAGAGAGCTCAAATTGTTTCCCAAAGGCATGAATGTAACACCCAAAGTAATGAGCAGTCTTGTTTTAGAACCTATTTCCAGCTTTCATACCTGGATCTAGAAAAAACAGAGCAAAGACAAGAGGGCAAAAACAGGCAACAATTTACAAACCACATGCAGTATTTTCTTGATCTCCATACCTTGCTTCTCTTATATAAATACTGTCAGCATCCAGTCAGCATGTGTGGGATTACATTCAAATAAAAGAACCTTTTGGGGAAAGCAGCCCAGGA
Source organism: Trogon surrucura (assembly GCA_020746105.1). Taxonomy (NCBI): domain Eukaryota; kingdom Metazoa; phylum Chordata; class Aves; order Trogoniformes; family Trogonidae; genus Trogon; species Trogon surrucura. The sequence continues at coordinate 35,609,316 of CM036622.1, forward strand.
TATTGCAGGTACTCTCCTTGCTAATGTCATTTCTACAATTGTAGTAGCTATCATTTTAGCTTTAAAGATGTCTAGGCTTAGAGTAATTTCGTCAGCTGTCTAGAGCTTGACAAAGAAAAGGAGACACAAAATCACTATCAATCACTTTTTTCTAACACTTTCACTAGAAAATACTAGTGAGGTGTATTATTCTATTTTTAATTGCAATTTTTCTGGTGGAAAACAAAACAAACAAAAAAAAAAAAAAAAACCCTACTAAACCACTTAATATGCTTTTCCAGAAAACATAGTAATTTGTATGGCTTGGATTCTATCTGCAGCTGATATTCTCTTTAATCAAAAAGTACTGAACAGAATCAAAGAAAAAATGTTGATTTATATTTTATTGCTCATGTTTTATCTTTCTCACTTGCATAAAAGACCTATTTTCTACGCTTTTAACAGATCTTAATTTGAATATGTTAACACAAGCATTTGTATGTCTATTCTACATACAAATACTTTGTGTAAGTAAATAACAATGCACACACATATATGCATATATATAAATATGCAGATATACAAATTTCAATTATTTTTAAAAATACATCAAAGAAAATCACTATTGTTATCCACCAGCTGTGACCAGAACCTTCTCTTTAACATGCTGCATTTAATGAGACATTATGTTAACATTTCTCTCTCTCTGTGTTTCTCTGAAAAGAAAAAAAAAAAAATCTATGTTAAAATCAGTACGGGAATTATGTAAATAAAGTACCAACCCTGGTGAAACAGCAATTATATATCTCAGCAGCTGCGTACATCCGTTTATGGTAGATGATTAACTAGCAAATTGTTTGCATATTTGTTTTATGGAGCATTTGGCAATTTAAATATTAGCTATGAAGGTTTAGCCAAAAGTCATTAAAATGCTTAGACTAGTATAGATCACAGCTGGTACTGTTTTAACAAACTTATAAAGCAGCAGTATGTAAGAACTACCTTGAAGTAAAGGACTATACCCAGAGCAGGGTGTGCATGCCATGTGAGCGGTTACCACGCTGAGCACCTAATCCACCCACGGGGGCTCAGATGACCCAAGTCCTGGGTTCTTCTCCTGTTTGAAGCCTAACTCCTGTGTCATCAAAGTCACCTTATCCTTTTGTCCTTTTGATAATCTACGAGAAGGAATACCTCTTCATCGGGCCAGAATACAGGCACAAGTTCAAGAAAGCCTTCGGGGCTTCACAGGTAGATCTTGCCTGTTGGAGACTCAGATAAATAGCACAGTTACAAATGGCACACTGGGATTGAGAGCCTTACAGTATGTCTCTTTTACCTAGTGAATATGCAATTTTTAAAAGGAAAGAAGGCCCCCACCATAATGGTGGGAAATCTCTTGCAATAAGGGTTTAACTGCTCAGAAAGGAACGTGCACCTTGGTTTCCTGTAGTTTGTGCAAGTGCCCTGACACCTGACCTGTGGGAAAGAAAAGCAGACAGAAAACCTCTGCCATGTGTGACTGAAGTGGCTGAAGACACATTGAGACAGTAGAACATAATTGTGAGTTGAGTTGTCCCTTTTTGTGTCCAGTGACAGATGAAAAGATTCAAATTCTAAAAGCATACTTAGCACTAAAATAGATGAGGGCTTTTGTGTTTTTTCATTCATCACACGCTGTAGCAAGCAGCATCCATCAGCTCCAGCTACCTGAAAAGCACATTGGTACTACTCTGAAGGTAGGTACATTCAGGTTCTGGAAAAGACCTTTAATTGAAGTGAGCCTGGGCATTCATTTTGGGGTGTCGGACTTCGCTGAAAGCTTTAATAAATATTTCAGTTCTGCTATTACTCTACTTCATTATTTACATGATAACGGGTATAATATAAAAAGGGACAGTTTGGACATTCATATTGTGACAGGCAGCACACAGTTGTGTAACTCAAGAAAGAAGGTGACATAAGACAATTTGCATCAGTGAGTCCTGGCTTGTTAACCATGTCCCCATTCTGTGCTGTAACAGAGGAACTGATGTTGCTCCATCGATCCTGCAGGCCTCTGTCGTGTCTCATGCCCAACATCCCCACACATCCACTTTCAAAGTCACTTTCTCCAAGCACTACAGGGCAAATACAGTCCTTGTTTCCAGATACACTCAGCTCCATAGCATTCACGAGCAGAGGTGAGGACCGGAGGATTCCCCTCATCCCTCCCTTGCCCTGGGTACAGTCAAATCAACAGCAACCATTGATCTGCTGGTGCTGGAACCCAGAGATCATACAGCTCTAGCTCTTAATTATAGGCACAAGGCTTACACGCTGTCTAGTGGAGAAAGAAGAGCATCGGTATAAGCTTATATGTAGCTGCAGCTGCACTGCTGTGCATATATATGTGTATACATTACAGCTGCACCCTGCCTGCTTCTCCCCATCATCCACTCATGTCTCTACTCTCTGCCTTGTTCTGCAGACCCTCCCTCACCTCTTCCTGCCCTAAAGGAGCCATCTGAGCTCAGAGCCTTCAAGTATTATATTTTTAAACATTATTTTGAGGTTTGAGGTGAAACAGAAATGAGCTCATGCACCCCAAATCGTACTGATTCACCAGACTAACAGTAGTATCAGCCTGTACTAGCTTAATTTTGTTGTGAAGGTAAGCAGAGGAGTTTAAACAGCAAATTGTACCTGGCCAGAAGTCCACTGGTTTTGTTTCCTTAAAATTTCAAATACAAACCATATTTTTCTCGTGTTATCATTAACTTCCTTCAGCAGCAACCTCACTAGCATCAGAGTTAACCTGGAAGATTCATGAGGATTAAGAGAAATACATTATTTGCTCTATTTGTGAAACATACTTTCCAGGAACAGCATTTCCTTCTGTTCACTCATCTCACATTTCCTCCCAGACTGTTGCTATGCTGGTGTTGTGTGTATTCACTTAATTTACACTGTGAGCTGCCTATGGCAAGGAGGTATTATCTGTACTCCATAATGCAGTTTTGTTGCTACGGGCATAGCAACCCACGTAAATGATCTCTGTTACCCAAGGCTAACAGGTTAGACAGGTAATTCATCAAGACCATCATTGACTCCCCAGTGAGGGGGGGGTCTATGCTTTAGAGACCAGCTATAAATTATCCCAGCAAACTTGATGATTTATGGCTATTATTGAGGGGTAAAAAAAAAAGAGAAACCTTGAGCACAACACACAGCCTGTGATGAGGTTTTAAAATATTTCTATAGGTGAAAAAAAATATTTCCCTCTTTAACCTGCTGTGGGGATTTCTGTGAGTCATCAGGTGAGATGTCTGTCTTGCAACCGTCCGGGGGATTGGAAAGCACTATGGAATACCCTGCCGTGACAGATTCATCTACAATATCAGATGAACCAAGTTCAGCCTTTCCTACTTTCTCATTTTTCCTGATTCAATGCACAAGATGATGATGATTCCAGCAGGAAAAGTACAGGAGGAAAATCTGCCTTAAGAGTTGCCTTCCTAAATTAAGCAGGATAAAGAGGTGACCTGAATTTGTTTGCTTGTCTTTAAATAAAGAACTCATGAAATCTTAAAAAGCAGCTTTTGACTGTAAACAGTGACTTTGCCTATTTAAAAGGCTTACCCTGCCTCCCTCCAACTCCAAATGACAGAAAGGCTTCCCAGGGAACTCATGCAGGGACATTGCCTTCCTCAGGCTCTGAGCTTGCAGTGGCTTAAATAACCAGTTTCTAGCCAGTCTGGCTGGGAAAACAAAACAAAACAGAACAGAAGAAAACAAAAAAAAAAACATGAAAGCATAAAAGTGTTGCTGATGCACGGAGGTGCTGAGAGGAGCTGCTGTGGGGCTCCTTCGCTGGCTCCCCGGCAGGCACTGCTGGTCCTGCTGTTGTCTCCATCTCCAGGCCGTGCGTACGGTGCTGCTGTGACAGATGCCACAATCGCTGGCACCAAAGATATAATGAACTGCGTGTTTAGATTCAGCAGAGAGATTTAAAATCCTGCCATTTCAGAATGGCATAGTTTTGGTTTTTATTTGCCTTTTGGATTTGAGTTTCTAGAGTCATGCCAGCAACTGCAGTCATGAAGCCTACATTTTTTTTCCTAAAATGGGACCTCAGGCTGCCATTAATAGCTTCTTTCCACAGATGAGGCTTTAAGAAAAATATCAAACATTTTAAAACTCATAATAAAATCTCAAGAATTGCCAACATTTTATGTCATTGGCTCCCATGCTGCCCTTGTTTCCTCCTGCCTCAAAAAACTAATTCATCCATGTCAGATAAGAGAGTCAGAACATATGATATCCATCCAAAATTGAAGTGCAGAAATGCATTTTGCAGCTCAGGCCAATCTCATCTCACCATCTTTAATAACAGATCCACTTTAGAACATTTGGAGAGTAGAAAATTAAGAGTAAACAGCAATATTTTCTTCTGATTAAGAAATGCAACCAAGGCTCCAAATGTACTTTTATTTCAAAAGAAGCTCCTTTAATGCACTCTAAAGCTTTAGAAATGACTCCACGACAGAAAGAACTGTAGTCCTACTGGGTGAGGTATAAGATACCGAATAAATCATTTTGATTCGACTTGGAAATATGGTTGAGGTCTTTAGTTACTGCCACAATAGAAAAAACCAAATCATCTCAGTTTTGAGAAGTTTGTTTTGCACTTTATAATGACAGGTTATTTTTCCAGTGAGACATTTGCTTTAAGATCAAAATTTTGAAACTTAAAAATAATTATTTAATTGACTACATTTTTTACGTGAAGAAGCCTTTTAGGTGTTTCTGTACATATGTATGCATTAATTGATCCTGTTTGCCAGTTAATTCTGAAAATAAGAAAAATAAAGTATCTTTTTATTGCTGTTATGGGAATGCTGCAAAGCTGCAACTGAAAACGAGTCCCACTGGTAGCAGTAACTGTAAGAGAAAAGTCTGTTCCTGCTCTAGGACACATACAGACCTAGATGTCAGTTAGAGGAGAGAGAAATGAATAAGGGTGATGAGGTCACATTAAAAAAAACAGAGTTCAGCAGAAAAACAGGAGTCTCAGCCTGCCACAAGAGCTTTTTTCACGATGATGTGATTTCTATTAAATGCCTTGAAATTATGTTATTATCCAGTAACTGCATATATCCCAGAATATTGATGTGTATACTGTTATGTAATTTTCCCAATGAGAAGAAATATTCAAAAATAATGGTAATACCTCAAAATCCTGTGACTTGTAATAGTGGATACAAGTGCTGTGGTTTCCAGGATTTCAAACATCTGAAGGAATATTTGCAGACCTATTTTGAAATAGCTGTCCTTGAGTATAGAAGACAGTCCCCTCTTTTTTACAATTAACTAAATATCGCACATATATCACCATAAAACTTTGAAAGGATTGAGATCAACTTATTGTTTGACAAAGCTAAAGCAGGAATGGTAATCAATCCCCTGGCAATGGAAATTTTAAATTTAAAATAAGCTTTAACAAAGCCTTTGAACCTTCAAACACTTTATCCTTAAGAAATTAATGGGTCCCTGAAGAAGTCTTATTTCCTTTTCTGTTTCAGTTATATATACTTCAATTATATTAATCAACAATGCAACAAAATAACTGGTAGAGACCAACCTCCTGGAAAAAATTCCTCCCGATCCCTCTTTGCCACTTCTCCCCTTTTTTCCTGTTTTGGGATTTAAAACTGCTCAGGGTTCTGCAGAGAAAAATGTACTTTTGGGGTTTTAAGCTGTTTATTCCTGTTTTGGTTTGGTGTTGTAGTGACACCTCCCTCCACCCCTGACCTATTCCCCTCTCCAGCAATTTATGTTGACTGCAGCAACGCCTACAGATGAAAGCAGCCCTTATGTGAGAGGTTTCCTTCTGCTGAACCTGGAACAGCACCGAAGAGTCCTTCAAATGTTTCTCTCTTTTAAAGGCAATTGGAACTTTATGGAACATTTTCTTTTCCTCTTAGGAACAATTACCATTGTGGTCTCCAAGCTGCCATGCCAGCCTCTGCCTTTGGGCAAAAATGAATATATTTTTCAAGTTTCACTACATCAAAACCTCCTAGAAGTGACCTTACTTGTTACAGGTATAGATTGTGACTGCCTTTATTGTGTCTACTCTGAAATCCCATCATAGTTATAGTTTCAGTCTAGCTCGGCTTCTTCCAAACATGAAAAGCGAGTCTATGTGAACTGTTGACACTGTTTTCCCCTCTCAGTCCCTTTGCTCTCCTTAAAAACCAAGAGCCTAAAAATAAATGTCTCCTAGCTTCAGCCTTCTGTCTGGTATCTCCTTGCAGAGCTTTGTAAGGGCCTCATATGCACCACTGAGCATCACTTTGTTATTGTGATATTTAGGCGATCTTTCTGCTAGCATTACCTGGAAGCACCACTGCATAGAAGCTGCGTGTCTGTTAGTATTTGTATTATAAACAGCCTGCTTAGAGGGTTTATATAACTCAGAGGTAAGAATTTGATTTTGGCTGAAAGGCATTAACTCTCAGCCAAAAAGTAGAATTTTGTTTAATTTGACGTAAATAAAACTGATGTGCTGTGGCAGTTCTATTTATACTAAGGGACGGGCTTTTGTATTTAGATCAGTTTATCCACATACCACGTGAGGATTGCGGCTCTGGAAGAAATTCTGTAGTGCTGGGTGAAAATTCTTGCACCCTCTAGCATGGAAGAGTGAGAGGCACTCACTAATGCAGTGAGACAGAAAGACAACATACCCCTTCCCTGTGCTATGGTGTGTCCAAGGCAATAAAGGGAAATCTGGTCTTTTTCCTTGCCTGCCATATAGAAACACCTCTTATTTATTTGTAATTGCAGATACTTAGCTGATGAGGAGTGCATATTACTTGACAGTAAGACACTTCAGAGCTACTGAACTTTAAAAAGCAGCTTCAGTCCTGACTTTCCTGGTTACCATTGCCTTGGAGCTGTAATGGGGTGGGGGTGGGGAGGGAAAGCGAGTGACTCCTCCAGCTTTAACCATTTTTACATGGCCCAGTTTATCTGAATTTGATGCTTTCATATTCTGATTTTTTTATGTTGTTACCGTTCAACTTTCCTCTGCAACAATCTTGCATAATTTGCTTTGTAATTAAGTTCAAATGTTGATGTGTCTTTACTGAATTTGCCTTATATAATGCACCATGTACATGCATTTATTTTTTAAACTCTGATGGAAAGAACTGTTGATAAAGACCATTTAGTTCATTAAAGTAATCAAAAAAGTAACATTAACAGACTGATTGTGAAATTAAATATTAGGGGTTTTTTTCCCCTAAGAAATTGTAGAAAGAGTTATGTGGTTGGAAATAATTATAGATATTGGTGTGTTTTATACAACAAGGATATTTAATTGCTTCACTGACTCTTTGTTGAAATGCTATTATTTATAATAAACTTCTGCATGTCCAAAACTGGCTGCAGCCATCTTAAAAACTGTAGACAAGAGGTCTAACAAATTGACACCACTTCCAAACAGTAGCCCTCCTGAGATGATTGATGTAAACTTGCCTGGTGACATTAAGTTACCCCCTGATCTTTTCCAGAAGTCTATAAAAAGAGGTGGGCAAAGCTGAAAAAAGCATTTGGTGAGCAGGACCTACAGCACTTGTGACACGGAAACATCCTGAAACAACACCATCGCAAACTGTACAAACATGGGGAACCACTATCCGTTTATCTCTCTGGGTATAACAGCAAGCAGAAACCTTCCAAAGGAGATGGCATCAAGGCTAGAAAGGTATCCACCAGAAAGAAGTCTCCACAGCCTAGGAGATACAAAGATGCACAGCACCTATGTGAGACAGGGTTCTTGATCAGCCTCAGTCAGACTGCACGGAGGAAGCTTTGGAGCAGCAGATCTGCTGAAACATTCACTAGAAATTAGATGTCTTTGATAGCAAGAGAATGAGTGAGAAAATGAAGACCCAAAAACCCTTTGTGAAGAGCCACAAGAAGGGAGAGTAGTACAGGCTGTTCTTATTCCTTAAGACAGAGAGAAGATAACACAGAGTAGAAGACCTGTGGCCTGTCTGGGTTTAAAAAAGGGCTAGTATTAACCTGTCCAGGAGGGGAATTATGGGCAATTCAAAAGTCCATAGAGCGTTCACTCACCCCAGGCATTACAGGATGATTTGCTAGACCTCATCAGAGACTCAAGACCAGTTTCTGACCACTGCGGCTTCCTGGGACTTTGATGCAATAATTTACAGGACAGATTTACAGGGCAGCCACAAGAGCAATTTAACTTTTCTCCTCTCCTCTCCTCTCCTCTCCTCTCCTCTCCTCTCCTCTCCTCTCCTCTCCTCTCCTCTCCTCTCCTCTCCTCTCCTCTCCTCTCCTCTCCTCTCCTCTCCTCTCCTCTCCTCTCCTCTCCTCTCCCCTCCTCTCCTCTCCCCTCCCCTCCCCTCCCCTCCTCTCCTCTCCTCTCCTCTCCTCTCCTCTCCTCTCCTCTCCTCTCCTCTCCTCTCCTCTCCTCTCCTCTCCTCTCCTCTCCTCTCCTCTCCTCTCCTCTCCTCTCCTCTCCTCTCCTCTCCTCTCCTCTCCTCTCCTCTCCTCTCCTCTCCTCTCCTCTCCTCTCCTCTCCGTTTCCTGACTGGCATTGCATGCAGCTCCCCCGCTTCTCTGGTTCAACTAAGGCTCAATCCATCACTGATTTATGTGTATATAAATCAAGAATGAGATCAGAGGCAGACCCTTTGTACAAAAGAAAAATCTATTTTCATAGTCTGAGAAATAATAATGCTTATTAACAGGTTTGACGCAATATCTGATGTATAGAGCAGAATAATATTGTGAAATACAGGCTTTGGATCTAAATTTTGTAGACAACACTAGTAAACCTAGTGGAGAAATAACAGTCTTAAAAGAAAAGACAATACTGGTTTAAGCTACTCTGACAGTTCCTCTATCCTGGCACAAAGCACTTGAATTGATGAAACAATGCGATTTGACCTTCTGCTTTCTTCTCCGTAAAATATTACCTTTCAAAAAGGAACAAACCGTTTTTTTCCTCTTCCCCTCAAATTACATGATTTTTCTGATACTGACAGTTATACTAACGTGCATAAAGCAAATTTTCAACGTGATTGCAGATATGTCTCAGAGGGAAGAAATAAGAACCATAACTGCTTTGGAAAAGTAATGTTTTGTTTCTTTTTTTTTTAATGGAATAAACCTGTGTGTCAACCAGCTCTGGATTACATGGCATTAGAAATAAGAAAATATGGAAGCAAAAAGCATGGAGGGAAAAAAAATCACAACTGCATGGAGAAGACAGGCAGAAAAAAGTTAGATTATGTAATTTACAATTAAGAGTTCCCTACCCCTGTGTAGCCTACCTCACCCTTCCCTTGGTGCTCCTTCATCTTCTGGTTTTTGTGGCTTTCACCCTGCCTGCGCCCACCGTGGGGATGAGGGCCTTCAGCTTGCAGTGAGGGGTTATGTGTTACCTGCTGTGGAGGTGAACACTGCAGCAACACTTTTCCTGCCTCAATTTCACCTGAGAAACATGCTTAACGTGTCTGTTGCCATCACCTAGGAGCATCTCCTTTGGTCCCTCTGCCTCTGGAGGGCAGTTCGATCATCCTGACAGGTAGTGTTTGCCTGTAGGAGCTAGGATCTGAAAATGAACATGCTTTCCTGGCAATTAAGGCGGTCAAAGCCTAGTCAGAATTTCGTAGTTGTCTTGTAACATTTTCCCACAGCAGAAGAGAAGTTGCAAATGTTTAGGACTACATGGATCCTACGTTAACTAGGCATGACAAGGGCCACACTAAGGCCCTACCGCACCACCCTCTGTGATGGGCAATTACTAGTACCTTTCTCGCCAAATATCTTTCTCCAGACAAGGCTTGGCCACTGTTCAGGACTATAAGAGGGGATGGGGGCTATTCCTAGCAGTCACCACAAAAGAAGTCCTCCTTTTTGAGGGAAAGCAGAGTTCAGATATACGAATACAAGCAGCACTAAGTCACCTGGGCTCAGACTGAGCTGCTTGGTCCTCTTCCATCTCATTCACTAGTATAAATATAAGAAAAATACAGTAATAGAGAACTAGTATATGAAGAAAAATAACCATTTTTTTTATCAATAGGATTACTGTAGGAGAGTAGGACTGTAGGACAGTCCATCATTTATCTCTTCTTTGCATTTTCTTCTTTTTTTATTTAAACACAAACGGAAGTTCAAAACTAAGTAATGAGATACTGTTCATTAGATAGCATGCTGCACCTAGTCGCATTCACGGTCACGCTGTAGCCCAGTAACAAAGTGCTTCAGCTCAAACCTCTGAGGTGGCGAGGGCATGCGCCCAGTCATCTGACATCTGTTCCAAATTTCATCCTAGAGAGAGTGTGTAGGTCAGCTGCTGGCAACACATCTGGTACAGCAAAGCTACTGAAGAAAACTGGGGCTCTCAACTGGTACTGGGACAGCTGTGAACAGGGACACAGGGGGCACGGCACTTGCTCTGAACTGGAGTGACTTTACCTGAGATTAGGACTCTCATATTACTGAATCCCACCAACAGAAATCGAAAGAAAATATAGTCACTATTTAGACACCAAATAACATTGGAGGTGACTAAAGAAGCTCCATGACTTTACTTGATGATCAGCATATGGATTTTGGCTGTGAGAAGAGCACAACTCACACACTGCTTTCTGAGAAGAAAATTCACACTATTGCAAAAGTTTCTACCACTAGTTTTAAAAAGTTAGAGAACCATTGTGGAAGGGCACATATTATATAATTTTGCATAGCAGAAGTACAGCTAAGTCAGCTTTAAATAGTAACCATTTCAAATGGTGTCTTCACAGACCGTTTTCAGAGTGTTATTTTCACAGCAATAATGTCTGCATTCATAATTACAGTAGCAAGTTCAAGGCTTCTGGAAAATGAGGGTGAAAAGATAGAATAAAAGATTGCATGTGGGGAAATGAGATTGAGAGAGTTACTCAAGCACTGAAGTGATAATATATTCTTATATTAATCTGAATAATTTCCTGGTTCCTATCTTAATATGTTGAATAGGGAATTCTGTGTCCCTAATGTACTGATTTGGTCAAAAAATTCACCCATGCTGTTTTATACAAAACACTGAAACAGACAGAACCAATTTCCATTAGTGTTCACATTTTTCCCCCAAAGCATCTACTTACCATTAGTATAACTGCTCTACATTGTCCTCTTATTGTCCTGGATATGAATAAATCATTAGCCTTATTTTATTAATGAGGCCTAGCTAACAATATTCCCAAATTGGCTGTGCTCTCATATCTTGCAGTATTATAGATAGGTGCATGCCGTACTTTTATTCCTGCACCAGCAAAGTCTGGAAGCTGCAGCGAGGAGATTATGTAGCATTCATTGATAAACGAGACCTGTTCCAGGCAAAGCTGGAAGGAAAAAAGTCAACTTCGGTTTCTGATTTATTCTTTCTTAAGTGCTGGAAACTTTTTGCTGTTTTCACAAGTTAGATTTCGCATTTACAGTAGATAGCATCTTTTATGTAAAGTATTATAACAAAAAGCCTTAAGCATCCTTGAGCACTAATAGGTATTCCTGAGCCCTGTTAGAGAAGATCGGTGCTGGGAGCTGCTGTAGCTTGACACATGGGGACCAGCAGCGGCCAGAAGAGCTCTGCATCAGTGCTGAGAGCACCTGTGGTTTCACGTGGGTGAAGGGAGCATGGCAGGTTCTTCCCATGCCCTCACTGTCCCATCTCCCTTGCTGGGTGTTTAAAATCTTTTGGGATGCACAGCAGCAAGCAGAAGTGCATAACTTCCTCCTGGCTGCAGAGCTGGGCAAAGGTGAACTTGCTCTGGCCCAGAAACTGCACAAATACACATTAGAGTAGGGCACACTGTGGAATTTATCTAACTTTATAAATCTGGAGCCAAGGTTTTTTCTGGGCCACAGGCAGAGTAGCTTGCATCCGTACTCGCCCATGGAGACAAATCAAAGGTACCTAATAAAAGTGTTAACTTCATTCTGTTTCACATCAGTCATACTAGCAAGATGTAAGCAAAGGGATGCCAGGCAATAGTATTATGATGGCACTTGGATTTGTCCTTTCAAATTACGTTATTTCCTTCCAATGTTAACCACCCATTCTATGGGTCGGTCCCATCAAATGGGATGTCAGTGAGCACAGGGCCTTGGCTTGCCCAGTTTCCATTCAGTCCAAGCACCTGTGCACACAACTAGATTACAAAACACAAGTCTAATGCCAATACACAAAAGGAGTTAAACTACCTCTCTCAACCATGCTGCTCGGTAGGGCTAACACAAGCATTTCTGCTTCTAAGCCACCAGTATGGCAGTGAGTACACCCAGGGAGAAAATGTGCGGAGCAAAATGGCAGATTTTGCAAAGCCCTATTGCAGAGCAGACCTATGGTATTTTTTTTCATTTCTGTCACCGATTTGTTTAAGGGCTCTTTTATGGTGCAGACTGTGAGGGGAAACTGAAGGGAAGTGTATGAGAAACCAATCAGAAACAGCTAAGGTAGAGTGAGGAAAGAGGAGATACGGAATAGGAAAGAGTAAAAGATGAGAACTGTGGTAGGTGGAAGATTGAAACTGATTTAGAGAACACTAGGAGAGCTGCTGCACAGACCACAATACCTAACAAGAAGACGATATAAAACTAGAGTTCTAGTCAGACTTTATATGAAATGGAAAGCCAGGAGTAATGTATTTACAGCTGTGCTACTGCACCTGCTTCTGAGAGCTCCCTACTTGAACTGAGTAACAGGCGTATCCTAAGATATTTAATTCTGGCCTTTGGCCTCCAAATTGATTTACCACAATATCTACTGCACCTGACTGAGGACAGAGAGATTATCTTATAAACAGGACACACCATCACAGTTGCATGGATGATTTTCCCACCAGTTTTTACTCCCAGCTCTTTGCATATTTTTGTTTCACTTTTTGACATGAGAACAAAGAGCTTGTGGTATATGTTTTCTGCCTTTTCACTATGTTTTGGAAAATTATCACTGCAGCTATTTACTCGAGCTATGGTGATATACACACACGAACACGGTGGATCTTTCTTGTTTGTCTCATGCTGCGTACTTTATTCCCATAACAAACAAGTGGTCCCTCTTGCATTACTCACTCCTTGAATTCAGATACTCTTGAGAATGGTACTATATAAATACTCGGATAGATAAATCAGCAAGATATTTCTTTTCTCCATACTCTGACAGGAAGGAATCTGGGGAGCGCAGATTCCTCAATAATCTCTCTTTGTTTTCATAATAAAGTATCTTTTCTACCACTCCAGCAAGAAAAGACAAGACGTATCTGGTGCCAATGAACTCTTGTACTTGCTTAGAATACTAGAGTGCTATTGTTTTTAATATTTAAAACTGCAATGTTGCCATGTAACTGAGAAAATAGCTTTTTGTGTTTAAATATTTCATGGTTTGTTGGGAGTCCAAGTACAAGAAGACTTTCTTTAGTATGCTAGAGGCCCACCCTGACTGAAAAGTTTTTTGTTAACCCTTGAATGTATTAAAATTGCTCTGTATTGCAGGAATTTGTCAAGTATGATTTGATTCATTCAGAGACCATGAAGGACTGGAAGGTAACACTTTTATCTTTTCACCTTTGTACAGATTTGTATATATGACCTATGTTAATCTTTTTAATGTGCTTTTCTGTGTTGGTGAATTTTTTTCATTTCATATTGGAACTCTAGTTTAGTATTTTATAATTATGCCTTTTAAAAATATATATTTCCTTATAAACCACTCCCTCATTGCAGACTTCTAGAACTAGTCAGTATCTGAAATACAAGCTTCATTGTGTGTATTGGCTACTGATGGCTACTTCAGTCTTGCACATATTGCTCTGAAGGGTGCTAGCAGTCTTGAAGAGCTACTGCCCACTTAGCTCCTGTGGGGTATGTTCAGGGTGACTCTAGCTCCAGACACAAAAATATAGTTGATTATTTCCTTCCCAATCAATTTTTCTGATGCTTGAGTACACATTTTGTTCACTTTCCAGAGCAGGATTGTGTATGTGGTTCCCCAGGCAAAATTAGCCTAAAAGCCCAGTGTCTTGCAATTAGAATAATTGGTGTTCAAACCTTTCTTCTGATCTCAGTGATTTTTATTCCAAGTGCAATAAGTACTGTCCTCATCTGTGAGATGGATTTTGCCAGCTGCTTTTCACAGAGATCCAGAATGGTAGGTTTATTGTGAAATTGAGGAAGAGGGATGGTGTAGAATAACACCTTGGGAACATTTGAGAATAGTGACAGTGCATCAGAGTACACATAAATATTTAGGTATAACAAACACAAAAACCTTTGAAAACTTGGAAAAAAAATCAAGCTGTCCTCATGAGCTTCTCCAAGTTACAGGAATATTTGCATAGAATTCTAATGCTAATGAAGTATTTTATGGGAAACCATAATTAACATGTCCAGAGATGGAAAAAATATATAGAGGATAATCATCCTGCTGACAAACACATTTGTTTGCTTTTTACATTAAAAGTTAATGATCTGTGCTGGCAAGCAGAATGAAGTACAGATGATGTTTTGAAAGCACTCATGCCAGATGTTGGTTCAACATTCAGACTAGTTTTATTTCCATGCTCTCTTATTCACAGATCACTCCCAAACATCTGCAAGGTTGGCCTCAGGGCTATGGTTGCAGGACACATGCTTCCCTGAAGTTCAGCTCTTGCCTTGCTCATGCTGGCAGCCACCATCCACGTACCTGCCACTGGCCACCCCAGGCAAGTTGGAACTTTGTCTATCTCAGCCCAGAGTTTTAGGTAGACCTCAAAATTTGCAGGTGAAAAATGGATTCTATACTTGCTCACTCAACCCAACTCGTGAAGAGCATCATGTGGATACCACAACACTTTTGAATATAATGTTATCCCCTCCCTGACACTGCGATTTGCAGCCCTGAACTGAGCTCATTCACCATCTCAAGAGCCATCACAGAACAATTAAAAGCCAACAGGGAGATAGGGCCTAGTCAGCATGGATTCATGAGGGGCAGATCCTGCTTAACAAATCTAATCTCGTTCTATAACAGGGATGTTATAGATATATAGACATATAACAGTTCATCCACTGCTTAGTGGATGAGGGAAAGGCTGTTGATGTAGTGTACCTGGACTTCAGTAAGGCCTTTGACACCGTCCCCCACAACATCCTTATGGCTAAGTTGGCTGCCCATGGCTTGGATGGGCACATACTCTGCTGGGTGAAACACTGGCTGGATGGCCGGGCCCAAAGAGTTGTGGTCAATGGAGTTAAATCCAGTTGGTGGCAAGTCACAAGTGGTGTCCCTCAGAGCTCGGTGCTGGGGCCACTCCTGTTTAACATCTTCGTCAGTGGTCTTGATGAGGGAATTGAGTGCACCCTCAGCAAGTTTGCAGATGACACCAAGCTGGGAGGGAGTGTCGATCTGCTGGAGGATAGAAAGGCTCTACAGAGGGACCTGGACAGACTGGATCGATGGGCCCAGGCCAACTGCAGGCATTTCAACAGAGCCAAGTGTAGGGTCCTGCATTTTGGTCGCGGCAACCCCATGCAATGCTACAGGCTTGGGGAGGAGTGGCTGGAAGGCTGTTTGGTGGAAAAGGACCTGGGTGTTCTAATCGACAGCCGACTGAATATGAGCCAGCAGTGTGCCCAGGTGGCCAAGAAGGCCAACGGCATCCTGGCTTGTATTAGAAATTGTGTGACCAGCAGAAGTAGGGAGGTGATTGTCCCCCTGTACTCAGCACTGGTGAGGCCGCGCCTTGAGTATTGTGTTCAGTTTTGGGCGCCTCAGTATAGGAGCGATATCGAGGTGTTGGAGCGAGTGCAGAAAAGGGCAACAAAGTTGGTGAAGGGCCTGGAGAACAGATCTTATGAGGAGCAATTGAGGGAGCTGGGACTGTTCAGTTTAAGGAAGAGGAGGCTGAGGGGGGACCTCATCATGCTCTACAATTACTTGAAAGGACATTGTAGAGAGGCTGGTGCTGGTCTCTTCTCACAGGTCATTAGGGAGAGGGGGAATGGTTTCAAGTTGCAACAGGGTAGGTTTAGGCTGGACATTAGGAAGAAGTTCTTCACAGAAAGAGTGGTCAGACACTGGAATAGACTGCCTAGGGAGGTGGTTGAGTCGCCATCCCTTGATGTGTTTAAGTGTCGCTTAGATGTGGTGTTGGGTGATATGGTTTAGGGGTGAACTTGTAGTGTAGGGTTAATGGTTGGACTCGATGATCCCAAGGGTCTTTTCCAACCTGAATTGTTCTATGATCTCTATGACATGGGAACACTGATGGACATCTTACAATGTGACTAGTGAAAGACGATATAACAAGGAGACATCATCCAAAGGGAAAACAGAGAGGCAAAGCCCATGTATTTTCAGCTTTACTCTCTCCAGCTTCTAGGCATATAATTTATTCTTTCCCTAAACATGATGAGGAGACCTGCTTTCATTTCACACCCATAGGTTCAGCACATTGACCTAGAATGTGAGCAGTCATGTTCAATTTAATATATTTAAACATGTATTGCAAGATGGAGACTGAAATTCCTTTTTTTTTTTATCCCAGATGACTATTGCAGTTGATGGACTTTAAAGTCAGCCTTTGCTCTCTTTAACAGGTATCACTGGACTAAGACAGCAACAATACATTTACAAATGGCAGCTATGTCTGTGCAGCCCACATGGCAACTCCAGGTCCTCATGGACACACTGGCTTCACCTCACAGGAAAAGTGGTGTCTAGCCCCGCAGACGGAAAACGCTGCAGCCCCAGTGGGGTGGGTGTGCTGGGTACAGAAAGGTCAGTGGGATACTGGCTTTGTGAGCACCTGCCGTGATGCAGGGCACGGCAGGACCAGGCGAGTTCACTTGCTGCACCTGACAGAGTTTGGAAGCGAATAAGATGCCCCAGTGTCTGGAATATTGTGTCCAGCTCTGGGCCTCTCAGTTCAAGAAGGACAGGGAGCTGCTTGAGAGAGTCCAGCGCAGAGCCACAAAGATGGTGAAGGGAGTGGAGCATCTCCCTGATGAGGAAAGGCTGAAGGAGCTGGATCTCTTTAGCTTGGAGAAGAGGAGGCTGAGGGGTGACCTCATTAATGTTTATAAATATGTCAAGGGGGAATGTCAGGAGGATGGAGCCAGGCTCTTTTCAGCGGCGTCCACTGACAAGACAAGGGGCAATGGGTGGAAGCTGGAACACAGGAGGTTCCAGAAAAATATGAGGAAAAACTTTTTCACTGTGAGGGTGACAGAGCACTGGAACAGGCTGCCCAGGGAGGTTGTGGAATCTCCTTCTCTTGAGACATTCAAAACCCGCCTGGACGCGTTCCTGTGCGCTCTACTGTAGGTGATCCTGCTCTGGCAGAGGGGCTGGACTAGATGATCTTTAAGGTCCCTTCCAACTTTTAACATTCTGTGATTCTGTGATTCTGTGACTGTACTGTGGGATTTTATCAATAAAAATGAAGTTGTTAGATAAAAAGATGGGAAGTGAGAGGGAGTGGAAAGTGCAAGAATGAGGAGGAGCTGCTTCTGCAGAAGCTGAGGGGAGCAAGCATGAGGGGCTGTGGACATGGAGCAGCACTAAGCAACTAAATACCCAAGAAAGATGGATTTAAGATCCATTCCTTTCTTCTGTCTGCCTCTTTGGGAGCTGCATGTGAGCTCAGAGGCACTGCTAGCACAGGGTTGTGCATTGAGAGAGAATCCACAGTGATATTGCTGCAGATCCTTGCTTTGACTAGGTCACAAAGTTCCCAATGCAAAAGGCTGTGCCTTGAATTTCAGATGATCCCAGAAAAGTATCAGTCAAACATATACCTCTGAGAGTAATATTTGGCCTGTTGTCCTTTGATCCTTCAGTGAATATTGAATTTTAACTATTAAAAATACATGAAAAGTATTCAACAGCAATCAAACATCACCTTCACCATGAAAAATAAACTTTCCCCAGTTTTGTTGCTTTCTTGAAGTCATAAATATATCAGACCATGTGCTGAATTCCTCCCTGTAAAAGAGCTGGAATTTTGCTTTCTGCTAATAATCCTCTTCACTGTAGTGACTAGAGAAATTGGTATACTTTGGCTGAGATTATCTGAAAATCAAAGTACAAAGACATTAGTCATACTAAAGAAATGGCAAGCATTACTAGTCCTTAGTTTAATTTTTCAAGTAAAATGACAGTCTACAAAACAATGGGGTAATGACCTGTGATTTAAAACTGGTATGGAGTGGCAAATTACAAACAAGCAAAAAAAAACTCAATGAAACAACAGTGGCTGAGTAACTGAGTAAAGAGTGATAGTACACGCAGCAGATTTTCTTTCATGATTAACATAATTCAGTGATGGTACAAGTCTGCATCTGCCAACATTATTTTTCATGAGTTCAGTTGCCACTTAAGTTTTTCTTCTGGAAACCCTAAAGCAGGTCACTTATGCAGGATGTAGAGAGTCCTGGGAAATTTCAGGTTCATATGTCTCCTTCTCCTGTTTCACTTATTTGGAAGGATCCAGTTGTTCTCTTGCTCATCCAAAAAAAAATATAAAATATAGGAGGACCACCATGGCTGCCCTATGGGAGAAGTTAAGTTGGAAACTTGAAGAGCTCAGGCAGAAAGGATGAGTAGAAGGTATAGGGCACAAATTTATAATTATTTAACTTCCATTGTTCATAGATAATTAGTTGGAGGAATAACCTTTCCTGATCTAAAAATGTGGATTCATTTTAGCAGTCTATGAAGAGCAGAAACCTACTAAATTAGAAACAAGAAAAAAAAGTATGTGACCTTTTTCCAGAGGAGATTTTGTCAAAATCCAAACAATTTCACAGGGAAATCAAAGTCCATTTCATATCTTGATGACTTAAATGGAAATAAACAATTTTTTTCATATTTTTAAATATGCCATTTCAAGATGAAACAAATGGTGAAACTGGAACTGTGCTAGAGACAGAAGTTTAATTTTCCGAACATCCATGTTAGAAACTATAAACTGAAGTGAAATTAAATAGTCTACTTTTATTGAGACAGACCCCAAGTAATGCAATCCAAATAGACTCAGTGTTAGAAGTGGTCGGGAATTTTTTGATGAAATCTGTTTGATCAGCAAGAAATAGCTCCAACTAAGCTGAAGACTTTTGTGGGAAGTAGTCAGCTGAGAAGTATTTGCAGTAAAATACAGTCCAAGGTGCATCAGAAATTTGCCAGACTTCTTGCCAAATTTTCTCATTGTTTGCTTGAAAGACAAACTTCAGTATGTGGCTCAGTTTCTTTATCTTGTGAATTCCCTCATCATAGATACTCTGGGCTTTCAGGGCGTTACTCCTACGGCAGTCCCACCATGAGGTTGCTCATGAGACGTGAGAAGTCCCTAAAAACTGCAGCCCCTGATCAAGCCCATCATAACGCTGCTTTGCATCAGTGAGGAGATCCAGGAGAAACGAGAAACGTGTGGACACTTCCTCTCTGACCCCTCACCTCAGTGAGCTCTGAGCTGAGGGTCTCTGATTGCTGAAATATCTGCTTCATTGCTCTCTGGCTTACTTCAGCTCCCGAAGGGCTCCATTAGGGAACTGAGTAGTTGCTTCTCTATTTTATTTTAGAAAAACAGAGAACTACTCACTTCTCCCCAAAACATATTTTTCAGAATGATGTTTACATCAAGATTTTCTACTTTTCCTGCTACACTGGAGTATTTTCATTTCATTTGATATGTGGGATTTACAATGAAATAGAAACCCTGTGTTTAAAATAGCTTTACCTCATGGTCTCAGGGAAGACGTCAAATCCTACGGGAGGACGCCTGCCCTAGAGAAGTTGCTACCTAACCCAAGAGTTTCCAAAAGCCAGAATATGAGATTTTTCTTCTTTGGACTGATATCAGCTATTGCTAGCAGCCTAATAGAGAATGACAATAGATCACTCTCTTCCTACTTATCTTTCATGTCTGTAGACATGAAAAATAAATCTTGTAGATTTATTAAAGTTTCATGTTATTATAAGCAAAATTCATTACAAAGATCTCCAAACACTATACAGGTTACATCACCAGATCGACTCATTTCTATTGTAGGAAGTCAACTTTTAATTTTTCTTTCCTATATTAGCAGAGATTACTTTAGAGTGGTAACAGGAAGCTCAGGGACTGCAGGGCTTGATGCAGTTGTATTTGTGATGGGGAATGTGCAACTCTATTTTATCCAGATTAACATTGCCATCAGTTTGACCCTGTCTTTTGCATTAGATTTCCGCCCCCCTTTGTCAGAAATATCAAGTAAACTGACTGCCTACTTAAGCAAAACATTCATTAAAGCTGAAATAATCAAGCAGCATTTGTGAGATCAACCGTAATAACATAGCACATGCTTTTGTTCTACATCCCCAACAAAATTTACTTCTTCCCCTTCAACCCACAGACCTCTAGGACTCCGTCTGTAATTGACCATTGCTGCTGTTGCTATCCATGGAAGTAAAATATTTGCTACGGAGAATTTTACTTTGGCTTGACACTGCAAAATATATGTAGACATGAAAAAGCACACCAGCAAAGAAATTCTGTGACAGACTTTCAAGCAAATGCTCATGGATCATATCAAATTTACTTAAAATTAAATCTGAAATTAGTGTGTGGGTGGTAATTTATCATGAGGGACAGACTGAAGCAGACCTCTTACCACACAACCTGCCAGGAATATCTAGCCTAAAAATCATGGGTTTCCATCAGGAGGGAATAAAAAGAGGTGGGAAGCAGGCCTAAACAGCCCACACAGACAGATCTTGGGTTCAGAGAGACCCAATCACATCGGCCAAAAATCCTGGAGCTAGGACTACATGGAGGTCCAGGCCTGCTGCTGTGATGTTTGGGAGCAGAGAAGTGAAGGGAGGAGGTGAGGTCTTTCAGCAGATGTACTGGCACGCGCACCATAGCACTGCAGGATTGTATCAAGGGAAAATTATTTATCTTTGGCTCTCTGTCAGGGTTTTCAGTAGCTGAGACTTTCTGCTCATGAAATATTTCCTTGGTGCGCAAATTGCTCTCTTGTGCCGCTCTTCTGTGCTTTCACATGCTTCACCCAGTACAGTCTGACAGACTCCACGAAAGTTCAGTGAAATCAGATGCATGATGCCAGACAGTGATTTGCCAAACCTCATTTATATGAAAACTATCTCCATATGGTTACTGCTGCGGCCATCCAAAGCCGAAAGTAATCTTCTATTCATGAATACACTTATTCATCCGCTATACTGTCTTTGATGGCTAGGCACCAATAATTCAGCAAGTGACATATTCTGACATTGACTCCAGAAGTTCAGCCTGTCTCAACAGTATAGCAGCACCAGTAATATAAAGTACACTGACTCTCTCTAGAGCAATATCATTTATGCATGACATGAAATAATGTCTAAAAGGAGCAATAAAAGGAAGAAAAGTGCAATGAGCTAGTGTGTGTATGATATGACCTTGTTAACATTTCACCACGGCATAATCTTTCTGTACTTTCAAGCATGGTAAGTTAATGCATGCCACTGTGAGACATGTTGGAACTGACAGACAGACGTGCATTTGAAGAACCTGGTTCAGCAACTGTCACTTTATCATTAAGTAAAATGCATAATGGACTGAAGAATGGAGAGCAGAAACCTTATAGAAACAATAAAAATCCTTCCTTGTATTTCTCAGAATATATGCAAATACTCTTCAGCTTCCATTTGCAGAATTTGATGAGAATTATCTAAATGAGAAACGTGTGTTATGACATACAACTGAGAGTTTCATCCAGGAATCATGAATATTGGCATTAAAGACTGCCAATTACTTGTGAATTTGAGGACTTGGTACCCAAACAGAAAACATCCAAACTGGGAAGTGAAAGCTGGTTTTGCAAAAGGTTATATAGCTCAAACTTACTGTATATTTAATACAGGAAGTCTCTCAGGAATAAACTGAAAAGAATGAATGGCATGTGAGTAGGACACACATTTTTAAATGCTATCACTATATAGGCTTGCTTATATTTAGGATTTTGAAGCTGGTAAAGCATTTTCTTCACCACTTACATGACAGAGTGACTTGGCTAAGTAGGAGTTGTCAAGTGGATGTTTCATGACACAGCACAAATATGCCACCATCAGCTCAGGGTAAAAAACCAAGACAGGTAAATCTTTCACATCAAATACCATACTGACAGAGAGCAACACTGTTGCGTACATTTGGGGTAATTCTGATGGCTGAGAACACTCAGCAAAACTGCTTGACATTTATGTAGCAGAAGCAGGTCCTAGATTTCTTTTGCGGGAGGAGAAAAAACACTGTCCCATGGAATAAGCAGTGCAGTCCTGATTGTGTTCTTCCTCTGCAATGTGTTTAAAAGAATAAAGGATTTTCGTGATATTCAACTTATACTTCAATTGCATAGACCGCGTTTGGCATTTAACGTCTGTGAAGATCATCCTGCTTAGTTGGAAGTTTTAAATAGTTTGAAAATCCATTTGTTGCCTTGCTTCTATTCAATAGCAACTCTAGTGCGACAAGCCCCAGTCATTCTGTCAACTAATTGTATGGTAAGTTCTCTGTGTGTTGTTAAAGAAACAGTCCTTTAGTTAAGTAAAGCAACCTGTAGCATAAACAATCATTGTTCTCCTCTCTTTGAATCATTAAAATTGTTCTTGCTTGATCATATAAACATATTCAGTTTTGGCTAAAGATGTGGTGTGGAACCAAATATTATATTTATTTTTGAATTTTAGAGCAATTGAGTACTGGCGAAAGGAATTGGTAGTGACATGGCATTTGAAGAGAACTGTAAGACTCCTGAAGTTTAAAAGATGAGCAACTAACTTTCTAAATAAGTTGCTAAATAAGTTCTAAATGAGTCCCCTGAGTGGGACCTGGAGTTCTTATGTGTGCTAGAGATATGAAATACACATTTTCAAGAAGCAAATGTTCTTCATTCTTTTTTTTGGAAATCAGAAAATTTGAGGAGTAATTGAAATACATGTAGTAGCTACTTTTTTTCTTGCTCTAATGATGAAAAATACACCAATTACTCCACATGTATGGTTTTAAAGTAAATGAGGGCAGATTAAGACTAGATATAAGGAATGTTGTTTTTACAGTGAAAGTTGTGAAACAGTGGAACAGAGAGGTGGTATAAGTCCCATCTCTGGAAACATTCAAGGTCAGGTTGGACGCGGCCTGGAGCAACCTGATCTAAAGATGTCTCTGCGCTCTGCAAGGGGGTTGGACTAGATGACCTTTAAAGGTCTCTTCCAACTCAAAGCATTCTATGATTCTATGAAATTTACTCTAAAAAAAAATAAAATGAGAAATAGGACACTGCTGTAGAGAGGTTTGCTACCCACAGAAGAAAAAGTAATTTTCCCTGACAGTTTCTCTATGAAATAGAAAAGGGGGGAAAAAAAGAAAAAAAAAAAAATTGGAAAGCATCAACAAGGTTGTCTTGTAAATCAAAAGAAAGGTTATCCATATGCCTCTGCCTCTGCAATGGTATCTAGAGCTGTAATACGCAATAAATTACTATTTCTAGATTAAAAGTTTGAAAATGTACATGACACCCCTATGTGTGTGTTCATGATAATATAATACAAGCAATGCTAACAGTAAATTTGCCTCACAATATATAGGAATTATAGTTGCCGTAGCATTGTAAAGTTTAGTTACAGAATAAAAGCACTGGAAATACCTAATAATTTCATTGGGAATAGTACTTATTTTTGAAAGTGGTTTATCTCACTGAAATGAAACAGTAAATGCAGCACTAATGTAAATCAGTAATAACGTCTTTTTAGACATTACTCCATCCTTTATTTTCATTCTAAAGAAAAGCATTTCCCATAATTTTTCTTTATTTTTTCTCAAGGTTCTAGTTTTTCCATGACAAGCCTTCCAAAAGGACTGAAGAAAGAACTAAGGAGGCTGTTTTTCTGAAAGTTTTCAAATTCCTTTCTGTGGCCATAAATCACGGAAGAAAACTTGCTAAGAAGTCTGAAGGCATAGACTGTTTCTACAGCAAGCATCACACCTCTTTCAAAGCAGTCCTGGATGGAAAGAAAATAAGAGGGAAAGAAAAAGAATGGAAGAAGGCATAGCACTGGCTTCAGATCTGAAAAGTAAAATCACTGATCAGAATTGTTCTGTTTAGCTCAAATCAGGACAATTTAATGAACTGTATTTTTAAGGGTTGTCCTTCTATCAGGAGATCAGAAGTGAGGCAAATATTATTTTCAGACCTGGATCTGGATCTTCGTTGTCTCTGATATTCAGGTCAAGGTTTTCTAGTAGTGGCTGGACAAGGAAAGAGATCGTCTGTAAAATGTAGATCCCAAATGGAAAATTCCCAAACTCCTTGTCGATGTCCTTCTGGATTTGGCTATCAGTTGCAAACCTGAATTCTCATCTGACCTTCAGAAGAATTTGGGATGGTTTTTCCTTTCATTTTTTTTTCCTGTCTTTGGAGGGTGTGTCACTCCTCTTCACAACCACAGCTGCAGCCAGGGTATTTCATCTGATGGTTTCTCTTACAGTGAGATGCATTTTTCATGTTAACATTCTGGATTTATTTAGTAATGACAAGGGGAAGGCTTGCTTTTCTTTTAAATATTCCTCAAATAATCCCCAACCTTAATATATCTTAAAGATTTTCCTAGCTCATTAATTATATTCATCCCAATATCATAACCAAAGTCATCAAACCCTTTCACAGAAATGATAGTTTCCAAAAATGGCAGAGACACATTAAAGACGTTGGAAAAAAGAATCAAGTATTTGGGCTCCATTATTGTTATGGTTATGGTTATGGTTACGGTTATTGCTATTATTCACCCAGTGAAATCAGTATACTAAAGGAGAGATAAATGTCAATGATTGCTCCCCATTAAGTGTTTTGTTTTAAGTCTGTATATCAGCAGTGATGGATAAAGCTCTAGAGGTTTGGACATGAGGTTGTTTCTGTAAAAAACTTGCAGTTCATATCTCTATCTGTTTCTCCCTGTGATCGAAACCAGACTAAAAGAGGAAACTCACATCCCTGGGGAGATTGATGGGTGTCTGAGCTTTTAGAATAGATGGGCTCAGTTAAAAAAAATGAGACTGATATCTCAATGATCCCTGGGACTTTTTTTCTGCAAAATTAAAAGCAGGATTCATTTTCCATATTTTTATTTGCAGCTGTTCTGTGCTAAGTGCTAAACCTGCCGTAATCATTTAAGCTGAGCTAAGTTTTGATGGCATACGAGAGTCATCATGAGACATAAGTTCCTTCCCCTTTATTTACCCCTCTCAATTCTCTCCAAGTTCCTCTTTGCATACAGTTCCCTTCAAAACAATCCCTGTCTTCAGCAGTACCTTCTAAATTCCAGTACTCCCACTCTTGCTATCCTGGGAGTGTATTACCATTTCATTTCTGCCTCTCCCGTTTGAGTTCCCTGCTGAGCTGTCCCCAAAACTCAAGGGAGTTGCACTTAATTTTAGAAAGAGGCCAAAGTGGTGAATTTCAGATCCAGATCCAAATCTGAAGTTTCCTGTGTCTTTGGCCTTTTTTGATACAGCTTTCCAGCTTTGGCACTCCCATACTTACTTTGTGCGTACATTCCCCAGTGTGTGGGAGTGCTGTTGTTTGGGTCAGAGAACTGGAATTCTGGAGTCAGGATCTCACATTCTTCTAAATTACTCCCTTCGTGGCCTTTATGACTAGCTGCTAACTTGTTTATTTAAATGACACTGACAGGAGGTGTTTCTCTTTTTTTATGCCAACTTGACACATAGCTGACATAATTTTTGGAACCTCTTCTTATCTAATTTAGAAACCAACAGCACTTTGAAGCTATCAAAATTGGCACAGAATTTCTCAGGTTGGCTTCTGTGAAACAGACGCATATTAATTCAACTGCAACTTTTGAAAATAAGATGTTAATACATCCAATTTACCCGTCATACTCCTAAACAAAAGGCATATTTACTAACCTCACAGGATGGGTCTTTGTTGCTTTTTCCTGCAGACCCAGTTGCCTTCCCAATCTTCTTATCTTCCTGACGTCCAGATGCTCTATTCTTCTGATCATCAGGAGGGTTGTCAAAGGTCACAGCCTGCGGATCACTGAACTAGATTAGCTTTGCAAATGACTGGGGTCTTAACCCCCCTTGTCTTAGATAGCATCAAGATGCTACTAACTTGGTTAACAAGTTTTTTACCTGTTTATTCTTATCTCCAAAAACGCTGTTCTGCATCACAGAGCTGTGATGCCTCCTTTCACTGTACTTACCACATTCTCCAAATTTTGGAAGCACTGCGTGCTATTTCACAGTGCCCGAGCTAACCTGAAATGAACACAGCATGTTCTCCACTTTTACTTGTTTTACTTAAGCAAAGAATTTCATCACAATGATTTTCCTTGCTTATAGGATGAACTATTGATTCAAACCATCACTGTAGAAAAAATATTAACATTCTCTCAGACAGTGCTGGAATTTGGCTCTCAAAATGTACTGGAAAGGCAGAGAAAAAAATTTATATTCAAGGCAATTTCTGTGCAGCACATTGAGCCAAGCATTTGAGTTTTCATTTCAGAAGCACCCAGAGATGTTATTGCCAAGTCTCACCATTAAACCAGGAGACATGATTTTTGGTCTTTAATTTTGTTTTTCTCATGGGTTTGCATTTTTTCCAAATCTAATTTACATTTTATTCTACATCTGCCTTCTTAGGAGATCAAAGTGTTCATACACTGTACAAATGTAGGTTTCCACACCCATCCCTATTTTTTCTGTTTTGGAAGGCGCTTTATAACACGTGAAATCAGTTTTTCGCAGAGCCAGTAGTAACAGAGGCACATACTTCTGCGGACTAATAATTCTCTTTACTGCAGATCTCATGAATTCTTCTCCTCCCTTTTCCTTCTTCCCTCATGATTTCAAAGTCCACCCAGGGATTTCAGTGATCAAGTCACATTTATACAATTATCTGCTTCTAAGACATTTTTAAGGAGAAAATTTAAAAAACAAAATAAAAGATGAATTGGCAACATGAACAATTTCCTCTTCACTTTAATCATTACCATAACCATTTAAAAAAAAAAAAATCTTCTGATTTGCAGTGTAAAACATCTTGCCTAACTTGATGGTATGCACCACTACTATTATCACCACCACAAAAAGCAAGAGTAGAAACCAGAAATGCTGCATAAATCCAGATCGGTCAGCTCCACAAAAGAGGATTCTTTTGAGAACAGAGTTAGCTAAGGTTTCCTGTCCCTAACTTTAGCATTCTGAAAGTTGTGTATTTGCTCTGAATTAGTCATGTAGGCTCTCTCTGCAGGCAATGGAGAGAGATGTGTATCTCCCATTCCGCACAGATGAGTACAGATCACCCTCTCGAACTGGGTGTCTCTCTCCATAGATTTCAGAGGCACTTCTGTGACTGCCTTTAGAATAGATGTCAGCTTTGTGATGGGTAAATGGAGATATGAATGCCGGTCTACCTCTTTTCATAATGATGTAGTTAAATTATTACCATGTACATAATATACATCTACTTGTGCATGTGTATCGCTGTTCACATATATATATATATGTATAAATTCACACAGACTTCAGAGCATTTTCTTGTAACTGAACTTTAAATTGATCTAAACTGCTGTCTTTTAAATTGAAAACAAACATACATTTGTTTGTTCCTTGCAATTCAATTCAAGTTGGTCCAGTCAAAATGATCTACTACAAAAGGTCCTTGTGCCCACGTAATGATACAAACCTGCCCAGATAACAATTTAACCATAGCACGACAAGACTAAAGTGGTGCTGGGGCCAGGAAGAAGCATCAAGCCAGTGCAGGAAGCAGGAATCACAAATGTTCAAGCCAGTAATGGTGCCTGAAACCTTATATACAATTACTGGAGCAGTTCACAGTCTTTATCAGCATTTTACTTTACGAACAAAAAAAAAATCTTGAGTCAAAACAATGAAGCACTTCTCTCTCTAGTTCTTTAAAGAAATGTAAGGCATTGAGAACATCCAAGTATTTCTAAACCTCCTCTGAATTCCTATAAAGCTAGCAATTAAAAAAATTATGGTGAAAATGTTCAATTAAATGTAGTTTATTATATTATGAAGCCATACCTGTATTATGATGCATTATTAAGTACATAGAGCAACTACAGAGTCAGCAGCCATGATCTGATATATGCAGATGATATGACAACTGGCCTATCCAGGTGAGATATGGAGTGTACAAAAAAAATCAGGGCCAGTACAAAGCTTGGAGCCTAAGCAGAGCCAATGGGACAGTGTGGCATGCATTTTTCCTGGAACCTCAACACAGATGGTAGTTCTAATCACAGGCTACCAGCCTCAGCATTTCTCCTTCACGCTGTTTATATTTTGGTTTGTCTTCAAATGATATAATTCTTCTTTGGTACCATAAGGACAATAAAATAACAGTCTGAGGGTGCTCAACAGCAAGCAAAATAATATATGTGGGTGAAAAGCTATTTAATTTTGTTTTTTAAACACTTGAAAGATTGCGAAATGTCATATATCCTACAAGTCTGTGTGGAAATTGTTAAGTAATGCAGATAATGACCTTTTTTGGCCTCTGTTAATAGAAGAGCCTTTTTACGGCAGTAAGCAGTGCAATTGCATAGAGGTTGAATCTCCTCTTATGAATGAAACACCAATATGAAGAGATGCACATGTATGACATAACCACGTTTGGTTTGTTTTCATATTTATGGAGTTCTAGTAGTGCTTGGTATTAGTAAATGAGTGTGCAGTTAGCCCTAGACTTTTCTCGTCCTGCTTTTTCAGACTTTCTGTCGGCTCTTCAGTGAGAGTGACGGTGAGCAAGGTGGGCAATGCTTACCTTCCCGTGGTAATGACTATCAGTACACAGCTGGACCACAAATGATCAGGACAGTTGTGATGACCTCCTTCATTTTAGAAGATATGCCTTTGAGATGGTTACACTTTGCCTACTTTAAGTTAAAAATATAGTGGAAAAACTGGCTGTATTTTTTATTCACTTGCACTTCATGAAAATGGATCACCAGGGATGAATGTTACCAAGAAAAAATTCAGCAGAGTCATAATAGCAATCTAGAAAAATAAACAGCAACCATCCTTTACAGAACTGGTCATCCACTTCAGCTAATAAAACACTGACAGAAAATACTATGTTACAGAGATGGCATCTTTTCTGTATTGTTACTGCTGTATATTACTTTGAATTTCTTTAAAAGGTGGGGAGCTGGAATGGAAGAGAAATCCTGGCAGAAGCACAAGCATTTTTTATAGGGAGTCCACCCACTAAGTTGTTTGTGGAAGCAGCTGTAGGCAGAAGAATGATACAAGTGGGATTTGAAAACCATCCTCAGAAAGAGTGAAACAACAGCAGCACTCAACTCATTTCCACCTTTACACTGTACCAAAAAGGAAAGAAATAATGCTGCACTATCTCCAGCTAGGAAGTGTGTTGTGAAATCCTCAGTATTCCTCATAAGTCTATTTCAGAAGGTGTTTTTCATATGAGGAATATTCATAAAATGTTTAGAAAAGGAGCTTCTTTTTTTTTCTCATCAAGGTCATTTACTTACTACTGCAGAAAATCATATTATCACATTTTATGAATACAGTTATCAAAAATTAGCTTCAAAATGTGGTTACAGATCCCAGCAACTTCCTAGAAGTCCACCTGAGACTCTCACTCCTTTTATTGCTAGTCCTTTTTGTGTCCAGCATGAATGTATTCACATCTGTTTTATATCTCTGTGTTGCATTGCCCTTCAGAAGAAAGGTCCTTTTCCTCTGGTAGACATGCTTAGAGAAATAAACCCTATCTTCTCAAGGACTTTTTTTTTGCTACATAAATCTAGCAAAGTCCTTTTAACTTCTGTCATGCGATGGATTCTCCTTTCTCTAGTTATCATCCTAGTCTGCTTTCCCCTATTCCCATCTGAGTTCACCTTTCAGTGGTGGATGTAATTGAGACTGCTCTAACAGTGCCCTATTTAATTGTGTCAATAGCTTTTTAACCACAAAACTTTTCATAAATCCATGGCAACACTTTAAAAAAAATTGGCCCAGGAGAACCACATGGACACACACAATATTCCTGTTTGTTTGAAATCCAGATTCATGGGTTACTAAAGATTTAAATCTTATTCAATGGCAAAGTAACTTGACCAATTCTCAGGCAAAGGACACGACCAACCTTCTCAGCATCCAGCTGAGCATATCAGCTTCTTAATGATGGTAAAGAGAGGAAAAATTTACAGGGGTGGGGTTTGTGGGAGTGACTGTTCCAAGCTAAGAAATTGCATATTAGCTTTAAAAATATTGTGACGAATCCATAATAAAAGCAAAATTTATTATTTGTAATCTTTGGACCCTGAAGTCCAGTGTCTCCTTCAGGCAAAGACAGAAATCTGTGTCACTGCCCATCCTCTCCTCCTCAGACATGGGAGGAGCCCAGGATCCCTGCCAGTCTTGTTGCCCTCTTCCTTTCAGTTTTTGTAAAACGCTTTATGTACATAGATTTTTGCCTAACCTTTTATATTGTGCTCTATATGTTTTGGGGTTTTTTAATGTAAAAAACTACCTACCCTGGAAGAGCAAGCTGTGAGATGGTTTAATATTTATTCCCATTCAAATGTGTCTGTCTGTTCTAGAGGATGCCAGGTGCTTCAAACACTGCCAAACATATGGCAGGGCTGCGATGCAGCCGCCTTTGACGGGGAGCTGAGCTAATAGCCCCACATGCATTTCATTTAAAAATATGGACAACTATTCAATCAGAATGAATTTTGTCATCTTGGTCAGGACTGCATTCAATCTGTGCTGAGAGACATGAAAGGACACTCTGCTGCCCATATTTTATAACAATGACTCATTCAGCTGCTATAATCCCAGACAGATAGAGTACAATGCTATTCCTTGCCTGTTTCTTTTCTTTCAGCTGTAACTTTTCCTCTGGTATGCACAAAACTCAGTGGTTGTCAAGAAGGTCTTGTTAGCACCTGCTTTAGGGGCTAGCTACTTATATCGAAGGCTTTGCACTTTCATACCATTTTCCCCCTCTAACTCTGACTCTTTTTCTCCAAGTATGAAAATGTATCTCATCTTTCCCTTGCAGCTACAGGATAGGAAAGCAGCTATGGTTACAGATCTGTATGATACAACCTTTTTGCCTGATTTGTCTGATGAAAAATGTATAAGCAAGTAGAAAACATTATTATCCCAGAGCAATTCGTATACAAAAGCATAACAATCCTACCAACCCCAGCAGAGGCAGCAGATAACTCAGCTGTATTATTTTTTGTTTAAAAGGGATTTACCTTCTATCATGGTTTCCTAGACTGGTTCGAATGCTCATTAAAAGAACGGGATCAAAAAAAAGCCTTAGTGAAATACTAGACTGAGTGAGCACAGAGCCTCCTCCAAAAAGAAATCAGAAATAATAATAATTGAGAGAAATAAGCACATAAATTAATCTGTGGGGCTTGTTAGAAAGATACGCTCTGTTTCAGGAACTAGACTAACTTAGATATTTAAAACATGAAGCAATTTTAGAGGTAATGATCAAATTGCATGAAAATATTTTTTGTCCAAAACTCATAATGAAATAATCAAACATCCAGTGCCAGACTGCATTTATATCAAGATATGCAACTTCCCCTAATTCAGCAGAAGACTTAAAAAGAGGGAAGAAATAATGATTGCGTGTTGCCCCACAAAGAAATTAATAAACTATACATGAAAAAAAAATCTGATATTTTCCTTTATTATGCCCTCTCCCCCTACCTGTGCTGGGCGGGTGAGCTCCAGATGTTTAGATGCTTGAAGAGGGATCACCCAGTCAAATGCTGGGGACTCACTTCCCACCCAGCAAAGGTGACTTTGTTGGTGACATCTTCCCTAACTCCAGCTCCCAACGAGTCTGAACAGAAAGTGACAGCCCCCTCGTCACAGCCAGCCCAGACCTGGCCACGGGGAGGATCCAGCTGGGGCTCATGGAGGTGTCCAGAAGTTGGGTTCGGCTTCTTTAAACATCTCCGGTGTTGGTTCTTGTCAGGGTGGAAGGAGATGAAGGAGGAGCTATGGGTAGATTATTTCGGCAAAATAATCAGCAGACTGAAGTAAGTGGCTAGACCACAGGTATTTGGAGACAGTAACTGTAAATTTGGTGTATGCACTGACTAAAATAGCTTCTCAACAGCTGTAAGTTATTATGTAAACACTGGGCTCTTACATTCTTTACTAACAGTCACTGAGGAAACTGCTCACATTTAGTTTTGTCTTACGCACAGTGTTATGAAAAAATATTGAAAAAATATACCTCTATAGATTTCTGCAGCATTTCTAAAGACATGGCCTGTCATAAAAATCCAAGCTAACTAAATTTGGCTAGAGGTTAATACAAGTCCAAATTTTTCTACATCTATAAACTGTATTAGGGACATCCAAAAGGAGGTTATATTTGTATCTACCTAAGTATGCATAGCTTTTACTTCCAATCAAAGCAAAACTTTTGAATTAAAATTATTATGCTTAATAAGGCCAACAAATGTGACTATTTCTCAATTTGTATGTGTGTGCACTGAATATTTTCTCTCAATTAGGGGCTGAAGATCACTCATGCCAGGGTCAGCAAACATCTTGTTCTGATTCAAAGACAGGGACAGATGCATTCCTGAGCATTGCATCCAACGGTGTTCATTGTGTGTGCAAACAGGAGCTGCTGGACATTATTCAGCATTCATCCTTACGGGCACCGGATACCTCTTACCAGCTATGCTTCTTCTGAGGTCCTCCACTGTGAATATGTCTCAAGTTACAGAAGCAGATCACTAAATAAAATAGGTGACAATCTACTTCCATGCAATTTAACTAGCCAGGTATGTGCTCCCACTTGGGAACATAACCTGTTTTGGAAAAAAAAAATTAAGAAAGAAGGAAAATTCTGCTAAAAGTATGAAAGTTATAAGTGCCAGTCCTGTATAATAAGTGAAAGACAGAAAGAATTCCTTCTGCTTAAGATTATAACAAATAAAATGCGAAAGAGACTCATAGACCATAGAGAATATTTTCAAACTGATGAGCAGAGATGAGCTGAACTCCCAACCAGCCATAAGACACAAGGATCCTCATCAGCTGTAAAATGTAGCCTTACAGCTCTTTCAACGAGACTGCGTGGTAGGCTAAGGAGGAAATCCTGGTATCAGAAGTTAAAACTTGCGATCAGTCCTTTCGTCCTTTGTCTCCGAAAGAAGGATGCATTTGTTCACTGTGTTCATTTGCACCACGCCTGTATCATCTCATGCCCCAGATTTTTCTCAGCCTTTATAGAGACCATTTACTTCCGTTCTTCCCACAAACTTATTTCTGTGATTTTTTTTGGCTGCCATCTGAAGCATCAGAAATAGGCCTCAACTACAGACAGGGCAAGCTACATTGGTGCTTCTGTTGAAATATAAAGCTCCCAAGTGCCTTTGAGATATACCCAGAAGGTTATGTATATCACCTGCTAGGTCTGTGTTGCGAAGGAATTTTCCCCAAAATGAGATTGGTAGGGATAATCAAGTGTTATCTACCTTTCTCTGTAGGATAGTGTGTTGTTATAATTGTTAGGATTATCTGACAATTAACTAATGACATAACTGCTAATGAAAACTGAAATCAGCTGTGTTTTACATCCCCAGCTGTCTCTGTGATGTATGCCAGCGTGCTTGGGCCTTTTGCTATAGATGTGCAAATTGTCATAGGGAGCTGGCAAGGTTTTTGTGTCTCCTTTGTGGCTGATCATCTATCAAATGGTCAAATGCAGTCACAGGGGACTGGGCTCAGTGATCTAAATGGTCATTTTTAGTCCATGTTCATATAATAATTTTACTTTTCGCACAGGCTGAGCAGCTATGCAAAAGTGAGAAAGGTTAGCAATGCCCCAAAGTAAGAGCATCACAAAGTGGTTGATTTTCAGCATGCTCAGTCCACGGATGAATTGTTTGGTAGGGAAACCAGAAGCTGAGGTCATGAGTGTGTAACACTACCAGGACAGATCTGCTGAATTACCAATAACAATCGTCTCTAAAAAAAACACAGCTGCAAAATTCAGTGTCTGTTTTTGCTCTGATGCTGTAAAATTCCTATGCATTTGTTTCATAAAAGCTTCTATTTCAATATGTCTTAAGTATCTTATTAAAAGAATTATTCTGCTATTATCATTTAATCCAGTGTGGTATGAACATGACATCTGACAGCCTATGGCTGAAAATTCCAGCTGACTTTCTGGATTATGAGCATAAAGTTTTACAGCTGTATGTGGCAAGTCAGTAGGGTCAGCAAAAAAAGGAGCCTGAATTTTCTATGCAGATCAGTAGAGCTGCTGCTGAATTGTTATTCTTCCCCTTAGTGGTAGTCCCAGGAGAGCAAACGAGCTGAATTATCTTCTCTTCACTAGTGGACCTACCTCTCAGGGGAAAGGTCGAAAATAAGACATGGCAGGGAGTACAGGAAAAGGGTTGAACAGGCTTTGAAGTCTTCAGCCCAGTATGGCAGCCTCAAATGCAGGCATGAGGGTCTCATTGAAGGGCTGTCCTGATTCCCACTCCAGAAAAACCCTCACATGAATCTTCTTCCTCATGGGAAGATATTTTTTAAGTGTTCAGGCTGAAGCAGGATGAGGGTTGTGCTCAGCAGCGGGTCATGGCTTCTTTGGAAGTCACTGACAAGAGGGAAGGCAGACAACTATCAGAGAAGACACTGGTCACTGCCCAGACGTTGCTGCCCTCCATACAAACAAGGATGTGCGGCAGCATGTCTCCTACCATCGAGGTCACAACACAGCAGGGTGCTCACAGCTTATCTGTGATAAGTCAGGAAAAAAACAAGAGTGAGAAAGCCAGAGAAGAAGTAGCTTAGCCAGGGGGTAGAGAAGCAGACTCACAACAGTAACATTTGCTAGTGACAGCTCCGAGCTTCAAAGTTCCCAGGATACGGTGCAGGACCTCATTATGCTGTGTAAACCATGAACAAAGAAACCATCACTCTAGCAAAGTTTTACTGCGTAGTAATTTAAACTGAGTAATTCTAGCCATGCAATTTAAACTTTAATCTCAATAAATCAGACTAGTAAGGTGTGAATAATATAGAGGATACAGAGCTTGTTTCATTTATTTGTTCTGAAAAGGTGAAAGAGCATTCGTTCCTGAAACAGACCTTGAGCGTCTGACAATCAGGTGTGGCTGAGAGATGTGTCACAAAACTAGGAGCTGGCTCAGTCTATGTTAATTTACTTCTTTATACTGATTTCATGTCATTATACCAGTTATCTATGAAATATATTAAACACTACGCAAACAGTTAACATTATTTAGAATCCTGAATTAGATTAGATTAGATTGTGATGAGGACTGAAAAATATCAGATCAGGAAATATAATTCCCCTCTCAACATTTGAATACCTTTTTTTTTTTTTTTTCACTGAAAAACAGCCAGCAAAGCCACCCTAACTGGTTTTAAAATTATATTAAGAAACACATCTGCAATGTATTTAAGAGGTTGTTACACATGAAAAAACATTCTTCTCCAAAAAGGCCAGCTTTGTTCAGTTGTGATGAATATTTCGGCTAAAACACACCAAAAGGCACAGAAGTCCTGCTCTTTTTGCTTGGGCTGTTTCCCAGGGAAGACCATGTAAAACACAAAGGCTAGGCAAAAAGTAGATGGGGGTGGTAAAGAAGCAACAAGGAAAAGTAGGAAAGAGTTGATTTCAGCCATGAAGAGTATGCTGTTAATAAACTGGCTTCCAAGAAACAGGAATGATGTGATCCTTCCAACACCATGCTGTGCAATCAGGCGTGGAGCTCAGGCTGGAGTGCAGGCTGCAAGGAAACATATGTTCACAGATTTAAACAGCAAAATAAACCCAGCAACTCCAACTTTGTTATTTTCCTTCTCTTCCAACTTGCACTACCTTTGTAAACATTTCTGTGAGGATAAATTATTCTTCCTTTCTGAGTGAGTCTATGCAAATGCTTTATTTCTGAGCAGGTCAGTCCCTGTGCCATCATCCTCCCTGCTAACAAAAAGGAGAGGGAATGAAACATTTCACTTACATTAGAGTAGCTCAATGAGGCAGGCATCCCCCTGTGCTTGGCCTCTGGGCTTGTCCAGGAGCTCTCCTGCTACCTGGGGCACATAAAAGGTGCCACTGGAAATGGGCAGAGATGGGAAAAGCTGGTGGTGAGGAAAGGAAAGGGGACTGAATAGACTTGTTTGATAACTGGAGGTTAATATTGCTGCACAATCGTAGTTTAGAAACAATCTGCATCACTTTCATTTAAGTGACAGATGGGCCAAGGCTGAGGCCTCCCACTGGAGCCTCTTATGTTACCCGGCAGGACAATCATAGAATCAGAGAATAATAGCATGTTAGGGGTTGGAAGAGACCTCTAGAGACCATCTAGTCCAGCCCTCCCGCCAAAGCAGGATCACGCAGAGCAGGCCACACAGGAGCGCGTCCAATGGCACAGCTGGGGATAAAACCCAGAGGTGCAATTTGCACCCCTCCTTCAGTCTTCTATTGGATAAAACAGCTGGAGAAATGTTTTTAAAAAAGGCTTGAAAAAAATATAACTGTAGAAAGGCAGGGCTCCTCGGGCAACTGGCACAGGGATAGCCATGCACCAGCCCCAGATGTTCTCCTGAGACTCTTCAGTGCTGGAACCATGCAGATATCTCCTGGTGAGACAGTGTTTGGGCACAAGGGTGCACAGAGACAGGGCAATCCAGCAAGAACAAGATAAACCACACTGATCTGAAGCTGCATGGGATTCTTCACAAATTCCGGATAAAGAAGGATATTTAAGCCACTTCATCCTACCTGACTTCTGGGCTGAACTTCTGCCTAAGATTGCATGATGCAGACATTTCCTACGTGTGAGTATGGGGATGTCAGTACTGAGCTTCTGAGTACCGTTTTCTACTCATACAGCTGTTCCCCTCTCTGCTGTGGAAAAGCCAGGTGTGAAGCTGGAGTGTGCTACCTGTCAGCTGCAGGGACTGCCAAGGGACAGGCAGTGCCCGAGTGCTAACTTTCATGTCATCCAGGAGGCTCCCTGAAGCCTTTTCATCTCATATGGAAAATTCCCTACTCACAGCACCTGAAACTGGGGATTTGTTTACAGAATAGCTTTCACTTAATTTTGATAAAATTCAGTGTTGGCAGGAACCACTTTTCTCACTACCAGGACTGCCTTTTCTAATGTAAAATATATCAGTGGCAGCCAGTTAATTACAGCAGGCGTTCTAAGGCTAGGGATGAAGTGAGGAATGCTGAAGTGGCCACGGAAATTTAGGGGAGCAATATTAATTGAATTATCCTAATTGCAAGCAGAGGTGTGATCTCTGGAGTCTCACTACCACAGAACCACAGGGGAGACAGGGAG
The DNA here is from genome assembly GCA_020746105.1 of Trogon surrucura. Lineage (NCBI taxonomy): Eukaryota > Metazoa > Chordata > Aves > Trogoniformes > Trogonidae > Trogon > Trogon surrucura. Next base: position 35,646,778 of record CM036622.1, read on the forward strand.
AGGTGTTCTGGTCCAGCCCCCGGCTCCAATGCAAGTCTGCCAGTGCTAACCCCTTCCTGGCAGAGGATTGTCTGAGCAGTCCTTAGCAGGTGTGGTTACAGAGATGCTGCAGTCTGCTGCTGCAACCTTGTTGCTGCTCTTACCTGTCTGACAATGAGAAACACTCATTTCAGTGCCTGGCAACCCAAGAGAGTCCAAATCTGGCTTTGAGCTTAGGCCCACCTTTGAAAAATGTATTTCCGAGTTTAAACTTTTCCTTCTGAAAAACTGAAAACAAATAGAAAATCTCCTCCCCAATAAGATGTGCTTAAAGGAAGATGAGCTTCGTGCCCTTTTAACTCTTCCCCCAGTAGTTTTCCTTCTGTCAGTCTTTCCTGACTAAAGCTGGAGGTGTGAAATAAACAGCGAAACAAAAGCAGACACCAAGCACAGATGCTGACTGGATGCTCTCTCTGAGTACTGTTCTTAAACCTCTGTTTTCCCAGGAAGAGCAATTTTACCAAGTGCCTTATAAAACAAAGGAATATGAACCCCTCACTGGTGAAGTGGTCAACTTATCAGGGAGAAAACAGTGGGAGTGTAATTTCTATCAGTAAGGCTGATTCATCCTTTTCTACTCATGAAGATTTTCATGGATTATGTGACATCAAGTCAAGCAAATGTACACACCATTACATTAATGAAGTAGGATGTTCTTTGGCAGCTTATCCCTCAGCACCTCTGCAGGACTATTAGGGTACTAGCAGTGTTGTCCAAGTCTACAAAACTCATGAGAGTAAAATGGAGATATCTGAAACCACTGAAGAAGTGTTGCTTCAGCTGACTTAAGCACATCACTGCCCAGGGACATGGCTGCTTTATACTTGCCCTAATACTTCTTCTACTGACTGGAAATTAGATAGTCAGCAGCATACTGAAAGAAACTAGCTTTGCTGCTTAAGGAAAATGTATCTCCCTTCCAGGAGGGGATGCATGGCTGCATTCACCAGTCTTGAATCAGATGCAGAGGAAAGCATGGATCTGACAGAAAGGGAGCTTGTTACACTCAAAACAAAATCAAACAAGAGGACTTTCTGCCTTCTGCAGCCAGAAAGATGGAGCCTGCAGAAATTATAACAAGGCACTGCTGTGACTCATTGCATCAATAACTATTTCCCCTGGTATCTGAGCTGTCTGCTGGATTTATCTGTTTTGTCTTATACATAGTTCGTGAGAAATCTGGGAATGAAATTATCTTCTCTATTTGGACAGGAGGCATCAAGCTCTGAGAGTGCTAATTGCTAGCCTAGTGTAAAATAATAGACAATAACAATCAACATAAAATGACTGAATATTGTGAATGATGGCAGGGCATGCTGTTCACTCTGGTAGCAATTGATGTTGTAGCAAAATTGGTTAATCATCATCTACTGCTCAACAGAGCAGAAAAGACTATGTCCTGTATTTATGTCAGTTGGGGTGCTCTCCAGTTTATCTGTGAAGTCAGGCTTGCCGGCTCTTGAAATGTAATTTGGGAGATAACTGGATCAGTTCTTCCCAGCGGATGTAAAGCAATGAAGGCTCTGATGAGAGACAAAGGGAGAAGGATTTGGTCACTGAAGAACATAAGTTCCAAATTAAACACAAGAAAAAATAAAGCTCAAAGAAGAGCTTTAGGAAGGAAGGGGGTGGAAAAGCAGAGATACAGGAAAATAAAGAGACACTGTAGAAGAAGCATAGCTGTCTGTTGGAGTGCATGTTGTTGGGCATGGAAATGAGAGGAGATGTCGTCATTCTGTTTTCTGTGCACTGAATCTTTAAATGTAGATGAATCTCGTTCCCTTCTGGGGGGCGGGGGGCAGCTCCAAGGCAGCTGCTGTCCTGTGTTTCAGTGCAGAAGCAGAATAATACCAGAACAGGGTGATTTCCTCCTCTTTACTGACCAGCAACTTCTTTTAAAATTATTGGGTTTTTACTTTTTTTTTCAATGTTTCCCTTCTACAAGAAATGAAAACAACTAAAGAAATGAAAATAAGCAGTGCTGAGCACCTACTGCCAACCAGTTAAAACATTCCCTGCTGCCAGATGGTACTGGGGTTGTTTCACCCACCAAGAAGACAGAACCATGCGATACATGGACACACACACTGCAATTACACACCCAACTTTCTCCTGCCCCTCTTTGGTTTGCCTCCATCACTATCCAGCCTCAAACTCCTCAGAATCAAAACATGTCATCAGTAGTCAGTTCAGCACATCATGCCCTGAAGTGCAGTCAGGATGACTCAGAGTGCAGCTTTTCTTGTCCAACTTTGTTTTGATAGAAACATAAATCAGTGGGGTCACAGTTTCAGCTTTTGCCTTGGGCTCCCCATAATATTTCTACCTACACCTCATAAGCCACTTTACACACATATGCCCCATCTCTCTCTGAAAGCCTCTAACCTCTGCTTAATTACATGCAAATGGAGTCACTGTATCACAAACCTTTTACTGGCATTAAACCCCTCAAATATCACTTGCAGTAAAAGATCCTAAGGGTTGCTCTCATTCAATTGTGAATTTATTGAGAATTTTATCCATGCATTTTTTTTAAAATATGCAAAAATAGCCAACCTATAGCACAAAACTCAGGGCTGAATTCTAACTTGAGTTCCACTTGTGCATCTCAGTGCAGTTGAGTGCATAGAGCTGGGCTCTCACACCTGTGAAACAGGAAAGCTGTGTAAAATGTATTTGTGACTATGCAAGAATTGCACATATGAAAAATTACAGTGGTACAAGTCCATCCATCAAGAAAATGACAACGTATGGAAACTTGCAGCCTTCTTCTTCATCATCAGTGACATGAATTGTTTTGAAAATGTTGAGTCTGACCACTCACTGCATTGGCTCCCTATAGAGCTTCACTTCAGATTCATGCTCCCATTAAATGGCCTAAAAAATTTGTGGAGACTAGGAATGTATTTGACTATCGAATTACTTTGGCATGAGGGATCCATCTGTAACAAGAAATAATGTCTTTTGTGCAAGACAAGAGAGCTTTCCAGGAAGAAGAGCCAATGCTGCAGGCATTGTTTGAACCGCCCTGTGCATTTGACATGGTCCTTAACCCACTTCTAATAGTAAAAAGAAAAAAAATAAAGAAAACATAAATTGTAGAGGCTCTAACCTTCCAGAAATGTCTATGTACATGAAGAGAAAACAAAACTGGGAATGACAGGAGTCATGTCACTTTCTGTCCCCTCAGAAAACATTCAAATGAAACCATTCAGCTACAGTGGTGGATAGCATATAAGAGCTTGATCAGAATAAAAAAGAATATCTATTAGTAAATGACATACGAAATAAAAGAAAACATATGGCCACTCAACCTCTAGGTCACTGGGTCAAATCCAGCTCAGAGTGATGGAGGTCATTGCCATTTGAGGGCTTCATGATCAGTATGAAATGGCTTCTGAGCCATGAGCTACAACATCAGATCTGTTGTTCCTTCGCAGGAAATGAAGGTATGACATTGTTTCTGTAATCCTTTGCTCATTTAAATTCCAATAGCATTAATATTTGATAATGCATGTACATCTTGAATGCTGTACTACCTTGTATCTTATGCAGTATTATTTACGAACAGGAGTGCAGGAAAAATGCTTTTTGTTTTACGCTATTTAACAACTTATTTTCATTGGTGCAAAGAGCCGCGTAGGATACAAACTAGTGGAAAATCAGACTATACGTGTAATAAAAGTCCTGAATCAAAAGAATTCTGGTACATTTACCTCTAACTAAAAAAACTCTGGAGTGTACTTAGAGTGGCACTAAAAGTATCCCAAACAGTTAGGGAAGAAGTATCAAATAACTGACAGCACTCATGATTTCAGCATTTACTTTCAGAGGGTCAGACAGCCAGTCATTCATACTTTCTTATTTTAAACATGACAACACAAGGTGATTTTCTAAATGTCTCCAAAATACAGTTGGTTTCCCACCGCGTTTTTAAAAATCCTCTACAAAAGACTGCAGAAATTTACTGGGAACATTGAATAAAGATGGGTATTCCAGCCTAGGCCATTCTATGATTCTATGATTTCTGTTTTTTATGAGGAGCCAGCACTATGCAGGCTGTTGGTAGCAAGTAAAATATTTGTGACTATAAAGAGGAAGACATATAACCAAGCTTTTCAAAAGCAAGTAAACTTGTGTTTGCCTCTACAAAACCCACCTGTGTCACATGTGCAACGATGAACAGTAGGATGAGCTATTACTATTTTTCAGAAAGTGAAAGAAATCACATTCAGAGACATCCCTTGTCATTTATCAACTGAGTTGGAGTTCAGCAAGAGAGAAATATACCTTAAAAAGAAAGGCTTCACACTTCACACTCTAAATTAAACATGCTTGTACTGGCAACCCAAGTCAGCAGAGGATCCACACAATCAGGCCCGAAATGGTCATGTCATGGAGTTTAAAGAGTAAATAAATTGAGCATGAATTTCAAAATGGAAAACACAGTCACCCATAACTTCTTCAGCCCCAGGAGACACAAGCAATGCAAGGACTACGCCTGCTCTGGGTGAGACAACATTTCTGCTGCTCCCCCCAGAGCAAAGCCCGGACTCACCAGCACCTCCATGTGGGACCGGGGACAGTCCAGCCCATGTGCCTCCAGTGTGACATGCTCCTCAATCTTCTTATTATCCCAGTTGTTCCTTTTTACCATGTGTGTAAAACACCTTCACTGCAATAATAAGATGCCACTCAGTACCTCTTCAGCATCTTTCCGCCAAGGTTTGCATTTGCATCGTCATCACCCCATTTTACAAATGACAAGAGCCAAAGCAAGGTCATGGCAGGAATCAGTAGCTCTGGCTGGCACAGCAGCAGGATTAGCTGCCTGCCCTCTTTCTACATCACCCAGAAAATTCTTCTCTAAAAGAACTGCAAGGGTACAGGCATATAATGCTCTCTTTTGAGAGGAATGATCTTAAAATACTTACTCATTTTTGCTTGGTATTCTGTCATCCCCAAGCAATTTTATAGCATGGAGAATTCCACATATGATATGAGGAAGAAAATTCTTTTTCCTTTTTTTTTTCACAAGTGAGAAACCAAGTGAACAAAGGATATGCCGCTGTTTCTAAAACCAAGCTGTCTTCAGGTACCTGCAATCAGGAATACTATTGCAAAATTAGGATGAATCAAGACAGATTTCCTCTGACAACAATCCTTTCTATACAGTGTTTTATGCTGCAAAATTTTAGCAGCACATACTTGATAGACACTTAACCTTACAACAGTTTCTTTGGCACAGATTTTCATCCTCCCACCCCCATATTTTGAAATGTGTTTGGCAATTTATTCCTGAATCCATCTTTATCCCTGCTTAATTATGGATTTTAGACGGGAGTGAAAAGTGTTTCAGTCACCATCAACTTTAAATTTTCCCAGTGCAACTACATGTTATCTATGGAAGGTGTGAAGGGAAAAATGGAGGTTAGCTAGATACGTTTTGCTAGAAGTCTTCATTTTGCAAATTATGAAATTTGCGCAACCTGAGATAAAGACTTGAAAGCCAGGATACACAGGCTTGAAGACCGAACCTCACCCCTCTTGCGGAACCCATCAGGCACGTCAGAAGACCCATCAGTTTTACTGCCAGGCAGTTTGGAGATTTACAGGCTCCTAACCTGCATTGCAGTGATGGCAATCAGAAACTGCAAAGAGAAGTCAGAAGTCTGGCCCCACAAGGAGGTTTGAAGATATGCTGCCTACATTCTGCAGTAGACAAAGAATCAAAGTGACTGACAAGAAACTCTGTATCCTTTCAGCCATCCTGGAGGTGATGTTATTAAGCTTCAGTGGGATAAATCCAATGAGAAACTGCTCAGCAACATGAGTAAGGGCTCCATTATCCTGCCTTATATTTTTGTTTCTGGAAGCCATTTTTTTTAATCTGTCTATAGATGAGGGAATGAAATGATAAATTTCACCTCCTCCTCCACTCACAGTGCAAGTCTTATCTAAAGCACGTTTATGTGAAGTCTGATTCCCCTGCTAAGTGTTTCTACTCTCCCACCCAATTTGGCATACAGTGAACAGTGCACAAAATAAATTTAATTGATTTGCACAGGTATTAAAACAGATTATCATCTACACAGATTTGGAAAGGAGACACTGTGTGTTAGCCAAATGGATGATGCAAACTATAATTATTTACAAAAAGTTTCAGAGAGCTGGATATTAGGAGGGAGTAGATCATGTTAGACAGAAAAAAAGAATTTCACATTTATCCATCAAATGACAAAAAAGGTCCAAACTTAACCATGAGACAATTTGTATACCCATGAATGATTGATTTAAAACATCAGTGTGGATATTAAGAAGCAAATTTTCATACAAAGGTAGTTGATTTAGCTATTCCTGAAAACTGAAATGCACCCATTTCCAGCACAGACCAGAACTTGCCATCCGGGCATCAACCACAAATAAACGCCTCGCCCAGAACACAAAAGTGAGCACATATGTGCAGTGCCAGCTAGGTATTTCTGCATAAAATCCATGGCTGCCAACCATTTAGAGGAAAATATTGACATACTGATATATATATGGCTGACAAACATGCAATGCAAATACCACCAAATTGCCACCTTCAGCATTCAATTAATAAGGTAGAACTCTATGAGGGCACGTTAACAGCTATCCCCTCTCTTTGAAGGGTGGTTGCCTTGAATAGTTGAAAATACTGTTACCTGTTCAGCCTGCCCGTCTCCACTGCCTCTGCCCATGCTCCAGTGTGAGATGAGGACGTCAGGACAGCCGTCAGCTCTTGCCACAACTTTGAGCCGACCACAGCATCAGGCAATGCTGGATGGCCAGGGAAGAGCATAAAATCAGGACAGGCATACAGCAATCTCTCACTGCAGTATCCACAATGACCGTACTTTTATATTAAATGAAATTGTGGAATGAAAATGAAAAACCTTGCCTGAAGAAAAAGGAAGCAAGCTGTGAAGATGTCGAGTAAAAGACTCCCTTTTGTGCACAAAAGGGGGAGGTTGTTTTTCCAAGGGCATGGGATGCTTTTACACAACGGGGACTATAGAAACTGCAAAAGAAATTGTATAGCAGTTTGGGGTTTTTTTATCAAATGTCTACGGCAGCCGAATTAAAACATTATTTAATGGAATTAGCTCTGAGATTTGAAGTTCTTTTCTCTTTGTTCCACAGCCCAGGAGACCACTTTTTTTTTATGACTCCCTGATGTATGAAATCACTGTAGCTTCTTTTATACTGCTTCAGGAATAACGAAGGCTGGAAAAATACTTTTCTCGGGTAATAAACTCATACCTGGCCTGAATTTTTTCCCTTCTACACTGAACACACAGTCAAGCAGACTGCTCTCCTTATTCAGCAATGACCAGAGCATAGCTCTGCCCAGTGTTGTTTCAGCTGATTTTGAAAGGTGTGTTTTAAAAGCAAGGTAAATTCAGGGTAACTCTTTCCTGTGAGTCTGGTGCTATTGCACTATTACATTGTAGCTTCACACTAGACCTTGTAACTTCCAGGCTTTGATTAAAAAAAAACAACACGCCTAAGTCTTACTTCTAGGGAACTTTCATACACTTAATGTTAGTTGCTTACGTACTCTGTTGCACAGATGTTTGAGCACACTGTGTTAGCAATAATTATTGGCCTCTGAAAACATGCAAAAAGTATTCAGGAAAGCTTGGGCTTAGTGTTCAAATGCTGACTAATCTAAAATGTTGATTATTCCATGGTACAATAAAAACAGACAACAAAAGAGCAAACACTTCCTAGCAACAGTCTGCAAAATATTAATCAATTCTAGAAAGGAACCAGAATTTATTTCATAGTTAAAGAATTGATTTTATATCTATATGGAATTTTCCATTACTGAAAACCTCAAAGAGCTTTATAAACCGGGACTGAATTTTTTCTCCTGGTTATAGGAAACATGCAGCTGCTGGTTTCAAAACTCTGGTCCAATTTCTAGTAATTGTCTCCCTGGAACAAAGGTCAGTCACTGCTTTTGCAGTGTATCTTCTGAAGTCTCATGTGCAGGTCCAGCGTGGTCCTTTCCCATCCTCTGCCCTAATCCTCCTACCTGCGTATTATTTTCTACATGTTTCCTTCTTTGATAGTGGAATAAAGGAAACCTGATCAAATTTCAAAGGGTGTAATACTGAATGTATGAACAAAAAGAATAAATGAAGATTGATTGTGGCCAACCCAGATTTTATCAGAGATGTTAGTGGTATTAGTATTAGAAGTCAGTGAAACAATAATAATAGTAAAATCTTGTCAAATAAAATCTTACAGTGAAATTAAATGTTTCCACTGTAACTGGAAAATAACATATTATGTAATACCACAACTTTGAAAACAATGTCATACAACCTTTGGTTGCTTCAGTTTTAAAGTATTTATTTATGGTACTCACCACTGAACTATTCTTATCACCATTTTTAAGATAGCAGTTATTTCCAAAATAGTCCTTCTTCTGTAGTTTTGTATTTTTGTTTGTTTCATTTTAGGTTTCTACTTTTATTATGCCTAAAGTGCAAGTGCAGCTTTGACAGGGCAAAGTAATCACATCAGATGCAGAACTGATCTAGCCTAATGATGACAAATGCTCCACAACTGAAAAGCATACTCCTTTCCTCCTGGGAAACCTAAAACCTCCTGGGAAACCTAAAACCCACAGAGGTGTTGCTGCAGGTAAATATGTCTCAAAGGTTTTTCACTTTCACTGTTCACTGATCTGTTTGCTGTTACCAAAAGAAGATACCATAGGAGAGAATTTAAAGTTTTTTTTTTTGAGACCGGGCAACACAGAACTGGCCTGATTTTGTTTTTATGAAATTACTTGGCACTGAAGATCTCTAAATAAATATAAAGTCATTCACAATCAAACAGGCAAGCAAGAAATGACAAGCATTTGACAGTGTTCAAAATACTTTGAGGTATTTTTAGCATATTTCTGAGTCGTATTAGCTTAACCTGTAATAGAATATAAATGAGCCCATATGGCAGAGATGTAATTATGTTCCATGTGAGAAATCCCTGTGGTAGATTTGGGGAAAAAAACCTCACCACATGTGCCTTCTGGAGGGCACGATTTACACATGATTACCTACTCATTTGCATTGAGAAGAATATGAAGTAACACAATGCTAACAACACAGTAATGAAAAGGGCAAGCAAAGACTCCAGATCCCTGGGGGTACTGATCCCTCTGACTGACATCCAGTTAGGAGCAGGGAATTTGTCCCTTTAGGGAGTACTTTTTATGAAGTGATCTTTGATTATGTGGGCACAGTAATCACGAGTCTTAATTATTATTACTGTGAGAGAATGGGCTACAAATCTCCAGGGAACGTCTCTGTCACAGATACTTTGCTGGCGAATGCTGAAAATGAGTGTTTTCCCAAGAATCATTTTCATTCCAACCTGATATTTAGCTGAAGTTTCTTTGACTACTAGTCATGAAACATTAAATATAGATTAGAGGCAGAGAGATGTTGAAAGTTAAAATTCACCGGAGGTGCACACCCGTGCACTTGAGAGACAGCCCCAAATGTCGTCCAGATGTTGTAGCAACAAGGCTGAGGGTTCCCAAGCTGCGGCGCAGCCACAACAGAGGAGAAAGTGGATGTTTAGCATTCCACCAGCCTTCTGTTTAGTTTACTCGTAGTGTATTCATTTAGCAGAAAGTCCTAACGGCCTGTTAGCGGTAGATGTTACCAAGTGTACACTACCCTGAAAGAATGAAGAAATTCTTTTATAGTAATAAAGGGAGTAATTCAAAGCATGTAATTGATTTTCCACGTTTTCGTACTGTGATAAGACTAAGCTTTAGCAGTAGATACATGTGTTTGCAGTTTTGTCAATGTTCTTCAATGAATAAAAAAAATAAAAAGGAACCTATAACTTATTGGTTAGATCGCTAACATGCACTGGGCAATTCAGTGGCCATTGAAGCACTTGCCAAAAGTATGTCATCTTCTAAACAGACTCAGAGGTGGTATAGATTGTTTTTTGCCACGGGACATGTTTTTGTGATTATCTAAAATCATTCTTTTCCAGGAGGAACACAACAGAAGAACATCAAGGCTTTCTTTACAAGCTGTTGTCATGTTCATGTTCTGTCCTCCTTTACCTCTTCCATCCTTTTCACTCCAGAGGGACAGAGTGGTGGCAGGACAGGGCTTTGCTCACCCTTGCAGCACTTCCCTCTGCCTGCTGAACAGTGCAGCTCCTGACAGTCACAGTGCTGCCCCCAGTCTTTGCACCAATTGTTAGGGTGCTCTCTCAGACTACCCATAAGTCCCTCTGATGATGCCCACCTGAAGAACCTGGTGCAGAACCACCTAAGCTATTTCCAAATGCCAGGCAATGCACTCACTGCACGATATCTGGAGAAGGCTCAGGTGAACTCCTTCAGCTGTTATTGACAGATAGAGTTTAAGCCCAGAAGTAACATTTAGAATTATTTAACCTGGTCTTTTGCCTCAAATAAGCCATAGAATTGTATCAGTAATAGCTGTATCAAATCTTTTGGGAAGATACCTCATCTGGATTTAAAGGCTCCAATTGACAGAGCTTCCACTGAAACCTTTGGATGTTTCTCTCATTCAGCAGTTTTACTGTTAAAAGTGTGTGCGTGTCAAAATTCACCAGTGGATTTCATAAAGGTTTTTGGGTTGTCCTGAGTGAGATAAGAAAGAAAACAGCACAGAGTGCAAGGGTCGGACTAAAGAGCCAAGCACCAAGCACTAATATTTTGGAAACAGATCACCCACCTGTCCTCTGACACTTTACAATTTCAGTCTTTTTCCCATCTTGCATTATGAGAAATCTAAGATGCTTAGTAGTTCCTTACTGAAAAAAAAGACAAGGCACATCCTCAGAATGACCTATTTACCAGGATACACAGGGGAGATACAGAAAATGTGAGGCCTGCTCCTGCTCTCTCATCCTTAGAGCAGACATGTAGACCCAGACTTTAAGTCTCACTGGTCACACTAAGCCCCTAAATGCAGACTCAGACTCCTGTTGCATTTCAGTGAATACTTGCAGAGAGTGATACAGCCCAAGATGGTGACACTCATCGGGACCCACCACAGAATGACAAAGTTTCCAGTGGCTGAGGTAGTTACGGTGGAGATGAAATCAGAGGTTCATGTCCCCACATGTCACGTGCGCCAATTCTCCTGTTAGAAGACTTGCCAAAATGAGAAAGAAACAGTTTGGAGGGATGCCTACCCACAGCCAGGAGGGAAGAGGGAGTTTGCAGCATGGGGGTAAGGAAAGCATCCTCTGGCATGGCGAGGAGTTGGCAAGGTTGACTGAGAATCAAACGGAGAAACAGTAGGGCAGGGGGGAAAAAAGCCCTCAAAGACTAGAAACAAGTTGGTTCATGTTTACTCCCTTGGGATAGCACAGAGCATCCCCCCCAGGAGATGACTTCATAGGTTTGAAACCAGGTAAGCGAGCTTCAGAGAATAGGAAATGGGGATACAAGAACCTCTAAACTGAAGTCTAAAGGTTTGGGGTTGACAAATAATGGGAGTAACTAGCTAAGTTTGTCACCATCTCGCTACCATTGGGTGCCAGATAGCAGTAGATGATGATCTTGTATGGCTTCATCATGGATAAACATGTAGCAGAGCTCAGCATTTGAACACAAGCAGATGCTTCTGGTTACTGTTTGGAGGTAGAGGGAAGAGGACAGAAGAAGCAAGGAGCTCTTCTGGGTCTCCATGGGCAGGAACAAAGGGTAGACTTTGTCAGTGCACACCATGGTGGGTGATGCATTTGGGGTGTCATGCTCTTCTGGAACAAAGGCTTTTAAAACACATGAAGTACATTGAATGGCTGCTCCCTCTTCCATAGGAACCAGTGTATTTGTAGAGCCACAACGCTTTTCTTTTACAGAATAGTAGAACTAAAAAGGTAAAATATGTGTGAATTCATTCTGCTATTTAATCTGGCAGCCCTGGAAGAAACAGAAATACAAGCAAATCCCCCAATATTTGGTCCATCCCTTTTCCATACGTGCCACCTCCTTTTCAAAAGCTACGCACAGGGAAAAAGATGAAGGAATGCAGTTACCTTCCCTGGGGATTAGCAGAGCCATTTGCAGTGCCCACCCTAGGCACTGCTGTTTGCATCGATTTACTACCAGTAGCTGAACTCAATGCCTCAGTTCCAGCTCTTGGCAAACAGTTGTGCAAAGCGTAAAAAAATTCCATGGACCACGCAAGGCTCCTGTCATGGGAGCAATGAGAATCAAGGGTACCCAGGTACAAATACAACCAAACTCTTGATAATCTTAGGTCTTGCTGTTTCCTATCCTCGGTGTGCACTTAAGAACTCCAGACAGAGCCCTCATGCAACAACACTGCTCAATAGTCAGCAGATTTATTTCGACTGCTTCCTAACCTTTTTTTTGTTTTGTTTTGCTGTAGTTTGGAGTATAATTTAAAAAAAAAAAAAAGAGAGAGAGAGAAAGAAAAAAGGGAAAAGATACAGGAACTGTTTGTGCTTCACTGCAAATGCCGCTGATGTAATTCTCTTTGAAGTGAGAAGCAAAGCTCCTTTGGAAGTTAATGAGAACAGGATCAGGCCCTCCACACTGAACTTGTGTTGAGAGCAGATAAAATCTCAAATTATTCGAGCCAAGCATGTTATTTGTGCAACATGGGCAGGCTGAGTCAATCTCCGAATATTTTTAATGGGTGTCAACATGAAGTGTTAATTCCACAAGTTATGTTGTTTTGCAGTATGCCTGCGCCTGCTCTTCAGGCTGCCTTTATGGATGGTACACATCCTCTCGCTGTCTGTGAAAAAATTCTATTTCCAGAACTACTGTGAGGAAAAAAAAAGTTCTGGAAAGTATAAAATGAGACTTTTACAAAGAACTAGGAAAACAAATTACAGTAGAAATACCTGCTAGACATTCAGAATGTCAGCATGCATGGAAGTAGCCCCATTTCAGATACATTCCAACCTTTTTTTTAAAAAAAACAAGGGTCCTAAATCAAAACAAGTATTCCGTAACTGATCATTTTTGAGAAACTAATCTACTAATCTTGATCTATTTCTTTTTGACAAAACAGAGGAGTGAGGTACTGAAGTAACAGTTGCTTAGATAACATCTGCCCCTGGATAGTATGTATATACTCTTAATAAACAGGATCAGAAAAATACTGAAGCCTGATGAAATGAACTAAGTGCTATGAACAGCTTTTGAATGAGAAATTTTTCTTTTTAACTTTTCCTTTTTATGTCCCCGGGATCTCCATGCACTTCCTACTGAATCTTGAAGCCAAGATGAAATTATAGCCCTCCCGAGGCCAACAAGAGGCTGGCTATCGCCTTCAGCAGAACCAGGATTTTACTCTTAGTGTACAAGTATTCTGAGAAACACTGGGCCCAACTGCCCACTTCTATGGAAAAAGTCAGCTGGAAACATAGCAAAGCCTACCACACAATTTCCTTCTCAATCTCCCCTGACGGGAGATATTTTAATCTTGGAGTGGAAAACAGGATCCAGGGAAAATTGGTGGGAACCCTGTGGTTCCTCTCTCTCTCCTAGAGAGAGCTGGCTCTGGTTGTGCTCCCCACCTTGCGCTGTTCCCCAGCTCACCACCACCCACGGCCCCAGCTTTGCATCCCACTCTGCTTGTCCCTCTTCCATGAAGCAATGAAGAGGGTTTTGTCTTGCTGTGATTCAGAAACGCCCAGACAAAAGCCTTTTCTCTGCCTTCATCTTCCGTGACTCTGGGACATATGCTGGAGAACCTGCCCAGAGTTTCTACATCCTCTGGGAAGCCATCCCCTTCCCACATCTGAGATATGGTAGTATTCAGATACCCTTGCCAGGAGAGGCACCAATCCTGCATGGCCATATTTCCCAGTTCATCATTTCAAAGTGATCTGTGCAGACAATCATCTCCTACTGCCTTTTCTCTAGCAGTCTCTTCTCCTCCTCCTGCATCTCCGAACTCTCCTTGCTCACACACCACAGCCACCTGCCTTCCCAGGCCCCCATTTCCATCTCTCTCTTCACTGTGTTCTCAGCACCAATGGACACCAGCCCCAGCACAATGCCAAGGGTGCCTGGTCGAGCAGTGTTTGTCACAGTGGTCTCCATTTGGGCTGAGGGCTGGTACGCTCCACCACTCAGGAACTACAAATCTTTGCCTTTGTGTCAGGAAGCAGAGACTATGCTCAGACACCATGTTACAGCCATCCCAGCCATCTGACCAGGAATTGGTCAGATCTCATTTTCCTACATTTACAGCTGAACACCATCTCATTCCATTAATTTCAGTAACAGTGAAGCACCCAGTCCTACAAAATACTAACTCTTTACGCATGTTGACAAATTCTCTTTCACCTTCCTCAGAAAAAAAGAATTTTTATTTTGTTTTAATTACTTGCAGTCTTTTAACAGAAGGCTTCATGCTAAGAATTGACTAATTCCCCTCTCTGTTGACAAATAAAACTGAAGCTTTCACCATTATAGACAAAGTATTGAAAAGTTAACACAAGTCATAGTGAAATCTGACTTTATCCTGCAACATTTTTCACTTACATAAATATTCTGAGAAGCTCACCTTGAGGTTTTGTGTTGGCTTTATTATTATTATTATTTTAATGTATTTCCTCTGTAGCTGCATTTATACACAAGCAGGCTATAAATGAAACACTCATTTTTCTGAAGGCAATTGTGAAGGTGCATTTGCACCCTTTTCTTCTCAATTTCAGATAGAGTCAATTTATCATAATGCACAGCAATACTTGAACAAGTGGAAAATCTATATCTGTTCACACTATACTCTCAGTATTAACTCCAGATCAGCTCCTTGGGGATAGTATTTGTGCTTGTATTTAACACTAAAATGTCATAAAGAAGCTGTCAAACAACTTGAGATTAAGTCACTTCTCTGTTTGGGCAGCAATCATTTTGTGATGAACACGATGAATACTGCAAAATGAATCCTCAAGAATAAACTGGGATCTGAATGAGTTCTATTCTGGCAATGGTTAGAGCAAGGCAACTTCCGCTGAGGTTATCCGAGAGGGCATGGACAAGCGAGCAACAGAATACAAGCCACAGAAGATCGGCCAGGGATGTTGCAATGGCACATACTGCCCATAACTTCCTCCATAAAATGCAGGGATTAAGAGCAGCCAAAAGAGCCTCCACCCTGGGTGGGTGGAGGAAAAGCAAAGGAGCGAGCACATTGTTTGGGCAGCCAGGAAAATGAGCCAAATCAGCACAGCCCCAGCAGTGCTGCTGCCAGCAGGACATCAGGGGAGCCCGTGGAAGATTACAGACGTTAGCTCTGAGGGAGGTGATAGTCCAGCACCCAAGATACTGCAGCAGATGTTGAATCAGTGGTGAGAAACATGCCAGGGGGGACCGACATGCTCTTGTCTTGCTCAAATGAGCTGCACACTCTTATGGCTATCAGTCCTGTCCTTAATTTCTGTAGTACTCTGAGCATGGTAGTAGAAGTCAGACAAGTTACCACTAACAAAGTAATAGTAATTGACATGAACAAGTCAATAGAACAAGTCATACGGCACCAGTGACTCATACTGTTAGTATCACTTAAACACAGGAATGAGATTAACACTGAGTCACAGAATGTAAAACAGTTATAAAATATCTGAATTATAGATACAAGAAAACAGCATCAAGACATCCCATCTGAGGGATGCAGGCCACTTTTTTTTGGTGATCTTTGTCATCAAACTGTCTCATGGTCAATGACCTTTAAATTTGTGCTGCAGTAAGAAATTCATACAAGACAAGTTATATCAGAACTAGACAAAAATACTGTTCTCCCTCACCCAAAGGGAACCTGGTGATACTGCAATATGGGCAAGTTCCACCTACTGTGCTGCACTGTTGACATACAGTAGCCTTAGATGTTAGCCTAAGCTAACACCTTATTAAACGCTGCAAACCATTAATAACGTAACTACCCAAAAGACAGCTAATTACAAATAAAAATCTATCACTTCAACATTCTTGAAGAAGTTATCTCTAAGACAATTCATCAAAAATACTTTTCATGGTGTCTGGCACAAGCTTCCCAATGGAGTGTGTTTACACCAGAGTTCAATGGTTATTGCCAAGTTGGCTTCACCAAGGGCAAATCATGCCTCACAAATTTGGTGGCCTTCTATGATGGAATTACAGCACTGGTGGATAAAGGAAGAGCAACTTATGTCATATACGTGGACTTGTGCAAAGCATTTGACATTGCCCCACACAACATCCTTCTCTCTAAATTGGATCCTTCTCTCTAAACTGGAGACATGGATTTGATGGTTGGTCAGTAGCTCTATGTTCCAATGGAGACCAGTGATGAGCGGCATTCCTTGACGGTTAGTACTGGGGTTGGTGCAGTTTAACATCTTTGTTGGTGATGTGGATTGAGTCATCTTCAACAAGTTTACTGATGACACCAAGCTGCGTGGTGTGGTTAAAACGTTGTAGAGCAAGGATGCCATCCAGAGGGTCCTTGACAGGCTTGAGAAGTGAACCAATGCGAACCTCATGAAGTTCAACAAGACCAAGTTCAAGGTCCTGCACAAGGGTTGGGGCAATTCCAAGCACAAATACAGGCTGGGCAGATTGCAAGCAGACCTGAAAAGGACTTGGGAGTGTTGGTTGATGAGAAGCTCAACGTGACCTGCGAACATGCATTTGCAGCACGGAAAGCCAATATCATCCTGGGCTGCATGGCCAGAAGAAAGAAGTGTGGCCAACAGGCTGAAGGAAGTGATTCTCCTCTTCTACTGTGGTCTTGTGAGACCCACCCTGGAGTCTTGTGTTAGCTCTGGGGCCTCAGGCATAAGGAGGACATGGACCTGTTGCAGCAAGTCCAGAGGAGAATCATGAAGATGATCAGAGGGCTAGAGCACCTTCTCTGTGAAGGCAGTTTGAGAGAGTTCAGGCTGATCAATCTGAAGAAGAGAAGGCTCTGGGGACACCTTCTATAGAGGCCTTCTAGTATCTAAAGGGAGCCTACGGGAAAGCTGGAGAGGGACTTTTTACAAGGGCATGTATTGATAGGACAAGGGGTAATGGCTTTAAGCTGAAAGAGAGTGTATTCAGATTAGATGCAAGTAAGTTCTTCACTGTGAGAGTGGTGAGACACTGGAATGGGTTGCCCAGAGAAGTTGTGGATGTCCCCTCCCTGGAAGTGTTCAAGGCCATGTTAGACAGGACTTTGAGCAACCTGTTCTAGTGGGAGGTGTCCCTACCCATGGTGGAAGGCTTGGAACTAGATGATCTTTAAGGTCCCTTCCAAACCAAACCATCCTGTGATTCTACAATAAGTTTCTGCTTTAGTGCATTTCAGTCACGTCCAATACTTTTACACACTGAAACAAAGCCTTGGGATACTTGGACAAGGCTTGTGCGGTCTCAACCCAGCAGCATTTCATGTGAGGTCAGTGACTGAATGTGGGTCTTCATTAAGCGTTGTCTGAGTAGAATACTAGAGTTTATTTATTCAGCCTCAAGATAAGCAACTTAATGCTGATGATTTGAATGCAAACAAGGGCAAGACCTCATGCCTAGAACATTCTCTGATGTGGTTACACTGGATGTTTAGACTAAACACAAGTTGAGATTTGAAACACAGTTGTCATGGCCTACAAAATCAGCATGTTTTCTTAGAGCATTTAAAATTTTTAAAAGCATTGCATACAACTGAACTATCAAAGTGGTATTGCTTTTATCTGGAAAATGTTGCACTTGCAATTATATAATGCTTACTAAGGTCCATTCAGCTAATTCACTGAAATCTCTCCCATATGACAGAAACGATATTTGCTTCTCCATTTAGTGACCTCAGATGACTAAGTAAATATACAGAGAATTTCAGTTGGCAAGTAAATGCAGTTACCCCTTTCTCTTTTCTGCTTTAATACTGTCACTGGGCTACTCTCAAATGAGTATGGGGCTCAAAATGCTTGCAATGTGTCCAGGACCTAACCCTGGCATGCCTAGTTTGTCCTTCAGCAGCTATTTCACATCTTAAAATGCTTGGAGACTTCTAAAAACTGAACAGTGAAAAGCAAAGCCTCAGCATTAAGTCACCAAGCCTTGCTTCCTAAACCAGCTAAACTATTTATAAAATTATAGTACTGCTATTTTAAAACTGATCAGGAGCTTCAGAACAAAGTGTTTTTCTAATGACACTTCTGTGCTGTAAACACACAAGCAGCACGGGGTTCAGTCCAAAGCAAGAATAACAAAGTTCCCTTTCTCCATATGAGTGTGAATCATTGTCTAAGCCTTCCAGCTCAACTGATGAACAACAGAAGCAAGAGATTACAAACATGAGAAGCTCCCACAGCTGTGGACCTGAGAGCAACCCTCACTTCTAATGGGACCAAGCAGCTAAAGGACTTGCATTTCTAAATCGCCATTTGAATTCAGAATCCATATGACCCTTTCACTCTGCTTAACATGCAGACCAATAATGCTCTGGGTTCAAATAGCGCAAATGACAACTAATAGAAATCTAAGAGAATTAAAAAAAGGGGGGGGGGGGGGGGGGGGTGTCTGATATTCAGAACTGATTTTGCAGAGTATTGCTGCACAGCCCTGCAGTACCGTAATTGGAAACATCAAATATAATGCAATTCCAGTGTTTGAGCACTAGAGGGTCAATTTGTGATGAAAACAGAGCCTTACCTCAGTTTCCTTACTTTTATGGGCAAGCATTTAACCTCTTGCTTTCCACCTCTTTAGCTGTCATGTTTTTCTAGTTGAAGTTCTTCCCGAGGCCATGCAGCACTGGGATGGAGGAGTTAACTCACACAGATGCGACTTTTGCAAGACTATCCTCAATAATTTTAAACTATGTGTCACACCAAACCCACAGTCGCTTTCTCTGGTCAGCAGTAGGGTGCACACCTCTTTCAAAGGATCATCATGTTGGGCTGGAAATTGTCTCTTGTGACCAGGAGTGGCAAAAAAATGAAGAGGTACTAGCCCATAGCCCATTTTTAAAAAAAAACTCGTCCTGTACATATAAAGCAGCTTAATTAGCATCCCTTTGAATAATAAAAAAAAAGGCAAATATCATCCATTTAAGTGAAAGTGATCCTCAACACCACCCGTAACTGTACTTGTACCCAACAACAGGCACTGGGATGGCAGCGAATGTGGGCATCACCCACAGGGCAGAATTTGGGCCCACCAGATTGCAGCATTGCCACTCAATTAAAAAATGCCAACACTTCTAAAAACACATGCATATCCAGAAATTTGGGGCATTACTATATGAACAAACCAGAACTCCTTCTCCTTCCCAATAGGATTTGTTATGGAAACAGCATATAATTTCATTTCAATATCACAAATTTGCCACTACATTACAGAACATTACTGTTACTGAAGGATGAGCAGTAAATCAGCATCCCCAGCTCTCCAGGCTACAGCCCTTTTCAGGGGAACGGTGATTCCGAGTGCCCCTTCATTTCAGGCTACAAATGTATCCCATGAGAGAAAGGAATGCCTTACACAAGTATTTGCAGCCCAACGAACTTTGTTATACCACAGTTTCGGTCTTCCATCCTCCTTGACAGGGCCAAGAGAACTGAGCAACGCTGCTTCTCTGTATACAGTGACGCTTTCTCCGGTAAACATGGTACATCAATCATACAGCCTGTGCTGAATAAAAATCCTATCTGAATTCCCTGCAGCAACAGATAGATTTGGTTTTAACAGTGAAGTAAAACATGAATATGTTGCATGACTGCAACATATCCATGCAAGAGATACCTCTGTGTCATATTGATAAAGAATCCCAAATACTAGTACATGTTGACAAACAGAAGTATAAAAAGGCAGGTAGGTCATACAGATAGCACCACAGCATTCACTTATGACTGTGACATTTGCAAATTACTGTCCTAAGAAAGTTCACAAAAATTAGCAAACAAAAAGCAGGGCATTGTTCTTTTGAATGATTTTTAAGTTATCATGTTGTGCTCTCTAGTACATTTATTAAAATAATCATGACTGAACACGGAGCTTCAGTTCTGCAATCTATGAAAAAAAACCAACAAAGAACTGAAGGGGATTCATATCTGTTTCAAATAACGAATTGCAAATATTAACATTTTACTTTGTGTAGAAACAACAATTCCATCATTCACCTTTGAAAACTATTTTTTTAAAAACTGTCCTCCCATCTCTAGCATAAATACAAAGTCTCTACTACGAATAAATGTGTTCTTCCACACATAATCACATACATTCAGCTGCAAGAAAACAGATCAGTCAAAATGGCTCAAATGTAATTATACACTGACTAAAAAGAATTCCACTGCAACTGAAATTGAATGGCTTGTACTTTAGGTCATTAGCTTGAGTGCTGACCAATACAATTTTAAATGCTAAAATATTAAAAAAAAAAAAGGCAGGGGGGGAGGAGAGGCTTGAGAAAACTGCAAAATATCAGAGAAAGTAGGAACTGTATTTATGTAAAACAAATTTTAAAATAACAAAAAAAAAGCTGCCTTCTTGTGTCACCTCTTTAAGAGAACTTTTGTTAAGTCTCCCTTACTTCTTTATGGCTCTTTATGCATCACAATTTGAAAAAAGTAACAGAACCAAAAATAATTTTTATCTTCCTCCAGACCTACAGAATGAAATGCTGTACTAGCTTGTAACACTGGAAATCAGAAATCAGGTCTCATAATTAGCCACTCTTTCCTAACAAAACTATGTTTACAGAATGGCACTTTGAACAATGAACCAGAGAAGAAAAGGAAAAAAAAAAGGATGTGCTGTGAGAATGCATGTACTTTCCATAAAGCTGAAATGCTCCCTTTAACTCTGGATTAACTAATCATTCCAAATTCAGGAAAACAAAACTATTTTACTCATTAAAATATTCTGACAATATTGCAACATAGGCTGGGTGTCATTTTGAGCAGTGATAAAATCTTTTTTTTTAATTTTATTTTAATAGGAATGGGAGAAGAAAGGCTAAGTTGAGAGAATCCTTTTCTTTACCAAAAAAAAAGAAAAAAGAAGAACTGGCGAGCTTCTTTCTTCTCCTGCCATATAGTAGATCTCTTCTTGGATTTCACACCAACAGTCATACCCTGTCAGAGATCTTGAACAGTTTACATTACTTCTTTTGAAGGATTAATCTAGAGATAAAAAACAAAATGCACAATGAATTCCTACACTGAATTCCAGCTTGTTACTGTGAACTCAACATAAGAAAAAAGGAATCCCACACATCCTGTAGTATATGCAGTGCTTTCACGTAGTATTTGAGTTAGTCAGAGGAATATGTAAAGGGACAAGATAGTTTTGTACAAAACCTCAATTTATTTCAGAGAAATTAAAAATATGGTATTTAATATATATAAATTTCTATTCCTCTATAAATATAGATGATCTTGTGATAATGAACAGAAATAAATGCATACCAAATTCAAATAATTTTGCATTTCAGGGTATGGTAGCCATAGATAATGTTTATGAACCTAAATACAGGCATTTGTAATATTAAAAAAAAGTTTAAAACAATACAATCAGGAGAGAGGCATTCTGCTGTTTTTCATACAGAGGACTAAATATTCAAACACGTGTTGAAAATCACATTTTCATTTTTAACCCTCTTTTTTTTGTGTTAAGAGGCACAATCTCACGCACTCAGGAGCACACAAGGTAGCAGCTATACTGCACACATGGTACCTTATCTTTGCAGTACACAACGTTATTACTGCATCGAGAAAAAAAGAAGATGGAAAAAAAAAAAAGACAGCAGAGGCTCTTTCAGGTCTCGCATCCCACCAGAGTGTTTAAACATTCTGGTTTTCTGTTTTCCCTTCCTTTGTATTTATTACTGGCAAAAATCATCACACCCTCACAACACGTAACGAATTAAATTGTCAATGAATTAAAGTTCAGGGGAACGGCAATGGCTCCAGTTTCCCAAACGAAGAGCCAGCGTATGGATATAATTAAGGAGAGGGGAGGCAAAAAAAAAAAATACTCTGAATGCTCCGTTTTCTTCTGATGAAGCTCTTTTGACCGAGCCTGTATTTCCTGCTCTCGCCGGCCCGGCCCGCAGCCGCCCCGAGAGGGGGCCCGGGGCAGGAGCCGGCGGGAGCCCCGGCCCCGCTCACGCCTCCCCGCCGCCGGGTGTGCTCTAGAAAAACGGCACACACACACACAAAAAAAAAAAAAAAAAAAAAAAAAAAAGCAAGTTCGGAATATCTACGTCCTCAACCACCTCCTCTGCCGTCGGACGTGCTACAGGTGCAGACGGCGTTAAACCTCAACTCCGACAACGAAACAAGCCAACTCTTCTTAAAACTATGCGGTGCGTTTAAATAAATTGTATAAAATTGGCCGAAGGCAGCCACCAGCCCCCTCCACCCCACCCCACCCCCCCCCCCCCCCCCCCCGCCAGCTCCCGGCACCGCGGAGCGGCTCTCCCTCCGGAGCAAGGCCGGGCACAGCTCCGGGCAGGGCTGGCTCTTGCCCCCCGCTCCCCGCACACACAAAAGGCCTGGCGGGTCCCCCAGCGGCGCTCGGCTCCGTCGCGGCCCTCCCCGCGCTGCGGCAGGACGGCTGGCTGTCTCTCGTATCCTCACCCGAGTGGGGCCAAGCGCGGGTCTGTCCTCCCCACCTCGGGGTCGAGGCGGGAAGCGCCGCTTCCCCCCCAAACCCACCGCCACCGCCACATTCCTCCGGCGGGCCGGGGCCTGGGCCCAGCCCGCCTCGGGAGGCGCCGCGGCCTCGCTCCGGGGCCGGCTGCTCACCCACTGCAACTCCCAGCATTGTGAAACCTTGGCGGGGGTAAAGAAGGGGGTTTGGTTTGGTTTCTCTTACCGGCAGTTTTACCCACCCTGCCCTACGACATAAAAATTCAACGCCTTTTTTTTTTTTAATTAAAAAAAGAAGGTTGGGGGGGAGAAGGCCGAGGAAGCAAAATCTGCAGACGCGTTAAAAGTGACCTAAATAATTAAAAAAGTGAGATTTTTTTTTTGTAATTTAAATACAAATATACTTACAAAATCTTACAGAGGCTATTTACAACCCTCTCCCCCAACCTGAACAGTGCATTCAGTTCCTACAGGGGACAGCCCAGGAGGAGCAGGGAGGGCAGAGCCGGCACAGGGCTTCCCACTGGGCTCATCCTTTGCTCCCCAACGCCTACGGAAGCGACTCGCGGTCCCCAAAGTTTGCCCAGGCTGGATAAGGAGCCTCTTCTCAAGGCAGAGCCCTGGTCCTTTGACTGCCCACCATCCCCCCGGCCCGGCAGGCAGGGGTCTCAGACAGTGGTCTCGCCCTGCTTGCTGTTAGTGAGCCTGGTGTAAAACTTCCTCCAGGAGTTCAGGGTTTTGCCAGACCAGATCCAGAAGCCCGAGGTGATGCCCACGATTAAGGTCATGAGATACTTGATCATGAAGACAGTGAAGTCGGGGCTCATGGGTGGGTGGTGGCTGCTGTGGTTGTTGGGGCAGGGGATGGCATAACTCTTACAGCTCTGTGCGACCCAGCTCCTCTCCCACTGTTCCCTAAAAGCTTGCTCGTAAAAATAGCAGGCAATGACGATGGTGGCCGGCACCGTGTAGAGGACGCTGAAGATGCCTATCCTCACCATGAGCTTCTCCAGCTTTTCCGTCTTGGTGCCGTCGTGCTTCATGATGGTCCGGATCCTGAAGAGGGACACGAAGCCAGCCAGCAAGAAAGAGGTGCCGATGAACAGGTAGACGAACAAGGGGGCAAGCACGAAGCCCCGCAGGGCGTCCACATTGTTGATGCCCACAAAGCAGACACCGCTGAGGACATCCCCATCCACCTGCCCCAGGGCCAGGATGGTGATGGTCTTGATGGCTGGCACGGCCCAGGCGGCCAGGTGGAAGTACTGGGAGTTGGCCTCAATGGCCTCGTGGCCCCACTTCATGCCAGCGGCCAGGAACCAGGTGAGGGAGAGGATGACCCACCAGATAGAGCTGGCCATGCCGAAGAAATAGAGCATCATGAAGAGGATGGTGCAGCCCTCCCGCTTCGTACCCTGCGCCACGGTGCGGGAGCCGTCCTCAGCGAAGCGCTCGTTGCAGACCACCCTCTCCTCCAGGAGGAAGCCGGCGATGTAGGCCACGGCCACCGCCGTGTAGCAGCCCGAGAGGAAGATGATGGGCCGCTCGGGGTAGCTGAACCGCTTCATGTCCACCAGGTAGGTGAGGACAGTGAAGAGGGTGGAGGCGCAGCAGAGCACCGACCAGATGCCGATCCAGGTGCGGGAGAAGCGCAGCTCCTCGGGCCCGAAGTACATGAGCCCGTAGAGGCGGCTGGGCTCGCAGGGCGCCCCGCAGTCCTTCTCGCCCAGGAAGCGGTAGTTCAGGTAGGAGGGCACCTTCAACGCCCGCGGGCAGGAGAAGCGCCCACGGGCCTCGCCGGGCCCGGAGCCCCCAGGGCCGCCGCCGGGGCCACCACGGTGGGGGTTGCTGGTCCAGCTCTCGGGGCGCAGGGCGGGCGTAGGGGTGCCGCGCTCGGAGGCGTTTTGCCCGACGCAAAGCTCACCGGCCCCGTGCACCGGGAACTTCTCGCAGCGCAGCGTGTCGGGCCACTGGAAGCCGAACTTGTTCATGAGGGCCTCGCAGCCCTGCCGGGCCCGCTCGCAGAGGGAGCGGCAGGGCGGCAGGGCCTGCTCCAGCACGGTGCACACCGGGGCGTACATGGAGCAGAGGAAGAACTTCAGCTCGGCCGAGCACTGCACCTTCACCAGCGGGTAGAACTGGTGCACCTCCAGCCCCGCGTCCTCCTGGTTGGTGTGGCCCAGCAGGTTGGGCATGATGGTCTGGTTGTAGGCGATGTCGGTGCAGAGCGGGATGGAGATGGGCTGGCAGTAGCCGTGGTCCGGGATGGAGATACCCCGCTCGCCGTACTGCGGCGCCGGCGGCTGGCCCCCCGGCCGGCAGCGCCGCCGCCCACAGGAGCAGCAGCAGCGGCGGCGGCAGCCGCGGGCACCGGCCGTAGCCGCCTGCCCGCCGCCCGCCGCCAACTTCCCCGCCGCCGCTCGCCGCCGGCCCGCGCCGCTCGGCCATGCTCAGTCGGTGCCGCCTGCCCAGCCGGGCTCCCGTCGCGCCGCCGCTGATCCTCCCGGCCCGAACTTGCAACTCATGAAGGGAGCGGCGGGCAGGGACGGGGCAGCCCCGGCCGCCACTCGCGCGGCCGCGGCGCGCAGCTCTAGCCCGCACCGGCGGCAGCGCCTGCCGCGCCTCCGCCTCCTTCTCCTTCTCCTCCTACTGCCGCCGCCGCCTCCGCCGCCGCCGCCGCCGCCTGACCATTTGTGCCGGCCCCTCGAGCCCGCGCCCCTCGCCTCGCCGCGCCGCGCCGCGCTCCCTCCGACCGGTTTCCAGGCGCCCCGCAGTCTGCCTTTCACCGGGAGGGAGGAGCCTTGAAACCGACGCCGAACTTTCCTGCGTAAGGGACCGTCTCCCAACGCCTCACCCGGGGGCGGGCGCAGGCGGGCGCGGGGCTGTCCCGCGCCGCGCACAAAGGCGGCGGCGGCGGAGGGGAGGGGGGAGGCGCGGGGAAGGCGGGGGGGGGGCTCGCTGCGGCGGGGGCCCGCGCGGGGCCGGAGGGGGTGGGTGATCGGGGGGCACCGGGGGCAGCGCCTGCTCGGTCGGCACCGCGGGGGGGGGGGGGGGCAGGGGGGGCCGGGCCTGCCGGGCTGGAGGGCAGCGGCTGCACCGCAGAGGCGCGGGGGTGGCGGTGGCGGCTGTCCCGGGGGTGTGTTTGGATTCCCCGGGGATGACGATAGTTAAGGCCATTGATATGCGCACCCCGGCGGGGTCCGGGGCCCGTCAAACTCGGCGTCTCCCCCGACGGGAAGGAAGCTGCGCTCGTTTCGGCTCCATTCACAGCCGGCACGGGTGGGAGGGGGGGATCGATACGTGCTAAACAGCAACGGGCAGGGTTGGAGCGGGGGAGGCCGGTGCTGCTGTCAGGAGTCTGGCGCGGGCGGCCGTGGCCATCGGGGAGCATCTCCGCGGGACAGAAATCGAGACGACCTGGTTATTGTCGTAACTTCGGGCGGGAGCAGCGGCAGTTTTGAAAGCAGAGACCGCGGTGTTCGCGCCTCGCACACGCAGCCGGTGATGTGCGACTGGTCAAAGTTCGCCGACCTCCAGAGACGCTTCAGGTGTCTCGCTGTCACGTTATGGCCAGTGTTTTATGTGCCTTCTCCTCCGATCATGCCGACAGCAGCAGCCTGAGGCACGAAAGTAATCACAACAGGGCTTTCTTCCCCTTCCTCCCTCTGCCCGGTGGGCAGCTATTCCAGCTTAATCCGGGATGAGTGCTGTGTGACTTGCAATTACCCCGGTCAGGTTTTTTAGGTACTCGGGATATTCTGGGAAGGGGGTGGATGGGCATACAGTGACCATTTCTGGTGTCTATAGCCCCGTTGCTTGCGCAGGATGGAGGTCCTGTTGGCTTTTCCGAAATGTGTAGTCTGGAAAAATGATGGGGGATTTACTGTACTTGCTGGAATTCAACAAGAATAATAAACCATGCTCCTGGAGAGGAGGAGGAATAGTAGGAGAATCCTACCACGTTCTCCAAATGTTCAGTAACGAAGCGTCTGCATTGTGTATGTGAACATCCTCATATTTGTCCAATGGTTAATGCTGCTATTCAGAGCAGAACCAGACATGAAACTTCTCTGGCCAGCTGTCTTCCTTCTCTGCAGCATGCTCCCACTCTTTACATGTTATACACTAATGAGCTGCAAAAATCCATTAGGAATAAGACAAGTCCAGCATTTATTTCTAGCTGTCACAGGTGGCAAGGGTTAATAAAAGACATACGTATTTCTTGGATAGCTACAGATGAAGTTTGGACCATACTATTTAGGCCACTTTCTTTCTCCCAGCAGTGCTGTCCCACATTTAAACTAATTAATAGCAAGATCTATGCTGTATAACAACTGCAGGAGCGGGATCATGTTTAGAAATTGCACAACCTTGTGCCTATGTCGATTGCTGATGTCCTCGTTCACTGAGATCTGTCAAGAACTCTCTTCTCAGAGGACCATAGTTCAAAAATCATATGTACAAATTGTATCTTTTTCTGTACCTTCTGCTGAAAAACGTTTGGTTCCTTGCATATCGTATTTACATTTTGAAGCTACAGATTTTCCTCTTCAGTTCTACATCAGTAATTAAAATTTCTAACTCCTTTCTAGCACAAAACCTAATTTCTTTTCAGCCCAAAATGACAGTATTGTTTTCCTGTGCGTCCTAAAACAATTCAACACTGGATCTTTAGATGGGAACAAGTATTATACATGGTCTTTCTCACAGAAAATAAGTGTGAATTTCTAACTAGTCTCTGGAAGCTTCCATGCCTTTCTACCTATGGTCTTCAGACCTGGGGACACATGACACAATCCAGGAAAGTTAATTAAGACACCTAAGTCCATCATCAGTTGGCTGAAGTTCTGTCTGTGCGGGTTTGCATTTGAAATATTTATGAAATACTCAGTTCTCGAGCTGAAAAACACTGAGAAGTTACTGTTCTAAATTGCTGTGTGCAACAAGGCAGAAGGATAGTTCTAGGAGAAGGATCAGTGTGTACAGGACAACGTTTGTACATGCAGGTAATAGCTTTTTTCAGACCAGCTGTTACAGAAGGAAACGCAGACAAATTTCTGGGTTAACAAGCTATTTTTTTGGTTCTGAAGCAGTAAATACCAAAGCTAAATGCAACTTGAGAACATCTACTTAGACCTTAGATAGGGATGTTATCAGTGAGACCAGCTCAGAAAGAAAGTAGAAACAGGAATGAAGGGGGTGTTGTGGGAAGAAGAATGAGGGCTGAGAGCTGGGAAGTTCAGGGAAGTTCTCAGGACTTGCTGGTTTTAACTGTTCAGTTACTTTTCACATAACAGAAGAAAATCCAGTGTGAAAAGAATCTTCCCAGAAGCACTTGTCCTACATTTCAAGAACCCCAAACCACAAAACTCATCATTAGAAGCAGAATTCTCTGTGGTACAAAACACCAGATCAGTTTAAACTGTGCCAGAGCAAGAAATGTAAGATGTGTTGATGCCCATCTGCTACTACAACAGTGAACACCCCCTACACAACGAACACCCCAATTCTCAGTGGGGAGACCAGGATCCTCTGGTCTTACCTCATCCTATGCATGGCTGCTTTCCTGGGAGTTTTGTTGCTGAAAACAACCACTCGGCAGCAGCATGGACTGCCAGAGAGTGTATTCATAGACCAAAAACTGTCGGTGAGGGAGAGTTTCTCACAAAACAGGACATTCTGCCTCTCCTCTTTCAGACTCGATCCTTAAGGGAAACTGCAGTTGTCCCACAGATGGGAGCATGGGAACTAAGTTTCCTAACTCTGCCCAACACCCAAAATGGGGGACTCAGTAGAGATGATGGTCTGATAGTACGTTATAATTTCATCTGCTTCCATCCCCCTCACTTACCTCTCTCCAAGCCAACAGGCTGTAAGGTGATTATCTTTCCTTTTTCCTTTGCTAATAAATGTCACTCTTCCTCCCATCTTTAACATCACTGAAGTCCTGTCTATTCTAAAGCAACTTCTTTCCAGAGCTGGCTTAATTAGTAAGTATCTTAATAAAAGTTAAGCAATTGTTCTTAACTGAAAGCTGCAGCTGGTGTTTCTAACCCAAAGACAAGTTCATATGACCAAAAGTTTGTCTCAGTTTTTCCACCTCTGTGTCTTCGCAGAATCACAGAATCACAGAATGTTAGAGGTTGGAAGGGACCTCAAAGATCATCTAGTCCAACCCCCCTGCCAGAGCAGGATCACCTACGGTAGAGCGCACAGGAACGCGTCCAGGCGGGTTTTGAATGTCTCAAGAGAAGGAGATTCCACAACCTCCCTGGGCAGCCTGTTCCAGTGCTCGGTCACCCTCACAGTAAAAAAGTTTTTCCTCATATTTTTATGGAACCTCCTGTGTTCCAGCTTACATCCATTGCCCCTTGTCTTGTCAGTGGACACCGCTGAAAAGAGCCTGGCTCCATCCTCCTGACATTCCCCCTTGACATATTTATAAACATTAATGAGGTCACCCCTCAGCCTCCTCTTCTCCAAGCTAAAGAGACCCAGCTCCTTCAGCCTTTCCTCATAAGGGAGATGCTCCACTCCCTTCACCATCTTTGTGGCTCTGTGCTGGACTCTTGGTCTTATAAAACACACTACTTCTTCATGTAACCCCAGTACTGCACATCACATCTAAAGGACTATCACTGTGTGTCTGCCTTGTTCTTTTAATGATTCCTTAGGTATCCACCACGGATGACTGTTGGAGAGAGGAGGCTGGACTGGATGCCACCATTGCTTGGGTCAGTACAACAATAATCACGTTCTTACAAGGACAAATACTGTCTTCCTTAAAACACAGGCACTCCTTCCCCCTTCCAGTCAAAAAAAAACAAAAACAAAAACAAAAAATTAGGCATTAAAATAGTATCTTAAAAAGAATTTCAAACAGTGTGCTGATATTACTTGCTAGAGCAGCTGCATGGGGAAATTAGGACTCTAGCAGGTGGGAAGAGAACGGAGCTTGAGCTTTGTCCTCTTCTATTGTTTATAACTCAGTAGTATCCTCACTCTGCTGCTGTCCTCAGGGTTCTGGTATGTACTGGTTTTACTTGTTATGGGGCATGTGGGACACAAATCTTTGGCCAAAAAAAATGAAGCCTCTGAATCTTTAATTTTGAAAAGAAACAAAGTAAAAAGTAGTTCCAGTAGTTTGTTTTCCTCTGTATGACTGGCAGAAATAGGATAGAGTGAATGCTTCCTTTCCACAGCATTTAAGGACAACATATTTCTCTGGAGCAAATTATTTGGCTTGATCTTACGGGTCTGTGTTACATACAGAGAATGCAAATATAAGCACAAACTGTAGTAAGGCCAGTGACCACTGAAATTAATAAAATCTAAACACAGTTGATAACATAAATGTATGTTTGTCCACCAAATTAAAGCTAAAGTTATGCTCAGATAATTAGCTTTTTAGCTGTGTCAAGATTTTGTTATTTAAATGTCAAATAAGGGATTAAGAGTAATCATTATACAGTGGGACAAGTTAAAAGTTTATTTTTGTATCATGTGCATAAATCTTGGCTGATGAGAACATTTGGTATTTGGCGGGGCAAGGGCGTTAGTTCTGAATGGAAAGAAAGGATTCTTGATAGGTGTCCTGGTTTGAGCTAAAAAACCCAATTCTTTTTAGTGATTTTTACTTTCCAGTTTAGTCTCTCCTAAGAGGCTGCACTTTCTGAAGTCAGCAGCATGTTTTTGCAGACAGTGTGTGCTACTGGCAGTGATAACACCTGATGTTTAGTTACTGCCTGGGACTGGGATGCAGAAAGGCTCTTGCTCATACTTACTCCTACAGTGACCAAGGCCACTACTGGCTCTTGTGTGCCACACTGGGGGTGCCGGGTAGTAAGAGGGGCCACAAGGAAGTAAAAGGTGGCACCTCCGGGGGGTAATAGACAGGACAGGTGACCAACGAGAGTATTCCATCCCATATACGTCATATCTAGTATAAATTGAGTGATCACGAGAGTTTCTTTCCTTTTCTGCAGTGGCCGGTGTCCAGGGAGGACTCTGTCCGATCTCCTGCTTTTGATCCAGATCCTGAGTTCCCTTCGTCCAGCTCCCTTTGTCCAACTCCCTGCATCCAGCTCCCGCCGCTGCTGAGCCTGGGGCTTCCCCAGTGCCACCCGCTCTGCAGCACCAGTGGGGCTTTCTAGTGGGGAGTGGGGAATTTGGTTTGATATGGGGCTTATATATAGTTGTATATAGTTCTTTATCATTTCACTATTGTTTCCATTATTGGTTCATTAAAGCTGTTTAAGTTTTTCTTTTCTAACCTGTAAGTCTCTGCCTCGTTCCCTTTTCCTTCTCATTTGGAGGGGGAGAGGGGGCTAGAGAGCATCTGTCTGCGCTTAGTGGCTGGCCCAACCCTAACTCACAACAATAGGTCAGTAGAAAGAGGGGTTCAGGTATGTAATCTGTGATGGGCAACAAAGTGTAGACTAAATTAATGAGGTCTCTTGGAGTGATCCAGGGGTCTTCAGATGAGACAGTACATGTCCACAACTCAGGTGGGTCTCATTTTGGTTTCCCCTGCAGGCAGGACGGTCTTCACGATACACAGATAAAGATTCTTGCTGAAGAAGCAGTATGAAGAGTGCAGATGCAGTGAAATGAAGGAGAGGTGATTACAGGGTCATACATCTCAAGCTGTAAGATGAAATAAGGTAGCCCATACATTGCCATATTAAAGCTACTCTACATTTCTGGTGATAAAATCCTTAATCCATATAGTACACACTCCTTAAACTAAGTTGTTTGACCCTATAAATTGACACAAGTTTACAGACCAAAATTCTGGAGAGAAAGTGTATAGGTGAGGCTCCCATGTAGCTTTTACAGTTGCATGCCAAGATATTTCTCACTTTGCAACATGCCAATGACAGAGCCATCTGCCCCAGGGCCTTGGGCCATAGCATCTCACGGATTTAGCCTTGCCCAGAAGAACAAAATCTTTAAAATTTAAAAGCCTACCTTGGACATTGACTATTTGTTGGAACATCTAGAAGACTCTTGGAAATATGCCTGTGCTGACAAAAATAACAAACACATGCAGTGATTGGCAAAGAAAAACGGTAGGAGCTGAACATGAACCCTAGGCGATGGTGCAGTCAGCAGCCAGAATGCTTTCTGCACTGAAGGGTCTCAAGGCTCTACAGCCAAGTTCTCAGGAAGTCATCTCGCACAGCGGCAGTCGTGATTAACAGGCATTTGACAAGATACCAAGTAATTCTCTTACCATCAGGTGGCCCAGGTCGTCTAACCCTCAAAATTCATCCCACGTTCCTTTATATGTGCCTTTTATTAATTAGCTGTATTAGTCTGTGATTGTCAATTTAGGCAAAAATTGTGCTCTTATTTGTATTTGGGGGTTGTGGGAATACGAGAAATAGAATGTAAATGTAGCTCTAGCCACTGAAGTCAGTGGTAATTTACTCCTGCTGTGTGACACCTATTGTAACCAAAACTCCTACCGTGTAGCACGGGCTAGGAATAAAGAGCAATCTTTGAGTAGCACTCGTGTAAGTCAGCCCCCCATTACAATGATTTTATATGCTTTAAAGAGGCATGAGAAGAAAAGGCATGTGCCGTCAAAGTGGACTGCAAAGAGTCTCTTCCTTCCAATACCCACGGCATTTTTTCCTTAATGCTGTTTATTCAAGATAGATTGAGTATGTGGAGATTTGATTTGGTTTTCTTTTCTGTTCAGAAGAAATGTAGATGATCCCTTGCAAATTAAAGCCGTATGTTGCCGGCCTTCCCCGACATGTTCTGCGCTGGGGTGAAAGGCACAGGGGCTGCAGCCTGGCTGCCGCTGCCAGAAGTTTTCCCGGAGAACAAGAAAAAGTCACAACTCTTAAAAGGGCAATTGCAGATCACAGCTCATTTTGTTCAGAGAGAATGTGAACCTTTTTACTCTCTTTTTGTTTCCCTTTCTTGGGTGAGTCCTTCTACAGTTACATACAGTGCTTGAAAACACAGACTCTCTCTTGTTCTTCAAACACGGAGAGGCTGATTTAAGGGCCTAAGCCTGCAACCCTTACTCCCAAGAGTAGACCTCTGATTTCACAGATACAAGGCAACTAAGTAGAGCTTCACAACGCTGTGATGCAAGGAGAAATTACACGATGAGCTTTTACTTGTGGTCTCACACTGCTTTTGCCATGTTTTAAGTACATTCTTGTTAAAGAAATTGCTTCCCATTTCCACTGATGTAAATGAGATTCAGATCATATTTTCTGCATTAGTATTTCAGGGTACGCAAACTAAAAAGGTATGTGTATGAGGTGTGGGGACACAGGAGAGGAAAGTTGTTTTTCTGTGTATTTTACGTATGCATGTATTTTCAATGAAATGTTATTGAGAAAGTGAGCAGGGTGAGATCAGAGCAGGGAGTAATTCACAGCCTGCAGCTGCCTTTCTCCATGGAATGTGGCTTGGTGCATGTTAAAGGAC
Organism: Trogon surrucura; assembly: GCA_020746105.1. Taxonomy (NCBI): domain Eukaryota; kingdom Metazoa; phylum Chordata; class Aves; order Trogoniformes; family Trogonidae; genus Trogon; species Trogon surrucura. Next base: position 35,679,898 of record CM036622.1, read on the forward strand.
AATCTCAACTTTCACTTTAGAAAAAAAACTTTTTGGCTTTTGCTTTACTTTGAAAAGATAGCCTTAAATATTTAACCAGTGTAAACAGAGGCAAACTGCCCAGCAAGACTGAAAGGAATGCGCCACTAGGATCTGCTTGTAAGCACTTCATCTCCCCTAAATACATTTTTCTTCATATGGGAGGGGCCAGCTCTATTTTGAAGTAAATTCTTTTTAGAAACTTTGGGCTGGTTGTAGGAAAGAAGTTGTCTTAAGGATAGACAGGATTTGTGTTTTAGACCTTCATCCAATTTGCAGCTGACTTTTCTGCTAGAATTTCCCCAGCTCTCTGAGCCCAGCTGCACAGCGACTGCTTGACTCGGCGGCAGCTCTAGGACTATATCAGTTATCCCACATAGGCCCCAGATAAACCATCCCTAACCTGATCCCACAGTCTTCAAGAAGGAGAAAAAGAAGCACTGGAGAAAAATCTCAGTTTGTAGTAGTGAATGTTACCTTAAGGACGACGAAGTGTCATTCCCTGTTGTCACAGGTGGTCAGTCTGTATAGCTCACCTACACAATCACAACGTATAGCCCAACTGCAAAGTGTTCAAGCCTCTCCTTTTCTAGTATCACTGTCAGAATATTAAGCTATTGCACATCTGGACTGTTTTCTTCTGGACTTTGTGATGTCTCTGTTTTCCATAGTGACTAACAAGATTGTGTAATGTTTTCCGGATTTGGATTTATCTGTGGAAAGCCACATATATATGCCATCTGCAGGCATGGTTATTGTAATTCTGTGTACTTTCATATAGTATTGCTGATATTAAGAAAACTGTCACTGAGTTCCCAGCACTGAAGACCAGGAGGACAAACCACGTCATCTCAGTGTCCCAGGTCTTCTTTTCCCTTTGGCTGTCCGCATGCCAAAACCTTGCTTTTGGACATTTCTGTTGCTCTCCCATTTACTACAACTAGACAGACAGACAAAGTTAGTATTTCTGCAAAGCCATTGAGTATTTATATTTGTGTTTTAATTTATATACTTTTTTACAACTGTATGGCTTCTTCCTTGAATATATCATGACTTTTGAAAATGCAGACTCTGATGTAAACACCTGCTTAAAAGTCTGCAATACAGTGCACTGTGCCTACACATGCATCCTTTCAAGTAGGTACGTGATGGCAGCTAAGAGTTGGGGATCTGGATCCTCCTTTTGGCAGAGAAGGGCTAGCAGCAGCTCATCCTAAACTTTGTCTGCACCACTACCACAGCGCACAAAAGGGTTTGCTGAACTGCTTTGGGAGGAACTTTTCCTTCCTTCTTACAGTTGATGTATTTGTGTCTTCCAGGTTGCATGGTGCAAAGGCTTCCCAGTGGCAGCTGATTTGCTGAAACCACAACCTTGAACCCACATCTCTGGGATATGCCAGACAACATTGTTTGAGCCATTAAAAACTGTGACAGAACTGTCACATATAATGCATTAAATAGCGGCAGACTTAAAGAAGCTTCAAATCATAGCAAGCCTAATTCTGAGCCAATGCGGCACTCAGAGTGCCGAGGACAGGATATATCTTAAACCTAATTGGTTTTACCATGTCTACTACGCCACTTCTCTTACGTATTTACTTTTTCTCTTCTTTTGAAATGCATAGCACTAGGGATATGGGGCTTAAAGGCTTGTCTTATTTGGGGAAAAAAAAGTGCCAATATTAAACTAACCCCCTGTGCAGACACTCTTATTTCAGTTTAAAAGTGCCTTTCATGGAGTTAGCACTTGATTCCTTGCTGACAAAAGCTTAATCAATATGAGGCACTCAGCCTGATATAAATTTATCTCCATGATGGTGTTGCACCAATTTCTCTACATGTCTTTGAAAAACCACTTAGTTAAATCAGTTGTTTCTTCAAATCGGCAAGTCCGTACTCATTGGAGATTTGCAGTAGAACATTGTGGCTAGCTGAAAAATGAATCACTTAATGTAAAGAACTCTTTGCCTTTCTATGGTGCCAGCCATTAGTGCTCTGAGAGCTGCTAATATCAATAAACTTAGAGCAGCTTTGCATTTATATTCTTAATCCCCATTTTCTAAAGGCAGGAACTTAAACATGGGGAAACAAAGTGTTTCCAGGGTCAAATAAAGAGTATGTGGTAAAGCTGGAGAGAAAATATAGAGATGTGGTTTCAGAAACAGACAGAAGACTTTTAGTACTCTTGGTCCAGCATCTTTCAGAGACCTTATAAGTCAAAGGTGCTGGTGCCTGTGCTTTCTGGTAATTAGCCCTTTAAAATCAGATTGCCAGAGTTTGACGGATGTATCCCAGAATAACTGGTCTGTAATGTCTCATTTGAGTTTTGTAAACACAAGACTGACTTCTTCTTCTTGAATGCCCTTGTAATAATATCTCCACCTTAGTAAATATTTATTTCTAGTGGTATCCCCCTATATCTATATAGACATTCTAATCTCAAATTTTGAGGCAAAAAGGATATTCTGCCATTTGTTACACCTAGTATATTTTTTCTAGGGATATACATTTTAAATGTTACTCTGTAAGCAGAGCTTTTTAGACTAGAAGGAGGACCACAATGACAGTATTGATGCAGTACTATCATCCATTTCTGGAAAAATGGTTGTGGTTCAAATAACCACTCTGTCTGCTCTGTATTAAAACAAGTTTATTAGTCCAAAGCCCTTTAAATGATGGGTCTGGTCATAAACAAAACCATACATTAGCTCTGTTGGAAAAAATATGACAATGTCAGGTCTGATGAGCTTGAATTGTTCTCAGATCAGGCTGAGGTTTGGATGTAGTGAGTAATGCTATGGTATGATTGAAAAGCAACTGCATTTAAAATAGACCACAGCTGCTGTTTTCACCAGTGAAGTGTTTGCTCACTCTGTTGTTGAGTGACACCGATAAAAGTTACTGAAACTTGAAACCCATTGAAAATGTTTTTAAAGCTGGAAAAACCCCCTCCATCCTTTGCCACAACATCTCATCTTTATACCTTGAGTCCTGTTACTTGGACTTCAGTTACACCAATGGGTTGCCAAAAGCATGGATACTTACAAAATGTTAAGCTACAAAGACCTTAGCTCTGCAGTACAAATGCTGTCTACAATTAAGGCAATTAAAAAGGGAAGCTTGAGGCAGAAGCACTTTAAAAATATTTGCAGACCTATCAAAAGTCTTTCCATGCCCCTGTTCCCAGAGTACCTGGGCACCTCAGCACCTCAAAATCTCTAATACGTTTGTTCTGAAAGATAAAAGTACTGCTCTGTCTTTGTTTTGGAGAGGGAAATCTAATGCAGAAATAGATTAAAATGACCTGTTCAAAGTCAGGTAGGAAGTCTGTGATAGAAAAGGGAATTTAACCTAAAGCTGGCACACAAATTTCTTTTTCCTGAGGCCTGTTTTTCCTCCCAGGAAAGCTTTGGAGGACTGTGAATCACAATTGTTTTAAGGGCCTTGAGGGAGATGATCCCACACTTTCTCCCACTTCCAGGCATTTCTCCCACCCGTGCTGCGTGTAGCAGCACCCGCAGGGCAGCGGAGAGAAAGGGAGCGGTGCACTGCGCTGGCTGAAAGCTTACCAGCAAAACCCACCACACTCCCACTTGCATCAGTTCCCTTCTCCATCTCTTGGCACGGCTGCAGGCAGTCTAGTGTCAGCAGAGGGGAAAGGGAAGGCATCAAGTGAAAAGTGGGAGAGGAGGGGATGGCAACAGACCCAGCTTTGATAGCTGTCAAGCAATTGTGAAGCTGCAGCTTGGACTGCACCTCCACAAAGCAATTTTAATAATTACTTTTTCTGACTTGAAATAAAAAAATCTAAACATAACTGGACCAACTGCTCAGGTGACAAATATGGGGAGAAATCCTTTTTTAATTTTCCAGTTCTGCAGAGGGATCCACCAGGTTGAGGGACCTGGAAGCAGAAAAGACCTTGAGTCACCTTGATGCTGACTCACTCCCGTGAGAAGAGGGGCAACAGGGCTTGAGGTCATCATTTATCACCTCACCCCTACTATGTGTGGCAGGACTCTTTATGATGGATTTATTTAAAGTCATGGTATTAGTCTGTGGCCAGGCTATTGCCTTAAACTGTATTCTCTCATAGTAGCATGCAAGCTTCTTAATATCTATTCTCTTATCTTAAAAGCAGTCAAGATGACAGATGAATGCTCTGACTAAGCATGTTTATTTACTTAACTTGCTTCATCGCCAGTTTCTTTTCCCTACCTCCCTTTTATGCTCTAACTAATAAATGTCTCTCTCAGCATGCCATTGTCAATAGCAATTTAAATTACACATTAGACCGTGGAAGCAGCACACACATTATCACTCAATAGGAAGGGAAACCCCAAGGACAGTGGTGCATAGCAGATTTGCCATCTCTACCAACCTGTGAAGCAGACCACTGTTTCTGAAGGGGCCACACTCTGTTGCTGTGAGGGGTCCACTATCCACCACTGAGAAGCTCTGGACTCGGCATACGGACTTAATTTACAAGACAGGTCAGCCGTGATACATCTACTGTGAGTGGATCTCCCAGTGCCACTAGTCACACTACAGAGCAGGTCTCTTCATGGGAGAGCAGCAGCTCTTGGTCAAGATTAAATGGTGCAGGAGAAGCTAGCTTTTTATTGTGGATAGCAGGTAAAGAGCCCTAACTGCCTCTCGGCAAGTCTGTCCAATGAAGTTGAGACCATGCCACTGACAGACAGATATTTGTTATACTGTGCAGGAAATCCTCCAGAAATAAATGAAGAAAAAGGGCTCAAGGAAAGAAATTTGACCAGAGGCAGATGGTCAGCAATTACGATCAACAACATGAAAACTCAACCGTAGGCTGGGATTGTTATTCTCAGGATTCAAATGTAAACTACATTTAAAAATATTCCGAGTAACTATTGGACAAGGAACTTAGGTAGAGAGTTAATCAATTAGAAACAATATTAAAAAAAATTAACTTTACTGATTAGTGTCTTGGGTACCTTAATTTCTCTGCTGGATGATCATTTATCTGAAGCTGGCCAGAGAAGATTTCACTGGGATTTGACGTGGAAATTTCCTGAGTACACAGCCTTTAGCATGTATCCAAATATTTCTGCTTCTCTCGTACATAGGAGACAGTACTTTGGCTGCTGCTGACAGCACATGCAAAGGAGTTTTACTTAAGTATATAGTTTGCGTTTAAAAGGATCGTCTCCCACTTTTTCTACTTTTCTTGTACTTAACAGCCCAAGAGAACTGGTGATCTTTTAGAAACAAGAAGACAAACCATGAGAAGAGTTGTTTACTACAGAGCTTTTGGCTGAGATAATGGACATGACACATTAAATCAGCCAAAATAACACTTTGTAGAAGTACCTACCAACCTAATCAACAAATTCTCTCTGCATGCACATAGGCATTATTTCACTGTTCTTGGTTTTTCTTTGAAAATTCTCTTTCTCTCTTTTTTAAAACAGTAAAGAACCAAGGAACTCATAATCTCATACTTAGGCTAACAGCTTTTGACCCAAGGAACATAATATGCCTTTATATTTTATCAAGATAAATTCCAGATGTAATTAGTTTTCCCAGACCCAAGTCTTGGCCTGTATTTCTCGTAAGTGGATAATCACCCAATAAAAATAAATAAAAATGTCACCCTTCCAAATTCATATCTGACATTATTCATATCTGACGTTGTTCAGAGACCCCTTTCACATTCGTAGGAGACAGCTGTGCTTTTTCACTGCTGCTCCCTGACCAGTTCTGTGCAGCCTATGTAGTGTCTGTCTCTGAACTCGTCAAGCATAGCTTTCTCATGTTGCTGTGGACTAATGACAAAGAAATTGGGTATGTATTTTAGAAGATCCCCATTTTGTAGCCAGACATCCCATCTTATAACAAGAAAGACTTTATAATATAGACTGGCAGTGCTACATAAATACAGTTTATTTCCGTGCCGTGCTGGATGAGAATATAGATTTGAAGGTCAGAGCATTTAAAGAGTGAAGAAACATCTCCTGCAGGTTCTTGGTTTAAAATTGCTCAAGACAGAGCCTCTTATTGAAGCTTTGTGGTGGGTTGACCCTGGCCGGCCGCCAGGTACCCACACAGCCGCTCACTCACTCCCCCCTTCACTACTGAACAGGGGGAGAAAATATCTCCAAGGGCTCAGGGTTTGAGATAAGGACAGGGAGATCACCCTCATTTACCGTCCCGGGCAAAACAGACTCAGTTTTGGGGAAATTAGGTACATTTATTAAAAGAACTAATCAGAGAGGAGTAGTGAGAAGTGAGAAAGAAACAAATCTTAAACAGAACACCTTCCCCCCATCCCTCCCTTCTTCCCGGGCTTAACATCAATCCCGGTTTCTCCACCTCCTCCCCCTGAGCGGCGCAGGGGGACAGGGAATGGGGGCTGCGGTCAGTTCATCCGACGTTGGTTCCACCGCTTCTTCACTCCGGGGGAGGACTCTTCACTCTTCCCCAGGGCCATTGTGAGGTCCCTCTCACGGGAGACAAGCTTCACGCTCTCTTCTCCGGCGTGAGTTGTCCCACGAAGGGCAATTCATCACAAACTGCCCAACGGGAGACACCTCACGAGGGGCAGCCCACCCCTCGTGAGTCTGAGGCGCAGTCCTTCGGGGGAAACTGCTCCAGCGTGAGCCACCCGCAGCGTCCCAAAAGTCCCACCGGCCAACCTGCTCCAGCGTGGGCATTCCTCTCTTCCACGGGCTACAGGCTCCGGCAGCGACTTGCTCTGATGCGGGCTGCCCACGGGCTACAGTCCTCTTTCAGGCATCCACCCACACGGCGTGGAGTCCTCGGTGGACATCTACGCGGTGATCCTCATGGTGGACTTCTGCACCTCGCCCATGGGCTGCAGGGGGACAACCCGCTTCACCATGGTCTTCACCACGGACCCGGGGGACTCCTTCTGCTCCGGCGCCTGGAGCTCATCCTCCCCCCCCTCTCCTTCTTCACTGACCTTGGTGTCTGCACAGACTCTCACTCCTCCATCTCTGTGCCAGCTGTTATGGCGCAGTTCTTTTTCCCGTTCTTAAATATGTTTTTCACAGAGGCGTTCCTCTGCTATCACCTTACTGATAGGCTCAGCCTTGGCCAGCGGCGGGTCCCTCTTTGTAGCCGGTTGGCATTGGCTCTATCAATCTTGGGGAGCTTCTCGCAGCTTCTTACAGAAGCCACCCTGCAGCTCCCCCCCCGCCGCCGAAATCTGGCCAGGCCAAACCAAAACAAGCTTGTTGTCATAAAGTTCCCAAGAAGAACACTTATCATTTAATTTTTTTTGTGGTCCTGGCATCTATCTACTAGTAGTCAGTGGATGTCCACAGCCATAGCTGGGAGTATGCCCCCACTTCTGGCCTCTGATCTGGACTTTTTTTGCTCTTGCCCGGGGGAGCTGCTAGGCAGGCAAAGCAGTAGGGAGCAGGCAGCACCCCGGGTGATAAAACGTCCCATTTCCATTCTGCTCTATGGGAAATTTTAACAGCTTTGATGTCTAAAGGCATATGCACGCCAGCAGAGAAAACTTCGCATCTCATCCTCTCCCTAGCCAAGAGTAGGTCTTTTTTATTATCTTTCAAGCTGCCTGACAACACAACACATATAAAAATTGGAGCTATCACCATATCTGATCATGAAGTAGCTTACCTGAATGTTGTTATTAAGGCAATTTTGAAGTGCAATAAAAATTGGTAGTTTAATAACTTGCTTTAGAAGGATGCTTGGTGTACTCGAAATAGAGCTCAATGCAATTAATTTGACTAAACAATTCAGAAGAAATTATCATTTTAATGTGAAAACTATAATGGAGGAATTACCACATGACTGCTTCAATTGCCTGGATTCTAAAACACATAAGGGTATTAGGGAGCTGGCATACACCAGAATCCATCATTTGCCTATTGTATGCTTCTGCAATAGAAAGTAGAATTAAGCAAACATATTCTCTGCTATTTAATTAAAGGAATGTATGGTTTTATAGATTATGGTCTTGATAGTGAAACAGAAAGCACAGCTCTGCTGACATACTCATAGCCAAGAAATTGAAACCATTTCCTCCAGGGAATATACTGTGGTACTTGATCCCCTTGGTACTGAGCAGGTAGAATATGCTCTCACAGAATCACAGAATCACAGAATGTTAGAGGTTGGAAGGGACCTCAAAGATCATCTAGTCCAACCCCCCCACCAGAGCAGGACCACCTACAGTAAAACGCACAGGAACGCGTCCAGGCGGCTTTTGAATGTCTCCAAAGAAGGAGATTCCACAACTTCCCTGGGCAGCCTGTTCCAGTGCTCGGTCACCCTCACAGTAAAAAAGTTTTTCCTCATATTTTTATGGAACCTCCTGTGTTCCAGCTTCCACACATTGCCCCTTGTCCTGTCAGTGGATGTTGCTGAAAAGAGCCTGGCTCCATCCTCCTGACATTCCCCCTTGACATATTTATAAACATTAATGAGGTCACCCCTCAGCCTCCTCTTCTCCAAGCTAAAGAGACCCAGCTCCTTCAGCCTTTCCTCATAAGGGAGATGTTCCACTCCCTTCATCATCTTTGTGACTCTGCACTGGACTCTCTCCAGCAGTTCCCTGTCCTTCTTGAACTGAGGGGCCCAGAACTGGACACAATATTCCAGATGCGGCCTCCCCAGGGCAGAGTAGAGGGGCAGGAGGACCTCTCTTGACCTACTTGCTACTCCCCTTCTAATACACCCCAGGATGCCATTGGCCTTCTTGGCCACGAGGGCACATTGCTGGCTCATGGTCATCCTGCTGTCCACCAGAACCCCCAGGTCCCTTTCCCCTGCGCTGCTCTCCAGCAGGGCAGTCCCCAACCTATACTGGCACATGGGGTTACTCTTTCCCAAGTGCAAAACTCTACACTTGCCCTTGTTGAACTTCATAAGATTTCTCCCCGCCGAGCCCTCCAGCCTGTCCAGGTCTCTCTGAATGGCTGCACAGCCTTCTGGTGTGTCAACCACTCCTCCCAATTTCGTATCATCAGCAAACTTGCTGACAACATTCTCTAATCCCTCATCCAGATCATTGATAAATATATTGAAAAGCACCGGCCCCAGCACTGACCCCTGAGGGACCCCACTAGACACAGGCATCCAGCCAGATTCAGCCCCATTGACCACAACTCTCTGGCTTCTTCCCTTCAACCAGTTCCCGACCCACCTCACTACTTGGTCATCCAGACCACACTTCCTCAGTTTCCCTATGAGGATGCTGTGGGAGACGGTGTCTCTTGCAGGGCCACTCTTCAAATTCATCAAGCAATGATGGCACAATGTGTTCTCTCATTTGTGCTTTGCCTCACAGCTCTGCTGTGCTGCTGCATGAGGAATGGAAGGTGTTTGAACTGACCTGGGCAGAAGATACCTGGTTCTGATCAGGCACAGCAGTACCACGAGACTGAACTTGCCAGAGCTTCGTCTTGATTTGGTTCAGAAAGTCTGACTGTTTAATGGCTTTAGACAGTGTGCCAGATAGCAAGAGTGAGTAAAAGAAGCAAAGAAGAATTAGTGAAAAAATGATGATCTCTGAAAGGCTGTTGCAATGAGCATCTGCCTGTAGTTGGATGCCCAGGACTGCAGACAGGTGCCTCAGTTTTTGTGTGTGTGACCACAACATGACTATGGAGTTGCAGACTGTAGGATGCACAGGTTTTTACCATTTCGTACCCCTTTATACAAGCTAACAGGGAGCAGTTACCGTGGATCAGCAGCTGCGCAGTAACCTGTTATGCTCTGGTAGCTGATCTGGGTACACAGTTTCTCCATTCAAATTCAGTTAAGGTCAGAACCACTAGGGAGAAGAGAAAGCAGATAGTGCTGCAAGTGTTTTGCTGTCTGTGTATGCTCAAAACTGTGCTGGCTCACTTTTTGAAACAGCAGCAGCAAGACAGAAACAACAGCTATGGCAGCAGTGATGACAGGAGAGGCAATGGATGCAGCAAGCTCTCATCCAAATGGTTCCTGCTAAACCATGGAGATTCACAGAGCAGATGCGATGGCCTCTGTTGGTCTTCAGGCTCCGTATGACTGCTTGCTGCAGCCAAGAATTTTAAATCTGGTTGCATATGGGATGGTTTTCAGAAGCTGTATCCTTATGTCCCATAAAGACAGAAACTTGATTTGGGGACCATTTTGAAGAAATGAGACCTCAGAAAAACACCACAAATATGGATATATTAGCCATGTATGATAAACTGGGCCTTGGTCCAATAAACTCTATCTTTTTTTTTTAATAAAGTACAAAATATATTGACATCATTGACTTGAAAGGTCATGGTAGATATGTTTTTTGATATATGTTTGCAGACAAAGAAAAGCAAGAAGAGCAGTGAAACAGTCAGAAATGGAAAGCAGCCAAAACCCAGATACTCGGTTGTATAGGAACACAAGAAGGTAGCAGGTAAGCAGCTAAAGGCAATAACTGTACCAGTTTTAGAGAAAGGAAGATCCTGCTGATCCATGTAATTGCAGAAGTTTAACCTTGGTCACTGATGAAAAAAAAAATCATCCTGAATATAATTACTAACAGATTAAGGCCAGTTTCAGAGTAAGTGGAGGGCTAGAAATTGCGTGACCTGACAGCAGACACAAGCTGTGTCAATCAAATGTTCATTCTTGACAACTGATGGGAGGGGAGTAATAAAGATGGGTTAAAGGTTTGGAGGAAAACAACCAACTTGGTTTAAGTAGATACAATATAGGAGGGTATGGATATTGTGGAGCTTCAGGTAACTGTCATTATAAAAGGTGTGTATGAGAATCCTGTAGTACAGTAAGAAATGATAGAAAAAAATCAAGCAATCACCTTCAAGTCAAAGTTTGATTTAGAAATAGGAGATAATTCTATGATTCTACGAAACTGAATGTTGCTGTTAGATGGCTTGTAGGGCGTAATTTTGAAAGATTTATAGCAGAGCTTTTCAGTAAATGTAAATGATATGGCACCACTGGCAAATATGTCTGATTTAATGAAAGCATTATTTGCCACATTGGAAAGATGGTTTTGTAGATTTTAACTTAAAACTAGTTCTAAGACGATGAAAATGTTGCATCTTTGAGACAAAAGAGAGTACATACATACTGTGCTGACATGCAGCATAAGGGGAGTTACAGAGAAGTCCACTCCTACATGTAGTTATTTTCACATCAGCATCTGTCAACTTAGCATCAGTGGTTCAGTAAAGATGAATTAAAACAGTCATGTACATTAGTGGCAACTGCTGCAGAATAGACGATGAGATTATGGATCAATAAGGGTAATGCATCTAATGTCCGTATGTTGGGGTTTTTTTCCAAATGTATTACTTCATGGACTGGAAACAGCTCCAGTAAATAAGATAAAATTGCAAAAGACTGGAGATGGTTGAGAGGAAGCTCTTCAAAAGATTGCAAGTAGAAATGGAAAACATTTGAAAAGAATACAGAGTCAGGAAATCAAGGCAGGGGATTGACTTTAATTAAAAAGATTGTAATGATGGTGATACACCAGGCCACAGCAGTACGTGATACAAGAGAAAAGAAAAATAAATGCATTCAAGCCCTAAAAGCTGATATAAAGTTCATGAATAGACATTACATTAAATTAAACTCTTTTTAATAGTGGAATAATCCCTGAATAGGAATGACCAGCAGTGGCATACTGTTCCCCAGATCTGGAAGAACACTCTGGAACAACCAGAGAGGAAAAGGACCATTTACCTATTTTGGACAATAATTATAATAACTAAGTTTTCTACAGCCCTAAAATCTAGCTCGCTGGCTATAGAAATAGTCAGAAACAATGACTGCCATTAAAAACTTGTAAAAATCCCACAAATTCAGGAGTTTTGCCAAACGAAGAAGTCAGTATAGGTTCACTGTCCTGCGTATTTAGCACACACGCACATACAGCACACGCATTTGCACAGTAAGAAGAGAGAACAGAAAAATCAAATACACAGAAACTGCAGAAATATGATATGCTTGCCAAGACTCAGACACAAATCTACACAGGAGTCTGCTTGTAAGCCAATTCATATTTGAATAATTGAAATGTTATGTAATGAAAATTAAATATATACAATAAAATATGTGTGTATTCACCTTTATGACTAAAGTATTAATACAAAGGTACAATACTGAGACTGTCTAGGAAAACATCTTGTCCTAGAAAATGTAAGAGCTTTGTGTTCAAAGGATTTAGAAAATAAACTCCCTTTCTGTAGAGCCCTGCCCCTTGGGATTTGGCATAAGAAAGAAAAGAGAATTTCTAAGAAATATCGGGTTGTCTTTGCTGGCATATTTTTTACTTTGTTCTGAATGGGAACAGCTTGAGCTCAAAAGGTAAATTTCATTGACTGTAGATTTTACTAAGTGTGAGTTTAGCGGAGAAAGCAAAAGAAAGCAAAGGATGTACTAAATATGACTGCATTTTACAACCCCTTTCTTCTTCTTTTGATAAGCACTTAACACTGAAAGCTGCCAATTCATATTTTTACCATATGTACAGATCGAGAATGTCAGAGGAAATGTGTATGGCAAATTAGGGTGAACTCTGTGGCCTGAATGTTAAATGAGAGGGCAAATTATGCAGGATTTCTCTACTATTTCACTGCTCTCATTTGTGATTTCTTTGGGCAGGGCACCTTTACAAGACTGTCCTGAAGATATTATCATAATGGAATGTTTTGCATAATGGAAAACACAGTCACCTCAGATCTTCTTTTGCATGACAAACCCTTGATTAGAAAAATAATAGGATGGAAATGGAATTTGTATTTATACAGGCAGGCATCAGAGCCAAGGAGAATGGAAGCTGACCTCAATACACTGGAGAACTGACACAGGCAGATGCGAAGCCTCTCTCTTTACAGTAAATTTACCCTAGAAATAGACTAGGAAGCAAGCAGGAGTCATATAAAAGTCTTCCTATGGTGAAAAGTTCCTTATTCATGAGAAAAGTATGTGTAAAATACAAAAGATACCACATATTTTCAAATTATTCATAGCTCCTGTTACACTGTAAGACCCACATTACACCCCTGTGAAAACAAGAATGTTCTGATATTGAACAAAATTTTCTGTTACACATCTGATTCAAGTTTGGCATCTAATAGTCTTCAGGTCTATGGATGTACATTTAGAAAACAGCAGATAAATATACTGGCCTAAATCAGCACAGCCAACCATTTGCATTATTAGGAGCTGGATATTTTTTTCAGAATTGAATACACCCATGCTCCCGTACTCATATGAATTCATGCTCACATCTGCATATGCATTTATAGGATCGTTGCTGGTGTGTACATGTCATCAGTCATGTAAATCCACTAGATTTATTTAATTATTCAGTATTAATAACAAAATTTATTTTGCAAACAGGAATGAAGAAATAAACTCTCTAAAGCGTATAATAATTTGGAAGACCCTGTACCTTCAGAGAAACTCTAAAATCAAGAGGTAGATTTTACTAAGTACATACTGTATATACTTCATACTAATCTATGAACATGTGCTTTCATGTGACTGGGCTTTATGTTCAACTTGGAAGACAACAACATAATTTCATTACTGTCAATGATCCTGAGAGCATGAAACAGTGTCACTTTCTGCCAAGATCATATTGTGCACAGGTCTGACAGTGATTTTGGTTGGTAAGAATTCCAGCACATCTGGTTTACAGGAGAAAACCCTAATACAACTGCTTAAAATGCCTAGCTTAAAATATGCTACCTGTGATGACAAGATAGTGTTGTGCTAGTGGGAGTTGCACATGCTGGGAGAGCATTAGTGCTAATTACAAATGTACTCATGCTTATTTCTACACTTGTCCTGAACTAAAAAGTGGATTGGCCAGTCTTGATACTTGATATAGCTTGGGAAAAGAATTGGTCTATTGCTCTGAGCCACCTCAGCTTAGTCTGATAAGGATAAAAACCTAGCCTGTCTTTGGTTTTCTGATAGCCATTTCCTCCCTGTCTCCCTCACTGTGATTTGTTGAGACAATCTTAGTCTGATCCAAAGGCTCTGAACACCCAGAACTGCCATTAAAAGCAGCAAGGATGGGTGTATCCACCATCTCTCGGAATCAAGCTTATCATTTTTAGCTGTAAATATCTGTATGACTAGAGTTACATGTGTCAGCTTTGAGATAATGTCATGATTTCATTGTGGTCAAAGATCTTGAAAAAGCAAAGCATGGCTGATCTCTGCACAGTGTCTGTTCATAGTATTATCTTAACAGTAAACTCACAACTGAATTGCAGTTTGGCCCTTATCAGTTTTTCCTTCTAGCCACGGATAAAATCATTTCAGCTTGCTCAGGAACAGACCAATCTTAAGTAAGACGCAGCTTTACAGAGAGCTGACAGGAAATACTAACCTTTATTTTTCAGCAAAAGTGCCTTTCCAATGTAAAAAATGACACAAAAGCCATCACAACATTTTATGTACATATACGAACAATGGTGAATGAAATCCATCTTTTCAGTGCCTGAAGAAGCAGATTTAATACTCGAGATTAGTACTGCAAATTGCTTCACCTGGCTTCAAGTCAGCTGTAAATATACTGCTTGATTAGAAGACTAAAAAGATAACTCAAGTTAATGATCATGCATGACATGCCTACTGGGATCCCCTACCTGAACAGCGGTGTAGCTACTTTCTTTGAGGAATATTTTGCAATGTATTAGAGGATGAATTTCCCCTCTTCTTCGACAGCAAGAGCATGCCAGCCAGACAACCCCCTACTAGGAGTGTGAATCCAGAAACACATCCATCCGTGTTCCCAAATGCTGCTTAATTCACATTCTCCAAAGTGCTAGCAGTAAGTTCTGAACTGAGATTGCATTCTTAATGGGCATACTTTTTTCCCCCACTCTGCTTTCCATTAATCGATTACTGTCTCAAAGCTGCACCAAATCCATTTTGACAATAGTTTCATTTGTTAAAGAAAAAAGCATCTATAAAAAACGTTCTGTAAGAAGAGTCTGAGTTGTACCAGCATCTATTCAGTGCATGCTCAGAGGCAGCGATGAGCATGTCCCTGGATTACTCCCATAAACCAAAACAAAGTCACTGTAATGACACCCCTTGCGAATGCAACAGTCATTTTTTCTGCCTTGCCCACTTCCAGTAAACTGATCTTGGATGCCTTTTAGCCAGCTCCAATTTTGGTGTCCCCTTTATCTGACCCAGTGAGAATCACACAAACAAACAAATCCCGTAAGGAAGGCCAGGAAGTTGTGTGAGCTGTTAGGTGGTTATTGTTACTAGGGAAACCACTTCCTTAGTATTCATGTGTTCAGCAGATCTGTCTGGCTGTGTCTCTTCGTCCCAGGCAATGTCATGAAATGAATGGCAACTGGGAGAATAAACCCAAACCAGCACGAAATACACTATGAGTGTCTATAACACTTCAAATGAAAATCTCATTTCAGTAAGTCAACCCTAGGCAGAATTACCTTCCCATAGTATGCTTTTATAATAAGAGTGTGTGTGTTTGGAAGAGTGTGCTATACTCTATTACTCTTTTCCTTACCATTGACAAAATATCTGTAAAATCAATCATAACTGATAGGCTAAAGTCCTAAGCCCAAACACCTACATTTTTTGGCTGCTGATCCTAGCTCCAATTTCACAGCAGTATTTTCATCAAAGGAAAGGATGGGTAGAGCTAATACTTTGCTTTGAAAACCAGATTGTGGTGTTTGGACTTGTCTCCAACAACAGACCGTGCATACCCCTGCTTTATGGGACAGGGTTTTTTCTTGTTTGTTTTCGTGTTTTTTTAAGACACAGCTTGTTCCCGAGTTCAGTCACAAAAGCATGTGACTTATAAAACCATTGGTAGAGGCTCCTCGAGCAGAAGTCATGCCTCTTAATGCTCTCTATACCTTCCTTGGACAGTTTAAACAGGCAGCTGCTTTCCCAGTTTCAATCACAGAAAACAGGGCTGCAAGGGTTCTCAAGAAATTGGCTGTGCTAAGCAGGTTGTAATATGTCTATTTTATACACGATGCTCACCAGTTGTTTAATCTCCCTAGTGATGGGGATTCAACATATCTTGTCCTCAATAGGAATACCACAGCTGATAAACTGATTTTGCCTCTTCTCCATCTTGCTGATAAATATCAGTTGAGTGATAAAGCACAAAGAGGGTTACACACACTGTCCCTGAACACTTCCAGCCCCGGGCTGTCTATTCCAGTGCTTGCCTTACTGAAAAAAAAAGTACCGTGTTACTGCTCTCCCCGCTGGACTCTAGCAGCAGAGTAGTTTTGCTCATTCACCTGAGGTCCAGGGCTGGCACTTAACAAACTTACCTTTCCTGAGGATCCCAGTAACCCCAAGTCCAGCCAGAACCAGCTATTTCAGCAGGTTTGCTCTTGTGTTTTTTTTTTTAAGAGAAGAATGAACTGCAGTCAGGAGATACAGTGTGCATCATAACGCAGTATTTCAAAGTTCACTTGTTGATAGAGAAGGACTTTTCTAACCTGACTTTTCAGAGAACAACATACATGCAAGGGGGAGGCAGAGTTGCTGGCAACTCCACAGGAAGGATAGTAGTCTGTGTTTCGAAAGAGTTTGGATATGCAAGGGCAACAGCACATTTTTCTCTCAGCATGTTTGTGTTTTTGCATGATCTTCACCCTGATCCTCCATCTACAGTGTGATATGGGTTTGTCCAATCTACAGTGTAACCACGTAAAACAATTAAAGACCAGTAAGAACAGACTTTGGCAATTAGAAATATCCAGCACAAGCCAAGAGAAATAATCTGCACATTAAGTATATTCGCTGATGGCATTAAATAAAGGGGCACTTGTGTGCTACAGCCTGGAAAAGAAAAGAATTCCAGTTCATACACACAGATAGAAGCTGTTGGAGGAAGGCAAATGAAGTACACAAAGAAACCCCCCCCCCCCGATGTCCCAGTTCAAAGATGATCTAACAAATATTAAGAACAGTTCCAGGTTTCTTTCAACAGCACTGCATTGCACAGGAAGCAGCTTCTACCCTTTGGATATCTGGATATAAAGGACAAAGAGAAGACAGTGTTCAAGCCAAGTGGTGTCTTCAGCAGGCGTGGCTCTGGCACTGAGGGACAGACATACTGAGTTTGCTATGGTTCCTTCTGGCCATTTCACCCAGGCTGCTATCTCATGGGACAGTAAAATGGCATTCAACATCCCTCAATAGGCCCCCACCTCCAGCTCAGGCCATACTTCAGCTGGACACTGTTAAGAGCTAGGAGACTACTTAGAGGAGATACTGCCATAGGTTTTCTTTACTCACATACCATTCCTTGGGCACTGGTTGCTGGATATGGGGTTGGATGAGTTGGTACTGGGCTGGTAGATTTTTGTGCCAAGAATTAAGGCCATTTTCAATGAGGCAGGATATAGCCACAGCACACACTAAGCCCTGGAAGGTGTCGAGTGCTCCCGACGTGCTCCACAGCATAGACATGGCCTCTGTCTCCCAAGAGCCCTGTACAGTGGCAGCTGAGTTCTCAGGAGTGTTCACAGGAGCAGAGCTACCCTGCGGCAGATCTCCATGTGGCAAAGTTACCCCACACAGAGAAGCTGCCACTTCTCTTTCAGAGGACCCTACAGTCACAAAGGAACAGCTAACAACAGATGACGACAAAAGGAGAGCCCATATGTGGTGGTTTGGACAAAGAAGTAGCCTCGGGCATGAGGTAGAAAACCTGCTCATTTGTCAGATGAGGAGTGCAGGCAGCAGAGCTGGAAACACCTCCTGTGGTTCCCTGAAGCTGTAGCTTTTGGAAGAGGCCAGGGGCCAAATCACCCGCCTCTCTTGTGCTCTGAGATGTGCGGTCTATAGCAAGTTGGAAAAGGAGACAGACTCCCCTCCAGCTCAGTTCACACTTTCAGCAGGAGCTTTAATAACAAGCCAGATTGGCAGAGGAGAAGAGGAAGGGGAGCCACGGGGCAGCCCAGAATTACACATGAAAATCCTCCAGCAAAACGTGACATCTCAGTGGGGGTAGAGAGTGCTGGGGTACAAGCAAACAGCACAGTTTCATTGCTTTGTGGTTCAAAATGTCCCCAAGGTCTGCTACCCACAAGCCCTACATTTTGAAGATGATCTGCCTCTGGCCCATCTCTACTTTCAGTATGCTGAAGAGCAGTGCACACGAGCTAAGAAGTCCAGTAATGGATATTGACAGTTGCGGACTGCTGTTCGATCACAGGATGGCTTGCCTGTGACAGGCCATGAGGGAAGTCAATGCTGATGATAGTGTTTTCAGCTAGGAGCTGCCCAAAAATCAAATCTGCCCAAAAGACATTTACGCTCTCCAAGTAAAAACAAAGCAAAGCGGCTGTGGCTTTTAGCAGCACTGCTGAGAGATCAATTCTTATGTTTTCCACAGATTATAGAGTGAATGAAACATCTGCCAGGGTAAAGTATATACAGGCAACAATTGTTTGATGAGGATTTTGGAATAGGGGCACTGAAGCCATATTTCTTTAGTGCCTCAGGTGTTTATCACAGAAACCAGTTTGCTGGAAAAGTTGATGTAACCACAAAGCTAGTGTGTCTGCCCATCTCTGCGGAGAATCACTTAGTCACAGAAAAATGCAAACGCTATGATAAGTCAAATTTAGCCAACACTTTCACCTGAAATAAAATGTGGAAGGGATTATTTTGGTGTTTTGGCAATAGTTTTTTGCTTTGACTTTTCAGGCAAGACTTACAAACTGGCTTGAAATCAATTTCTGAAACAACAGAAAATGGGAAAAGAGCATCCTTACACCATGCCAACTAAATTTTGTGAGACTGCAGGCAAGTGTCCATTCCTTTTTCTACTTGATTTAAAGCTAGGTCTTAAAATCGTGGGCTTCCTACCTCTTTCAGTGATATTGGTTCTGGGTGGGACAGTTTCTGTTTTTTCTCTTTGAAGATGCTTGGAAACAGAGACTGGACAATTCAGATTAGTGTTCTAGGCAGAAGCCCATACAGTAATCCTCGCCTGTTTTATTTCCCAGTGAATGCTCGTGAGCTATATGAGGCTGGACATGTCAGCATTCAAGAGAGAGGCTTCTCTGTATCCTCTACAGTTGCCACAGCAAATTTTTTTTCACCCCAAGTACCAATGCCTTCAAGTGGTCAGGAGCTCCACATCTCTCAGAAAACAGGGATCCAGGCTGAGCTGGTGGCAGAGTGGGACATGAGGAAGCTGTTTTACCTGTCCCACCCCAAGGCATACAAATTGCCCAGCAGCCTTGAATCCACCAGAGCTACCTTCTCCAGCGACATCCAGCACAGGAGTTTCATTTGATCTGCCCGTGAGGCATGGCTGGGGCAGTCAGCCCTACAGCCTGGCGTTCAGGACAGTTTTCTGAGAGGAAAACCTGGGGATTGCTGAGCAATTGGAGTCCCCTGCCTAAAGAGTGAAAGCACTGCTGGGTGCAAAAGGGGATCTCCACTTCTCAGCTTTGTAAGCATTGCTCCAGTCATTGTGCATGAGTTTATTTTCACCATTGCTTTCATGTCCATTAGAAATGTCCCAAATCAGTGTCAAATGCTTGACTCAACCTGAAAAAAACACCTTACCGATTTGCCATACAGTCTGAAAAAATCTGGTTTCATGTCACGTTCCGAAAGCTGTTGCCCCAAGTAAATGGCCTGATTGAGATGGAGTTAATTTTCCGCATAGCAGCTCTCATACGCTGTGGTTTTTAGTGGTATCCAGAAGGGTGTTGATAACTCCTTGGTGTTTTGGCTCCTGCTGAGCAGTGCTCACACAGCACCAACGCTGTCTCTCCAAAATCCCTCCCCACCAGTAGGCTGCAGGTGGGCAAAATCTTGGGAGGGGACACAGCCAGGACAGCTGACCCAAACTGACTGAAGAGATGTTCAGTACCATATGAGGTCTGTTCTGCAATAAAAAGCTATGAGAATGGAGGAGGAGAGGGGGCATTCATTATTATGTTTGTCTTCCAGAGCAATTGCTACCTCCTGGGAAGTGTCTGGACATCACTTGCTGATGAGAACTGGAGGATAAATCTTTTGTTTTCCTTTGCTTCCAGGCACAGCTTTTGCTTTATTAAACTGCCTCTATCTTGTCCCACAAGTTTTTTCCATCTTATTTTCTACCTGCCATGTTCTGCCAAGGAGGGGAATGATAGAGCATCTTGGTGGGCACCTGGCTTCCAGCCAAGGTCAACCCACCACAGTCTTTTTTAGCACCCAACACGAGATATGAGACAATGGCAGTTTCGTATTAAGCGTGCTATAGCTGTATTAGTTATTAAGTGGCAAGCTCCTGTGTAGGTCACAGAGTTTGTTGGCTGCACTGACTCATCATCAGGGAACTGAACGGGAAGTCTCCCCTGTGGCAGGTGAGGATACTCAACACTGTACACTTTATACACGTACTCTGTCCAGCAGTGGTTTACTTTCTCTATGTTCTTTAGAAAGTTACCAGAAAAAAACATCTTTGCAGGAAACACTGCATCTTCACTGCCTAAGGGTCGAATTCTGATCCCACTGAATTAAACTGCCATTTCAGTGGGATCAGGGTTGGCGCAATCCAATGAATTTTGCCTGTCTCAGACTCCCATGGTGCCTGTTTTGGAGATGGAGGGACACAGCATGTTAGGCCATGCATCATCTTTACACTTAAAAGGAGAATTGAGCAAACCCAGCAGGACACTGTGTCAGGTGAGGCCACAGCAGGAGGCACCCTGCAAACCTGCCTGTTTTTTCTTTATGCCAGATGAAATCAGTCTCCTTCATTTGTCACCAAGTGGAATAGTGTTTAGCCCACTGACGCTTTAAACTTTCCCTGAAATTTTGGAAGTGATGAGACACAGCATTTGCAAAATTCCACATCCCAGATGACCGGAGCTGAGCTCAGGCATGAGTGTCTTTGTAGCAGAATTCTCAAGGACCCACATCACACTGAGGTTGCTACTGGAAATGTTTCTTAGTAGGAGCAGAAAGAAATTCTGGAGCATCTGAGAAAACTCCTTTTTTTCCAATATAAAAATACAGGAAAATGTGTGTGCATAATCATCTCATTCCCCAGAGTGTTATGCACATAATCAAAGGAGAATCACTATGGACTTTGTGGCATGGAGGAATACAGTGCTTTTCCTTTATGAATAAAGCACATATGACTGAGCAAGCACCATTACCACAGGTAAAGAAAGTAGTCTGTAAAAAGAGAAAATAACTAGTTGGCATCTCCTCTGTAGCAAAAGGAGGATACTCAGATCCTCCTATTTTCACAGTCATTGTGCAACATCATTCTTAAGAACAGTATTAGGCTAAAAAGCACCTAATTTCACTTCAGCTGATTTAAAATGCATCTTGGTGCACCTGAACTATTGTCTAATCCTTTTGTTTGAGATGTTCTACATTAGTCAGCCACTTTTGATTCATGTGCTAACAGTCTCCCTTAAGGCAGGTAATTCACAGACGTTTGAGATGTTCGAAGTGTCACTCCAGTTCCCACAGACAAGTCAGTTAACTTTAAGTCTCAGAGTCCCTAAACTTATTTTGCATTAATTGCCCTCAGAGGAGGGAAGGTGAGATTTGTTTATATGCATCTCCTGTATCAACTTGGAATTCAAATAATTTTTTTTTAGAACAGTGGGAATACTGATTAGAGTAAAATCACAGCAGAAAGCAAAGGTTGCAACCCATTTTGAGTCCAAAGAAAGTAAAATTACTTCATTTTAGCCTCTATCCAGTTAGCTATGTCCTACTTTGATGTCTTTTCAATTAAAGCTATCTTAGAGAAACAATTAGTAGAAATAGACATATTCTTATTAAATAACGTCTTTCTGCAGATGGCATTTTTTCCTTGTGTACTGAGGCCACAATACATACCATTTACTGCTGTAGCAAGAATAGGTTTTAAACTTAATAACAGTTGATTTTTCCAAGAATGCAATTGGGACCTTTATGCTATCGGAAATTAAGATTTCAATCTTTCCACTGTGCTGCAGTTTCTGTCCTTAGAAGATCTTGAGATAGTGGGCTGTTTCAAATGACGTAATACTGGGCATAGGAAAGAGGTTTTCCTCTTTTTTTCTGAACTGCATCACTTAAACAGACACTTTTTTCTTTTTTTTTTTTTTTCCCCTCAGAAATACATGTCTATATTCATAGTAGTAGTCATCACATAAAGGTAAAAGGTAAAAAAGAGGACTGTGAAGCAATGGTACCACTAACATCTGCATATGTGATAAAACAGGACAAAACCTAAATTTCTTGACTGGTAAACCATGTAGCCATTGCCACCTTTTATATAATTACCAAATTATAAGCCTATCAGGGTTGACTTCTTGCTTGCATAAACCATCAGCATTCACAAAGTGGAATCTAGTCTCAAGCTCCAATTTGTGTTTAAACTGAAGTGTCTGTCTCAGCAAGTGATCTCAGAGTTCTAATGCTATTGCTACTGAAACCAACGCAAATAATATTCATTCACTTCAGGATTGCCAGGTTTCCAATTGACTTCAGACTGGATTATAACCAGACTTCTCCTACATGAGTGGTAAAATGATCTATTAAAGTCATTATTTTCTTTAGAAAGACTACATTTTAACTGTAGTCTGAATTTACCTATTGTCTCCTCCAGCCGGTAGAGTTGGTTATCCCTTTTTGTTAGGTTTCATTGATATCGATGATCCTTCTTTCACAGGGAAATGCTTTCTAGAAATGCTGCATTTCAAACTAAAACCAAAACCACGAACATGTTTGTGGAATTGAAATACTGTGTCGAAACTGTGAAATATTGAAATATTTGGGGTAGCAGTTTGGCCAGCTTCATATGTAGTCATACCAGTTTCTGGCATCTGCACTGCCTCACAGCTGCACACACTGGAAGATCATGTTGGCTCCCAGCTCTACAGCCAAGAGACAGAGTCCCTGAGGTCTCCAGCCCCACAGTCATTCACATGGAAACCTGTCACTGAGCTGAGAAATCTGATCTCCTGGCAACCCACAGGTGAAAGAAGTTAATTGAAAGATAAGTCTTTCCTGATAAATCAGTGGTTTTCAAAGCTGCTGAATAACCTTGCTTTGTTCAGAAAACCTTCCATCTAGCTCTAATTAAACAATCTCAAATTAAGTCAAGAAAAGCAATTTAATTGAAAGAAGGTGTAGGGAGATCTGGGACATTTAAAGAAGTGCTGAGGGACATCACAAAAGAAAAAAAGCGTGTGTGTTGCTGCAGCACTGATTTCTCTGTTGGGACATTATAGTACTGGGAGGCATGTCAAAAAATAACCAGTGTGGATTTCTTAATTTTTTTTCCTGAATCGCATCCTGCAGCTAGGAGAATTTGCAGCCTGATCCTTTGTCTGTTAATCACTTATTTAGGTGACTACTATGAGAGACCAAAGGAGACTGTATGTGGGGAAAATAAACCAGGTAGAGACTCAGGATCACATGAGAAGAGAGATTAAACAGCATCTTTTCTTTCTCTCTTTGTAGTAAATGTCCAAGTTAAAAAAAAATCCACCTAAGGCCATTTCTCTAACTCAGGCTCCAGAGATATCTTTAAAAGAACTTGGCTACAATTTTTTTCTTCTCTGTATGGAAGAAATTAATAAAAGATCAGGGTCTGGGGCAAGTATGACTTTGATACTTTGATGGCATGAAGTCCAATTCCATCTTTAGGTATTCACACACCAGCACAAACCCCTGTTACTGCACCGGCCACTGCATGGATGTATCTGAGGGCAGATTAGGGATCTAAGGCAACACAATACGTAGGACTGAAGGTGTTGCACTTGAACTGCTGGGTCATAGCAAAGGGCCTTCAAACGTGTTGAGCTGGTGGAAACTCTGATGGGTAACCACATTTGGATGGACGTGGAAAAGAAGAGGGGCTGGTGGTCCCCTGTAGGTATCTCCAGGAACAGCAGGATATCGGCTTGGAGCTGTGGCTGTTGACCACATGGCTGTCCTCACTGTTCGGAACGCCTCAAAGATGTACTCTGGAGAAGCGGACATCGTTAAGGGAGTGAGTGGCCTAGCTCGTCCCAGCAACCCATGTCTCACACCTACTCTGCCTGACAATGCCATGCCCTCCAATGCCAGTCTGGAGCCATGGCTCAGGGAAAGGGAACCCCCATTCACAGCAACATTTTGCAAAACATGAAAAAAAATCAGTGAAAGGCTTGAACCTTGCAAATTCCCCACATTTTACAACAACACCTTGTTGCTCCCTTCAGCTCATGGGCAGCCGGCACACTGGTAGGGCCTTGACGTTACTGGCAACGCTGTCCATCGCCACAGCAGAGCTTCCATTTTCGATGGGACTGCCCTTGAATGGGGCTTCATTTTAAGGTTCCGTTCTTCCCTGTTGGCGCTCCTTCATGGGCAGGGTGAACCACTGTGTCGGTGGCCCCTCACCTGCGCCTCTGGGCTTGCGCCAGCAGAGCTGCTGAGAAACACGTTTGTGTAAAACGGGGCATCTGAAGCGGTGTTCAGCAAGACCAGCGAACATAAATGTGCTCCTTGTTCAGTCCTGGCACATTCTCCTACCAGACAGATTCCTACAGTCAAAATATTTTGGAGCTCCATAACCCAAGTCGCAGGTGTGGGAATTCACGGGGCGCAGTGTTTTGAGGTGCACTGTGGGTTTCTTGCCGTAAAGTTACCGTATACCTGGCACAGTGTGTCAGGTGGAGAAGATGAGGGAATACCAATGTTTTGATTTATGCACAGTGACTGACACGGTGTTTATATAGAGCAGCCAAGGGTCCTGATGGCAGGGGGCAAAGCCCCTTTAGCTTCAGTTTGTCATCAGGCCTCCAGTAAGAGTCAATGTAATTTCCAGGCCTCAGCATCTTTACCCAGTTAAGATGGAATCTCTTCCAGCCCACCTGGCACTGCTGCCCAACTGGGGTTTGTCACAAGCCCCGTCTCCCCAAAACCGGGTATTGCCTACTTCGGCAGTGCTGGCATAGGAAACCCCGCTGGCTAACGCTGCAGAAACACACCGAGGTGTTCAAAGCTCAGTGTTGTTACAGGCAGTGAGTGTATAGCACACTTCCTCATATTTAGGGACTTGTAAGGGCTCATCCAAAACCCTCTGAGACTCTCCCCTTTCCTTTGATCAATCGTTTGTCCTAAATCTAAATTATAATTGCTTGGGGAAAGAGTTTGGGGGGATATTCAAATGTCCCTTTCTCATGTGGGGATTATGAAAGAAGGGCCCAGATAGCAGTCGGGTGAATATTCAGGAGATTTCTAAAACAAGGGAACATGCTTGTGACCATTTCCTA
This sequence comes from Trogon surrucura, assembly GCA_020746105.1. Taxonomy (NCBI): domain Eukaryota; kingdom Metazoa; phylum Chordata; class Aves; order Trogoniformes; family Trogonidae; genus Trogon; species Trogon surrucura. The sequence goes on from CM036622.1 coordinate 35,705,184, forward strand.
ACCACTGTCAGGTTCATGGCCTTGGCCCCAGACCACACACGCGCCTCTGTCTTGTGCAGTCTCTCCTGCTTCCTCCACCTCCAGTTCTGCTGCACTGACACGTGTTTAAGCAGAGCTCAGAAGAGCAGCTGGAGCTACGGAGCAGTGAAACCTCACTGCCAAACACAGCTCACTTACTGCTGCCTCTGGACTGACAGAAGAGCAGGGTACCTCTGACCACAAATGGAGCTTCTCCCAAAATTACAGGTTCCTGCTATTCTAGATTAGTCACTCTGAATGCATGAGTGCAAGCTAAACAGCTGGCAGCAAAAGCATGGACGTTGCCCAGATGCAAACAGGCATTTCTGGAAAGGACCAAGTGGATGTGGGAGACCAGAAGTGCAGCTCTTCGTGATTCACATCCCACCAAAGAGGCAGGTGTGTTGCAAAATACCCTGTGCTGGGCCACTTTCTGAGTGCTCAGCAGCTAGATGAGCACTTGTAGCAGCCAACAGTGTACATAAAAAGGGCATGTTAGGGCTATAGTGGTTTGCATTTATTACATGTAATGGACCAGAACAGCATGCTGGGAGAGAAGTATCTGTAAAATGTTAACCACCTGTATGAAAGGGGCTATTTCTGTAGAGCGCTATCTCCCAAGCAGAAAATCACTTCTGTTTTGCTGCCTGTATTGTGTGTTGTGAAAAAATTGGGATTCCAGAAGAGCATCTGAGATGATCTCTGAAGAGTTTGACAGTTGTATCTGTGTCTCCTGATGCAGCCAAGTGGCAGTTCATGTTTACAGTCTTTCCCAGCAAAGCCAACATGACAGTACATGGAATTTGTGCTGCTCCCCACTGACATGATGCCAGGCATCTGGTCAACAAACAGCTCTTCGCAGTCCTATTAGACCACAACACTTCGTCATGTGATATGTTGGTATCTTTCCACCTGTCTATACAGTGAAGCATGACTTGCTTTGAACACAAAAGTCACACTTTTTTGTTGTTCTGATAAACTGTTCTAAAAGAGTATCTTAAAGGCTCAGTCTTTACCAGACACCAAGAGAAATACTCTCTTGGGTGCTTGTGCCCATGCAAAGCTTTGAAAATAAAGAACTGAATCTGTGCCTTGGTTTTTGGGGTAGGTTGTTTTTTTTTCCTTCTACAAAACATGAATCTTTACATCTATACAGTATGTCCCAGGGCTGTGTGTACAGCTCATTTCATTAATGCATGTATATCTCTGAGCTCCTCAGGTGGAAGCTGGGGGCAAACTATTATAATTACCTGGATTGAAAGATGAACAACTACCCTTTCAAAACCTACACCGTAGTCCTAATTTCAGCTGAAAGGTGAGGCTGAAATGTTTCTATGATATCATAAATCTCCTCAGGCTTCAAGACTTTGCTAGGGTATATAGCACTGCAGTATCTTGTGTAGCACTTAAAGCTGCTACATCTTTTTTGTGTATCACTGTATTGGTCCTTGGAAAATTAATTAAAAAATGTTTGATTTTAGTTTAGCAGTTCTTTCAAGGTAGTGCAGCCCCAACAATCAATACTGGGCCCTTTGGGAAACAGGAGAAAAGAAAGAAAGAAAAAAAAAGAACTGTTTCGGAATCACTTGCTTTTGCCCAACTCAGTATCAGCCGGCACACGCAGTAACGAAAGGACTGCAGGATTGATCTCAGCTATTATTGTGCCTGGCTCGCTCTCAGCATGACTCACTGCAGACAATATATAACACCATTCGCAAGGGGAATGAACAGTAAATACTTGGCCCTGGATTTTTTTCCTTTTTTTTTTTTTTTTTTAAAAAATCTCTTCAGGTTTTTTTTTTTTTTCTCTGATTTGTATCCCTTTATCCTCGCCCATGTGCTTTATAAGCTTCTCAAATCTAATGTCCATAACACCACTCCCCACTGGTAGCAGCAAGCCCTTCCGCTGCTGTAGGGTGTACTTTGCAGAGGTTTACAAGGAGAGGCATTATTAAGACACTGTATGTGTTAACCCAGTGGCACAAGGTTGCTCCAACACCTTCCCTCTGGTTTTTCTTTTCTCGGGGGAGGGGTGGCTGCTATTCTACTTAAGTGCATCTCCTGCTTTGCTGCAGCAGCCAGGCTAGTTTAGGAAGAAAACCTTGGGGCTAAACAGGTTAGGAGTGCAGCCAAGGGGGTCAGGAGACGGCTTTAAGGATTATACTACATAATTAAATCTCACTCTGAATATGCTTCCTGGTACCCAGTGCTCAAACATACAAACCTTTTTAGGTAATAATTCTTGATCCTCATTTGTATCCAAGAGATTTGTAGGTTAAAGTTGCTACGCAGGTAGTGAGTCAGGAGTAGCAAACAAATCAGCTAGCTGAAAGCACAAATTATTCATCTAGACTATGAAAAGGCAACGCCTTCCTAAATTTGCACTAGCCACTGAGAACTGGGGAAGAAATAGATGAACATTCTTGGTTTGTTTTTGTGCAGTGCCCTCTGGGTACAGCTGATGTAATTTTGCAGCAGCTTCCTAGATTTAAAAGTGAGGATTCATCTCTTGAACAGTTCTGCCATCAAAACTGGGCCAAAACATTATTCTACCAGGTAGAACCTGGGACACTGGAGACCCATAATCGAGCCTATATTGTACTAGCTCAAAGGAAGACCATTTAATTTTCAATTTCTACTAATCAGCTGGAGCCAAGACTAGAATTTAGGTACTCTGTTTCCTATATTCTAGGCTAGCAGCTTCCTCATCAGCTGACAAAGTACAAGAACTTGCTCTTCAGCCATCCCCCATTTCAGACCAAAATTATGTTAAAGTTAAGAGACTCCTGTAGACTCCTGCATTTGCTAAAACAGCATATTCCAACATTTTAGTCATTCTGAGTCTGTACAAACTTCATTGATTTAACTTTCATTTTCTAAAAACAGGTCCTAGCCAGATATTGGAACCAAAAAGGCTAGAAGCAATGGAAAGGAGGAGAAAATACCAAAGGCACATATTTAGTATATTCAGTGTGAGTAAACACTTGCCTGTCTAATGCTATAATGCACAACTACATAGATTAAAAATCCAACCAGCACGTACTCACTGATTGTGATAAATAATAAATAACCAAGTGTGAGCAGGTGTAAATCACACTCCCATACCAAAGTTGTAAAAAAATGCATATTGTAAGTTTTGCCTGATTTTCCACCAGAATTATAAGGTTGAAGTTTTCTTTCCAAGAGAAGTTGCAATAAGTCAGAGTTTATTCTCTATACAATGATATCTTTAAATCAGACCTTGTTCTGCGTTGTTTTTTTTCAGAAAACTGGCCCTTCTACTTCAGTTAAGTCCCAATATACTGTAAATAGGTCCCTTGTCACACACATAGGGAAATGGAAAGACACACCAAATAATTAACTTATTTTTACAGACAGAAATGTGATGAACCCTGCCCTGTGTAGTTAGCACTGCCTTGGAGTTTTGATTAAGCTCATGTGTTTGACGGAATCAGTGCCTAATCTTTCCAACTAATTACTGTCTAGTGCCTGCCTGCTTCTAAGTACCTTTCATTCCTTAAAAATCTGTTGTTTACCACTTTTTCCTTGTTATTCTTTTTGAGAACAAAAAGTAAAAGAAAGGCTTTATTTCCTGGGCTAGGTCTAGAACACATACACGAAGGAGAAGAGAGATTCTGCTACGCTTTATTCAATATGATGTTACAAGAAAACAACAGTTACAGCTGACAAACCATTACGTCTTTCATAATACAGACAAATTACAAGGTGTAACAAATAATGCGACATTTATTTTACTGTACTGCTTACTATGCTGTTCTTCTGAAGTATATATATATTTAATTACATTAACATTGTTTTCATGTACCAGTCCTCCCCTTTTTATTTGTTAAAAAAAAGAACACCTCTTAGTGCGCCATACAAAAATCCACATGGAAGCTGGCAAACAGGGATTTTGTATGCAGCACCATTGAAATGCATTTTGGGGGATGGGAATTAATAGTGCATCCTTTAAGTTTAGATTTTTTGCTTATGTGAAAAATGCAAGGCAGCAACATACAGTCACTCCACCTAAATGCTGGTAGGGGAGAGTATTGTTATGCTCAGTAATGCAACTTAATTCTGTTTATATGGGGTGTCTGCATTTTGCTTCCCAGTCTGTACAGCCTAAATGTTTTATATAACAAAGATTACAAACCCAATAATATTCACAGCTGAATATTTTGTATCTGAGCATACCAGAGCATTGACTACTCATTCAGTTGTGTGCACTGACACAGAGCACGCAGGGGTGTACATCACCCACTGGCCCACAGAGTATTTTTTATCCTACCTTCTTTCCCCAGGAGTCTGAACTGCAGAACTCCTGTACACCAAAAAGAAAGCAAAACCCCCTGTGCCTTTGTCTAACACAAATTGAATTTTCAGTGTTGCATGTACTGACGACTTATCCTAAACCATTGTTCTGATTAAAAACAATAGTGAGAATTAAAAGGACCCAACCAGTCTGGGACATGATGTAGTAATGTAATGTCGGCACTACTGGCATGTCCCGACTGGTGCAGTGTCTGCTGGGTGTGGATTAGAGCTGATCTGAACCCAGCAGGAGAGAGGACTAAGCCATCTCCAGCTGGTTGACTTGTAAAGTCAGTTTCTGTGAACTTGAACTTGTGATGAATTTGTGTATCATGCAGATCATCTCTATCACCATCTTCCCTTCCCCGTTCACTTAATATTAGATTTCATACAGAGTTAGAACATGCCTTCCCACTATTATCTGCCTGCTACACCTGCTGCCCTATGCCTGCTCTCCCCTCTCGCAGAAAAGCCACATCCTCTCAATATCATCAGCTGCTGCTGGCTATCGGCTCCAAGCAAGTCACACAGTTTCTCAAGGACTATGCCCCAGAGACTACTGGTCACTTCAGCCAACTTTTGACTGTTGATGGCTTGAAACACTATGTTCCCAGCACCTGCAGCACATCTGAAAGGCCAGGCTATTTCTTCTCATCTCTTTGAAGATTCTGCAAGGAACCGATTCGGGAAGGATGAGAGAAAAAGAGGGTAACACTACTGATCTTTGCTGAATCTGTCTTGAGCACTGATGGGGTTTAAACAGTCTATTCTGCAACACTGAGAAGAACCGTAGTGAAAACCCCACTTCTGCAAGATGCTGGAGAAGTGTGCTAACTGTCAGGCGGTCCTAACGGATGGATGTCCATCAGGCTAACCATGCAGGTAAGGGCTCTGCTGGAAGGAGGAAGAGAGAAAAAAGGCTGCATCCTCAGTTCCCTGGACAAAGGAGTTTCTACTTTCTCAAAAAAAACTTGATGTTCCCCAGCAGGTTTCATGTTCCAGAAGAATAAGTTGCACTGTTCATGTGGACAGAACCCGCTTGCTAAGCCCAGGTCCCCTCAGTGCCGGGAGAACATCCCCAGGGCCCAGAACCTCTATGGGAGAGCAGCAAATCCAAGTCCCACGGGCAATCGGGAAGCAGGTGCATAAGTAAGAGATCCTGGTCACTCTTTAATTGATCTTTAGCCATGATAACGTTACTACTGCTGACAAACAAGTTATTATTTAGGAACCTAAGTATTTATGCACTTTCCTTCGGGCAATTGAGTTGGAAGAGTTTTGGGCCAAATTTATTTCAGTTGTTGCTTAAAAGTGGGAATGGGACAGAGGAGATAATCTCACGCACACGTGTGTACACACACACACACACACACACAAACATACCTTAAGCAAGCCCTGTACATGAGTCACTGTGGATAGTAATATGTTAGGCTTGTGGGAACAGTTAGGGAATTGCTCTCTATATTAAACCTTCACATGTTCAGTTGAGCAGCGTAATTGCTTGCCTTCCAATTTAAGCTGCCAAGTAGAAGCGTCTATGAAACTACCTTTATATTCCTAATTGAAATCTTTGTTACATTTTCAAAAATTCTTCAGATTTTTGCAGTAAGTTTTTTTTTCTAAAAATAGCTAATTTTAATCATCAAACTGCACACAATTTAAGTAGCAAAGATAATGTATAAAAGACTTTTCTCTTACAAAAAAAAGAAACATGAAACCCAAACAAACCACGTCTAAGGCAGTTTCAGTATGTGATAAATTCAAAAGTTCAGTGGTCACTTTTCTCCCCCCTCATAAACACAGGGGGAACACTGTAGCAAGCTCTAGATAGGATTGTGACTGAAAGTGGCTTTCAGATGGCTTTTACCAGATCCTGAATCAGAGATGTCATTGGGGAAAATTGTCTTTTAATGGTTGTGCAAATATTGAGAATATTTCCATGGTTCAGCTCTTTGAAAGTGTAGACTTGTATCCTAGTTCATTAAGAGGCCTGTTGTAGCTTCTTGTGCATTCAAGGATTTGCCTTATTGGATGTTTTTTTCTTATTAAACACTGCTGGAGTTTAATAAGATGGCAGTAGCACAAATCCTTTCCCCCTCCTTTTGAACGCTGAAAGCTAACCAAAGTTACCACACTTCTTAAAAATGTAATTCAATGCATCCAGCAAGCAAAGGATGTCAAATTTATGTGTAGAATAATATTGCTCAGTAAGCATTTCTATCCAAGCAGGGCTATAACTCAACAGTGGGGTTTGCGCCATACCCTGCCCTCTCTGAATGCATTATGTATGGTCAGGGCAGTTTTATCGCACCCCTGAACACAATGTTCTCCCCAAACAAAATGTAGCAGGGGCTTCCTTTTCTAAAATCAGACAATTTAGTTTCTTGCAAAGTTTGCATTTGAATGATTCATTCAGAAAAGCTATCTAAAGACACAGCATCTGGTAGTGTCTTCCAGTCAGCTCACAATACCTAGGGAAAATAACTCAAAAGGTGCTTTGGTGTGGAACAGCAAACAGTCTGGGATAAGGAAAATTCTCCACTTTGCTTTGTTATGTGGCAAAGTAGCACAGCTAGATTTAATGGCTTGTTCAAGAAAAGTTTTTCTGTACCTTAGTATCTGCCTTGAATTAAACAGAACAGTTTCATCATCTCTGTTTTCAAGAAAACATTCCAAACGGTGAATAGTGTAAGGAGAAACACAGAGATGTTAGCCAAGACCCATAAAAGAAAGAAATATTCTTGAAGAGAATAAAAACATAAAAGAATTCATTGTATTCTGTCAGCTGCATACATCTCATCATTTTTGCTTTGTCTCTCTCACAGGCCTATTTTGAAAACTGGCATGCTACATAGCCTAAGCAGAGTAACCAAATTCAGAGTACTGAAGTAAACATGCAATTATTGCCATGTTTTTAAAATGGATCTGAACGGTCTGAGAAGATAATGAAAAAAAAAAACAATTGAACAACACTTCAGGAGTAGTGGCAAGGTGCTGTAATTGTCAGCCGATCAGACAAGTTGGGCTTGCTCTGGCAAAAATAGTCTTCCCATTGGTTGCAGAATATGCACAACTCTCAAAGAAAACACACAGTCCTTTCTGCCACTGTTGGCTTTTTTCGTACAGTCGTTACTGAGGAAGTATGAACACCAAATGTGTTGTCTTAATGTATTTAAGACATTGCTGGTGAAAGCATAAAAATCCTTACAAAGACGCAGCGCTGCAGTGGAAAATCAAACAAAATCAAACACAAAAGACTGAAAGAGTACATGCCATGTATCAGTAAGCAAAAGCTTAATCTTCACATAGTTCTCTGAAATCACAAGGTATCCAAATGCGTGCAAGGTTTTAAATAAATTGCAGGGGAAAAAAACAGGGTCTTGCCAGCTTCATTTTTCTTTTGAATGAAATCCACCATAGAGAAAGAAAGGAAACAGGCCGTGGTTCCTTCCTGGTGTCAGCCTCCTCATGAGGTTTTTTTTTCCCTCCTCCAAACTGGTAAATTTAATCCTGTAAGGAAACAATATAAATTAAAATAAGCCTCACGAACTGCATTTTTAAATGATTTTTCACTTAGTAAAACATAGGTTAGTCCAAAGCTGGTTAGGAAGACACCAGCTCAGAGCAAAGGACAGATTTCCAAAGCACTTTTAGAGCTGGTACCTCAAGAAAATGAATTTAAACACTAATGTTTTCAGAGTGGTTGCCTAAGTGAGATACATGAATTCATATTCATGTCTCTCTGTCCCAAGTGCTAATCTTCAGAGGTGCCATCAGCACTCACATTCTCTATGGAAATTATAGGCAGCCATAAATAGACATTTTGCTCTTATAAGGGTGGTCACACCCCATGAATGCAAAGAATGGTTGCTAAATGCTTCAGCAGTTTACAACCTCTTTCTCATGGAGTCCCTAGTGCTCACCTTCATAGAAATGCTTGCAGTGAAAAGGTCTCCCCAGGTTTGCTTTCCAAGAGTTACCTGAGGTACCTTGGGGGACATCGCAAACATTTCTGCAAACACAACCTGGCTGTGGAGCTCCTTGGTGTACGACATTTAGGTATATTCACCTTTATTTCTATGTTTTTCTATGAATAGGCAGATAACGAAAACTTCTCCTTTCACATACCAAAAGTAAACACTGCATCAACTGCTTTGCTTATGTTGTCTTTCACTCTGCTTCTGATTCCTGTTTGTATAGACTCAAAGAAGCAACTGGAATTGCAAGAAGGTACCATGATGTTTTTTGAGATTTATACAAAACAGGAGGGAGACTGAGAATGTGGGAAGCATTACTTTAAAACAAAGCATCCAACAGCTGCAAAAAGAGACAGGTGAAGGCTAAATGAAGGCTAAATGGACTGGAGCCATTGGAAGGATTTTAGAATTAATGTATTTAACCCTTAATAAATGTCCAAGTAGAATTGTATAAGCCAAGTAATAAAGTGAGACTTGATGAGAAATTCTGTATTTTTCAAAAGTTGAAAATATATTTGGTTTACAAGGGTTTTCAAGACCAAGGATTCTAACTACAGACCTGCTACATTTTTAAAATGTAGTTGCAGGAAGACAGGCAGGTATGCAGGAATTCTAGCACTTAAGAAGAATGCTGAAATATTCATTGAGCATGGAACTGGTTTGTATTAGCATGTCCTAAAATTATTTAAATCAAACTGGATGCAAGTGCCAGTGAATCTAGTTTAGCCCTCTTTTCCAAAGCAGGAATAAAACAAGGCATCAGTTGTGAGCTGCAGTTTCAACTGTAACACTTTAATTGTGGTTTTCATCAAAACAGCCTAATCTCTACACACCATCTTTCACATTTCATAATTTCCAGGGTTCCTGCCATGGTTCTTGAGAGTTCTTCTTCTGCCCTTTAAGCGCCAGAATACCTGAATTGCATTAACAAAAGACTGTTCTTGATGTGTGGCAGCATCTTAGGCCCTCTTTGGAGCTTGATCTGCCATCTCTTGCGTTCTGCTTGGGTAGTTTCCTGAACACCTCTGGAGTTTATGTGGAATGTCTATTCCGTATGAAAGTCCCACTTCCCCCAGAGTCTAGCAGCTTGGCTGAAGTGCCAATAAATCTCATTTCAAGGAGTATGTTAGAGTTGATGCATTTAGCTTACCCTTCATAAGCTTAAAAAGAAAAGCAATGTTTGGAATATGCAGAGATTCTCAACTGCTCAGTGGTGAAATGCTGTTGACAGTATTCCTCAAATTCCACATTTCCTTTCCCTCAAAAGGACTTTTTAGGGATGACCTTTTTGGAGCCCCTCCTTACAAAGAAGCAACCTAAGTCCCAAAGCTCCTTCCAATGCTCAGCTTGCATCTACCTCCACTGCCACCTACACCACAGCTGTGGGAGGTGGGCTTGCAGTTTGGAAGCCACATCTGCCCAGATTCAGAAGAGCTGGTCTGATTTCAGGCTAAGCCCAAATAGCTGGAGTTCCAGAGACTGGCATAAGTAGCAGGGACATCTAGGATAGGTAAAAAATTGTCTGGATAGAAAAGCCTCTGTATGGAGGTTTTTCCAGGAGCTATCAAATTGCTCGGATTTGAGAATAATTGCAATTACTTTAATTACACAGCACTTTTCCTTTCTATCAGTGGACCTCAGCACAGTTTCTCCCAGGGTTGTGCTACAATTTCCTAGTGACAATACTACCTTTTCTGGCTCTTTTTTAGAGAGTCTTTAGTGAGCTTTTCAAGTAGGCAAAGTTGATGGCATGTTCTCCAGGGCAGGGCCTGAGCCTGTGAAGTGAGGAATAGCTTCAGCCAAAGCTTAGCACTTCCAGAATCAAGCCCTAAAACATTAAAAGCTTCCTTAGAAATGAACAATCTGGCAGCTGCTGTCATTTAATGCAGGGGAAAAACCCCACCTTTGTGTACTGGCAACCACTGCCAGCACCAGTGCAGACCAAAGGCAGAACACAGAGGACTAAAAAAGGGAAGCAGGAGGGAGATTGCAAAGGTTTTTGCTGAACCTCATTTGTTTTCCTGCTCTGGCTCAGTATAAGGCAACTGACAGTTCTGTGATCACAACTCTACCAGCTCCAGCTTTGCTGGGTCCTGCTATGCCAGTGCTGCAACTGGGGTAACTGGTTTCCTGTGAAGCTGAGTCTGTGTAACAGTACGGCGGGCAACGCTATCTCCCACCTTCTGCATAGGCTCAAGATTTAGACTACATCAAACAGTAAACCCACTGGAAAAGAAGATGATTTGATGCCACATTTCCCCAACAGTATTGGCTGGGGAAAGCTAGAAGACGTAGTGCAACTGGGGCCAGAGAAGCTGGTGGTCACAGTCTCTCTGAAGACGTGTTGAAATGCTTCTCCTGCCCAGTTCAAGAAGCCAGCCTTCATGACAGACCTGCGGCTAGCACCAGCACCCTAATAGCCAGGCTGTTTGGAGGCTGAACCCTCCATTTTGGCTGCTGAGATGATTCCACTGTGCATCCTTACGAGGATTATTCCACTGTGTAATCCTTATGAGATCTCTGACACAGGGAACAAGCCTGGTGGTTAGGAATATATATACTGGGAAAATACAACATTTGCATCTGAATCACTAAGTTACCGAATATTTATTGTCAAATCAAAGTGGAGTCAACTCGTGAAATGCCTTCCCTTGGCTTCGGAGTGCCCTCTAGAATGCCAGCCTTCTCCTGGGCAACAGGGAACAGAGGTCTTCCCACCCCGAGGCAGAGGAAGAAGCTGAACACAGATGTGCCACTTCTCAGAGGAACGCTGTAATCACTGTGCTGTGGGACAGGAGACCTTCTTTTTGTTTTTTTTTTCTTTTAAGATAAGGCTCGCATCAAACAGACAACTCCCCTAAACTGGAGGAAAAGGAGGGTGTCTCTTTGTCCACAGCAGAAAATCCACAATAAAACAAACATGAAATTTTAGACTGGTGTGAACCAATCTTTTTATTAAAAAAGCATTGTTTCTTCAGCGGGGCTCTTGAACTGAGACATCAGTTGTTCACACAACCAAGACCTGAGGCAAGGCCCTCCAAACAGTGGTGCCGCTCAGCTCCCAGGCGGTTTAGTATTCAACGTCTGCATTTTTAAAGATATATGTTATAAATATCCTTGCTTAGAATTTAATACATTTTCATGATCACACAAATCAAAGTTTTGCCTGGTGACTTGGCAGATTACATTTATGGCCTCTGGTCACAGCTTTGCTTATAAAAGCGTAAATTGTTAAACGGAATATTTACAACTTGTGATTTCCCAAGAGCAAAATAGGGTTCTTTCAGATCTTATTAAAAAACAAAACAAAACCCCACAACCCAACAAAAACCCCAACAAACAAACAAACAAACAAAACCCTAATCCAACAAAACCTGAAATGTAACAGACTGCCTTAAAAATGAACCATAAGTCCAGGTACTTGTAGTTTTCATGACATCTCTACCAAACCTAATAGAAGAGTACAAGCAAGTTAATATTGATATTTCAAGAGACCTAAATCAAGTAACTCAATTGTATGTTTCTTATCCAGAGAAATCATCTGCTGCATACATCCTCTTTGTCCCAGAATCCAAATGGGGTAAAATAAGGCGTTAACCCACCTTAAAAATGGCAGACACAGAATGCAGTAACTGTTGACCTAACAGTGGTTCCAGGAAGGGTTATTAAAGCCTGTAATTTAAACATTAATCATGCTCTCAAGACATGAAGCAGAGGAGGGTGACTAAATCCCAAATATTTTTTCTTTATTTTAATTAGTAAAAGAATGTTCTTTCCTGTAAAAATGCAAATCACCAATTCAACACATGCTCTTTTGGCAGCATCAGCATCCTTCTCTAAGTGGTTTATTTTTTGTATAAATTATCACATAGGGCGGAGCTGTGCTCCTGCAGAGTCCTTAGCATGCAAAGCACACTCTGAGTGCAGGTCTATTTATGTGGCAGCTGATTTAGCATTATTGTAAGAGTAGTCATTCAACAATGACAGATTTGAAATAAAAATGTGAGCTGACAACTGGAGATACTGTATTCTCTATGAGCTGAAACATGGGGGTATTTAAGATCATCAACATTATATTCTTTCTGCTTCTCCCTCCACCACACACGCACACACCAGATAATGCTCATTCTCTCTAAAAAAAGTATACTATTAACAGGTGATTTTCCCCCATACCTTTTATTCCTGCCTTTGTTAGAGAAGTCATTTTAAAAAGCTAGCCAAACATTATCAATACTATTTGCACCCAGATAATATCTACACGCAACTCGTTGCTATAAATATTAATTAATTGGTTCACCAATACCCATAATGCAATTTTATTTTGACCTACATGCCCTATGAACTAGATATTTTTTGGATTCAATTTTCTTAAAACCAACTGTCAGCATCATGTGATGGAAGAGATGAAAAATGAAAATGAGCGTTCCCGCTGTGCAGGTGAGTGACCTGTGGGAGACAGCTCTGCCTGCCAGGATTTTTACACGTACCATCAGACACAGACCAATTGATTAGATCATCTTATACCCGCCACCAACTAGGCTCAAGAGACTAATTAGAGAGAGTACTGCCTGCGCAGGCACCCCATTGACACCTAATTTGCTCAGCCAAAGCCTTTGGGGAGAATGTATTATCTCTGCAGCTGCACTTCATGCATTTCTGATTTGAGGCATAAGCAAGGAGTACTTCTTCACTCTTTTGAGCAAACTGACTATATAAGCCCTTAAGTGCTAAATACAAGCAGACAAATTAAATCTGGCCAGCCTCCCATAAATTTCTTTTCCCATTCAAACATATATATACACATATATACATGCATACACATCTTATTTTATATCCGTGTCTATAATATGCAAAATGCACAAATGCAAGCATACAAATAACGTGTACAACAGGAGTCTGGATTTGTGTGGAAAGCACAAGAACATTAAGGTATTTCTATAAACACATGCTTTAAAATATGCAGTTGTCACACTGTACAGAGTGCTCTCTTTCGCAGGGAAGTTTCACTTCTGTGAGATTCAAAAGAAATGCAATTGTTTTAATATACGAAAAATAAATGATCTGCAGTATTGTTAGCTTAGGCTTTGAATTACCCCATGGACAAGGCTCAGTAGACTGCTGCCTATAAAGTTGCTCTGCGTATCTTCAGAGGTGTTAGTTCAAAGACTAGTTCAGTATACAGCCTAGCTTTGTTGAAAGCTTTTCTTCGATGGACTATACCTTGTTTGTGGTTTCCTGAGGAATTTGCTAAGGCTAAATATATGATTACTAAAACTGCTTTCTGCTGGGCTTTAGTTTTATCTAGTTATCCTTGTCCCAAAATACACAGGAGAGGCAAGACTTAAGGCTGTCATTAAAAATTTATTTAAAAAAACCCCAACCCTGACACTAGAAAAACTGATTTTTTTCCAAGCTAAGAAGGGTTTGAAGAAAATATTTTTTTTGCTATAGGCTGGTGTGTTGATTCCTGAACTCAAATACCTTGTAACACACAAGAAAATGGTGGATTTGCATCACTTCTGAAATAGCACTGAAACATCTTCCCTGTGATGAATCTACAAAGCAATTTTCAGGAGGTGAATTTGATTTCAGCTTGTGTCAAAGCCTGGCTGACACGGTCAGTTTATGGTGTCAACTCAGGATCCTGCACTGCTGTAACTAAAGATTTAAAGAAGCCTTGGCAAATTATGTGCAAGTTACCTGTGTGGCCAAGACATCAGATATGACCTTCTTTGCCAAGTACACAACGAATGAGACTTCCAATCTTTTTTCCTAGGACGAGGCATAACTCAATAGAGAACATCCTCACTTTCCTCTCCTCACATGGGCCACATCTTGCCCAATTCACTTTACACTTCTTTAACAATATTTGATCTCATTTAATGTTTAAATGACACCTCTGGTTTATCTTGGCAATGGTTGGCTCTTAGTCTTTCATAGACACTGCACTGCACAGGACACTTACACATTATAATAATAACAACTACTATCAGTCATTAGAAGTAAAACACATTTGACAAATACGTAACAAAGGATTTACTAGATTTTTTTTCCTCCTCTCTTTCCCTGCATCTTTGTTACTGCATTGGTATTCTTATATGCAGTGAATTTCCTGGACTCTGTCTTCAGTGATGAAAAGTGCTGTATATTTTTCTTCATGGTTCCAACGTATGAATCATAATACAGACTGCATATTGACACATTCCTATTTTAAGAAGTCCTCTTTATAAAGTAAATGATTTTATGATTATACATACATTAAATAAGTGATATAACCTTTCAAAGGTGAGAAATATGTGGCATAGTGGATAGGGGTCAGGAAAGCAGAAACCAAGACTTTGGCTTTGCTATTGAATGTGACTATAGGCAAGTAACTCTATCCCCCTGTAATCTCTGTTTTGTAACAGGGGCTCTGTTTTATATCCCGGCCTCCGGGTTTAGAGTCTCTCCCAAAATGAGTGCCCAATTTTAGCTGCAACCACCAATAGTTCAAATTACATAAATGCAGTTAAAAGTAACAAAAAATGCAATATAAGAACAGCTGCAAACTTTGGAAGTTGTTGAAATCCTTATTTGGACAGTGAGCTTTTCAAATGGTACCTTTACATACAATAAGATTCCAAAATGAAAGTCCTACATCCACTAGGACTTTATGAACATGCATCCAACAGTCCAGTGTGGGAGGCTGATTCTGAAGAGTCAAGACTCACCCTTAAATTACACAACAGTTGCTAAGCAGAATATATGCATATCAATAATTGCAAGCCAAGCGTGCATCTCTTCAAAATATTGTAATGAATGCCTTCATAGTGTGTCTTGTTAAGGGGGAAAAGGAATACAAGTCTTGATCTTCACTATAATTTATTTTATTCAAAATACTCACTTTCAGTGATATTTGATAACATGATTAGTTTTGCAGTTGATTTGTAGGCATACCTTTAACTTTTGAGTGGCTATGGTAACTTCCAAATTAGTTTTCTCTGAGTCTTTCAGCAAAAATTCTTTCCTAGCCTAGTTGCCCACAGCTGAAGTTTTTTCTTTGAGTTGAGAACAAAGTCCACAAAGCCTTTTACAATTACCATTTGAATAAGGCTTCACATGAAAAATGGCCAGGACTGAATATACTACGTGCCTTCTAGTTTTCAAGAATAAAGCACAGCCCTCTGTAAGAGAGCTCTGAGAAAACTAATACCTCAGACGAAGATACTACAAAAATAGCAGTTATTGAGCTCAATATAGTTTGCAAGCAAAGCCACAGAAATCTTATTAAAAACAAAAAAGCAAGCTGAGTATTTTAGTACATATCAAGGCCAGAAAAATATTAGTGCTACTTGTTCTCAAGAACAGACTTCTCAAACCAGACAAACAGCCAAATCCTCGTAACTTCTTATACCCTTCTGTTTGTTTTTCCTTTTCCAAAGCCTTCAGGATTCAGTATGTTATTTATATTTTTAATTGCTTAAAAATTTCTCTCCTCTGAAACTGAATCCCTATAAAGGCACAAATTCTCATCTGTGATTATATCAAGTAGAAAAATTAAGGATGCAACTCAAAGATTTTCTAGATTCCAACATGCAAGAAACCCAAATAAATCCTCCTGCGTTTTTTGGTTTTTGTTTTTTTTTTCCTGATTAATGTGATGCATCTAAACTGCTGTGTTTCTCACCTTGATAACTTGCAAAAAAGCCTGCCAAAGAGGAACTGACTGAACGTGAACCAGAGAAATGCCTTCTCCCTGGTTCTATAATAACAGAACCTAAACCTCTAATTTTTGCCAAGGTTTGGCACAATGGGGTCCTTATCTCAGCTGTAGCATCAGCTCTCTACTCTGAAACAGATAAGTAAATGCTATGCCTGAAAAAAAAAATACAGCTTACTTGAAACATCTAAAAGAAAAATAAAGAAAAAAGAAGAGTCTATCAGTTATGGTTGCGTATAACCGAACTCAGAAAATGAAATACCTGTTGGAAGGTGATATAAAGCCATTAATGCTCTGGTTAACAGGTTTGTTACTGGTTTGAACCCCTCCCTGGAGAAAAGGAGTACTAGGAAACGCTGGGGAGAGATCTCATTGAACTCTCTTCCTAAACCAAACACCCGAAGGACTGGAGATTCAGCTACAACCAACTGGGTGCAAGTGAGCTGTGCTGTGGTCCCCTTCCACCATGTCTTATCTTTGTGGTAGAGACAGCTTAAGGAATCCCCACAGCCCCCAAACCTTGCTCCTTGTTCCTGCCCTGCAACTTGTGCCCCACCACGTGTCTTCATAAAACTCGCTGTGAGACTCCCTGCACACAGGATCACTAGAAATATCAGAAGTGGGATTATTTTTAATGTAGATCTTCTCAGTGATCCAGTTTATAGCAAACTTTTAAATAGTTGCGCTCGCACAACTAACAGGATTGGAAACCTGTGAGGGAGCAAGAAAGAATGTCTTGGATAGAGCTAGACAGGAGTTGATCATGCTGGTTTTGCCTGCAAAGACAAAATCATGCAGTAACATCCTTATTTTTCATCAACAGCAGTTCCCCACTGCAGAGAAAGCTTCCCTTTCTCAAGTCTGAAGCCACCTCCCAACTTTCAAATGCTGATTATTTTCAGGTATCCAGAAACACAGTGCAATCTGCCCTCGCTGGCCACTTAGGGGAGCACACAGAAGTTGTCGCACAATGACCTCAAAATTAAAAAGGAAGAAAACCATACTCAAAAGATCTGGGAATACCCATAAGTTTGCCTAATAAGGATAATCTCCTGTACACATTTCAAGGGAGCAGTAAACAAGAAATGGCTGACAGTCCGTGTCTCTGACAGAAAGTTCCTTGAATTTTTTGGTTGGTTCTCGTTTTTACTGGCAATAAAAATATGCTGGCCGGCCAACATATCAAGGAGATGTTTAACAGTTTGTGAAGCTTCAAGTCATATTTAGCTAGAGCTCAGATATTTCAGAAGTGAAAAGATTCCGATTCTTTATAGTTCAGTGTCTAGCTTTGAAAGGACAATACAACTCTAGAGTTCAGGGAAAGCAGATGAACTATGCCATAATCCAAATACCACCAATGAAACTTATGGACTGCCAGTCTCAGGAGTGATGGTCACTATTATTTAACTATATCACTGCTGTATCAACTTAAAACTAAGTGCATTTCTTCTGTCTGAAGCACAACAGCTGATCAACTCAAAAGCCAAATGAAATGATGTGTCTGATCAGCTGCCTCCTCTCCCCCTCCCTCAACAACAAATCGATAACTTCAGTGAACTTATTTGGAAATTTATTCCTGGTCTTCCCTGTCATTTCTTTTATCCCCAAAGCTAAACCTGCTGGAGAAAATTACATAGGATAGACTAAAGGTCTGCCTGATAACTCCAAAGCCATCACTTCCTCTCAAAAATTAAGCGCTGCCTCATACAAAGATTAAAGTATCCACTTTACTTAAAAATAAGGCATTTTGCATACATGTGATTGTTAATATTAGCCAAGTTATTCAAAGCTATGTGCTCTTGGAACAAAAGTAATGCTTCTAGTGTAATCACTGCAAAGTAGCTATAGCACAGTCTTGAGACAGGAGTGGATCTTTTTGGCTTACAAAGATTCCGTGGTATTTAAAGATACTTGGTATTAAAGATACAACACTATGAACTACTTAGTCCCCACAGATAAATGCTAAATATTAAGAAAACAAAGTGTAAATGTTTATCATCACCAAAATCACTGTAGCAGCCTGAAAGTACCGATAGGTGGCTTGGAACTAAGTTATGTTTGTTAGTTCTTTGGAGATGAGAGAATAGATGTTAAGATGGAGAAGGAAGAAGCAAGAGGGATGGGTAAACTAAGAAAAAAAATATCAATCTCTCACCTGTATTTTTATATTTGTTGATGTTTTTCCTATACAGTACTTTTCAAACCAGCAGGAAATTCTTAATTAATCTTGAATGTGGAGTTATGAATGCCTTTGTTCTAGCTTAACAGAACGGACATCATCGCGGTTGTGTTCTGGATAGCAAAGATCCTTCTAGCTAAGCACCATCTGGTTATACATTCTATTTGCTGCTGTGGCTTTTCAGAGACTGAGCATCATGCCAAACTGGCTGTGTCGATTAAAATACAGTTTTTAGGACAGTACTGCAACCCTTAAGCACACACAAAATTAGACAGAAAGCAGACCTCACATGCTGAATCAGAAGGATCTTTCCCACAATTATAGTATATTAAATTAACGGCAAGTTTAAGTAATAGTTGTGTTTACATTTTGGAATGTATTTCTAAATACTATTATGTCCAAAGCTCTCAGGCTGTGTATCCACCCACACCATGAATTCCATACAGTGGTACTGACAGAGACATCGGGAAGTCTTTCGAGTTGACTTTTTCAAGCCTGAATTGTTTCCCAATGCAACAGTTCTTAAGACTAGAATGGGGGAGGGGGGAAAAACATGCCAGTTTAGGAAATGCAGTAGTGTCTATATGTGATATTGCCTGCTTCTGTGCTTATTTTCTGTAGCCTCTGCTGGTACTTACTGAATGCTGCTATGCAGTCCTTTCACCTACACAGTTCCCGCTTGGGATTCTAGCTGAAAAGCTATGGCATTAGAAATAGTTACTGGCAGATTCAGACCAGCTGCTTTTTTCCCTGACAGTTCCATTTTTACATACAAAACCATATGGAGCACTGAAACAGAAATATTTCCCCAGTGTGGTCTTTGTGGCAATAAATGGAAAAAACTGTTCCAGAATTGGCACCTCCGTACAGCATCAGTACAGCAATGAGGCTATCCCTATCTAGTACATAAAGAGATCACAAAGCAGCTCACTGATTTTATTTCTCAGAGTTCCCACTCTGGCTGCGGCAAGGGCCTTTTCCATGTGTATGACTAAGATGTTCAAATATAATGCATGGTTTGGGAAATCCAACATGAGGTACTACTCATAGACACAACTTTTAGAAACTATGCAGCACCCACACCCTTCGAAAATCACATGCTTCCTTCAGAGATCACAGAGGCTTCCCCCCTCCTTCTAATTGTTGTTTGAAAGGCTGACATGTTTTTAAAAAGCGGTCTCACACACTTGAGAGGCCTCATGCAAGTGGCAAAAAATAGTAGATGTCAAATTAGGTGCAACATACCATGCATTTTGTGGTATGCAAAGACAGGGATCATGGTAAGATGGGCTACTAAAGGGTTGGGCTTTTTTTGATGCCATAAGCATCAGTTTTCTTGTAACTGCAAGAAATACTTAATCTTCTTCCTTTTTTTGAAGCTCCATTATAAATGTAAGGTTTTGCATATCTCATTTAAATATTTTAAATGACACAAAGTTAAGAACGGGAAAGCCTTTCACCAAAGGTGGTTAGTCCTTTTCAAAGATTTCATATTATTTGAAGTTTACTTTCACTGCATTCTTTTACCTTGGCTGCTTCCCAAGTGGGTATAAGTTAATTAAATAGGATTTTGACCCTTTAACCTTCCCTATAAACTGCGTCTTTACCTAACTCTATTTAAATAAATCAGATAAAAAAAAAATCATGTAGCAGAATATGTATTTTTACAGCTATGGAAAAACCAAACATGTCTATTAAGCTTATTTATAAGTACTTAGTAGTCAAAGCAACAGCCAAGACTCACGGATGATTTTAATTAAAATAAATCTGGGTGGGCACATAAATGCATTTATAATGGCTTTTCTCAAACTGAAACTTCTCTAGCATTACTGAACAGCTCTGCACTACATTAAGTCCTCATTTGTTCATGGCAACTGAAGTTCAATCCACCTGATTAGCTTGTATTCATTTTATAAGTCATGTGAAGTGTAGATAGTCTACAAAAAATATCAAAGATATAAGACTGAAAACTGTTACGGGAAAGGACAGACAAAAAGAGCAGAACAGATGGGCAGATAATAACAAAACAGAACGATACCCAGCATTTCTATATCAGACATGCTCTGGGTCTAATTATCAAAAAAAGGTGAAATAGATGCACCAGGAGAACATCGCATTGCTCTCTATGAACAGTGTGACTTTCTGTATATCATTAGACCTTTTCACCTTAAAATACAGGTTAAACATAAACACCACCTATTACCTCAAATTATTAGACCCTTCCAAAAAACAACAGCGCCTTTTAATTTCATAGAGAAACAAAATATAATTTAGGTATGAAGGACGATAACAGTTATGTATGGAGACATGAGTCACTAACTCGCTTACAAAGAACGAAGAAAGAATTGAGCTGCCTCTTTGTGCCTAAGTGGTGCGTTTAGGTCTCCGCAGAGGCAGCGACAAAGACGTTGCCACCGGAGCCTGAGCACTGATCACATCGCTCACCCCCAGCAGGGACTTCATAAATAGAGTTCATCGCAGAATGAAATCCTTCCAAAATGTATGCCTTTGGTTTGATTTATTAATAGTGATACTACCTAACTGCCTTACTGGTGCATCATGCTCCAGTTCTGCAGCCATTTGGTGATAAATACATGCATATTCAAAAGCATTAGGTTTTGATCATTGACTGGGACATATTTGCCCATTTCCTGACACTTCTCTCAACCCATCATCACTGAATTAACAGCAGGAAGATGACAACAACAATCATGTCATGCATAAGAAAATGCCCACCGCAGTGTGTGTACGGGCACAGGCAGGGAGGCAGACCTGCACACCAACTCCCATCTTCTGAGGTGCGACTCATCTCCTCATTATAAGTGCCTGGGGTCTCTTAATGGCATCACGCGTCATGTTTTCTCCACCTTTGTCAAATATGTTACCATGCACAGGCTGTCATAACAAAGATTAAAAAGAATAAACTCTTCCATTTTTCACATTGCACCGAAGTGGATCACGTACTCTCACCAGTGAGGTTTCTGTACCCCTGTCTCATGATGTCCCCCACCCAAAAAAAAAGGTTTAAAGGTTTTTAAAGTAAGGTCTAGCAGTAGAGCATGAACAAAGTAAAAAAAATGAAGTGATCCAAAAAGGCACTGGAAATTCTGGCAATTATAATAAATAGTTTAAAGGCATGTCAACAGCCTGTAACTCTCCGTCTTCAGAACATTTTTATCCCTACAAGTAATAACCAACAATAACGGTACTGTAAATTCAGAGAGATACATACTTTGTGCTTTGAAAGGTCTCTGCATAGAGTTATTTTAATTATTTTCCTTATATAGTAAGTAGAGGATAAAAAAGAGATTTCTGAAATAAGAAATGTTATTGTTAACTCACTAATCACAGTTGAGGGACTTAGGGGCAGTCTGGTTTCTGAAATATCTTTGAGCTTATTTTACAGAATTGACTAAGTTGGTGGTATCCCTGTCACATGGATTTCAATGCAAGGCACCAAAATTTCCTTTATGTAGAAGTACAATAGACAGCACTGGGCGCTGAAATCATATCCTGGAAAATATTAGAACACTAGTATTTGAAACGGGGGATTTTTATTAATTTAAAGAAGTTAATTTTTCATTTGTAAATGCCTATTTATGAGGTGATTGAGTTTAGAGTTGACATATAACATACACGGTATGTTATTTATTTTTCAAACATAAAATACCTATCCCTGCTGTTTTGAGAAGCTTAAGAGTTAAAGCAAGAGCTTGATTTCTCTCCTTTGATTCTGGTGGCCCCACAGACGAGAGGGTTATGAGCCTCCCTAGTTTGCTTCTTGACATTCAACATGCTTATGGCTTGGGACCAGTGGAGTAGCTGGGGGCAAACTGGGCATCGACACGTAGGTAGAGCTGCCAAGAAGACCTCAGGAAAAAGCCAAGATGATGGCCAAGGAGCCCGGCGTGGCAGAGCAGACCAGGAGGGCAGTCTGCAGCCAGGCAACCACACAGCTACAAACTATGAGGTTTCGCAGCAGAAGCTGCTATAATATGGAAATAGATTCTTACCCTCCAGGTCCATATGTCATCACACCAAGCTAAGCTGAAGCTGCCAGCTAAAATGGGCAATTTCACATGAACTTGGCAGGGTGACTGCCAACGCAGAGCTTGTTTTCCACTGGTGCCACCCACTCTGCTAATCCAATTCTGCCTCCTGATTTGCTTTTAAATAATAATGAACACAGCAGATGGGAGGGGAAAATGTTCCCAGTGGTTAAGCCAGGATGCAAGTGAGGCTCTTTGCTTTTCATATATCTTGTGCAAACTAGCTCTAAATGCAATGTCAAGTGATTAATAGTGGTTAAACGAGAAAGCCAGGATTTGCCATGTTCTCAGTCATTCAATCTCTGATGAGCACAGGCAGACAAACAAAACAGATGGAAGGATAACACGTTGAACGAGAAAGAACCAACTTTCATAACATTTAACTTTGATAACGAGAGGGATGGACTCCTCTTCCCATACTTGCAAATATCATTTGGCCTCTTGTTGGGGGGGGGGAGGGGAATAAGGGGGGGTTAAGCACCAGAGCAATACTAAAAACTTTCAAGTCAAACAACCAGTAATCAGGAGAGGCACTATTGAGTGTAATCCCATGGCTGACTCCTTTTGGAGAAGGAGAGGGCAAACAGGCTGAAGCACAAGTTAGGGAATAGACAGGACGTGTCTGTCAAGAAAAGGGGCAAAGGGAGACACAGAGAAGCAGAGGGCAGACAGCAAAGAACATACAGCCAGGAGGCTACATGTCTTTTCAGCAGCGGCAGGAGGACCTATTATTCCTGGGTCACGCAACATTATCTCCTGTCCAACAAACAGCAGGTAAGCTTGTTTTCACAGTGTCCCGTGTTTTCTCTTGTGTCAGTCTGACACAGAGGATAATCACCTCCTACTGCTACCTACTGGCCTCACACTGCGGTTTGAAAGGTACGAATCCCACTGACAACACCTCTCGATGAAGGTGAAAGAAGGCATCATTACGATTCCATACATTGAAACCCCTTTCTTTCACTTCCTCAGTTTCTGAAAATGTGGAAGATTACAACTCTTGAAAGGAGCTAAAAATGCTTGTGCAACATTGCATCAAATCCCTTCTACATCTGTAGTAGTTTTTAATGTGTGATGATTTTCTCGTCCCACATGAGGCCTTTGCCACATTCACTGCTCAAACTATACACTACTTTTGCAAGATGGAGTTTTATTAAAAATAAGACTCTTGACTCCTTTATCATGGAAGCTGGAAGGTCTCAAGTAAGTTGAGCAGGAGACATGAAAAAAAAAGAAAATTTCAGTAGCTGAGCTCCTAGAAAGTTGCATTTCAGTTCTGCCTCTGCCATAGTGCCTGCATGATACTAGAAGAGTTTTATCAGAGCTCCTACATGATGCCAGAGAAGTTCTATTAACCTATTATATTTATTTTTTTTTCTAACAGAAATTCATGTGGCAGCTCTCATTTTCTGTATAATCCAAGAAGGTTCCTGGCGTGGGCTGCTGATACACTGAGCATTCACTGCTCCAACTGAGGTCAATGCAAAATGAAATCCAATCTGAACATATTAAGCACTAAAAGGTGCTAGGAGCTCTGAGAAATCAGGCAAGAAAAATTGATTTACTTTTAACAATTGCCATTTTAATACCTGTGCTTCAGCTCCTACTGTGTAAAATGGACACCTCTACACCATCTCAGCTCATGGAGGTACTGTGGGAGGTACTGTGAAGGTGGCTTCCCAGTGCTGGCAAGAACTGTGATACAATGCGTCACGAGAAGTCTCCACAGAAATTAATGATTCCGTATCTGGTGCAGGCTATGGATGCTGTAGCCATTATGTATAAAAACAAACACTGAATGACGAAGATGAAAAGAAACATTAACTATCCATGTGAGTTCACAATCCATTATCCTGTAAAAATAGCAATTTGAAGTCCCAAAGAATTAAAAGTACATGATCCTGCAAATGTAGACTGTAGATGGATGCCAAAACCTCAGGTGGAGGAAATTGAATTTGAAACCTTAATTTTTGTTTTTCATAACTGCTGTTTGAATTTGCCACTTTATTAAGTTCTTACAGTAGACTTTAGGAGAAGATAGTGTTGTTAAGAACTAATGGTACATCTTCCCAGTTAGTCACAAATAGAATGAAGAGATTTGTAGTATAAAACGTAAGCCTGCCTAAATTTGCTACCAACTGCTACATCTTTCAACTGAAATATTTTGTCTGGTTTGATGTTGCAAGACCACAGTAACATAACTTGAGACAGCAACGTTTGATAACACAGGATAACAGATATTCCATTGTGTAAATTTTATGATCTCTGTTTTTCCATCTAACGTAGGGAGTTTAGCATATGCCTTCTAAAAGCTGAAAGAATTTCATACAGGCATCTGTACTGGCCTGTTCTTTGTACTAATTAAATTAGTTTCCTGTTGAGTAAGTAAAATACTGGCAGCCAGTAACAGTTGGGGAGACAGCTCAGAGGCTTAAGCACTGAACCGTGAACTTTTCTGTTTACTACAATATTAAACAAGTAGACACTCTTGCTGACATTATGGGGAATGAAAGAGCATTCTGTTAAGATATCTGTTTCTTTACTGTTCGTGAACTAGTGATATTCTTAAAGAGAGATTTTTTAAAGATACAAAAGGTATTTCATTTGATACAGTTAACTAAATAAATGTATTATTTGGTTTAAAAACACATCTGTCAAAGTTAAAGTTGAATTTTAACTTCAAATCTAAGGGGTCAAAACTCAGAAGGGAGAACCAAGTCAAACAGCCGTCCAATAACCCAGCCTCATCTCAGGCTCCGTACCTCCACTCTAATGATCACAAAAGTGAAAATTTCATACAATGCATAGCTCTTCAGCCCAAACACCTCACAAGTGATGTTGACACCTTGAAGGATTACGGCAAGAGACACTGTGTCTCTGATTTTCTATTCTAGTCGCTCTCAGCAACTGCTGGAGAGTTTGCCATATGTATAAATAAAGCATAATGACAAAGAAACACATGCAGTATATGAATGGGAGGTCTAAATAGCGATTCTTAACTTCAGTTTCATTTTCCCTTGTAAGAGCACTTAGAGTATTATAAATTGTTTACATTAAAATATACATGCTTACCACACTACATATACACTGAGACTTTGTGTGCATATATTTAGCTCAAAGCTAATCTCCAAACAAAAGCCCTTTCTGAAAATAGAGATTTATAAAAAGAAAACACTGATAAAACTTTCAGCTATAGATACTCTAGTGGTCACTGCAAAAACAGCATTGCAACACAAAACCTGTGTGATTTTGCAGATCACCCCATAAATCTTCCTTTGTCCCATGAGTTTAAGCTGTCAGCCAAGAAAAACAACATTCTTCATAAAATTAATGAAAACAAGCTGTTCTTTGCCTACAGAAAAAGATTTTTCTTAATTACATTTTTTGCTTTGAATCATATATCCTGTAGTTTGATTAAATCCCCTTAGAAGTCAACTAAAAATTAGAGCTTTGCAGCATGAACCTCAAAGGTGGTGTTTACTTGGAGAATATAAACCCACTGTGCCTTTGGAAGTTGATATTTAAAGCAAAAATAAAAGCAATATGCAAGACAGCTTTTATTATTTTCATTATGTCACTGCATAAAATTTATTTTCAGGGCTTACAGTTTGCAGAGAAATATGATCTGGCCAACGTATTTATTAGAAATAAATGGGCTGTATAAATGAATGTAGATAAAGCAAGAATACTGGAATTCTGGTTAATCCCCTGAGGCAGTAAATCAGGATTTCTAAAGCACTTAATGCAAAATATCTGCATCAAGGGGTTAAATATATAAAATATGAAAAGTCAAAGACAAGAACTAGATTAAAAGGTTATACGGAGACGGTGCTGAAAAAAATGGAGTCTGCTGCTAAATAGATATCCAACAGACATTTATTTAGGTTCACTGGCTGCTGCAGCCACTGGAATACTCTAAATGAACTCACACAACAAACAAAAATCAAATTCTAGTGACAGTCTTTGATAATTTTTTAGTACCAAAGCAAAAATGCCCTTGCGAGAACCAAGCTATCTGGACGTGATTAAGCTAACGCAACTAATTGCCTTAACTGAAGAATAAAAATGCCGGTCATCGGCGTCCTCGTCGCATCCTCACAGCCTCAGTAGTTCTGATGAGCCCTACATCCTTCCTGGTAGACTGAGTCTAATACCCAGTAGAGACAGCAGACAGTGAAAAGACATCACTCATTAATTTAAGCACCAACTGAATCAATTCCTATCCACCTGAAAAGCTCCCTGCACTCCAGAGTGAAACCAGTCCAAAGAACTAAGTCTTTGTCAGGCTTAAATCGTAATTCAGACTGAAGAACAATTTGCTTTCACTCTGGCTTCCAACGCTTTCGTACACAGAGAGTCTTCCAAAATCTTGTTTGTTTGTACTGCTAACAAAGATCTACTTAAAAAAGAAAAAGCCAAAACCCCCAATCGCCCTAACCAACAAAAAATGAATATATTACTCATACAAACAGCAGTGTTCCCTCAGATTCTCTGTGCAGCAGATGTATTCCTATCACAACTGCTGCCACCACCCACAGCCAGCGTCAGCTCCAAAGCTCTGAGGTGTGCTTTTTAAGTCATGAAGCAGTAAGACATACCCTGATATATAGATATAAATAGATATATATATATTTCTGCTTTTATCCACACATATGGATAAAACTGAACTTCATTTTTTTACTACCACATGAAGACTATAGCCCTGACCCTTTAAGGGACTCCATGCAAGGAGATCAGTACCCACATAGAGCTTGTTTGAAGTCAGTGTGGTTTTCCCAGTGGGAGACAGGAAGAGATGGAAATTACTGAGTTAAATTTGTGTATTAGTAGTTTCAACATAAATTAAATACTTGCAGCTAAAGCAATAAATATTGAAATCCTACTATGCACTGTTACCTTTTAGATACTTGGGAAGGCAAGTGACCTTGATCTTTCCTCTGTCATTCTAAGCTTAGAAGTTTTAAAATTTAAAGGAAATTTAGTCCAGATTGAGAGAATTCCTATTCCCCATGCTGGCACCTCCAGAAGCTTCAGTTGCTTCAGTAGGTCTTAATCACATCACTAAAGCTAAATATTTGTTCAGCTACATTCCTAAATTGAGGTTTGTATGAATAGGAGATGAAAAGAGACTTTTCTTTGTATGACAAATTATAGTGCTCATCACTTCTTTGCAGCAAGGTCATATCAGATATTATTTCACAAATCAAGGAATACCTCCAAACTCCTATGAAGAAATGCAGAGGATTAGTTCTTGTACATATCTTTTTCTGTTTGGCATAAGGCTGACAGTATCTACTAAAACCCTGAACATGGGTGATACATACTAGTTAGACCTTTTAATATAAAATTGGTAGTATAAAAGTTAGTTCCAGTCACCGAAGTTTTCTTCCTTTTCCTGTGTCTTTGTTAAAAATACACATCTATATTATACTCAACATAAAGCCATTCAAATGAACATTAAAATGAACTTCTACCTTGAAAGGTTTGGTACTCTAAAAATGCATTTTAACAGGCACTTACATCTTATTTTACTTGATGTTATTAGGTGCTTTTGGAGTGGGTACTCCACTCATATCACCCAGCTGTTGTCAAATCTTAGCCCAGCTGAGTAAGCTTTAGGGCATTCTCTCTCTTGTTATTTGTCTGCTTGATTACCACTCATGCACTGAAAGAAACTACCAAAAAGTGCCCAGGGAATGGCTAATAGTCTCAAAGCTACTGTTTAAAAGGAAGATATCTAGAATTAGCTAAGACGTCAAAAACGTGTGAATGGTGAATTGTGCTCATTATGAGTACTTTTTTTTTGTTAGGAATTGGCTATTATGATTACCATACAGTTGTCAAATTTAAAGTGGCATTCTTTTGACAACCCAGCTTTACAGTGACACTGTAAATAGGATAAATGAAAATACTGTGAATACGAAATGAAAACAGACAAGTGCTTACTTGGGAGAAACAAATCTTGAAAAAAAACCCCCGACACTTTAATCACTATTTTTATTCATTTCACAAAGATAATACCTTTACTCCAGTGAGTCTGAACCGAGTGCATGAACATATGGGGAACGTGCTATCACAGCATTGCTAATTTGTCTGGATTTGACCTCTGAGGAACAGTTTGTGTCATCGTGCAGCAAAAGTGGTGGTAAAACATTTGTCTAGATAAAAGACCTCAAGCAGTTAACCCGCTCAGCAGAGGCAATGCAACCGGGCACCAGGATGATGACCTCTACCCAAATGGGGAAGGTACATCAATGTAATACTATGACAGTAAGACGAAAGATGACGGTAGCTCAGCAGGAAAACATTAGCAATGATATAACTCTTGGTACTGTATGTGAATGAAATGCCTTAAGAAGTACAACGCCAACCTGTTTTTACCCAATAATGTTTTAAAGTTTTACCATTTTTTTTTTTAGAAAATCACACTCAGCTTTGTTCTTCAGTCATATTTTAAACTCTTGCTTCCATTCCATTTTATATTTTCCTAATTAAAAATCCTGATAGAAATAGAACATGTAAGTGAAAGTTACAGTTCAGATGAAATCAGCCTTTCTCCCTTTATACAGGAGTTATTGGATGGCTATGTTTTTCTGACTTCAGGTAGTTATGACACTATGTTTAAACATAAACCAGAAGAACCTGATGAGGCTTGTTTGGCAAGTCAAACTTGTCCTAACAGACAGATTAACTAATTTCTTATGCAGATTATTTATGCTTAGAATACCTTTCATTGTTTATACTGAACTTCTTTCTTTTTTTAAAAGGAGACACTGTGTCACATAATCATTATTTTTACCAAGCAGAATGCCTTGAATATTTAGCCACCGCTCTTTTAGCACCACACAAAAAGTTCTGGGTTTAAACTATTTATTTTTAAAGTCATAGCATGATCAGACCTGCATGTTTATCTAAAGATCTTTGCTTTATGAGGGAGATTTTAGTCTGTGAGGTTTCCTCTACACATGGTAGGCAGCTGTCAGCAGCAGTGAGCAGGGCGAGGGGTCACCGCAGCTGCTCTGTGAAATCACAGGGTTCCATCAACATCGCAAAAATCCTGCAGAGTGGGAGCTGGGAGACCACGGATTAGAGTACATTGGAGTGTGTATATAAGGTCACATCACGTCTATCAAAGTGATATCAAACTGGTACGCTGTACAATACATTTTACTGTGTTCTGTGTTCAAAGAAAATAAAAGGAGAATGGACATGTGTGTAGCAGACCACAGTTTAACACAGAATTTCACATTGTCCTTTCAAACAGATGGATTTACTAAGTTCACAAAGACGTGTTGAATATGTATACGCAGCGGAGCTGTGTCGACTGAGAGAGAACTACATTTCATGAATTCTTCAGGTCAGACATGAATGAGATCAAAATAATTCTTACTAATTAAATAGTAGAAGAGAGTACTGAAAAAAACAGATGTTCACATTTCCCAAATCCTACACACTAACACACATAAATGTCTGTCCTTGCATACATATGTCAATAGTTGCCCATAAAATGCTTATTAGTATCTCCTCACACAACTTCACTTTTATGAAATCAGCAGCATTATCATTATAAGATAACCCTAAAATTAGGCTAGATAGGTAGCGAACACGTAGCTCTGATTTGTGGGTAGGCACAAATCACCTTCTAAACCTGCCTGTTTCAGAGGACAGTTACAGGATATCGAATGCCCTATCTGTCATGTTGTAGACAATCCACAGAAAATGGGTATTTGTAACTCTCATTGTTAGGGTGCTTCACCAAGCTGAACAAAACTATTCTCCCTGACAAAAAAAAAAAAAAAGTACAGAGCTGACATATTGCATGAGGAAAGAAGGAAATGGGTAGGGCAACAGAAAATTTATTTTGGCTGAAATATGGAACAAATGAGATGACTAGACAGTAAACGATGTCTCGTATTTCTGGCAATCTTGTGCAAGCTGAAAGCTGGTAGAGTTATTCAGACAACAAGGTTTTATCAAACCACATCTGTCTGCAAAGTTAAAAAGTTGATGACACTGTAACAATTTAATGCTGTTTCAAAATAGTTTCCACAATCTGAGGATTACTGGTAGTCGCTTTCAGCAATAGAAAATATGGAATGTAGGTGCAAAGAATAAAACACTGAGAAAGCATCTTGATTACAAACTGTATAGTTGTGAAGTATGAGCTGTTGAAACAATCCAAACAGTATGATTTAAAGCCTCCCAAATATCTAAACCAACAGGACTCTGTGATCTTCAAACTTCCTCTGAAAAGTTCTGAAGTTTCACTGTTTAATCCGGTTCTGCGGAGCATCCCCCATGAGCATGGGACCATTTAACAATTTCTGACCCTGGCAAAGATTGCAAAGTTGTCAAAAAAACAGTTACCACCTTAAGCAGAATTACAAACCTCCCTTTCTCCTTACCATAAATACCAACACCCACTTGCACAGTAAGCCCTTTAATCTCTTCCTCACAAACCCCTTCATGCCTGGCATTCACTTACACATCCATTTGCAGTTATTTTTCACAGCAGATTACCATCCTGCCCTCGCCCAGTTGCCACCCAACCTTCCTGGACACACACATCTTCCATTCACAGGCATCCTCCTCCTCCACTTGTCTTCTTCCCACACTGAAGTCCTCCTGTCTTCTTAACCACTGGCCTGAATACACCTGAGGTCCTAAGATGCTTCTCAGCCACCAAAGCTCAGCATGAAGGGGTTCTGTGTCTTTGGGTTTCTCCAGTTTTGCTTTATTTTAAGCAGAAAGCTTTGATGCTGGATTGTTCCTTCCTGCTTTCGTGGGAAAGGCTTCCCCTTATACTGGACAAGCAAGAGTTGGCAAGATTGAACTGAAGAATAAAATGCAGACAAATACTCCCAGCAGTGCCAAGGTCTCTCCTCAGCTTCATGGCCCCTGACCCGGGTACGGCCCCCTGCCTCTACAGCTTTTCACAGCGACCATTACTGCCCAAGCACCAACGCCTCCCTCCCACAAGTGGGAACACCAGTGCACCTTCCGGAACGTACTTAGGATCAGAATGGATCACGCAAGCGCTGCCTATCCTAGTCTACTCGTCAAATACTACTTCATCTGCTTTACAAATGTTTTCTCAATCCTAACTGAATTATCTTTGTAGATGTCTGGATAAATGAAACGGATTAAGGCCAGTTGGTGGCAGAAATAAGAAAAAGTGGAAAGTTTCCCAGGGCCTTCAGCCTTGTGACTGCTCTTCTAAGCCACAGTCTCCAAAAAAATAATCATCTGCAAATGCTACCCTATTTCCATGCAAGAACAGTTTTCTGGGGTTTTTTACTTATGTTTTATAAAAAATATCCTAAGGACTGATCTTCCTTAGGAAAAGTTCCAGTGAAAGTGGAAGGGGCAAAGAGTCTTAAGACAAACATATCTGGAAAAGTTTTTCATGAGAATTATGAGAAATTCTGTCACCCAGTTCACTTCAAAATCCTCCCTCCCACATCCTCTGTTGCAAAGCCATGGTACAGTACATGTTTTTCTCCCATCAGCTCCTTCTTGTCGCATTATTCTCAGGTTAGAGATCAGTTTCCTACAGCTTGTAGGGCACAGCAGGAGGTGAGGAGAGGCGACACACAGAGACAGCCTCAAGTCTGTGTACCTGAGTTCCCTACTTCCACAATTCCTTCTGCTGTGCTGCTGGGCACACAACAGATATTTCCCTTATTTTCTGTGGGGCGTAGCAATTTTTCCACTGGATACGTCAGCCAACTAGATAATCAATACATGCAGACCAGCAGGCCCCAAGAGTCATCCCGTAAGCATGATAATTACATCCGAAACACTGTAATTAACAACACGCACCACTACTAGCTCCAGTTAACAAGCGACCAAAGTGGTGATTCAGAGCACAGCCCTGTGCAAGGCTCCCATTTTAGGCTGCAGAGCTGGAAGATCTATTGAGAACTCTCCAATAATTCTATGTTAAAAACGTCCTGGTTATAATTACTATGTTATGCTGCTAAGATAATTTCACGTATAATTATTAACCTATATTAGAGGAGTCGGGCAAACAGTAGCTAGCTTAAAGCAGTTAGCGCGCAATTAGCTCATAATGATTTCATTACTTGGCACATTGTTTTCTTACACAAAGCTCTCATGATTTCTTTTGTAAAATTACAGAGAGAATTGCTGATTAGGAATCTCCACGTGAGCCTGGAATTTATGCACTTGCTTCATTTAAAAATAAATAAAACTAAATTGTATACTTATGCACATATAGGCCAGGCCCACTGAGATCTTCAGGACAAACATAGTCAGGCTTTCAAAACAGAGCTACAGCTATTAACAAAATAATCTCTATGCACAAACCAGTCTTTCCTTCACTTTACAATATATGCAATAATTTAGGCAGGTAGCAGTGATCTTAATCTTTGTAATAGATCTGAAATTTTCTTTATGTTCCTTATACTTTTAAACAAAACGAATAGATGTAGATTTGGAAAAAAATCTGCATGTGTTGCTTACATGAGGAGCAAATGTAAACCTTTTATTTTGTATTATTGCTGAAGATGTTGATAATATTTTCACGCATATAGAAGTAATTTGGGAAAATCCTTTAACATTACTAAACAGTAACAAAGAACCACAGCTTCATGTTTCCCTTCTGTTTTTGTATCCCTTTGCCTTGTCATCTTCTGCTTCCCACTGTTTCCTCTGTCTGCTCTTTTACTTTGGTTGCAAATACTGCAGCATGTCTGGGGGAGTCAGTAAGAAAAAGAAAGTCTTGCAGTGACAGAGCTGCTCTGCAGGCTGACAGTGTGAAACATGGCTTCTAAATAATTCAGTCTGGGACCAGAAATGGCAATTCTATATATGCAGAAATACCTCAGATTGCGGCCAAACACTTCATGTTCCCAAGAACTAGCAACTGGTAAGTGGAATTTCTGCATTTTGAAAGGGGCTTCCAATTTGCTTTCAAGTGTATGCGTAGGAAATATTAGTAGATATAGATCTAAAGTCCCCATCCTTTAGAAAACCAATGCTCTCAACATTTGCCTACTTTAGATTACTTGGGAGTTATTTCATTTTCTTATATATTTGATTTTATGTTGTCTGATCATGACAGTGGCAGGATGGGCGCTAGAGATGTTATTGACAGGAATAGGGATGGTCCTGTAATTCAGAAATGGCAAGGCAGCAAAAAAAAGGTAGGTTATGCAAACACAGCACTGAAATACCATGTGATCACAATATTTCATATTTACACATCCCATATATATATCATTAGCTTTTTTTCCTTAAATATACAAACACAAGTACGTTTCCATTTTCACCCATACACTTTAGGCAGACTAAATCACGCGAACAGGTTATCTGAAGGCTGAATATATGCAAAAGCTCTGTGCCCTTCTCTGTGTCTGTGTGTGCATCTCTGCACGTGACTTTTACATGAAAGTACTTACTCCCATCCCCTGGAGAGAATGGGCTTCCTTAGCACAGTTCACTGTCCCTTTTGCACTTTTACAGAACAAATGCTGATGACAGCAATAGGAATACGTACAAAACAAAGGAACTGTTTAATTTAAGTCCACAGAATGCAGGCTCACATTCATAAATACATGCTATTCAGCATGCAAGTTCTTTTCAGCTAGATTTTTTTCCTCTTTAACTATATTTATTATAAAGTTCTTATTTTTTTAAAACAGACTAAATGTCTTAGGTCTGGAAGCAATCAAACTGGATGTGAATATGAAGTACAACTCCAAAAATGCTTGCAACATAACTGGCCTATTGCGGTGCTGTTGTTACAGTCCCAGTTTCTGCTGGAACTTCAGCCACGAAGCTGCACAGGAAACGTTAAAGAGTGATCACAAAAATAGCCTTTTCCCTATTGTCTCTCAAGCAGCATGGATCAAATAACTGCTGCTCAGCTGTCTTTATTTTAAATAAAAATATTTTCTTCATTGTACACGTATCAGTGGCAGGCGGAAGTGCATTTCACTTCTATTTTGTTTTTCACACCTCCAGCCGTGGATCACCAGCCAGGACTGCGTTGAGAAAGGTTTTGGCATGTTTTACAAACTTTATTCAGGAGAAAGTGTGCTGAGAAGAACTTCTCATGTTTAACACAGACAGAAAGCATCAGAAAACAGTAATTATAGAGATCCTACAGAAAAACAGTGAAAAAGTGTCACTGTTTCACATGACATTTCAGGTGTTTTCAGGGACACGTGCTATACCTATGATACGCATGAACACTCAGTACTCTTTTGTTCTGGTTCATGCTTCTATCCTAAGTACTTGTAGGGGGAAAAAAAAATCCACAAATGGTTTTGTTCTCAAAAACGTGTGTGTCTTCCCTACGGAATTGGAAGTACTTGGGAAAAGCTTAGCCTGAAGTGTTATGCTGATCAGAAGAATACAAGGAATAGGCACAGGTCGGTTTGGAAAAGGATGTGGGAGATATTACATGATCGTCTAGAAAACTCCAATCTTTGGTAGCTTCTACACCAAAGATTTCATGGGAGACAGACTGGGAACTCAGTGTTATATGCTTGTGTCATCTTCTGGTCTTCTCCATACCACTTGCCAGTGGCAACTGTCAGGGATAAAATATTCATCTCGATGGACTTTCATTCTGCCTCAATATAGATGTTTGTGGGAGCCTTGAAAACTCTAGTTTGGGAGGCAGTTAACCCCGAGACTATGCAAGTACTCAGGTAACCTACCTGCCCACTGAGCTCACTCAGTTACTTTTTGAGAAATGTAGCTCTTCAGCCTAGAACATTATTTTAAAGTTGTAGGGTAGTCATCTTCAGGTATTTTTACATTAAATTTCATATGTAGTTGTATATATTTTGATGTTAATCTTTAACTTCAACGCTTTTTGAGCTGCAGCTTATTAACTCCTTGATAATAATGACTAGGAAATACCTAATCGTGGGATTTGATTCAGTATTGCTATGTGTCCTACAAATTGCATTTTTCTGCAGTAAAACACGACACTTTATGAAAAGAATGTGCATTTACCATAGTAGATAAAAATGCTCATCTTACAGCACTATGCAAACAACGAAAACTGTTCTGATCATCTGTGACACCCTCATAATTCATCAGCAAAGAAAATCCATCAGTAGTAACTCAATATTGCCCACCGCTGTGTAGCAAATCTCCTCAGATGCCCAGCTATTACCTTCCATTATCAGAGATGCAATGCAGTCCTAAATACTGATTTATTTAACTGTGTGATGCTTTCCAGTGCAGATAGGAGACAAACCACATCCACAGCATCTCCCCAGCCATGGAGCACACAGAGGTGCCCGCACGCTCAGTCACACTCTCAAGAATGTAAAACATTGAAAGCTGAAGATAGAATCAAGACTTAGAAGTAACTTATAAAGTTGAAGTAAATTCTTTTACTTATATGGCAAAGCTGGGAAAGAAGCTTTTCGCCCACATTTTCTCCCATTATACCTCCTCTCCTCCCACCCCAAGAAATACTTGCGCTTACGAGGACAGTAGGATGAGAATGGCTGAGGAAAATGTTCCTATATATGGAAGAGCCTCTGAGTTAAAGATAGCTCCAGATGACAGATCATGTTAAATTCTCATCATGCCCAGGCTCCTCACAGTTACAGTAGTAGAGATTAAGTGATGAAGCAAAAACCCAATATTTAGCTTCAGGGGCTTCCTGACAGGAAAAAAAAAACCACTTGAGAAACTGAGAAAGAGTCCTAAATTCCCATCTATTTCCTCTCATGATAACATCCATAATGTTAGCCTACATTTTTCAGTGAATCTGACACCTGAGC
This sequence comes from Trogon surrucura, assembly GCA_020746105.1. NCBI lineage: Eukaryota > Metazoa > Chordata > Aves > Trogoniformes > Trogonidae > Trogon > Trogon surrucura. Next base: position 35,741,192 of record CM036622.1, read on the forward strand.
AAGTATTTTTATGTTTTCAGTTAACAGCAATGTAAAGGTGTCAGATAATATTTGTCAAAAAATTGTGCTGTGTTTCATTTGAGAGAGCTATCTCTATGGCCAAATGACTGCAAGATCAGTGTTGCACTGTAACCATAATTCAAACCACAAGCCTATAATAGGTTGTTTCTACTGCCAACTTATAATGTTTTCTGAATATTAAATAAAGTGTTCACAGACTTTAACATTATATACAAGCATTTTCCTTAAATGGATAAGGACACCGATAAGCAATGTGATTGCTGGGTTTTTTTGGCAGTTCTGAGGAATGCGTTTAAATACTTAATCTTTACAATCTGGTTCTACACAGATAAGATTTATCTATCTACTTTGTTATTTTAAAATTTGATGAATTTGCTACAATAAATATTTCTATGATGTGCCTTTTTTTTGTATTTAGGTTAAAGATCTATCCTCTCTTAAAAATGAAAATTTATTAAATCCTTTTTTTTTGTTTTGAGTTCCTGCACCACTTAAAGACATAATGAACAAAACTTCCTCCTCAAAAAATATTTTTTAACGGAAAAACATAGAATAACTAATTGTAGGCCAAATGAAAGAGGACTGAGCACGTATAACCCGGAAAGACGGAAGTCTGCTCTCACTCCTTGTGCCTGGATTACACATAGAAACTGGCACAGCTGAGGACCACACTGTTCTGGAGATTAGAGTCTCCTCCTTCTGCTTTCCACCCTGCAGGAAATGAAGAATGACTGGTTGGTCCACATAGCTGCAAACCCATTATTTCTCCTCACCTCCTACCTATCACCCAGTCTGCCTTGAAGGCTCTGCAAAAGATGATCCCACGGAGCACAGCTCCTTGAGATATGGGCATTTGGCATGAACTCCTACGTTATGGATTTGACTCCTCCTCCGAGTTCAACAGGAGAGGGACAACTCTCTCTACCATACACTTCTTAGCTGGTTGGTAAAGATTTCCTCCATGAAGATGCCTACCTCTGTGCTCTGCTCATCACACCAGGCTCAGCAAAGCTGGCCCCAGGAAATGTAAAATGCACTTTCCTCTTAGTGGAAGAGAGTGGATCTGCCTGTTGTCACCCTCATGGCTTTCCCTCCAAAACGGAAACAATGCGAGGAGAGTTAGGCTCCGTCAGGAGCTTCAGAGAAGCCCAAGCCCCCAGGAGCAATGCTGAATGAGGGCTATACTGGTACGTGCACCCTAGCCCTCTCCCTCGCTGCTAGCTCCTGTGGTGATCTTTCTACAGAGGCCTGCAGTGGGGCTGTAAAAACACAGCTCGGTAAATTCAGAATGAATATTTAAAGTATGTGTACACAGGCATGCACTCAAGATGTACACTTCACAGTTGGATTTCAGAACTGGCAAAGCCAGAGTGTAAAAAGGATTGAGGATAGTTTTATACAAGACAGTTTTTATCTTGTATAAAGAAACAGTATTTGAAGGGTGAAACAGCACTCAGGGACTCCTTTTGAAATTCCTGCAGCTTCTATCTAGAGTCTTAGTTTCAGCTGTTCTCTCTGCCTCTCCATGGGTAATTCTAAGTATCCCATAAACAAACACAGTGGGAACGAAGGGCAGGATTGAGCAAAAAAAAATGGAACCAACTTTCACACTCATTCCAGACAAACGAGGAATGAGCCAAGCAATCCAAATATCAAAGCAATTTACTGCGTAGCTTAATGGGAGAACGGCAGAGGTTGATGGTTTCCTAAACATTCTATAATCAGACAATAATTATTATTATTTAATTGGAAGCTGAGTACATTGTACCTAGTTTGGTTACAGGCTGTACAGATTGCTACAAGCTGTACAGATTTCTTAGCCTTTTTAGAGTGTATAAAATAAAAACTTACTATGTGCTAGAAGTTTCTTTCCTTGCTGACAGGAACCAACTACACTTTTGCCCCCTCTTAAACAAACCAGTGTACTTTTCACTCCATAAATCTCATATTACTTCCTTCCTTTTCATTTATTCTGAACCAGAAGGAGGAGTTTTTAACAGAAGTGCTCTATGGCAGCAGGAGGAAAACAGCAAATCAGGGTGGAAACTGCATAAAGAAAGTAAATCACAAGTAATAAAATCATGGATATCCAGCAAGCTTTGTGGGAGGAAATGAACTCGAAGTTGACTGAATCCAGAGCGGGAGAAATGTTACACATAAAAAAACACCGTTAAAAATAGGCCACACTCTTAACAGATGAGATGGGAAATGAAGTAATAATTTATAACAAAGATAGGAAAAAACCTGCCAGGTTTGCAAATTTCAGATGAGATGCAAGTTGAATAACAAGTGATAATGAAATGCAAGCACACAATCTTAAGGGCAGAACACCATGGAACAATTTAATTAAAAGGAAAACAATATGCTCTGCAACACAGGATCAGAAGTAACTGCCTGATGTTTCTGTTCAGCTAACTAGATTGTTATTTATCTGATACAGTAAGCAATACATTCCAGTGCTTGAAAAATTTTGCATAAAGGTTTGAACTTCACCTGAAAAATATCAGTAAGATGAAAATCTTTCCAAGTCAGTATTTTTAAAAAATTCTTTCAGCTGACTTTAAGGGACATGAGTATAAAACAAATGGAAATGTCTGTGGTCATAGCAACTTGTGCTATGAGTATATACTTTTTAAAAGTAGCTTACTTTCAACAGCAGAACATGGCAAGCATTTACTGTAATAAAAATTGCCATTTTTTTCAGATTTCTAAGAATGGTATTAAAAATATTCACATAGTTTTGCAGGCCTTCAAAAGAAAAAGACCCACACCCTGGAAATCTCCTATAAGTAGGATATTAAGTAGTGCAGTAAAAGTGTAGCTCAGTTTATGTTAAAGGATATTAACTACTGTATAAGACATTGCAGAAGAAAAAAGCCTGCAGATTTGCAAATGAGCTTCACACATGATTTATAAATGCAAATGTGAATAGTAGGTGATAATGAAATACAAGCAAGTAAGTACACGTGACAGATCAGATGCCCGAGGGAGGTGGGGGAAGCATGCTGTACTAAACGTACTTTTTCAAATGTCAGAATGGAACCCAAACAGCATGAGAAAGCAGCATCTTGACAGAGTGGAATTATAGGAAAATACTATCTGGGCAGCATCAAATGACATCTGGAAGGTAAAGGCAGAGTGAGTTAGCAGTTGTGGGAGAAAATACAGTACTAAGGTGTATTAAAAATAAAGATACTAATCTTAAGTCTGAAAGAGAGCATATTGGTTATATTGGCCACTAAATTTAGCCAAACCTCACAAAGTTCACAAAAGAAGACAACATATGTTTATGAATATTGGCTTAAGTTAATGGCTAGTCTTGGTTTGCCATGATTAGTAATCTACAGATACATACAGGAGATGCACAGGGAATGCAGAATCAGAAGACAGAAATTCCTCCTGGGGAGCCAGGGCAAAGCAAACACCAAGAGGAGCTTTTTCACCCAAGAGCACCTTTGGACACAGCTCAGGTGCCTACAGATTTCCTTCCATGCATCAATGACAGAATGAAAGAGCAAATCCTATATTCTCACTGCTCTCCTGTATTCTCACTAGTTCCATAGTTAACAATTTAACTGTTGCTTACACTGAAGGATTGTGCATGAATAAACCTTTTGAGTGTCTTTTGAAGAACTCTGTGGAATTCTTTTTAGGGATGAATGTGGGTCAGGGGAAAAATACACTGGCTATATACAAGTTTGCCTGACAATAGACAGTAAGTGGCATACCTTGATAACGTGGTTGTCTTACAGATTAAAAACAAAAAGGGTGAAGTCAGAAGACAGGTCCATTAGAAAAAAAAAAAAGAAAAAAGGAAAAAATTTAACTGTTTTATATGGATCTGCTTATTCCATATTGGCTTGGTATCTTTGCAGTAGCTGCTGCTTTCCTACTGTTTTTTAAAGCTGCAGTGATTTTTGTGGTGGTATGCAGAGGCAGACTTTGACGGCTTTCCAAATTTTTCTCTACAATTTGAGGATTAGTCACACAAGGCTTTATTAAAAAGCAAATTATTTAAACAGAATACTAATAAAACAATAAAAGATAAAGAAGATAAGTATATAAAACTGTCTGCAACTTATAACTTGATTCCTCACATAAATCCTGTGAGTAGATAAAAACGAGAACCCAGAATTGCTGGGCAACTTTGACAGCTGACTTTTTAGGGCAGATTTCCATCAATTAAAATCATAAATCTGTCTGAAACTGAGCCATGTAAGGGCTGGGCATCTGGGCTACTTTACTTTCATATATCGCATGATCTCTTCCCAAAGCAGCTAAACCAGCTCAGAGAATTTAGTATAATGTTTCAGGTGACACATGGAAAGATATAATTTAAACAATTAAGCAAGAAATGTAAGAACAAGGGAAAAGCTGTCCTTAGAAGGAATATATGAAGTACTTTAAGAATTTACATGTAATACATAACAGACTGCCAGTAGCGCATGAGTATCTTGAGTACCCAAGATATCCCCAGGATGTTATGAGGGAGGCAGTCAGAAAAGGGTCTGCGTCTTTCAAATAAGGTAGCTGCACCACGGCCATAACATTCAAAGGGTTAATTACACAGCTGAGTGTCTGCTCCATTTACCGATTAGCAGAAAATGTTGTAATTTTTTGGATTTATGAATTGCTGGGGTCAGTCAGCATCTTGCACACAACAGCATCTGTCTCACTCTATCCCTTACCTGCTGGGCAGAGACAATCCCTCTCCCGCCTGGAACCCTGGAGCCCTCTAAGCCGCTTGCTCTGTAACCTTGGCAGCTGGGACTAACACAATTCTTCATTTTTTAATTTTTTTTTTTTTGCAACTGGGCCTCTCTAAATAAAAACTACAGAGCCTTGTTAGCCAACAACTGAGCATGAAATCACGACATTGCAATCCCCTACTCGAAGAGTCAATCAATTTTTTTCATTACAGATTTGTATGTTAGGGTCAACAAGAAGAAAAAAGCACATGGAGCAAAACGGACATAACAGCAGAGAATTACAAAATGTCTTCCAAGCTGAAATCTTATTTTCATTATAATGATGTGCAGTTTGTAAAAACTAGGCTCTTGATACAGTAAAATTACTGTATCTTAAAATTACTGTATCTTAAAATAAGAAAAATGAAGAAAACCTAGTGGCTGTCCTTTGAATGCTAGCTTACATTAAATCGTTACAATAAAATGATCTTTACAGCCTGCATTGACATATCTTAGTAATACAATCTGTCTGACACTCAAAAGGTTTACTATTCCTTGTAAAAAAGAAGATATCATTTTACATTAAGCAGAGAGGAAACGTGACAGTTTAAACTGCTAAATTTTCTGGATGATATTTTCATTGCAGTAATTAGTAAGAAGGAGGATTAGATAAAGGCACAGGGCTAAGCTGGTGTCTTTTAGCCTGAGAAACAGGGCCAATCTGCTCCACTACAGGGGTCTTACTCTGATCCATTTCCAACAAGTTTTTAGCTTAGTACTGTACACTGGACTACCCATTTTCCTGAACCATGCTGAAAAGTCTGAAGATAGATCCAAGCACGCCTGAAGTTATTGATAATGCGAAGGTAGTCACTACAGGCAAGCTTTACCCTGTACACTTTTTTGATGGCACGGTAACAGTCCCTGACATGAAGCCTGATGATAAATCAGGATAATCTGATAATAGAAATAAAGGCCACACCTACATTTTAAAAACCTTATGTCTGCATAATCAAACATTTGTCTGAAATAATATTTTTCTCATGTATTTGAAGAGAATGTATGTACCATCACTATATACCATCAAAGACTCTTACTCCCAGGAATTACTCTTCCAATAAGTCAGATAGTGTCAGCTGTGAACCTATTTCATATTATAAACGTTACTAATATGAAATAATGGCCTTGATCTGGAGGACAACCATCACAGAGAGATTTAGAGCAGTATTGAACACAATCCTACAGACTATTTTACCCTATTCAAGTTGTTTGCTAAAAGCCCAGAGGTCAAATTCTCTCCTGATATAAACATCCTTGAAAATAGTGACTTTACTATAGGTCTATATTGTTAAACTATGTCTTCTACTGGAAGAGGATCCACTCACTTGTCCAAAGAAAGTCACCCATCTCACTGCTGGGTGGGAATTTGCCTCTTCATTTGTAACTTCAATTCTCGATCTTTCTCCTAAATCCCCAACAAACCCTTTGTCTTAGAGTTCAAAAAGCCAAAATACTTTACCAAGACTGGAAAAAATTACGTTGCTTCATAATCTACAGAAGACTGAAGTATTTATATATTTAAAATGGCTTTTGCAAACTCAGCTGTTCTCCGTGTCTGCTGCAAACATGAAAAATAACTATGGACTTGAACTACATCAGGAGTAGCCAAGATTGTAAAGTCTTTCTTGATGTCTAACAGCAAGGATAGTAGAGCTTTGGAACAGGCCGCTGGAAGGAGGTGGTGGAATCACTATTGTTGGATGTTTTTAAAAACATGTTGGTCCAACATCTATCAGAATGACATCGATACAGCTGATCCTGCCTTGGGGAAGACAGGATAGACTAGATGACCTCTTGAGGCTCTTCCCGCCCTATTTTGTATGATGCAGTGATTCAGCACACAGTTTGGAAACACCCTGGGGCTTGATTCTTTTCTCACCTCATGTTATTTTTAGACTGGTGCAACTTCACTGACTTCCACAGAGCTTTTCTTGCCTGTCCTGCAGTAAGTGTGAGAAGAATCAGAATTCACATTTCCTACACAAATGGAGACTGGGTCTACCTTCCCACACAACGGATTTCCTGAGATGACTTTTTATCTCTTTAAATCAGGCAATATCAGTGGTTTAAGGTAACCCTTGTATTATTTTAGTAAAAACTTGAGTCCCATTATAGGCAACAAAGGCAAAGAAAAAGGTTGAATAGAAACATTCTTTGCAATTTTTAGCAACTCTCAACTTTTTCTCCTGATGCATTTCCCTCTGTGCACAGAGGTGGAGCTCAAGACAGCGAAAGTCCACCTCTCCTACCAGAGGAAGCCACAGTAGATAGCAAAGAGTAGGAAACAAGATTACCGATACAGTACTTAGCGGTACCTCAGGAAGAAGGATACAATATGCTACAGCTGGCTGCAATATCTTGTAGACAGGGTATTCCAAAACTGTTAGAAACTAGGGGCAGGTTTAGCATGAGAGCTAATAAGCACAAGAACTAATCACAGTCCCATCTATCAATCTCCAAGGACAAAGAAATAAATAAAATATGTCAGAACTCCCTGAAGCTACACAGTCTAGAATACTAATTTGAAAATGTCGAAGCTATCCACATACAACATGCAGTCAGCAGATTACACAGAGCTGCAAATAACCAGAAAACCTCGAACTTGTGCCACTGTAAGTGAAATACTGTTGCATTGCACCAGCTCCAAACAACAGAAGAATGACAGGAAATACACTCTATACTGCCTTATTTGCTCTTTGGCCATCATCATCATCCATGGACGTTACATATCCAGGGATGTGACAGTTTTTCTTGTGGCATTTCTATATATGCGAAACACCTCAAAAGTATTTTCTGCTCATTTGATTTTGGTTTTAATGGATAATAAATTGCGTCACCTTATTATCTGAGTGTGAATGACATTCAACACCAAGTAAACTGTGCTTTTTATATATTTAATACAAACCAAAATACTAAGAAAAAAGAAAAATGGTTCTTGCAAATTCACTGTCTTCAGAAAAGACTGACTATACATATCTGTACATGCAGTTAGATTTTTACATCCAGAATATTCATAGAAGTGAAGATTTTAAAAACCAGCAGTGTTAGACGTCACCTGAAATGTGCTGCTCAGGACTCCAGCACTTTCTGAGACTTCTAGCCAATCCCTTCTTCTGCTTAGTTTCAAAGACGTCACTCCCTTTCTGTGCTCCCTCATTCCAGGAAGAGCTTATGCAGAACATCATAAAAAAGATGGTGAAGATACAAATGGAAAAAACCTCATATGCTGATAACTCCAGTGGTAACTGAACCTGGCATATTTCCTCTATTCTAGTCTTACTGGGATCTGAATATTTGTTTCCCTCAAGTGAAGGTTGTGTAATCCCCCGAAACACAGAACTATGATTGGAAGGCCCCTAGTGTGCAAAAGAGATTTCATTTACTCATGCAGTGCTTTGAGATTTGATTCTTCACTTAAGAGTACTCACTTTCCTTGGGATCATGAAAGATTGTATAAAACCCAAAGGAACATGGAAAGGTTTAACTTCCATTTCTAAATTCCTTTCATTAAGTAAGCGGTATCTGTATTTGGTAGGGGGTGTCCGTTCTTGGCTTGAGGACCAGTGAAAGGTTTCAATATGTGTTCAAGAACTTAAGTTTCTCTATACCCAAGAGGAAGTCTTTTGAACCCCTTTTATGACAAATCACTCAGACAAATCTGCACAGTAAGTTTCATGTGGCATCAAACTATGCAGCCTTGTCTTTTAAGAAGCCCTCTGTTAAGTACCCTCCACATTATGCCAGATACACGATTTTTCTGCCTCTAAATTTGAGAGGCTGTTTTGCCCTGTTTCCTTGGTAAAGGCCTACAGAGTTTATCACAAGATCGTTTTCCTTTCTATGCCTTTTTCTCTCACTTTATTTGCTTATCTCTAATAGATTCTACCCCTTTGTGGTAGGTGACAGTAATCAGAGATAGCTGCATGGTATCATGTTCCCACATGACAGCTCATTTTGAACTATCCAGCTCTTCCATGAATGAATGCTTCTTCACTTGAATGGGATCTTTCTTTTCGTTTTGTTTTCCTTTTTCAGCAATGCTCTGTGCATAATTGGCAAGGCCACTCCTCAGTCTGAGTACCAAGCATTCTGGGTATTTTCTGGGGAAAAACCCCAAACTCACCTGAAACATTCCAAATTTGAAAGCTTTTTAGGATTACCTTACTGGTCAGCTGCCAATCAGACAGAGGAACAGATGAGAATATCTGCAATAGTAAAGACTAGAAGCAATGGAGTGGCCATCTTTCTAACTGTGATCCTTCATTATGAGATAATCAGAGGTATGCATGTGTATTCTGGTTTTACTTTGTATTCTGTTTTTACTTTGTACCATCTTCCTTTGTTACTGGCTTACCGTTCTTGAACTTTTCTAAAATCCATGGTTCATTCACCCTGGTTCAGAGGATCAAGTGAAAGCAGTGAATATAGCGTGTTTAACACAGTAGTTAAAACAGCCTGGGCTACCTTGTCTTCTGTAGGTATAAGAACATTTCTGACAACATTCTCAAGAAATGGACCAAATTCTTCCCCTCAGCCATCTCTCTGGCTCATCACGGCAGTTCTTTGCATCAGCACTGAGGCTTGGACCTCAACTCCTTTCACTGAAGTAGAGGAGGAAGTGAGTAAGTCTTTACATTGAGGACCTAAAAGCAGTAGTTCCTAGCCCAATGAAGAGTTTCATTCGGTTATATTTTTGTCACGCTGTTCAAATAATTAGTTACGAAAGTTCAATAAACACTAGTTATTTACTTCTGTCTCAGTTTTTAGTTCATAAGAATGTGAATTCTATTAATAATACACATTCATGGGGTTGTCTGCAATTGTGCATTGATTAACATTTCTCCTAAAGCAATATTCTTTTATCTACATGCTATTTCCCTATCTGTGTGCATAAGGCACCTAGAATGTCTTATAAGATATAGTTATTTAATAATTACTCAAGACTCCCATCTAAGAATTAAGCATCACTGAACAGGCAAAAATTAATCCCAAATGGAAGGACCAGCCAGTTACCTGAATAAAAGAAGATTTTATGCAGAGCAGGTAGCAGTCTGCAAAGCTGAACACATGGCCTGAGATCTTTGCATAGAAGAATATTATTTAACATATAATTGCATAGTACTTAGCATAACTGAACTTAGCCTTGTTCTGAGCCAGGGGAGCCACATCTTAAGATAAACATAGAAAAATGAGATTGCTTTTCCATAATACAGAAAATACATTCCTAAAGAAAGCCCAAAAGTTCTAAAGGCAAAAATGCGCCAAATTTTTTAATATTGTGATATCAAAACCTTATTCTCCACTTTAGGCAAGGGACCAGTCACATTCTGGAGATCATGAAGGACTTCCTAAGAAGAACAAATAACAAGGTTGCCAGCAAATACAAGAACCGATCATGACATAGTAAGTATAAAGAAAAAACCCCATGAGATTGAGTTGGATCACGTAGTAGTTGATAGCATAAACATGACAATTTATTACCATGTAAATGTTGCAGCTAGAGGCAAGTTAACAATAGTCATGTACGTGTAAGTCATTAGGATTTCTTTGTGGTAGCCCGGTAAATTATACATAGACCTGCTTTAAGGGAAATCACCTTTTTTTCACTTCTGTAGATTTTACACCAGATAAAAAAGCAAGGGAGCAATCAGAATTATTCTTGTTTATGTAGTGATTTTAAGAAACATGACGGAGTCTCGTCATTTGAAAAAGAATAAATAAAAATCACATTACGTCAAAATGAATTAATGCACTCTTTAAAAGTCATGATAGTCCAGTCTGTCCCCTTCCACCTCAGAAGGCACACTTTGACTAAGGGCTGCTGAGGGAGGGCTGGGAAGCTCCTTAATAAACACATTTACACACATTTTGGTGTATGCTTGGTATCAGCTAAGTGCTTAAGAACCTCACTAAATTAAGACATCTGTAGACATTATATGCAAAGCTGCCAAAAGTGCAGTATAGCCCATATTCAGAAATGCTAATGGGTATTAGCCCACATGAATTAATAAATAATTAACACGTAACAATCTCTTCACATTTAAAAAAGACATTTTTGAATCTTCTAATCCACTCAGATTAGATTACAATCTTCTGATCAAGCAGTTTTTTTCAGCAACCCCAGCCAGAAACCCGTTCTTATTTCCAAGACATCAGGTTTTTCCTATTTGCTTCAAGATCATTATCACCATTTAAAAATAAATTACCCAGCAAAATTATTTTAATGTAACAAAGTACTAGAAGATAATTTTTCAGTTAAGAGTTCAGGAAAATCTGATTGACTGAACTATGTGTGACAAGGCTATAAACCCAGCTCTAAAGCTCCTATGACTAAGTGAAAATCATGCTGACCCAGTATAATCTAAGTCTGTTGTTTCAAATCTGATAAAAAAAATCTGATGGGTTAACTTTGAACCAGCAAGCTTTATGGTGATTACCCAGTAACCAGCACAGGGGCACTGTACTCTCCATAAATGAGAACAGGTGTCCATTTTTGATTCAGATCAAATTTGTGCCACTGGGGAACCAGGAACACACAGACCCCATCTCAGTGACTGAGGAACCACAGTCTAATTACAGTAAATTCTGGAATATCTCTATGTGCAATAAACATACGGAACCTCTGATAGAATGAAATTAATGCAAAAATACAATAAAGCCTTTAAAATAATTAAGAAATCTACTTCCTGGAATAACAGACTTCCAGTGTTTTGACAGACAAAATGTAGAAGAAAGAAACTCACCTAAAATAATAGTTCTGCCACATCTATCTGCTTTATGCCAAATAAAAAGAAATTTCACAAATTAGGTAAGGTCTATTTAGAAAAAAAATCAAAAGGGAATGTCTGGTCTCAAAGATGACCTAGTTTAACATGTTTTGGAGGGATTTCTAATGATTTTGCTACTCTGTCAGCCAGAAAGTGGACACAACTTTTACCATTAGAATAAGACTGGCCATGCGTACACACTCAAGGCAGGGCTAACGCACAGCGTTCCCCTCTTCAAGACCATACCCCAGGATGGCTTTACACTGAAGTGTAAAGCCTAAATAAACAGCTGCATTTACAGAATCTTTACGGAGGTCAGCTGGTACAAATGTTATGGCTTCATGGCAAAGCGCACGTGTAACACAATATCTGTTGATCTGACTACAACTTCCCAGCAGATGATCCTTTGGCCAGTGACTCCAAATAGCTCTGGATTCACTTGACATGCACCAAGTGTGTTACCAACTGCCACTCAAAAGGAGAAAGAGCTACAAGTTAAGTCCAACTCCATGGTTCAAGAGGTTCCCTGCTCAGATTATTTTCTGCTTTGGCACAGCATTTGACTCATAGCCTTCAATTTTTTACTACCCAGTGAAATTCACTGCAAGAGAAACAACTCATGAAATAAAAAAATAAAAAAAACCCTCAAAGCAAACACTTTTCCCTTCCCTTAAATCAAAGCCACTGTGTCAGCCTGGAATACCCTCACAACAACACAAGTCCAAGACAGAACAAGGTCATAGTTGGTTATGATACATCACAGAAAGTGAAATTAATATTTCATAAATGGGAAGACAGGAGTATGACAAGAAATCAACGTTCTGCCAGGACACCATTCCAAAACACAACAGAATGAGCAACCAGAATACAAATAAAGTTACGCAACTCCTTTGACGACCTTTTGTTGGCCCATCTAAGTCCCCTGCAGAAATGTATGAAAGGAGAGCAGAAAACTTTTTTTCCAATTGAACACTGATTGATGTCCTACCTGCTGTGTCACTTCTCAATGAATGTACGTGGATTTGCAAGAGGAGCTTACACTTAAAAGTTGAAGCCCAACTCTACAGCTTACAACTTTCCAAGTGGAAGGCCAAACCCATGGCAATACACGTGATACTGGTTTGTACACACGCATACCTGGTAACAAGCTCTTCTCATTTTCCTTTGGCTGTACCCCATTGATCTTGCTCAAAATTTCACATGATTTACAAGGATTTGTTTTCTTCATCCTATCACTGGTGCTGTGGTTTGCACTTCACACACACAGTTACGTAGCTTTAGCAACTTTATAAAGTCGCATCTTCTAACATTATGAGCTGGCACAGCTTCTTTCAACAATTTTTTGCCCAGTGAATAATTAGCTACTGTGTAAGCGTGGTGAGTCACCATAGCTGTCTTATCGTTGCTGTCATAAAAAGAAATGACCATTCCTTTATTAATAAGTTGATAAGGACAGCTTTTGATATAATCTATTTTACTCTTTATATTACTCTAAAAGCCTGGCACTGAGATTTGTTTTTAAAAGAAATTCTGCATTCCAGTTATAAAAAAGTCTTTTATTTTAAATTTTATTTTCAACAGCTCATACCCTGTTTACAAAAATTCCCTGCTTAAAGCACATTAAAATAGTGGATCAGAAAATGGATGCTCTAATTTTCTTTCTAAATAAATTAAAAAAATAAAAGAAAATGTAATAAAAAGATAAAGCCTTCATAGAGAATTGCAGCAATTATATCTCCACAGCTACAATATAACCCAAAACTTTGCAAAGGCTTTGATTATTGAACCATGGCTGAAGTGAATAATTTGGCTTTCACTAAGAAAACAAGCACATTCATTCTCACCACAATGGAGAGAGGCAGTTTTAATTAAACCTTATCAAAAGATGAATAAAGAATAAACTCAATACCCATTCCACAGGATTCTATTTTCATCTGTTTAGTTTAAGCTTGCCATGTTCATGCAATAATTAACCACTGTCCAAGGAATGCTGGAGTTGTGTTAATGTTGGTAAAGATTTAATTAGTTCAATTATCTGGAGAGTATTGAAGCCTCAGCACAGTACCAATTTCTTCAGGCTTTATACATACCTCAGATCAAAATATATTAAACTGAAACATAAGTGAACAAAGAAAATTTACTATTTCATTTTAGCTACTGAATGAGTGTGTGTTTAATAATTTTATTACCCTCATTTTAAAAAGAGGTTTCAGAAATAGCATATGTAAGCTGTGACTTACCTATTCTTCCAGCTAAACTCTTTTTTTTCCCCCTAAGTCAGCTTATAAACGTATTTTAAACAAAATAAAATTTACTTTTCAAAAGAAATCCCAACATTTCTTTACACAAGGAAAACTATAGGTCTTTTTACAAGTGTCCGCCCGCCACTGCCTACATATTTCACGTCTTTCATGGAAAGTGAGGCATTTAAAAAGCATTGAAAGCAGTGACACAGACAACTGTTTCAATCTGTCAGACAATATGGACAGACAGTAGGGATCATTTCAGAAAACAGAGCGGCCCCACAGTGGCCTGACCTTCCTGGTGGGAAAGCGAACACAGCGCGGGGCTTGACAAGCCCGCCAACAAAGGAGGATATTTAGTCCCCCCAAATTCTGACACGCTTCTCACAGGAAAAACGCAAACCAGGACGAGGTGTCGTCGACTAATGTGAACAAAGGGTAACTGCACCCTTACCATGAAACAAAAAGGAAGAGATGAAATGTGAAAACGTGACTTCACTATGTGCTGACTGAAAATGCTGGAGCAAGCTTGGTTCCTATTTTTCAGAACTGTTCAACTCCATATGAGATGCTATTTGAGATGCAAGCCCTAGGGATCTCTACGTGCAGCTCTTGCTGCCTTCAGTGGGACCAGAGTCCAGGAATGGGAGCACCAGAAGATATCCCTCTTTGCATTACTAAAATATTATCATTAGCTATTCTTTAGAAGGGATGTTTGAATAAACCACATTCATTTTCCTGTAAGGTTTAAATGACATGTTTATTACTGCCATGGTCCGTCTTTTGTTTTCCCACCACTGTGTTAGGGAGTATGAGTTGTTTATAACCAGCGAAGGCTGCACAAAGATGGCCAATATGAGAGAAAGTCATGTGAGTTTATTTCCTTGAGGAGGTAAGAACTGTAGGAGGATGTTACCATTTTCTTCTGGAGCAATAAAAACTTACGAGTTAGTATAAAAGTAGCTGTTTTGAAATTGCATACTATATTATACACAGGTTGGATTTAAGCCATTTGTCTCTGTAGGCAGTCAAAAACTACTCCACAGAGAGCAGAGCTATGAATCCCAGCAGTAAACGCCGTTTGGTAAATAACCCTCGTAACACACAGTACCTTATTTTCTACTAACATCAGCCGGAAAAACATAAACACTTTCAGGAATAAATTAAACTAATAAGAGAAGGTGTGACCTGCACACTGAGTGCCAACTGATGCCTCAATTCAACCTGTTTTGGCAGAAATTTGATCTCCCCTTCCAGTTTTATCTAGGGTGGAAGAAAAAGGGAGATGCTGAAATTCATTCAGGCTTTTCTTGAGTCCAGATGTCAGATAATGCTCAGGAAGCAACAAGGGTCTGGCACATTTTCCATCAGCCACCTCCCTATTTTGGTACTTGATTTTTAAGTTGCATCAACACTGAATAATGGAGATGTCCTGGTGCCCTGTAGCCCCATCCCGCACAGACTTGCTTCTGCCTGCTTTTTCTGTGAGATTTTACGAAAACAATGTGGAGGTAAACAAGGCTAATAGATAATTAACTACTTTATGTTCCACACTTATTATAGCTGAACAAAAACTGAGCTGAAACACCATTGTCTATCTGAGTGAGCATAAGGTTAAAACATCTGAGGTTAAAAACCAAAATAAATCCAAACGAGTCATAGCATGTGTAACTGAGAACCCAATTTCATTGTATGGGTAGTCATTTATTAATATTAAGAAGATAGTGAGTTTTTTCCTTAATTGTAACGATTTAATAACTGCAGAATGGACACAAATATATCCATACAGATATATCTAACCTCCTATTTTTTGGCACCTTAGAAATCGCTTCAACTTCTTTCCCAGAAATTGGCCAAGCCTTAAAGATAGTACTCACTTTTATTATAGAAAATTCAAGCTGTATTCAAGTAAGGACTTTGCTGACCCTTACAAAGCACGACAGGGAAACCTATGTTGCTTTGCAATGACCATCAGGTGTGAAGCTGATGAGCAAATGAGCTAAGTATGTGCAGATATATTTATAGAACACATTTTATAGTATAACATAAACTATTTCCACAAGTAATGAGAACTTTATTGTGATCCACATAAATAATTAAATACTACCTCAAATCACTAGGCCTATGGCAATCACACAAAAATCGCAGGAGCAGAAGTCATCTCTTTCAGGTGCTATACTGTTAGATGGCCTCTTTGGTTCCTAAATATTAATCATGTCTCTGAGATGATGCACCTTCTCCCATGTGAAAACATTGGAAGGTGGTAGTGTACACACTGCCAGTGGATAGCAATTCCAAGGAGGAGTGATTTGCCTGCCAACGCTTTTAAGTAGGTCTTGTTTTTGAAACACAAATCACTTATTTCATCTGGAAAAGTTCTAAGGAATGGACTGGGTCTGCTACAGATTATCTACAAAAGAGGTTTAGTTTGGGGCTTCTGGCTCATCTCTGAGGTGAGAAAAAAAATCAGAAAGTGCAGAAGAGATTTTACACAATCCTTTACCCCAACTAAATTTTAAAACACTGTTTTTAGTTTACAGGAAAGTGTCTATTTGCTTAACAAAGAACTGTTTTGGAGGAGGCAGCAAGAATTTGGCTGCCTTAAGCCTGCAGGCTATCTGATTTTTCTGCTCTTTCCACTTCAAGAACGTAATTCTCCTGTTTTTCTCCTAGTCTGAAAACATTTTGTGATATTTGAGTTCAGTCAAGAAGTACCAGGAAACTTTGTCTACACCAAAAAAGGAACTTTAGGGTATTTTGTGCAGATAATGAAAAGAACTTGTTCAGTTTTGCAGTGTAAGTAATTTTTACCACATAAATTCCCTGCTTTTGTGCTAGCAAAGAGGAATACTTGGAGTCTTTTGGTTTAGAAGAGCTTCAAACAGACAATAGTGTGTAAACAATCACAAAGTACATAACTTTACCAGAACAACCTCCAATCTGTGAGCAAGAGCTTCAGAAAGGCCCCTTCATCAGATTTCCTTCTGCTCTTCACCCTGAACAAAGCCTTGGCTGACAATACCGAAATCTCCTCCTTTCTTTGGATTAAACCCCCTTTGCAGGGGAAGTATGCAAATGCTAGACATGTTTCCCTCGCTGAGGCTACGCTAACCCAGCTATCTTTTCACTGTCTATTTTACTGGGGCAGACCATCCTACCGGCTGACAGGGAGACCAGCCTTCCAATTCAATCTTTCACAACACTGACAGTTGGATGCTGGGGCCTGCCATGAACTCTAAAAGGAGCTCATTTAGTCATAATTAACTATTCCCTGCATATTTCCTAAGGTATGGTAATTGTACTAAAAGCCAACAAGTGAAGCATTCATTCTGGTTTTCCTTTAAACTTTTATTTCTCCACAGCAGTCTCTTTTCTCCCCCACATTTTTTTTTAAAAAATCTTTTTTTTCTTTATTTTTTTCTTTTTTTTTCCTTTCTTGCTTTTTGTCCTCCCTGGAAACATTTAGAGTAAAGAAAAAGATGGTGGAGATAGGGAGCTCTAGAAAACTGTGATGTAGGCAGTTCAAAAGGCAAAGTCTGCCATACGATACAGGACCCCATGGCAGCACTGAGCTATTCGGCTGGGTAAAACATAAAGAAAAATGAAATGAGTAGAATGAAGCTATGTCATTAATGCAGAATGATGGACATCCTATTTGGGTTACAGGGAGTCATGAATATACATTTCTAATTCCTTAGATATGGGGATAAGTAATCTCTGTTTCCATTAGTACCAGAGTATATGTATTTGACCAACCTAAAATCTTCAAAAGTTATGCAGATGTACTGCACTTTACACACTACTCTTCCCCTCTTCCCACAGTGTACCCACAGACCACATCCCACTGCACGCAGTGGGGGTTCTCACAGGGAGAAGGTATGATGGATCCAGCCCTGTATACAGACCACATTTATCGCTATTGAGATGGAAAACCTTGGGAAGCTGACACGGATTATTTACCTTAAAAGGCAAAATGTGACCTCGTGTCTGCCCTTATCTGTTTTCAGGTTTAGCCTGAATGAAGGAAGGGCTGACAGCACTCTCCATTTACTTACTGACTTTGTGTCTGCTGGACTTCTGTTGCCTTTTGGAAAGTTTGAGACTTACAGGATACCTATCCATCATAAATGTACATAGTGCATACACAAAAGCAACAGATGACAAGGCTAAATCTCTTCACATTCCTATCTCCTTTCCACTTGGATGTGCACCAGGAGCAAAGAAATAACTGGCTTTTGCAAAGAATCCACAACAGGGCTTGAGGGGAGGGGGGCTGGGTGTTAACATTGCAAATTCAGCAACCGTGCCAAAAGGGCCAAACACAGTACTGAGGTTCTTTATTATTATACAGCACTTTTCCAGTGCTACAAAACATTGATTTACAGAATTTAAATTCTAGGTTTCAGGTGTAATGTAAGAAATAAACAAAGAAAGAGATAAGGGAGAGAGAGGGCAAAGCTTCAGACAACAAGGTCATGGAACAACTCATTTTACTTATGTTCACTTATTAATGATTCTGTTTTCACTTTTTAGTAGTATCCACCTACCTTTAGCACATACTTTTATACTATATTTGCTTAAAACTTGTAGAATATTTTAGAACAAAAAGATCTTGCAATTTTTTTTTCTTCAAACACCAGTGTACAACCACCTTTTGAAGAATGAATCTTACAGAGTAAGTTGGGCAAAATCATAATCATAGAAGTAATCATAGAATGGCCAAGGCTGGAAGGGACCTTAGAGATGTTTCTAAAATCTTTCTCCCCTCCCTTTATTTCTAGACCACACTAAATTTGTGGATCAATCTAGTTGTAATGGCAACCAAAAACACAATGGGAGCCAAGCTGAAAAGCTGTTGCTGGAAATATTAATAAACTATATTATCATCATAGTCTGGAATTTTCGTTTTCTTAGGGAGGGTTGTTTAACTTCTGTGCATTATTGCCACAACACACAGTGGATTAACAACAGAAATTCAAAACATTCAGCTTCTCTCAATAGACATAAGCTGAAAACCTTGATGCTTCCATGATGTTAGCAAGAAACTACGCTTGTTCTCATGCTAATAAAATAGGTGAGAAAGCCCATATATATAAGAAGCTTCGCAGATTTCACCTGGTAGAACTCTTCCTTTTTTGCCCACCGTGTTCTAGCTGCTCTTGAGCAGTATTGCTTCCTCCAGTTTTGCAGCTGGAGAGGTTTTTGTACCTCTTATGCTTCCATAAGGAGCCATGCATTCAGGCTGAGCTGCATTTTTGCTCTGTCTTTCACAGTAAGTCACAGAAAGAGAATTAGGTTTCTAAATCACTCTGCTCCACAGAAGCACATTTCAAATGTCTTTCTAAAGCCCGAGGTGTGCTGCTGTTTCTCTAACCTGCATTTAGGAGTCTGGCAGAAAGAGAGATGGCTACATCCTGCCATTTGATAACACAAGCCGTGCTGTGACACAAGCCATGCTGTGACTCCTGCTTTCGATATCACACAAGCTGGTACAATAGTTTTCCACAAAACTGAAGTTTGGAAATGATTTTGGGGAGAGAGAAGTACAGCCTACACCAGCGAGCAAATCCAGGACTAGAAAATTCAGGAAGCCTCAGCTTAAAAGTTCTCTAGGGAAATATGGCAAGGTTTAGCAATACAAAAGCACAGCTCCATCTGCTAAGAAAATCAAAATCAAGTCTTACTCATAAAGTTCCTGGTCAAGGATTTTGACAGGGTCAGGTCAAGAAATCTTCAACATGCCTCATCTATCTAAACATACCTCCTTAAAGATTTAGTAATATATGTAAATACTTTGTGGGCTATCTAATGTAGAGGTAGGAGAATGAAAAAAAACAAAGAAAGAAAAAAGTGGTGAGGCAAAGTCACAGAAAAGGATTTTTGGGAGAGAGATATCAGTTTACTCCAGTCCATAGTTAACAATACAGATGGAAAAGAAGATTAAAAAGTGAATGATACCAAAGTCAAGGACTACGGACACACATTAAAAAAATGACATGGCCCAATCCTAGGTTCAACTGATGGATTGTTTTATAATGCTCTATTTAATTTGAAATATAATACATAAAACAAAAGCTGAAATGTTACTGATTGAACCACATTTCATCAACAGCTGCTCACATTACATAGAGTTGTTTAGATGACCTCAGGCCTCACTGGATTTTTCCAACACACTCTTCACATCCACTCCCCCCAAAAAGACATACGCAATTCATATAGTAAGTGTTTTTACACACAAGTAATGATAAAAGGAGTCACTGACATGAAATATGGGCCATATGTTAGAGCTTCTTTCTGTCTGAAAAGTGATTCACAAAGACGGGTAACTTCGCAGAATGCACACTAGCAAGTCCTAGTGATTTCTCAGAAGCTTGGGGGAGAAAAGAAAAGATGTACAAATCAGATGATGAAAATGCGATTCTCCCACTCACTGCTCCTGTCTGATCTTCCCTAGAGAGTCAAGGAACAAAAGAGGATTAATTTAGGATAGAAAAGTCAGGATTTGAGTGAATGACAAACAACCGCAGAAATAATAAGTTTGAGGGACAGTAAGGCACTTACTAATTTCTTCCTGGCTACTATTGTTCATTTGGATTATGAAACTCCCAGAAGCTAAAAAAAACCACTGAGTCAGTTTTGAAAACCCAGAAGTTGTCTGGTTAAAAAAGAAATGAGGAGTACTGTTTAAATTCTTTCTCCTGTTTCAGGTTACACTTCTCTTATTTGCCAGAAAACGTAGATATGTGGGAAATATTCATTGCTTTTTTTTTTTTTTTTAATTCTGAGTAATAACTTCTTTGGTCATGAACCTAGGACACACAAAGGTCACTAACCTGTGTCACACATAGTCCTAGGAAAGAGCTTATCTCCACTTGCCTGACTTCCTAGCCAAAACATCCTCCTGTTCATGTCCAAGCAGCTGCTGCCAGATGCAGACAGACACTATAGCCACCACAGGTCCCTCGAATATACCTCAAGGTCTGTCAAGTCTGTCCAGCACTTACTGATCCTTGTTTTCATTCCACTGAGCTAACAGACTTAGAGATTCCTAGACAGTTTCATATTTTTACCAATTCAAATCTAGTTTTCAATCCAAATAATGTAAATGTATATATCACTTCCCCAAACAAAGCACCTGAGCAGATATTGAGTAATGAATACCTTACAAGCTTTTTTAATTAATTGCCAATTTTCTACTTAAATAACAGTTGAGCACCTGGAGGGCTATCCAAGGTGGGAAAAAATTCTCACATGAGGTCTGCATAGATGATGTTTTTATTTCAGTATTATGCTCTCTTTATTGAACTTTGCAAAGGACTGAGCTTGTGCATTCAGTGCATTCATATGTCAGCCAATATCCACAATGTCTATCTGAATGAACTTTGCATTAAAAAGTTATCTGAAAAGTAAAGAATGCCTGTGTTTACAGTGCTTTAGTAACGGTTCTTTTTGACAAACTAGCTGACCATTGATGCTGAGCTCTTTGTATGAAATACAAACCAGAAAACACTTCTCTGTAAATCTCTGTACAAATATTTTGATTAAGGAGGTCCTTTTAAAAAATCTGATTCTGATTCACATCAGGTGGAAAACGGGAAATTCAGCAGCCTGTGGTTACTCAATAAAGCAAACCCTGGCTACTCCATGACCAACTTCAAAACTTTGATGGATGGAAGAAAATGAAAGCTGAAACATCGAGTATCTGAGCACTAAGCAAACATTCCTCAGCATTCAACCAAGAGACTGCTTAAGCATGAGCTGCAAACTTCTGAGAGAAGTACATGTTTTATATATAAAGGACAAAATTCTTTAACAAGAAGAGATATAGTTTGTAAAATAGTTCTTCAGGAACAGCTTTAAATCTCATTT
Organism: Trogon surrucura; assembly: GCA_020746105.1. NCBI lineage: Eukaryota > Metazoa > Chordata > Aves > Trogoniformes > Trogonidae > Trogon > Trogon surrucura. The sequence goes on from CM036622.1 coordinate 35,762,840, forward strand.
ACACAGCCTGAGATGGTATTGTTGTGTCTAACTAGTTTTGATAAGGGACCCAGCCCTACTCCCATTGAAGTTTATGGTATTCTCCCATTGTCTTCAGGAGGAGCAGAGCTAGACTCAAAGCTTCACAAAGATACAATGATAAAAGACTCCAGAAGGTACTACGATCCCCTCTTATTTTCTTAACATTTCTGAAAAACAAAACCAAAAAAACTATGGGGAGAAAAAATATACATGCAGTTCATTTCTACTGATACGCAATATGCCTTTTATATGAAAACACCGACCAGTGAAGCAAATGAATGGCTGGAAATATGAATAGCCAGAGGCTAGCTAAAATGCCTGGGATGATGAGTTTGCCTGCAATTTTACCACTACAGAATTTCTCAGAGAAGACTAAGCGTTTTGTAATGCTGATACTTTATATAAGCATTCTTTAAATCCATGACAGGCAGCAGACCCTGTAGTCTTCACTTCGGATTAAATTTTATACACTAAACCTAAACGCTTTATTTATTTTTTAAATCCATACTTTCCAAGGGTATGTAGTTGTTCCAGGAAAAGAAATTATATCATGCAACTGAAATTGCATTCTGATTTTATGCAGTCTGACTAAGCATTGAAAATGAGCTCTGTTATAATTCAGCTTGCAACAGAAACATGTCTTTTTACAAGAGTAGCTTGCAAAAAAACCCCAACCCCACCGCATCCAGAAAACAAAACACTGCTCAGTGTTAATAATGAATGCGGCTCATATCTACCACGTTCTCTTCAATTGCTGAAATTGCCCAGATAAACCATTTGAGAGTATGTCAGGTTTAATTAATACAACATGACCTGATCATTTCCACAGTTGGGAAGAAAGAAGTTGGCATTCTTTAAAGCCAGAGCTCAACCTGGAGATTATGCTAAGTTGCTTCATTCATAGTCCACACTCCTCCGCACATGTCAGGAGGACAGCATTTGTCCCCTCTAGTAATAAACAAATTATACATGAAATCAATTCCACTTCACAATAATTTTCCCTTTTGGGTATTATCTTTCCTCCTCTGCTCCCTCCAGTTAAGCTTGCATCCTGTAACTTGCTAATGAGCTGGGGGCTTTCTGTTCCAGGTGGCACCCCCTGCCTCGAAGTCATGACATTTCCCATTTCGAATGCTGCTGGCATTTTTCGACAGCTCCTGCTAACTAGCCTTTTTGACCCGCACTAAGAGGAACTCATCTGATTGAATCCTCTAACCTGCCAATCACGCCAGCAAATGATCTTCACAGTCACTCCCAAGGCAGGAGGTGGGGAAAAAAGTGGGAGAGCAAGAGACGGGGAGCGAGAGAGAAAGCTAGCGAGAGTGTGATGGAGGAGGCACGCAGGCAGCCTCTGCAGCTACCTAACGAGAGTACTTTAAGTCTCTGAGGCAGCTGAAACATTGCAAAACTGGTGGGAAAATTAGGACAGAACTGAATGCCTGGTACTGTAATTACTGATTTCTTTCCACCCCGAGATCATTTTGAGAGCAATACCTCCGAGATGTGCCATTTTCTGAAGAACACAAGTTAATTTTACCATATAAATAGAAAACAGATATATTTTTCCCTGCCACCATCAATATGCAAACCTCATAATTCTGCTCTGCCAAATGGCATTCTTTACAGAATTAATTAGGAGCTGTAAGCTCATTAAACAAGTGTCCTCACCTAGGGATGATTATGAATATTTTTTTTGTTGTGCATGCAAGCCATAAATAGCATTTTTAACCTAATTTAAATACTAGCAACATTTACACCTCCGTATTTACAAGTGTCTGCACACAGATACATAAAACAACCCAGTTATCTACATAGTCTAGATGTGATTTTGTGGGCTGAAACCAAGCAGAGTCATGATAATGACTCAGTTGTTTGGATTTTGTTCCATTTATGATGTGACAGATTACTTACTGCTGAATCTTTCAAGCACACAAGGACAGATTTAATTGTGAAGATTTTCGTTGGCTTCAGATAACTAGTTTTGTTCTTAATCAAACTTAGCAGGTGGACTGTAAGCTAACTAGATTTTAATACAGCTGCTATGCACATACTAAACAGGAGAGGTATTAAAACCAATTGTATAATAAAAATTTAAGGGAGAAAACTTAAATAAAAATATGTATACCATGATATTACATGCTGTGACTGTACTGTCACAATATACATGCCAGAAAATATAATGCACAATCAGTCCTAATATTAATGTGAAAAGACAGTTACAGAAATGGCTGCACAGCATTAATAGCTAGGTACTAAAGGCAGAGAATGATCACCCATAATTACTAATTCAAAATACATATGTGGTCCAAACCAACATTAAAGATTTATGACAAGACCACAAAATTATGGAAATAGCCAATTCTGTTTCCGCTTCTTAAAATATCCAAAGATACTGTTTCAGTGTTATTCTTCAATATTACATATTTTTATTGGAGTGCTTATTATTTTTTCCTGAATTTTATGGGGTTTACTCCTCAGACTTTCCATAGCAATTAACAATAGAGGCATGTGTGAGACCCATCCACCCTCATCCCAGCTTATGGGGCACAATAAATTACTGTATTTTTAACTGAGTTGTAAACCAGTGCTGCATTTTTAGGCAAGAATCTCCCCACAACTAGAAGTATTCAGTGCACATGTACTTTAATGGGTGTTGCCTTCAGAGCCAATTTTGCAGTGGTTGGTTTAGTTTCTTTGTTCTGTTGAGAATCAGGCAACGTAAACTACAGGCTCAAAATAGCAACACAAAGTTCGTTCTCCACGGAAACAATCCTAGTATATGGCATTACTAAAACTCAGTTTTTGTTTACGATTTGGCAGCAAGTAAAATGTTCTGTTAATTCTGAATGCTGCAAATGATGCCTGAGAGGCGATGCCTCTCATTAGCTTTGCTGTCTCTCTGGGTTACGGGCCGTGTGTCAGCGCTGGAAGCCTCTGCTTTGTCTGGAAGCCTCAGTTTCTCCCCTTCAGTGGTTCCACTTTTCCTCTTAGACAAAGCCTAACTGAGGAGTCACGTGAGGAAATAATCCTAAAGGAGAGGTGACTGTCTGTGGGAGAATAGGGAGAGTTTAGACCCGCTTTTGCCTCCCTCCCAGTCATTGTCATTTACACATTGTACTCTCCACATTCAAATGTCATCCCAGACCATCAGCCCACTGCAACTCAAACGGCCTTTCATGCCTCGACACTTCTTAAAGCATCAACAGACCACAAAGACCGTCTAGTGGGAATTGCTTACTATCCTAATATTAATAATACAACACGGTGCACTTAGGGCACAGAGGATTCTACCTCCCATCTCCTAAGTTTAAGGAAAAACAAACTGGAAGGACAGATAAATGGTGTTGCAACTGAGCACGTGCATTCATGCAAATGTCACTAATATCTTTCCTACAGCATAAGCAGCTGTTAAATTAAAAACCTCTACACTGAAAATTGTTTGAAAATGAATCTTCACAGTCCTGAAGGCAAGTTATCATGCATTGGAAATTAACTGAAAATAGGCTCCGGACTATGCAATGGTGCAGGAAAATAGGATATTGTCCCTCGACAAAAGTTATCTGTGATGGTAGTAATGCTTCCTTTCTCTTCTGCCAGCTCTGCAGCTGATTTGGCCATGAAACATTGCAACCTTAAAAAAAAAAAAAGCATGTAGCCACTAATTCCACATGGAATAGGATGGAGTATACAATTGCTACGAAGACACTCACATCTCTCAGCCATGGAGGTTTGAACTACTTGTCCTACCAAGTACAGTGTGCAACAATAAAAGTGTCCTGCTTCCTTTCTTTCCACTCTCTTCCGTCAACACTAAAGGAACTCCCAAACTACCTCTCCTCCCAGAATCCTGCCCATGGTTTTGGGAATGTTGTTCACACTCACTTATTTCCATCTACTTATTTCCAGGCGAAGATGCTATCCTGGTCTTTCAGTCTATGGATCGGGCAGGCTTTCAGCACCAGTGTTCAGCTAGCTCAGTGAGACCATAAGGCACCTTTCACCGATCCGCTTTCCATATCTCTATGCATTAGGTCACCAACACTGAATAAGAATTTTACCATGAAAGCCATGAGACTGTGTATTCCACTATTTGTACTGAGTGCCATTAAGTGACAGTGTGTTTAACATGACAACAGACAAGGTGAGCTGTTACAGTACAGACATAGGAACACTGTTAAATATATTTTTAAGTCCCATAAACTCCTTCATCAGGCAGTGGGTTCCCTTTACTGTGGCATACTGGGATACCTGATGGGATTCTGTATGGACAGTTACTTCATCCTCAGTCCTCATGTGTCACTTGACACAGGCAGTTTATATGAAGAGAGCCTTGCACTGGCCAACTATTTGCTCAGTCCATTGCACCCGCTTTGCAGAGTCTACTTAATAGAGGAGGATTTTCTTTACGGTTGAATAACAGGGCAAAATTCAGTCTATAACTCTCATTTTAAACTAACAGAAATAAGATAATAAATTCTTAGATATCAAGAGGAGAATGTAGTCCAATGCCTGGAGTTTTTCCCTTCTGTGTTAAATTTAGGGCATATTCTATCAGTGTGGTGATCTTATTCTTTGATACTAAGTAAAGGACAGCTGGAACAGTCTCATAAAACCATTATATTGTTAACATACAAAAATAATGGCACTAAAAGCATTAGAGAGCCAAAAAATATCTTGGATCCTGCAGTTATCTTTCACAGCTTAATACTAATCTTACATTTTACAAAATAGATGTTACAATTTCAACTCTGTTTAGTACTGCCATTACTGAACTCAAATTGCTTTCAGCTGCCCACCACAACTGCATCTTATTAGCCTCTTCACGAAAGCCAATTTATGCAAATCCAGTATTAGTTAAATAATTAAACTGACCCTTAACATTCATGTATAGACATTGTCTGGCACTAAAAGATGCAAGAGAAATTTAAACCTCCCATCTTCAGCGCTTAGGCCTCCATCTTTTCAGCTGCAGCAGCATGACTGTTTGCAGACATCTATTTGAATCCATCTAGTTTTTTTAAAAAAGGTGCATTTAAAAAATGAAACTGTTAACTGCTGTGCTTTTATAGCTCTGCTTTTCTCTCCCAAGCTGGACTTACACTGATTTTCAAGATCTCACACCTATAAAGCACTGCTGGCTACTTTCAGCTTTTGATTAAATCAACAGTGATAAAATCTGGCTGACATACGGTAACTCCGTCCAGAATTTCTCTTTTATGCAGACCTTTCTCCCCTGTAACTCCTACAGTTTTATCCCCTGAAGCTGGAAAGATGAAGACTTAGAAGCACAGTATATGGTTTTCCATGGTGATTCAGCAACACTGGGATAGCCAGGACACATAAATGCAGGGGAGCAGTGAATGAGAATGACTGCTGGACTATAGCTTCCCTGCAGCTCGGCTAGGGCAGAGCAGGCAAGAATTATGTTCCCACACAGCAGTGCTGAAGAGACACTCTCACACAATTTGTAAATGTAAAAGTGAAGATGACAAAAAACCCCTAAACTACTTGGACAGGGATGCAACAACAGACACCCCTCTAGCTAGCAAAGAGGAAAAGGCAGTTTTACACAGTGATTCTGTGCTGTTGAACATCCCTGGTCAGAAGCAACCAAATCAGTAACTAGCATTTTTTGCCATTATGCTAGTGACTGTCACCTCTTCAGCTTTATTCTGTTCTACACAGCTGAGCTGACCCGAATGACGCCATCGTCCCTTCAATTGGCTGGGCTGGTGTCAGTTGCTGGCTTAAATGGACACAGGAGAAAGAATTCAGCATCCTGCAATTGAAATTCAGGATTGCTCGGATGCATGTGTGTGTGGTGAAGCAATACAAATAAGGACCACTTTTTGTTTTGCTCCAGTGAATTGTCAAAAAGATTTAGAAAGCCAGGGGATCTCATTATGGTAATACAGGTTAAATACTTTAAAAGCATATGGTGTTACCATCCTGAATGAAGCTGTCCCTACTGGCTCCAGGAAGCAGACAATAGGCCAGAAACACATCTCGTGTCTCTGGTCCTCCAATGAGAACTGGGGATTATAAATCACCACAAGAATACATCGTGCTCTATCTGGTATCAGGTAATGCCTTGTCTTTTCAATTACAATTTGACTCATCCTTCTCCAGAGAGTAACAAGCTCTAGCCATGTATTTCACTGGCCAAGGGAAAAAGCATCTCTGGAGTTTTTTATGGTCCATTCTTGTCTCTATAAAACAGTGTCTGTAGAGATGGGTGAATACTGTGTACAATGTATCTCAACAATATACATAGAGAAGGAGAATGCTTCCACAAAGATGCTTCCTGCCCACAGGGAAAAAAAAACAAACAGTGAAACCCAAATAAAAATGTTTTGCTTTATCACAAAGGTTTAAAGGTCCTTGAACATGGCCAGAAGTTCTCTTTCCTTTCTCCTCCAAAAACCCTGTCTCATTCACTGCTGACAGATTCTTCTGTGTGAAATAAAGCTCATTACCACATATTTGCCAATTTTCTCCAGCAGGGAGCAGTCTCAACATTGACCTTGGTAACTTCAAATGTCAGCTCTTTCCCCACAGGTAGTGAAATGTGTTGTCTCTCTTGTGGAGCTCAAGACAATGACACAGTGTAAATCCACAAAGACCCTATTAGCAGTCCGAGCCTGACAGGGATTACCTAGGTTTCCAGAAACATGTCCTAGGCTACTACAATTTCAAGGAGTTGTTTGGATTTGTAAGCAGCTCTGCTGCAGACAGGCAGCTGAAGCATTGCAATATTTTAACAACAGCAGAAATTCTCTGAGATGCACCAATTTCTTTAGCTGCTCCTTGCAGCTATTCCTGGAGGCAGCAGATGAGCTCTAACAAATGACGATGGAGCCATTCACAAAGTTACTCCCTTTAGCTTCTCTCCTTCACCAATCTGTCAGAAATTGCTGCCTCCAAAGTTGGCAGATGATGATGTTTGCCCATGTGTCAGCCACTCCTGGGCAAAGCCCAGTTTCTCTGCTTTCCAAATCCCAAAGAAAGGTGGATTTAATTCAGTGGGTGCCCTATTAGGGCAGTAACAATTGGCAAGCACGTGGAGTGAACAGCAGGGGGGTGATAATTTCTTAAAGAGTAAGATTTGGCACAGCTTCTTTGCTGGCACGCTCAATTTTATTTCTTATTCTACCCTGAAAAAAAGGAAATTAGGAACACTTGGAAGGAAGGACCAGACACAAGACATAAGACTAGAATTTCCTTCACCACCACTGAAGTTCTGGAGGTCGTTGAAGATGGTTCCTTTTTTGTGGTTTTTTTTTTGGTGTGTGTGTGTGTTCTAATAAATTCCTCTACAATGTATAAATATATTCAAACATATAGAAAAATAGAACCATTCCCCTCCACACATGGATGTAGAGAGCAGCTATCTATAAATTTCTCTTTCACAGCTTCCTGATGGATATTGGAATACTTCAAAATTCCAGCCCTTCTTAATTTCCCTACCACCTCTGTAAATGCATGAAGTTAATTCACGAAGATAGGCAAAACATGTATCTGCCTCGTCCAGGAGACAAGCTTTAAGTATCTGTTTGTCTCTGTTTATTCATAATCAATCTATTTCCTTGCAATATTGGCACCTTTTAATTTTCCTTTATGGCCACTAGCTGTGATGTTATCTGATTGTGGTCATTGACATTTTAACAGCTTGTACTGTTAGCCTCCATCCCTCTAACTCTACCTGTGTCACTTCGCCTGTTAACTTCATGGCCCTGGAGAACTACTGTCATCTTTCTTTTTGCTTTACTTGCATCTTTTTGCTTCACTGAGCCTCATGAATGGAGACTTTCACTGAGAATGTAGTAATAAATACCCCTTCCTTAATGCTGCTATCCTTCTTACCGCAACTCTAGTCTTCTGTTAGAAAAACTGACTCAGCTCCTAACTCATCCATTTTACTGACTGAACATCCTACTTGCCCGTCACTGCTCTACTGCTTAAAATCACATCCACCTGCTGTTCAGATTAAGCCTTCGCCAGACCTCATTTTCACAGTATCAAAACTGAAGTATTTTTTTCCACACTGACTTTTATTTGTGAGACCCCACCACGAATACTGTGTCCAGTTCCGGTGTCCTCACCATAAGAGGGATATGGATCTGTTGGAGTGAGTTCAGAGGAGGGCCACAAACATGATCCAGGGGTTAGAGCACCTCTGCTATGAGGACAGGCTGAGGGAGCTGGGATTGTTCAGCCTGGAAAAAGAAAGCTCCAGGGGGACCTTCCAATACCTGAAAGGAACCCACAGGAAGGCTGGAGAGGGACTTTTTACAAGAGTGTCTAGCAGCAGGACAAGCGGAAATGAATTTAAATTGAAGGAAAACAGGTTTAGACTGGATCTTAGGAAGAAATTCTTCAGTACGAGGGTGGCAAGACTCTGGAACAGATTGCCCAGAGAGGTTGTGGATGTCCCGTCCCTGGAGATGTTCAGGGACAGGTTGGATGAGGCCTTGAGCAACCTGGTCTAGTTAAGAGTATCCCTGTGCATGGCAGGGAGGTTGGATTAGATGATCTCTAAGGTCCTTTCCAACCCAAGACATTCTGTGATTCTACGATTCTATTTCCTCTTGCTTGGTGGTGTCATCCCTTTAAAGGTTTCCACCTATCTTAACAATTTCTCACCCAGCTCCAGTTCCCACGTCCACGTTTCTTCTGCCTCCTGTGCTATTCTAGTTTCATCTCATTAATCCCAGCTCTCTACATTGTACAAGTTAAGAGAACTTCTGTTTGGCACTAATACTCTTCCAGTATTGTGTGCTGCTCCCTATCTTATATCACAAGTCAAATACTCCACTGAGGAACTCATATGTTATTGCACTGTAAGCACCTCGCACAACTCAGTCCCAAGCCACAATGGAAAACTGTAATCAATAATGTAAATGTGTCACAACATTTCTTAAGTGGTTCCAGATCTTACACAGCATAAAGCATTATTCAGTACTAAAGCTGCAGTTGAGCAACCATAACAGTACAGTGATGCACATCCAAGGTACATGTGTCTCTTTCTTTCTGCTTACATATAAAATTTTAAAAAGTCATCTCTAACTGCTTAAATATATATTCAGTAAGAATGACCAAATGGTTCTCTTTTGTGCTATTTTACATGCTCGCTTGCAAATACAAACTTTCTATTGCATATTGTATAAATGAAAAATTACATTTGTTTGGAAGCAAGAGAAAGGAGATGCTATACCTGAGAAAAGAGATTCTGTGCATAGGCTTCCACACAAAAGGTCTTTAGCACAGATGGGCACATTCTAAATTTACTTTAGATGGATGATATGTCATGTTAGAACAGCCAAGGTTGAAGAGATGTCTGCAGGGACACAGCCTCAGGAAAAAGTAGGGATTAGCTTGTCAATAAAGATGTAAACAGACTGCTCTGAGGCAGTCTCATTTCTGACATTAGAAAATCTTTAATGGTTTGCTGGCGAAGAGCTTGTGCAAAAATTGGGGTAGGCTATCAAGATTAAAATCTATTCATTGCTGTTTTTCAGTAGTTGCTGCCTGTCAGGCAACAGCCTCCATAACATAAATGGTTAAAAAAAAATTGCACATAATCATACAACAGCAAAACTGAATATAATTCATTAGAGAAAGTTGTGTCTAATATTGTAACAAGTAGACTTAAATATAGACTTCATGAGAATATCAACTACACTTTCATGAGACTATACCTTTGAATAGGTGCACAAGCAGCATGTGCATTTATCTCAGCTCTTAGAACTCAACACAACAAGCTGTTAAATGGACTCAACATGCAAAAACAACCATGACTAAAAAAAAAAAAAAGCAGGTCTGGGTTTTTGAATGCAATAAATCTGCAGTTTGGGTATTTTGAGCAACACTGTGGTATGAAACTATTTAGAGAAGCCTAATAAGCAAAGCAGCTGTATAAGGGAATACTGCTAATCTGGAAGAGTCTGTCAAGTGGTAAATCCCATGAACAAACACTGGGGCAATGTGTATTAGCAGATGTTAATGCCGTGTGATAACAACCACCACTCCCTTATTGTAATTTGTAATCTACTCACCTGCCCCTCCCAGGTTCTGCTCTATTATTAGAGTACTCGAATGCCATATTGCACAGTATTTTGCTGCTGAATAACTATGACTAAAAAGATGGGATACTGAATGAAAGCCATCCAGGAACAAAACCAGTTCTAGTAGACACAGTGATATAGACTAAATTCATTAACATGACAGCACCTCTGTCTCCATCAAGAACATCCTTCTGCTATCAAGGCTATCAAACCTACTAAATGAATAATTTCTTGTCCTTGGCCCAAAGTTTAACAGAACCGACAAGAGGTATTTTGTCTCTCCATATCTAACCATGGGAAAAAAATTATCAGTCTAAATTAAATGTAACCTAGCATTTAATCTGCTGGCACCAACTTCTCCAATATTTTCAGCCTGTCGGTGACAATGAACCTGTCCACAAGGCCAGAAATATACACTCCTCGTGTTGACAACTTTACTGCAAAACCACATTATCTGCCTGAGTGTGAGCAATTTAAGAAAAGTGTAGCTGAATATTATATTTTGTTTCTCTAAAGAGAACTAAAGAGTATTTTCAAAGATGTACCTTCCAATAATTATGTCTTACCTGCATTATCAGTTGTGAACATGGGTATTCTTCAGTGTTTGCTGTTCGATACACCTTTACCATAACTATTGTTTTTTCCAAAGACTCTCATGCTTTCTGCAGTCTCTGGTTGTAATCTTACATTCGGTACAGTAAAAATAGAAGACACTGCAAAAAAGAGTGTAATTTCAGAAACTTGGATTTTTTACCCATAAAAGTAGTAACTTAAAAATAATTAGCTTATATATGGCAAAGACAACACAGAATAAAAATACACAGCTTTTACATATACCATATACTTATGCAAGTAAGCACTGAAAGAACTCTGAATGGAAAGAAGCTGCATCCATTAAGATGGAAGCTGTATGATGCAAACACTCTTAGCCACAAGCATCTTCTAAATAAAACCCATTTCCAGATTGTGTGTGTTTACTTGTTTTGTACACTGCCATATAATTTGTATTTCCATCTTAAATTTCTCTCTGAGAGCATTCAGAAATAGATAAGAATGTGAAAAAATGCAGCAAGGTTTTTCAATAATTGACATCATATATTACATCTTCAGAATCTTGATGCAGTGGAACTGAGGTTATTTTGTTTGACTTCATTTTATTAACTGCTAAAGACAACCAGGCTTGTTAAAAATATCCCAACAACTCATGTCCCTTTTACATAAAACAACCCCCTTCTGCAAGAGCTAGAAAAACCACATACCACCAGGCAACTAATTATTAGTTGACATGATGATATTAATCACAGGGACCAAACTACAAATGGTCGGGGACTCACACATTGATGATATGAAAACTCATTTTTACATAGGATACCTCAAGCTGGTGGGGAAAAATCACTGACTTTTAATGCCTTATGTGAACAAAGTCCATATAAACTATCCTCAGAGAGCTGCCACTGCATGATTGCATCAGGAAATATTAATGGCCTGTTTAAAAAATTGACCGGAGCCCTAACAGTTTTCTTTGGTTTTTCACTAACGACTGGCATAGCTGTACATTTTTGGAGTTGCTCTTTCATCTGGCTATCATTTTATGCACAAGATCTTCCCACTGTATTTCTGACATCTCAATTTGCATGTGAGATTCTGCTATCCTTGGTAACACACATTATGAAGGACATACATTCTATGCAAATAAATCAATATGAGCTCTCAAATATGAAAGCAGAAAAGGGGGAGAACTGATTTTTTTTTCAGTAGAAAATAACAAGTACACTTGGTTAGTAAAAGGGGTTAATCTATAGATTACTGCTCAGGTTTGAGATGAATGAAGGCTATGTTGTATCATAAATTGTATTGTATTCCCAGATAAGATGTTTTTAGCATAACTGCACAACTCACAGAATCACAGAACAATTTTGATTGGAAGAGACCTTCAAGATCATCTTACTGAAAGTGGCTAGATGTTAGACAGAGCTTTTCTAGAAACTGAACTTCCAACCCAACTGAAATGATACCTTGATTTGAAACCAAATCAAAAATAAAAATTAAAATTTTGCTTCTCACATAAGCTCATTTTGCACACATTTTTAAAATAAAACCTAAGACTACAGTTTTATGCTGTGAAATGTTACCTAGAATGTAAATATATTGCACTAAAGTCAAAACAAGAAGAGAAAGTGAAACATTTCTTACTTTTCAATGTAGGCAGAGTCATCATACTTTTGTGAAATGCTGTGATTCCAAAGAAACAATATTTTCAAATGGAAAATCATTTGACTGATTTTCCCCCCCTCTTTTTGTTTCTGCTCACCTAAGTCTTTCCTTGGTTTTTAGTGCTAAATCCTCAAATTTGCAATTCAGCACTAGGACCAAATTGGATAAAATATATGCCATGATGAATACTATTCACTACAGTAATCTGCAAAATTGCAGTGGTGTCTTGATGAAGAGCCAGTAGATTTTATGTGTACAGACACTTCTGTTGTGCATAAAGTCTCAATGTGTTTGTACCTACATTTAATTAACTATCAATTGCAAGTGTTTCCAATGTAAAATATTAACCCAGAGAACTAGAATCACAAAAACTGGTAATTTCACTACACAGTAAACATTTTCCCAACTCTCCAAAGTATATGACTCCTTTGTTTTGTAAATATGTTTACAAGTATATTCAAGTCATACTAAATAGAAATGATTGTAGTATTTGATACTGGGATTGTCCTTTCTTGCATCTGGATTTATGCTTCATAATGATTATCTACTAGACACAGAAATAGTCTTTCTGTAACTCAAAATTTTACTGGAGGCATTTAGAAGAACCTTGCTTTAAAATATAATGATTTTTCATCTTTATTCTCCCCCCTTCAAAAGGTTTCACTGCTCCTGATGTTTAACGTTATGCAAAGACGTGTTTCTGCCAATGAATATCGCCTTATGGTTATGCTTCTGCAAATAACCTGCTGTGAGCTGATAAAAGGATTAATGCAGCCAAAATTCTTAATCTGTGAAATTACAAATTAAATTCTCATATTAAAAATACCACCCTGAGGTATTTTTTGTGGTTTTAATTCCCCTCTGGTGTTCTGCATACATTGTGCTTGTTAATGACTAGGACAAGACTGTCTCTGTTGGCAGCCTGCTGCAGAGTGATAATGTGTAGGCATTTACTTCACTGATAGAACTGGATTTAACCACTGACTGATAAACTAAGTGGCAAGTGGGTAATAAGTCCATATTAACAGAAAAGTACTACTGCAGAATTCAGAATTCAAAATCCTGGCTAGACTAAATCACACAGTCAGAAGGATTGAGATGTCACCATTGCAGAGCGATTTTTGTTTTCCATTTAGTGGAAGAAGGATAAATGAACTAGCACTCTTGATGTTTCATTAGTCCTAAAGAAATGAATCTCTCTGCATCAGTTTTAGCAAAGGCAGACTTTCAACAGCATCTTTAATTTACACTTCAGCTTATAAAGTACTGCAGTCAGCAAAGAGAGTGGTGGGTTAGCATGGCAGAGGAGGAAACTGGGAATCTTTTTGCAGAGCAAGGACATGGTCTGTGACAGAGCAACACTTAATGTTGCAACAGGGCAACATTTAATGGTGCTAGTTTGACTTCAATGTCCATATTCTATAAATGAGGGAGTGCTCTTCAGAGCGGAGTTGGGAGCAGGGAACTTGGACAGCCAGGTCACAGAACCAGCTCAAAATGTGATCTGTACAGCTGTCAAGGATGGAAAAGAGAAACTAACTTTCGGAAGACAAAAGTTTTTATGTTGACACTGATGAAAACAGAATCTATTGTGGTTTAGTATTCAGAAAGGTAGCTCAGCTTTCACAAGCAAACTATTAAATCAGTCAGAGTTACACACACACGTGCTGTTGTTGAATGTCTGAACTTTTTGTCTCAGAGTACTGGATTTAGATCTTTTGCTAACAGATGTGTGTTTGAAAGCAGAAAATAACATACACTGTTCTAATGCAAGCATGCTTCTCTTCACCACGTTGAGTTAAAGCAAAATGCTGATTGTTATCCCCCTGTGAAACCTATTTTTAATAGCAGAACTTTCTCTCAATCAAAAATATCATGCATGATAATATTTTTCCCCAGAATAAATGTGTGCTTTTAACACTGGAAAAAGATATGGACACATATTTATATAAATGATTTACAATTATTAAAGAGATAATTGTCAGCATACACAATGAGAGGAGTATTTTTGCCAAGTCAACTGGAATGCAGTTTGTTTAACAAAAGAAATAAAAAGATGTATGTAAACATCGAAAACATTCTTGGTTAATAGTATCATCTGCCATCTTCTTCTTACACAATCTAATTCAGCACATTAACTGATTGTCTACTTTGTGTTTCTCAGGGTTCCAAATGCCAAGTCCTTTCTTAAAGGTTACAGTTATAACGGACAGATTGTGTGAATCAAACATGGCTGGATTTTTATCCTGTGTGCTGCAGCTAGTTAAGAAGTACTGTATGTTATAAAGTGAAAAGCACTAAATATGTAAATTGTATTTTTCCTTTTGCTTTATGACAATTCAGATAATTCTCTTGGCTGCACACATAATCAAATACAAAGATAGCTGGCTGCAGACTGCTGAGCAGAGATAGCAAAAAAAAAAAAAAAAAGAATCCATTTTGTCCTGTGTCAAGCTAACTATGTAATTTCAAGCTACACAATTGCACTCACATATTTTGCGTGTGACTGTGTATGTCCACAAAGCTGTCTCTATGTGAGGGTTAGCATACACACCTCTGTATGAACCAGTGTCTTTCTTTTTAATTGATTTGGAGGTGGTTATACTTACTATCAGTTAACTCCCATAGCCGTGGGGGCAGATCACTGAAATACTCATGGCTCAGGGCTGCCTGTGCTGACAATCTGTTCTTTGGGAAACACTGGAGTAGTTTGGAGGCTAGATCTTCTGCGTGATTCACATAGCTCAGCCTGAAACACAAACAGGAAGTTTTTTCTCAGAAAACAATCTCATTATTCTGTTTACCAATTCCATTGGCCATCAGCACAGCTGAAACACAGAGTCTTTCTAGCCAGGATAAAGTCTGTTTGGGAGCACCATCAGCAAAGATATCCCTCAAATTAGGGAGCCAATGAATTATTTCTGGATTGATAGCTCAAAATTCACACACGTTTTACAAATACAGAGCATATAATGTACCATATCACATATGCCCTGCCTAGTATGCTAAAGGATCATGAGCAACAGCATCTTGAAAGCAACTGTTTTGATTCTTCCATTTACATTTTATTGACCATACTGACAGACTGAAAATTTGCAGTGCTGGCAACAAATGCTTATTACCACCTACACCCATGAAATCCAAGCTTAAAATAACAGCAGTATTCATACAACTTTGTGAAGTATCAGATTTTAAAACCCAAAGATGCCTAACATACAACTTATATATTATGTTTCATAAAGACCTTTGTCTTTCGGGAAGTACTGACTTCTTATTTTCTCATATACTCACACGGCAGGGGGTTGACTCTTCATTAGGTGCTAATGGAATCCAAACATTAAATTGTAAGTGAATTATCTTTTCTAAGCTACCCAGGAAAGTCTGAGAAAACTCATTATTTTAATGGTAGCTATATGCTTGGGAATATTAAAAGAAAATATAAACGGGAAAAAAATAGATTTGAAGGGAGGAGAGTAAAATGATCATCAGCAAGATGTGGCTTGGGCCTAGTAACCTCATGCTGCCCCTGAAGTTTCCAAAGCCATCAAACTTATTGTAACATGCAGATGGAAAAAAGGTGCTGAATCTTGTCAATACCACATTGCTATTATTAGTAAGTAACTTTGTAAATTCAGCCATGCCTTTGCCCAGTAAAGATCTCAGCAGGTAAAAACGCTGAAGAGTATAAAAGGTTTCCTATTGTTCATTGCACTGGTTTCCCAAAACAGATAGACTGCAGCCCAAAATACCGCAGTATTTGAAAAAGACAGTGTTATCCTCTAAAATCAATAATCCTACAGCATGTTTCATGCAAATACTCATTTTTGCTTGGCTCAAGCTGACGTTCTTGAAAGCTGTTCAAGGAAGATGGATTAAAGAGAGTTACTCCTTCATTGGGCTGACATGGCATAATTTATACGGATCAGTGTATGTACTGGAGAAAACTATCATCTCTGCAACAAAGAACAGACAACATTGAAAACGCTAAATGAAAGAAAATATTGTTACTAGAGAGATAAATTTAAGTCACAAACATCATAGACACAACTTTTTTGTCTGTGCTCATACTACATTCAGTGTGGGAAAAAAAAACACCTTACAAGTCAAAAACATCTCTACTAAATTACGTGCTGGCATACGTATGACATGCTGATATTTGTAATGATTAAAAAAGATGCCACTGGCTGTCTTTCTAATTTCTAGCAACTGTACATTAGATGGAAGTTTTTTAATATTGTGCCTGTCTGATCTCTTCTTGAGAACTGGCAGGATATTTGTCCAGAAATTACCCAGGGATGAATTGCCCAGAAGTGCTGACCACTTTAGGACAGTATTTCTCATCAACCATAATCCTAGAGAATTGTCAGGATTAGGATTTGGAATTGCTATTCCAAGATAAATAGATGTTGAACTCTAGTGTTTCCAACATGCATCTTTTTTACTGTTTTCATTTGCAGTTCATGACAAAATAAGGGCATCTTGAATGAAACAGTCGTTGCCTATAAATTAGATTACAAATCAGATTAACTCCAGACTTCTTAAACTACCAGACTGTAGAAATTGCTTCATTATTTTTTTTGTGAAAATTAATAGGAAAGTTCATTAAAGGACCCAGCTAAATACCAGAAGAAAAAAGTTATTCTTAACAAAGAAAAGGAAAAGGAGTGGTAAATACTCAAAGAGAATTGGTATTAGTTTGTAGTGGTTTAACCCTGGCTGGCTGCCAGGTACCCACACAGCCACTTTCTCACTCCCCCTTCACGGCTAGACAGGGGGAGAAAATATTTCCAAGGGCTCAGGGTTTGAGATAAGGACAGGGAGATCATTTTCATTTACCGTCCCGGGCAAAACAGACTCAATTTGGGGGAAATTAAGTACATTTATTAAAAGAACTAATCAGAGAGGAGTAGTGAGAAGTGAGAAAGAGCAAACAGATCTTAACAAACAGAACACCTTCCCCCATCCCTCCCTTCTTCCCGGGCTTAACACCCATCCTGGTTTTTCCACCTCCTCCCCCCGAGCGGCGCAGGGGGACAGGGAATGGGGGTTGCGGTCAGTTCATCCGACATTGGTTTCACCGCTTCTTCACTCCGGGGGAGGACTCTTCACTCTTCCCCAGGGCCACTGTGGGGTCCCTCTCACGGGAGACAAGCTTCACGCTCTCTTCTCCGGCGTGAGTCGTCCCACGAAGGGCAACTCATCACAAACTGCCCAACATGAGACACCTCACGAGGGGCAGCCCACCCCTCGTGAGTCTGAGGCACAGTCCTTCAGAAGAAACTGCTCCAGCGTGAGCCACCCGCAGCGTCCCAAAAGTCCCACCAGCCAACGTGCTCCAGCGTGGGCATTCCCTCTTCCACGGGCTACAGGTTCCAGCAGCGACTTGCTCTGATGTGGGCTTCCCACGGGCTACAGCCCCCTTCAGGCATCCACCCACACAACATGGAGTCCTCTGCAGTGGACATCTACGCGGTGATCCTCACGGTGGACTTCTGCACCCCGCCCATGGGCTGCAGGGGGACAACCCGCTTCACCATGGTCTTCACCACGGACCCGAGGCACTCTCTCTGCTCCGGCGCCTGGAGCTCATCCTCCCCCCCCTCCTTCTTCACTGACCTTGGTGTCTGCACAGATTCTCACTCGTCCATCTCTGTGCCAGCTGTTATGGCACAGTTCTTTTTCCCGTTCTTAAATATGTTTTTCACAGAGGCGTTCCTCTGCTATCACTTTACTGATAGGCTCAGCCTTGGCCAGCAGCGGGTCCCTCTTTGGAGCCGGCTGGCATTGGCTCTATCAAACTTGGGGAGCTTCTAGCAGCTTCTTGTAGAAGCCACCCTGCAGCTCCCCCCCCCCCACCGCCAAAATCCAGCCAGGCCAAACCAAAACATAGTTCTCCTACACATCCCAAAATTCCATGGACCAGTTATTATACTGTAAGGTGTATCTTGTGTTCCTAATTCCACCTGCACCAATTACTTGTTCAGTGGTCCTAGCAGATCTTTTCACTAAGGTATTTTTTTCCCCACAGAGGTAGCTTTAGGAGCCATAGTGACCCTAAGTCTGTCTTGAAAGTTAAGTCAGAAAAATGAAGTCACGTAAGTGAGTAGTGAAATATGACCCTCCAATGTAAGAACTGTACTATTCCTTAGCGGATCCATAGCTATAGCAAAGATGTTAATTAAGTAACGCAAGGCAAGAGAAAAGAATATGACACCCCAGTTCCTTGGTGCTCTTGAACAGAGTAGTGCCAGCATTTTGACTGTATTAATGATCACCAACATACTGCTGGCATACTGCTAATTTGTTTATTTACCTATTTTAGCAAGAAAATCAGGTTAATTAATATAAATTGAAAATATTTTAAGTAGGAACAGTTTAGGAAGCCAAAGTCACCTTCCTAGTTCAGAAACAAAAAAAATACACCTGTTCACTGAGATCAATCAAGAAGCCAAAGATAAGTATCAAATAATCAGAATATTATACATTAATACAATATAAACCCAACAGAACATAATCATATCAACTAATGAAATAACTGTGAATAAATCAGTCAAAACTAGAACTGGGTTCATCAGTAATAAATAGAAAAAAGACTAAATTCATTGCACAATCTGCAAAAATACTTCAATCTGCTGCAATTATTACATTTACCTTCCCTAGTAATACTCCGAGTAGTGCTGGGGATGTAGTGTGTTGGTTGTTTCTACAACACTTTGAAGATTGCAGTTGCTACATTATTAGCATCATGTTCCCAAATATTTATAGATTTTAAACTCAGGAGGGACCATAATGATCAAGTCTCATCTCCTATGCAATATAAGACAAAAAAGATCATCCAAGTAACTCATGGATCAAATCGTCACTTTTAGCTAGGCTCAGCTGTATCTTTAAAGTTCTACATCAAAGTTCTAGCTTTGTTTACAGGGATTTGTGCAGCAATGAAAAAAAGTCTTCTCCAAAATCCATGATCTTCTGCAAAGGTCATTTCTGGAAATCAGTGGACACTGCAAAAGGCATATGCGTGTGGGCTCCTAAGGTTGTCAGCCTTAAAACTGATGCCTTAGTGGAATGCATGACTAATTCTGCTGCTTTATTTAAAGACAAGCTATTCTTTTATTTAAGAAAAAATGCACTGTATGATCATGTATTTAAATTACATCAGCTACATCAGAATTGTTTGAAGAAACCTATTTAGTGCATAACCTCAGCAGTCTGAAACGCTGGAATATTTGGTTTAAGGTTTTTTGGTTTTTATTTTCCCAATAGTCTCTTTAAAATATCCTCCTTAAATCATTAACAATTTGTCTGATATAAGTCTGACACATGATTCTTCAGCAAAGGCTGAATTTTCTGATGGGATTCAGTAGTTAAATACCTAACACAGAAAAGTTAACAAAAAGAACTAAAGGAAAAAAAAGATTTGATTTTTAAATACACCTCCTTTGGTATGTGACAGGATGGAATTTCATACAATATGGCTTTGTGTCTAAAACATAATAGCATGTTTTGTCTCACAGCAGTTGGGCCATATAGGAACTTGGCATGCATGATATGGCAAGTCTCAATATTCACGCTTCACTTACTGTCACACTAATCACTGAGGAATAGTTATTAGCTATGACAGCATACATACTTTCAGAAATTGTGGCGTACAGCAGAACACAGAGAAACCTTTGGCAATGAGTATTAAATAACACGCAGATACTGTTTTGAGAAATACTGGGAATATTTTTACACACTTACTCTGATGACATTTGTGAAATATGTTGATTTTCAATTTAATCCCAAATGCTAGATGCAGTTTTAGCTCAAGAAAAACAAACACCATACGAATGAGTCTCACTTTAAACATATATGAATCTGACTAGACCTGAGCAGTTGTAAATCTCATTGGATTACAAGAATTTGATTTAATTTCAGAAAACAGGCTTAAATGTCTTTCTACGGCAGAGGAAGGTCAGTATTTGGTCAAGCAGAACATGACTAAGATCAGTGAAGTTTGGTTTAAGCTCTTGACAAAAAAAAAGTTTTGGGCATGTGCAGTGAACTTCTGAACTTGGGGTGATTTGCTTTTAAATGCAGTGAAGGTGGCAGCTCAAAATTCACATTAATGATTAAGACAAATGGGCATTAAAACAAATGGAGATAATATGCTGTCTATATACTCCTAACAGCATGAGGTAAATACTTCCCAAAGCGAAAATCATTTACTGGGCATATTTTCTGTGTGAAGATACAGCTCTTGTAGCATATCATTAATTCACTTCTCTACTGGTGTTTATAGCATGGCCTAGAGGAGTGAGGCACCTGATTCCCTTTGGAAATCTCAGCTCTGTTTATTTATTCCAAGTAATCTCCTGCAACCTGAAGTGCTGAAAGACAAAGCCACACTTAACCTGAACAATAACACCATTTACCAGAGTTTAAAGTTTAATGTTGTGAAAAGAATAAACAAATTGGTGCAAATCAGGCAAGCCACGTGGTAACCCTGGCAGCTCCTTTCGCAGAGGAAGCCACGGTCTCCTCAACAAAAGGGCTCCTGTACAGTCCCGGTGGTATCTCACCTACATTACACTGCCACAAAGGTCGTATTCCCCATTTTAACCCAAGTCTTCTTGAGGACGGCAGTCTTTCCCCCTTGCCCAAGGCTTTAGGCCTCTCCTGAATTCTGACACAAAACTGTGCAAACACTGTATATTGTATTTAATGGGTTTTTTTTTTGTGAATTCTCTATCTTCTGACCAGCTGATCTCCTCATCTGCCTTGATAGTCTGCACTTCTGAATATATGCAAGACCTCACTAGCAGCAGCTATGCAGCACGTAAATTGGAGCAGGGCCTACTTTAAGTAACATTTCCTTTTTACTAAATATCAACAGCCTTTTCTGTTGTTACAGCCATGCCGAGAACACCTACCGTCTTCAAAGACCTGATGTGCCAGCTCCAGCGTCAGGAGCTGCTTCCCTAACGCGCCTGGTGTGCCTCCATGGAGCTTTTGTAGAGTTTATTTAGCCATCATAAAACCACCACAAGTGAGTGCAAGTTTTGATGCGATGCTTATAGCTTTTGATACAGATGAAGGCGTAAAGTGGCTTCTCAAGACGAGAATCTAACGGAGTAAAGACACTACCATTTTTTCAGTGTTTTACACAGAAGGTACTGAGGACTAAAACTGATGAACAGAGACAAAAGCTTTTGAAGGCTCACTGAAGCAGGGTTTTACTTGTTGCTGATCAGTCACAAAATACGGAATTTGCTCTACAGTAAAAAAGACGTACTTCAAGCCAAACTATACAGTCAACATCACAGTCAAACACAGCCACAGGAACGACATTGAAGTGCTGGGATTGTCCCCCACACCTGCACAGGGCTGCTGACAGGAGAGGCAGGTCTCCAAAACATCCAATGCCCCTCTTGCTCTCCTCAAAGTGAGGTGCTGGCAGCAGTTTAGACTCAGAAACACTGAGCTCTCTCCACACACGGGCTAAGAATGTATGGTCTCCAGGCTCCCTAGGCCATTGGTTTAATTGTACTCTTCTACCTCGTTACCTCACTAGAAGCAAGATTGCCACATGAGTGCAACATCCCTCTCAGGCTTCTTAGATGAGCTAGGCTGGGGCAAATCCTGCACTAACATGGCTACACTGCTAACCAGCATCTGTCCTTCCTCTGTGCTCCTGCACAGCACTGCACTCCAGAGTCTTCAAACCTTCACGATTTCCATAAGGGTATATGAAAGTAACTCTTTGGAAATGTAGAAATTAGTTTGATCCCTTTAAATTATATTACTGTCTCACAGCATCAGCAGTCTTATCTGTTGAAGTACTGAAAAGGTGGTAAAAATGTTTATTATTAAAATAAAAGCCACGACAACCAATGATAAATATTCACTGATATGGAACCAAGATAAAAGTATAAGTGTTGGATTCTTTAGTATTGCTGTTAAGGTCCATGCCAGAAAGGTCAGAGAGCCACTTGGAAAGCTTCGGAGGTAAGTCCATTCAGTGCATTCCAGGAAGGTAATAATAACCATGACCTGTCTGAACTAATTCTCACTTGATAGTTGCACAGATGCCATTAACTGTAAAGCAGCCAAGATGAAAAGCATTTCATGAAAAAAAAAAAAAAAAGAATGTAACAAATGAAGGATCTAACAACTGGGTATGAAGGATCTAGCAACTGGGTACTTTTCTTCTGTTTTAATTAATATAGATTTACCTCTAGATATGTCATTTTTATACACTTGATGCATTTTTTAAAGAATCTACTGACCCTGTAGTTAAACCCTAATTATAGTTGCAGTTCCTGAACTTCTCAGAAGGAGAATTAAGAGGCTTACTTAAATTGCTCATGAGTCACATGAAGCTTCAGAGACTCAGTCTGGTCACACCTAAGTTAAACAACAAAGTGATCCAACCTCTCACAGCTATTCACATTTGATAATGGCCACTAAGCTCAGCCATGACTAGTTCATAAAATCATTTGTATGTGTCATCACTGATTGTAACAAACCAAAAACTTAGATACGAGACTTTTTCTCCTTCGCGTTTTCTGCAATAGATTTGAAATGGTTTAGTGCCTGTTTCAGATGTATAACTGTATTTCTACAATGCACCACTGCTCGTGACATCCAGCTTGAAAAGTTTGCTTCAAACAGGAAGCAGAATGCTAACACCTTTACAGAACACAAGTTTAAAAATTGAATTTGGCTGATTTGACCTTTAAATGCTAAGCTTGAAGAGAATCAGTCAATATACAACAGATTTAACAGTATCCTGAACTTTGTCCTTCTATGGTCTGATATGTACCCAGGATGGTTCTTGCTCTAATGCTTCAGAATAAATATGTTGGACTATGAAACCTTTCACAGAAACGTAGCATCTACCATGAAGAGCTTGGGGCATGAAGATTGTCAACACTGTTCATTGACAACATTGCAGGTACTTCTGCCATTTGAGAATAAGGTTTACATTTGATACCAGGTATCTTTTTTTGCCAGGATAATATAGGCTGGAGCATCAAACAAAGCAAGAACTATGGAATCTGCATAATAGACATCAAAGACAAGAAAAATAAGCTTATTTAAACAGTAAACATACAATGTATGTCCAGTGATAACATACTGTAAGGTATTGAGAATCTGTCTTTCTGTGATATGATCACGCAACTTAATTCCTGGGAATTCTGAGGCTGTGATATTCGAGGCAACGTATCTGCTACATACAGTACTCTGCTACTGTTTAAAGTCACAACTAATTCTTTAAACCAAAAGAAGAATACCTGAAGTATTTCACATTATTTCACTCAGTTTTCATCAGTTTTTCCAGATGCAGGTATTTTCCAGAAAAAAAAGTATTTCCTAAGAAATTTTAATCAGAACAAACCTTACCATTTGCCCTAGAAAAAAATTTAACAATTTTTTAACATATTTTTTTTAACAAATTTAACAATTTTTTTCTTATTGATTTTACATACCACCACCAAGCAGCCATTTTAATTCTTCCAGTATCCTATTTAGCCCAGTATTAAAGATGTTACTTATGGAATACTTAGTGTATTAGTTACATTATGACAGATTACTACTGAATATGCAAGATTTACAGTTTACTAGAAGAGTTTTCCTTGCTGTAAGTGTAATTAATGAAGAAAAACAACATGGTGGTGACATCTAGTCACAAGCTTTTGATTATTTTGAAATTCTTTAAAGGACATGAATCTTCTGATCAAAGAGAGTGTTTTTTTAAAGGCCTTCTTCATGCACCCCAGCAAGTTGAACAGAATATCCTTGGAAAATAAATAGAGCTAAAAATAATTACTAACACCTCAATTATTTTATGAGCTATTATTTCACCAGAAAATGGAGAAAATATATCTTTAATCCTGAACAAAAACTCTTCAAGGTTTATGTTCTCTATAAACCTTTCACTAAGAACTGAAAATATAAGTTAGTAATGCAATAAATGCCCTAACAAATATATCAGATTTTTCACTTAATGCTTTTTACAGGCTTAAACCAAACTGAGTGAAAGAAAATCACCTTTTACAGTCAGACTCTTAAAGGAAGAATGCCTTTCTGTTATGCTTTTTAAAAGAAGGCATGGTGAATTTATATCAACTTCACTGAATCTTGGGGCATGATAAAAGGAGGAAAATACAGCAGCAGAGTTAACGTTCCACAGCATTCTTTCTTCACATATTTATTTCCTCACTGACTGGACATAAGCCAAAAAAAAAAAAAAAAGAGGGAATACCCCCCCCCCCCCAATGATAGAAATAGCTCAAATAAACCTTTGGCAAACAATGCAATCACAGCTCTGTGCTTTTCCTCCTCCCACCCCCCAAAACCTGGATTGTTTCTCTCCAAAGAAATCCAAGCCAAAAATACTCTAAAGAAAAAAATAAAAGGAAACTCTGAATTTCAAATTTGTCAAGTGCGTACAGCTACCAGCACAGTAAACAAAGTCTCCCCTATTTTCCTTTATTAACTGACTAGAGAAAGAAAAGCAGCTGTCTTTTTGGACCTATAGCCTTTTGAAAACTAAAAAAAAAAAAGAGAACTAAGTTCTAGCAAACAAACACTAGCACTGCCTTATAAATCTCTGCCCTCTTGTTTGATATTTTACCATCTTGGGTTTGAGAAGTCTTAATTTCGTTCTAATGTAAATAAGAACTGGTCTGTTTGCTCAGTACTTCAACAAGCATTTGCTGCAAGGTTGCAGCATGCAGGCAGTGCCCCGAGAAGAGTGACCTCACTTTAGTCACTGAAGCCAAAAGATCATTTATCACAGTTAACCTACAAATCTGTCTTGCTGGGGCCTCTGATCCGTCAGCCACTTGGAAGCAGCTACTTGTCCAGTCCTCCCACAGCTCCCTAAAACATCGATGGGTCTGATCTCTCCTATTATTGTATACCTCTCAGCTAATAAAATATGTTTTTATGGATATGGAACGAACAGGAGTACTTTGTATTTATTTATACAGCTCATTAAAGGTGGATAGAGATTTGGAGGCACAGAGAATGCCCCGAGCCTTGCAAGCTCAGGAAGACAGACTCCAGGCATATGAATGTATTTAACTTTATGTATATGAGTCGCCTGGCTGAACCCAATGAGACTAAGCAATTATATACAAGTAGGCATCCTGGGTTTTTTTGCAACTATCTTCCTAAGCTAAGGCATGATAGGGAAATGATGCAGAACTAGTGAACACTGAGAGAAGTAAACCAAGACAGTTGTAACGAGTGTGTATGGGCAACATATTCCAAGCTATGTGGTCAAAAATACTTCATGCATTCTTATATGTATTATTATGGCTGTATATTTAGACAGACTTACATCATACAGAACTAATTGCAGCTCCCTGACCCTCAGGTACTTTGGTTCAGGTGACGTTAGAAGAGAACACAGGATCGGACTCCACATCCACACCAGCCTTGTAGTGCAGAATGTGCCATTTCTTCTCCAGATTCACTCTCCTGATTTAGCACACCACTCTCTCTTTACATTACTGGAGATAGATACTTTCTAAAGGGAACATAAGGTCATTTTCCAATAGGGAGAAGCTGGCAGACTGAAAATCTAGTGCCTGACACAAAGAGCAGCAATACTTGTTAAAAGACAGATATGCTTGTGCCAACCTGTTAAAAGAAGTCTGAACTTGACTTTGAACTTGAACAGGAAGAAAAATAAGTGTATTTATTCAAAGGTTTCTTAGGCACAGAGACCATTGTAGAAGGGGAAAACAATCATCTCTCTCTAGTACACAATTTGCTCTGATTTTTTCCTAAAGTGAAACATTACATATCCACACATATTTCTATCAAAGTATCTTTTTTAAAATTTGCTTGGGTTTAACATAACATTTTATGCCTTTTTAACTACAAACAGGTTGGAGGTGAATGACCAAACCACAAATTCTATATATTTTAGCTATCAGTTACTGAAATACATGGATTTTACATGCTTGTACTCACATATATGTGAGGATGCAGTGCTATCTGACACTCAGAAACTGGCTTGCAGTAGGGAAGGACTAAATTTTGAACTATTTTTGCAAATCCTAACCTGTCACAGTAGCTTGAAGGAGAGAGAGCTAATCAGGGAGTTACTGCTATTTAGGCATAAATCAGCATAAGTGATACAAGAACTAAAATAAAAACTGTTATCTATAATAGTGACCTCTAAAGGTCAGATTTCCCAAAGAACCAGCAATCACTAAAAATTGACTGCCAGCAGAGCTCAGGCCACTTTCAACGACCCAAAATAAGAAGGTGGATTTTCAGAAGATTTTGCATATGTGGAATCGTGGAATCCACAGAGCTCTGTGACGTTTGGTCGTATGTGCTGCCACTGAAGCGGGACGGGTGGGTAAATAAACATCTGGGTCCCATTTTACGGCCCTAAATGGATATTAAGCTTCTGTGAAGGCAAGCATTTGAGGCAGACAAGGACTAGTCCTAGCAGATTTCAAACCCAGAACAAGAAGTTTAGAGAAAAGGACCACAAATAACTAGTAAATGCACTATCTGGGCACAAGTCCACCCGACTCCCAGAAAGGATGACAGCAATTGTGAGTCTGCCTGAATCATCTCAGGGACAGAAGAAGGCCTAAATATGAGTATGGATCACTGCTGCAAGTATAGAGAATAGGAGCAAATACAGTTTTTTGAAGGAAGAGGCATAACTGTGGAGGACTTCGAAAAGGCTAAGAAAGAGCTCAAAAACAATGGACTCAAACAGCCAGTGTTGAGTGAGGAGCTAAACAATCCATAAAACAATAAACTGAATTTACTGGTTGCTCTCTGTATGATCTGAAGGGGTTTGGTCAGGAAAGGACATGAGAAGTACAATAATCAAGATCAGAGTGACAGAGCTGGTTGGGGAAGAAAAAAGCTCTTTTGGAAAAAAATGGAAGGAAGAAAAAAGGTAAAAAGCCAGTCTGGATGCACAGGACAGGAAAGGAAAGATAAAATACAACCGTAAGGCTTCAGGCCTAGGTGACAAAGGATATCAGCATTATAGTGAGACGAGAAACCTCACTGGGAATATGCTCAAGCTGGCACAGGGCAGGGAATACTAAGAACCTCTCTGTTGAAGCCTACATCACCAAATTAAGCAGGGCTAGGGAGAGAACCTGACTGATAAACTGCTGAGTGTCCACAGTGACCCCTGGATTATTCTGCCCATGCCACCTAGCATTCCTGTGTAATGTGCTACAGGCAATCCTGCTTTAGGAGGAGTGTTGGACTAGATGATCTTTGGAGGTCCCTTCAACTCCAACGATTCTGCGATTCTCCAAAACCACTCCTAGACACAGTTCAGGGAACAATCTGTGTCAATGACTATTCCCAAAACACAGCAATGTACCATGAAGGTTCCTACAAGCAATATAATACCTTCAGTCTCATGCTAAGAAAACATAATCCCCATGGTCTGCAACATGGGTCTGATCTTATTCCGGAAAATTTGAACTAAAAAACTAATATTGGACATCCCCAAACCAATAATTGCAGCTGCATGGGAATCACAAAAAGCCCACAGGAGATACATGCCCAAGTGTTACTCAGTACAGCTGTAGCTGACGTCTGCCACATGGCCTCAGGGCCAGAAGATAGTGCCTGGCTCTGCTTTAGTTAGCAGTATAGATGTAGGCTGTAGCTGACAGAAAAATGATATTCACCAAACACTATCTGTCAACATCTCAGGAAAAATTCATGCCCTCATGGTTGCAGAATAAAGCTTGACTCAAGGGCAATTTAAGGATCAAATATGAAAGAAATATAACACTATTCTACAATATAACACTATTCTACAATATAACACTATTCTACAAAATATAACACTATTCTACAAAATATAACACTACTCTACAAAAGTCAATGCTGAAGGAAGGCCAACAATAATCTGGAGCATGATTTTTCATAAGTCAGGGTGGTGAAACTAGCATGAGGCACACTAACAGTACACAGGAGTAAAAAGAGCATTAAGATTGCTACGGAATCAAACCAAAGGCATCACGGCAAAAAGGATGGTCCATTCTGAACTTGCAACAGTGTCAGAGAGAAAAGCATATATTTCATCTATTTTTACAAGATTTCCCTGGATTTTGTAAGTTTGTGTCCAAACAACAGCAATATTATAAAACTATACTGTATTCCTACACAATAGGAACAAAAAACCAAACAACAAATTTATGAGAATGTGAAAGAAGTAAAAATTTTACTTTTTCCATATTTTTTTGCAGTAAGGCTCTAAGTTTATGAATCCAACCGGAAAAATTTGAGCTTTTTTTCATTTGTATTTCCAGCCTTCTAATGCAGCAGTGATCATAAAACAAACACAGCTGGCATCTTTATTGTTTTATTCACTGAAGGATTTAGCTGGACAAACATCACAAAGATGGTGGCTGCTTTCATTGAATTTATGATCAAATATGCACCAGCATAAGATCAACTCTGTTACATCAATTATTACGAGATGTGAATAATTTAACAGAAAGTTGTCTATTTGTAAATCAGAGCTTAGAGATATAAATTCAGCTGAGGTAGCAAACAGTGGATATACACTGGAATATACACTACATTATCTAAAAGGATAAATATTGTCTAAAATATTGACTAAATATTGTCTAAAAGTGATAAATATTGTCACCTACATTTTGGTATCCAGCTAGCTGGATTTCAAAATTTTATTTTAAACTTCACTCAAATTTATCAGAGAAGAACTTAACTGTTTCAGTGATGTCTTTCAAAATTACAGAATATATTTTCTATAAAGGCTTAATTAAAAACAATACACAAACTAACATCGCCATCATTTTTTTGCAGGGTTTTTTTTCCATAGATTTTCACCAGAGTCTGCTGTGCAGCATAACACCAGGAGAGCTATAATAATTTTAACGCAGAATGTGTGCCTTAGGATATGGGATTGACTCAATGCCTGAAAGAAAAAGGTCAGTTCCCTTTGGAATCGCCTGCCTCTTTGCCCTCCAGCAATGACAGGTGCACCAGTCCTATGCCGAGGCTCGTTATTCACAGCATGTTTCTGAAGATACATAATCTAATCTCTCCATTTTAATGCATCAGCAAGGATTATTGTCTCCTATTTTCCCATTTTGACACTCAGGTCAAACAGGCATTGAACATACATACATGATGATCTGCTTGCAGCCAGCGTCTCCCACAAATTCTCAAACAATAGCTTTAAACTTTCTAGGCTATTTAAAGAAATCACTAAATTTAATTATTAGAAGTATTTTCCTAGCAAATAAATTCAAGTTTTGAAACAATTCACTGTTTTCACTAGTCTCCGACAATGCCATGTGTTTCTGAATCACTAATTAAAAAGAAATGCATGATGAAAAAGAAAAAAAAAAAATCTTGTTTCTGTGTCCTACGTGGCAGGAAAGAAGTCAGAAATCTGAAGGCAGATACATGATGTGCCACAGCCAGAAACACAGGAAAGCAAGCACTAAAATTTTCTTGATAAAATTACAATGAATTATGGGAAATGGCCGCAGGAGATTCTCAGGAATGGCAATATCTGAATGCCTACGATTACCATACAGCAGAAAAGGTCATCAAATCATCATAAAAGCCAGTAAAATGAGTATTTATCCGAGGTAAAGATACCTCGTGATGTTTTTGCCACTGCAGAAACCTTAACTACTGTCTGTAAGTCTTTAGTTGGCAACAGAGCCAAACGAGGTAGGTTTTGAGACTGGCTTTAAACTACCTGCAGAGGTGACAAAACTCAGTAGCATCACTCATATCATTACACTTATTGCCTCTCTGCACCATCTCCCAAAATGAGATACATTTCTGAGACCCTAAGATGAGAATCAAAGGAACTGCTGAGTCAAAGAAAAGTTATCTGTATTACACGACAAAAGCAGTGGATAGCATCAAGACATTTAAGCCAACAGCAGCTGCTTAGCACTGAGCACTTCTGAATGTACTCCAGTTCTTAAGGCGCCTATCATTTTGGCTCTTATTTGAGAAAAATCCTGCCTTTAAATGCTATATACAAATAATGAGAGACCCAGCAGCAAGACCTGCTTCGCTTATATAACTGCCTTCACAGTACGTCTTCAACTCCTCAGACAAACATTTTTAAAACACATGTCAGAGACGCAATTTTGTCAGCAATGTCATTATCTGGAGAAGAAAGATTTTAGCAGAGGTGCCAACAATACAGAACTCCAGTAAGAGGGCAGAATTAGGAATGTGAAGATACAATGACGCCTGGTGCCTCTGATCAGAAAGCATTAAACTTCAAACCAAGAAATGCACACAGACACTATGGCAACATATGAGTAACAGACTATCAAAAACATAATTCTGAGATATTCATAAAACATTGGCATGTAGAAATATATAAGAAAGAAGAACAACTGGAAACATCTGAAAAGAGTTGATCAGTAAGTACTCAAAAACGTTAATGAAAAACATACTTTCAAACAAAAAAAATCATACCTGGAAACACCAAATAAACATGTCTATCTGATATACGTCTCAATATCTTAAGGAATTCTTAAGAAATTAGTGAGGACAGCAAACAAATGTAAGGCACCTTTTAAAAGTCTTTCCAGGAAACCTACACATGAAGAGTTAGTTCTCTTCCTTGTTTCTCTTTACAGGCTTATTATTGTAGATAAGTTTCTGTAAGATAAACTAATTTTGCTCTGCATTCTAAAGTATTCTACTAGACTTAAAATATATACATATATATATATATGTATACACAAATATACTTGTATCCTGGTTTTCAAACAAGAAAGACAATTTTGGCAAATATTTGCCGAACATTGACACACAATACAGAAGCAAATATAGATAACAGAAACAAAACACAGACAACATGGAAGCAACATTTGAAAAAACTAAGACAAAATGGTAGTAAAAAGAGATTACTAATGAACAAGACATTAGACAAATTGATTATTTTTAAAACTAGACAACCATTTGTGGAACAAAGCAACAACAGATAAAATTCAGTGCAATTTCTCTAGAAAATTCTTGCTCTGTCCACAAACTCCAAAGAGTTGGGATGTGATACACTATCTCATAGGCTGAAAACTGGCTGTCAGACCATAAGCAAAGGGTAATGACAAGTGGCAATGTACTGGGTTGGACGGGAAGTGTCCAGCTGTGTGCCAGAGGGATTAGCGTTAGTTACAGTTTTATTTAACGTCTTTATTAATGAACTGGACTAAGGGACATACTGCATACTGAATCAATCCTTACATGAAACTAAATGTTGAAAACACTGTAGAAGACAAAGAAATTAGCACAAAGAAGCTATCAGAAGTGAGACATGTCTGCAGAAAATCTACAAACAAGATAGGGCGTAGAACATAGAAAACAATTACTTCGAGGGAAAAACAACCTAACATATGGATAGGCTCAGAGATAGTAATGCAAACAAACTCTGGTTCAGTGTCACAAATGGAATTAAATGTTGCAGAAGACAATAAAGAACATTCATCTACATTGGCGCTATATTTTCACTGCTGTCATGGATAGGAAAGGTGTAAGACCGTAGCAAGGTAATTTTACTAATGAAACAACACAGAGTTATTAATACTCTGGAAAAAAAGAGACAAAAACTTTTGTGGTCCAGTTTAGGAGGTTTATTAATCTTTTAACTGGGCCGAAACGATGTGACACAATACCTAAAGCTTAGCAACACAAATCATGGGGAATTTAGAATAAAGCAAAAATAAATTGAATGTCTGGATAAACATTCTGTCAATGAGGTCTGCTAGCAACAATCTCCACCCAAAGTCTGACATTTTGAGCAATTCACAGTTGCTCCGATTTGAAAGGAACATTCAAGTATGTATGAAAAAACACATAAAGAATTTCTCAACTTGACAAAAGGATAAACAGAGAACCTCTAGAGATCTTTCCCGGTCATTGGCTTCAATTAGCATCAGATAATTCATTATCACCAAGCTGACAAAACCTGCAGCGCCCTCCGGGTCGGCATCGCCCGTTACCGACCCGGGCTGAGAACTCGCCCTGTTGCAGCACCGGGAAAGCACGGAACAGGGCTGAGATACTAAAAAAGGCACCTCGGCGTAAACAAGAACCTCCCACCGCCCTGAAACTAATTTAACAAACCCCATTAAGCGGCGAAATAAAAATAAATAAATAAATAAATAAATAAAGAAGAAGAAAAAAAGGCACAAAGCTGCGTGAGGGACACGTTCGTAGGAGAAGCGCCGCGGTCCCGGGGGCTCCGACGGCTCGAGGGCGCCCCCCGCCGCCCCGGCCCAGGGCTGCGGGACCGCGGCCGCGGCCGGGAGAAGTCGAGTTTCGGGGATTTCGGTTGTTGGGGGTTTTTTTCGGTTTGGTTGGCTTTGTGTTTGTTTTGGTAGGTTTTTGTTTTTGGTTTTGGTGTGGTTTTTTTTTTTCCGTAAAGGTAGCGTAATAAATTTACTAACTGGTAAATGACTCCTTGTTTGTATCGCAGGTTAATACAGGTTTTGACATGATACGATTCCCAAGGCCTTCCAGGAAGAAAACAGCAACTGATAAAGGGGTGTTTATGGGTAATAGGAAGCAAAATGGGAAATCAAAAATGTCGAGTTTGGGTTTTTTTCTTTGGTGTTGGTTTTTTTTTCCTCAGTACAGAAGTATCACTGCAAATCATCAGGAGATGGAGACACGTTTATGCACCTCTAAATCATGTCTACAAAATCTTTTCATTTTGTGCCCCGTTTTCATCTTGGTGCTCACCCCCGCAGCATGACTCCTGATCACTCCTCAACTGCAAGGGAGGGGCAGCCCCAGAACAACTTCAACACACTCAAATGGCAGAGAAGTCGTACACATGTAATACACCTTTTGCACAGGTATAGTTTTACATTCTCATGGCTTAATTTGATCCATCAGAAAGGTTTTAGCAATGATGACACTAAAGCTTTTTGTTCCTACAGTGCTTGAGAGCTTTAATATTTTTCCAGTGGCACTACAGACTACATTACAATAACCAACGCTGGTGAAGGGACATGAGGTGAAGCAGATGAAAGTGACAATTAGAAGAGAGTTTTTAGTAAAAAACCCCACTAAGGCAAAGATTTTATTAAAAGGAAACAACAGAACCCTGAAACAAAACCCCTTCCTGAGTCTTAGGTCTGAATATTTCCATAGTCTGTGTCATGCTTTAAATGAAATACAGACTCAAAATATATGGATTCAGCTCTATTCACTCACTTGGCTTTCTTCAGGAAGTTTTCACTGAGTAACAGTCCCAAAATAGGCCAGTCTATCGTGGAATGCAACTTTTAAACACCCTGGCCTCAGGAAAGGAGGTCTCAAGTACAGAGGCCATCCTGTTAAAGGAAAAAATCCCCAGCAGTGGGACTAGCTGTGAGAATAAAGTGTGACTTATATAATAAATACTGCCATGTTGGAGAATTACGAAGTAGTAGTCCTATCTATGCACAGCAGAATTTGTTTTCAGCTGCACCTTTTCTTTCCAACCTCATTTCTCACAATGCAACCCATTATGACAGAAGGATCTGAAAAAAACCTTTTTATATCCTACCAAATATACACAAAGATAATTAGTTCTCTTTTGTTATTCTTCTGTAAGGGTTTATTATTGTGGAGAAGCTTTTGGAAACTCAAAGAGGTTGCACTGCATTCTGAAGGCAGAGCTGTTCTTGTTTTTCATTGTGTAGAGATAATTGAACAGAAAAGTTCGGAAAAAAGGTGAAAATATAACTCATTATGAACTCCATGGGAAGATCAGATTACCACATCTTAATTCTCTTTACACTAGTATTTAATAATCACATTCCACAATATGTTAGGCTATATAATGTAGGTGAAGCTTCATACAAAATAGAAGCAAATGTCAATGCAAGCTTTGTTTCATAACAGTATAAGCATTTCTACAAAGTTTATAAATCACATCATGTCTAGCAAATATTCTCTTTATAATCTTTAGGTAGTTTTGACAACCAGTTAAGAAATTCAGTATAGAAGTCTCCAAAGAACTTAATTCACTATAACTGATAGTTACACTATTTCCTTCAGACACTTCCCAAAAGTAGCCTCTAATATTGATCAATCCTATTTTAAGAATTTTAGAGATCTGACTTCTTATATAACGAGCCTGCTGCGTTTCATTCACTTTGTCGTTGCTGGTACATTTGACACTTTAGCTGATTTCCAGTTACACTGAGAATTAAAGAGCCACTGGCTTGGGTTCATCATCACTCCATTGTCTGGTTCTGCCTTTAAAATTCGCACCTCATGGAAGCTGGTGTAGTCAGTCAGGTGCAATTATTTTCCCCCAACCTACAATCTGCATATTTCTGGGGGAGGTTGAGGTTGGATTTTTTGCCTCTGTTCCTTCTGCCTTACAGACATGAAGCTGGCTCTGTAGATGTTGGAAGAGTGTTATTCTTCCTTCTACTCTTCTTACATAAAATTAATTATAATGTACATTTTGAAGTAAGCCTCTCTGAAGACTCTTAAGTCTGTATTCTAAGTCTTCCATACCAGGACCTCAAAACCTATATATGAACAAGATAAAGGGCCAGACTGTGCCTGAAAGATGGAACAGTAGATGGTGAAAGCCTCATTGTTTAGAAAATTAATAGTGTTCTCTTCCAATTTGGGAGCACAAAGTTCAACGTTGTGCTCTGTTTTACAGCTTCCATGGTAGCACACTTGTAAATCCTTCCAAGACCATAAACACTGTTCTCTAAGGTGTATCTTTCAAAGGTACTAAGATGTAGAGAGGACGTAACTCTGTAATAAACCCAATACATATTTAAAAACAAAAGGCTGCATGTTTTTCTCCACGTCTTAGGTCTCATTTTTATCGCAACTACCCTTAAATCAATTCTATTTCAAATGGGACATTTTTGTGTGTCATGGGTTAGGGCTGGGCTGGCCACTAGCTAAACCCAGGACATTGCGTCATCAGCAGTGTCCCGGTTTGAGGTAGAACAAAGCCAATACTCTGTTCAGTGATTTTACTTTTCAGCTCAGTCTCTTCTAAGAGACTGCACTTTCTAAAGTTAACAATGTGGTTTTGCAGACAGTGTCTGCTACTAACAGTGATAATGCCTGGTGTTTACCAGTTACTGCCAGGGATGCAGAAAGGGTCTTGCTTCAGCAAAGCCTTTGACACTGTCCCCTATAATATACTCCTGCAAAAGCTGGTAGCCCATGGCTTGGACAAGTGTACTCTCTGCTGGGTTAAGAACTGGCTGGAGGGCCGGGCCCAGAGAGTGCTGGTGAATGGGGCTGCATCTAGCTGGCGGCCAGTCACTAGTGGTGTCCCCCAGGGGTCAGTGTTGGGTCCAGTCCTGTGTAACATCTTTATTGACGATTTAGATGAGGGGATTGAGACCATCATCATCAAATTTGCTGATGACACCAAGCTGGAGGGGATGTCGACCTGCTGGAAGGCAAGAGCGTTCTGCAGAGAGATCTGGATAGACTGGAAAAATGGGCTGATTCCAATGGGATGAAGTTCAACAAGGCCAAGTGCCGGGTCCTGCACTTTGGCCACAACAACCCCCTGCAGTGCTACAGGCTGGGCACAGAGTGGCTGGAGAGTAGCCAGGCAGAAAGGGACCTGGGGGTACTAATTGACAGGAAGCTCAACATGAGCCAGCAGTGTGCCCAGGTGGCCAAGAAGGCCAATGGTATCCTGTCCTGTATCAAAAATAGCGTGGTCAGCAGGACAAGGGAAGTGATCCTTCCCCTGTACTCTGCATTGGTGAGGCCACACCTGGAGTATTGTGTTCAGTTCTGGGCCCCTCAGTTCAGGAAAGATATTGAAGTGCTGGAGCGGGTCCAGAGAAGAGCAACAAGACTGGTGAAGGGACTGGAACACAAGACCTATGGGGAGAGGCTGAGGGAGCTGGGGTTGTTTAGTCTGGAGAAGAGGAGGCTTAGAGGTGACCTTATCACTCTCTATAACTACCTGAAGGGAAGTTATAGCCAGGTGGGGACTGGTCTCTTCTCCCAGGCAGTTGGCGACAGGACAAGGGGGCACGGGCTTAAGCTCTGCCAGGGGAAATTTAGGCTGGATATTAGAAAGAAATTCTTTACAGAGAGAGTGGTCAGGCATTGGAATGGCCTGCCCAAGGAGCTGGTGGATTCACCGTCCCTGGAGGTTTTTAAACTGAGATTGGACATAGCAGTTAGTGCCATGATCTAGTAAATGGACTGGAGTTGGACCAAGGGTTGGACTTGATGATCTCTGAGGTCTTTTCCAACCCAATTGATTCTATGATTCTATAATTGCTCCCATAGAAACCAAGGTCACTGATAAATATTGTGTCCCATGTTAGGGTGCTGTAAAGTAAAGGGATTATAAGTAAGTAAAAGGTCGCACTTGTGAGGAGGAGCAGACAGGACAGGTGACCCAAAACTGACCAACAAAAATATTCCACTCCATTCCATATACGTATATTCAGTATAAAGTTGAGGGATCATGAAGATCAAGCCCTCATCTTCCGTGGCAGTCATCCAAGGAGGACTCCGTCCATTCTTCTGCCTTTGATCCCAACCCATGAGTTCCTGAATCCAGTTCCTGAATCTGGTTCCCATCGACTGCTGAGTCCCATCTGGGACTTCCCCAGTGCCTCCTTTCCCTGCAGCATCAGTGGTGATTCACTGGGGGAATTTCAATGCTGCTTTTGTATATTTGTATATATTTAATGATTTTCATTATTTTCTTATTAGTAGTATTATTGTTTCATTAAAGATGTTTTGGTTTTCTTTTCCAATCTGTCAGTCTCTCTTCCTTATTCCTTTTCCCTTCCCCTTTGGGAGAGGAGTGAGGTTAATAGAAAGCATCTGCCATTTGTCTAGTGGCCAGTCCAGCTCCAACCCTTGACAAACAGTCTTTGACAAATTAAATCAAGAAGTTAAAAAATGAGTGTTTGTTTAAGATCAGAAAATTTCTAGAATGAAACAGTTTGTTCATGTGTTAAGTTTTAAAACTGAATTATAAATCCTTTGGAATGTAGTGTCTATAACATAAATGTTTATACACCCTTAACTACAGCTACGCAAGCAAATGTGCTCTAATACAGTACACAGATAAAGATTTACACTAGCAAAAGAGAAAATCCTTTACATTTCAAATGTGAATGATACATAATTTTTAGGCATTGAATATTTCCTATTATAGTAGAACCTAACATAGGAAGTGCTGAACTCTATTGTCATTGCTTTCAGTCTTTCAGTCCCTTCATTTACGCTGAAAAATTGCAAATCCTTTATGCACAGAGCACTGAAAATGTATATTTTTGAAGAGGTTTCTTAAAAATTAAAAAGCTGTGGTCTTATTTGGGTCAGCCTGTGATGTGATCATAACTTGTGTCAATTATGAAGTCTCAGAGATCAAGGATATGGTTTAAGCAAACTGGGTTTTGTTCTTTATTTGTATTTTATAAACAGAAATTTCATGCAATATTCTTGAAGAAAATAAGAGATAATTTTTTTAACTCAAATCTATTACTGTACTTATTCATACATGGGAGATACTGTTTGGTCTAACTGCCATTAAAACACAGAAAAGCACTCAGTCCATGCCTGCAGAGTGGATGGAATAGCGTGCCAATATCTATTCACATTACTTACGCATATATATGCCCGTAAGCAAACACATTCACATCAATATTAGTTTCCTTGTCCCTCTTTCCCAATCCAGATCTAATTGCCCATGTTGTAATATAATTGCTTCTTCCAAGCTTTTGGATTTCATTAACTACTTTCAAAGAAAAAATGAACTTACAAGTTTGCTCACTGTTAAAGGACAGAATACAGACAATTCTAGTGACTTACTTTTTAAAATGAAAGCTGTGACTTTCAAGGAATTATATTTTTCTAAGCAGTAAGACTGGTGTAGAGTGAAAGACTGCAAGAATGCCTGTAAGGATCACCAGAACTGGCAAACCTGAGATATTCACAAAAGCCAACTACAAGTGAAGCTAATCTTCCTGCTGCTCTCTCTAAAGTAAACAGGAGATGAATGCTTCCACAAAAACCACCAAACTGGGCTCCCAGTCTGAACTACACAAGCCAGGAACTTTTCTATAGACTGTTCAAAGTCAATGAACTCAGGTAGGTGACACTTTGCCAAGGCCTGCACTGGCTTCAGTACCAACTTTATGTGTCCCTTTGCACGAATCAGAAAGTTGCTCCTAACCATGGAGGATCCAGTAGTAATGCTGAGCGAGCTACGGTATCGTGGAAGGCACCTGATACTGCAGAAATACAGGTTCTGACTCAAAGGATGAACAATGATGGTATTGCATCCAACAACTAACACCTAATTTTAATTTTGATCCTGTTGCATTAAGAGATTTCTCCTCCCACAGTTAACCACGATTTCAAAAGCTTCTTTCTTTAAAAAAAATCCCAAACATTCATGCTTTAGTCCAAAGTGCTAGCCCAAATTGGTTTGGGACGGAGTAGGTGGAGAAGTAATAGAATGCCAAAGTGAGTATAAAGCTCACCACATGTTGGATAAGTGACCATGCTATAAATTGTAGAGCTGTAGACACACTCCTTTGCTAATAAATTAGGATATTGAAAAAAGAATTTAGACTTCTGCTCTATTGGTATCTTTGTTCCTATAGCAAGGAAGTTCCTTCACCAAAAACATTTCCTATCTTCAACTTCAGTGGTCAACTTGGAGAAGGAGATGCTTCAGATTCCTGCAGATTTATCTCTTGAACTCCTTGGTAAAGTACCAGTAAGACAACCAGTTGGTACCAACAATAAAACTTGGAATGAGTATCAGAAAGAAAACAGCAATGCTGGTGCAGCAAAGGCTTAGCATTGTTGCAAAACATCTTGGTCAAAAGAGAGTGGAGAAAAATTCTAAAAATTTTTCTGGCAAGATAAGTTGTTGACATAGCTGCTGTCTTGCTTATCTAACTAAAACTGTGTATGTTTTTTTCGAAGTGTAAAATATGTTTATCAGTCAATACAGTGCTGCCCAAATATCCTGTCTACAAAGATTCCTCATGTGCTGAGAAATCTAGTAAACTTCACACAGATGAATAGTTAAGACATTCCTAGCCTACTAGGCAGCCTGTCTGGACTTTGAGGACTTTCCATCTTATCTATCTTATCTACTTTGACCTTTCTATCAGTGTCCACCTGATGTAAATGTGACAAAATTACCAAAACATTAAAAGAAAAAAAAATAGCAGTGAATTCACATTGACTTTTTTCCCAATCATGATAAATAAAATATACAACAGTAGGATCATCAGCACACAGTAATGATCAGGTGGATCTGGCAACAGGGGATGATTATGTGGAAAATACATTCAAAAGTTGATTAGAAACACATTATTTAAAAGTCTCTTGATTGTTACAGTAGAACAAACAGGATTCAAAACTGATGGCCCAAAGCAATAACACAACATCTCTCACTGAGCTCACCACGTTTGCCAGCTGACATCCCCGAGAAGAAAATACAACACTATACAGTTTCTTTCTATGTATAGGTAATTGTCAATTCAAAACCATTCAAAACTGGCAGAGGTAGGAAAGAATAATACTTCAGTAACTCCACATTCTTACCATAATTAAAGAGGATAGAGCCATTTTAAGTTAACTATGATAATATCAGCTTGGCATGAATCATATTCTTGAAGAGTCCAAAGAGTAATTACCAAAAAAAAAGAGAAAAAAAAAGACTTACTTATTCCATGCTTGTCTAAGGTTTTTAGGGCTGTACTGTGTAAATCGTTCTGTAAGAAAAAGAAGAGGCACATGAAATTATTTATGTTAAAACCAGGATTTTTTCCCATATATTTATCTACTGTCATTTTTCATCATTTCATCATTTCTACATAAATACTGCAGCTCAAGTCCCAAGATAGGGAAAGAAAACAGGAGCAATTGCCATACAAACAAGGAAAAAAAAAAAAGAGCAAACATAATACAGCAAAACCGAAAAGAAAGACCTCACCTTGTTAAAACAAACAAAGAAAACAAAAGCAAACCACCATGACCTAAGCTCATTTACTGTGGCATCAACAGAAATGGAAATTTTTACAATTATTTCTGAAGTTGTTTTTTGGAAGGGAGAAATGGAGCCTGAAATCTAGCATTTTGGTTTTCTCCATCACAAATACAATTCTCTGTGACCTCACTGACATGTTTTTATGCTTTTCAGGTGGCATAAGAGTAGTGTGGGTCTGTGTGACACACTAAAGAACACATAAATGAAGAGCAAAAAGCAACAAATACAGTAACAGGTTATTTACTAAAGCATTAAGTTCTTGAGTTTAGATAGAATTACTTTCCCTCTCATATCCAAGAAGATGCTTCCTGTGCAGTAAGACTCTAGCTGGCAGAGGAAGATGCTATGAAAGCTGCTCAGAAGTGAAGAGCCAATACTCTGTAGGCCTTTGAAAAGCAGCTAAGTGACTCTTGGGAAGAAACAAATGTAATCCGACTGGAGAACATAATAACATTTTACACGAAACCTCATCGCACTAAAATCCTACAGTGTGGACTGGTACTTGCCCTGGCCAGCTACCCAAGCGTGATGGCATGAGTTGATGTGAAGAAGTCCTAAAGTTGCAAAACACTCCATAAACCCTCAAAAATAAATTTTGCTTCCTCTCCACCCATGAGCATGACATTTAATAGGCACACTCTACAACTATGACAGTATTTATATATGTGTGTGTATATATATATGCACACACATATGCATGCGTCTTACTGTGTAAAACAACTGTAAATGTAATTTGGAAGGGGTCATGTTCAAATTCCAGTATTTGTATGCTTTGCTTATATCCATTCTAAAGTTATATATACTTCATACATAGTCAGTTCTAAAGATACCAAAACTACGGCACATAAAAAAACCTAGCATCAGCGCGGATGATTTTGTTTCTTATACTTATCTTCTTTTTATTCTTTTCTTTAGCTAAAAAGACATACACAGAAACTTCACCTCCCATTGGCTTCATTATTGGAAGGTTTTGGTACGTGGTAGACCTGCAAACTGTCTGAGGGCCTCTTCACATTTACAGATATTGTTACTTTAACCATACTGATACAGTTGAAACAATGAAGTGACTCCCTCTTAGATATGTATGTGTACTGGAAACTGGAAGCTACATGACTATAACTATTCTTAGCACTAGTATAAATTATAAATATCACTTATGTAATATTGTATCTAAACTTACTCAAAGAACTTTCTTAGCAAAAAATGCCCAATCCTAACTACATAGACCTACTGTTAAAGGCTTTAAAGAAGTAGATGAAAATATAAGACAAAAGTTTGAAACATTTTTTGTGGCTTTTTTTGTTGTTGTTTGGGTTTTTTTGTACTACAAACAATAAGTTTCTGCACTTGGAAAATATTTGAGTACGGCATATGACTATTAAAGAAGCACCTAGCCGACTTCTCTGTCGGAATGAAAATGGTTAGCTAAGAAAATTAAGTGACTCTCAGCAACTCTCTCAGATGGGCTATCATTACACAGCTCTCAACAAACTAAAATTATGTTGAATTTTTATGAACTATGTTGTGTAGTGTTATAAACCTTAATTTGTTGTTAGGATTAGAATATCGTAAGAAGCAAATTATAGGTCATGTGGTACATTTTACTAACAGAAAATACATTGTTCTATAAATACATCTCCCCAAATGAAATATTTTAATTACCAATTTTTTGCAAATTTCATAACATATTTG
The DNA here is from genome assembly GCA_020746105.1 of Trogon surrucura. Classification (NCBI taxonomy): domain Eukaryota; kingdom Metazoa; phylum Chordata; class Aves; order Trogoniformes; family Trogonidae; genus Trogon; species Trogon surrucura. The sequence goes on from CM036622.1 coordinate 35,804,849, forward strand.
AACTCATTTTTGATATGTCTCATTGTTGAAATTGCTACCGTACTACTTAGTGTGAGCTTGAGAAACATTTAGATTAAATACCATACCACTGACATTATTCTCCTTTTTGTGCCTCCGAATTAGTGATAAAGTCAGTTATCCCAGACATTTATCAGTTTTGATATTATAAAAATGAAAAATAATTTAAACCACTGTCTCGGTTTTTCTTCTCTATTTTCTGTTGTCTTGATACTGTAATAAGTGCAGAACATAAGGGTTAATAAAGGGAAAAAAGAAGTTGCTAGGTATGTTCTTAGCAAGAGTAGCAAGTGAAGACATTCCTTACAATTTCCTGTGTGCACCTATTACAGAAAAATAACTTACCACACCTGAGGCATCCAGATTAAAACTATAGGAAGTGGTCATTTCTTTTTATCTCTGTTATACATTGCATGCAATGCATTTACTATAGATGTGCCAATGCCCCAGGGCAGATCTTTAAACAGGCAAAGTAGTCGGGATCATTATTAGAGGCAGCCATGGTTCAGTATCAGTAACATGGCACTGGAGTCGGTACTTGTGATTATGTTTTAATATCCAATAGAACAAATAAAAACTCAGTACTGAAGTACATGTCCTGCAGTAAGTAGCTCAAGCATTAAATTGGCATTGAGAGTATGACCCAAACTTACAAGGGAGAGGAACACTACAATTCAAATTTTACCTGTTTTTTTACTAATTCATCTTCTGCTCTCCAGAGGGAAAGCCTGAGCTCCAACAAGATTAATAGCCAAGTTGCATTGGCCTCAGCAGCACCTGAGCTCACCCTTGAATTACAGTTTACAAATGTGAATTGAAAACATATATGCAAGCAGATACTTACCCATAAAAACTGGAAGAAAATAAAGACTTTGCATACTTTGTAAGTAAACATCCCAAGTGTAACACTGTCCATTCATTTATGACAAAGGACTGAAAAATGACATGCAACTAGACACTCTAGTCATTGCCGAGTAACAGCAAGTCTGAGACACACATGGGAGTTCAGCTAATAAAGTGCAGATTTGTACATTAATCTGTTTTGGTGCTGTTTTGGTTTGGCCTGGCCGGATTTCGGCGGCGGGGGCGGGAGCTGCAGGGTGGCTTCTGTAAGAAGCTGCTAGAAGCTCCCCAAGATTGATAGAGCCAATGCCAGCCGGCTCCAAAGAGGGACCCGCCGCTGGCCAAGGCTGAGCCTATCAGTAAGGTGATAGCAGAGGAACGCCTCTGTGAAAAACATATTTAAGAACGGGAAAAAGAACTGCACCATAACAGCTGGCACAGAGACTGTCATGGGTAGACCCTGGCCAGCCGCCAGGTACCCACACAGCCGCTCACTCACCGCCCCCCTTCACTGCTGAACAGGGGGAGAAAATATTTCCAAGGGCTCAGGGTTTGAGATAAGGACAGGGAGATCACCCTCATTTACCATCCCGGGCAAAACAGACTCAGTTTTGGGGAAATTAGGTACATTTATTAAAAGAACTAATCAGAGAGGAGTAGTGAAAAGTAAGAAAGAGCAAACAGATCTTAAACAGAACACCTTCCCCCCATCCCTCCCTTCTTCCCGGGCTTAACATCAATCCCGGTTTCTCCACCTCCTCCCCCCGAGCGGCGCAGGGGGACAGGGAATGGGGGTTGCGGTCAGTTCATCCGACGTTGGTTCCACCGCTTCTTCACTCCGGGGGAGGACTCTTCACTCTTCCCCAGGGCCATTGTGGGGTCCCTCTCACGGGAGACAAGCTTCACGCTCTCTTCTCCGGCGTGAGTCGTCCCACGAAGGGCAATTCATCACAAACTGCCCAACGCGAGACACCTCACGAGGGGCAGCCCACCCCTCGTGAGTCTGAGGCGCAGTCCTCCAGGGGAAACTGCTCCAGTGTGAGCCACCCACAACGTCCCAAAAGTCCCACCGGCCAACCTGCTCCAGCGTGGGCATTCCCTCTTCCACGGGCTACAGCTTCCGGCAGCGACTTGCTCTGATGCGGGCTTCCCACGGGCTACAGTCCCCTTTCAGGCATCCACCCACACGGCGTGGAGTCCTCAGTGGACATCTACGCGGTGATCCTCACAGTGGACTTCTGCACCTCGCCCATGGGCTGCAGGTGGACAACCTGCTTCACCATGGTCTTCACCACGGACCCGGGGGACTCCTTCTGTTCCGGCGCCTGGAGCTCATCCTCCCTCCCCTCCTTCTTCACTGATCTTGGTGTCTGCACAGATTCTCACTCCTCCATCTCTGTGCCAGCTGTTAGTTGCGCAGTTCTTTTCCCCATTCTTAAATATGTTTTTCACAGAGGCGTTCCTCTGCTATCACCTTACTGATAAGCTTAGCCTTGGCCAGCGGCGGGTCCCTCTTTGGAGCCGGCTGGCATTGGCTCTATCAATCTTGGGGAGCTTCTAGCAGCTTCTTACAGAAGCCACCCTGCAGCTCCCCCCCCGCCGCCGAAATCCGGCCAGGCCAAACCAAAACAGGTGGAGAAAAGTGCAGGATAGAAAGAGAATTGAACTGACTTGGAGCATTGCTGAAAAGCTAACCTAGACCTGGCGAAAGACAGATTTTGATTTTATCTGTCATTCTGCAATATGTTTTGCTTAGATACCAAGCTAGTTCAAACTGGCACAGCAACACTGTCTTCAACGGAGAGACATCCACTTAAAACAGTTGAGAGGTATCATATACAACATGTTTTCTTGACTGGATTGTCAGAGGTTTACTTTAATTAATTTAAGCTATTTTCACTGTGGGAGGAAAACAGAGTCTATCACTTGGCCAAATTGCCTTGAGGCCTTAATGTTCAAAGATCTGTTTCAGTTCTGCAAGAAACTCAAAACTACTGCTATGCCAGCTGAGTTTTTACTCAAAAAGTGATACACTGGAACTAGTTACGGAAATGCTGTTATAAAGGGCATGCACAAGCAAAATGAACAAGCTTCTCAGAGGGAACTTCCTTCTTTACTCAGTCTACTGCTCTACTGAAAATGTATTTTTAAATAAGCACTTTATACACAGTATTTATCAGTCAGGAAGAAGAGATCTAGGGGGAAAACATGGATAGGTTGAAAGCCTGCCTATAGAGAGACAAATGTTAGCCCCAAGTCCTCAATTTCAAACTCCATTTATATGCTGTGTGACTGTAGACCATGCTTCTCCGCACTATTGGTATTGACTCTTTCAGCTCTACTCCAGGCAGATTAGAGGCTCATTGCTTTAAATTCTTTATAAGGAAAGAAACCACATATCAATAAAACACAGCTCACATTTTCCTACACAATTCTGTGGTCACACTTCCAACCAGAGTCTTGTTAATTTTCATGGACAGCATAAATAGATGGTACTGTGGTAGTTAAGTCCATACTCATGTATAAGCCAGCTTGGTACTTTCCTGGATTAATCTTTCTTTAGAAAATAGATTAAAAAAAACCCCAAACTAGAATAATAAAACCAGTTGATTTTGATTTCAGAGTTGCCAGAACAGAGAAGCTACAATAATCTTGTCCTTGAGCTTCCACATCATGATTCAGTTTTTAAAGTTCTGAACTAAGAAATCACATTACATACCTATGAATATCAATCTTGTAGTCATAAGACAGGCTAAAAAAGAGTTAACTTAGCCTCCCAACTTTCATCTGAGGATCTCCAGCTTGTGTCCAACTAATGACAGAGCTGGAATTCAGTCTCACAACTACATCCCCAAGTTTGCTTCCGAGTTACTTTTCAGAGTGAACGACTCTCCCACACCTGTGTGAATGCCTCTGTCCTTTATTGTTGGATGGATTTACTATAGTGAATTATAAAGCTATACAATCTGTGACCAACTGCATGAAATTACATTTTATGAAATTTTCCAGCATATAGCTTTGGTATTTGTTTTTCAGATGCTCCCATTGATTTGATCTAAAAAACAGTAATATCAGTCAGTAAATTTTGACTGTATATGAGCTCACGGGGATACCGCAGAATTACCATGAATGCTCTCCCTGAAGAGAAATCTTTGCTGAACATACATTACAGAGGGCAGCAGCACAGGCAATCCAAATTTCAGTTTTGCCTTCTGGAAGAAACTCTGCGTACTGAAAAACTTACCACACCTCCCTCAGAACTCAAAGGCAAACAGGCATGTGTAAGAACTTCATGTAGATGCTCACACCACCACCCACCCACCTGGCAGTGTATGCAAGCCACTGTCAAGAACGTGAGGCACTGTCTTGCTGAGGCAGGTGCTCACTCTCATCAATGCCAACATTAAAGGAACCTGAAAAACTTTACATTTACAGATCAAGATTTCATCTCAGATGTATTTTGAATTCTTATAGTTCAAATTGTGAGTATATATACTAGAGTTCAAAACTTTTCAGAGTATTTTTATGACTAAATGTGCTTATTTTGAAAAAAAGAACACTGGAAGACTGACACGGTAAGTTCACCTGAAATTTAAAGTAATAAATGTGATTTTAATTTTCTTTATGCACACAATTAAATATCTGTGAATCTTTTTGGAACAAGTTTGGGAAACAAAATTTGATCCTCTGCATTTTTATCTCAAATATACAGTCATCATCCTCACTAGCAACCATGTCTCACTGTTGAAGAGCTGGCTTTTCACTTGGGTGCCATATTTCATTAGTCAAAGGGGTTTTTTTGCTTATGTGAAACAAATGAAGGAAGGGATTTTTGGTATTGTTTAATTACCACATTACCTAAAAATGTTTACCAGTTGCTTCTCAGAAGGCAAATTCAGCCAAATCTTAAGTGGTGTGTTCATAATCTAATGCCATGTAAAGAGATCCCACCACAGCACTGTATAAAGAAGAGCAAATATTCCTTATTGGAAAGAAGTACCAATTGCAAAAACTGCCTGTAGCATACCATTTACTCTTAAGATATTAAAAGACTATAGAAAAGGAGTAGGGTAATATATTACATTCACACCTTCAGAAGCCCAGCCTTAGCCAAAGATTTGCTCTTCTGGGCACTACACAGACCCACTCAGAGATGCCAATGGCATGCTGGGGTGTATTAGAAGGGGAGTGGCTAGCAGGTCGAGAGAGGTCCTCCTGCCCCTCTACTCTGCCCTGGGGAGGCCACATCTCAAATATTGTGTCCAGTTCTGGGCCCCTCACCTCAAGAGGGACAGGGAACTGCTTGAGAGAGTCCAGCGCAGAGCCACAAAGATGATGAAGGAAGTGGAGCATCTCCCTTATGAGGAAAGGCTGAAGGAGCTGGGTCTCTTTAGCTTGGAGAAGAGGAGGCTGAGGGGTCACCTCATTAATGTTTATAAATAAGTCAAGGGTGAGTGTCAGGATGTCAGAGCCAGGTTCTTCTCAGTGATGTCCAATGACAGGACAAGGGGCAACGGATACAAGCTGGAGCACAGGAGGTTCCACAAAAACATCCGGAAAACCTTTTTCACTGTGAGGGTGACAGAGCACTGACACAGGCTGCCCAGGGAGGCTGTGGAGTCTCCTTCTCTGGAGACATTCAAAACCCACCTGGAAGTGTTCCTTTGTGACCCACTGTAGGTGATCCTGCCTTGGCAGGAGGGTTGGACTAGATGATCTTTCAAGGTCCCTTCCAACTCCTAACATTCTGTGATTTTGGGTGGTGCAGCTACACAAACGTTCTTCCAGCAGTAAATGGATTTGAGTCACTTTCTGCTTCAGACCTGGCAGCACAGCTTTCTCAATGTGCCACTGAAGGTTTTTAGGGCTGTGGCCCACAAACAGTAGCATCAATGAAACTATTAGCATAACAATTGCAAAATGGAAGCTGAATTGAGCAACCAGTGAGAAGAGAGGGAGGAAATTTCTTGAGCTGGTTGATTTGATAACCTGATGCATCGAAAGATTATATTCTTCAAATGACTTCTCCGAAACTGTACTCAGTTTGAAGACTTAGAGGCTTAGAGGGAAGAAAAAAACCTGTGCCAGAAAGCTCATCCATTATACCCAGCTGTATTAAGTGGTCTTAGAAAGGGCAGCATTTCTATTTTTTTTTATAGAAATAGACTGTATTTCTATTTCTATTTCTTATTTCCTTTAGACAAGGGCTAACACTGTTACATATGCATACTCACTTGTGTGCCTACATACGTACCTACATGCTCTTCACTGCAAACATCATTATCTGCCTGATAAACACGCTCCAGCTGACAGCCCTGCATCAAGGACAGGTTCAAACGGAAGCGAATTTCAGCAGAACTCACTAGTGAGCTTATTAGCAGATCACTGAAGGAACTACTGGTCTGCTGTGAGAATTGAAAAAAATAAGCACTTGCATTTTAAGTAACATAAAACAAGAGGAGGGTTTTTTCTCTTTTATCAGTCAGAAAAACACATGAACTATTTTACCTTTGCCACGTTTGCCTTGAAAGGACCTAGAATAGGCAAGAAAAGCTACATGAGGAATTATAAACAGGCTGCATTTTGATTTTTTAGCTCCTTTTTAGCACTATTGATAATCAGCTTCTAGTCTGAACCAAAGAACTTAAAATGCAGTTTGACTTCAAGGCATTTTTTATGTTGTTAATCAAAACATGCTAGCTAATATGCATTCCTTGATTAATGTTCTTCTCTATTTAAAACCAAATGTGATTAGCTTAAATGCAAATATTTAAACACCACCATAATTAATATTTTGAAAAGTCTAATGCATGGTTTCTTTAAATGAGTTTTCTTTACATTTAAAAGTCTAAAGTGACTAATACTGTATTGTGATATGTAAGACTCATATGCTATTTTTATTAAAGATTCAATCCTAAAAATATTTAGATTATGTTAGCCAAAAACATAAAGACAAGAGTCTATGCTGACAAGCAAATTTTCGAGCACTAATGTGCAATAAGATTTTTTACTGAAGTTCAATCATAACTCGAGTTTTATCACAAATGATGAATTAAATTTTACTTTTTTGTATGCAAAATATCTTGAGAAAAATGACTTCAATTCAAAGATGACTTCCCACCCTCCATCCCTATCCCTTCTCATCTCCTCCCTTCCCTTCCAAAAGTATCTGCTTTAGCAGAGCACAGGCTGTGTACAGAGGAAGGATAGAATGCTGTTTTCTAAACTCCTTACTGAGCACAGGTAGTAAATGTAATCTGAATAGGCAGCATTTTCTGCAGCACTAGACTTTTATATTAAATGGCTCTGCCTTTTAGCAGTGCTCACCCTGGCTCCCCTGCACATATAATAGTTACTTTAGCTTTTCAGTGTCATGCAATTTTGTTTAAAGAATGGTGAAAACACTGACAACTCTCCTTCCCTTTGGGGGTGTGGACACCACAGACTTGAAGACACACCAAATATTACAATTTAGCCAAAACTAAAGGAGAGGGGGAGAAGTTCGAAATTAATTCTTCTTTACAGATCCCTCTCTCTCTCCTTTCTTCAACTACTCAAATTCTTGAAGACTACATCTATAACAGTAATTTAAAAGTGCTCAGGGCTGTTGTCTGGCTCAGACACCATCAGTGTCCTGCATCTGTAATACTGCAGCACCCTTCCCCCTCCGTCCTCCAGTACAGGAGGTGGCATCTTCCTTCTGCTTATTGGGAACAGTCCCTAGCCCACACTAGCTCCCAAACCATGCCCAGGAATTAATTATGCGGAAGTGCTCGTTGTCATGAGCTAAAAGCATGCCAGAGGGTGCTCTAACAGTTTAACAGCAGAGACTCCCACATCGCCTGGGAACATTCGCTGGCATCAGTGTGGATGTAAACAAACAAGATATTGATTCAACATGTAACGAATTGTTGACAGGCTTTGGTGAAACTCTATAGGAAAAACTGTTAGGAAAGTTTGAAAAGCCATATGTCCTCACATACACTATATTTCCATGGGTTTGTGCCAAAGGAGTTCAGCCTCTCAGCCCAGCCCTACTCTAAATGAAGACTTAATCCCTTGAAAATACTTGGCTATCAATCAGCTGTTAAAATGCAAGTAGGCAGATCATATTCCTAAAACAAATCTATATTTATTGATCACCTGGGAAGCAAGGTGGAACTCCTGAGTGGCTACACCAGCTTTGCCATGGTTTTGTCAGTCATAGACTTGGGATTTTTTAATAAAGCCATGAAGTATCTGTTAATCTCTGGCAGACTCCATGTTATGCAGTACTTCCCATGAATGGTGTTTCCTCACTTTGGTTTCTTTTTGTTTTCCACTTTCTTCTTAAGGAGAGTCTCTTTCTCTTAACTCTTTCCGTATGGACTTTAGAGATTCTATCCTAAAAAACAGTGCTCTTTAGATGTTTCCATTGTCTCAAATAGGCACCTTTTTGGATGTATGACTATATGTTATATCCGACTATTTGTTGAACACAGTGAGGTTCAGGCTCCTACACCATTTGCCCAAGATTAAATATGTAACTTTCTTTCACCTAGAGGCAGTATTGTAAGGAAACTAAAGCACAGTGAACATTACAAAGTATTCTCATGTTTTCTCCACCTTCCTAACAAGTTGCTTCCTCTCCTTGACTGTTACCATCTCTCCATGGCCACCAACACTTCATTTACCTTCTGTCGTGACCATATCTTATCTTCCACTTTGATCACTGATAGTACCTTCTGATAAATCTCTAACTTCCCAGGACAGAGGTTATGCAGCATCAGTCCCGAACACTAACTGAGAATGTAGGAAAAGTGAAAACTTATGAGCAAATGTTGATCCAAAGGTTAATCTGCTCAATTATTTGGGCAGGACTCTGAATCCAGGAGAAATGGCTGGAGGAGAAAAGAAGATAAGGCTCCAGACTAAGAAAAATGGAAGACCTAATGACAATGAAGAGAATAATACCAAAAAATCAGAAAGACTCAGACACAAGACTGGGAAGGAATACTGATTCATTTCCACCCCTGCAGATGAGTCACAGCAGATGCCCGCTTTCGTTTTGTTCTTGGAGACACTGGTCCCATGACAGGATTGGTGGTTGGACCTTTTTTAGTGCAGCAAACCTACATTATTTCTTGAAGTATTTTAACAAAAGAATAAATAGTGAAAACATTCTCCAAGTCAGAGGGTCATGTTCATCATTTTTCATCATGTTCATCATTTACAGTGTCTCTGTCCAATACCCTGTAACATGGGGCTTCTGAGCTGGATGAAAGCCCAAGATTTTACCGAAACAGCAACTAATACTTTTTCATAGTTTCCTTGAACTGCCTTCTTATTTGAGGGCACATAATTTACTTTCACAGTGACTCAGAATGGCTGGGTTTCTTTGGTAATAGCTGAGTACAGAAAGACACATTCAAGACTACAGCAGTCCTAGTAGCTTCAGAGTGAATCACAGAGGTAACCCAAAGTTACTAAAATACTTCTGACATATTTCAAGATTTTCAAATGCATTATTTAGATTATCCTTAAGTAATTTACTTCGCAAGACACATGCATGTCTGTCTATGTACACATGTGCAAACACAAACTGAAAGGACTGAGGTTGAGGCACAGAGAAAGCTCAAAGACCAGGCTGACTTTTACCTCTATCTCCCATGTTACTCAGAGTATTTGTAAGATAGAAAGTAATCAAAGACCTCATAGCTGGTACATAAAAATACGAGTTGTTTTCTGACTTTTTAAATGGCAAAACAAATTATGACTGTTTTATTTTCACAATTACAGGCTGTTAAAATCACTGAGGTTAGGGATTCAGATGGTGTAGAGCCACCCACAGCTAGCTTTAGGAACACATTTCTTATTCAGCCTCAGAAATGTTCCGGCACATTAAGATGTCAGAGATCATCATTGTTTATGCACTGGCTTCTTTCCATAATAATCAGACCCTTGGCCACTGTAGTAGAGAAGACACTAATGCCATGTTTTTCAGACATGTTTCTCCTAGGAAACTGTGATTAGCTCTCTGTGGCACAGGACTGTGCCCTATTAAATCACAGCATGGAAATCAGTTATTTAAGTCTGTATGAAAACAAGAAATACAATGAAATTTTGTTTCTACTCTCAATAGTCTTCCAAACTTCACAGGCATTTAATGTGACCAGCATTTTTTAAGATATAGTAACTATCTAATACTTTCTATTCAAATGCTGTTGTTTCATGCTTACACAACTCAGTTTATAGCATCAAAGGCTTGCCTGAATGGATGTTGACATCCTCATCACCTGTGCTCTCTGCACTTCTCAATTTATCACACTTATTGTTTGCTATCAGTCTCAAAACTCATGAAGACATGCAAAGCACAGGTGTAACTTAACCCCATATCATCTATATTTAAATGCAGTAATCTCACAAATCTTAAAGTATAATGGAATTGGTTCAGATTTGGCATGACATTTCAGGTTCCCTCCTGAATTCTTCTAAAGAAAGAGAAAACACTAAAACATCTTAAATTAACTATTAAAGCATTAGCCTCCATGCTTGCTCCAAAGAATTCAGTTATGAGAGTCTTTCATTCAGTCCCACACAATGAGGAAATTTTCTCTAGGGTGTATCAACAATTTCAGATGAACAAAGAGGGAAGCATGGCCAGCTGAGCTTCTGTGGAAGGGGGTAACATACACGGAATGGCATGAAGGAAAGCATCTTTTCATGAAGCAAGAGAGAACCTGGCAGCTACGACCAAACAGCTCCAACGATCTTAATGGCATGACCAAATAGCATAATTCCAGCCAGCCCATAGGTTAGAGCACTCTGTGCAGAACATGCTTTAGATGCTGGTACCTCAGTATGATCACAGAGGTGATTTCTTTTGGTGCTCTAAACATTCCACACTTTACCAGCATAAAGTTCAATTACTCAGTTTTGGGATATTTAAGACAAGTTGTGGTTGTCCAGTTAGATTATGCTTTTAATTGCTGTAATTTCTAAAAACAGCAAATAAAGAACTGTAAGACACAAACCAAATCCTTCTACCAAGGCCGTGAAGAATGTGGGGTGGTACAAAGTGAGTGCAGAACACAGTATGTGCACAGAAGAGTGCATTTTCCTTTGGAGTGCTCTCAGACCTCCACGGTGTATGGGAACTAAGGAGTTCAGCACTTTGCATTAACAGGCCCTAGAAAGATTAAATAATTGTCAGTGAGAATAGTAATTACTCTTGACTTGCAAATCTACATCCTTCACAGATGTGGAAAGTATCTGAGAGAACAAAGACCACACCATGCAGAAACAGTGAAAATATCGAGCTACCATTTTCTGTCTTGGAGGAGTCTTTCCTGCTGTCCCCATTCTGCATTTGCATAAATACTATGTATTCATAGCTGACAAAATCTACAGTCTGGAACAGAGGAAATAAAAGCAAGCCTAACACAACGTCTGTATAAAAATTAGGTTTAATGAAGTGCCTACTGTGGATTTATTTCCTGACATTCTTCTGTGGTAATAAACCCACGTCCCTTAACATACTTGGAAGCCAAACAGAAAAACTGAAGCAGGAAATTTCTTGGCTGCCATCTACTGTTCAAAACTTTCCTATATAACACAGGAGAATAAGAACAAACTCAAAGAGAGTCACTCACTGACATCTCCAGGTTTTCTCCTCTTTTTTACTATTCTTGGATAAAAAAAAAAAAAAAGTCTTTGGACTGGTGTTAAAACCCACTATATTTCTGTAAGGATTCTGTGTATATGCTCACCTTTTAATCCATGCCAAGAACAAGAAACACAAAAAACTTGCAAACTTTATGACACAGTGATATACGGAAGTACACTACAGTAGTTTTTGTATAATACAGCACTAGAACAGAGACTGAAAAGCCATGTGCAAGAAAGCTGTCTGCCTTCCCTTTTCTCGAGGATTTGTGTTACTATCAAGGTAAGCCCTACAATGCATGTTTTTCTCTCTGTCTTATTCTGAGAGCTACCTAGATCTACCTTGTCCTTTTCAACTCCTCTGCCCCATCTCCTGCCTCTTTGCTGCCCCAAAGACACCACTATGATCATGCAGATCTGACAAATAAGACAGTGTGGAAAGAAGAGGGAATCATCTTCCTTATGTCTGACCTGTAAGATGATTCGGAAATTAGGTTTAAATGGCATAGAATGCCAGGCTGTCACAGTTTAAGGCAAAAGCCGAAGGGACTATTGGCTGCAGTAGAGGAGAATCAGGAGTTTACTGAGAGACCCTATGCCTGCAAGGACAAAAACGTCTAAAATCGTATTTCTGGGTCAGTTCTGTCACTCACTTCCAGACTTTAGTCATATTACTATAAACCGAAGACTCGTTCTAGTGAAATATACTGGGGGCCAATTAAGTGCTTCATCTGGAAGCATCTATTAACCTTCACCACCTAGTACAAACCTACTCACAGCAGGTTCAACAAGTTCAGGTTGCTCAGGCCCTGTCCAGTCAGGTTTTGAACAGGATGCAGATGTCAAACATCTCTGCACAACCAATTCCAGTATTTCAGTACCCTTACCAGCCAACACGCCTTGTATTTATTTGCCTGCTTGGCATGTTTAAAAAACAGTATTTCCAAGATCCTCACTCAAAAGTTCGTAAGACTATATATACTACGTATATACACATACGTCCATATAAAGCATAATGAAGCTGACAGTGTGCTTCTAGTCTCTAGGGAACAAACTGTTCCCTCTGATTCAAAGGTATCAGATGGTGAAACAGCCTTTCAAAAATAGTTGTAGAATATGACAACTTCAACTGCAACACACATTAAGAAATTGAACCTTTGCAGAAAGGTACTGACAGGTGGTCAAGTAGCAACTTCAGCTTTCACAAAGTCTTTAGTCTCCTTTAGTATTCCTCAAAGTTCAGGATGGTCTGCAGAAAAGGTATACTGATTGGAAATCAGCCTACCAGCATCTGAAAGGTATGACACCCAGTGACTGAGGAATGCAAGTAGGTCAGAGCTCACACTGTAATTAACAGGAGGAAATGCAAAAGAAAGCAAAGAAATTAAACAAATGAAAAAACCCTACTCTGAGCACAATAAAAAGTGAGCAATTTGAAAAAGTGCATTATTGTTCATGTGCTGCATATCATATCATTTTGAATGGGGAGAGAAGTGGGCAGAAAGTGGGGGGAAATGGGCGGAGAAGTAATGTGTCTCTATTTCTAGAAAGAGAATTGGGATGAATTGGGTACTTTAACCTACCTGGTTTGAAATGGGGTAAAGAGTGGACTCCAGGCCATGTATCTTCATTTGGTGTTCCGAGTACCTGTACAAAAAAAAAAAAAAAGAGAGAAAAACATTGATTTAATGGAAAAGACTTAACAGCTCATAGCATTGCATAAAGCCTCTCTTCTTTGTAAGTTCAACATATCTCACAATCTAAACTTTAAATAGGCTTAATTATTGGAAGAAAGCAAGGAGGAAGAGAGTACAGAGAATTAAAGTATTACCATCATTTCAAGCTACCAGTGGAGTCATTAAAGCAAGTAAAGGTGCTGTGTTCTTGTCAGGTTGCCTATTTAACCAATACATGTTAAAGCTACTTCCTCTTGACAAGTGTCAAGCTCCATGCACATCTCAGAGCACTGGTGTTACAGAAGCTAGATATTTCAGCTCACAAATAATTTAAATCCCTGTAAACTTAAATAAGGTGAACAGATACCTAATAAATGCTAGGACAAAAGATTGGCACAGATAGTAAAGCAGATAACCAAGAGCACAGCAACAAGAATGCACAGTGAAGAGTTGTCATTTTAAGTGGATGTAGTATACATAAAAATACTATTATTTTAGTAAATACAGACTCTATTAACTCATGCATTATGATTTGGTTTTATTAACTGCAAATGTCCACCTTCTTGTAGTGTAAGTCTGACCAACTTTTAGCAGTGAAGTGTTTAACAATTCTCCTGTGCAGATGCAAGTGATATTCTTACTAGATATTCTTACATCCTCTGACCATATGAAAAGTTCACTCCCTGTGTCTTTGGCATAAATAATAAGTAAATTGAGAGAACTGTTTTAATTAGTTCTGCCAAATCTGGTCTTGCTTCCTAAGACATAACTGTCAACACTTGCTTTAAGTGGAGCTGAGAGGAACACCTAAATTAGCAGCTCCAGAAATGGATTTCCGAGTGAGTTTTGGAATCTGATATTTCACTAATGGGATCTTTCTTATTACTACTTTACACCTAGTTTCTAACAAAAGTGAAAATGTTAGTGACTGGTTTTGGTATTTGTTATAAACTTGGGGTCTGGAATAAAAGGCTGACATTCTGAAGTGCAAGCATTTCACACCAGTCTGTGCTTGTTTTGCATCGTCATAAATGTTCAAAACCCTCTGCCAGCCCTGTCCCTACCTGCACTGTGGATCTTCTGAATAAATCTTTTGAACCTGCATATCTTGAGTCACTGTGATGTTCTGTGGTCACTTACATCAGCACAAAACAAGCACAAAGTTAGTGTCAAAATCTTTGGCCCAAGTACGTGAATGTTTGTGATGCTTCAAAGCAAGCTCTAAGACATCTACTCCCAATCATTTGGAGCTGAAGAGATTGTTTTTAATTGTGTCTGCTGCAGTATACATATGCATTAAGAGCATTTATAGAAAGGATCACTTTACAATATTTGTTGCACTTCTTAAAAGTATGTAAATGTTTGTTCACGTTGATAAACTTAAACTTAAAAAAAAATCTTAGAAGCCAGGCTGGAAAGCTAAACCACAAAAATTTTTTTCTCTTCTAATCTGCCAAAAACTTTGTTTCATAAAATTTAGAAACTGGCTTTGAAACTTGATGCAAAAGTAGGTGACTTCTGAAATAGATAAAATTCTGACCTACAAGGTATGCTTTATGACTCTAAGACCTCAAATTTGTTAAGCGATTTACAATACTAACATGTTTCTAGTCTAAGAATATTAATTCAGGGATTGTTTTTCTCCACTATCAAATACAACCATCAAATAGTCCAATTTAGACATAGTATGGTATGAAAACAGAGCACCAAGGTATCAGAGAAATCAATATTACAGTATCAGTGCAATTAGAAAGCATATGTTCATGTGGTTATTTGAATATGCAAGTCCACTGTTCTTATTTGTAAACACTGTGTGTGGAATGTTGCTTCCAGTCCTTCCAAAGTATGCTTTAATTGGTATTTGAATAAGATAAACCTGGCCCTGCAACCGCGGTTCATCACAACAGCCGTATTCATTTCATTATTGCTGTTAAGGAGAGCACAATCCTCTCATTAAACACAAAAGAAGTTAGGAGACACCGCTGACAATATGTCACTAAATCAATTTGTACATAACTCCCACTTAGCTTCTGCATTAAATAAGCTTCTGGTGCCAAGCGCCTCCTAGACCAGGAGAGGGAGCCCGTGGATTAAAAACAGATATAGAAATAATGGTCCTCAATTTTGCAGCTCCTAACTAGCAAATCAAAGGAATATTCTCTCATGAAGCGCTATAAGAAAATCAGCCACATCCTTCTAAATATGTATTCTTAACCGTCTCTTATTTTAGATGCAACATAGGCAGCTAAGGCACTGTATAGATGAATATTTAAACCAGCTAAGAAAATCTGAAACTTCCACTGCAAAGTAGAATATTTATCAGACCAATGTAATGTAGAACTTGAAGCTAAGTGGTGGATTATTTTGATTTTCAAAGTAACATCAGGACCAGTAACAGAGAGCTTGATGGGAGATCATTTTTGTAATGAATCTTATGTGACTCACAATCTTTTGTTTCACCAGTTTTCCAAACCGTTTCTTTAATAATATTCCAGCATACCTGCTACTACAGTGTTCAAGAGCCAGCTACAAGCAAGTTTTGTGCACTGGAGTACTCAAACTGCTACAATATTTGTATCTTCTCTCAATGGCAGTAGTCAGGCTAAAACCAACTAGGGTTATCCATCACCTAAATGCCTACCACTTTTAAGGTGGAGCATTTGCTAGTTCAAGCAAGGATCCAGACACTGTATTTTAATGCACTGTACAAATACTATAAAAATCATCCTTCTTCCACACAAATTTTAACATGCACAATACAGAAATTCATGATATCGGACTATCAATCAAAAAACAAGGAAGAGAAGGCAGCAGTGAAACAACTGTGAGTTTGGGTAAGATGAAACAGTCACTGCTCACAGGTATGTCAATATAAAAAGATTTGTAAGCATCCCCTCACAAGTGATGCTCCTAAGAAGTAATGAATCCCGTTCTGATGAGGTGGGATTAGGCAACCTAAATCAATGCATTTTGACAGCCACTATAAACAAAGCAAAGTGGAATTCACTTAGAACACTGCAGTGGAGAAGGATCTATCTTGTTTTGTGACTTACAAAAGAGAATTAAGGAACCAACACAGAAAAACAAAGCAGAGAAGGAAGAGAGTACCCAACAGTCTTCTGGTTTTACTCAGAAACACTGTTCCTCAGCAGTTAAGATAGATCATCCAAACCACTGGCAACTTCTGCTGACACGAGGGAGCCAGCTGTACCAAGCCACTGCATATCCAGCCAGTGCTGACAGGTGGAGGGCAAATCTAATCTCACAGCAGCCAGAAGTGGAACACACAGGAGACACAGCAGCCTGGGACAACACCCAAACACCAGGAGCTATCATTTCAGAGTCCATCACTTCCCATCCCAAGCACACCACCAGGAGTTCTGTTTATATTTTAACAATAATTTTATTTCATGTTCCAAAACCATGAAAATAACCACGGCAATCCAGCCCCAACTTATTATTGGAAAAAAGCTTTTACTATTTACTATTGAGAATTATCCAGAAAAAAAGACTGTTTGTTTTCTTTACTAATAACTTATTTTGTAAGTGAGGTAAACATTCAACTTGTGTGGATGTATATTCTATTTTTTAAATTGAATTACTATCACAAGAATCCACAATTCTCAGATTTGGAATGGTTCTAATGTTTTCCAAGGACCAGGATGATTATGGTTTCTGTACAGAGAGCTCCAAAACCTACTGGGGTTTTGCTGTTCCACACCACATACAATACTCTGGGCTCTTTTGTTCCCTAACCAATGAGATAAAATTACCTTTTCATTTGAAACTTGCTCTTCAAAATCAGGATCAAATTCTAATCTAATTTGCAGGGTGAGAAATCTATTTATACTAAAATAACAGATTTACAATACATCAGGGTAGTGAGAGCCAAACACCCTTACTGCCAGTTGACATTGTTAAGGTTCGGCAGAAAGTCACGAAAACAAAACCTGCTGTTCAAATCTCCCTATACAAGTATAATATAGAAAAATTTCCCAGGAAACACAACACAAATGCATTAAGGTCTATTGCATTGCCTTAATTCTTTTAGTATAAGAAAACAGTTGTTTGCTTTTTTGCATCTGATTTTACAAAGATACATCCTGCTCACCCCTAATTAACCTGCTTCCTGGTGTGCAAAGGAATCATTATTTTACAGAGAGCATTATGTCACTCTATGAACACAATTAGTCATGTTGTCCTGTATTCTGCTTCTAATGCAAAAACATTCCCTATTACTGCCATGTAATAAGGTCATTCTGGGTAACAATTTGTCCAAAGAAGTCATCTGAATCTCTTGTGGGATGAGCAGCAGTGCAAATCTTTCCCAGCAGCTCTTTCCCAAGTGCTGGCATAATTAAGAAAGAACAAGCATTTCCATTTGCACTATAACTTTAAAATATACCGCATATTACTGAAATAAGATCTGACAATCTTCAAGAAAGGCAATAGTCTGGACTTCACCAAGATAAAGAATATGCACCCTTTGGTATTATTCAGAATTTTGTACAAGATCAGCATGCAAATGAGCTGCCTTTCCTTAGACAACATTTATGGAAATCAGGCTAAGCAATCTGCTGAATTTTCAAGTTTTTTTCGTGTTAGGTCAACTTGATGAACAAAGTTTTGACAAAAAAATGTCAGGAGAACGAATATTTTTTTCCTCTTCAATAAAAAGAGGGTTTTGTTGAAAAATGCTCTAGAATTCTAATTAGCAAAAGTTACAAGCTGGACCTCCTGAAGGGAGGCTGTAGTAAGGTGGGTGTCAGTCTCTTCTTCCTAGTAGCTAGTGATAGGACAAGAAGAAATGGCCTCAAGTTGCGCCAGGTGAGGTTTAGGTTGGCTATTAGGAGGAACTTCTTCACTGAAAGGGTTGTCAGGCGCTGGAAGGTTGTCAGGCCCAGGGAGGTAGTTGAGTCACCACCCCTGGAAGTGTTTAAAAGATAAGTAGATGCCACAATTAGGGGCATCGTTTATCAGCTGACTCATTAGGGCTGGGTTGATGGCTGGACTCAATGATCTTAAAGGTCTTTTTCATCCAAAACTATTCTCTGATTCTATGATATAAAAATGTTTTATTACTTTATTTGTCCTTTTAAGGATCACTCAGATGATGTTCCAGTCTTCCTATTTGCTGGGTAACACATACTGCATTTAGTGACTGTGATGATGTACCATGGGAGACCATAACTGTCTAAGGAACCAAACTTAATTAAAAGAGGAAAAGTATTGCACAGCCATTTCCAAATCAGCAATCTCTTTCTGTTGAGTGAGATTCTGAGGTTTCAGATGTTCTGTTTTATAATAAAAATCTGCCATATTCTTCCAAAACACAAAGCCTTAAATTTGGTAAAAAACCTAGGAGTTCCTTTTCTTCTCATTAGAGGAAAATAAGTTGTTGCTTATTTGGCTCTTCAGAAGCAGTGCGAGGTCCAACCTTTTGCTACAGCAGCTCCACCACTCCCTGAGCCACCTCTGAACTGGAATTTCCCATCTGGTCTGGAAGAGGGGAAGCTTATGCGATGTCTCTCTCCTCGCAGTCTGTCCTGGTGCTAAGCCAGTTGTTCAGATGATCCACCTACAGCCTCATTGCCCTCCCGAGGAGTCACTGTTAGGCACATCTCAACCACACCTTCCACAGTCAGGGGAAGTGTTGTATTACTACCTGATCATGTCAGTAAGCACAACATACACGTAGTAGTGAAGACTAAAGAGGAAACTTCGTCCTTCAGCTTAGCCTTTGGTCTTGGTATAGTGGGTTAAAAAAAATAAAAATCAGCAACTATTAGTGTATTATGCATGCTGACTCAGAGTCTGCTGACTGACAACTGCAGTGAGGTTTCCTTCAGCTCTGCTGGGCACGATGGATGACAGCTGAGTGTCAACTTTAATAGCCAAACGATAGGGACAGAAATGGACTTGCCTCAATACCAGTCATTTCTTCACACCAGGAGCTTAGCAGTTCAGTTTCCGTAAGGGACAATAAATCTATCAGTTTGTGGAAAGCACTTATGCATTTGTTAGACTGAGGCCAAACACATTTTAACTTTGGGAAGGTTGTGAATGTCCCAGGGTTCCCAGCTGCGATGAAAAAGTCACCTCATTTTTTTTTGCTACAGAAACAATGTCAATCAGCTAAGATGACAACAATTTATTTATCCGGATTAATGAAAAATAAAAACCATATGCCTACTTATTGTCAAGATTGAAAATACTGAAGCCTTCTTTCATTAAATGAATGGAAAAAAATAAATCAGGGATCCATATTAATTCAAAGCTAAAACAATTGAAACAAGACCATGTGATCAAGTCTCTTCCCATTTGGAAAACACTAAAGGCCTTGTTCCGAGCCTGAAAACTGTATCTTTAGTAAAAAATATTTTTCTTACGCAGGAAACTCATTCTTCTCTATTTTTTTTCCTTTTTAGTCAGCTGTCATCAAAACATCCCTTCATTATTCTCACAGAGGCAAGAAAGAAAATACCAGTGAAATAGTGATGAAACATATCAAGCATACAGAAAAATGTAATGTAACTTGTACGATTCCACTTCAGAGCAAGTGTTAAACAAGAGCTCATAATTCTTTACAGACAAAATCAGACTTTCAAATTCTTATTCTTAATTTTATGTATAAAACAGGTTGTATTTTTTGCTTCCTTATGTCCCTGTAAATTCTATCAAAATCATTAAAAAAAACAACTTGCAGTGATGAGACACGGTAAAAGAAAAAAAAGAAATTCAACAACCACCATTTTATATGCACAATGGTAACGTGTAGCAGAATGTGTTTAATGTGATGTGCGTTCATTCAGGGCATTCAATGAGAATTATGGCTATAATATAAGAGAAAACAAGGCTGGTTAGAAAATAAGCTGATTAGAGTATTTCTTTTGCAGATTTTTGTGTGAATGATCTAATCATTGTCTTAACAACAACAAAAAAGACCCCAACATATTCAATTCTTTCAAGAGCTCTAAGACGTACCTGCTACACAGACAACCAGTACAGGAAATCACAGCAATAAAAAAAGAAAAAGGCACCTCCTTGCCAACCCCTAAGCTTGTTTCTGCTGTACATAAAGTGATATCGTTTTGTGAACACAAAAAATAGAAACTACTAAGGATTATTCTCCAAGGTGAAAAATGAAGCAGTAAGCACAGAATGAGATTCACTTACAACAAAGGGTTGACTCTTGCAAGTGGAATGTCGTCATTCCATTATACATGGGTAATAAAACCAAATGCTTTGAGCAAAAGGAGTGATTTATGAAGCTGTCTTCAAAAAAATTGAGTAATGTGCCAGTGTGGATGATGGAAGCAAAAAAATGAAATTACTATCAACATTCCCACAAAATTTTAACAACACACATTAATTAAGAAAAATCAAGTTCAACTAATATTTGTGCTCTAGCTCTAAGATGAAAAATAAGGTACGTGAAACAGTAAAGGGCCCACCTCTTCTTAACATGCTTTCCCCAGAGAAATAAAATACAAGAGGTCTCTACAGGAAACCTGTTTAATTTGTGATTTTTCCAACCTTAATTTGTGGATAGAAACGATATTTGAGTAGCTGCCTAGAGTTAAATTTATCCCAACATTGTTTCCATGCTGTTTGCAGCACAAATAAACAAACTCATCATTCTCTTCATATTCATGGTAACCAGAGCTCCCTTTTTGAGGGACTCCGGCAGAGTCACCACTGCAACTGTGCTAACATGAGGAAGATGATGAGGAGTTGAGACTTCATGAACGCACTTTGCCTTCTCAGAGACAGGCTCTACCTACTCTTTCTGCGTGACAGCTGGGAGGAGGAGGGAAGGAGGAACAGAGCAGGCATCGCCATAGATCCAGCACTGCAGACCACCAGGACAGGATTAAATGAAATTCCCAGCCTTAGGAGCAAAGCACTACCAAGGTTTGAGATGACAGCGTCCTTAACTGCTCTGTCAGCGGAGAGTTTTGTTTATTCAGCAAAGGACCTACTAAATACACCCTACAGTTTAAATTACAGGAACAGCTCTGTCAATTAGATGACTTTTAGAAACTAATTCTGTCTATAATCCAATCTAATCCGAAGAGAGAGGACAACTAGAGTCTTTTAATCTAAATTTCACAATGAGAAAATAGGAAGTGTGAAACAACTTGTACTGGGCTCTAACATCCTCTTCCTGCAGGTATGCAGCATATCTCATCACAACACCCCATTTTACTAACCTACAACTTTCGTAATAGTTCACACGGTAGAAGAAACTGGGTTTTTAGTGATTTTTACTAAAACATATCTGTGATTGAGATGAATACTAAAAACATTAAGAAAACAGGATTTGGCAAAATTATTTTGAAAAATTATTGGCAAAATTATTTGGCAAAATTATTTGGCAAAATTATTTGGCAAAATTATTTTGAAAGGGGCCTAAGCTGTAGAGAGAGAATCTGAAATTAGCAACAAAAGAAAATAAAGGTAAGCTCCTGACAGAGACTGCACTTTGCTTCAAACCAACGCAACCATGCAGCAATTTAGCTAAATTACAACTTAATTAAAAATATAGTATGTGCTAAAAGGAGACACTGTTTAGCTCGAAAGTGAAAAGAGAGCTCCTCTGTGAGGGATGCTCCATGTTTAATCATCTGAAGCAGCAGAACTGAGAACCTGTGCTCAGGAGCGTTCATCAGCAAACAAACCCATCATCAGAGTAAAAAATCCTAACATTAAACTAGATGCAGTGTCTCTGATACCTGCTTTGAAGCTGCAGAAACTACAAACACATCAACAGAATGAAACCAATTCATAATGAGGAGAGGAGGGGAGGGGAGAGAGGAGAGGAGAGGGGAGAATTTGAAGGTTTTGTAGACCTCAAAGCTATGGATCGGCAAAAGACTGGGAAGATAACTCATGCAGAAGACTAGAGCTGACTCTCAACATATTTCTCCCCCCTTCCTCTAAGGTAGCAAGCTTGTTCTTCTGGCACTGCCAGAGTTTATAAGCTATCAAGTAAGATTACAAAGAGGGAATGATTTCACCAAGGAAGATCTTGGCATTAATACACATGAAGAAGCAGTTGCTGATTGTTTCTGTGCTGGAAGATCTCTTCTTTACCATTAGGGAACAAACAGAACGGCTTTCTTCACTGTAAAGGAGAAGGAAGACAAAAATTTTCTGTCAGAAGGACCCCTTGGCTCACAAGTCAGGCTTGTTTACATATTCTTTAAAATCTTCTCTGATGTCCTCTGCAGAGTTATATACTCTCCATTTCAGATTTCTTACCCTGTCTGTGTCGTAAAGCCTTTGGAATAACGCACCCAAACAGACAATCCTCTCCTAAATAATGCTTTTTAAAGATTTATTTCAAGTTCTTGGGTTTTGTTTTTTTTTCTTTTCTTTTTTCTTTAAATTGAAAAATGGAGGGAAAAAAAAAAGTCAAAAGCCTGTGGGAGGCTTTTATGAAATGTACTTCCACAAACCCTGCTGTGCTGGCTCAGCAGCTGGCTCATTTGAATTCCAGGTATGCACTATATAGCGTTTTTTTGGAAACACTGGCTTATCAAAAAAGCAATGCTGCTTTTGGATCATAAAGCTGGCTTTAAAGTCTTTTTTGAAGACTATAAAACTTGCTCAGCTAGCACACACAAACTCCTAGCGAGTGTTGCAGTGTCCATTCTCACTGGCACAGGCAAAGCTACACCATTGTGTCAGGATACTTAAGGGCTTAAAGCTGCCATTCAGCTGGAGAACAGACCAAATCTACACATCTTCCTGTGAATCATCTTAAAAATGGCAAGAAAACATTGTTATTTAAAATAAAAGGAAGTTCCTTCACTACACCATTGTTTAACTACAACTATTTGAACAAACCAGCACATTTGCAATCACATCCAATCCTCATAAAGATCATTCACTGCACCAGGACCCGACCCAATGGTTTTCAAAGAAACCGATTCACATTTTTTCAGAGCAAAATCCCACTCTGAGGCAGTGAAGCACACTGTACTTTTCAGATACTGGAAAACCTTTGTCTCTGGCCCAGTGCCCAGTCACAGCACATCGGAGGAACGATTGTGCCTCGTAATGACACCACACCAGGACTCGCCATTCCTTATGCGCAAGGAACAGCATATGCACAGCACAATGGAAGTTCGTGACATGCTGCTTACGTGATACAAATACATTTGCAGTGGAGAAGAAAAGCTGTTGTACTAAGGCAGTTAGAATACTATAGCTAGGCTAACTGAGCTGCCAAGCTCACCATCTGAAAAAACTCACCCAAACTAGTATCATGAAAATTCTTCTTCTCATGTAAAAATCCTGGGGAGGTAACATACACTGAGACCTATATATTAAGCCTGGTGCTCAGCATCACAGAACAGCGTGATACCAGAATCAGATGAGATCATGCAGAAGTTTGCCAACTCCTTATTTTGTGAACTAAGGTCTTGATCTTGTAATAATCTCAATTTTGAATAGATTCCTGCCACCATGTGGAGTGTAGTGAAGCAGTAGGTATTTTTGTCAAGTTTTTTTCTAAGCAACCATTTGTTCAATCTGCAGTGAATGAAGGCAGCCAGTCATGCTGCCATTTGAAGAATGTGCAGGTCCAGGTGTTACAATCTTTCCGAAACAGTGGGTGCATTAATAATGAGCCTCAATTGTGTCAGGTATATGTGGTGGCTATAAGAGCACTCTTCCTGGATGTCTAAATATCCTGCTGATTCTTACACTGAACCTTATCAGAATTCCCATATCAAACCACTTTTAAAATGTCTAACCTTAACACTAAAAATGCATTTCAAGTGATTCAGTTTCAAGTGTGCCTCCTACAACAAACGCCAGAATGTTTGCTGTACTCACTCCAAATTGCAGTAGTTTGCTTCTGAAAAAAAAAAAAGAATTATATACTTCTGACTATCCTTCTAAATCGTAGGAACAGAACAAGGAAGCAGAATGAAAAATAGAAGTCTCTGAGTAGTATATGATTATTTTATTTTTTAAAAAATAGGGGGAATGTGACCCTACTTCTGATGGAGAGATACTGGCTATAAAGGCAGCTGAGACATTTTAAGTGGGGTCACAGCAGAATCCAAGAGAGATACTCATTCTCATCCATAAGACAGTAAGATCAATGGGAAGGCTGTGGCTGAATAGAACCCACATCCTCCACTGCAGCACAGTCAGCTAGCACATCTCACTCCTGAACACTTAGGAAGTTTTCAGCTAATTCTTCACTAGAGCATCAACCCATTGTCCTACACCTTCTTTACCCATGTTCTTGCAAGTCCCGCGAGAGCGATGGAATCATTCTCCTGACATCATGAGGTACATGCCCAAATGTAAAGATCAGAAGTGTGGAATATGCTGAAAATTTTAAACTGTTTGATTTAACCACTTCTTGCTAATTTAGCAGCTGTGGCTTTAACAATCAGCTGGCAGGTGGCCTAAGACTTTTCATTTTACTTATTTAAATGAAGGTGAAAACAGATGTCGCTCAACTGGAAGAGGCAGCTGCACTCCCAGCTTCAGTGAACCCATTTGTTTGCTTTGACACTCGTGCACGCAGTGACTTTGCCCGTGACTTCTGCACTCTCAAAAACACCAGGCAGGAGAGATTAGGTTGTCGTCATCTCCTGTCTCCATTTAAACTTGCTCTAAGCCACGTGCAGGCCAGCTGCAGTTGTAGTCCTCGCTGTTTGTAGTGTCACTTGGTGAAAAAAGGGAATTATTTCCCTGGAGCTGTTGGAAATGTTTCTCCCTACTCAGTGGAGAAAGGAGCTGTGTGGACTGGGCAGAATATGGAGAACATACTGTCTACAGCTCCAAATGGAATTGAGGAGACTTCTATTGAATCAATGACGAAGTGTGAAAGAAAGAGAGAAAGAAGACAAAGGAAGAAAAGAGAGAGAGAGAAGGGGGGCGGGGAGAGAGAGAGAGAGAGAAGATTGGAACTTCTTAACACCTGCATATCGCAGTCTATTCTTTTTTTCAGAAAAAGAAAACAAAGCTGAAGAGGAAATGGATAGATAAATAAATGGGATATGCAAATAGACAAAAGAAAACTTGTGCTGATAACATGACCAAGAGTTACAGTAGTCAATTATGACAGAGAGGAAGAGCAAGACTGGAGTTACAGCTTCTTAGCCCCCACCTCCAATATATGAAGGTCCACAGAAATGCATGGCCGGGAATATGGATGACACAAAGGCTGAAAAAATTATGGGAGATCAGGTCCAAGAACAGTAAAATGACTACATTAACTTTTTAACATGAGTAAAACGCTTATATTATAAGGCAAATCATAGCATTTCAGAGGTGAATTTTAAAGATCTCAGTTAACAGAAAGGGAGGTGTTACACCAAGGAAACAAGGGTAACTAACTACACAAGTTATCAGAGAGAAAATCAACAGCTTGACAGTATAGACACAGCTGGTCTCTTGGACTACGTGAGGAATGTGGACAAGCAGCTAGTTAAAAGTCTGCAAAAGCAACTAAACCATGAAAGCATTAGCAAGAATAAGACAATATAAAGCAAAAGTGGTATGAAGCTGCAATGGCAGTATGTTTTACTGCAAGTAAATCAAGTCCAAAAAACAGATGACTCTAGTAAGAAGCAGATGTTTCACTAGCCTGAATTTCCAGCAACATTTCACTGGCCTGATAAATTTCTATTTTTTTTTTAATGAAACAGGGTACTGCAAGGTTTTCATTAAAAGCTCCATAAAACAAACAAACGAGGATTTGTCCTGGCTACAGTTATTAGCTTCCTTTGAACTGCTGAGAAGTTGATAAAGACATATGAAGCAGTGAGGTCAGCAAGACCTCATCTCTACTCCTTCTTTTCCAAGAGAGAGAAGCAATACTAGCACACTCTAACGAGCTGGTCCAGCAGCACAGCAATATTATTAACCAAATATCTCAGTCATCAGACCAAAGCAGGCTATACTAAAATGCTCAGGATCTCCAATATTCAAATTATTAAGGCCTCTTTTTAAGTAATTAGGGCAACAAGCTGTATGGATGCACACCAAGAGGAGACATGAAGGATAACTAAAAGATTGACAAATTCCCTGGCTGCACTCCCTCTGAGTTTACTGAAGAGCGAGCGATGCAAAATTTACACAACTTTTCTGTCTTTTATGAGAAAAGCACAGTTACTAGGTATTGTAAAACCCTAAGCTACTGTAAAATATTCAGGATATGCGGAGAAAAAAACACAGATACAGTATATTCTAAGATTAAATGAGTTACAATGCAAATAATTCCCTTTTGAAGAAGGGAAGTAACTGTAGAAAATTTTAAAACAACTTTATAAGGAATTATGGAAGAATTATTCTAAACCCATAAATCCCTCTTAATGACACAGCAAAGTTTAATCAAACTGCAAGTTTAAAAGGTCACCCATGAAAAGATATAGAAATGCAACCATAACCTTTCAGCACAATAAGTAGATGCCTAAAAATTTCCTTTGATTTCTCCTCTGGATGTAATCATCATCAGAGCAATCATATTTATGTGAGAACATACCTATTGCACCATGCTACATTCTCTGTTAAGAATTTACCTTACGCTGCCTTGCTCCATCACTGACAGGTTTGAGAGTTTACATCTCAGCCATTTGAATCATGTTGTGCCCCAAAAAAGCACCATGAAGAATTCTCATTATGTTCTCACAAAACATATTATTAGCTCTCCCCTATGTACTTGGAAACAGACCTCAATTGCCAGAAATACTGCTACACAGCGATATACACCCACACTCTAAAGACAAATAGTGAACACAGGACATTTTTCTTCCTGTAACTGACAGCTAGAGAATCCAGTTTTGCTACAGCCTCCAAGCTATTTTAAATGGAGCACTGAGAAGAGTGGGGAAGGAAGCACCAAAGCAACACGAATGAAACACAGCAGACACTTCAAAACCTGCCCTATTTATTTTACACTCAAACAGCTGAGATTACCCACTGGATTCAGATCCTAGTCAGGTAATTCTCCTACTCTCTATTCCTGGATGAGACCTCTTTTTGTGAATATCTTCTTAAGAAGCAGAATACATTTCATTTCTGCAGCCTATTTCCCATCCTTTTCCTACTTATTGTTAGTGATTTTGTTCAATACTTTTCCAAGCAGTTTGAAACTAATGCAGCTCTTTTTCCTGTTGGTTACTTTTTTCTTATAATAAAAAGGCAATAATAACAACATTAACAACAATGATAATAGTTGTTGTTATTATTATTATTATTTTTATTATTATTATTATTTCTGATTTTCTTTTCTTTGTGGAAGTCACATAAGTAATGATAACACACAAATACTGGACACACAGAAATTGTGCTACATCTTTTCATACTCATATTTAAAACTCATATGAGATTATACAAAATTTTCAACATATGTCAAATTAAATGCCTAAACTATTTCACCGTAGCCATTTAATGAACTAGAAAACCATCTGTCCTAATTAAGTTAAATTAATGTTAGCCCTTAAAAACTTGAAACCTCTTGAAATCACTACGCTTATCTGAAAATTTACATTTAGTTTTTAAAAGATATTGAACCTCAGCATCTTGTGTAAATGCCAGTGACAGATGAAGACACTCTAATAGTAAGTGCTCAGCATTGTGATAAATTAATAAATAGTATAGGGCAATGATTCAGGAAACACTAAAACAGGTATTCAAGTCTAGCTTTTTTCAAATTAGGTCTATTGCAAATGGTACCTCAGGCATGCACATGGGCTGAAAGAGACACATTTTCCCCAGACACCATGATAAAAAAAGCTCTGTACTTTTACTAGTTGTTTGGAAGGCAGAAGAAATCAGCCATAATTCTTCAAGTCTTGTAAGAAATATACGTAGACAGGTAAGGCATATCCATCTTAGATTCTCATAACCTGTCTCTAAAATTCCCATCTAAAACTGCCTCACATTGGTTTTTAGACATTTTCAACTTTAGGGATGTTTGAACTTAAGCTACAGATTACAAACAACAATTCTGGCAATCAAGATGCTCTTCAGAAAACCCACGATTCAGACACAGGTAAAGAGGAAAGGGAAAAGAGAAGATTCAAGCGTATTAAACATTTTCCTTTATTTACAAAATGGAAAGAGAAATCAATATGACTACTTGATGTCTGACCATTTATTATTTTCCCTAGTAAATAAAGTCAGCACATCAGAGCAAGTTTATGAATGGGCCTGTGCTTTTATGTGGCACAATACTATCTTGCAGCATAATTTTTTGATAACAGACCAGTGCTTTTGTTTAGAAGGGGCTTCAGCTCCATTTGTAATATGCACAAATTGCTTGCAACTGCATTTCTGCTCAGTGTCAGCTACATGCAAAACGTTTGCAATTCCAGCTCCATAATACATGTGGACACAACCTGCGCAGAGGGAGATTTCACACGGGGAAAAAACCTGTTTGTATGGTGTATGGGGCTAAGAAGGATGGTGCATGCAAAGATGTATACCACTGTAAGTAAACAGAGCTGCACTGATTTATATCTGCTGAGTCTCGGGGCATTTTTTTTTTCAACGTGTTGCCTGTAACCACTCTCTTGAAGACCAGAGGCAAGCCTGGAAAAGAAACAATGCTTCTTTATAGTTATAGCCCATTTCTCATTCAGCAACTGAAATATGGCACATACTAGAGAAACATTCCAATTCCAAAGAAAACCACAAAGCCATTGTTTTCCACTGAACCATGTCTTAATTTGTTTTCTTTTTCTGATAGCCAATTACTCTTCACATTTTGCGTTGCCAAGCTGATAATAAGCCAAGGTTTTGCAATCTCAGACACGTTCTGGGTTTTGCTCAGAATTAGCCAGCTGGACGGGCACATCTTCTTCCAAGCTGAAGATGACACCTGTGTGCATCACGTTGCGTGACTGACTGGTCTTATATCCAGCCATCCCTTGAAAGTCAATGACGAGCTTACACCTTGATTTATTATTTCCCTTCCTCTTCCTTCTTGCTACCAGTCAGTAGTTTCCCCAGTAAGTGTCCATCATATACTGCTGAGTATTTTTATGACTTTAAACATGGATGAATGGGAGATTAAGTGTCCTCTTTTCCAAAAGAAATGCAAATAAAGTGCAAGATATAACTTCAATATTTTTTAAAGCTGCCTTTCCTGGCATATGTAGGCAATATTCCTCAAGAAAATTTCCCATTTTTACAAGATTGCTATTTTTAAATTCTCGGCCTTGGTTTTCATCCAATAGCATATGCATTTAATGATATAATGCGAAGAACAACTAAATGCAAATTCATAGAATCATAGAATCATAGAATGGCCTAGGCTGGAAGGGACCTTAGAGATCATCTAATCCAACCTCCCTGTCACGGGCAGGGATGCCTCTCTACTAGATCAGGCTACTCAAGGCTCTGTCCAGCTTGGCCTTGAACACCCTCAGGGAGGGGGCAGCCACAACATCTCTGGGCAATTTATTCCAAAGTCTTGCCACCCTCATACTGAAGAATTTCTTCCTAAGATCTAATCTATTCTCCTTCAACTTAAACCCATTTCCCCTTGTCCTATCAGTGGACACTCTTGTAAAAAGTCCCTCCCCAGCCTTCCTGTAGGATCCCTTCAGGTATTGGAAGGCAGCTCTTAGGTCCTCCCGAAGTCTTCTCTTTTCAAGACTGAACAATCCCAGCTCCCGCAGCCCTGTATCTGGTATCAAATACGTTGTGTATCAAATACCTTGTGCTCTGTTTTAAGGGAAACGGACTACACATGCAGTGACACCAAAGACAATATAGTGCAGTCAGAGAGCTAAAATTGCACTGAAACTTCTTAAAAAGTACACTTAGAAAGTCCAAAAACCTTTACAAAGCATGAATACATAAAGGACTTACATTGGGTGTTTTAGAAGATAATTTTACAGGTTAATTCACCTTATACTACACTAGTTTAGAATTACTTTCATTTGAAGTTTGGCATATGACGTAAAGCCTAGAAAGGAACCTTGTAAAAGTGGTATCTGTGCAAAACCCGCAGGCAACTGCAGTAAAATACTGAATAAGTGCTCACAACTTCAAAGAGAAGACCCACAGGTAAAGAAGCCTGACATTTATTTAAATAATTTCAGTGGCTGTGAAGAGAAGTGAAATATTTTGTGTATTGTTACAATAAAGCAAAGCAGAGGTAAATTCCTTAGCAGGATATAATATATTGCACTCCTCTCATTCATCTTAGATGCTGTGTTATAGAAGACAGAACTCAGCAGTCAGGTTTCTACTTAGAGTTTCCCTTGTTTTCCTCATGAAGTCATTAGTGGGAGGAAAAAGGAGAGTGATGGGAAGAAAACACAAGCTGTTTATAGAAAACTTTCCCCATCTAAGCAAGAACTATCTGTCTTACAAAGATGAAGACTTTTTCTCCGATCAGATTCATCATCTACAACATATAAGGCACCACAGATACCCTGACTACACAAAATAAAATTTCAGCTCAGGTCCAGCCTCACAAATACATCTATTGCCCAAGTACAAATACAAGCTGGGAAATGAATGGATTGAGAACAGCTCTGCAGAGAAGGACTTGGGGGTGTTGCTGGATGAAAAACTGAGTATGAGCCAGCAATGTGCACTCACAGCCCAGAAGGCAAATCGCATCCTGGGCTGCATCAGAAGCAGCATGGCCAGTAGGCAGGGGAGGGGATTCTCTCCCGCTACTCTGCTCTCATGAGACCCCACCTGCACTACTGCGTTCAGCTCTGGGACCCCCAACATAAAAAGGACGTGGACCTGTTGAAGCAAGTCCAGAGAAGGGCCATGAAGATAATCTGAGGGTTGGAGCACCTCCCCTGTGAGGACAGGCTGAGAGAGTTTAGGCTATCCAGCCTGGAGAAGAGAAGTCTCCAGAGAGGCCTTCCAGTACTTAAAGGGGGCCTACAGGAAAGATGGGGAAGGAATCTTTATGAGACACTGTAGTCATAGGACAAGAGGTAATGGTAGATTTAGATTAGGCATTAAGAAAAAATTCTTGACTGTGAGGGTAGTGAGACACTGAAACAGGTTACGCAGAGAAGTTGTGTCCCTGCCCATGGCAGGTAGGTTGGAACTAGACAATCCTTAAGGTCCCTTCCAACTCAAACCATTCTATGATTCGGTAAACAAACTGTATTTCAGAGCCAAAGTATTTATCAAGTGACAGAAAAACATATAGCATAATGAAACAGGAATAACAGACCAATAAATTTGACTAAACATCTCATTACACAGGTGAACTTCAAAAGCCAACAGTTAAAAGTACTCCTCCCTTGGGTTTAACATTAATAGCTTCCCAAAAAGATGTTATTAACACAATAAAGCTGAAAGCATGGTTTCTTTGGGTCCATCATAAGCTTAAATGAAAGCAAGGCCTGTTAAAATGAACTATTTCAAGCTTCAGAGGATGTCAGCGACATGAAGCAAACCTTCAGATACAGAACCACAGGGAGAAAGCTCCACAGCTTCACAAATGCCTCACATCCATAACTCACATTGAGTTATGGAGGAAACACTACTAGCCTGCACTACATGATGCAAGACAATTCAGGCATGTAGTCACATATATACATTTATGTGTATATGTGTATGTATATATACACATAAAAAATATTGCTAATCTTTTAAATCTCCAGTAACAGAAGTAACACTTCTACTCCCTTTTAAAAGGAAAATGCCATTTTTCATAGCTATCCAAAACTGCAAACTCCTATGAGTCTTTGCTGTACAGCTCCACGCCGAAAGCCAGCATTTCTGGCATTGCCATTTGGCATACCAGGCTGCTGGGCTCAACAAGTGGATATTGTTCTCTTTTAATTACTGTTTAATATTGTGCATTATGGCACCCAACAGAGCAATAACATCCAATACTAGAGAGGAGTCCTTAGCTTCTTCCGATATGCATTTCACAAAAGAGAAGCTTCTGGCAGCAAACTCCCACTCCCACTGTGCCACATTACCTGTTGCGCACACATCCCTCAACCATGTTTGCAGAGTGAATACCTATTTGCAGGTAAAAAAGCATTTAAATGCCATTGTCCTGCCTGTGCAGAGATCTACAAAGTATCAGGAGAACTCTTTGTACATTATTCTTGCTGTAAAATGTAATTTCCAGTGTAGTTGGCACCAAGACTAAAGTTCAGCCAATGCACAGATTATTTCCTGATCAGGAAGGCTTCACAGCCTGGGAGGAAAATTCACTTTGATCTATAGTGGCTCTCAGAAACCTCATGTAAAGTGGGCAATACAGAATACCTTCCCACTTAAAAAATGCTCTCCAGAAGAAAAATTAAGCTGGCACAAGAAGTGTTGGTTTGAATCTGTCAGGAACAGCAAGTATAAAAGCACATCTTTATTTCAAAATCAGAGCTGTAACCAAGTTGGTACCTCCCTTGTGGCTCGGAGTAAGGCAAGCACAGGCATACTGCAGGCTTCTCAGTGTAATCAGCTTTAACACTCAACTAATTCATGCTGATCATCACCAGGCCCAAGGAGCTGTCAATTCTGCCTGGTACAGGGCTAGCTTGAAGGCATTTGGTGCAGCTTTTACTTCTAGACAGCTTATTTACAATGGCAGGTTCTCCTTGATACAGAAAACCTCAAAATCTGCATCTAGAGAATCATATGCTAACGAATGAACTGCTGATAAAGATCTTAGCCACTGCATATCAGAAGCCAAAAAGTATTTCCCAATTTTATGTAGGTTTTTTTGATTCAACAGATTTCCTCACATATTCCCATGGATTTACTGTTCAAGGTGTACTTGATCAAAGCTTCATCCTATCTTGCACACATATAACAAGACTAAATAGAAATGCTAAGATTACTGTATCAGGTAATTGGTTCATCAGAGCTAGCACCTTGCAACAAAACCTCAAGCTATTTGTCTCAAGAGAATGGCAAAACAAACAGTTTGCTGGATCTCTTCAGTTGTGCTGGAAATGATGATGACACATCACTAGTTTGATACTTGGAGACAAAAGATTTGTCATCTCTTACAGGCTGTAATTACACTTTTCTCTCTTATTTTCTATGATGCAGTTCTACCCAGAAAGTAACCTTAGTTCCAGTATGTAGGAAAAAAGTAGGAGTAAAGATGTATACTGATTAAACCAAATCACCTCTGCATTAAGACATTTTATTCACTGTGAAATCTCTTTGAAAAAGCAACCTACTTATATGAGTGATTTCCATTTTAAGTACCTTTTTATGTACAGTTTGGGTTTGTTTTTTTTAAGAGATTATTCATGCTTTTAAGCATTGATGGGAAAAACAGTTCATATTATCAAACCCAAAGCGTGGCAATAACAACTTGTGGTTTGCTCTTTCATCACCATCTCTAAGTGCTGGCCCAGTTCTGAGAACAGATTCTGATTTATAAACCTTTGCTATTTTATTGAGGCCTATTGCAGTAATGGAACCTGAGAATGCTTATTTTAAACAGCTGCTGTAACAGAAATAGGGAAACAGTGTATATTATTTTTCAAAATACCACAGATATTTCAAACAATAGAAATTGGGAAACAAACTTAAAAAGTTCTTAAAACTGAAAGACCAATCTCAATTCTTAATCTACTATATACAATCATTCAATTAAGCCATTATTAAACATAAACAAACATCAATCATAATGAGGAAGAAACATGTGGTGTGCTGGGTTGCACCTACTCTTGCTATGTAGATATGTGAAGAATGGCAACAGTAGAGATATGCAAAAACATTTAGACAATCTCTCTTTGACTTGCACTTGATAACCAATGAAACAACATACATACAACGTATTTCTATTTTATTTATATAACAAGGGGAAATTACACAATAGGAAATAAAAGTTATTTAAGAATTTTAAATGGTTATTCACATTAAATTTTGTTCACTTTTTCGTGCCTATTACCTTCCTACTATGATGTAACTGATTCCCTAAAAGCCTCAAGCTGCAACCTGGACTCTCACATGCTATGGACACGCAGCTATGACTCATAACAACAGCAACAGATACGTCACAGATTAATACACCTTCTGTTGCAAGCTGTGCATTTCAGAAGAGGACTACAGAACAAAAGGATTAGTGTGAAGGTGGCCTGTACTTTTGTCCTGGTTTGAGAGCATCAAACTTACAGCATTTGTTACAAGGAAACCATCACTGTTGGGTGCTGAAGATGTGAACTACGGGAAGACTCAGTGGAAAACTCTTTTATTGGTTGATCTGTTTCCTTCACAGCTGTGTAAGTACTCACTGTGTGGGGGTTAATTGTTATCTGGTGTAACGACCTGATTAATTTTGTACTTCAGCACTATTACCTACTACACTATACATCACTCACTAGAGAACAAATGAATTTAATAATCCGTTCAAATACAAAACGAAACAAGAATAGTCCTTTGTTTTATAACTTTTAAATAGATAACTTAAATTCTTAATGATGCTTAGAGTACATTAGGAATGCATTCACTGAAACTCTTTAGCTAAGGGTAACTAGACACTTCCATTAGAAAGTCTAATTAATTGGGATTTAAAAATTAACTCTGATTTACAACAGACCATAAAACTATCCAGTCCAAAATTTTACCTTTTTATTTGAAGGTTTGAAAAGATCAAATTAAAGAAAGTTTCAATAAATGACTCCATGTTATTTCAAAAATGTTCCCAATATTTGTAGCTACAGTTTTAAAACAGAATTAAAAAAAAAAAATGGCAGGCCTCAAAATTCATCCTGGGGTGTACTTATCTTGGCATTTTAACACACAAATAATTGCAAGGATAGGGAAGAGAATTGAAAAATGAGAATTTATAAAAGGTTTACAAAAGGCATACAAAAATAGATTTATATGATACGCCTATCATTACCACTGTTTGCACTATATCATATGTTCTCATATGCTACAGTGCAAAGAGGCCCCATTAAAGGAAGGACTGATTTCTGCTGTTTGAAGTCTACTTAATTTCCACAGCAAAAACACTGCACTAAAATTCTACAACAATAAATGAGATGAAGCCCCAAAGAGAAATTTATTCTTTTCAAAATTTCATCTTCTATAAATAAGGAGGAAATTTCATCCTAATAAACAAGCATAATAATTTAAGTATGCAAAACTCTAGAACTGGCCCAGAAGTTGCTAGCTTAAAATACACAAGCTAGAAAACAAATGAAGCAATTAGATACATCACAGGAACTGCTCGGAACTGCTGCTCTTTGTGTACATTGCAGCACAGCTATTTTTCCACAGCCCAGAATATTCAGAGTATTAGCCAAGCAGGCAGAACAACAAAATATTTTACAAAAATGAGTTATTTTTATATCACAATCAAATAAGGTCTTGTTTCATAGACCTTTTTTTTAGTCATTCCTAAAAGCAGTTGCTAAATTCCCTGATGTCCCAACAAAAAAAGACATACTACAAGCAAGCCTCAATGAAATGAAGAACGCAAATTTTATAAACGCATTATGAAAGACTTTCTTTCCCTCCCCATGGGCCAAAAAAAGAATCTCAGATAGATCCTCTGCATTTGAAATAAATGGCTACTAACAAAATAACCTGTAAAAGCAAGGGTATGCTCATGCTGCCCTTCTAAATTTGTAGTTAGAAGCAAAACAGAGATTGCCAGGTTGAGGGAAGAAGCTGCTCTTGCAGTACTTTCCCCAATGGCCACCCCACGGTACCAGAAGCCACTTTGGCTAGTATCTGGGTGAGCAGTGGCTTTCCTGAATAAACCCACTCACCAACAGCACAGCTCCCAGCAGTCACTGGACTAAACAAAACCCTTCATCAGGGAGTCAAGAAAAGCTGTTCCTGAGCCTTTGAAAAGGAACTGCCAAACCCAGAGAACAAAGGGAGAAAGAGCAAGTTAAAATAACCCCAACAATCAAAAAACCCCCCCAAAACTGACGACAACAACAACAACAACAACAACAAAACCCCCAAAAACCTCACACACAACCCGGAAAGAAAAATGTGTAAATGATGGTTTATGCTCAATACAAATAATCTCTTCTTTTGCTTCCAATGAGGATGTGTCATCAGTGCCTATGAGCTACCTATGAAGGTCCCAACCAGGCTGTAGAAGTTGTAGTCAAAGACTCCTGATGAACTTGAGTATAAGCATGATTTCTGATTTCCCATTCTGTTTCTGACCTCATTTCCAATCTTTTCATTTCTATGTCTTGCCACTGCCATTATAATATTAGCACAATACTAACAGAGCACCAACTAGAGTCATAATTTTTGATCACTTGAAAAATGAGGATGAAAAACTGGCTGGATTTCCATTGCCTTGCATTTGGAAGCTTTTTTCCACTTTTGCATAAAAAGACTTTCTGTAGATTATTTGAAAAAAATTCTAATCAAAAAAAATAAGTTCTGAATTTACTGCATTGTCTTCAAAAATATATGAAGTAAACTGCATCTAACTTGTGGACTGGGCTTCTGATCCTTGGTTCTATCAGTAATTTAATTCCTGACACAAAGAAGTACATGAACATTTAAATTTAATCCTTTGTTGTCTTAGGCACATTACTTCAGCAATAAAGTACTCACCAGAAATATCCTTTCAAGCTGATCTTGAATGTCTTTCATTCCTGGAAAAGCAGCAACCCCTTGAATCATTTCTACAAAGATACAACCCACTCCCCTACAGAAGAAAACAAACAAAAAAAAAGTATGCAACGTTAGAAAGATTTCTTGTAGCTTAAATGACCAGCAAGAATGCTTTTGCACCCATCATCAGTATCTGTGTAGTATTTATTTATTTAAATTAATGCCAGGCTGAAGGACAAGCATGTACATTTACTAAAACCAGTGTATACACATGAGTACTTCTCAGGTGTTTGAAGGCAAGTGTGGAGGTAGCAAGAAAATGACCAGTAGCTGTTGGGACCAATAAAGGCATAGCAGCTGCTTTCAGCTCGTATGAGTGCATCCTGAGCAGCACACACAAATTTTGGGGATGTGGGAATAGCATTGGAAGAGCACCCTTGGAGGATGCTGAATGGGGACAGGACTGCAGCATAGAGGCACACTGGAAGGGCTCGCAAGGAGAGGAGAATCTGGAAAAAATAAGTAAAAAGGAAAGGGGCACATGGCTGCTTACAGCCACTGAACTAAGGTACTGCCCAAATGCAGATGGCTTATGGGATGGATTTGCCTGGGTGTTCTTCTGCCCTCCTCCAGCATAAAAGAAGGAAGCCCAAAGCCCCAAAGCTCTGCTGACCCCATCCCCCCGAAGCTCTGGCTGAGAGCTGCTGTGATGGGCTGAGCAGCCACTGGCTCTCTCCTCTCCCGCCGTGAAAGCCACATCAGTACAAATCCTGTCTCTGGTCTCCCACAAAAGGTGCTTCACATCCCACTCAGTTAAGCCACTGGCAGAAGTATCAGGAAATCAGGAATGAAGAATAATATCTGAGGCATACTAAATACAACACAAAGAATGGAGTCTCAAAACTTGAGGAAAGTTTCTGTGATTCTAACTCAAATTTGAAATAACCTGTGGACTTCCTGGATCTGACAAGCACAACAAATTGCAAACTTGCATTTGCATTTTTTCTGGATGAAGAGAGCTCAAGAGTTGCTCGTTCTCTCCTGGCTACCAACATGATGCAGAACTTGATTAGATATTTTAACTTGTTCAATTACATTTTTCTACACATATTTTTCTGCAAGTTCTGCATACAAACACCTACCTACGTATATTGTATAACCATGTCTGCCTAAGTAACCACACAAAAAAACCCCTTTTATCCAAAACAAATGGCAATTCAATAACCCAAAATACATACCAAAATGAACCAAGAATTTCCTAGACTAAGTACAGTAAGATCTCTCCCTGAAACTGTGAGTTGTGTTTCCATGTGAGAAAATCCCAGCAATAAACTCTAATTTAACTTCATTTTTTTCAAGTAAATTATTTGGAACGTAGTAATTACATACCTTTTTCATTGCTTATGCATCATCATGATGCATTCAGAAAGCAGCATTTAATTTTAGGGATATGTGTGCATATATTGGTGAAGAAGTGGCTCTAGAATAAAACAACTTAATGAAAATAGATTGCATATTTTCATTAAGGATGAGGCTGAATATTTAGAGATACCACTTATCTGTGATGATCAGCAGACAATGCATGGTTTACTCATCTCTCAAGGCTTTGACCACTACTGAGTAATTAAATCATTTTACGTTCCAGGACAATGAGATTTGATAGTCAAATTTACTGAAGAAGAAAACTAATCACACACCACTATTTTCTAACTTCAGATTCCAAAGCATAGATATATTAAGCAAAGTTCTCCTTAGGCATTGAAAGGTGGAGGAAAACTTTGGAAAGCACAGTTCTAGCCAAATTTTAGAATAATTCAGGTGTTCATAAAAACAGGTTAAAACTTACATTCCATATGCTTCTGCTGGTTACCAAATGAACTGAATTGATTAAACTGCCATTCATCATTTAGTCTGGTTAGTACTTCATTAGGCACAAATAGGCACAATATATCTTAATCAAATACTTATGAACAGTATCAGGATCTCACGCAAGGAAAAAAGATTTCAGTTAAAAGCCACTTATTCAAGACGAGAAAAAAAAATCGAATTAAGACTGAAGAAAAGAGGGTTACAGTTCTATTTTTGCAAGCAGAAAACAGGCATTTGATTAAACCAGTGTATCATTCCAGGCTATGTGCTGCTATCTGCAGAGATATTTCAGCTAGCTGTTTGAACAGAAGTGCTGTAAAGGCAACAGGAAGATTTTTCCAAATTTTTTGTTGTTTCACATAATCTATTTACCAGTTTTTCCACTTTCAGTGGGTCTAACACAAGTATGAGTCAAAAATCAGGTAAGAACTGCAAACAACACTACTGAAGAAAAGATTTCCTGCTTGGAAAGAAGAATCCTATTACATGTTTTGGACTCTTGTGTAACCTAGTGCTACATTTAGTCACAAACTGAAATGAGAGTGAAAGAGTGATGGAGTGAAATAAACTAATACAAAAATCAAAATATCATTAAAACCATTGAGAAGAAAAACATAAACAATCTTCAAGGTTTGAGCTGGAGGACTGCTGCTCCCTTTGGCCCACTTGAAAACTAAGCTTTAGCTTGGTTTCAAAGCTTGTGGTGTTCAGCACATTGAAGAATAAGTGCACAAAGAGAATATTAAATGAATACTAAATAATAATAATAATAATAGTATGACATTGAACTGACGTAAAATACTTATAGCACATAAAGGCTTCAAGATGGCTGAATGGTATTTTAGATGTCTTAGTAGCATCAATGAATTTTAGGCTCACAACAAGTAGAAACAATATAAAATAGGATCTCTGAATCCCAAGTGATAAGTGCACAGACATTGAACATGAAAAAAATTGAAGCCTCTACAAGGCCTTGAAAAGTAGTCTTGTTTTTGCAGACACCATAACCTATTAAATAGGTTAGAGAGACTTTTGAGAAAGCACAAATTATTTTTGTGCCAGAAGAACTGGTTTGTAAGGAAAAATTAAGGGAATGATGTAATTCTTGGCTAGAAGAAAACGCAAGGGACAGGGAGAATATAATGTCTCTGTACTCAAAATTATGCAAAATGAAGGACAAGAAAGAACTGATTAGGATTTTAATGGTTCCCAGAACTGTAGGTAGATCCAAGTTAGTATGACTAGAAATAGCAGAATGCCTTTAGGTATTAAAAATTTTAGGGTGAGTGTGAGAGAAACTCCCTTAACAGTTGTGCTGTATCCCAGCCTCCCAATGGGCTTGAACATCCACAGTTGCAGTCATGTAAAACTAGAGAAGCTGAAGCACTTAAGGATATTCTTCAGGGAACAGACATGCATTAACAGTAGGGTGGATAAGATGATCTCACAAATTACTCTCATCTCTAGTTTCTATGACGCAAACATTACTTTTTGAAATATGAAATACAACCAATTAACTTAGCTTTAACGTGTACACAAAGGTATGTTATTTACGTATAATTTGTGCGCACTCATCAAACAATGCCATTCGCAGGCATAATTTGTGACAAAAGAACATGAACTCAACATATCTTAGTGTATTCGCTCCACATTTTGCTACTCTACAGGACTTCTGATTTTGAAGAAGTAAGATAAATGCTGCAACATTGTTCAGAGCTCTTTCCAATGGAACAGCGTAGGGATAACCTTGTAAAGTAAAAGTGACAGGCGTTTAATGTTGAAATGGGTGGCTTATCCTCTGATGACAAAACCCGTGACTAATCCTACTGATGTATTGATAATACCATATGTGGCCACACCATCCAATATTACTCTTCTATTGTCCTGTTTAATTTCTTGGGACTCTGGTTGTCACCACAGAGCCTTATACAGACAAGAGTTAATAGCACAGCTGAGTTATTCTTGCATTTGAATTGACATAGTAAATGAGCCTGTAAAAATGAACTTGGATGCCTCAGGAAACTGCTTGGTGTTGGGGTTGGTTTGTTTTTTTTATAATTCAAGAGGGAGTTTCCTTTAAATTAACTTGCTTACTGGTGGGTTGGCTTTATAACTTTGGTTTAAGAATCCACATTCCCGTCTCTGTGTAAAAAAGATCCTTACTGCAACAAGAAGAATCTCCAGCATATCTGTAGTTGAATATTGTAAAAAAAAAAAACAAAAACAACCAAAAACATACAGGCCTTGGTGAGGCACAATCTATAAAATATTATTAGGGTTGTTTCCCTCAGTTAATATTCCATTTTTTCTTGATAGATCCATGAAAGAAA
This sequence comes from Trogon surrucura, assembly GCA_020746105.1. Classification (NCBI taxonomy): domain Eukaryota; kingdom Metazoa; phylum Chordata; class Aves; order Trogoniformes; family Trogonidae; genus Trogon; species Trogon surrucura. The sequence continues at coordinate 35,845,746 of CM036622.1, forward strand.
CTACAGACACACTCCAATTGAGGAGCTGGTTCCAAACTAAGCTTTAGTTTTCACTTAGATCAAGATTACAGAAAACCTATATGCTTACTGTATATGTCTGAAACTGTTGAACTTCATACCCTGAAGAGATCTGCTTTCTAGCAGGCTCAGTGCCAGTGACAACATTCAGCACATTCTTCATAGTGAGGACCTATGCCGGTTCTTCACATAAGGTTTCTATTTGGTCGTGAAGCCTGTTTCCAGCATGCAGGATTTGGCTTCAGAGAGTGGCGGTTATTATCAAAACCAAGTAATTGCTTCCAGCAATCCTCCAAATGAGACTTCTGAAATTCCGAGGAACACTAGAATTTTCGTTCAAGTTTCCCAAACTACATGCAGTTTGTACTGTTAAATATATCAGAATTTAAATTAAAGCAAACCTCTCCCACTCAAAACCCAACTACTTGTTTTTTTCATGAAGTTATCAACAAAAAGTAACACTGGAACCTCTTCCATAAAATCCCCTAGTAATATACATGTTGGAAGGACACAGATTTTTATCTTGTCTGATTTGTTCAGAAAAAAAGTAACCTTCTTCTACGATCCTGTTTATGAACAGAACTACGAAAAGAAATTTTGGGAGAAAGGAATGGAAAGATTTTTATCTCCTTAATTGGCCAAAATCTGATTTAATTTTCCTGCGAGAATACCTGTAGATGCTGAACTTGGTTGGAATTTTTGTCTTTCATGACTACTCCACTTTGATATATGAAAATTAATATACACTGGGAGATACAGCCTGATCAAAGAATGGAGGCAATAAAGCAGATTACAGTTTTCAACAGAAGTAATGAGTGAAGCAAAATTTTCCTTTCGTGATGACAAAGAACAACATTAAAATTTCTGCAGAAAGCAGAAGCAATGAATGAAAAATAATTTACTTGAAAGTATGATAGTTCAAAGTATTTCTTTATAGTTCACCTTGAAGCAATTGTAATTATTGATCTTGAAGCAATTGTAATTACAAGTGCATAGAGTGCTTATGTTCTTGTCCGTGTCACTGAACTACCCAGAAATAAAAGCTCCAAAAATTTGCAACCCAACCCGCCGCAGCAATGGTCAGTTTCTATATTAAGAAATACTATATTCATGAAGTATTAAAATGTACATGATCACTTTTTGCAAGGATCTTGATATTAGACTCACTTGTTCTCTAGAAGTAGAATGGGAAAAAAAGCTCAAGAAAACTTCAGCAATGTTTTGCCATGGATATTTTGCTGTTGAACATGTTCTTCCTAGTTTTGTCTTCTGGATCTGGATATCTTTATCAGGTACTTTCCTAACACATGTGAAACATATTAGTAGCAGTGGAAACCTGATAGTAAATCTGATGTTTCAGATGGATAAAAGTAGGTTTTAGGAAGTGAAAAGCCCTTCCAATAACTACAGACTAAGACAGTTTACTTACACATAATGTTTCTATAAATTCAACACAATCTATGAATTTTCCAATCAAAAGCTAATTTAGCTGATAAAATTTCTGAAGAATGCATTGACAACACGAGAAGTTTAATTAAAAAGACCTTCACAGTTATCACAATATCCTCACCTTAATATCCTAATTTTACAGATTAGCATTTATTTGGAGTGGAAGCCATAATCATAAAGAACATCAAGTGCAAAAGAACTAATTTAGCCTACGCTGTTTTTTCTCTCAGGCCCAAAGCAGTATTTCTTCAGGGCACTGGAATTCCTGCTCTCAGATTTCTCTCATTGCAAACTGTCTGCAGCAGATACAGGATAAAGATGCCTTTGTAATGTCCTCTGTGAAAAAACATAATTTTGTACACGTGTGTCTAAGACAAGATCCATTTTTATTTAATAATTATCTTAATTACTGTTATAGGTCTTTGTTGGTCAAATATTCATGAAAATATGCATGGAAGTACAGTGGGCGTTCAAATCTGCACTTTCAGCAGGTTTTGTGTGAAATGTGGTATGTTCCTGAAAAATACCTTTTATTTTTCTAACAACAGGACAGATAGAAAAACTCCTCATCACGAGCTTTCCCTAAATTAAGATCAGAATTGAAATTGCATATATCGATCCAGATGTTACAAAGTTAAATAACAGTGATTTAATAAGCAATTTCGTAATACTTGGCTGGCCTAGTTTTAAGTGATTTCTTCCGCAGCACTAAACATAGTTGATGTTAGTTAATAAAAGTGAATTTAAAATATATCACAGCCCGTAACTTCTTAGGTTACCTGAACTGTGAATAAGAGTGTATTTTTTAAAAGCAAACTGACAGGATATGCAAAAAAATCGCCAGCTGTTAGCAAACACAATTTAAAGACAGCTGCACTTCAAAATAAAATATCCCTAGTGACTGCATGATGCAAGCAACCGATATGTAGCAGTACATGCACTACCAGAATCAAAAAGGATTCAATAACCTGTGTAAATTGCTTCCTTTACTAATACTATATTCTTCCCATAAAGAACAAATACAATAGGTTCATTTGGGGACTTTTCCCCCTGCCTATGTTTCTGGTTTACTTCTATATGGATTTTAGTAATTCATAAACCCTTTATGTATTGAAGCTTATTTTCTTTGCATTGACTTTCAAAGGACTGTAAAATTCAAGGATTAGGACAAGTTACACCAGAGGCAATGCAAGGCCATTTTCCTAGCTGCCAGTAAGTCCTCATTAGGAGGAAAAAAAAAAAGGTGTATCAAAGGTTATCACAACTCTTTGATACAGTCTTGGGTAGTATAATATATTCACACAATGCCGCTGTACCAAATGCTGTCAGCAGCAAATCACAAAGCCCACTGCATTGATTTCCATCACCAGCCTGACACTACTAATGCATTTACATCTTCATTAATATTATTTTATTGCCAGTGGCTATTTAAAAAAAAAACGCAGGAGAATGTAAAACTGCATGTGGATCATTACCCTTTACTTACTATCCTAATACCCTGCACCAGCAAATGAAGTGTAAAAATAGCCCGCAGTCTCTGCCACCTGCTTCCCAGCCACTGTCCAGTGGTTAATATTTGGACTCCTTTTTTCATTCATCTGGTCTTGTACTCAGTAGGAGCTCCACTTTTCATTCCTCAGGAATCACCATGAAACGTCATTTATCATGGCTATATAGCAAAGGCCCTCTGTCTTTTTTTTTTTCTTCTCTAAATGGAAGGAACAGCTGTGCTTTCTACCTCAGCATTATTTAAATATTTAGTGAAGTGGCTGCCTAGTTTTGTCATCGTGTAGATCATCAATAAAGACACAGGAGAGCACACACTATCTGCCATAAGGACATAATGCTAGTAATTGCATAAAAATGCTAATGCTACAAACACACTTTTGATAACAAATTACCAAATTACCTTGGAATCTGATGGTAGGTGGGTTACTCTGCATCTCCCTTCCTCCCACTCTGGGAAGTCACTAAGTGGTTTTAATGTAATTATGGCCCAGCTATGTACAATCATCGTATAAACAAAGCCCCAAGCCTGCCTGTGCTCCAGCAGAGCTCACTGTTAGACATGTCAAATAAGTGTAAGTGACCTCAACGTGCAACTACACCTCTCACAACCAAACTGGAAGTGCTGTCTCAGGCAACCCAGCAAAATGAAGAAGTAAAAACCTAAAGCTCTTGTGTCACATACAATATACCTTTGCTCCCATCCAATTTCTGACGTGGCAGTAGCTGAACCTCGACATAAATTCCTTCCATGTGAAAGAAACTGTATTACTAGAGCTTTTTTCTAAGCTTTTCGTAGTTCTCCAGTTTGTGCAGGGCAGCAAAAATTTCTAAGTGCCACAAATCTAGTACAAGAGCAGAATTATGTCATTTTTCATTTGTAGCAAAACTCACCACCTCTATACCTCAGCAACTGGATATTTTTTTTTAGACCTATATGAAATGCTCTGTACAAGAGGAAATAATTTACTGTTATAATTGAACATGTAATTATTGTGTTCTTTCTCAATACTCTTGCATCATCACAAAAGTCCTAATAAAAACATGACCTGGATTGCTGAAGCGGCATTTTGAGTCCTTCCTTGATCTTTTCTGCTGTTTATGTAATCTGAATATAAACATAGGATTATGAAGAAAATGTGCAGTTTGCCATTTGAAATGGTTCTATCAGCTGCATGGCTTAATTTGATCTCTATCATGGTATCACCATATAGTTTGAATATACTTTTCAACAGCTCTTTTACTAAAATAGTTATTGGGAGGTTTAGGAGCTATTAAACTTTTGAGTGAACCATTTTCCTTTGTGGAAAAAGTTTCAGTGAGAATCAAAACTTTTTCAAATCCTTAGTTCAGTTAATAATTAAAAAAATATAACCCCTTAATTTCAGAGTGCATTTTTTTTTTTTTAAATGGTAAAGGTTAAAAAAATATTTTCAATGTCTCTTTTGACTAAAAAAGCATTTTAGCGGATTTCTTGAGCAGTTCGCTCTGTTCAAGCATTGAAAAATTTTCTCTCGTGGTTTCTATATATTCTCTCATTCTCTTTGTACTCCACAAACTGAGACTCGTATATACACATGTGGGACTCTCAAGAACTCAACACATGTAGACTGAGCTATAAGAAGGTGAGCAGAAAGAATTGTTTATGTTTCCCAGTTATTTCCACTCTCTGGCGCAGTTGTCCCACCTCACCCCAAGTACGTTGAGCTTCTTCCCGAGAGCGTCAGAGGTCTATCTGGGAAAAGAGGCGACTGCAAAACATCAGGAGCAGATGGGATGCAGAGATTGCATACAGCTCATGAAGACGCCAGATGGAACCCGATCTTTGGGAAAACAGGACAGTTTTAGGATAGACGAGAAGCTGGGATGAAGGGGGAAATTATTTTAGATCTCTGAGGTGGAGAATCATTTGAAGAAAACCAGGCAGCTGACACAGAAGATGCTGCCTTCGCCTCTCTGGGACAGTTGCAATATCACAAAATTCCCAGTTGAAGATGTCTGTTCACCTTCCCTTTTCCTGCCTGTTGGTTCACCTACCGTTACAGGTAAAGGAACTACAGCAGTCAGAGGTCCAGTTGAACTAAACATCATTTTCAGTATTAGATATTCTAGTATTTATATTCTGCAACCTCTTCAAATTAAACAATCCTGCAGCTTCTAACTCTTTGCCCCCCAGGAGTAAAGATCTAAAAACTTTATGGGGAAAAAATAAACAAGATTTTCAGTCCACATTCTCCAACCCTGGCTACAGGACAAAACACAACCTAGTCACGCTCAGTTCCCTTCCTCAGCAAAAATATATTCCTGCTAGGTCATTAGTTTCAGTCCCACACTGCAAGATTACCTTGACAAGTATTATTCACCCACTGTATGAAAACATAAGGTCCTTTTAGTGTTATTTTACAGTTACTTCTTGATTTTAACATAATCGTAATTCTAAATTTTGATTGCTTGTATTAAAAAAATATATTCACCAAACCACAAAAAAATGATGATGTATCCCAACAAAAAGGAAGTCAAGCAAAAACGCCAGGAGGCCTGCATGGATGAACAAGGAGATGCTGGACAAACTCAAACACAAAAAGGAAGCCTACAGAGGGTAGAAGCAAGGGCAGGTAGCCTGTGAGGAATACAGAAAAATTGTCCAAGCAGCCAGGGATCAGGTTAGGAAACCTAAAGCCCCAACAAAATTAAATCTGGCCAGGGACGTCAAGGGCAACAAGAAAAGCTTCTATAGGTACATTGGTGATATGAGGAAGACAAGGGAAAATGTGGGGCCTCTGTGGAAGGAAATGGAAGATTTGGTTACAGAAATTCTTCACGGTGAGGGTGGTGAGACACTGGAACAGGTTGCCCAGAAAAGCTGTGGATGCTCCCTCCCTGGAAGTGTTCAAGGCCAGGCTGGATGGGGCTTTGAGCGACCTGGTCGAGTGAAAGGTGTTCCTGGTCATTGCATGAGGGTTGGAATTAGATGATTCTTAAGATCCCTTCCAACACAAGCCATTCTATGATTCTAGGAAATCATTGTATTTTTCTGAAACTTGCTGAGTACATATTTTTCTTCTCAAATGAAAAAAGTTGTATAGATTTAAGAAATAAAATATACATTTAAAAAATATTTAACATCTTCCAGAGCATGAGACATTCTTTCCACATTTCTATTTGTTGAATCAACATGCATTGCTCCCACTAAGACGGTTGAACCTCCTACTAATTACAGAATTTGTACAGATTACAGAGATCCTGTGATCTCAAAACCTACAGGATAAACAAAGTATCTGCACCTTGGTTTCTAACAGTCAAAAAAATCGAACACCTTCTTCATTTAACACAGGACTAAATGATGTTATCAAAACGGAGTGAGGTACTACACATCGTATATATCAAATTGCCCTTTCAGACCTGCAGGTTTCAATAAAATCTGTAGGTTTGAAAAAAAAAACATCACTATTTAGTGATGTGCCACACACTGACTGACTGCTAACAAGTTCAGTACACTAAAGACTTAGGCTGCATCCTCACATCCAGAGAATCCTTGTTTTGTCCTTGCTACATCTGGGTATGGTGAAAGTCTATTTTCTGCAAACCAAGTACCGTAACATATCGAAGTACCATATTAAGACTACAAAAGTCAAACCACAATTCAGTCTTTTGGAAAGCACCAATGGCTCTTCTAGCGATGTGTCAACAGCACGTACCAGCTGCCAACCAGTGGGGTGGTAGGAGGGGATTCCTTTAGGGAGATACTGAGTGAACCACACAGATCACTACAAACAAGGTTTTTAACCTGTACCACTAATTTACATATGTGTTTTCCACGTCTTAAAAAAATAAATAAATCAGAGCTTAAAGCACCTATAGAGTCTTGTATAAGAATTCTGTACTTACCACATGTCAAGGCAGGTAGAATATTCTGTTGATCCCAGAAGGACATCTGGAGGTCTGTACCACAGGGTTACCACTTCATTGGAATACGTATGGCTGGGAACCGATTTAGCTCTTGCAAGACCTGTGGGGCAAATATAAATAAAATAATGCAAACAAAACTACTAAATAGTTTGTTGTATAGATACAATCCTAGAAGGATATAGGAGCACACGTAATGCCACAGCCTGTTGCAAGTATTTTTTTCTTCTAGTACTGGAATAAGATACTTAATGAAAGAACATAGGAACATCTATCATTTAGCACCTGGCTAAACAGAGCTGTGAATATTACGAAAGAGTAATAAAATATGCTTTTCATAATGACAACCACAGGCCCAGGAGAGATGCAAAGATACACCGTGGTATACCTAAATGAAAGACAAATAAATAAAGATTTTCACTTCCATTAACTGCTCGTCCTTAGGTATCGACAGTCTTTCATTTCAACGTTATTTAGAAAAAGGAAATTAAATGGAAACTTTCAGACAAAAAGTGCAACAGATAAGATTTGGTTTTTTAGGGAAGCCTAAGGAAACCTTCCACGGTTTACACTGCAATCCCCAACTTGCATATTCAAGTTTGTATCTGAAAACAGTTGACGCACTTACACTTTACCATTCAAATGAATATTAAAATTGCAGAAAATGGTCTGTGTAGAATTCTTCTCTCTCAACAAATATATATTGGCAGCACACCAATCTCAGAAGTAGAAATCATTTCAATGAAATATGTGGTGATTAAACTATTTACAATTGTCTTTTAAGCTCGTCAGTCATTTAAAATAATTCACATTACTAAGCAAACATAAATTCTCATGTAAAACTGGAAAGATTTTAGGAGACTCTCATATGCTAAAAACCCGCAGTACAGAGCATACTTTTCTAATGGTTCTACAGAAGCCTCTCTCCTCCAGCAAACAGAAAAAGATTTCAGGGCTATGGTAACTGTTCCCACAATGGGTCTGCAAACACCTTTTCTAAATAATCTGCTCCTAGGTGCTGCCTTGCAACCATTCGCTCCCTTGTTGGGAACGCCGGGCATGCACAAGTAATGGAAATCAAAAGAATGCACTACTGGGGTTTTCGTGTCTTCCTAAACAAAGAACTCGTGGTTTCCCTTTCACAAATCAAACGAAATGACTAAAATAGAAGGTCATGTCTTACACCTTGCAGAAACCAAAAAGCAAAGTCATACACTCACACAGAAATAGGGAACATGAAAATTCACACGAAAGTGAAAATGAGAGTCCTTTGCACTGTTATTCTTAATACACTGAAAAAGCTATTTATGAACAGTTAATCTCAGTGAATATATCTCCATAGTAATGATGGCAAGTCTTGGCAGTAGATTGCATTATCAGCTGATTACAGCAATTAGACCAGTGTAGTGGCATAATTTGACTTGTATGTCAGAATTTCTTCTAAAAAAAATTATATTTCAAATATGAGTAATCTTTTTTTTTTTTAATGTTTTCAGACCTCCATCTCTTTTACATTTGTGCACCTGGCAACTAGCTTGACACTCATGGTTGGCCAGGTACAGCTCCAAAGAGGCCAGAGGGGAAATCACATCACAAGCTCTGCGGTGCCTCCACCTCCACAGCCTCCATCTCCAGATTGGTGTTCTTGCTTCTAGGAGATCAGAAACCCCCACATGCTCTAAGTGGTGAATAATTCTCATTCCTAGCCCAGAGAAACATTAACAAGTCCTAGTTTCTGAGCGCCTATATCCCACGTGACTAAACTGAAACAGTAGTCCCTGAATTTGTGGATATGGATCTATTAAGCCAAATAAAAACTATAAAAACAATTTGAGAAGCCTGGATGGTGAATGCCTACATCCTTTGCCTGAATCCCCTTTACTCTTGCCTGAGGAAGACTGAATCTGGCTGTAAATTTTATCCTTTTCAATCTTCTATTTAGCTTTGATAGGAAAAAAGGCATAGGCAGGCAGAGAAAAGGCATTTTTGAGAAGGCAGCAACATCACGTGATTTGGGGAAAACTATCACATAACTATAGAGTTTGTGGGATGAAAAACCAACTCAGGCTTCCATAACACAAAGTCTTTGATCCACACACTTAAGAAATCCCCCATGTAGGGAGGAATGGGTACCCATCTTGCCATACCAGAAATCATACTGCAAATAATACAATGTCCACGCTTCCGTTTCAGTTTCTGCCACTATAGTGCTTATAGTCATCCCAGGCACACTTGTCCTCCTCTTGTGTGACCGTTCAGCATGGAACCAGTTCTCCCATCCCGCAGGGACTGCTGGCCATCCTGCTTCCTCAGCTCACTCCTTCTAGATCTCCTCCACCTTTAATCTGCTCCAGGTTAATTAAAATCCATCTGACTGTCAAAGGATGTCCCTTTTGGACTAATCCCAGCCTGTTGTACAACTAAATGTTTTTTATTAATCTGCTCTTCACCTTCAAAATATCATCCAAGTCTCATTTCAGATTAGCTGCTACATCTGGTTTCTCAGTTATAAGATGATCAATACTGGAATGGAGAAAGCTTTAAATAAAACCTTAATTTGTAAAAGCAAGTTGAGGCCATGCATTGGCATCAGACAGCACCACCAGGTTTAAGAGGTATTTACGGGTACAGGCCCTATGTATTAAGATGTGGCCAACTGGTTTCTAACCTGGGCACATACTGTAAGAGACTGTGTTAAGAACGTTTGCCTCAACCTTGCTGGTGTTAAAACTTGCTAAAATGCCCCATGAAGAAATATTTGTTTCATCCTCGCTAAAAGGCTCTGTGAAGAAGAGACTGTGTTAAAACCTAAACGACAAGGCTGCCGTTACAAGCTTGGACCCTGATAAGTTCTAAAACAACAACTTCAGAGCCCAGCCCTGATAAGCCCCACGACTTGACTTGACTATTGATAAAGACAACTTCAGGGCCCAGCCTGATAAGCCACGGGGCTCGAAGTCCTGAACAACAACTTCTGGGCCCGGCTCAACCGCCGATACAGCTGTTGTCTTGCAAGCCCACCAGTGTGTGAGCTCACCGATGTAACTGCAGATAAGGTAGCTGTCCTGCAAGCGCGAAAGCCCAAAGGTGTGCAAGCCGAAAGGTATACAAACTGTCAAGTCATCCTACGTCTGCAAAAAATGGGCCCTCCGGACACCTAGGCATGCCCCACTGACAGAGGCAACGCTGGGGGGGGTGAAGATCGCTCCTGACGACCCTCACGCGCACGCGCTAAACAGGCGGAGGATAAGCAAAGCGACTCTTGGAACACTATAAAATGCCACCGTGAACAGCTGTTCTTTGGAGATCTTCCCCACTGAATCGAAACAGGCGGACCTGCGAGACGTCGCTGGATCTGTGGTGGTAGCTATACTTCTTGCTATTCTAAACGTTTTACTGCTTCGCTTTTCCTTTTCCTTATCTTTCTTTCCTATTGCTCTCTAGTGGTTGTTAGTCAATAAAGGGTTTTACTTTTGTGACATCTGACACCGTTTGTGTTTTAATTTCACCTTTGCGATCGAAACGAATCACCTTGACCCTAACTTCTATCAGGTATAAGCGGGTCAAGACACATACACTACTTTAGAAACTAAATGGCCCAGTGGAAAGCAGGAGTGAACAATCAAGGATAGTACTCACAAAGGCAAAAAATCTGGCAGAGAAAAATTTGGCACAGTTTCACTGTTCAGTCAATCGCTCCCCTTGTGCAGAACTGAGGGACCTGAACTAGGTTAACGCCTCAGAGGAGCTGCTTTCTCTCAGGGAGGGAGCAAAGTTTGCTTTTTCTGAATAACACTCTGCGTAAAGAAGGTATTTGCAGTTATGAACACTTTAACTTGAAGACTCAAAATTAATGCAGACGTCTCTCATCACAGTCAAGGTATGGAAAAATATCCTCATCTTTCAAATTTATTTACAATTTTAAAAGAACACTATCAAAATATATATGTGAAACACAAGCAAGGTACTGCATACTTCTCGTTTTGATGCTCCAGATGCAGAGATGACAGTCATCAGGGTTTTTTTTCAGATATCCTTCTGCAAGAAAATTTGCTACAGATTTTTTACCTTTTTGCATATCCAAATATGCTTACTCATGCAAAATTTATTTAACCACATCCTTCAGCTGAAAGAAAACTGAAGGGTAGGTTTAATTAGCACAGCATGTTCGATGACTTTCTTTAAGGGTTCCCTGTCTGTTTCCATGGTTACACTACAGGAAGAGCGACACTCTGGTTTTAAAAGGACAGAGCTTATGGGGTATCAGCAGTACTATCAAAACTTTAAACCTTAATGGCTAGCGTGCATAAAAGCCAAAAGGTAAATGGAGATATCACCAGGTGAGTACCCAATATTTACATATTGCTGCTTGGGCACTTTTTTGCCTGGGAAGGTGGAGGGAAGACCTCCTGAGGAGCAGTGAACTCCCCTCCAGTTCCTGTGTCTCCACAAAGATAAAAGGTCAACACGTGTCCTGCTGCTGCAGCCTTATTTTGGGAGAAGGAAGCCAAGCATAAGGCCCAGTTATTAGAAGCCAGGTCACGTTGGACCCACTGGGGAACTTGTGTGTAATTATGGGAAGAACAGACGCTGTTTAATGTTCTCCAGGCACTTACTTCTATGGCCATTATTTACCCAAACTGAAAGAAAAACTGCATTACATAGTGCAAGACTTGCACAACAGCATCTACCCATGCTGTGACAAATCACAACTTTCACTTAACTCATCTGGTAAACAGCAGCTCAGGACACCCTGCAATGCCTGTATTTAAAATACAGAGTGAGAGATCTATGCCTATATACGATTATGTCTCTAACACACAAAACCTCCTGCTGCCTCCTACTCTGAATTAAAAAAAAATAAATAAAAATGTAAGAACATATTTCCTTGGTAAATACAATTTTCTTTGCATCATCTGTTTTTTATCTTTTATCATAGACTCAAGAGGTTGTATCTGATTTTACCTAGCATCGGTTATTGACAAAAAACATGTTGGAGTGATTTATCACTGTAATTTTAAAATTCTATTTGGCTTTTACAAGAGGCTGTAGCTCTATCCAGACTCAAGACCTATTCAATACACACACCTTTGGCTACATGAACACGAATATTAATATTTGATATCTCTTTAGCTGCAGGACAGCTTCCTAGTCAAGTTCATACGACAATCAGGAAGCCTTTGTTCACAGAGAATATGATTCTGCAAATGAGGAAACTAGTCACGTCTGCAAAAACAAGGGCTTGCCAACCATGTGCATGGTTTTTCTTTCTGTTATACCTTAAATGTGTTGAGCTGTTTACTATTTTGATTTAGATATATCAAAAAGGCCTCTAGCAAGGCACGCTAAAAAAAAAAAAAAAGGTTTTTTTGTTGTTGCTGTATTCCCTTGATTTGGATCCTTTTCGTGCTTCCTTTGTTAGCCTTTTCTTTCATTTTAGCAATTACCTAGGTTTTGAGGTAAATGGCTTATAAAACTATAACCACAATTCAGTAAAAATATTAAAACACTGTTAATGTATTCTGTTGTAGTTCATGAACTGCCAACTTCACTTAATCTATTTACTCAGCTACTTGTTTTCCAAGAGAAGCATATTTATTCAGTGAATACCCGAATGACAACAAAATAGAAGTAAAATGGGTGGAAACACAGACACTGCTTCAATGAAGCACTCAGTTCTCTAACCCAGAAGCCAGTTCCTGCAGTTTTTAGGTCACTCTGCTATTTACCTGAACAAATTTGTCTTGAAGATGCAGCTTTACCAGAGCATCCAAGTTAAACTCCTTTCAAATAAGATAAATTACCTACAATAGCCTACGTCCAAGGTCTAATATAGCCACTATGTTATGCTAGCGCTATTCATTTATAAAAATTACCCACTATCAGGGAGAGCCTAATTAGGTTCCCAAATTAGTATTCCCAAAATGTACTTGAGCAATAACTGGTCTTCCCAACTGGAAAGTGGGAGTCAGTCTTCAAGAGACAGAGAGCAGTAAGGCGAAAGGTACGTGTGCTTCTCAGCCTCTGTTTGTTCCACCCATATCAGTTGTTCTAATAAAAGATTATGTTTCCCTGCAAACTTATCTCATGGTATGTTTTCAGACAATCACAGTAACGCAAATGATAATTATTCTGGTCTTTGAATAGGACTCAACTGTCAATTCGACAAACGCAAGTTACAGGAAGGGGAGATGCAAAAATACTTCTTTCTGCTACAAGAAAGAACAACTCTGTCCCTTGTGAAAAGTGTTTTTCATTTTTCAACAACTCCAGCATCATCTCTTCCGTCATCACCTCTTTCCTCTGCCTCCTGAGGCACCCAAAAGATCACAGGCAATGGAAAAATGGGATACGAGAAAGAGCTCAGCTGTTCGCTGCATATTAAAAGATCCCTTTGATTAATTTGACTGAAAGCCATACTAGCTATAAAGATGTTTATTTTCCTACTTTAAAATCCTTATAAAAAATTTCTGACACATTTTGAAACAGCCCATGGCTGCTGAATATGTACCATGACTGCCAAATTCATTCATTGTCTATTAGCAGAAAAAACACTAAAAATTCAGTTCCAATCAAAAAGTGGTTTGGAAGTGCAGAAAAAAATATACATTCCAGTTTTGACACCTGGGAAATATACCTATTCCCATAGCCTCCTGTGTCAGCACGAATATGTTCAAACTGCTTCTGCCAGTCTGGAAGCAGAAAAATTGGGTGTGGGCAGGGAAAAAAAAAAAAGAAGAAAGAATCTACACCAACACTGTAAACATTCACAGACATGAAAGCTAACAGAACTCAAGGACAGCAAGCAATTTCACATCAAAGATAACTACTGCATTATGAAAAGACCTGGATTCATTACAGATATGGTATGTGTGCCCACAATACCTTAACAGTTGACTGACTTAAATCTTGCCTTCCAGATTACGGATTTCTACTTAATGATCCTCACAAAAGATCTAGGAAGATGATGCCTTCTACTCCTAGTAACATCCCATCACAAACATACTACTTTGCTAATAAGGCTGTAAGCAAAAATGTCAGAATTATTCATTTCACAGGGAAGTTATTAGGTTTGAAGCAAAGAGTTAACAAAGGCTGAACAGATGGTTTTAAATTGGGAAGATCAGCAGAGCACAGGAAGGAAGTTCTAGAAAGGACAAACAGGCAGAAAATTCTTCACTGAAAATGAGAGGTAACGTGTCTCCTGATATTTTAATACTTCCCAAGAAAAGAGAGAAAACTGGGAAAGTTATGAATGAATGAGCCCAGTACTGGACAATGATTTGAGCTTAGAAGGGAATAATAATAACAACAACAACAACAACAACAACAACAACAACAACAACAACAACAATAATAATAATAATAATAATAATGATAATGCTGAATCACGTATTATTAATAATAATGCTAATGTTAATGCTAATAATAATAATAATAATAATAATAAACCCAACGTGTACTTTTAAGACACATTAACTTTGACTCATAAGTATATTCATAGAATCATAGAATGGTCTAGGCTGCAAGGGACCTTAGAGATCATTTTTATCCAACCTCCCTGTCATGGGCCGGGACGCCTTCTCAACTAGATCAGGCAACACATGAGGACCGAACGGGAATCGGACCTGCGACCTTTGGTGCTTCAGCACCACGCTCAACCAAGTGAGTCAACCAGCCCTCATATGAGCAATGAACTGGTCAAAGACAAGAAAGGAATACACCTTTCCTACAGTCTTGAGGTATAAATGTTTCACTGGATTTTCCTCTAACAAATAAAAGGAATTGAGAGAAGAAAAAATAAAGTGATCCAGGGGAAACATGTTTCATAGAGACAAACTGATAGCTATGGATGTCCAATTTAGTGAGGTATAATATTTCATCAAGCAATGACTACAGATGTTAACTTACTGCAGGCTACTGTGTATGAAATTAACAAGTTACCATGATCTCTATCCATACACCTAAAAGCGGGACTGCAAGAGTCATTTTTGGATGACACCATCTGTGGTTCAAGTAAAAATGAACAAACCCTTATCAACTTGTACCTTGGTAATCTATCACTTGATAATCTATCACTTGTGACACTGCATGAGACAGGCTAAATATGACAAATCAGTAAAGAAATAAATATACTTGCTCTGTGTTGTGCAAGATTTACCTCTTTTAGAAAATCATCATGTAGATAAACTGTCTCCCCCTTCCTTCAGGTGCTAAGAGGACTGAACATATGCCAGATTCAAGTCCCCTGTATGCATCGCAGCAGTACCATCTAAATCCTTCTAGTTTAATGTATTAGATCTGACAATCGAAGAACTGTTAAATAAGCACAATTTGGTGCTACTGTAGTGATTCACAGTCATTCAAACAGAAACACAAAAGCTAAGTTTCACCAAGAGGGTTATATTCAAACATGAAATCCCAGTTGTTTACACTCAGACAATTTTGTTTCTTAGCTGACCAGACAACACTGGCAGGGACAAGGTGATACCACAATGAACACACACTGCTCCGTCTATTACTGGAGTTCACAATGCAGTGCAGTTAATCTGTCAAGTGCTGGAACACTGATGAACGGCGATAGCCACATGACCACTGGCATCTTTCTTCATGGAGTGATTTGTTCCAGTGGGACACTACAATTTTGCTGATCCATCATTTCCCATCTAGAGTTAAAATATCTACAGTACTTTGATGAAGATGGTGAGCTACTGAAAGCCTAGTCAAGTACCTGCAAACTTATTCACAAACAGATCAGATCCAAGGAACTGTTCTAGGATAGTTCATTTAACAAGAACTAGGCTACACAGAGGAGCAAGTATCTGAACAACACATTAACATCTAAAGACATTATCTAAATGTCTAATGCCTAAAGACATTGAGGTGCTGGAGTGAGTCTAGAGAGGAGAAGCTGGTGAGGGTTCTAGAGAAAGAGTTTTACGAAGAGTGGCTGAGGGAGCTGGGATTGTTTAGTCTGGAGAAGAAAAGGCTGAGAGGAGACCTCATTGCTCTCTACAACTACCTGAAAGGTGGTTGTAGTGAGGTTGCTGTTGGTCTCTTCTCCCAAGTTACTAATGATAGGACAAGAAGAAATGGTCTTAAGTTTCACCAGGGGAGGTTTAGATCAGATATTAGGAAAAATTTCTTTACTGAAAGAGTGGTGAAGCATTGGAAGAGGCTGCCTAGGGAACTGGTGGAGTTACCATCCCTGGAATTGTTAAATGTAGACATAGGACATGGTTTAGTGATCATGGTAGTGTTGGGCAGACGGTTGGACTAGATGATCTTAGAGGTCTTTTCCAAGCGTAATGATTCTACGATCTACAAAGAAGCAGTATTTTTGAAAAGCAGATCTAACAGCTATTTTATTTATAAATCAAACAACACTGCCATTTGACATTACTCTACAGGAGTGGAATTCGTGAATTTGAAAAACTGTCACCACATGGATATTGAAGCCATCAGTTCTTAAGGTAAAAGGTCTGACTTATGTATAAATTGCACAATTCTGCAACTACCAGCCACCAGCTCCTGGCCCCTGTACTGTATGGCCAATGCAATTAAGTTTGCTACGCCTGCTTTTCCAGCCAAGGTGTCGCCCGAGCAGACATTTCTACGCTGCAGGACACAGCTGCATTTGTTCTAGTACTCTGCCTCATCTTTTGAACCATGGCTGCCCTGCCTGGCACAGATAGTTCTCTGCTGATCATGGAGTTGAATGCAGGCTGCTTCCAGTATGCAAGCCAGACTATTTATAGGTAAGACAAATACTCAGCTGATATTGTCATTGCTACTAAATGTTACACTCTGCAGCTTATTTCCTTAGCAGGTAAAACACTGTCTTGGCTTTTCTGTCAAAGAACTCCAGCACGTTTTGCATGTGCTATCACATTAGTACATACGTTCACATACTAGATAACATCCGCAGCATCTAAAACCACATCTGTCTGCCCTTTCTTAAGTAATGGAAAAATTATCTGAAACCATCAGTACAGTATGGTATAGGCATACATCAGTATAGTATGGTATAGTCATTGGTACAAAACTATAAAAAAACTAAAATTAGTTTCTCAGTTATTTCAAAGCTTCTTAAGTGCATCAAGGAACAAAATTTCTATGTAAGACTTAAAGGTTTTACTAATTTTTAAAAGTATTTTCACTTTGCTCTCAAGTGCGAAACCATTAAGAAGACCTGTGTAAGTAATGTTTCTTCTGTAAAGCAGTATTATAAAGCAACATCATAACACAGGAATCTCTGGAGTCTCAGATTCACCTGTTCAGTTGAATCATTCCTCAAAACTCATTTAATGTATATGACATCTTAAATTAGCTGAATCACAAATCACAGAAAAAAAGTTTTGTGAGAGACATTTCAATATGCTTAGGTCTAAATGATTATTTGACTTTGCATCAGTAATCAGGCATTTGTATTCCTACAGAGCCACCTAATCAATTCTTAATACAATTTTGTCAAAGAAAAAGAAGAAATGAAAACAGACAATTAGTTTTTTTAAAAAGTTACATTAGAAGAGCATTAAGGTTGTGCTTAACAGTATGATTCTGGAAATATTAGCTAAAAAAAAAGGGCCAATGTTTCTAATGCAACATCTTTCTCTACAGTCATACTAGAATACTGAAACACCACTGTGAGGACAGCAAAATTGGAGCTATACAGACAAGTCTAATCTATTACATACAGATTTAAGCCTACTAAGTCAGTAGAATTGCAGAATGCACGATTCTAACTGAATAAAACAAGTGAAAATTTGTTAGCACCGAAACCAAGCCATTCTTTTGTCCATTGTTTCATTTAACTATGCGCATACTTCTCTATGCAATGCTTGATAAAAACTATTTTTAGATTGTAAGCAAAAGATCCCTGATAGTATTTGGATCACAGACAAAATACTACTTTCATATTATCAGTACCTCTGAAAGATTTCAAGTTTTATTTAAACCATTTACTATTTCGAGTTTGCATGTATAAAAAGTTTTTCCCCTCTGGTGCCTTGTACTTGATATCTGCTTTTATAGTCAAATTAACCCACTGCAGTTAATATCTAACTGAAAGACTACTGCAATTAAATTAATAGCAAATATAGCAACAGGAGCAAATAAAACTGAAAAATTTGCTGTCTGAGCGACTTAAAAATTGCTGCAGTATGAAAGCTATGCATATGCTCATGGTTGTGGGTGAGAATAAGAGATGACATCTGAAAAGTTTCCTTCTTCCTTATTTCCAATGACCAGCTATATCTGACGTACTACAAACTATAAAAGCCAAAAGTGGGAAAAGCTTAACTAATCTTGGAGGAGAGCTTGGGCACCTTTACCAAGGTGAAGAACTTGAACCAGTCATTCTCCCCTCCATGTAACAGAAAGGTCACGCAGCAGCACTTCGTCCTCATGCAAAGCAGTTGCTTATGTTCTCACATCACCACAATAAAAAGCTGCCGACTCCTGATTTCCCACTTTTAATATTGGTACCTTTGCATCTTTCAACATTTCGCTTGACCTCTCAGTTCTTATAGTTTGTAACATATCTAAGGGTGGCTGTGTGGAACTAACATTTGTACAGCTCTTTGGAAAAGTAAATCACTGGAGAACTGTTAAGTACTAGTAAGACAAGCGCTGTCTGACCTCTTCTGGCTATCATGAAGTTCAGTTGCTGCAGGTAAAATTCTCCTTTTAATGCAGGTAGATCATCAAGCGTGATTTTCATACATAACAGTACGAACTGTGCATCTATAAATATATTAATATATCCAGCACTGTGCCCTTCAGAAGGAATGAATAAAACCTGCATAAATTATTCAAAATTACTTAGATAAAAAGGTGACTGTATTGCAGAAGGTAAGGTTTTAAACTGTCTGGGGCAAAACAAATGATGTCATAAATTACAGAGCCATCACCTCTTTAAAATGCTATCTCAATTATGGAATTATTTCACATTGTGTTAAATGGCACATTTCTCTTAATAAACTGCCAGTCTCTGTTCATGTTGATCTTTTCCTTTGCATATCAATATTTTTGTTCAGACTTTTGATTTTTTTCTTCTTTAATCTACACCATTCTCCAGTTATCCTTTAATTTCCACAGAGCTGATTATTTCCTGTGTAAAATAAATCTACATAACTATTAACACACTAATGAAACTGAAATTATTAAAAAATTTGTCATAATTTTGTCACTATGTAATATGGTATGTTCTCTAAATAAGGAAACATTAAACAAAACCATTATCAGAACAAAAAAAAATCAAAGATGGAGAGTTCTGTAGGATCAACTAGGACGGTTATATTCAGAAACTTATCCATCATCCCAGTCAGTGTTTTTCCCTGTAACTGCCACATCAGAAAAAAGCAAAGAACCTTCAGAACAATAAAGTTTTAAAGAAAGTTCAATATTTTAAATACAGGGGCTTGTAGTCACAGTAGTCAAAAGGCTTAAGGCTATAAAAGCAGCAAGATGTGTAGGAAAAGAAAATGTTCTCATATCAAACTGATAGAAGAACATGGTTACATGATTGAATAAGGATTGGTTTTGTCTGGTTTCTTTCCAACTAAAAAATACCTTTGTCATTACTGCACAGATTTGAAATACGTTTACAGATTCATTTGGACGGAGGGATCCCTCTTGTACAGACAATAGATCACAGTTCTCCATGGGTTTTGTGCAACTATCACAAATAGCCTGGCTGACTCTTAGGTGGAGAGTACAAGACAACAAAAATCAGGATTGTGGTAATAATCCAAGGCCACAGGCAGCACTAAGTTAGCTGCAGTACAGAGGACGTGTAAATGCCATGTTGTTCTTGAGCATAAAATGCTGACACAGATTTTTTCAACACGGTTATTTTAATAGTGTCATAAACAACTTTCTTTATTGCCCTTAATGGATAAATAAAATGCTTTCTTTTTATTTAAAAGTTCAATATCACTCTAACTCGTAACAATGGGAAACTGGATTGAACCCTAAGTATATCTGAGATGTGTTTAACAGGGGACCCATCTAGTGAGGCACACCAACCTCCAGCTCCTTAATGGTTTCAAAAAATATTTTTAAAAAATTTGCTTATCAGCCAATAATCCTACATGGTGCTTCTCAGTGGGAAGGGCTTAAGTTATAGCATCTACTTTAGCAATAGCTGAAAAGCGCTGGTGTATTTAAAGAATTTTAATTCCAACTGTTCAAAAGCAATCTGTGAAGACTGACATGGCCAAAAATTCAGTGTGTGGCTGTCCTAGTTTCAGCTGGGATAGAGCGAATTTTTCTTCTTAGTAGCTAGAATCATGCTGTGTTTTGGATTCAGTATGGGAACTAGTATGAGAAGAATGTTGCTAATATACTGATGTTTTCAGTTGTTGCTAAGAAATCAATGACTTTTCAACTTCCCATGTCTCACCAGTATGTAGCATCGCAAGAAGCGGGGAGGGAGCACAGCCAGAGCAACAGACCAAAACTGGTCAATGGAATATTCCATATCATAAAACATCATGCTCAATATACGGATGAGAGTGGGCTGGGAAGCTGGGGCTCTTCTGGGATTGCAGTTTCAGAATTTTTCCTCCTTCAGGCTTGCTAGGGAGGAACAGGCTGGGCACTGGTCAGTAGATGGTGAGCAATTGCATCGTGTATCATACATTTGTATATTCTATTATTACTGTTATTATTATTGTTATTTTAATTTCATTTCAATTCTTAAATAATTTTTATCTCAACATACAAGGATCTTGTCTTTACCTCCCCAATTCTCTCCCCCATCCCCCAGGGCAGGAGAGGGTGAGCAAGTGGCTGCATGGTGTTTGGGTGCTGGCTGGGTTCAAACCACGAGAGTGACTCTGCTTTGTATTGACAGTTAGTAGAGAGAAGTTAAAGTCTTAGCTGAACAAACCTGAACCTCAGAGTTTTTGCAAAGTGCTGTCACCAGATAGTAAACTGTGTCATATCTATGCTATCCTCATTGGCTATCAAACCCAAATTCTATCCATAAGGTATTTTTCTTGCATCAACTCTCATGATAGCAATTTTTTATTTAGATTTACTTTATACCTCAATAAAACCATCAGATCTGTGAAGCAAATTAGATTGAGGCCCACAATGGGAACAACAAACCAAATAGATATGAGAGGCAAGAAACATCTGCAACAGCACGAGACCACACAGTCTCCTGTATCTTCACCTCTAAACCAATGCACAGAGGAATTCTTCAGCCCAAAAGACAGAAGTCAAATCACACAGAATCACAGAACATTAGGGGCTGGAAGGGACCTCAAAAGATCATCTAGTCCAGTACTGCTGTCATGTGAGATTTCCTGCCACCTGCACATCTCGTCTACCTCTCCACCACGGATGTCTTCTGGGCAAGACGAGAGAAGGTCACAAGCACTGCACATGAAGGCCTCGCTCCTGGGAGGGGAGGAGGCAGTTTTGGCTACGCCCTGACAGCACTCAGTATTACTGCTAGAAACTGAGAAGCAGCATCTGGGCGTGAAGGGAAAGCATGTCATCCCAGGAAAGCAACTAACTAACACAGGTTAATTAGTTAGCCTGCCACAGGTCTCTAGGTCCACAGTACCCACAGCATTCACAGCCTACAACTTTAACCCACCCTCCAAGAGAAAAGATCTGAAAGTCCCCTAGCTACCCATCAGCTGCACTACTGAGCTTTGGCCTCCCTTTTCCTGGATCTAGAAAGCAACAGGGGCTGACAAGGGCTTTTTTCACTGACTCGTTCATGTGCGTTCGAGGTTATGCCAGGACAAAGTCACACGGTCTGCTCTGCTGCTTCAGACCTCCAGCCCAGCTGCCACCGTGAACAGCATTATCAGCTTCTGCTCCAGCGGAAAACACCATCTTTGCAGCTAATTACAGAAATAACTGTCTTTTATAAAGACCTGCAAGCTAACTCAAGTTTGAGCAATTCAGGTTTCACTTTCCCAGTTCCAATTTCTTTTTTTTTCAATTTACTCACAACATTGCCAGTGAAGTCAGCTTCATTTCTCGATATTTATACAAACAGAGCTCTCAAAGAAAGCTATTACTGACCTTCCTGGGGGGTACAAGAACAAATTCTTTAGATTTCAAAGCCTGTTACCAGAGGGGAACATGCTACATGTGAGGTAACAGCAGAGCCTTCCACAGGAATATGGAAAGAAATGCCTTTTTCCTTCTCTGTACAATGCAGGCCAGGTGTTAGAGAGGTCTGTAGACCCACATTTCGTGTAAGCTGGTTCCCTTTATCAGCAGCAGTCTCTGATATAAAAATACAGACAGTCTCTACTATTTCTACAGCCCTGAGGATGCCTGCTGTTGGGACAGCAGGAGCCTGCCATGGGTCTGGCTGCCTCAGAATAGAAGCAACCCAGGCCATTCCGGCAGCTCATCCCAGATGGCTGCAGTGGTTGCAGCGCCTCAGCTCACTGTTCCTCAAGCTTGCCTGAAGCCAAGCAGAACAGAATGAGCCAGCCTACATAACTAGAGATGCTCTCAGAGGGGTTTTGCAAGCAATTTCATCAAGCGTCACCAACAATATAAAATACCAGCTCTTCAGGCACCGTGACAACTCCTTATATCAGCATCTTCAAGAACTGATACTCTGTGGAGCATTTACACAAAAAAACACAGCAGTTATCCATGCAAGCAATCTTTTATGCTATCCAACCTTTCATATGAATCTTATATGGTACATAATAAAGAAATTCCTTGAGGGATTCTTACTGTGAAAAAGAAGTGATTTTTTTTCAAGTTGTCAACATAGCTTTAATCATTTTAACAGTAAACTATACAGGAATAGCCTTGTCCCTTGTGACATATCCCCAACATGCTCCCTACAGAAAAATCTATATGGAAATTCATGGAAACATCTTTTTTAATACTCAGCCGCAGTTTTAAACTGCAACTCCATCGAGTAAAATTCTCTTTATTACAAACCTCAAGCCTCTTTGCTCCTGCTATCTATTATTAATCATCTTATGTATCTAGAAGAATGCATGGTTCAAACATACTTACTTGATTCTTTCTTTTATTACATCACAGGGCTTTATATTAACAAAACTCTGAAAGCTTAAGGCAGGACTTCCACCACAACGCAGAGCTCCTGCAGCTCCTGACTCATCCAAGGAGATCCCCGAACACAACAAAAAAGCTGTCAGGAAAAGCTTCAGGGTCAATGTTACTTGAGGGAGTAAAGCAAACAATCTTCTTTCCATGAAGATTCTCGTGATGTTTTTCTCTCCAAAGCCCACGCCCACAGATGAGAAAGAGCAATTCTGAGCGCAGGAACAAGTACTAAAGCATTAAAGCACTCTGTTCCAGACACTCTTCCTCACTCACTTTATACCACTAGAATTTTTTGTAGTACCAGAGTTTGAAGATTTTTTTAAAAGACAAAAACTAACAAAAATTGGGATAGGAAACAGGGAGAAGCAGAAATCTCTATTCAAGTCTTTTAAAAAAAAAAATCTATCAATCAGCAAGTTTTCCTATCCTTGCAAATTACAGTCAATCTAACAATACTTTCTGGTCCTGCTGTTTCATACTTTAAAATCATATTTTGCATGTCTACCTCTCAGGTGCCTGTATAGTCGTATACTGTGTCTTGGAGCCATGACATAGAGAAAAAGACAGTGTACACACTGAAAATAATGGCATCCCAATTAAAAGATGTGACTACACAAAAGGTCCTTGCACTTACAATAACTGCACAAGCCAAAAAAGAGACTAAACCCATCTTCAAACTTCTCGTCCACCCACTTTATGCACTTCACTTCTATTGCATGGTGAGCAGAAAAGACAAAATGGGAAAGGCGGCTGCAGAAAAGTTTCACAAACAAGCAGTACCCTGAAACACAATTCCCAGCAGCAGGTTGATCAGCTCACAGATGAAGCTGGAAAAAGGCCCTACTACTAATGTGGCCAATTTCTCTCAGTCTCAAAAGTGCTACCACTGCCTCACATGCCAATCCACTTCAACTGTTTTGATCTCTACACGAGCCCTAAGGATTTTCTCAGTGCACCATACAAGGATGTCAAAGTACCTACTCCTAAGAGCTGTGCAAATGTTTTATCAAAAAATTTATAATAAAAAGTATAACTATGTTTTTTTTTCAACCCAGAAAGCACACAATTGTTCTATATAAAGTACATGTACAAGTAACCTTACTATGATCAGATTAAAGGTCCACATTGTCCCTGGAATAGTCAGAATATTAGGGGTTGGTGGATGTTTTGGGACAGAGAATAAGAAACAAGGCACAAAGAGAGTAAATCCTTCCTAGGAAGTTCCACACAGCAGGTGGGACCCACCTCCTAGCCAATTGTTATCAGCTATTTAGGGACTCTGTGTTGGAGTTTATTAAGTATGATAATTGGGATGCAAACATAACTGATTAGTCAATCTTGATTTATAACAGCATATACAACAGCTAAATGCCAATACTCAATCACTAAAGAACAAAACAAAACAAAACAACCCATGGTATATACTGAGTCGCAGAACCACACAGGAAGAATTCTCCCATTTTCCCACTGTGCATCTCAGTAAAAGCACCTTCCTGCTATGCGCCACCATCCTTTTGGTAACCCCCTCTTAGGTACTGGGAGATGGCAGAGCGAGTCATTTCTTTGCAGAAGGCAATCCCATGGATCAAACAAGATTTACCTTGATTAAAACTTGCAAACACGTTCTTCACATGTAAAAAATTTACTTTCAAGCAAACTCATTCCATCTGTTTTTCAGGAACAGTGGCTCACTGGCTTGCCATTCCTTCTTGCTCTTCTTGAAAATGGGTACGACATTAACCTTTCTCGTCCCACAATCTAGACAGTCTTTCAAAGATGATAGAGAGCAGTCTGACAATGACATCATTCAGCTTTCCCAGGATGCCTTCTGCTTGAACCCATGAACTTGCATGGGTCAAGATCTCTTAGAAGGCCCCGGACTCAGTCCTCTTCCACCCATCCTTTTCCTCTGAAAACAAAACTCTATGAGTTCTTATTCACGAAGACCAAGATAAAGAAGTAATGGAGCACCTCCGCCACAGCAGAGTCTGCTATAACTAACTCACCTGTCCCACTTAGCGCTGGACCTACACTTTCCACAACGACTTACTGCTTTTCTCCCTCTTTGTCTCTTTGACATCTTGTTGATGTCAACCTCCTCCTTCACCTGAACACATTTTCCTCCCAGACACCTTAATCTCCTAACAGAGATTCTGTTGCTACCACCAACATCTCAGATCCTTCTGCCTGTGGCCACTCAGAAGCACCGTCATGTAGAGTCAAAAATAATATGCCTAGCAGAGCTTGTCTGTTCCTCTGGTGTTTTCACCTATATTTGCTCCTATAGTCCTTGGTACGTATTTCTTAAGGTTCAAAGTGATATTTTGAACACAAGGGATCACCGAAATGACATACGGCACTGGTTATAATAAGAATGGTTATAATAAGAATAATCACAGAATCACAGAATGTTAGGGATTGGAAGGGACCTCGAAAGATCATCAAGTCCAATCCCCCTGCCAGAGCAGGAACGCCTAGATAATGCTACATAGGAACGTGTCCAGGCAGGTCTGGTTATAAGAATAAAACCCACATATTTGCTTAGCTAACTATTTTGCTTTGGTTACTGATCAGCTGATCACAACTAACTCTTCAAAAATATATTCCTAGTGTTTGATTTTTCTATTCATGCTCCTATCCACCGCCATACAGCCATTTGACACTGTTTACAGACAAGACAAAAGCATTTATTTTAGAAATATACCTTGCTTTTAAAACTGCTCCGTGACTTCTCTAAACAAAGGCTCAAATATTTTCTTTTTTAAAAACCATTACACACCTAAAGGCCAAATAAATTTATCCATATACAGTGCAGAGAAAAGTTAGGATGAAGAAACTACTAACTGAAGGATAAGGAAGAGCTATGCAGCCCAGTCTGTGTGGTAACTAGGATCAAGCACAAGGCTCTTTTCATTTAAGTTTGTATTTGCTTATGGTGTTACTCACCAAAGGTTTATAATACTTTATTTCTATTCAAGACAGACATATATGCAGGGGAAAATAAACAAACCTGTAGACAGTTAGCCAGATTCACACCACAGGATCAGAAATAATTCTTGTACTTCATCTCATAAGGAGAACTCCTAATATACTTTAATTTCCTCTGGAATTTTAATTAGATTCAAAAAAGAATGTGGGGAGGGAGTTCAAGGACTATTTTTCACAGCAACAATTATTCAAGATGTATTCTCCCCTATTATATCTTCTCAAGAAAGCCATTTTTTATAGCTCATCCATTTTTAATTTGATAAGACCTCTATGTTCTGTTCTCCCTTTTCATTTGACTGCTGAGTCTTCTCATAAATGTTCATTTCTGAGCAGCTATAGCACAATGAACAAAAAGCAAATCACCGTTCATCTGAACAAAGACACTCCCACACAATGGACTATCTATGCCTGGGAGCCCCGCTGTAGAAAAACACATGCCCACAGTTATTCAAAGATTCCACTCCGGCTGCAGCGCAATGCACTGGCAGGCATGAATAGCCTTTCTTTTACCTTGTTTATTCAAGAACTATGATCCACTACAGCCTGCTTTTAGGTATTTGATATCCTACACTGAGGAGATTAAACAGGCCTGATGCCAAATGAAAAACTTCAGCCATGCTGTTGATTTTTTGTAAACTTAGGAAACCATAATCTGAAGGTCTTGTCCTTAGAGACTAAAAGGCCTTTGCTCTAGGATTTTATATTTATTGTGCTAGCAAAGTCAATCCTACTTCTGACAGAAAGTGATTTCTTGATAGGTTTTCTCCTGCCTTGAGTGCATTTCAAAGCAAAATACCCATCTCTCTCATTTCCATACTGCTCCTCATGTAATTAATCAAATATACAATCTAAACTGACTTCCTTTCCAAGCGCATTATTGCAAATGAGTCATTCATGGGAGAAAAACATAAAGAGAAACAGGACGGTATTTTACATCTTGTTTAAGAAGAGTCTTTTGTACTGGGAAGGTGGAAGATGGGCTACAATAATACAGTGTTTAAATAAGTAAATATGCACTAAATATGCAAAGGGGTGCATACACAGAACACACAAGTGTGCTTTCATTTCTCATGCCTCCAGTGAAGGAGGTCATGACACTTCAGACTTTAACCTCATCGCTTCTGATTTTTCATCTTTGTTCTCAGAAGAGAAATTTAACCCATCTGGTTTCAATTTTACGAGGTCATGAGCCATGAAAGAAAATCTAGTTTTAAAAAAAAAGTGGAGATATATAATCTTCTCTCAATGTATAAGAGAAGATTACGCAGATGTTTCTGTTAGGTCAGGACAAACTTACAAGAGAGAAAAAAAAAACAACGCTCTCTGCAATATGACACATTCATATGTCTATTACTGAGTATTTCTTTTTGGTTGCATTTATATGTCTCTAGCCTCTCTCTCAAAATAATACACGATGGTCAGTTTTAAATTCCCACCAACACAAAGCAGGGAAAATCCTGCCTTTCATGTCATTGCTGGGATACTTTGCCTAGTGCTGCAATGAGGCAATAATTCAATCAGAAGTGATAGTTACATTTCCTACTGCAGCAAGGCAAAACCAAACGTCCCAACCTACATCTGAGCAGGACTCACTGACTGGTTCAGACCTCCAGCAAGGCATTTAACAGTGCCAATGAAAGGTGGGTTTGGGTTTTTTTTGGTTTTCTTAAAAACACAGCCTCCCTCTCCCCAGCCACAGCACTGCCCACAAAACATTTTATACAAAAAAGAATTTGTAAGATCATCTACAGAGTTTTCAGTATTCACCAAAACTAGAGCACCATCATCACAATCTCTTACTTGTGGGAATACTTGGATGTCAGAGAAGTTCATGAAGCTTTATACATATAAATGATACAACAAAACTAGCAATTTCCAATAGCAAAGCATCTTTGATAGAGGACTAACTCATATTTCACTAAAAATACTTAATGATTCACTTCTTTCATGTACTAAAGAGTAAAATGCAACATGCAAGAATGCCTTTTTTAAGCATATCTTTAAAACACTTTGGCATCTTTCAAGTTTTGAAAAACAGCAACAGAAAATGGTATGTAAAACCAGATAATAGTTGTTTCTAATACTATTTCTCTAATTGCCCTACAATCCAAAGGCCCATCAAGTTCTTATGGACTCTGTCCACCTGAAGTCCTGTTCCCTTCTCCAACATAGCAAATACACACTGAGCTGTTAATTGAAGTAATGCTAATTAAAAGACAAAAAACCATGACTACATTAACAGTGAAATTGCCAATTAGCACATAAGGCTCCCTCATTACTGCTGCTGCATGAAATGTGAAGCCTGATGTGGATAGCAGTCATAAAAATAAAAGGACTTTTTAAAAAAGCCGATAGGTCACATGCTCAGCTTACTAAAGTTCTGCTGGAATCAGTAGCTGACAAATTGACCTAGAGGAAAAAAAATAAATTCCTACACATTTTGTAAAAAACCAGCAAAGAACAATATTGCCATTTTCCACATCACCATTCACAATGGTTTTCAGAGGTGTTTCCACCAGAAAGTGTGGTAAAAAAAAATAAAATTAAAAACAGACAAAAAGGCTAACATTTCAGCGGACAGTTTCCTCTGACTTTATACTCCAGATAAGGGCTCCCCATAAGGGACTAATGGATACTGAAATCTGTCCAGGTGATTCTAGTGTCTTTTATTCTTTAGAAAGAATATTTATTCTTGTGTCCTTCAATCTTTTTCATGACTATTTAATAAAAGTTAATCCAGATCTCCACAACCCTAGAGCTGCTTCCATAAAGTCATTGTGCTCTTCATATAATCTGTACTTCCTCACGTCTCTCCCTATTTATTTGGTTTTTAATTTTCTTCTTAAAGGTTTTGAATACTAATTCAGAGGCCTAATGGTAAATTAAATTGAAATACTTTCAGCATTATCTTCCTTGTGAGAACTGGAGTATATATTTGTTTTTCACTTGCTCCCTTTTAATCAAGCATTTTGTTGACCATAATCAATTTCTTCGCTCAGGAGAAAAATGTGCAATTATCTACAATGAAGAAGGTGTGTCTAAGGAATGGGGGGGGGGGGGGAAGAGAAATCAATGGAACCATCTGTCTGACATTCCTACAACATTATAAGAGACTTGTAATTAACTGCTTGCCTACCAAAGTCTGCCAGCTTTAACTCCCCCGTGTCACTGATCAGAAGATTCTGTGGTTTCAGGTCCCTGTGCAAAATGTAACGCTGGTGGATGTAAGACAGTCCTCGCAGCAACTGAAATAAAAATAACTGAAAAAGAGGGGGACAAAAAATGACCTCTGTTAATATTTTGCATATAACCACAGGTGATTTCTTCACAATATGCAGGGTGCTTGCATATTGTGGTAACATTGTGTTAGAATTCCTCCCAAACTGGTGTAATTCCCACCCAAATTTAACATACCAAAATTTCCATCTAAAAAAATACGTACTTTGCAAGGACTAACCCCAGCCTCCAAGCCCTACTATATCATAAATTCAATTTGTCTGCTTTATAAAGAACAAGAGCAATACAACCATGTGCAGACGGCTCAATTTCTACCGAATTATAATTACATCCCATTTACCCATATGGCCTTAGAGATTAGGTGGTAGCCCGAACACAGATGTGTATCTTCACTAATTATAGGAAATAACAGTACAGGGTGGATAGGGATGGGGAGATAAGGCTGGGGGATGGCACACTGGAGCTAAAACAAAGAAGAAATTAATAGTATAACAATAATGCCTGTGCACCCAAGGAAATCTGCAAGTATGATAGGTTTTCTCCTTCAAAGTTACTGTTATTTTTCTTTAATGGAAGCTGCTTATGTATTTTTCATTAGGAGATAATAATCCTCACTGAACCTAAAGACGACTTCTGAAACTTACTTATAATGGTGTTTAAGGTGAGTTTAGCTAGGAACCTGACTCATCCCCCATGTTTCTCTTAATCCTTCACTGGACTCTACAAATGCCTTCCCTAGAGCTAAGTACTGTTTACTTTTTGTTTACTTTTGCAATTTACAATTACGAACAAAAAGCTGGGTGACGGGGATCTTTTGTCCTCCCCTTTTCATGCCCTCTCCCATCATTCACCTGCTGTGAAAGGCTGTAAGTGTTACCCTCAGGGATTTTGGCAGTACAAAGGGTGAGCAATCATCTCCCAGGAGTTTTCTTTGCAGTTTTGAAAAAACCTCTCCTAACATATAGATCCTTCCTATCGCCTGAAATATTTCAGTTTCCAAACAGGAACACAACAAGCCTTTGAAAACCCAAACACAGAGGATTCAAGAGCGGGTCTGGACCTCATGCCCACCAGTGAGCGGCCGGTGAAACGCGCTCTCTGGAAGATGTGGAAACCACACCGAAGACTTGGGAAAAGTCAACCTTGGCACATGGGAATTCCTAATTAACTTGAAACACAAGCACCCTATTTAATGACTGCTGAAGTGAGGAGACATTATAAAAACGGTTACAAAATCTGATTATAGAAGAGAATAACAGCTGACATGAAAGAAACAGAAATGTCATGTTACTGAAGTTGAAATGAATTTAATTGCATTTCATTTTTTTCCCTGAGTGCAGACACAATACACTGCATGTTTAGCTGTTTAGCCAGGGCACAAAGAGCCATATCAATCACCTTCTT
This sequence comes from Trogon surrucura, assembly GCA_020746105.1. Lineage (NCBI taxonomy): Eukaryota > Metazoa > Chordata > Aves > Trogoniformes > Trogonidae > Trogon > Trogon surrucura. Next base: position 35,876,316 of record CM036622.1, read on the forward strand.
GCCAGTGTTGGGTCTAACAATGTGCTGAGGAAACCTAAGAGCAAAATAGAGAAACAAAAGAAAGAATAGCAGGAAAGTCACAAGTAATATGCACATTCCTGGTTGAATTGTGGTTAAAATGGAACTCATGGTACACAAAAACTACTTTAATAAGGGCAGGAAGCAGAAATGGCTTTCATTACAGCCTTAAATTAAATTCTATTAGATGACTTAAAAAAATTATTTTTTAAAATAAAAAGGTAGGGAAAATATCCAGTTTGCTTGGCTAAATCCATGGTATTTAACCTCAAACATTATTTATTATTTTTAAATATGCAAAGAAATTTCAAATATCATGTTAATTTACAGCACTTTAGTCTTTATAACTCAAAATATATTTATTAATGTGGGGTTTCATTTGGCTTTAATGCAGAGAGTCAAATAATTTGATACGATGTGCTAAGAAAAAAAACAATAATTTCACAGTTAAACACCATAAACGTCTCCTCTCCAGGAGGACAGCTTTGTTACATAGTTTTATTCCAAGCTTGCAGACATGCTGTACTAATCAAGTATTTCTAAAAAAGTAAATTAATTCACTCACATATATGTATCAATTGTTTCCTCTTTCGAATAAGATCACGAAAAAAAGGGGGGAAAAAAGTCTCCCTGAATTCATTACAGGATAAACATGAGCCTAACTCCCAGCAGTGGAGCATTCTGCAAACCACAGGCCCTTTCGGAATACTTGGGAAGAGAGAACAGTGAAAGCGGTTCTCCATTCTCAGTGGTTCCCCACTCCTCAAAAAGAAAAGATGAATTGGGAAGAACCATTTCTGATGCCTCAGGAAACACTTCTGCCTTCTCACAGTCAAGTCCTCTCCCCTGTCTCTGAGGAAAGCCTTCTCCAACAAACCAGTTCCCTTTCAAGAATACCTACATCACCTTCACAAGGACAGAAATGAATGCTAGATGAAGTACCATCACCTCTTAACTCATATACTTGATCTGAAATCAACACACCACCTATCATGGTCACACTCTGATTCACTTGCTCCTTCCTCCACTTTTTTCAATTCTGATGACTAGGAAACCTCAGCCTGGGACTTTTGAGGGGGTTTTGAACAGGCAACTGAAATGACCTGAAATGACCTCAAGGCCACGGGATGGCAGCCCTGGAAACCAGAGGACAACTCTAAAAGGAGTCAATGGCAAATTCCATGCACATTTCAACAGGTTGCTTGTGAGGGTAGAAACGGCACAGATTCATGGTTCTTGAGCTTTAATGTTAGCAATTTTAATATTTGCATGGTCACACATAAGTGTCAAATAGCCTATAATAAACAAACTAGGACATCACTTATGTACAGTTTGCAGCTTGTTAGTAAGAAGAGAGGTTTTGGCAATAAAGACTCACAAAATGACAAAGGTCACTGTGATTGATGTGAGAAAAGACAGAAAACAGGAACGGGATTCGCCTTTAGAAGTCAGGTTTTCAGCTAGGCTTAATATTAGGAGGCTTAACACTTTAAATTCAGACAAAAAAAAAACCCCAATAAATTAACTCCTGTGCTTCAGGACTTACTTACTTATTATAGACATGAAAAAATACGTCCCCCCCCTCCTTAACAGTTATGCAGTTCTCCCTTCTTTATGCTTCTTTAACGAGAAGCGTATTTTAATGATGACTCTTCATTGTCAATGAGAAAAATGCATACAAGCCAAAGTTATTTTGAGGTTTATGGATTTCATGATAATTAAAAGAATATTAGCAGTTCTTAAAAAGCCCTCAAACTCCACAGACAGGTGAGTACTTATAAAGTCTTTCAAGTACAAGGCCTATATAGCCACTTGAGCTACACGCAACATTTGACGAAATGTCTGTTTAAACCAATTATTTTTTCTGAGAGACTTGCCAGCTGCCTGGATGAACAGCCCTACTTTCTTGGTGTTTTTCATGAGCCTGAGTTTTCCATACAACCTGGACCTTTAAATGCACACGTGGAACAGCTGCAAGACAGCTGATGTGCAGCAGCATGTTTCACTATCGTTGTGGCCTCTGAACGTCATATAAGATCTTGAGCTCTTCTCATCCAAATGAGCTGTAAGCTAAACATTGACCCAAGCTATACAAAACACATCTAACAGGTGGGACTGACAGGAGTTAACACTTTGTGATATAAGTTCAGAAAGCTCTGCCAAGTCAAATGATAATAGGGGATGCTCCTGCACAGGTTATCTGTGTAGAAGCACTCAGATGACTCCACAGAGTTGCTCTCCATTCCCAGAGGTGGTAGAGTTTCTGGCAAAGGATACTAGGGTAAGTGAAAAGCAGAAAGACATTCAGAACATGGCCAGAGAGATTCCCCAGAAAACACACCATTACAACAGTGTCTACTGAGGCATCAAGGACCGCAATGATAAGGATGCAGCCCGAGAAAACAGACAATGAGGCCCATCAAGGGCTTTTTTAAGTCACAAACGATCTCTCTCCAATGGCAGAGAGGGATTTACCAATGACTTCCTGCATTTGAGCTCCCTTAACACGTATTGTATGGTGGGACAAAAGGACCTGTTCCTAGATACAGAAGTAGAAAGCTATATGGGACTTTTAATCTATAGAAGATGCATAAAACTCTGGGATCTGCTCACTCAGCAGCAAGAGACAGAAAATGGAGCAGAGCTAACCTGGACCCAGAGTTCACATCAGTTCAAAAGAAAGCTAAAAGCAATACCGGATTAATGTGCTGGTCCTTTAGCATGCTCATATTGCTATTTTAACATATTTACTTTCAAAAAGTAATACGCAATACTGCACAAGCTTTATTATCACTCATCACTGACAATACAAATGCTCCTGCTTGCTGTTACGTATCACAGCACACCAGATGGGTATCACGTAATCATCTGAATTTCCTTGTGTGTATTCAGCATCCATCAATAGCATATTTGGTCTTAATCAGCCATCAAATCTAAAAATACCAGTAAAAGAAACCCAACCCAGGACATTTCACCTTATACTTGCAACCAGTGTACTTCTCCCTGTCATCCAGAGGATATTACAGTCTTCTGTGATAATAAATCCACACAATACTGCCTCACAGCTTCGGAAATAAATACAGGCGAACACAACGCTCAGTTACATTTACATTGACTAGAATGTTTGGGAGGTTTAGACCTACTTCTTTTAAACCATTAACATAAGAAAAAAGCTACATGGTTGTATCACAGAAGCAATGACAAATGTCTCTGTGTGACTTCTGCTAGTACGTCAAAAGCTCATCAAGCATGATCATTTTGTCACTGTTGGTTTGCTATTCTTTTCCCTCTTCCCAACTAGGAAAATACCCACGAGAGAAAATCCAACTTTCCACTTCTAACAATGTCCTGGGGAAATACCAAACTTATTAGGTCAGAGATTTGTAGGCTCTCTTTGCTTAAGTTGTCAGAAGAAGAATTTCCAGGAACAAAGTGTTGACTTCAGATGAATTTGCATCCCTAGGAATAAAGGAACTTATCTGAATAAAAAAATCGTTAGCCATTTGCATCAGCGTGCTTTTCATGATCATAACAAGCTTTATCTCAATACAAGTTCTCCTGTCTGACCTCCCTGGAACCAACTGAGTTCTCTCAAAAAGAATTTTAAAATAATTCACTTCGAGATGCATTTATGAAGGCTTCCAACCTACTCCTGCATTCCTCCCATGAGAGTGTTACCAACGACAATGTCACACACAACTGTACACAGGACAGCCACTGGGAATGCACATCATATCATTACTTTAAGAAAATATACAGATTTTTCTGCTTATTTGCAGCAGAACTGCAAAGGAAAGAGATTGGAAAGTGTTAATTTGCTAACTTCTATTCTCTTTGATGTTCTTTTAATCATTTTTGTCCCCTCTGGGTACTACTACAGTCATTTCCAATAAGGAAGGTGTGCTTAATTAACTGAGTATAAAGACACTCCCTTATGATCAGTTATAGTCATCTGCTAACGTTCAGTAAGGGGAAGACTCTTCCAGATTTTTTCTCCTGAATGGCAAAAGTAAAAATAAATTCGATTCAACTAAATCTCCTTTTCTGCCTTTCGCCAATTCACTTCCATGCTGAACTAGGTCAGGTGGCAATTGGTGCCTGGATTGGCACTGGAAAAAGTGTTTTCTTCATCCCTACAATATTTCCACACTTTTTGTCGCATGTGAGCCACGTGCATCATACAGATAATAAATTACATATGCACACCCTAAATACAGAAGTGACATTCTACCATGAATTTTAACACACTGATAAAGATTCTGCATTTACTGTTCACAGTTGTGCATATTATCAAATCATTACTTTAAGTGACAAGAGTGACATAAAGTAGAGTAAAATGCTGGTGCCATATTTAATGTCTGGTAACTAAAAAGTCTAATTTAAATAATCAATTCTCAATGCCACGTGTAAAAGACGACCTTAATTTGGCATAACATTATTCTGTGTGCTGTACACCTGCTTGTTCGCTGAATGAGGAATGAAAAATAGCAGCTTCTCAACTTAGCATATCTGTTGAAATGTATTTTTAATTCAGCTCTATATCAGCAGCATCGCTCATTTCAGTGAGTAGGAAAGAGATTTCAAAAGCATGACATTAGTTAGATTTGCTTCCATTAATGAATGATAAAATTAAAAGGACCACCATAGTATTCACCCTGGAGTTAAAGAGTTGAAGTCTTGAAGGCTCTTGGAAGAAGACTGAATATTTCTGTTCCCTGCACACAAAGTTCAACAAGAGGGTCTGCCTACTTCCTCTTATCACTTTTTGGCCCTGGGAAGAGAAAAGGTGCCCAGGGAGGAGAACAAATCAGAGTAGCAATATTAGATGGAATAAGAACAAACTGCAAGTTCCTTCTCCCTCTGGTCATAGAAGACAATAGAAACCTTCCAAGTTGCCTGAAGTCAAAGACTTCAAGAGTGATTAAGAGACAGAGACAGTTTTTGTCTGGTTGAGAACCCTGTTTTCATTCAGGCTGGTGTTGCATGGATTGAGGAACAGTGGGTCAAACGCAGGCACCTTATTTTGTCAAAGATGAGGGTTTTTTAAAATCAAATGCTCACACAAATCAGTATGACCTCTAACACTGCAAGCAGAGGAATAAAGGCAGAGAGAAAAAAAAAAGAGGATACTTTTTCCAAAAGACTACAGCTATTTTAATGCAGCATCACTAATTAAAGAGCAAATCAGCTTTCATTAATAGATTTATTTTTAAGGCAGGAATGCAAACAAGCAATGAGGGCATGACAGATGCAAGCCTGTGCTCCGCTTGTTCTACCAGTAATAGGAGTTACAGAAAATGGACTCGACTACAAAATAAATGTATCAAAACATAAAGATGAATTTACTAGCATTACTGGAAATGCAGTAATACGGAGTAAAAGATGCAGTTAAAATAACGATGTATTTCCAAGCTTAAAACAAATTAAGAACAGCTATATTTTCACAGGACAAGCTGAAATGCACACACACAAAAAGGACACTTAAAAAATAAATCATGAATTTATAAAACAAGAACCATTTATAGACAGCTGCAAACAAAGGCTCAGGAGAACCAAGAAGATAGGTCAAAAAGCTGGTAGAGATGGCCCTGTACCAGACAGAAAGGAACACAAATCAGAAGGAAGATCATTAAAAAAAAAAATCATTGGCATTTATCTGTTGTGACTCACTGAAGTTCCTGTTGCAGGAAGCAACCTAGATGTTTTAACTGAGAGACCAAGAAGTACGAACTATCTCTCAAGGCACCAACAGCTGTAGGAAAGAAAGCCAGGAGTACAGATTTCAGTAGACTGAGCCAGGAGGAACATCACAGGGAGAGTCAGGAGCAAGTCTTGCACCTCAGTTTGACACAGCACGTTTTGCAGCTTGGCAAAGTACCACGCAGCACACAGCTGTAAACCAACTCTTATCTCCAACCATGTCCCAGGCTGCAGCACTAGCTTCCAACAGAAACATAATTATGTGTGTTTCCATACACAATTATAATACAGGGGCCATCTATGTAAGACTTATTGCTTGTCTTCAGTTTTGGAAAACTGAGAAAGGTGTCTTCAAAACCAGAAAAGAGACGATCAGGCTGTGCCTACTAAACAGGGAATTACTAACAGGTTACATTTTTTCTCCTCATCTTTAACAATAATACCATACGCAGCATATTAATATATAGCTATTAAACAAATGGTAGATATGCAGGTTTGTTAGTTACTGAAGATGTATACAACTGTGTATTTGGAGTAAAAAAGTAGGCAGATATTATGTATTGAAGAAACTGCTTTCTGCCAATTTCCCTTCTAGCTGATACAGGTACCTAACCACATCTATGTAACCAGGATACCTGGTTTAACATTCTCAGGGACAAATATTCTAAAAACAACATCTCAGCCTCACACACAAATTCTTTGAAAGGTTTATAACCTGATGTTATTCATATGACTTGCTCCTCCATACATGAATTACAACATTATGAAATCATCACGTGTGGATACTTACACACCGCTAAAAATGCTAAACTTTATATTTTAGGAAGCAGTATTTTTTGTTTGCTTAAACATACTGTGCCAAAACTCCTACAACTGTCAATTGAGACATTCTTATTTACAATTTCACATATTTACCATATTCTGCTAACTTGTTATTTAAAATATTTAAGTGACAACAAATAGTCTACTTGAAACCCCAAAGAAAGGCAGTATCAAACACAGTACCCAAGGGTGCAGCAATATGTGTGTCCATCAAAGTAATTTGGATTTTATACTATTTACAATTCTCATCTAAAAGTAAGCCTAAGGGAACAAGCATTGTCTTCAGCTTGTAAATATGGGGTAAATTCAGAAATATAATTAGGCTGAAGATGTGCTATAGAAACCAAAACATAAGTAAATAATGGCTTTGCTTCTGCATTCCTAAAAAGTACTGTTTTACAAGAAGCACTTATAATATTCCTTGGGAAAAAAAAAAGACATGTGACTATGTGGGTTTGTATTTATAATAACTGGCAACAAGCCAGAAAGTAATATCCATCAGCAGGCAATACTTTCCTGAAGAACAAAATTAAAAGGCAGGGGGCCTTTTGTCATACTGGGAGAGCATCAATGGCTTAATCCCCCAGGTTAGCCCCAGAGAGCTGAGACTAATTTATTGCTACTGGAATAGAATCGCTCAACTGGATGTTTTTTAAAATGGATTTAGGGATCACATAACCAGTGACTCTGAACAAACACTGTCTACAAGTCTGACTAAAAGTGAAATTCCTGAAGGACCTCTAGCAACAAGGGGGCTGGCAGGGAAAAAAGGCTAATTAACATGGCTCAGCTCAGCTCCCAAAAATCAGCTCTACCTCCAGATAGACAACTCTGTCCAGAAGCTAAAACCAAAATAGGTGGCAAGTCGCAGAACCACAATTACATAAGTCAACAAAGCAAGTACAGCACAACAAAGCATTAAGATATTATGTAGTAATCATCTTCTCTGTAAGAAGAAAAGAAGGCAAGGTTTTAGTTTTGCATGCTGGTGAAGGTCTGGGAGTTGTTAGCATACATGACTGGGTTCCCATCTCTGCAGGTTCTGTCCTCCCAGCTGAAGAAATATCTCTGTTGGACTAAGCAGGTATTTTTTCAAAGCCAGTCTTAGCTTGTCTTCAACCACAGAGAGCCATATGTAAAAGTATCCATGCAGGGAAAAGAAATATAAAACCTGTGTTTGAACAAGCACAGTCAGCACATAAAAATCTGCTTAGGAAACTGAGCACTGAAGAAAGCTCAAAAATTTTAGTGGTTGAAAAGCAGGTACCCCCTCACTCTTCAGCCGTTTCAAAGTGCCACACTCACAGAGGGGACACTGAGAAGAGACCCAGGGGCTTTCCCTGTCCTGGCTAGCAAGACATCTGGGCAACTGTTGCACGATGCAAGAATGCTGTCTTGCAGCACACATACCATGTATTTTCAGAAATATTTTTATTTTTTTAGTTTAGCCAAATATTTGCAGTAAGGAATATTTTTCCCCTTTTTTTTAGATGGTAGTATTCTCATCTAACTTCACCTGTTGTTGATGCCACTTTTCAGGAAAAAGAACACAGTGAAAGAACAATTTACAGCAAATTAAACAATCTACATTCTAAAACTAGTTGATGTACAACAATGATCAGCTGTCGAAAAATAAAATAGTAAACCAATTCTTTCCTCTTTTTAAAATATTTTCTCTTCTTAAATCAAACAGGCCTTCTGAGTTTTCCAGGAACGAGATTTTTTTTTATATGAACTTCTCAATTTCAAGAAACTAAATACTGGATTAAAGCACTCAGTATGACAAGTGAAGATTTAAACACTTTCAAAGTAAAGCAACAATGGGACCAATGTCAAAGTACAAGACAAGTGTAACAAATATCGTCTCGATTATCTATACACACACGACACATTCTGCATGTCTGATTGGCCTCCATTTGATGCTAAAATCATTTGGCTGACTTCCCAGAAAGTAACTGGATCAAGTCTCTACCAATCTATCTCTCCAGTAAATCCTGCTAATAAACTCCCTCCTTCTTACGTGATGATTCTCAGAACCTACCTTAGAAGGAAAGACTTTTTAAAAAGTGAGATCAGCTATGAAAATGCTTCATCACAATAAGTGAGCTAAAAGATTAGGGAAAATTTATATGCTCATGCAAAAAGCAGCATATTCAGCGAAAACAATTCATTACAGTTCCCTCAAACTCAGTGAACTTACAATGACTTACCTCATTGAAGATCTAGCACTGACAGCCTAAAGCAAGTTTACTCAGGGGTTTTAGGGCAGTACTGTCTTGTCTTAAGAGCAAATTTTTGAATGGACGGGACAGGTAACCAGCACCATAACTCACATATTCTGGGTCTGAATCAATTTTACAGACCTTGCAAGTTCTTTTTGTGGGAATGTTCAAATACCTGCATTTTTAATTATTTTTTAAGAAAAATATATTTTGAAATATAGTCCACATACCAATCATTTCCCCTTTAGCTAATAAATAGTCTCTATGAAACAACTGACATGACATTTTACACAAAGTTACTATTACTGCATTTGTCTTGAATATGTGCTCTACTTTACTCTTACCTTCACATTTTCTGGATGAAGCCCTCCAGGGTGTTTGTCCATGTACTGACATAAATCAGTGTGCTAAAAGAAAGTCAGATGGAAAAAAAAGTGTATTAATATCTGTATGACTACAGTAGTAAATATCCTTCTACTTAGGAGTGGACAGAACAAATGGAAAAGAAGAGTATTTTTCAGCCACACGTGCACAAACACACTTGTACATTCACACTCCATTTTATTTAACAATCTTGGTAACTTGACCAAGATGAATATTCACCATGTAAATTATTTTTTTCCTAACATCCTACATACAGTAAACTAATTACATGATTCTTAGTATCATTTTATATCTCGTAAAAACCATATCAGCATTGACACCATAAAGGTAATATCTGGAGGGAAGAGGAAGAACCTAAAGGGAGACCCTCAAATGCTATTCTCATTATTCACACTAAAACATTGCCTCTTAAACATAATTTTATGGTGATTCTAGATTAAGATTGCTTAATGGTTTAGAAAATAAATCTGAAATACATTATTTATCAGAGTACTAAATTATACTTTTCAGCTCAAGAAGTATGTATTATGCACATGTACAGCTATTAATTACAGCTACTTCAGAAAACAGCTTCACTCAAGACTCAAAACTTTAAGTTTTCACTTCATAGCTGGCTATATTCCCTTCAAATATATCATAACATCTCTTCAGAAAATAAGCAGGCTTGCAATGTGCAGATTAATGTTATTTTAAATTACTAAGCGTTTATTGCTTTTACTATGGAAACATGATTTTCTCTGATTTTTTTCTCTTGCATTTCTTCACTTTCCTACCAGTCAGCAACACTCTTCCAGTGAAGCAGCACATTGCTTCTCTGATTTGCTTCCACACTCAGCTTCTGGAATTACGTTCAGAATAAACAAAGCAAAAATATGCCCTAGATTAACCACCAAAAACTCGGAGACTGACTCTGCCCTCCACATCTGGTTTCTGAGCACGTCTGGTAAAAATCATCCAGCATTCCTTGAAAAGCTACTTGGCAATACCTGCCTCACATACAGCCCAACTAAATAAAGGCAGTTTTCAAGGTGAGAGTTTTGGACAAAAGCTGCTTTCGACAGAGCAGAATGGTTTCTCTGGGTAGCAGAGTTCAGGAACCATTTTCTTGTCTGCTTTTGCAGAGCTATATGGATACACAGGAAAGTCCACATCTTCCAAGACACAAAATTCATGCTAGCCACAATTGTTCTGTACAATCTTCTCTTCTGAAGCCATAAACTAGGGAAACATATTAGGCATGTAGAATTAACATTGTAATGACATAACATGTACTGGTTGTGCACTGGCACACTCTTTTTTTTTCAGGAGTTCTTACTTCGCTCCAGGAAAGCAAGTGCCCTGACTGCAGAAAATCGCTCGAGTCCCAAAATAAGCAGTGCGAGTATCACAAGGGCAGAGGGCAAGTTCTAACAGGCAAACCACACTAAACACAACACAGCAGAGCTTCTTCCAAAAGAGAAGCTACGGCAAGCAATATTTCAATTTATAGTTAACACATTAGCGAATGCATTTACAAAGAAAGTGAAAAAATGCACCTCTACCAATGAATAGTTATCGTTAGTGAAGCGCATTTTGCATAAAGTCTATGTTTAGCTTAAAGACTTATTCCTAGTTTCCATAAAATATTTAGCCACTTCAAGTATGTATTCCTCTTCTACCCTCCCAGTTAGTTTTCTCGGACTGTATCAATAAACCATGCCAAAAATGGACCAGTCATTCTTCAGTATGCATTGCTGCATTACTCAGATTTCTCCTGTTTTGTTGCATCAACATCAAGGAAAAATACCTGAACAAAGTCATCTGCTAACCTTGCCATGTGTTTGAAAAAACTAACAGGTTTTGAGTACTAAGTCCAGCATAAGAGTCTGCCTCTGGCAAACCATCAGCTGAAATATCATTACTACAGGTGATAGCTAGTGTCAAATAAGAAGTTTGGGGGATTCTCCCCATTTTAATAGGCTCTCTGCTATTGAAGAGAAGTGCTAGCATGGTGAAATAACATGTTTTCTTCCTTAACTTAAATGCAAATCTTTGAATAGTGGTAGCACCTGCAGTGCTTGAGAGACCTTTAAAGAAAAGCCTGACATTTTGCTCTAGAAAGCGCAGCAGGACGAACAGGGCAGTGCTGTCCCATCCTCACATGTGCCGGTCACAGCCCTGGGCACAGCACGCTCCCTCGTGTGGCCTGGGTGAAGAAGGAGAATTATCATCTATCTCCCTGCAGTTCAGTCTTCCAGTCTTTGTGGGTGCCAGGCAGTCTGGTAGGTAGGAAACTTGTGCCTCCTTCATCTTCTATCGATTTGCAGACAGTCTGCAGACAGAAACAGACCAAAAAAGACAAGCCCTATGCTACTTCAAAACATCCCATCCCTGGAGCCCCAATACCCAGCTGCCCACTAGCTGCACTCTTCTATTCACCAAAAGCTCTCTGAGAACATCCTCTTCAGCATCACATCACTAGGAACAGCAATAAGTCATCCTTTTATTTCCAATGTACTTGTAATGAACTGTGAGAATAACCCCATTTTCTTCTACTTCCAACTTCCAATTAGCACTGACCCCTGAGGGACCCCACTAGACACAGGCCTCCAACTAGACTCTGCCCCATTGACCACAACTCTCTGGCTTCTTCCCTTCAACCAGTTCTCGACCCACCTCCCTACTTGGTCATCCAGACCACACTTCCTCAGTTTACCTATGAGGATGCTGTGGGAGACGGTGTCAAATAGGACAACTGGTATCCTGGTAAAACTTTCTGCATCAGTAGTTCTCTCCTTCAGAAACCAATTGCTCGCATCTACCTAAAATCCAATATAAGCAGCAACTTCTACAGAATTGTGGAAACCTTACAGACTCAATTGTGCAGCAGTCTTTTGGCATCTATTTTTTTCACCACACACATGCTACAGACACAGCGAAACCTCTACCAAATCTTCATTCAGACAGTAAACAGAAATGGAAGGTCTTCTCTGTTCAAGTCTTTCAAGAAATTTGTCTTCATAAACCAAAGTTAGAGTCCTTCTCATAAGAGCAACTAAACACTATGGTACCAACTGGTAAAGCAACTTAGAAAGCTATAGTACCTTGTTCCTCACTGGTAGAAAAAAATAATAAATATAGCACTAAAGCAAAGGCAGCATTAGCTGCTCTTCTGTTCCCAAGGTAGAGACTCAATGCACATTGAATTAAATATTAGTATAGCTGGGAAAGCTGACAGTGCTGCAGAGACAGCTATTTCTAAACCTGTTTTCCCTTTTGGCAGGCAAGTGTCTACTCCAGAGCTTGTGCGCTCAGCTGACATTGAAGAAGACAATATCAATGCAAGTTTCAGGAAAGCACTGAAAAAGGAAACAGAGAGTGAACTGGATGAAAGCACTTTTCTAACAGTATTCCATAAATCTGGTACCATGCAGATGAATGGAGTCTTTTTTTCACACTATATGAAGAAGGCAGAAGGCAACATGCTCTCCCAAGTGGAACAGTGGATGCAGATACAGCACACCATACTCTGACACTGGGGTCTTTGCTGTGGTTACCACCTTGATCTAATAAAATATATACCGTAAAGGAAAATTCAAGATAAAATTACATATTGGCAACAACATAAAACTATGCTGAAACATAGAAACAGACAAGAAACAAACCAAGCAACACACTTTTACAATCCTTTCTCCACTGTCTCAACAGGGTGAGGACACCTCACAGGGAAGCAGGATACATTGGGAACACAGTACAGAGACTTGCAGATAATTACAAGTATTTGTCACACACATCCCGATTCCAGGTGGACCTGGCTAGACCAATTCTGCTTCGAGCTAGCTTTTAACAACTCTATCAGTCATACTGTTAATCCCCAACACACATAAATCACCACAAGTAAACCCATGCCAACAGAACATTTAATATTTTAGTTTAAGTTCAAAATCTCACTAATTCCTGCTCCACCAGTTCACCCACATTTATATGTACAAATAATCTAGTAGCACTCATCCATTCATAACAGACAAAACCAAAAACCAGATATAATTCAAGTTTCCATAGTGAAGTCTGGAATGAATGGGGTTTATCCAAGCTTTTATTTGTTTGCTCAGTAAATGTTCATTATGATAACTTTTTTAATGTGCAAAGTGATCATATACTTTTTTCCTCACACAGGATTAGAGAGACTCACTGAACAGAACAGGAGGTACCTGATTACAGAACAGCTGTGCTGTTTTTTATGGGTTGTTGGGTTGGGTTTTCTTCTCGCACAGCTTGCAGGCTCTGGCATATTTACTATTTTGAAGGCAAAAATATTAATCTCACAGGCTTTCCTGTCCTGCTTATTGCTACACTATTCACACACTTCACAAACATAAAATAATTTTATAGCAATCCAGGGGATATGTGGCATTATTCCCTTTTATCAGGTATGGAATTGAAGAAAAGAGGAAAAAAGTCTTTAGTATCACTCATTTGGGCAACTGCATTTAAAGCACTTTGGTTTCGACTTTTCAGAGTATTTGGCACTATTTTGCCTTCTGTGTTTTGACCGACTTCAGTTATAGCTGTGAGCATATAATGGTTTTGCAGCCGAGACTGAGAATCTCCTGCTGAATAGCAGAAGTCAGTCATATGTGAATTGCAATGACAGCAAGTGGTGATGATGATAATTCCCAATATAGCAGGGATTGAACCCAGTTCTCTACAGCAGTACTACCTGCCTTATTTTGAAATGATACTTTGAATGAGACAGGAATCCCAGAAGACACCCTAATTTCAACATCCACCAAAAAATGAGAAAAGTTCAACAAACACCACATGCCTTCACCCCACAGCTGCACAATAGGTTCTTCCACAAGGATGGCAAAAGGAGATCGCACAGGCCATCTTTATCTTGGCATCTCCCAATTCTAAGACTTTGCCTCAAGATATCTTGGCCATTTTGGCTGAAATAAAAAATAAATATAGGCAATCTGAGACAGATTTTGGTATCTTATTTCTTCAAATAACTGTATTTTACTAAACCGTGCCAGAAGATCACTGCTCCAGGGCTGTGATTTGACTTCAGAGTTCTGGTGGCACGCACAGCTACATATCCTTGAGAAGGCTTTCTCAAGCCTTTGTGTTACCTTCTCTCAGCAAATTAAAACACAAACGCTTTCCTTGGTACACATCTCAAGTAACTAGACCTCCACAAGGAAACCCCTGACCCTTCCTAGGGTTGATGGCACAAGTTCTGGTTAGACCAGAGACCGCACAATGCCTCCTGGGACACAGAATAGAAAACTCACGTTCAGCTATGCTAGTTCAATCATTCTTCTGTTTCCAAAGTGTATGTAGAAGCACATCAGCCAATGCCCATTTTTGACCCAAACTTCAATGAATTTCAAATATTTCAAATATTTTCCTCCCAACAACAGACAAAAGTATCATAACACCAACAGGTACATGAAAATGTGGGAGAGATTAAGTTACTTACCCAACATAACATCATAGTGTAAATAAAAATCAGTGAAGTTTTACAAGAATTAAGCCTGGGTCAAGGAACAAAAAAACGCCCGCAATAGAACAACTGTACAAAATAATTAAAAAAAAAAAAAAACAGGAAAAAAAAGAGTAAAGTGCTTGCTGAGACTCTCTCTGTAATGTTCTTCACTCATGTCTCCCCTACACCATCAACTACCATGAAAAGACCATAAAAAGTTTCATTTACCTTATGAAATATTGTCTTCAGGCTCACATGAAGAAATGAATTGTGTTTGTGCTTTAAGCTGTGGCAGTGCATAAGTGTATGAAGGTCATTTCTATTCATCAAAACTCTGGTTTATGTTAGCAGACACATGCGTGTTTATGAGCATACTGTGTACGAGCATCTGCTGAAGGGAATAGAAACCAGGCTGATATTTATACAGCTGAATCAATATTTATATACATTGCATCCTACTTCTGCAAAAGGGAAAGTATGCAAACAGGCAAAAAGATGAGACAAATGTTGATGGTGCAGACTCCTCCCTTCTCCACTTGAAGAAGGAATTCTAACTATGAATACATGAGTAAACCACAAGCTACGAATATCCTCATACATGCTCAGTGCTGTACTTTAACACCAGCTATTTTGCCCAACTATCTAGCTCAGAAGTCAGAAACTCTGCTACCAAACACAAACGTGTTCAAAGGGCAGGACGTCTCCTTTCAGAGGCACTGCCAGCGACATGAAATGAGTTCTACTTCACAAGGCCTTTCCATAATAATAACGTGACTGTCATTCTCTTCTAATTAAATTAGTCACTTCTACTTCCCATGCAATACATTCTCTTTCCCTCCTCTTCCTCAGTCATGATGAATCTCCATGTGACTTAGCTGTCCCATAATTCTGCCTAATTGGTTTCAGCTGTCATTTTTGAAGCTGAAATGCACGGAGAGCCTGGGGCTTGTGAATGGAACAGGAAGCATTTCCAACCGCATTCCCATCATGTAAAACCAGCAATGTGAAAGAACCCTTCCATTAAAACAAAAACGGGAGTATTTGGCTGCCGGCAATGCCATCATGCAGCAGACAGATTGTGCTGCTCCACTGAGGCAGCGAGGCTGTTGTGAGCCATTCTTCTTTTTTCAAAGGAGAGCACACATTATTTATGCCCTAGCAGTTTTACTGACTAAAATACTTTCCCTTTTGTCACCAACAAATTCTTAAACAGATAATATAATTTACCAATAAAAGCACAGGCAGTAGGAATATTTGAAGTGACAGGAGAACAAAGGAAAGTTAATTCTATTTAAATGGCATGTATCCTCCAAACTAAGCACACTGCAGATTACTGTACTATGGTTTAAACTAATTTTGTGTTGCTGGTATTTTCAGAAGTGTCATAGACTCTCATTTTCTAGTACCTCTACGGCTTTCTATAATTCAATCTTTTACCCCTATGAGACGACACAGTGTTAGCCATGCTAACAAAAAATACCCTACAAGTTACCTCTGGGTGATACGTAAGCAACATCCAGAAAAACAGCAGAAGGCAACAGCACCAGCTGGGCTGAGCAGCAGGGGAAATACATATATTAGGGATTCAAGAAAGAAAAAAACACCCCACAAGACAATTTTGAAAACAATTTTGCTAACAGATGTTTCTAGTGCCTTGGATTTCTCTCACACTGTCAACAAAGACAAATATACTTCAAAACATATGAACAATACTACACAGAAAAGAAGGTCGGGCAGTGGGTGAAGAACATAGAAGGAGGATGGGCATTGGAGGAAGCACATAATACATATTAAAAAAGTACCCAAAAAATCACAGAGAGAAAAGGGAATGCACAGTTGTCTGATTTTTGGCTCCTGTTAGGAAAACACGTATTTATCTATTTATTGATTCAAAGTTCCTGTTCTTTGCACAGATAACAATCTGGGCTGTGACTGAGAAGTGAGCCCTACAAAGCTCCAGAAAGAACCGCTGAATGAATTAAGAGATCTTCAACAAAATCCAGTTTTCTAAAGATGCCAGTTTGTCCTCTTCCTGATTGTCCACCCACCCTAATAATTGCATCAGCCTTGTTGTCTTAGTAAATCAGGTTAGCGACAGTAAAAACTTAATTTAGTATGATTATTTTAACAAAAGAATGACATCTCAAAAATCAGTAGGAACTCCTGTTTAGTATGAGCAAAAGCTAGCAGCAGATCATGAGCTTGTGTGAACTGTGACAGAATTAGTCCCCAAAGCCAACAGGGTTGAGACAATTTTTACAAGCTGAGCAACATGTAATACATGTGTCCACACAGATGTGTGTGAGCACTGTTTCTTTAATATGCAAAGCCATTAGGTTTCCACAGCCCTGACCATTATATCCACTATATTCGCATAGACCAAGAACTCAGTAATTTGAAGATACAAAAAGTTCCTCATTGGAGCATGGCAGATATCCCTAAGCTCATGGCACTAAGTACTTACTGAGTACTCACTCCAGGACCATGTAAGCTGAACACATAGGTGTCAGGGGGGCTGACAATCCAACTACAGTCATGCTACATCGAGTATCCACACTAACACTGGCACAGCACTTGCCGTGGATGGTACAGACAGATCTACAGAAGCTGAGCTGGCACAAGGGCCTTTGCTGTGGCAGTGTGCTGGGCTACAGAAAGCATCATCTTCAGGACAGGAAAAAAGCAGCAAAAACACTTTCTCTAAAAGCTTCGGCATCCTATGGTAGACCTCCCTTCACACTGGCTGAGTGACTGTTTCCTGCCATGCTTCCTAATCCTAACTGTCCATGCATGATCGTAAGATTAATAAAAATTTTATAGGGAAAATTGCAGTTCAGACTGCAAGGTACATAAAAGAAAAATGATGTTTTCATGGATTATATCCTCTTTACTCCAAGTAGTAAAACAGCAAAAAATGAGTAGGTTTTTTTAACTGTCAAGTGTTGGTGCTGTTTATTACTCAAGCTTGATTCCTCTTATTCACCATTCCTTCCTTATTTATCAAAAAGCTCTAAACATATTATAAAGATATCTGCAATTACTGAACTCTTAATTCTGACTCCAAAATTTTTACTATTATCGTTATTTTGCCAGAATTGCTCACTCCAAGTTTGTTTTTAAAAATTTCATAGATTTATTTTTATCAGTAAGTTTAAATTAGTACAAAGCTGCATGCTGCCAGTTCGAGAAGGAAAAAGTCTATTTTTAGGATTTAGAATTAATGCAATCACCACTCTCCAAACAGCCAGGTTTTGGGCTGGTGTTTTGCTTGTTTATTTGGTTTTTTCTATCTGACTGCTCATTTTAAGAGGAATTAAACAGCAGTTACAACCCACATTATTAAAGAGCCTAAGAAAAAATTTTGATTAGACTGAACAGTCTCTAATGCAAGTTGAAATATTGTGAGGTTTCACCTCAGAGGCACTTGGACAATCCCAGTTTATTACCAAAACCTATGCCACCAGAATATTACTGATGGTTGAGCTGTCCAGAAATCTATAACATAGAAATAATCAATTACTAAAAAACAAAACAAAACAAAACCCACCTAAAACTGGAAGGGTTTTTTTTTACTTTTTTTTTCTTTCAAGTAGTAAAATAAACTAATTTTTTTTTTTCTTCAGTCCCTGATATAGGAAAGCAACAATGTAGTAACTACTGAAAGACTACACGTATTCGTATTTAACTGATAAAAACTAAGACACAGGAACATACACATAGAAAGGTTCTCAAATGAAAAAAATAGTCAGCTTACTTGTGTCTACTATCAATGACATGTCATTCTGCTGATGACTTGTCTAAATTGTTCTTAAAGACTGTCACTAGAGAAACCATAACCCCATAGTAGCTTTTTCAGAAGCTTTACTATCATTACCCTTAAAGAGGCTTTCCTATAGTTTAATCTTTCTCTTCTTTAATGCAATTTCAGATTTTTTTTTATCCTCTTTACCACTGACATGGAAAAAAGGTCACTGATATAAAAGCTCTTATATACTTAAAGGTTTGTAAGCATCTCTTTTTTTCTTCCCCCCCCTCAAGTTTAAACAGTCCTACTTACTTTAGTTATTTCTCAGAAGCCTTTACTCTAGATGTTTGCTCATTCTTGTTTTTTCCCCACCAGGTCTTCAGCTGATTCATGTTTCCCTTGTGCGTACAAATTTACCATTGCAGGTGGTGGCCTTTCCTGTATTGAGCAGATGTTACAACTGGCACGTGCATCTTCCTGCATGCATGTGTTTTTGATGGACTACACTAACATTTGAAATTTTTATCTATCATTCAGGAAATAACTAATTGAGATCTGTCAGTAGATAGAATATCTGATGTGATTTTCAGGATTCCAACTGTCAGGTGAACTCTGCATGTTGTATATGCTTTGATTTTGTTGTGGTTTTTTTTTTTAATGCTTACACGGAATACACCTTTAATACTTACTAAAAAGGATGAATAAACAGTAGATGCTAATTATTAAATGGTGCAAAGCACATTGCAAAATCTAAGCAGTACCTGCGGAGGTTATAAAACACGTTAGTAATCACACAAAGAACAGACATTCACACAGTTTCCCAATCTACTGGATTGTGAATCCTGATTAATCTTATTAACACATCTATTCATCAGTATGCACCCTCAGTATGAAGTTTACACAACCTTTCTGAGATCCTGCAAAATCAGGATGATGAGGCAAACTAAGGAACACCATTCCTCCTCCTAGACCTGTGTATACTTCTTAGCCTAGCAGGAATATTTCTATTTAAATTTAAATATAAATTTTCATTCCTCCTTCCCTCCTGGTTCTCATGTCTGGCACAGTCTTTAGCTCTCAGCTAAAGCACTGACCAATTTCCTTCTGAAATCCCTTCTGAATTCCTGTCTCCTCAAGCTCATTTTGCATTTTCAACCTATACCTGGACATTAGCAGCTCTGGTCTCTGACCTGCTCACTAAAACTTGAAAAACAAGGTTTTCTCAAGAGCAGTATTCCCTTACTGCCTCTTCTCCATAGTAGGTAACTTCTTTTCTCTCTGCTTCCTCGTAGCCTTGTTCTGTTGTCTTTTTGACTGCAGTATAAGTAGCACAACTTCCGCCAAGCCTGGGGCACAAGGCAGGGGTTAAACCAACAGAGGAATAGCTCCTTCTCTGGGCAAGGCAAATTGAAACTACTAAATTCAACCGCTCCTATGCTGGGAGCCCTAAACAGCTCTACTCCTTCCCCAGGGTGGACAAAGTGTGTTCACAGCAAGTAGGGGTGGCAGCCAAGAGGGTGCCAGAAGGCATCTGGCTTGTTGCAGAGCTTCACTAGCTCTTGGTCCCCGTTTACCGTGGCTGGACAAGCACCTTGACCTTAAATGGGAAGAAAATTGCCCATCGTTTCACTCTCACATCAAAATAAGTTTCACTCTCAATCAAGGATTAGAAGATCCCTCCTTCCTTCTTGTGCCCAGTTTCTCTAATTTCCTCTACATATTAAGCACTGCTGAACGATCCTAGTGATCAGAGCTCAAAAGCAGCTATGGGACTCTCCTGATTTTCCCTGCTCTCATCCACTAAAATAATGCGGCTTTTTTGGTTTGTCTTCACAAATGAGTAATGCCACCGTGACTTTAGTTTCAACATATGTTCCCTAATAAAATAACCCACAAAAACAGTAATAGTGCTGGATCTAAATTATCAAAAGTTATAAGAAATTAAAAATTTTCAATGCAAAATTTGTTTCTACTTTTAGGTAACAAGTGTTGTTGATTTGCTTGCATAATACTTTTCTAAGATGTCCCACAACTAACTCAAAATCTCAGGTTTTGAAACTTCAGGTATGTAACTCTTAATTCCAATAAACAGTATATATTTCAATTTCCAATCAGTATTAAAATTAGAAACTCTCACCTATTTGTTTTACAGAAAATTGGAGGAAAATGTAACTAATTATCTTTATTAAGCCAACTCATTGTATAACAACTTATTTTAGCTGCTGTAATGAAGCAATAAGAATTAAACTTTCTTCTCTAATGGAAAGTAATTTCTAAGAAGGAAAAACATACACAAAGATTAAGATAGGCAATGTAATTGAAAATGCTTGGTTTTTAATGACACTATTAGATTAATCTGAAGCTTTTTCACTGTTGAGGCAGAAATAATGTTACTTATTACTTATACTTCCAATTATAATTGTATCTGTTCTTGTTTCAAATCTAGTTTATAAATATTGAAAGTGTAATGTAAAGTACTGCTATCCAAGACCACTTTTAAATGCCAGAAATAGAGCATGTTGCTGGTTCATTTATTGATGATAATAATATGCTTACATAATTATGCATAATGTTAAAGATCTCATTATCATTCTACCAAGCCTGTAGCAACATGTATCAGTTAAGACTGCCTTTCAGCAATTAAGTGTTTCTAAATACAGTCATCTTCCTTTTAAATAAACAAGTGAAGAAAGAAACAGTAGCAGCTAATGATCATTTTAGAATGAACAGATGTGAGCCCATCCTTCAAAGACCTTTCAATATGTCTGAGATCTCACCTGTAAAATTCGTCATTTCCTTGGGCAAAGTTGATTGTATCAGTGACACTGGCTCTACAGCTAGCGAGGTCACATAAACTAACACCCAAACAGCCTGCAGAGGAGGGGAACTAAACTAATGTCAACAGTCGTACTCCTCCATCGAACTGCAAAACTGAACTGACCTTTTTCTTCTGGAAGTCCTTGCAGTCTCAGACACCATATGCAAAATGTGTCAAAATTTCACATTTTTTTTCAGGTTTTGTTTAGCACATCCCTGTTAACTATACAAAAACAATTTTTTTTTACCCTTAATGCAGGGAAGACTATCAGACCGTCAAGTTTTGTGCAAGTGATTCCAAACGACTCATCCTCAAAACTCCTCAGGTAATGAGCAACAGCTCTCAGTCATCCAGTGATAAAATTGAGCTCTCAGCTCCCTTTTTAGTACACTTCAACGACCAAAAATAATCATAGCTGATATAAGAGTTGCCAAAGCTTACAAACTAATTACGCGCTACTAAAAAGGCATTGTATACACTAAACTGCTTTCAATTAAGTCCTTTCTTTCAAAATGGCTAAGCCCCCCTTATCTTCTTCCACAGAAATGTACAGCTTCCCATTCAACACCAAACTGTTTATATGGAGAATGAACTTCTCCTGATCTTCAACCACAGATAGAATTATTAAAGATTGTCTTTTCTTGCTTCTGGGGACCACCAAGGTTAAAGTTGCTTTCATCTGACAGACTTCCATCCAAAAAAAATTCTAATTTGAGGTACCCTGAGAATTTAATCACTGCCATGTTTCTTTCAGAGGCTATTCTGCTTTCAGCTTTTAACTTATTACTGTAATGCATTTTGCAATGAAAGGTACTACATTAAATTTCATTCTACTCTTTCAGGGTCGATGCTGAAACTGAACACCTCTGATAACCTCAGATGTTTCATCAGTATTAATTTCCCAATGGAATCATCACTGACCTAGCGACCCAAAGTTTCCATTTTCTGAGAACTCTTGGATCACTAATTGTTCATCCCTAATTTAATCACAACACCTCACTCAAATGGTTTTTACTATGTTTGAAATGGTCAACAGTGACCAAAAGCAATAGCGTATCAATTCCATGATGTCATTTTATGAAGTCAATCAAATTCAACCCCTCTTATGTTTGTAAGACCTCATTCATTCAAAAATGTATGCCACCATGTAATTTTAATCGCATGAGTATTTCTACTGATTTCATTACAGATCACTCCTATTATTCAGCTAAATCATGTACAGGTACTAAACAAACAAACAAAAAAAGACCAACCACCAAACCAGACATTACAGATAAAGAGCTCAGTAACATCAATTACACAGATAGACTGCACGGTAAACCAGCCAAAATTTGTAGACTTAAATAGGTAGCTATAATTTTTGCCTCCGAACATTCACATTATGGACTGCATGAAAGCTCTTGGACAAAAGGAACAAGAAAGGTCACTGCAATCATGCAGTTAGAATCTATACCATGGACACCTGCAAGAATTCATCTCAGTTTACACAGGCATTCTCAAGCAGTAAACCTTATCAGATAGCGTCAGCTATTTGATCAGCCTGTAATTTTACATTACATAACAATGAAAACAGACTTCCTTTAAACAATTCTGTCACCTCAAGGCACAGGAATAAGTTATAATGTCATTACAGTCCTCAGTCTGGTTGGAGAGAACAAAGCATTCTTCCCCTTCCTCCTGAACACCATCTTGAGAAACTTTGTCCACCAGTCAAAATACTACTTGGAACAGTTGCTAGAAACTGTTACTAAATGAGATCCTCAAACAGTTTCAATAGCAAGCACCATGGGAATAAAAAACGCACAACCACCAGCAGGGTTCATCCCAACAGCCCCCTGTAGAAAAGCAAACAGCTAAGTGAATCCAGAAGAATTAGCCTTGCCACTGCATGAAGCTTACTTAGTCTGCGCCTGTGCTTATCTTGGGTGGTAACATGATATAACACATGGCTGGGAGCCAGAGTCTGTAAAACACTACTACTGGATGTAAAATGCAGAAATTTGACATTAGTATAACAGGCAGGAAATCCATTGTAGGGAGAAATATAGTCTACATATCTCATTTCTCAACCAATTCTGAATAATACAGCTACTGATAAAAGGAACTGCTAAAGTAAGTCTACACTGACCATTACATATAATCAAATATCCAGGCTTCTCCTCTTCTCCTGTGCTAATCCAGTGTATGTCAGGAGCAGAAGAATCACTGATTTTAAGAAAATGAATTAAAATTTTCATTAATGTTCCTATACCTGAGGTTAAAATGTATGTACTGCATGCAAGTGCCCTGCAGGCTCCTGTAGCTGAACACCCACATTATTACACTGCAGCACTTCTACGTAAATAGACAAGGTGAATGGCTTCTCCAGACAAGAAGCTGTGTGCACTATCATGTAAAATTTAAGACATGCTCCCAAGAATCACACAAAACAATTCCATCTGTCTTAAGCAGAGATGTATTAAGAGTAAAACTAGTAATCACTGCACTTCAAAAACACAGTGTCTTATTGACTACCACACAATAACAGACATTATATTGAAAATTTAACCTTCTCTAAAGTCACTCAGTTTTTTTTTACATTAGACATTCTTGGACCCATCTGTGAAAACCGGAAGGTTAACTACGATAGTACATTACAGAATTCCAAAGCTAAATGCTGAAGTAGTTCTACATAAATGCCGTATGTTTGTCTTCGAAAAACTGAAAAGATTAATTAGGAGGCCAAGTCCAAGACTTTGGAAAGTAATACTCTGAACACAATTAGATCATTACACTGTGCATGTGCACTACATAAATTGAAGTTTTAATTAGTAGGTAAAACATTGGTCATGGCAAAAAAGATAATAATCCAAAATTCTAAACTACATGTCCCAGTCTTCTTTTCCATTGAAGTTGCTTATAAAAAGACTCTACGCACAAGCCACTTAACAACAAAAGCCACTTAAACTTGCTACGTGCTTTTGATGAATGAACTACCTCTGTTAAGCATTTCAGTCTTGTTTTTATTCTTATCTACATTATCCTCACCAAATTCAACCACATCAGTAAAAAGTTCTAATAAACAACCTAGGAAGCAGAGTAAGGAACCAGTTTGAGAAGTCATCTGAACCATATAAGGTCCTTCAAGAGCCCTAGTAGCAACTTCTCTGTTTCTGAACCTGGTCTACTCCAGTCTTTCACTTTTAGCCCGCTCCACTACTGCATCATCTCTTACAGCCTCCACTCTCCTGAAGAAAGTAAAGGGTTATTTTAGCGTGATCCACAGATCACCAATGGCAGAAAGAGCTTTGCCGTCAAATTCAATACACTCAGGACCATACCCAGAACATTCGTTAGTTTACTCACCACGTATTCAAACACAAGTGTCAAGGTCTCCTTGGTGTGAATGATGTCATGAAGCAGCACAATGTTAGCGTGTTTCAATCCTTTCAAAAGAGAAGCTGAAAAGCAAAACATATATGTTATCTTAAAAAGGATCCAAATATTTCATACTGATTGCCTCTTTTTTAGTGACTTGGGTGGTTTTTTGTCATCTGAGTTTCATAACCGGACAACCATTAGCTGCACTTTAGCATTTTCTGTGCCCATGAGTTCCACGCATTTGATGTGTTTGAAGATTACATCTTTCCATTCAGTGCTATTTTATCCACCTTTTTGGTCAAATTCAACCTCACTTTGAGGCAAAAAGGAGCTGTGCCTAGAGATGCTTTTTTTACGCTGCCTCTTCGAAGTGTGACAATCACTCACACCTGATCAACCAGACAAGTTCACTTCTGTGAACTTCACTCAAGGATAATTTTTTCTCTCAGAAGTCAAGCATGTCTTTTCAAAACTTCATCTTTCCTATCCAGCACAACAAAGCTGCTTTCTAAATGGAGCACTGCATCTATTCTAAGATAAGTGTTTTAAGCAATAATTCTCCTTTCTCTCAAAGGTAACACAGGTTTGGTAAAACCATTTGTATTAGCTCACGAGAATAAATATGTGGTATTTTTTCACTTCTTTTTTTTATGACACTAGCTTATATTTTCAGGCTACTGACAAATAAAGACTTATCTAGTGAACTTCCAGGTGATGTCCTTCAATAATTTTTTTTTACGACATAATACATATTTAATCTTCATACCATGTTACATATTTAATGTTCCAAAAGTCATGGTATATTTTAGCAATAGATGCTGACAAGTCACGTGTTCTTACCAATGCCATTCTGTCATTGTGCCTTGTCATCCCATGAATACATACGAGTTGGACTATCAGTCACCACAGCAAAGTAAATGGTAGGTAGAAAAACATGCAAATGAGTGGCGTATTTCCATGCAATAACGTGGAACTTTCTCTGCCACCTTCCTTCCCTTGTTGAAGAAAGTAATGAAACACCAAACATGTCCCTCATTCCACTATTGTGGAAAATGAACGTTAGGAAGTTTCCACAGCAACATTACCCCTTGCTGTCCTACTGAAGGTGCCTCATCAGGTTGAGCTAACTACAGGGGTCATCTGGCTTTGAATTAGGGCAAATACATATCATGTCTCAAACTGGTCTTTAAGAGATCAATCTGACAAGCTGATCGCTCTAGGAAGCAGCACAATAGCAATATGCCATCCGGCTGAACCACTGTTCTACAAGCATCCTCAGCAGTGAAACTCCAGAGTTCACACTAGGCAGAAGGTACCAAAGGGGTAAATACCACACAGCAGCTTCAAAATGAGTTTATCACAGGTATCTTGATGACAGGAATCTTTTCTATGCTCTGAACATGTTGCCACTGAGCTGTAAATCACCTATTGCAATCACAATTATTCTTCTTAAATGTTTGATCCATAGATCTCTAGCAACTGTTAACATTCCACAAATCAAGAAGCAGCATTTTTCTCACAAGAAGAGCTGTGCACAATTTACATAAGATCCCTCATCTTAAAATTTTGAGAGTTTCTTAGAGTAAAAGCTCAGAGAGTTTTGAATAAGTTTTTTTTTTAAAAAAAAAAGACAACAATGAAAAATTGCTAGCGAAAAAGGTATGGATACAAACAACGGGTAATCAGAACAAGTGTTCCAAAGGTACCTTATACCAGAAACAAGAACTTTGAACCCAGGATAACCCCAAGAAGAGCTCACCTGCAGTAACTGAGATTTTCACAGAATCACAGAATGTCAGGGGTTGGAAGGGACCTCAAAAGCTCATCTAGTCCAACCCCCCTGCCAGAGGAGGATCATCTACAGTAGGTCACACAGGAACGTGTCCAGGAGGGTTTTGAATGTCTCCAGAGAGGGAGACTCCACAACCTCCCTGGGCAGCCTGTGCCACTGCTCTGTCACCCTCACAGTAAAAAAGTTTTTCCTAATGTTTTTGTGGAACCTCCTATGTTCCAGCTTGCACCCATTGCCCCTTGTCCTGTCACTGGGCATCACTGAAAAGAGCCTGGCTCGGTCCTCCTGACACTCCTCCTTGACATATTTATAAACATTTATGAGGTCACCCCTCAGCCTCCTCTTCTCCAAGCTAAAGAGACCCAGCTCCTTCAGTCTTCCCTCATCAGGGAGATGTTCCACTCCCTTCATCATCTTTGGGGCTCTGTGCTGGACTCTTCAGCAGTTCCCTGTCTCTCCTGAGCTGAGGGGTCCAGAGCTGGACACAATATTCCAGATGTGGCCTCACCAGGGCAGAGTAGAGGGGAAGGAGGACCTCTCTTGACCTACTTGCTACTCCCCTTCTGATACACCCCAGGATGCCATTGGCTTTCTTGGCCACGAGGGCACATTGCTGGCTCATAGTCATCCTGTTGTCCACCAGGATTCCCAGGTCCTTCTCCCCAGAGCTTCAACCCCCAACCTGTACTGAACAACATGGTGTTGATCTTCCCCAGGTGCAGCACTTTACACTTGCCCTCACGAATTTCACTACGTTTCTCCCCACCCAGCTCTGCAGCCTGTCCAGGACACACAGGATGGCAGCAACAGCCTTCTGGTGTGCCAGTCACTCCTCCCAGTTTTGCGTCAATTTTTACCAGCTCTTCCCTCAAACCTTGTCAAATCATCATATCTGCGGAGACTGGGAACATAAAAACTGCCTGCTAGCAGAGCCTGTGTCGAACTCTAATAGTATTTATGACCTCTGTCAGCTTTTGCTGTTAGGATCACCACCTGAGGCCTTTAATTCCTCTAGTTGCCTATGACTCTGTTGCTAAAAATCGGTATATGGGTCATTAAAGCTTAAACAGTACGTTGAAAGCAGCTTACCCCAAGGTCTTTGCAAATACTGTCTTTCCTCTTCAGTCCCCTCCCCCACTCTTATTTATCTTCTCTAATATCCAATTCTCCCCTTTTACAGCCTCAATATTCAATATCTGCCATATATTACAAGAACTACAAATCACCTGCAGGGTGAGATTTCCATCTTCTCCATTGCACCAAGTGAAATACAGTACATAATATAGCACAGAGAGCAAAATCATCTTAATTGCATTAATTTTACACTGCACAAATAAGAAGCAATTCCACTATCAATCTATATTGTGAGAAATCAAGCATAACTAGTGAAAGTAAGAGAATTACCCCGTGTGCTCTTCCATCAGGATTCTTACCAGCAAAATTGCCTCTCTTTGTGAAAACACTGCTTTGTTGCTTTAAAAAAAAAAAAAAAGTCTCAAATAGGAAAGCTCTTTCTTCCTCCACCGACTACTTGAAAACCAAAATGAAATATGAACCGATGGTGCTCAGTGTGTTTTTTTCAGAAACAAACAACCAATACACTTCCTCTTTCAGGCAACTGGATGAACTCCACTAATACAAAGACAAAATCCAGAAATTCACATCCAAGTGAATGAAAAAGAGTCCACGAAATTTATCAGCATCAGCCTGAGACAAGCCTGACTTCACCTTTGAAGCTGCCAATGCAGCTGCTACTGGGGCTCAGCAAGAAGTCAGGTGCTGCTGTGCCTGGTGTTACTTTTAGAACAAAATAATTCTCCATCTCCATCCAGTGATTATCACCCACAGATTTCACATGGAGTTGTTCTTTTTTAAGATAAAAAGACTAAAATACTGTTGAAGAAGCAGTGCAACAACTCATGGAAGTGGAACCAACACACTAGTACTCAGTGTATTCTTAGTATGTATTTTCAAAAACAAAATTATGTAATGCTGCTTCAGAACTGCTGGCACTCTTTTTTTACCCTTGGTATTAAATGTAAGACAAACAGATGGCAGCCCTTTTAATTTATTTCCCCAAAGAGTTTTGAGGAGGCACAGAAGCAAATACTGCTAAAACGCTTTTTTGTAACACCTTGGACAGAATATTATATGGGTTTGAACGGGCAGATTTTTGTTCTGTCACCTGTGTCTGCACACTCTCTTACAGCAAAATCTAGCAGCAAAAAACAGGGCAGAGGAAACAGTTACATACTTCAATAATTAATGACTTCCAAGATGATAATTTCTGTGACTTTTACATAAGTTCATGGCCTGAGCCACTAAAAGTACCAACACTCAGCACTTCTCCATCAAGGGCTAATAACCATATTTGCATACCTAAAGGAAACACATTGTATCTGCTTGAATAACCATCACAGACTTCTCCTCCAACAAGGAGATGCTCTCATCTATTATGAGCTCCTGGCAAGCTGCCTTACTGCTTGTGTTGGTCAAAGAGCTTTTAGCTGTTCCCAGATGAGTCAAGATCTAAAGTATGCTCACTCCATGAGCAAACCAAGCCAAATGGACGTAAGCCAACTCTTACCCAAAACCTGAGTAGCATCTGTAAATCAGTGCTTTGCTCCCTGCAGGGTTTACAGCATCAGCTCAAGCCTGACACTCCATTAACAGAGCCTTGTGACTTTCAGATCAGCCATGACTTACCTCAGGAAGATTTGGAGTGTTTTGAAAAAGACTATTCCAGCATGGCCATAAAGTAACATTTCACAGCTGTATGTCAAAATCAATAGAAGTAACTATTACTGCTGACTCCCAGGCCGCATGCAGGAAGAACTTTTTACTAGCAGCACTAGCAAAGAGTGTACTTTCAGACATGGCAAGAGCATTAAGCTTGAACATTAATTATGGTGTCCAGATCACCCTACCACCATTAACTCAGTCTTCCAATTCCTGACTATCATCTTGTTCTTGCTTTGTGAAGTATCACAAATTTCCACTGTGACCCTAGGCAGAAGAATCACCCGTGATTTCCAAATCGTCTGATATTTCAGTAACCTGGAAGCTCTTCTCAGCAGTAGCAGAAGAACTCAACCTCATACTGGTCATAATGTACAACTGCTGCTGATTCTCTCTCAAGTTTCCTACTATACATAAAGGCTGTGATATTACTGTCATTTTTCTAAGAAGTATAGCTACGAAAATGCCTGTTTTGCTTAGTATGTAGTAGTTGAGGTGTCCTCTGGGGCCACCGTGCACCACTACTCAACATTTCCCACGCTGCTACTCACATGCAGTGTTCATCCTTTCTCACTGTCACTCTAGGAGTCCATTTCTCATTGGGGGAGCTTTACGCTTGAAGACAGCACATCATGGCACTTTGCACCTATCTAGTGTTGTTAATGCAACTGTGCATCTTTGCTGCCCTGTTTCATTTCTGAGACACAAAAGCATGCACATTCGAGTCAGTAACACAAATTTGTGAAAGCAAGTAATTTGTTGTGCCTCAGAGCCAAACAACGTATCTGTAAAATTCTGCAGCTTGTCACACTCTGCAGACACAATGGTGCTCTCTGTCACAGTGCCAACTTCCTCACATAAACAGTTGGGTTCTGTCTCCAAGCTCTCCTGGAAAGGCATCTTTAGTGAGAAAATTCATGTTTCTTTTCCCTCATCATGTCTTCTGAACAAACATATTCAAATGGGTCTTACTGCCTGCACGAACTACAGAAGTTCTTCCCTTCCCAGCAACTTATGTTTCCATCCACACATCTTTTATACCAATTTTAAAAATTTAGCCTCAGAGCACAAAGTCCCTTATGCTTCTCATCCACTTCCCACACAGCAGGACTTTCTGTGTGCAAAGCGTTACTTAGAATTCTAGCACAGAGACAGGAATTCAGCACTCTGTTGGTTTTGCAGTAATAAATGTGCAGAAATTTCCTCCTCAAGAACTGCAGTCCTCAAATCTACCATTTGCTATTTTCCAATTCACTCATCTGAAATAATCTGGTATGAGCAAATAGCTTTGCTTTCCTACAACTCTAACATGACAAAATTCAATTCAGTGAAAACTATACATCCTAGGTAAGACCACACTGACCAGAGACTTCCCATCTTCTCCCATCTTCCCATATTCTGCAGAGTGATTATCATTTGTAACCCCAAGTGACTGATTTTAGAGCTGCACACCTATAAATGCACTGAATTGGTCAGCTTCCACTCTAACCTTAGTAGACACGATGCAATAAAGAAATACAGATCACTGTTCAGCTCGCAAAAATTTCTAGGAGGAAGTTTCTCAATAGATTTCAAAATAATCCACAAGCTACAGGAAAAAATGGGAGAAAATCATTCCAACAGCCTATTACAAAGGCTTCGCTGAATTATCTTCTTTATAGTCAATTTCAACTTCATGACAGTCTCTTCCAGATATAACAAATGGTCCTTATTCTAGTTTTCATTAAGTCAAAAATAAATAAATAATAAGAAAAGATAGTTTGGCATTAAGGAAGCAGATAGTGCCTCACACCCTTGCGAGAAACGATTTGCAACAAGCTGCTTTGCTGGAGGGACTACATGGATCACATTAACTGCATCTACTACCTCAGGCTCAAATTCAAGCTGACACAAGGAGGCTGAACTTTTAACCAAGCACTTTTTTTTACTTGTGAAATTTCTACTTGCTGCTCCTACTTGGAAGTGCAGCATGTTATAAAAGAAGAAACACAGAAAAAGAGTGCAGAGGCACCTTCAGAGGTTCTCACTAGGGCTGTAGTCCCTTGAGCAAAAGGCAAGTCGCAAACCTGCTGAAACCTCTTTGCCTATTGAACTGGAACAAAGCATGGGAAGGACCGATCAAACAAGCTCCAAAAACCACTACAATAAATTATTCCAACAGATAGACAGAAGACTGCTGCCATATGTAATGAATGCCTCTTTCATTATGTTCTAGATACAAATTTATGCATTGTGTATTGTTCCCTATGCTCTTCAGACACAAGTACAGATGGAGGTTAAAAATAATGAGACATCAACCAGAGGCAGACTCATGGAAAAAGACTGTAATATGTTACTTCTATCTCGTAGCAGCCAGTCATATCTTGCCTTCACTGTTCATTTCAGTATTCAAGAGGAGGAGACTGTGTAAACTAAAAATATGTCAGCGTGTAACAGCTCTATGATGCAAGCAGCCTGTGAAAGCAAGAGTCTTTCTATTACTTTATTATGCACACGTATTATGGCTGGGACTAGCATAATCTAGTAATAAAACTGCCACTGGTTGTTATTAGTCTTGTTATCTTGCTGAATTTCAGACATAGTTTTCATATAAATATCTACCTACCTTAGGATGACTTCTTGGTAAGTTTTCAGTCTAAACAGTCCCTCCCATCGCCCAAAAAACAGGCTTTAGTAACAAACTTCTGTAACCCACTCAGTAACTTCCTCCTTGGAAAAAAAACCCACCTCTGAACTCCATGTTTGGAGTACAGACTCAAAATCTGGAAATACACAGGTCTTTAAAATAGAAATACACATTTTTGCCTCCTCCATGAAAATCCTCTAAATTTGGTCAGGTTATAAACTATTGAAATTATCTTTTTGTGTTAGACTGACAATCAGCATTGTGAAAGGAAGGACAAATACAGAAAAGGAGAGATGGCACGAGGGGCTATGATTCACAGTGGAAGCTAAGACAGCTGGGTCAAGAGAAAGAAAAAACAGAGGGCAATCGAACAACCTTCACAGATGGAAAACTGCAGGAAGTAGAAGGTAAGAGTGTACAGACGAGACAGAACTGGGACAGGACGCAGAGCACGGGGTGGGCAAGCACTCACACTTAGGGGGAAGAAGACAAGAATCTATAGACACTAGCACGTATTCTCCACTGATGCCCATGCCAGAACCCAAGACTCCCACAGACCACCAACCCACTGCTTTCAGCAGGAAGCAATGAAAATGCCTGGCAGTTTTCCTCGTTCTCCTCCAATTTCAGTCTACAGACAGAAGCAACCTATGATGGCTACGAGCAAGCGTTTCAGTTCAAGGATGTGTGCATGTGAGAGCTTGCAAATAACATGAAACATTGGAGTGTAAATGCAACATCAGAAAATGGATTTCTGCTTGCTTCTTCAAACACTCAGAAAATTACATAAACAAAAATCCTAATTAAAATGCCACACTAAGCATGCAAAGCAAAGACAGACTACAATTACAGGGGCTTCTGCAATGCTAATTGAGCTTCTCCAAGAAATGCATTCCCAGAGTCACTACCCTAAGATAAGCTAGGGTCCAGGCTTTCAGCACACAGCTGCTACATTTCTCTCTTGTATTTATCTAGCACTTTGACAACCTGTAAGTTCACAGCCTAACTAATCCTTCAGTGACCAACTTCTGTGCTTGTACCCACTAGCTGTTCCCAGCTCTTTTTTTTTTTTTTCACAGATGGAAGAAGTGGTTGCTTAAATTTTATTTTCATACAGGCCTAGGTATGAACTTGATCCAACTTTATTGTCCAACTTCAGTTGAAGGACCTTGCCCATTCATCAGAGAAGCTGAGAAGTACATCACGATCACATCAGAAGAAAATCAGCCTGATCTTTACCCTTACCTCTACTGTTGGCTGAGCATCACATTATGATACAATTACCATGTTCCTCATTTTCTAGACATTTCAATTTCTGACCTTCATTCACACTTACCAGAACTGCAAAGTGCACATAATTATTACAGAACCCCAAGCAACACTGTACACTGATATTACCCAATGCTATGAAAGCACTTTGAAAGTAATCTCAAATGAACCATTTAAAAGACTCTCAGTGAGTGGGGTGCTCAGACAATGAACAAATATTTAAGTAGTTAGAGTACAGTGACGGGTATTCTAGAAAATTTCAGAACCATCTGTGTTTTAATAGTGCACAGTAGGTCCATATAGCTAGAGCCACCCATCAAGAACACAGAATTAAATGAATCATTCATCATCCAACACAGGCAGAGATCACACCACAGGAGTGAACACAGTGCTGTTTTGTAATTAAGGAATGAACAGTACAAGCAGAGGGACCAAACTAAGCTTCCACAAGTAGACTTAATTCTGACAACCGAATGACTGACTTTTCAACCATAATATTCTGCTGTAAATGGTACACCTGCAAAATTAGAATCACATTGTCTGAATGATGGACTAAAAAACCTGAGTACCAGTGCTGAAACTCATGCCCTGCTGAAGCCAGTGAGAGTTCTGTTACTTTTCCCAATGCATCAATATGACAATCACTTAACCATATGTACCTGCAATGAATAATTTTTTTGTACATAGAAGTTGACAAGGCATCCTAGGAAAGAATTTAATTGCATTAACATGAACCCCAGTTGTCTGCCAGCACACTTCAACCACTACTTAAAATGAGGAATTCTGCAGAAAAGCTGGGTGTTTGGGTTTTTTTTCAGAAAAAAAAAGGACTTTTGCTGTATTTCTCACTGGGCCATTTCCTTCAGCAAAAACACTGCATGAAAAGCAGACAGATTTGTGAGCATACACTTTAGGCAGCAGAAAAAAAAAAGGCTTGTGGCATATGTCTTGCTATTTTCCAAAGAGGGAGTGAGACAGGCGCCTTTAAATGATCACGTCAATTTTCTTCTTCTGGGTGGGTGAGGCTCAACACGCCTCTTTGTCCACAGCTGGAAAATAACACTGGGATGAGCACGGCATTGCTCTGTCTCTTGTGGAATGACTTAGAGGTTAAAGAAAGGCAGTGTCAATGCAGAGCCAGCAAGTATTTATTTTTACAAATATTTTAGTAAACAGGATCAATCACAGTGAAAATAAGGCATACTGTTCTGTAACTGAAAAGAGAAAAATGCGGAGTATGGGAAAAGAACAAGGATTTCATAATAAAGGGAATGAAACCCAGCCAGCAAAATTTACACTAAAAGCAACTCAGAATAATGCTACTATACTTTTAAGCATAATTAAAATCTTAATAATTACTGAAACAGTTAAAAAACATTTTTAAGGACCAGAAACAACCTTAATTCTGGCTAGATCTCTTCAATGTGTATTATAAGATTTGTGGGGGTTTTTTTCCCATCCAAAAACATGCTAAACACATAAACTACAAAATGGCAATATTCCCTCAAGTAACCTGTAAACTAATTTCCAACATGAAAAAAAAAAGCAATAAAGGGATGAAGCAAGCTGGCAAACACTACAGCAGCAAAACACAATGATAATTCAAGTGAAGGTTAAATTTTTGCCAGACTAAATCAGGGGAAAGAGATTGTAGCAGACGCTGCTAGTCATGCTGTACCACCAACAGCATAGCCCTCTAGTGCCAACACTGCTGGTCATCCGCTTTGCAATCTTATCATCTGAAGACACGGTTTAAGCGTTCTTTTCACATGTAAAAGCCCTATCAGCTCACAAGGAACAGAAATGCTGTTCTCCTTCTGCCTTTGTCCTGTGGTCTCTGGCTATCGTCTCAGCTCCCACCTCGTCATTTAACTTCTAGTTACTCTTGCAGTTCATAGAAACCATCAACAATGTTAATTGAGTTTGAGGTGCAAACAATCGGGAGGAAACAGAAGACTTGGATCCCCAGGATTTTCGCATTTTTCACCCTGAAATGTAACTAAATCTAAATCAGGATGACTACAAACTTTACAAATTTACATTTAAATGACAATGAAGATTGGTATTACCATGTCACTGTCTAGAGCAGCATATGCTTATTTAAACCTTGTGAACATTGTTCAACTTTGAAGTTTGTATTTGAAAGGGCAAAAATTGTCCTTTAAGCAAATGATGGTAAGTCTTGTATGTTTCTTTAAAAAGCAGCTGGCCCTCAGAGAGAGCAGGAGAGGTGCTAGAACAGAAAAGATGGGCTGAAGGAATGTCTCAGCTTCACAGAGTTGACAGCCACAGCTGATAGCGACAGAGTGATGCAAAAGTTAAGTGATGCTTAGAAGAGACCTAGTTGAGGTAAGCTAGTAACTTCCATCCTCCTACTTTTGCTAAAAGCATCCCCATAATTTTCAAGTACAGATTCACAATTACCTGTGTAGATGCACGACACGAACTAAACTATGGATCTAAAGCCATATTGGAAGGCATTCTGAGTAACAACATAATTAAAACACACTCAAGAAATGTGAGAAAATACATTAAAGGGATCTGCCAGCATAACCCATTAACACCACAGGTGGTAAGAATTTTTTGGTTTTTTAAAAGGCCAACTCAACAGCCAACAGCTTGTCTGTCTACTACATACAGATATAAAACATCACTTCCTAGCACCATTGAAAATATACTCAGTTCTTCCATCCTGTTGTGTCATGCATCAATTATAATTACAGCAATTTACTGTTTGCTTTTCCAGATAAATTTTTATGGAATCATAGTAATTTAAAATGACAGTAGCAAAAATGATAGCACTGCCTCTTAAAGTACCAGTTTGTGTAAGATGACACTATTGCCTTGCCAAGCTCTAAACAAATGTCCTCGTCTTTTACCGTGTTTGTTGAAGTCAAAACAGGCCAGCCTTTTCCAAGAGAGGACTAGAGAATAAATACGTTCTTTAATGTTGGTGACCTTTTCTTCAAAGAGTTCTCAGATCTCAGGCATTAAAAGGCGGCCTTCAAAAGTTACACTTCAGGTCAAGGACATGATTTTTCTCGTTCCTGTGAAAATCTGTCCAATTTGTGAAAGTTTACATCTAGTCAGTGGAAAATTGTACTTTAAAGATGTACTTTGGCAGCTAAAATCTCCCAGAGAATCCATCTTCCCTGAGCCCACTTAAGCATTCAGGTATTTGGCAGAAGCATAAGAAGTTTGAGCCAAGACGTCTGGAATCCTGCATCACTTATAGATGGGACAGTGTCAGCAGTAAAACTCTTTTGACAGTTTCCCCAAAATCACAGTCCCAAACTTGTTCTTGGTTGAACACGTCTCCAAGTCCCTTGCTTCACTTCTGCTCTCTCGTCTCTTCAACCCTGCTAATAACAGAAAGGGTGGGAAACACTAGCCCTGTCCAAGTAGATTCTCTGTCTTCATCCCGTAGGCTCCTGGTCATGGCCAGTCAAATTCACCAGTCCTTCCCATCTTCCTGTTACTGCTTTGAATGGCCTCTGTAACTTGCATTCTTCCAAATCCACTGTTGTGATTGTAATCCTCTTCCTGAGATCCTTACACCAACATCTATTCTCAACTGCCATTTCTCCTAGTTCTTCTCTCCACCACTGCCCAGGCATGGACAGTGCCAAGCCCTTCAGTGGGGCAGTCATCTTCTTCCAGGCTGCCAGAGCAGTAGAAGGAGGAGCAAGAAGGCTAAAGAGAAAACAGGCGGGAAACGGGGACAAAACTGCATGGATAATGCATGCATTCAGAGATTTTAACTTTGTCAATATCAGAAAAAAACCCACCACAACTAAATACCAAGTGGGGGTGAGGGTGGTTGTCTCTTTTGCAATGAAAATTGACACAAAAAGCCAGTCTCATAAGGGAACTTGAATGACATTCATCAGATCAGCCAAGCCAACAAACCAAAAACCCACAGCTTAAATCTTGGTTCATCAGCCCACATACTACACGAACCCTGAGATGAAGACAGTTGTTTAGTGAGTCGCTTTAAATCTGTCTGGTTTATTATTATAACGAAACACAAAAGTGACTTGCTAACCAAATACATGAGGCATGAAGTTTTTTGTCCTTGAGGAGAAATGGAACAGAAAACAAATAGGGTACCTTAGCAAGCATCATGATCTAGAAAGAGAACTACAACATGCCTAGGCCACAGTATTTCTCTATAACTTCCATTTTCAATTAGAAAGACTAAGGGAAATAAAATACCATCAGGTTATGTGGCTGAATCTTTAAGTGCAGCAGCAACTCCAACTGATTCAAGGCCAGGTTGGATGGGACTTTGTGCAACCTGGTGTAGTGGAAGGGTCCCTTCAAACTCAAACCATTCTATGATTCTATGATGAGCTTCTTCGTATTTGCAAAAATCAAGTGAGGAGAAAAATCAAACTTTAGCTGTTAATTTGACCTGACCAAGCACAGATTGGACTAGCCAACTCAGTGTATCAGTATGTTGGCAATATGGGACCTGAATATCACCCAGTTACAGATATAATCTTTTATAAATATATCAGAAACCTCTTATAAATGTATCAGTAACATTTGGTCAAAGATGAGACTCTATCATCTCACCAACTGAACTCAAACAAACCTGCCCAACACAGATACAAGACACCTCAGTGCCACACAACTGCACAGAAGTTTAAATTCAGCATAAGCAATGTTATACACTTAAGACTAAGGGTCAGGAATACAAAACTGTTGCTGCTTTGAAGCAGTGTGTGAACCTCTGAAAGTCTCTGAAATGCTCATTGCTTTAAATAAGCCTTTTACAAGCAATTCTTGAAGCAAGTTCATCTGCAGAAATATTTTGAGATACTGCAAAATGTCAAACATTTTTAATTACTACAGCTAAAGTGAGAACATCTTTATATGCAGGAAAACACAGCTCAAGCACTATGAAGTCCTTGGAGCTCCTTACTAGTGATTTGCTGCCCACCATCACCTCACCCCAAGCAAATCAAAGAATGACTTCAACAAAGCCACCAAAATTTGTGAGCTGAGTTCTTCTATCAAGGGAACACACTCTGACCTGAAAAAGGTCACAGGTATCAGGACAGAAGCCAGTACCCAGGGACACTAATGAACCTCTTTCCTCCTTCAGCATGGCTAGTTAGTGTGTATGCTACACCAGACTCTTTGCAACAGTAAACCGCACCTCTGAAGGAACTTACTGGATGAGAACACCAAATTCCATTCCAACACGTGTCAGAAAGTTTTGGCTAAAAATCAAGAAGTGATTAAATCCAAAAGCCTAAGAGCACATTCCAGTTCAGATATGCATATTAAAATAGCAGCAGCCAAAGTGCTAACACTCACAAGGCTAAACATCCTCCCTAAATTACCACCTCAGTTCAATATTTCAAAGAGCACCAGCCCTATGAAAGCAGAACAGAAATGTTCCCAGACAGAAAAAGGAAAGATCAGTCCATAAAACAGGCACAGGAACACCATCCATTTATTTCTAATTAGGGCTCAGCATCCTAGTGATGACAGATCACAGACTTCAACAGGCCCATCAGAATGCCTCTCCCCCAGCTGGTTAGGATGCTTCCATATGACAACCTGATAACATTTGAAACAAACAGACAAGATCTCCACAGATAAACAAACCTGGTCTGAGGAAGTAAAACACATTCCTCTCCCAAAGTTCTTTTAGGCCACGGTAAGCTCTAAGTAAAATATTAGGAATAGTTTATTTGAGAAGAAGCTAGGGTTGGGTATCCATAACTCAAAGGTGTCTTTAACCTTAACCCTGCAATGAGTGCTACACATCGTAGGGGCTGAGGTGGTGTCACTGCCATCAAGGAGTGTATCTACAACATGTATATTCCCAATATGTATTTCCACATGTGTTTTTCCAACATTTTGTAGGGCTTTAAGTGCTGTTAATAAAATGTAGTCCTTTTGTACAGTTTGGCTTTCATTTCACTTGAGGAACATGTGTAACTTTTAAGAACTTGTTTACATAATTCTCAGAGATGTAGATTTATAACTCTGTCAATGATTTTATAAGGTTAACGGCCCCTAGAATTAAAACAAATCCATGAAAAACTGAACTACTTTAAATTTATGCACTCGAGTCAACCATAAAAACAGCAAACTTTGCAAAGAACTTGGATATATGAACCAGAGTAAAACCCACCTTTTGCTGACAGCTCCAAAGCATTGTACAGAAAGGGACACACTTGTTTTAATGGTGTGCTTAGACTCCGAAGGATTTTGAAATCTTAAATCCTAAGAAAAGAGATGAATATAATTTCTACTCTAGTTTCCAGACCTAGATGGATCTGAGAAATACTTTTACTCCAGAGGTATAATTTAAAGTAAACAAACACACATGAGAATAAAAGCTCTCGCTGTGATACTGAAGGCTCAAAAACACAGATTCTCTTTTCAGGAGCATTATCCAAGATGGTTTTATCTTAATTTACACCTCAATTTATTTTATTTTCTTATTTAAACCTCAAGTTTTTAATTATTATGTTTTAAAATAAATTTAATTAGAACTAAATAGCACTGATAACAAAAGCTCCAATTCCCTTTCTAAAAAAAAATAATTAATCCATCTAAAATGAAGTCGATTAAGACTTTAAAATGTAACAAAACTTGTTTAAAATTTTCATATCATGCCTCAATAATTTTTTTATTGCATTAGTTGACATGCATTAGCAAGTAAAGGCTAGATAATATCATATTCTTTTTTAAAGTCAAATAGTCTGAAGTTGCAATAATTCAAATTTATCTGAGGAACTTTAACAACAATAGCACATCAGAAGTTCATTCTAGAAAAAAAAAAAAGGACTAAAATCCCTTGATACTTCAGGTGGTTTTTTTTAAAATCCAGAGGTTTCTTATTGCCTTAAAGAAGTTAGAAGTTGCTTCACGCTCTTGAACTCTGGCCAGGAGTTACTCACATGCAAAGAATTCCTTGAATGTGACATTCTACATTCTTGTCCACAGCCATAAAAACAGATGAAAACCACAAATGCATAGGCTGATGGTGAAACGGGAAGTTTATTAATGCAGTTCATAAACCTCTTGGACTACCAGCAGAAATCCAACAGAAAGGTGTTAAGAAAGTCTTGAATCCATTACCCACAGATATATAATCTTATAGGTTATTCAGTTTGACCTCCTCAATAGAAGGATCAATTTTCAAGCTCATAAATTTTTACTGAGCATGTTTTAAAAACGACATGCACTCTCTCACAACACTTTTACCCAGTTGTGAAAGTGCCCCCAACCCTCATCGATGTTTGGACTGAGAAGTCCATCTAATCTTTACATCGATAACTTAAGCAAAACCTGTTTAACCAGGCTCTGAATGGAGACTATACATCGCTTCAAAACATCTTTTTTTGCCTTTATATAGATATGTACTTATTTGTGCAAGCAAAGCTGAGAGACCGCGGCTTACAGACACACATCAATACCGATCACTTGAATTTTGTTTGTGAGCTGCAGCCACAATCCTTAGCTTCTCCACTGGCATGCAGAATGAAGCATTTTTGATTATGCAAATAGTCCTCTGCTTTGTGAATAGGGCCTCAAGTGATTAAAATGTTAATTCTGTTAGAAATCTTGATGCAAAGCCAGTATTGCAACCATGTCAGCTTTATAACCAAGACTTCCTGACAAACACGTAATTGTAAACTGAAAAATATCTTTTAGGACCACAAATACATTGAGATAAAGTAACCTAGCAAAGTGTGGAAGTTCTTTATAGCTTTTTCTCAACTAGCCTACAACCTGCTGGGCTTTGTTTTGAGTTAGATGCCCATTCAGGAACCGGCAATTTCCTATCAGCAGCTCGTAGGCACTGCTGTGTTGAGAAAACCAGAAACGAAACAATACAAGTGATTTTTTACCTTGTTCAGAGTTCATGTGCTAAATGTTTGGGGTTTGAGACTTCCCATTTTTTAATAAAATCCTCACACAATCTAGTGAAAGTTTGTATGAAAATGTCACAGCACACAAAAGAGCAAGCATGTGTTCTGGATTTCAAAGAAATAGAAGGGAAATGAAGTGAGCATGTGTGTGTTATTCTGCCATTTGAGGAAGAAAGGTGTAAAAAGTCAAGCTGATTATATATTTTTCCTAGTTATAAAATTTTGGTAATATTTGGACAACACAGAAGTAGGTCAATTTTGACTGCTTTAAAACTAGAACTTCAAAATATATAGATTTAACAGCTTTTATTTTTATTGTATGGTTCTGATTGTTTTTTCCTAGCCAGCTGTGTTTAACTTATCACAGTAACACAGGTTACTTTACCCTCCCAAGTTTTAGGAGATATAAGGGGGAGGATGTTTTCAAATCAAAGCCAGCCACACTTCCGCTGTTATAACCATGTCTGCGAAGCTAGCATGGTGCTACACCAAGATTCCTACCAGCCTCTTGACTTTCTTGGTTGCTTCTGCTCAGGGAAAACCAGGTGATAATTAAGACTAAATAAAACCCAAGGATATTTGTTATATAGTTACCTGAGCTGTACAGCTAAGATGGGCTTCAAAGAACTAGCTCTCAGCTTAAGCTACCTGTAGCCAAAAAAAGGGTGCTGGGAAGTTTCCACAGGAGTCCCAGAGCAAAAAGTTAAATGCCTAAAATTAGCTACTACTGACAGTGCAAGTTTGAGAATCTCCTAAGGCAAAATCCACAGCATCCTTACTCGCATCAACCCCCTCCTGACATCCCAAAGTAACAGTCAAAGCAAATGGGTCTCTACCACTTCTGCATTGATTAAGGGAACTCTGACTCAAGCTTCACAAAACAAGGATGACAAACAAGCTAGATCAGATCAGAACAGATACAAATCACCAAGTTCAGCACAGCTAATATAACCCTATTTAGAAGGCTTCCTCCATTCATTTTGTTCTTAGTTCACTTTTCAACTAGCTCCACCTTAATCTGCTGCCAGCTGAGGAGTTGTGCAAGTTTGTGACCAGTGGCCCAGAGCTTAAAAATTCAGAAATACAGTTTCAGATTCGACAGCTGTATGTCCCATAATGATGACTTTTAGACTCTGTTGTCATGGCTTGCATTTTAACAAATGGGTCAAAGGTGGAAGGTCACAGTATTCTATTGCCAGTCTCTGAACCCCAGTTCACCTTCATTGTGGCAGACAAATGCAGTACATTATCGGATTCTTTTTTTATATTGCCTAGTCAGGAGGAACATTCCAAAGAAAAATAATTTGGATATTCATTTTCATTGCTTTGAAGATGACAGTAAAGGTCAATTTCTAATTTTGAAATGCTACTCTCTTCATATTGATTATAAAGCCTTAAAGCAGTAACTCCACCCACACTGCAAGAAAATTTACAGATCTTGGAAGGCGGGGCTGGCCACTTGGGAAGAATATAAGGCTGTTGTCCGAGGATGTAGGGAGGCAACTAGGAAAGCAAAGGCCTCCCTAGAATTGAACCTGGCGAGAGGGGTCAAGGACAACAGGAAGAGCTTTTTCAAATACGTGGCAGATAAAACTAACACCAGAGGCAATGTAGGCCCACTGATGAATGAGGTGGGTGCCTTGGTGACAGAAGATACAGAGAAGGCAGAGTTACTGAATGCCTTCTTTGTCTCTGTCTACTCTGCCGGAGGCTGTCCTGAGGAGCCCCGTTCCCCTGAGGCCCCAGAGGAAGTCAGGGTAGTGGAGGAGTTGGCTTTAGTCGATGAGGACGGGGTTAGGGACCAATTAAGCAATCTGGACATCCATAAATCCATGGGTCCAGACGGGATGCATCCACGGGTGCTGAGGGAGCTGGCTGATGTCATTGCTAGACCACTCTCCATCATCTTTGCCAAGTCTTGGGAGACGGGAGAGGTGCCTGAGGACTGGAGGGAAGCAAATGTCACTCCAGTCTTCAAAAAGGGCAAGAAGGAGGACCCGGGTAACTATAGACCGGTCAGCGTCACCTCCATCCCTGGGAAAGTGATGGAACGACTTATCCTTGGTGCCACCTCAAGGCATATCAGGGATAAGAGGGTCATTAGAGACAGTCAACATGGCTTCACCAAGGGGAAGTCGTGCTTGACTAACCTCATAGCCTTTTACAAGGATATAACAAGGTGGATAGATGATGGCAGAGCGGTGGATGTGGTCTACCTTGACTTCAGTAAAGCATTTGACACAGTCTCCCACAGCATCCTTGCTGCTAAACTGAGGAAGTGTGGTCTAGACTCTCGGGTAGTGAGGTGGACTGTGAACTGGCTGAGGGGAAGAAGCCAAAGAGTTGTGGTCAATGGGGCGGAGTCTGGTTGGAGGCCTGTATCCAGTGGAGTCCCTCAAGGGTCGGTACTGGGACCAGTATTATTCAATATATTCATCGATGACTTGGATGAGGGACTAGAGAGTACTATCAGCAAGTTTGCTGATGACACCAAGCTGGGAGGAGTGGCTGACACACCAGAAGGCTGTGCTGCCATCCAGCGAGACCTGGACAGGCTGGAGCGTTGGGCGGGGAAAAATTTAATGAAATATAACAAGGGTAAATGTAGGGTCTTGCATCTGGGTAGGAACAACCTCGGGTTCCAGTATAAGTTGGGGAATGACTTATTACAGAGCAGTGTAGGGGAAAGGGACCTGGGAGTCTTGGTGGACAGCAGGATGGCCATGAGCCAGCAATGTGACCTTGTGGCCAGGAAGGCCAATGGCATCCTGGGGTGTATTAGAAGGGGGGTGGTTAGTAGGTCAAGAGAGGTTCTCCTTCCCCTCTACTCTGCCCTGGTGAGACCCCATCTGGAATACTGTGTCCAGTTCTGGGCCCCTCAGTTCAAGAAAGACAGGGAACTGCTGGAGAGAGTCCAGCACAGGGCAACTAGGATGATGAAGGGAGTGGAGCATCTCCCTTATGAGAAAAGACTGAGGGAGCTGGGGCTCTTCAGTTTGGAGAAGAGGAGACTGAGGGGTGACCTCATTAATGTTTACAAATATATCAAGGGTGAGTGTCACGAGGATGGAGCCAGGCTCTTCTCGGTGACAACCACTGATAGGACAAGGGGTAATGGGCTGAAACTGGAACATAAGAGGTTCCGCTTAAACTCGAGAAGAAACTTCTTCTCAGTGAGGGTGACGGAACACTGGAACAGGGTGCCCAAGGAGGTTGTGGAGTCTCCTTCTCTGGAGACATTCAAGACCTGCCTGGACACTTTCCTGTGTAGCATAGTCTAGGCATTCCTGCTCTGGCAGGGGGATTGGACTTGATGATCTTTCGAGGTCCCTTCCAATCCCTAACATTCTATGATTCTATGATTCTATGATTCTATGAAAAGATCCCATTACAAAGCACATATTTCAGCTCTATGTAATTCCTGATTGATAAGTCCCCCACTTCTCCCATCAAAATCTGAAAATGAAAATTGGAACTAAAACATTTGCAATGCCAACCTGCAGCCCATGGAAATAGGAGCTATGCTGTTTCCCGAGGAATGGCCTGAGCCCTACAACTCTGCCTACAGAATCCAGCAGCAGGTAGACAAAATAAAAAGCAGCATGTGAAGAAACAGAAAGCAAGGGAGGAAGAGAAAAATGTACTTTTTTTTCCTCACATATATA
Source organism: Trogon surrucura (assembly GCA_020746105.1). NCBI lineage: Eukaryota > Metazoa > Chordata > Aves > Trogoniformes > Trogonidae > Trogon > Trogon surrucura. The sequence goes on from CM036622.1 coordinate 35,920,841, forward strand.
ACTTCAATGCAAGATGTATTTGCTAACCCTTCTTCCACTGTTTTGATTATAACTGATGTTTTTCTTCCGATGAGAAACGTACTAGTGCATGCTTCTTATTGAATACAGTGGCTGCTGCCATATTTCATGGCAGTACAAAGATGCAGGCTACTGAAAATATTTTCCAAATACTTAAAAGTTTAGAAACAATTAATTCCTAAAATCTTCAGCTAAGTACTGTGCTCTAAACACAGCATTTTATGCTATGTTTAGATCATTATATGATCTAAACGCATATATTTATGCATTACACTATTATTATATTTAATATGCATTCGTTTATGATTTACTTCGTATTTATTGTTATATTTCATTTAATGTTTATTCCTACGTTTCATTTCCCACAAAAGCTGGGAATAAAAGGCAGCAAAGCAAAACACTGCATTAGCCTTCTCCTTTCAGGCTGCCTGTCTTTCTCAACTAGCCAGCCTCTTCGGAAGGCATGGCCCCATCATTTGCAAAAAAGGACCATTCTCCCTTTGATATAGCAGTGATTTATATAGATGTTAAAACAGAATAGTATCTTGTGTCTGGAAAGACACTGCTTAATTTTAGGATCTGCTTAATTTTAGGATGCTGCTTAATTTTAGAACCTGTTTATAAAGAAGTTACAGATACGCAATAACCTCGGGTTTTTTCAAAGGGAAAAAAAAACCTAGTTACTGTGCTCTGGACAAAAGCATTGAAAACAAAGGCACTGTTGCGAATCCAGCAGTAGAACAGGCACGTCTTCACTTATCTTAGGTCTGAAGAACCAGGACTGTTCGATGCCATATTTCTAAATAAATTACACATATCAGGAGAATTAGGATATTTCATTCAGGAGCTTTCTGTGTCAAAAACACAGAAAGCTGTTTTGATGATGAGTCTATGAATAATGATTGAAGTCAGTAGCAGGAAGATCATCATGTATCTCAGACACAACTGACAAAAACAGACACCTTTCATGGGAACCATTTTACCTTTAACTTGATGTGCTGTCGTGGTTTGACCCTGGCTGGCAGCCAGGTGCCCACACAGCCACTCTCTCACCCCCTCTTCTCTGCTAGACAGGGGGAGAAAATATTTCAAAGGGCCCAAGGTTTGAGATAAGGACAGGGAGATCAGGAAGTTTAATAAGGGCAAGTGTAGAGTTTTGCACTTGGGAAAAAATAACCCCATGTGCCAATATAGGTTGGGGACTGCCCTGCTGGAGAGCAGTACAGGGGAAAGGGACCTGGGGGTTCTAGTGGACAGCAGGATGACTATGAGCCAGCAATGTGCCCTCGTGGCCAAGAAGGCCAATGGCATCCTGGGGTGTATTAGAAGGGGAGTAGCAAGTAGGTCAAGAGAGGTCCTCCTGCCCCTCTACTCTGCCCTGGTGAGGCCACATCTGGAATATTGTGTCCAGTTCTGGGCCCCTCAGTTCAAGAAGGACAGGGAGCTGCTTGAGAGAGTCCAGCGTAGAGACACAAAGATGGTGAAGGGAGTGGAGCATCTCCCTTATGAGGAAAGGCTGAAGGAGCTGGGTCTCTTTAGCTTGGAGAAGAGGAGGCTGAGGGGTGACCTCATTAATGTTTATAAATATGTCAAGGAGGAATGTCAGGAGGACGGAGCCAGGCTCTTCTCAGCGGCGTCCACTGACAAGACAAGGGGCAATGGGTGGAAGCTGAAACACAGGAGGTTCCAGAAAAATATGAGGAAAAACTTTTTTACTGTGAGGGTGACCGAGCACTGGAACAGGCTGCCCAGGGAGGTTGTGGAATCTCCTTCTCTTGAGACATTCAAAACCCGCCTGGACATGTTCCTGTGCGCTCTATTGTAGGTGATCCTGCTCTGGCAGGGGGGTTGGACTAGATGATCTTTAAGGTCCCTTCCAACCTTTAACATTCTGTGATTCTGTGATTCTGTGATCACTTGCATTTATTGTCCTGGGCAAAACAGACTCTATTTTGGGGAAATTGGTTAGATTTATTAAAAGAACCAAATCAGAGAAGAGTAGTGAGAAATAAAAAAAAACGAAACAGATCTTAAAGAAGAAACACCTTCCCCCCATCCCTCTCTTCTTCCTGGGCTCAACATCAACCCCGGTTTCTCCACCTCCTCCCCCCAGCGGCGCAGGGGAACAGGGAATGGAGGTTACGGTCAGTCCATCTGATGTTGGTTCCACCGCTTCTTCACTCTGGAGGAGGACTCTTCACACTTCCCCAGGGCCACTGTGGGGTCCCTGTCATGGGAGACAAGCTTCACGCTCCCTTCTTCCGGCCTAGGCCATTCTATGATTCTCCAGTATGAGTCGTCCCACAAAGGGCAATTCATCACAAACTGCCCAACATGAGACACCTCACGAGGGGCAGCCCACCCCTCGTGAGTCTGAGGTGCAGTCCTCCAGGGGAAACTGCTCCAGCGTGAGTCCCCCGCAGCGTCACCAAAGTCCCACCGGCCAACCTGCTCCAGCGTGGGCATTCCTCTCTTCCACGGGCTACAGGTTCTGGCAGCAACTTGCTCCGATGCGGGCTTCCCACAGGCAAAGCCCCCCTTCAGGCATCCACCCACTCGGTGTGGGGTCCTCTGCCCCACAGTGGACATCTACACCCCTCCCATGGGCTGTAGGGGGACAACCCGCTTCATGGTCTTCACCTCGACCCAGGGGACTCTGCTCCGGTGCCTGGAGCACATCCTCCCCCTCTCCTTCTTCACTGACCTTGGTGTCTTCATGTATTCTCACTCCTCCATCTCTGTGCCAGGCTGTTGTGGCGCGGTTCTTTTCCCCCGTTTCTTAAATATGTTTTCACAGAGGCGTTCCTCTCCTACTATTTTACTGTTAGGCTCAGCCTTAACCAGCAGCAGGTCCTTCTTCGGAGCTGGCTGGCATTGGCTCTATCGGACTCAGGGAAAGCTTCTAACAGCTTCTTGCAGAAGCCACCCCTAGAGCCCCCCGGCCGCCAAAATCCAGCCAGGCAAACCCAATACATGTGTGTACACGTCCAATTCACATTACACATTCTCTGGGTTGATCTAAGTCAGCACATGTCTCTTCACATAGGATTTGGTTGTTTGGGGAATGGTGTTCATTTGCTTTCTATGTCAAGTCATAAAGACATATAGGAGACAGATGCACACACAATATATATACACACCCACACTCTCCTTTCCATACATGCATCTTCTTCAAGGGGGAGAGATTTAACACTAGGAAACCAGGCAACCTTCTCAGATCCTTATTTTGCATTTACCCAAAGACGAAACCAATACTGCTGAGAAAAAAAGTCATCTACTACTTTGACGTATGCAAAAGACTATGGAGAAAAATCAAGCTGCCTGAATGAGTTCAAACACTAAGTTGCCACCTTACTCTGGTACTTTCAAAATCCAGGACACAGCAGTGGAAAACCAGACACGAAACACTCAGAGGTCTTCACAAAGAGAAATGTTTTTGTCCAGATTTAAAAGTCCCCACTTCAATCACAAGGCTAAATGGTACCGTTGCTAAGATTCTTCCTTTCACGAAAGGGAGCTGTAACAAACAAACAAAAAAAACAATCTGAAGAATTGGTTAGGTTCAAGAGACATTTCTTTGCCTCAACACCAGATGATATCATGGTTTTATTTCACTGTGGAAAGTAACTGGCACCGGAAAGGGTGTCTTAGGGCCTCTAAGCAACTCAAGCTGAGATGCTCTCACTTGCTAGCATCTCCATTCATATTAACAGCTAGTACCTGTATCCCCAGTTCAGTCCACACCATCTGGGATATGGTCACAGGGTAAAAACTAATGCTGCTTGGAGCATGGTTAGCTTAGCTCTACATTTTATGGTGGCAGCTTGAGCTACAAGAGGAGGCTAAATTTGCATATGACAAAAAAAGACTGACTCTCACCAACTTCCACTCAAACAATAAAGCCATGATGGCTGCATAAGGCTTCTGTAGGACTTATATGAAGAAAGCATTGCTAGCCTCCTTTTATCCTCCATATTCTGTAATTGTTATTTTTTTCCTACCCTACCCATCATATTACGAGAGCAGCAGACCAGACAAATCTGTAAGGAAACAGTTTCAACTCCTGTATTACATAGGGAAGAGAAGAAACATCTTTTGAGCAGAAGAAAACTTTTCAGAGCTGAAGGCCCCAGCAGGGCCAAAAGCCAAGCCAGAGAGCCTTGAAACTCAAGTCAGAGGAAACTGTAGGCCTTACTGAGAAGTGTTCAATAGCACACTTGAACTAAGGGCTTTGTAACGTTCTAGCACTGGAACTAGCTAAAGATCCCTTATCCAACACTTCCCATGTGAATACTGAAAATGCACAGGCAACTCCTTCAGTGGAAGTAGGGCAGAGTGAAAGGTTTACCATTAAGCTAACTTATAACAAGGATGAGGAACAGATTCCTGATGGCAAAATGATATTAAAAAAAAGAAGCCAAAAATCCTCAAAGCATCACCTCATTCTTTTATTGCTTGAACTATGCCCAAGAACAAAAGCCAGAAGAAGGTCATAGCGTGCACATCAAAAGCACAGAATGAAGATTCTTTTGATATAGCCATGTTCCATCTCAGCAGGCTACAGATAAAATATTGGAGGGGGAATGAGAGGAGGATTGAGGGGATGGAATACTCTGTGGAAGAGATTTAGCTCTATGAAACTGGATAATTTGGAATTTTCATTTTACTTTTCAGAAAAGCATGACACATCTCCCACATGATGGGAGTTCATTATAGAATTTTAAATTTATATCACAATTTTCAAAGGGAAACATCATAATTTATGTTGCATTTATGTTATGCCTGCCCTCCTGAAGGTTTTATAATTGTGAGGACCACTAATTTGCTAGAGGTTGAAAAAAAAAAAGCGAGGAAAGAGAGAGAAAAGGAAAGGCTATACTCAGCCTATGAATAGCAAGGAAGAAAGAAACAGGCAGGACAGACTTTATCAGTCTCTACCATTTCTGAGCACATTACATGGACAGAAGCCAAAAAGAAGTGAGGAAGAAGCACAGCACAGTTTGGACCACAGGAAGGAAAGCAGAATAAAGATGAAAGCTCCTGCTGCTTCGAAGTTCCACACTGACAAGGATTAGGAAGAATTTCTTTACTGAGAGGGTTGTCAGGCATTGGAACAGGCTGCCCAGGGAGCTGGCTGAGTTGCCATCCCCGGACGTATTCAAGAGATGGGTAGATGTTACATTGAGGGACATGGTTGAGTGGTGTTGACAGAGATATGAAAAGGCTGGACTCGATGATCTTGAAGGTCTCTTCCAGTCAAAAATGTTCTATGATTCTATGATCTAACATGCTTCTCTCAGACATTCACAAACGCACACAAACACACATGCAGTAGAAAGCCCAAACGAACTGTGGTTGAAAAATCTAAGCTATCAAAAAGATGTCCAGTCATAAAAACTCCAGAAATTAAATGTAATTTTTCTATTACTAGTGTTCAGTAAGAATGAATATACACTTCCCTACATGTCAGCATATTTAATAATAAGCAACACCCAAAAGCCTTGGATATGCTAAAAGCTGACTTTGACTTCATTTAACAAGGTCCCAGGAACATTCTTTTCCAATAGCAGTTTTTGAAGCCAAATGTTTTTTAATCTGGAAACTTCTTATTCCCCTTTTATCTTGAGAATGCACACAGTTTGAGTAAGGCTGCAGGATGCCCATAACAGAAAATGACCAGAGATAGATACTAAAATTGCTGGAGTTTATGTTTTAATACTTCCTGACCTTAAATATTCCAGCAACAAAGTCTCCCAGAGGTTCTTGGCTTGTATGTTTTATTTTTAACAACACTGAAAAACAAAGCTGTTGTGACTACAAGCTGCAATGCCTTTGCAGGGACTTTACAGTTAATTGAGCTGTAGCTATTTAGCCTGCAGTAGGCACCAGCTCTGCCAACTCTGTAGGCAATGAAAAAGTTCCCCAAGCTACAGCCAAGCTACTGTCCTTTTTTCACTTAAATGCTCCAAAGCAATGTGGCTTTTGGAGAGAGTGAACTTATTCTCAGACTCTAAAAACATAAAGACACAAAACCCCTATAGTAACTCATGTGACAGGCATGCTCGGAATAGTTACATCTCCATAATCTTAAATGTAATCTCTTGAAGTTCCCTGAGGTTTGCTGAGCCAAACACATACGAATCCTGTAGGCATTTCAGTTATGGAAATCTAAATTTCTTGACGAGACTTTGTGAAGGAAATGTGAAAGTCCTCCAAACTCCTATCACTCCAATGAAAGCAACTGTCAAGCTTCCTTAATTGAAAAAAAAATTTAAAAAATTAAAAACTTTATAAAAGGAAGAATGGGTTTATTTTTTTTGTTAGAGGATGATTTAACTTCCAAAAAAAGAGAATAATTTACTCTTTACTGGCAATGACAGGACTTCCATTGCAATTCTGATGTTTACTCCTACCACTAGATCAACCAACAATGACTTAAAAAAATTGGCAGATACTGTTTCACTGTGCCCTTGACCCACAGCATACAACCTTCCAGACCTACTCTAATACAATGAGTAGGAGTCTTATCATCATGAGTCATCTAACTAGTCCCATGAGGTCATTTGTTGACTTAAAGTTGTAAAGATCATTATGCTATATATCAGTCAAAAATCACAGAGCTGGGAAGTGTGTGCAGTAACTCAGGTAATAATTCAATATGAGGTCACAAGAATTATATCTACTGAATAAAAACATAATTTTCTGTAGCCCTTCCTTAGATGGCATGTGTACAGGCTGTGCTATTTTTCTTGGATAATAGAGAAGCACAGCTGCTTTACCTCACTTGCAGTATTGTTACTCAAAAGCAGTATTTTCCATGGTGCACCCATTAGGAACCCCGTGCAGTAACTTACACACTCACTTAGCTAAGAGATATCTCTTGGCAAACTGTTATCTTCCCTGTATTTTCTTGTTAGCAGTTACTCAACTTCAATTTTCCACAGATAAATTAGTGAGGATTTATACCCTTCAGCCCAACAACTTCAGAAGGGAAGACCTCAGAAAGTCTGTTCAGTCTGGGACATAAACGTGGACTTGCATTCTTAAAGACCCTTTCAGGTTTTCATTTTTTCCCTTCTTCCCTCCTACCACACAGTGAAATATGGATGGAGGAGACCTGGAACTCTGAAGACTTCTGAAGATGTTTTGCGGCCAAGAATTAAGCATCCCTCTTCCTCACTCTGTGCTGGCACTGAAATGCATTGTTTTAACAAACTTATTCAGCACGCAAAACTCAAGTTAAATAAACTCACGAAGCGAATCCTGTGTTCTTTGTAATTTTATAATGCAAGACAGTTGGCTGCTTCCAAAGCATTTATGTGCTATTTTTCCACACTGCTATGCACACATGGCATTAAAGTAACAGCCTTCAACACTGGAGTAGATGGAAAATCATCATCTGAGCACCTGTCAAACCAAAGATGTAAAGACCATCTCTGACCTGAACATTTTTAAATATGAAACACAAATACGTACAAATACATATTAATTGCAAGATGTAGACACAAAAGTTAACAAAAAGAGGTAAGTGAACTAAAGGTTGTCTAATCATGGTTTTTAAATGGCAAGGTACAAAGATACCTATAAAACATGCCTGGTTGAGATGCTGCTTTGAAACATCATCTATTCCTATGGGAAATGAAACATTACCATATACTAAAACACTATAATAGAGCTTTACTAATAGTAAATGAAATTAAGGAGAGCAAAGGAGCAGCAATATTTTCAAGGGTGGAAAATGAAAAGAGATGAAAAATAGTTTTCAGGATTAGGATGGGTAAGAAATAATTTTACTGCTCAAGAAAGGAACACAATAAGCAAGTTAACCTCAGAGGCAAGGCAGCAATAAAACCAGGGCAAGTTTGTCTATGTACATATCCGAAAAGCAAAGTCTTTGTCATGCTGGATACAAGGAATATTATTACTCAGAAATCAAACAAGATAAGTACAGAATTGTAAGTTAAGCTGTTTCTAGAATTAGAACCTACCACACAGTTCAGTATTTAGCCTTGATGAACATATGGTATTACAGGAAATTAAGGGAATGAAATATCTGAGATAAAATTTAAGGTCAGTGAATTTTTCTGCTGGCTGCAGTGGATGTAATAACACTTCAAATCTGATGTGGAAACACCTCTGAACTGAGCTGATAGTGAGAGTTACATTAAAAGAATAAACCACAACTACCCTAACAGAGAAAACAAATCATCCAGTAATATGTATTCTGCCGAATATCAGTTTAGATAAGAAAATAGTGCGTAAATGACTTTCAGACTCCATACTGTCTCAGATACCACAGTTGGAGGCACATTTAGAACACAGCAGTAATATGGTGGTCTGCACCACCCATATATAAATGTGATCGGAAAATCACATGGATTTAATCCATTCGGATATATGCATGTCATCAGTTGCACTTTTTTTTCTTTTTTTTCCTTTATTTTTTCTTTGTCTCAGACTCTTCAAAGGTAAATTAGATTATCCCAGGCTACGTAAGTTAAATTCAGAGGGAAACATCCTGTAAACTGCATGCCACTAAATGAAAGCATCAATAAGTTGGTGCAACTGACTCAGACTAAGTTGAAAGAACATTTAGCACAGGCTCCTTCTAAATTTTGTTCTGGAAATTCAGTAGAGAGCTGAGCACCACCTCATTTACCTACTTTTGTCCACACCTTTGTAACGTTGATATGTGGTAGAAGACACAAACTCACATCTGCTGTAAAAGCACAGTTAATTTTATAAGCACTAATCAAAGTTTCAGATAAACCTCTCCTAGTAACGAATATCAACTAGGATTTTTCTTATGCAGCTTTAACGGGGGATTTTTTTTGTTTACTTTTCTTTTCATTTTCTGTTCCAACTAAGTTAGTGTTTGCTTTCACACATATTCCATATTTATATCCTGCTTTTTCCTACTTAGTCTTTTTTCTCTGTGGCTTTGTTTTTCTTTGACCTTCATTCTACTGCTGTCACAACAGTAACAACATGCTTCTCTATACACAGACAGTTACAAAATTCCCTCAGCATGACCACTGCTTAAGATTTCAGCCTGTAACTTCCCCCTAATTAACATCACACAGCATCCCCATTAGGAGTACAACGCAGGAATGCTATTTTCTCTCCCTGTTTTACCCAAGGAGCCATGAGAAACGTTAAACAATTATCTTACAGTAGTTTCAATTTACAAGTAACTAGGGCTCCTGTCTGAATTTGCCTTACACTGATGGAAAATTAGAAAACAAGGAATACATCAAGGTCAAAACCTGCCTGGTTTCTCCATTATGAAAGACTTTGGAGAGAAATGCCCTCCAACAGACCTCTGGCTCATGATACCGTACATGCATTTTTTGATTAGGGCAACACTAGTCCTCAGATAACTGAAATTAGAAGTTGATCTCATCTTCAGCGGTATTTATCCTTGTGTTAATTGTCCCAGTTCAAATTAGAGGGCTGAAGCCCTCAGCCAGCCAACAGAGAGTTGCTTAACACAGTGTCTCATTCTTACAGTTTTTCTGTATCGAACTTATCAGATAGTTTCAAGAGCTTATACAAGCATTTCTCTTCTTTTTAGTTTTTTTCTTTTGTTTTCCTGTTTAAAAAATTTTGTTTTGTTTTCCACCCATGTGGATAAGATCAGTCATGGCAGCATTACAATACCCAGCATGTCCAAGATGAACTAGATGCTACTAAGAAGAAAGCAACAGCTTCCTCAGGTCCTGCTAGTGAGGTCCACAGCTATAGCGTTACTGTCAAATAATATGGGTCAGGCACAACATCACTAAGATTACCTTTCAAAAGTTATATTTGCAATACAGCCTTACTTTTCTGACAGAATCAAAAAAACCAAAACAATAGAAAAGCCAAAGCCTAACTAATTAGAGATTCTTTTTCCCCTTCTCATTTTAGACGTCATGTATGTCTGACTTACAAGATTGTATTTCTAGTAATCACTCCTGCAGAAATGAATGGAGTTCCAATACCCAGGAGACAGGATTACATTCACCAAAAAAACCAACAAACAAACAAGCTATAATCTGAGTTTGACCCCATCTAATCAAGAGTCTTCAGAAGTTGAGAAAAAGACCTTTCATTAGCCTAATGATCTTTGGATCTAGTCTCAGTGCTTAAAAATACAATAACTGCATATAGTCCCATCAAAATCAGAGAGATATCACACACTTAAGAAAACATATATTAATTAATAAATTTAAGAACTTTTCTAGACAAAAGTTTTGGTCTATTAATATTGAAATACCAGAATTTTAACTGGTTTCAACCACTGTGCTGTAGTCACAGTTAAAAGGAAAACTTCTCCAACGACATTGGGAAAACTATTTTCATGAAAGCTTGCCTTTATATTTTCTTATTAAGTAAGTACCATATAAATTAAAAACCTAGAGAACAATAAACATATTTGAAACACAGGCTGTTGTGCCTTGAACTCGACATTACCAGTATTGAAAGCTGTGCTTGTAACCCTCAGCACACCTCATTATCACAGCACAGCTGCGGGGACAGACAGCTCACAGATAAAATATATATCGTTATGAATAAATGTGTCAGATCATTCAATAATTATTACTCAAACAAAGCACTACGGAAGAACTGCTGAAATTCCTTCATAAATTGGCCACCCACGGATTTCCCTCCTTTGAGAAAGAGCCCCCTTTAAAATGAGCAACCTTGGGATGGAAATCCTTGGCACTTTAAAGTGGCTTCTAAAGGCTTCTAAATTCAGGGTGTCGATCACATGAAACATAGTTGTGCTCTTTCTGCCCAGTCCTCCCCAAAACGGGCTCGTACAGACAGACTTGGGGCATATGCACAGCTGCAGGAACGTTGGCAGCAGCCGAGGGACAAGGGAGCTGCAGCCGCTGGGACCGTGGCTGCCACTGCCGCACCACCACCCACCTCCCAACTCCCACCTCCCACGGCAGGGCCTCGCTGTGGACCCTGTGAGAGCCAACATTCTGGTACCTCCCTTGGGCATTACACTGAGATAGTCAGTACAGTTTTAAAAACTCTCTCAAAAGTCAAAACAGTCTCTTTAGTTTGCTGACAGCTTCAACTGGCTCTGAATCAGTGGTGTGACAGCAAATTGCTTATTACTTCTCCATCAAGGTTCATTTTTAGTACCTTCTAACAGAGGAGGCCCACCCAGAGAAGGCACATCCAGCAATTCCCGTGAAGGAGCAGGCCACAGGCAGGCTCAGGTAAAGGAGCTGTCACAAGGGATCACAAGAGGCTGACAAGGAGCGATAAAGGAGCAGAGCAGAACGCGTAGCAGGCATCTCCGAGTGCACCAGATAAGAGTCATTCCCAAGCCACGCAAGAGTCCGTGGGGAAGGAAACACAAACACAGGCTAGTCCCAAACTACACAGAGCTTTTAAGACGCCTGTATTTTTGCTCCCTGATCTTCTGATTGCCTTCATCAAGAAATGCTTTTCTTTGTTTCACGCTGCAGGTATATGAAACCTTACATCTTCCTTCATCTTAGGTGCTGCCTGCAGGCAAGAAGCACGACTTACACAGTTCCCTCATCTTCCAGAGTGACTTCTCACACCCACTTTAAACACGCTCTTAAGTACTCATTTGTAGAGTAAATCTAACAGGAGCCAAAGCAGAGGCAGAGATGCATTCTTTAACAAGAACTCCCACACCAGAGGCTTTGTTTTTGAAGCACCAAATTTTCTTCCTACCGAGAACATACCCATATAATTTGAATTCTCAAGCTATTTGCTATAGCAGGCCACAGAAATAAGAAGTGCAATGTAATTACGAAAAATCTGCATGTATAATCATTAACTGTGAGTGCATACCTTCCCTGATAGCAGTAAATGGGGTTCCTTCCTCTTCTTGTAATCTAATCACCTTCAATGCCACCAGCTTTCCATTTACCCTGAAAGGGAAAAAGGGGACAGGAAGGAGAAATAAGAAAAAACAAAATTAAAGCAGAAACAGTATTTCTCATAGCAACTTGTTTCCCATCATGTACTTATTCATTTTTTTCCTGTTAATGCCAGTGATTCATTTATAGCACTGTAAAAAACACTTCATAGCTTCCATAATGTCAACTTTATATTTTCACACTCAGATGTAATCCAAGAAATGATCTCAGTTTTCTGTGAGTCAGTCTGTTTCCTCTCTATCACAGCACTAAAGTGAAGCTTTGTTAAGAAGTATCACACTGGAAGATATGGTTTAAAGTATCTGTCCTTTATTTGATCAAATTGTTCAAAAGAAAAGGTATATGATTTTCTTCAATAGCCCCACTTGCAGTATATTCATATTTATACTTATTGTCTCCTTCCCACTGCATCACATCCATAATTATCACTCTCAAAAAGCTATGTAAGTTTGAGATACGGAATATTTTTTAGGTCAATCTGGCCATTTCCCATTAGGGCAGGGTGGCTCCTAAAGTACATTCTTGACTACAAGGCCTAGGCTAATTTTAGGCTGTAATGACTGTCATTTATAAGATTAAAAAATATTTTGTGCTTCAAGGGACAAATTGACACTTCTCAACAGGCCAATCTAGTTTAAAATCTCCTTGGCTGGTTTCACTTTTAGTATTCAAAATTTCACCACACACAATCACATTCAAGGCCTTGCAGAAAAACTTCATTCAGTTTATGCAAATTAAATCTCACAAAAACTGAATGAAAGATAAAAACTGATATTGATTACCCTCCTCAAGAACAAACTAATACTTTGAAACTTCAACAGACTGCCCAGGTATGACAACCAATGGTTAGGATAGCTTACGGAAAAGGCATCATCATTATAATAATGTTATTATTGCTATTTCTTTTTGTAAAAGCAAAATTACCCTTCAGAGCCACAAAACTCAAGGAAGCATTGGAGCTTTCACACTCCTACAGTCATGGAGGAAATGCCCTATTGTACTGGGCCCTAGAAGTATTCATTTTTCTAAGCAAGGTGATACGGACACTCACCAAGTCTGAATTTATCTTCTCCTTCAGCCTTTTAATTTTTGCAGTTAGATGACTTCAGTGACAGGATGGCTACTGTCTTACTGCTTTTGATAATTCTTCTTTTGCAGTTGTTAGACTCTCAGTGGCCCTATACACAGCATTGCACAATGACCCTAAGCAACTTGAAAAGCACTGGTTACCAAAAGATGGTTTCCTCATCACCTTCCAACTATTCATAGTATTTCAGACTGACACCAGTTTAAGTCTTAGGCTGCTAATCACTGTTGAAAGATAATTACCTACTTAACCCTACAGGATTATCTGGATTTCTCCTTATAATTGCCTTACATATATTCTTGTTTAGATTTAAACAGCACTTCTGGCATCAGAAAAAGACACGCCTTGCCCCAAGTAACTTCATATGTCATGCACAGACAGGAGAATAAATCATAATAAAACCTGAAGTAGCAAGATTGATGACAGACATGCAGTTCATATACACGTGTAGTTTTCAATCCCTCCACTAGTACATCACCCTACCTATCACATACACATAAAGAAGTTGGATAACTTAATTATTTTACAATAGATGAAATAATTGTACAAGAGAAATTTAAACAGGAAAAACAAGATCATTTTGCAGATCAAGAACAGGTCAGATGTGGTGTTCAGAGAAGGTAATGCAGAATACAATGGAAAAAAGCAGATCAGGGAAGTCCTAAGGAAACAGGGATGTGAAGTCTCTTGCCAGAGAGACAGGCAAATAGCACACAGCATTGTACAGATTATGTTGTTTTTCATCTCAAGTTCTACATTCCATCGGTTCATTAAGAGTAATAAATAACACAAACAGGAACAGTATGGAACTCATTTGGAAGAATTCACAAATAAACACAGTGGGTGGCCTGCACTATTTAGTTATCACTGCCACTTTGTCACTGGTTACCTGTCATCCTCTTGACACATCATAGCAACTCTTCATACTACTGAACTATTCAAACTAATCTCAGTGTTCCTCTGGGATTTCATTCTCCCCTTTAGTATTATTTTTCTCCAATATATCAATCTATAACTTCCAGAATAAACAAGTCTCCTTATTCTCATTTCCTACCCAGGAAATGAGCTCATTTTCTATAAACAGAGGCATATAAAACTGGAGATGTGAGAAATTATGAAGTATCATCAATTAAAAGAGATAGGTGTGTATATTCACATCCTTTAATTATTCTCCCACTGATGCAATCTCAGGATGCAGCTAGACCATGCTGCAGGGATGAGCTATGGGTTACCTTAGGGTACAGCCTTGCTCCTGCTAAATCCCTGCCACACACTCCTGCCACTGTCTTGCATGTGCTAACACTCCTGCTAGACCCTACAGTGAGGTTGCTCAGGGAGCTTAAATAGGAGAACCCTGGCCCATCCGAAAAAACTAAATCTTACTTTAAAAAACAATAATGGCATTTTGTTTCACATTTTAAAAGCAAAAACCACTAGAAAACACATGAGAGGAAGAACTGGGACCACCACTTGAGAAGCTACACACCGTGGGATCAAGCCAGCTATGTCATGAAATTATGCCCTGAATCTTGTGATGACATGCCAAAATGATGTGGCAATTTCTTTAAAAACAACATTGAAAAAGAGAAACCTGGAAAAAATTACATCTGCAACCTATCAAAATTTGTCTTTGCAGTCTTCAGTAGTCATCAGATAAGGTTAGCAGAATTCCTCCCAGATATTACTTCACATTTATCTTCCACAACTTTCAAAGCATGCTCAGGATTTTCATTATTCACAAATACAACAAGAAAAAATTGACAAGTAGACGGCCTTTTAGACAGTGAAAAGGCAATGCTGCTGCCCCTTTTAACATCTAGGATTCATTAAATCATGTCTCTGGCTCACTGTCCAAAGTAAACAGTTTCAGACCTTCTCAAAACAATACACTTAACTGGGCCAGGGATTTCACTTCCGTTCATCCTGTCAACTGCCTCATTAGTTTCTATTAAGGACAATATTGATGATAAAGTTCTTATTTTCTAACCTATAAGCCATCCTACTTCCTAAACTATCTCTCTCTCATATCCAAAAATCTTCAGAGAAAGGACAGAAGTCCTGAAGCCTCTCTAATTATCACACAAAGATACTTTACTCCAGGCTAATCAGCAGCAGTTGATGGACAGTTTTCCAATTTATGGAAATTCAGCATTTTACTGTTACATAATCACTTCTTATAAGTTTCTAATTTTATATGCAATATGTGCAAGAGAAAAATGAGTTCAAATTAGTTTATGTGGCATATAGTAAATTTCTGTATATTACAAAAAATACAAATGAGCCAGATCTTACAAAAAGTGCTAATATGTGTCATTCTGCCTTTTTTAAAACAGCACCTATCAGCATTGCCAAAATACATACATTTATAAAAATGGCTATTTATGAGAAAGTAGAGAAGATTAAAAATTATTTGATGTTTTAATGTATCATTAAGAACATCTAATACTGATGAATATAAAGTAACTGATGACTCAATTGGTTTCACTGGGGATAATGCTGATGATGCCACATAGAGTACAAAAGAGCACAATAACACTTTTCTCAAGTTCTTCAGTTATATTTAGATGCAATAAATGCGCTAAATATAATGCATTTTAAAGAGTCAACATAAAATGCGCCACTCTGATTTCAATCTATTTATATAATACTGAGTTTCACCACTGGCTGGAATTGAGGCTGAGTTCAAGCCAGTGTTAAAGTTTGGAACATTTCTGGAAAGAAAAAACAGCACATGGTATTAGGACAATGCCCTTCTTTGTGACACACATTTCAAGAAACTAATTCTTATGAAGAAAAGTAACTCTCAATTGTTAAATACTCATTTACACAAAAAGCCTAAAGTTTGCTGATCAAACCCTGAGAATAACTAACTAGATCTACTCTGTAGTGATACTCATGTCACAGTCATCTAAAACCCCATGAAAAAACCTTATGAAACCAGGCTCTGCCAGAATATTCCTTTGAAGGAACGTGACAGAGGCAAACTCACTGCAGGTTTAGTCACCTCTTCCACCAATGAGTAACTAATTACACATTGAAGGAAATGCTTCTTTTAAGCGTTATCATAAAGGACAGTTCAGTGTAAACATGGGTTATATTATATTTCTCTTACTGAAAAGGACTTATGTTTGTAGTTTGCAAAAATCACTTAGAGATCCCCTAAAGCCCTATGGTGCAAATACTGAAGGGACTAACACGGTCTCTCAATTTCTCTTTTTGGTTTCCTGACATCTTTAAATTGCCATCCCAAACAAAAGTTACTCTTTTTTAGAATAAGCCAGTGGATTAAAGATACTTCATAACACTGACATTTATTAGTGCTGAAAAATAGAAGATCAAAGGGTTCCAAGAGAGATGAAGTATTTCAATTATTAATTAGCATTGTCACTGGAACTCATAGATCCTGTTCTTCACAAGACTCAAGGCAGTCTCACACAATGTGGCAGGCCTCACTCCAACAGGAGCAGGTGAAAATCATCACAGCATTTACCTGCAGGTCCCTTGTCCCTACCTCCCAGCCCACATCATTCAGTTCAAAGTAATCAGCTGCTACATCTAAGCACAGGGCCTGCTCTTGACCTACGCCTCTGGAAGCAAATGCCCTGGGACCGGCAGCCAGGAGAGTGATGTGCAGCACCAGCCCTCCTCCATACACCTCGCATCGCTCTCGGTCCCACTGATGTTCATATAAAGAACTGATTTTCAACTAAAGAGAATCTGAAGACAAACACAATGATGTCACTTACAGGTAAAGTGACCCCTTACAACTCTGCACATCCACAGTCACAGGGGACCTTCTGAGAGATGCTGCTTCACGGCTAACCGGCAAACACATTGGTGCATAATGGCATTTAGTTGGCAAATTACTTCAGTGTTTGTTCTACCATTCCAACCACGCATATATGCGCCAGTACCAATAAGTTACTACCAAACAGGGTTTTTTAGCACTTGTATCCAATACAACTATGTTCTATCCTAGTTTTTCTACCACATTTTTCTGTGTAATCCTGGGTAAGCAATGTAACAGATCTTCTTTCCTCAGTTTCATCCCCTGCTACAAGAGATAATAGAATCACAGAATCATAGAATTGTCAGGGTCGGAAGGGATCTTAAGGATCATCTAGTCCTAACCCCCCCCTGCTATGAGCAGGGACATCTCCCACTAGATCAGGTTGCTCAAATGCTAAGTTACCTCTGTAACCTTCTTTGCAGGTTGAAACACAGCGTATATGGTGTAATGTTCTTTCAAACACTGAGAAATTCACTCAGGAAGTGATCAGTATAGTATGTAGTTAGAATCTTAGTAACTTATTTTAGTACTTAACACTACTTTTTTTCCACCATTTTGCATTTCAGTTCAACATCTAGTTATCACTAGTTTTGCATATAGTTCAACTTGAGGTTCTTGTTCTTATTAAAGATTTACAATGGTAGAGATTTTTTTTAAAGTATCTACGTACATACTTTATAAATTCATGTAATGACTTCAAAACATATAGTAAAAAGTAGCCTATAAAAATCAATGAAGCACAGTAGTCGAAAAAAATGAGGGGGAAAAAAATGAGGAAAAAAAATGGGAAGATAACTATAAAGTGCCTTTTCATAATCCATGAAACAAAAGAAAAGACAATGAAAGAGTCATGAAGGTTTCATGACAAATAAAAGAAATTCTGCAACTTGAAAAACAAATCAGAACAGCAATTAGTCCAGTGAGTCATCCACAGTGAAGGTTTCAGAATTATAATTATAAAAATCAAAATATTTAAGTTATTCTTTTTCCTGTGGGCAGCCACCCATAAACATATATATGAAATCTGAAGGTCAATTAAGTATTTCATAACTCATACTACAATACATTATGTCAACAAGAGATACAGGTAGTTCCCACTGATCATTCGAACATCCCCTGCTGCCCCAAGAAAAACACAGCATGGAAACTGGAGCCAGTGCAGAGCATGGTGTCCATCCTCCTGAGCATGATTTCTCTCTAGGATCCACACTTCATACAGTAAACTTGCTATTGATTTTCAGGTGAGCAGTAAAAGGTACTGCTTTTGATGGAGATAAATGTTAAGATGCCGCAGCTACCATAAAAAAAATACCTTTTAATTTTTGCACACACTGGAACACACACACTCCTTGAACGAAAACACACATACCCACACAGCCATACCCCCCACATACTCACACCCACCCCCCCCCCCCCGATTTCAAACAAAAATGGGAGAGGTTTCTCAACTGGAAGACAGCCCTACCTCTGCAGCTTTTGAGGTCTTGTTGACAGCACCAATTTCTACTGTGCTCTGCTCCATCCTCTACCCATTTCTCATATTAAAAGGGAGAGATACCAGAATTTATTAGGACAAAGACTTTAAAAGGGATAAATTGAAATGATGTAATTTTGAAGCAAAAATGTATGGAGCTCTCTGTTAAAAATTCTACACATTTTTGCAATGCTTTGAGCACAGGCAACTGAGTAATGGCACCAAAAAAAAGTAAAGGTACACTAAACCTCACATGGACAAGCAAGAAGCAGATTGCGATTACAGCAGTGCAGAAGGAGTGGAGACCCCGTTGGTTTGCCTCTTGAGACACAGGTGCATGCTGTGCAAGCAGCAGTCACAGATCACATCACTTTAACCAAGGTAATCTTTTTTTAATACTTTGCCTTGAAGGGCAATTGAACACAGTGGGAGGAGAGGACGGAAACCGTGCCAACTGGTAATATTGCCAAAAGAACAGGTTTTTCCCCTTAAGTGCAATATGCAGAGTTCCCAGTGCGGGGGTGCAAGGCCTTCACACTGCTTCGTAAGGGGTTCTGGCTGGTAGCAGCTCCCAGTGCTGCCACCAGCTTCATCTCCAGATTCTCATAACTCACATCAATATTTATATGCCACAGACCAAGCCATATCCCATTGCTGTATATTCAGGTAAATTTATAATCAAGCTCGAGAGGGAAGAAGGTCACTGGTAGCAGGAAGATATACGTGTCCATAGCAGACAGACAGCACTTCTTCAGCTCAACTGCACAAAGAATTGATACAGGAACTCAAAAGGCACCTATTGTTTTGCATCTATTGTATGGCAAATGTTCCGGGTGTCAGCCAAACACAGAATCAATGGAACTTGCACAATTTTTTACAGTGGTATCAGTAAGTTACTAGGCCTACTTCTCCAAAATTTTTCATTAAAGAATAAAATAATGCAGAAATCACTTCAAAGTGATCTGAATTTCATGTAGTAACAAGCCTCTTGGGATTTTATACGAGAAAGTAACATGTGAGAGTCTAACCTGAATGAAAGCAGAACACGAACATGCCAAAATGAGTTTTATTACGCACGCCTGATGTGCCACACAAGAAATCTGATAGATTTGCCTATAGATGCAACTGTCAGCCAGAAACAAATGTCTGCTTGGCTATTTCTCTAACAAACAAGAACGCCCAGCCTAAGAGAATATTGCTTCACGTTCCTCAATAACACAGCCCTATTCACTCTGCTGCTTCCTCACCCCAGGGAATTATTTTTATCTGACTACAATAGAGAAATACATCATCCAGTAAGAGGAATTAGCCCACTTCATTTCACTTTCCTGGGATACTACCACAAAGACTCAAAAAGACAGAAAGCTAATGGGTTTGATAGGAAGGCAAGGACTTGGTATCACTGATCCTGCCTGAAGTTGTAAAAAGACAGGCTTGCCCTTAGAGCAAGTCACTGAATGAGTTTCTTTAAATTTTTATAAAGGAATGGTTGATTTTGTGTCTTTGGAAGCAGGTAGGCATCTTTTAGTCTTTACAAATAATAACCTAAGATCAGGAATTTTTTTATTCTGTCATTAGGATCAGTAGGGGAAATAATTTCAAAAGCTGGAATACATCTTAGGAAATGTATTAAAAAACACAAACCCCACTACTTGCCACATGCTGCTGGTGATAAATTTTAAGCACAATAATTCTGAGTACAAAGCATCATTCAAAACAGTCTTCTTTTGACCCATTTTGTTAATTTTTCTTCCCACAGAGTCTGTAGCCAGGGGAACACAGTGATGCATATCACAGTCTCCCTCTACGAACCTACATCAGGTGCTAGAAAAATATTCACGTATCATTTTAGATAAAGCTAGAAGCAGTCAGAGCCAGTCAGCCAGAAAAGCAGTAGCAAAGTTAGGCTCTCATGGAATGGCCAATGTTGGCCCATCCATTCGTCCGCTCATCTATGTTCCCCAAGAGAGCACATCATAGCAATGATGATCTTTCTTCTTTGGGGATACTATCCTGGCCAGAGATTCCTCAGTTTCTCATGGGGATGGAAGCTACATTGCCTCAACCAACAACTCCTTTTGAAACAGCAGATAGCCGCTGGAGCGTTTCCTCTATTCTTCAAGTACAATCTCCTCCTGCTGGGAAGTAATTCAACTATTTCTCCAGTTCAAGAATCAGAAGTCTGGAGTTGAGGTGCTAAATCTGGATGGTGCTGTGTAATATGGAAATTATTCAATTCTCAATGGGAAAAAAAAAAATAAGCCAAACAAAATTAAGCAGATGAAGGAACATTACTACAGTATTAGGAATATTCTCTGCATATGGATTCTTATCTACACTCTAGTTACACATACAATTTTCAAAATACATTTTAAAGACCTTGCAAAAGATGTTATGAAGCAGAATGAAGTTACATATAGTAGTTATAATTCAAACTACTTATCCACAGCTTGCTGTTTATAATGCAGAGAGCCTGGTAATTTCAATTTATTATTCAACTACCATTAAAATCATTGAAGTATTTCTTATAGATCTGCAGTCAGCTCTACTAAAACAAATTAATATTTCTATCCAATCTATGTTTCAGAACATATTCACTGAATGAAATAGCTTAAGGGAAGCGCTGTGCTTTGGTTTTAACTTTCAGTCTGTTCCACTGATTGACGGGACATCTAGCAATCCCTTAGTTCAATCTAACTGAAATACAAAGCATATGGGATAACTATCACCAGATACATGCTGTGATTTCACTAAGGGCCAAGCTGAAATCTATACCATTTTCTTATATTACATAGACTCCAGTAAAAAGTTGCCATGTGTATAATGTCTGGAATTTATGGTGATGCATAACAGAACCAGTAAAAATACAACATAATTGCATTTTCCTGAAGAAAGCTGCTAGTGGAAGACAACACATACAGTAGCATAGCAGAAGTGTAACAACTTCTACATTTAGAACATCATTTTACTCGTATCAGCTGTCATTATACTCATCAATCTCAAAGCTACTGAGAGATGAGAGCACCCCTCATTCTGATTTATTACAAATATTCTGTGAAAAAGAAGTTTTCAATACCTACCTAACTTAATGACCCTGAAAAATGTTACCACATATTTCCTTGTTTCAGTAGTTATTCTATCCCGTGACTATCACGATATTCTCTCTGCTGAGAATGGTAGAACTGCCTCATGTATCATTCACAAGACAAAGTTTTTAAATAAAGATATCACATATGCCCAATCCCTCTTTCAGAACTGCTTTATTATTATTGAAAATTTGATTATGAAAACTTAATTAAATATATGAACTTACGCAAGATATTCTGCTTGACAAAAGCTAATTCTTAACTGAAACACTAGCTCAACAAGCATATTTTAAGTGGGTTTACCATGTCATTTTATACAATGTAGAAGCACTTAGAGCACTAGAGATAAAAACGCTGAAACAAATAACATTAAAGTGGCTGAAAATATATTTGACATATTTACAGTAGACTATTTGAAGGTGGACTACTTGCAACACATGTAAATAGACTCTTTAAACAAACTAAACTTATGGTAGTCCAAAACTTCATTCATTCCCTTCATGTTATTTTATTCAAGCTTTGTAATAATGGCAAACAAAAGACTAACAACTTATTGCATATATTCAGAATTGTTCTCAGAGCATTAGAAAAAAAATCTATTTGACAGTATATTATGCTTTCACCCCTAAAATTAATTTGGTTTAGCTATTGAGAAAGTAGTAGAATATTAAAATACAAACAAAACATCAGACCAACAAGATGAGATCTCATTTTCTGATGTGAAGGGAATATGTTACGTATGCAATATGGTCTCAGCCTCTCACTAGAGCACATGGCACTCAGTAGCACTTTGCATTCATTCATAAGGATCTATGTACAAGTGCAGCAACAGCACTTAATACTTTCTGCTTATCTTCATTTACACACAAAATTATATGAAAAAACCACCACTTACTTGCTTTTCCCTTTGTATACTGTTGCATAGGACCCTTCCCCTAGTTTTTCCAGTTTTTCATATGAGTCTGCTTTTCCAAACTTGGGGCTTGTAGGCTAAATAAAACAAAAAAAAATAAGACCTTTCAGCATGTATTGCACCCACAACATTAACTGCTTTGATTCACCCTTTGGAGATCAAACATCATTATCAAAACTCATAGATCTGCATGGTTTCATCAGCCAATAATGAAGAAAAAATAAATTACTAATGGCAGAGCTAATGAAACCATGTAACAGGCTACTCAAATAAAACATCATTCAACAATCCAGATCGTGGTTCCTGATATCAACCAATACATTTACATCACTGGGACTATCAAAAGGATTTTGTTCTTAATCAAAGAGATGTTTCTGGTTTATTTTTCACATATATCACTTGATACAAGGAAAAAGATCATAAACAACTAAGCCATCTTATCCTTTTTAAAAGATCTAAGCAACAGTCTTAATCTGCCCTATAAAATGAAATTAGAAGAGTTGGGTTTGAGGTCTTTTGTTGGTTTTTTTTTAGACTAAAGCCCATCCAAATAACATTGCTCTAAGTAGTCATTGTCCCAGTACATAAATCATTGTTTAGATAGTGATCAAAATACTACGGAAATGCACTTTTCATGAAAGTATCTTGATTCTGAATTATGTTTACAGTCTTCAGATTGTGGATATAATCACATCAGACTTTTAATGGCATGTATATGCAGCACAGTTGAGTGAAGTCCTGTAGCCTTAATATCTGCAGCCTTAATATCCACAGCCTAAGTGAGGGGTCTAAAACTGAACCAAGCTAAGCAACGATTCTTGCTCAAAGGGCCAGATATCTCGGCTGGCCTTTACAACAGGCTGGTACTTGCTCTAATTTTACACAGTCCTAACAGAAAACACCACAACGCTGAAAAATCAGAAACCCACCTCACATGAAAATTTTCTGATCAAGTCCTTGGAAAATGTTTTGAGAGATTTTTAAGGGCATCCCATCTTCCCAAATTTCCACATTTTTCAGTTGTCTGCAGGGAAAGGGTTTTTTTATTTTTCCCCCCAAGACTAGAAGGACACTGCAAAAAACTGACCTGCAGTTGCCCTCAGCATTATCTACATATCCTTCAGATTGCAGTGCTTGGATGTCTTTTACCTAAACCAACCAAAAGAGAAACTTTGGCGAGTCAGCACTGATGTCCAAATCACATACAGGAACTGATACCTTAGTACTCTGGCCATAACGCAACAAAGAAAAGCAGCCAAGAAAACCCAGCACATTTAGGGTTCAGTTCAACCAGCAGACTCTAAGCCATGCACAGCTACACAGAGTGTACACCCACATTCAGGATCTTAAGCCTGATTTACAGAAAGTACTCAAGATTCAGTTTTTTGAAAGGAAATAAACGTTACAGTACAGGGCACATCTGTGTGTAAATTTAATACTGTGGTCAAAAATTTTAAACCAACTGAACTTTTATTTAAACAGACAAGAGCACCCAGGTAAGATGACTTGGTACCACACTACCTCTCCACTACACCCAGTTAACTACTAGCCAGAAAATGCAAAAAAATCCTCTTTGCTTAACTATTCTACATTTATCCTAAAACAAAATCTTGGCACTTTGGCACATATACACCTTTTTCTGTGACTAACATCCCACTTTCTACTGAATGGTATCAGGATATACACGTGTATGTCTATTTGCAAAATTGAGCCCTTTCATCTCTGTCCAGTGCACAGAACAACCTATTATTGTGCTATCCAATTCCTAAAGATTAATAGACTGATGAAAATTAGTCATATGGGCGCTCTCAGATATTTTTCCTGCTAAACTCTTTGGAACACTTCATTATAGATAAGACAGTAATATTCTTCATTCCCAATCTGTGCCTAAGAATGCATTCTGTCTGGTTAGAAATGTTTTCTTTTTTTAAAAAAAAAAATCACAGTTCTACTACAGATGTCACTAATAGAAGTGACTGAAATATTTATTTTAGGAGCATTCTAATATAAGTATCCAATTATGGACTAATGCAACACTACAACACTATAGAAAAAAAAAGTGGTTAGATGTTTAAGTGTCTTCTACATAATGAAGAGGGACAGCAAAATATTTCCCAAATTGCAGGCTGCAGTGAACACACAGTGAGTAGCTTTGTTTGGAGTGGAAATGCTGCCCTAGTTAACAGTGAATAGTTCACTGTTGGTTTCCTCATAGCAAGGAAGAAAAAGGACGTGGTTTATACATGTGTTTTACATCCATTCTTATTTTCACACTGAGATTTACTTTTATTTTATACCACTGGAAGCCATAACATAAAGGTCACAGCAACTTGAAATATCTTAAGATCTTGATAGGAAACAGGATGCCTTTAATCCATCACCACATAGTAAATCACTAACAGTAATTATTCCTACAACATCAAGCTCATTTCTCCATACTCCAGCTGCCGGAAGCATGGATTTAAGGTCATTCCTTTTGACCCATTCCCCTCTTGGAAGCTGCTACATCCTTGCTGAGGACGGGTAAAATGCTAAAACCTCACATTGGTGGGACCGGGAGGAGAGCTCACCCCTGGTCATACAAAGCAGATGTTGGTTTCGATCGTCTTGTGCTCAGTGGTAACCCCAGGCAGTGCCCCAGGGCTCAGCTCTGCAGCCCCAAGGCTGAGCTGCCACCCTCCCCTTCGCCAGTGCCTGCCCATGCTGGGTAAGAGCCGACCAGTAACAACCAGAAAACAACCAGACACACAACCCATCAGCCACCACCTGTGCCATATGCAGTTAACACCACGCGCCTGATACCCTCCTCCTCCTCTCTCCAGGTTACAGCACCTCCGCAGGTGAGCTCAGCTCTATTCCAGCAAGATCACTGGATGAGATTGCCCATGTTCTCACACTACTAGATCTTCCTTGGTGAAAATGGACATTATTTTGCCCTGCATTTGTAATCTAAACAGGCTTGCAATTTTTGAAGGTATCTGGTGTAGAGAAATACTTCAGGAGATCTAACAAAAAAAATTAAATAAAAGCTGAGGCAGAAGATGTTGCATATTAATTTGCATTATACTTCTTAATGAAACACCAAGACAGATCTCACTCAGCAGATGCAATTACTTCAGAAAATGAGGGAACAAATTTACTATTTCCCCGACATTTTCCAGATTATCCTTTTTTAAATAAAACCTCACACTTTAATTCAAAATTACTTTCATAAACAATTTGTAACTGTAAGAAGTTCAGACAATTCTCATCTTTTCTTTTACTTCTGGATTATAAAGGATGTGAAAACTGAGATAATGCAAAAATATGAAACTTTTTCAACCATTTCTGTTACAAAATATGCCTTGTTAGAGCAAGATTATGATTACCATTTTTAAATATTTTTTTAGCAAATGTTAATATTAAAATCAAATATAGAAAAGTTACTTTTAAGTATGATTTCTTCTTTTAAAGTATTTAATTCCTTTCAGTAAAATTTATGGGAATACATATGTACAAAGATTTGTGTTTGTTGAGTCACAAGAATCCCATATTCTGCCCAGGATGTGATTTACTGAAATACACATAGTGAGTGGGACATATCCAGAGCACATCAGAAGTACAGTGCTTGTATCAACCACTGACATACCTCACATGCAGCCGACTCACAAGAATTTCCCTTTTATTTTAGGAAGCTGGAGCAATCCTCCAATTTAACCCAGACAAGTTTTCTCAGCAGAAAAGAATACTAATTTTAGCTGAATTTCAGCTAATTTTAGCTGAATGCACATATTTTTCATTTCACTTCATAGAATGGCCTAGGCTGGAAGGGACCTTAGAGATCATTTAATCCAACCTCCCTGTCATGGGCAGGGACGCCTCTCATAAATGTTTGTTCAAAGCTACTTTTTAAAGATCTAACATTACAATACTTCTACTACTATTAATTTTCCTTTCTTCTTACTCCTCCTTACTACTTTTTAAACCGCTAAAACACTGACACAGAATCACAATAATCATTTAGGTTGGAAAAGATCTTTAAGATGATCGAGTCCAACTATTACCCTAACAATGACAGGTCCACCACTAAACCATGTCCCTATGTACTACATCTACATTTCTCTTAAATACCCCCAGGGATGGTGACTCAACCACCTTCCCAGGCAGCCTGTGCCAATGCTTTAAAACCCTTCTGGTCAAGAAATTTTTCCTAATATCCAGTCTAAACCTCACCTGTTGCAACCTGAGGCTGTTTCCTTTTCTCCTATCATTTACCACTTGGGAGAGGACACCAACCCCTACCTCACTACAACCTCCTTTCAGGGAGTTGTAGAGAGTGATGAGGTCTCCCCTCAGCCTCCTCTTCTCCAGGCTGAACAGCCCCAATTCCCTCAGCCCTGCCCCATAAGACTTGTTCTCGGAGACCCTTCATCAGCTTCACTGCCCTTCTTTGGACACATTCCAGCACCTCAATGTCTCTCTTGAAGTGAGGGGCCCAAAACTGAACACAGGATTGTGCCCTTGTGCTTGGCACTGGTGAGGCTGCATCTCGAATCCTTTGTTCAGTTTTGGGCTTCACCAGTGCTGAATACAGAGGGAAAATTACCTCCCTGCTCCTGCTGGCCACACCATTCCTGATACAGGCCAGGATGCCATTGGCCTTCGTGGCCACGTAGGCACACTGCCGGCTCATGTTCAGCCGGCCATCGATCAGAATATATCACTGTGGTAAAGGGACTGTGGTAAAGGGACAATCTTTGCCATGTCTGACAAGTGGATATTTACCGAATGTGTAATTTTTTTGTTCAGTTAATTAAAGCCTTCAAATTATTTCTATCAAAATTTTATCATGATTTGTTGGATATAAACCAAAGGCAAGATCTCTCTATGGCCCCACAGACTTGTGTATACTGAACATCAGTGGGACTACTCAGGTCTAAAGAAGCATGTTGATCAGTGTTGGACCTTTGTATTTGCTACAAACAAAGAACTTTCAAAGCTAAGAAAAAAATAAAACACAGGTGCATGTGTGATAAAGATTGAACTATTTAATGGGCAAAAAGTTAAACAGGCAGTAAACAACCAGTCAGCAAACAACTGATCGCCCTGGCAAATCACTGAAAAGTGAGTCTTCATGATAGGGAGACATCTTGCAGAGAACTCAAATGGGAAAGACAGATAAATTACTAAGACAGAAGGGAGTAAAAGTGCCTCTGAAGAGTTGAACACAGTGCCAAGATACTGTGAACATCAGCACAGCTTGTAGTGGATCACGCTATCGCCAAGAGGACATTGGGAACTGGAGCACGGAACAGCACACATCTTTCCCTTTAGAAACTCCACTGGGAGTTTTGTTTGCCTTTATGCTTCACTTTCCTTGAAAATGGTTTCCATTAAGGTAGTTTTCTTATTATTAGCCTACATTTTTCCCAGTGTAAGATTAGCCTAAAAGCACCACTGAGCACGGGGAGTGAGCAGCTTTAGCAGCATGGCTTGCAGTAACCAAGATTAGATTATTTTTTCCCCTCTGGTTACAAAAATACAGATCACAGTAACAAGGATGCCAAAATGTTGAATGCAGAAATAGAAAAAGCTAGTATTTCGAACTGACATGAGAGTACTAAAAGTAACAAAGACAAAAAAGAAATGACCAGGTCCTTTCTTATTAGTCATTTCAATAGTAATTTCTTTGATGTAGGCTGTAGGAGGGATAACAGGTTTAATGCAAGACCTTGCAGTACGGGTCCTTGTACTACATTGCTATGTGAATACTCCTCTTTCTCAAAAATTTTCAAAATCCATGTAGTAAAGAAAGCTTTAATGGAAAATTACACTGAAAAATCACCTCACTATTCTTACAAGAAGCTGTGTGAGTTATGCTCTCATGCATTTTTCATACCTGCAAAACAGCTTGTGAATGTCACACTTAACCACCACACTCCCAAGTCTAAGTTTTAAATACACATTTTCTTTTTGTTTTTCAAACTGTGGGATATTAAACTCCAATATAAAAAAATCCTCAAGGGAAAAATATTATATTCACAGTACCAATGCAAATATTGAAAATTAAAACTAAAGATGTTTTTGTTTACGACTCCCCAAAACAGTAATTCATTGCTAGAAAAATTTTAAAGCAAAAGGTAGGCCAACATGCTCGACTGAGATTAAGATACAAGAATGGAAGATTTTTTTTTTAACCATTTTATACTTTGTGTTTATACTGTACACAACAGTAAGGCTTTTTTCACAAAACCATCTGCATGTTTTGCAGTAATTTCAGGCTCTATGCAACCTGAAATAATAGGTCAATCTCATCACCTTTTTTCCCTTCTTTTTTTAAATCTTGCAAGTTGGACAGATTTCTAGGGCAATATTTAAGGGATGAAAAAGTGTTCAAGAATCCAAACTGAGCCTTAATCTCAGCTCTCCCACTATCTGATCCCATGCTGTTGCTTGCATCTTTCTAACCCGTTAACACCCAGCCATAAATTATGAGCAAGGTGAGCAGGAGCAACCATATCGCTCTCTGTGAAAGGACTGGAAGCCGTCTGCAATGCTGTTTACTTGCTCCTCAGGCTACTAAAGCACAGGAGGTGGACCAACTGCCACATTTAATCTGCCTTATCATCTAGAGAGTATCCCCCAGGTTAACAATTATTAAAGCTTCCCCTGAACTCTGGAATTATTTTACCTCAGTAAAAAGTATCAGCCGGGAAGGATGCTGTTACCCTGGTAATTAAGAGGTAACTAAGACTGGCGAAGGTTGCACACCTGAAGAGGAAGACAGGTGAGAATGGCACACCAAGCATTCAGGCAGACAGAAATGGTGCCTAACTTTTAGACAAAATTCTGACTTCAGTGTCTGCTTTCAAGTTTGGTTTCTTACACAACTGATTCACGATGTGTTAATACAAACAGCTTTTTGACCTACTTTTTTTTGGAGGAAAGTTGCATGTAACAGGACTGAAAATTAATAGAAATTACAGAAACAGAAGAGAGGCTGCTCTCTCAAAAAGGCTACAAAGCCAGGGCAGTAAAGCATTGCTTATCCAATTATTTTTAACTGAATGAATGTTTTACATTTACATAAACTGGTAAAACAGTGTTTTGCTACATTCAGTTTTTAAGAAGTAACTGCATATACCTTACCATGGCAGTTTAATTCATCGACATGGATCTTAGGCCTTTCAAAGAGAACAAACCAAAGCACATCAGAACTAAATCTTGACCAGAAGGCTAGTTTATAAAACTTGCAATATTTCTCTTTACCTACTGTGCAAAAGTACTAGTTTAGTGTATAAAATGTGTACACTGAATACACTAAAGCTTCACCTTGCACTGGAGAAAAATAAATATGGCCATATGGCTACAGAGCGTGAATCTCAAAACTTTCAGAGAATTAGAGTCAAACCATCATCCAAAGCCAGTGTTATTTTGGGCAATGGCATGTGTTTCTTTTTGAGTTGTGGGGAGTTTTATTTTATTTTTTCAGTTTATTTTGTAGTTTTGCTGCTTCTTTGGTTAGGGAGAAAAGAAAAGCAAGTTTCCTCCCTTGGCAGGCAAAAGACTTAGCAAAAGATTTTTAGAAAGATACATACAGACAGCTAAGTATGCACAGCTACAGCTACATGTATACAATATATATGCATATATACACACAAATGTATTGTGTTGGGCTGGATCAGAGCAAAGTTTTGTCAAGTTCCCTTCGTCTAACAGCAGCTAACAGGTGATGCATAGGTAGGCAAACAGCTGCTTCACTAGCTCCAAGTTGAATATTATCCATTACTCTGATGTGATGAAAGGATAAATCTTTTCTGCTGGAAATTTCATTCCATAATAACATCCAATTTCAGTCAGCTCAAACAGTTTGGAAATCATGCTCATGGAGGTTTTCTTATGTTTAAAAGGAGAAGAAAATGCAATGCGACTGCTGTGCATAATGAGCATGTAAATGTTGGGTGGAAAGTAAGTGCAAATACTAAGTTTGTCTTACAAGAACAACAAAAAAAAATAATGTGCTAACTTCTGTCTGTATGCTACGGCACTAATTAACAACACAGGATTTCTACTGGGTTGCAACAGGGTGTGACATTAACTGCAGAAAATTACTTCATGTTCAAGAGCAAACGATGTTTTTTCCAAGCGACAATCTGTGGGCAGGAACACAAAGCTCCAGCTTCCCCAACCTGTGTGTCATCTTTCTCACCAGAAGCTGCAGAGCATTTTGAAGGTACAGAAAACACAAAATGGGTAACAAACCACCTGCAGAGTATTATTTGGTGATCTTCACCAAACACTGAAGCTGACACCTGCCAGAGAGCTAACCAAGCTTCTGAAAGTAATCAAAATATCAGCTAGAGCCCCAGAGTATCATGAATAAGGTATTTCAGGACATATCTTGAAAAATGTTATTTCTGAGACAAATAAAGGATTTTGACTGGAGTAGAAGAAGTGACATGGAAACTCCAAACCTCCACCATGTATCTTCTGTGAGACATCATTTCCCCACCTGATGGCTACAGAAGACTGCAAACCAGAGACTGAATGGAAGCCTACCTCTAATTCAGTCCCTCTACTAATCGAGCACAGGAAGCGCAAACTGTAGGTACCACACATCTATCACAGTATCTTCAAATAAAGCTTACAGAAAGCAGAGCCAAAACTGAAACACATCTACACAACTGTAGCCAGTACAGACTCAGAGGGCACAACATGCTAAAGAACATTTACAGAAACTGAAATGCCCATTCAGACTGGTATAATCTATACAGTAGAATAATTTCCAGAGAATCAAGTATTAACTCAATAAGGGAGAATACATAGCAGTCCTCTGACACAGAAGAAAAATAAGTAATGAGGAGAAGAGGAAGTAGTAAGGGCATCTGCTCTACAACATCAGGACTAGGAAAAAAAAAAAACAACTAAAACCCTCTGTCAATTCAAGTGTAATTTAAAACTAGAGAATGACAAATTCCTGTAACTAACCTCACAGACATATGCTCAATGAAATGTGCATCAGAACATCTCCTGCCTGAGGCTACGTATTCAGGTTCTGGGGGAAGGGGAGCGGCTTGATTGTATCTGTCTTGGACATCTGCACTTAGGTCTGCTGGGCAGAACCAGGTGTGATCTTACATCAGCAGAGGGCTAACACCACCCTTTGCTACGAAGTTCTGCTCTTTCTTCTTCATAATGCTGACATTATTCCACAAGTTATTCCTTGCCAGGTGCTCTCTGGATCACCCCTTGCAAGGAAGAGTCAAAAATGACTAACAATGCCTCCAAGCAGAAGGAAGAACTGAATTCACTGAACGGAGCTATAAAAATCAGGGAGAATTACGGGAAGCTGAGAAATGAGTATTGTATTTCAGGAAATTCCTATGCGCCTACTTTAATACATGAGGCATTCCCAGTGAGTCTGTATGAGTCAGCATAGGAGAAGATTACCAAAAGTATATGTGTAGCTAGGGCTCCAACCAGCAGCATACTAGTAGAGGAAGCATTAACATCATTTACATAAGAAAATAGCTGGATCACAGACACAGCGGAGTACTACAACCTCTGAAAAAGAGCAAGACACCAGTAACACAGTTTCAAAAAAAGTCTGCTTCAAAATGCTGGAAGCAAAGCAAATAAAATCCTTCAGTTTTAATAGAATAGAAGTAAATAAAGCACTAACAGAAAGTAGTAACAGCTCCTAAGAGGAACAAGTTAAGAACAGCAGACATGGGGAACAAGTTAATACCACAAAAAAAGTTAAGGAAATACTTTCGAAAAAAATAATTTAAATTTACATTTGTGGTGCCAAACAATAATCACAGAATTGCTGAGGTTGGAAAAGACCTCTGAGATCATCAAGTCCAGCCTATGACCCAACACCACCACATTGGCCAGACCATGGTACTAAGTGCCACATCCAGCCTTTCCTCAAATACCTCCAGGGACGGTGACTCTACCACTTCCCTGGGCAGTGCATCCCAGTGCCTGATCACCCTCTCCGTGAGGAAGTGCTTCCTGAGATCCAACCTAAACCTCCCCTGACGCAGTTTCAAGCCGTGCCCCCTCGTCCTGTCACAACGTGCACAAGTAAGCACAGTGCAAACGGCTCCATCCATCCTTAATGATTGTAAAAGTTTTATGCTAAGAACTCCTTGTTACGGACTCATCTGGAATACACCAGAGACATCTTTGGCAGCAGCTATATAATGCCAGGCAATGATAAAAAAGCAAATTCAGTTTTGCTACAGATTGTCACATTTTAAAATGCAACCTTTTCTAAAAAGGACAGTCCCCTGGAGGCATGACATCTTATCTGTTAAATTCACATGGGTTAAACAAAGCTCATCTATGGAAAATGAATCTGCCATTTCTTCTTAGAAGTCTGACAGGATTCAGGCAAACTTCTGCAGGGAGAACAGAAGATGTCTGGAAGACAGAGCAAAAGAAAGAAGAAAAAAAGAAGCAGCAATCAACCTTTTAAATTATTTTATGCCAACTAAGATTTGAAGTGCTAAATCCATTCCACTTAGGTCTTCAATTCAAAGGTCACATTGTTATGGATTTTTCTTGCCAAAGCGTAACAGAAATAGTTTTTCCATAATTTTGAAGGTTTTTTGAGAAAAATCTATTCTGGGCATTATTCAAGAAAGTTATGACATTTTATTTATCTAATTTCTTTCAAAACAATCACAAAGATGTGTTGCCAAACCCTTCTCAGTTGCTTCTCCCTCTCTCACATACACGGAGTTTGTGACATGGAAATAAATGTTATTTTTACTACTTGATTTTAAAAAGAGAATTTTAGAAGGGAAACAAAATCTGTGAAATCTGATCTGTTTCTCTAAAATCAAAAAGGCAACTCACGAATTCCTAAACTTCATGGGAGAGAATTCCTCTTCACAAATAAGCCACCCTCTGCAAACCTTGCAACATAAACACTATAAAAGCTGTAATGCCATACTAGGATCAGGAGAGGAAAATGCTTAGAAATCCCGTAAGACACCCTAGCTAACATCCGAGAGGAAATTCAAAATATATTCTTTGTCAAGTTCTATTTTTTTGTTCCATTTTGTACACACCACGACAAATATATATAGGAAACATATTCAATAGCAGCCATGAGCTTTTTGTTTTGTTTCCAAGCAATCTATTCCTTTCTGAGCAAGAAAACATTTCCCGGGTGCTGTTAATCCCACGAGCTGGCACACGCGCAAGTGTCAAGACTGTGCACTTACAGAGCTGGGGCTGGAGTGTCGCCGGACTTTAGGTGATTCCTTCCCTGCAGATGAAGTTTTGAAGTTAATACAAGCGTTGTTCTCCGAATGAACCCTCTTCACTTGATTAGTTGGCTTCTCAAACGGATCAAAACTACTCTGTGTCCTCTGAACCCGGACTTTTTTATCCTCAGGAATTGTATCCAGAGGTTTGATCACTGAGTCCATTCCCTGGCAGTTCCGTGTAGACATCTTTGTGACACATATCTGAAAGGAAAAAACAGCATTCATTGACTCTAATAGGCTTAAAGTCCGTGCCAATCCATACATCAGCCAGCATCAAAAAAGGCATTGGCCTTCATTAATTTTATATTCCTACATTAAAATTGCAAACAACGCATGCATTTTACATTGACATGAGTTTTGCATAGGGGACACACACCACAGTCATAAAGCCTATCCTTGTACAGTGTACTAAAAGATCCTGAAAAAGAAAGAGAGGAACATACATAAAAATTCATACATTTGTGTTTTCTTGCACAACGTCTTCTTAGCAACAGTGCCACTTCACTTCTTTCTCCAATCTAGCTACTAATATCCCCAAGCAGTATTGATTTCCATTTGTACAAAATTGGATAAGACTAAACTTAAATAAATGATGGTAGTTTGTGTGTGTGCATCGATGCTGGTCTGCCAAAGAGCCAATACCAGTATATTACTGTATTTTTACATAATGCTTATACAGTGTTATTATTATTATCACCATATGTCTCAGGAAATCAAATCAGTAAATCAATTCCCAGGCACTGAAACGTGAGACTGCACCTTAATGGCACACTAAAGCACAGAAGTTCAATTCTTCGTTACTGTGAAGTACGACTCTGCCAAGCCCTGAAGACTGCAACTTGCTGCTTCAGCTACCAAAATACGCTATAGCTAGTTCAAAAGCACTAAATGAGCAGAACAGTGAGTTTAGATACTCCACTCATGTACGTAAATGCTTTTAGTTTTAATATATTCCAATGCGTAAGACATTTTTTTAAATCACACAGTGGGGGGTTGCATTTGAGACCTCAGCTTCTGTTTTCACCCATAAGGGATTTGCATTTTATTTAGGAAGAAATAATTTTAGCTTTCAGTCTGCAGGGAAAAGTCATGAAGTGTGGTGCAAGCAGACCATTAAATCATAAGGCAAAGTTACAACGTACATTTTCCATGCTATCTGCAAGTATTTAAGGACAGACAGTGTTAATTTGCTGTCATCTGTGCTTCAGATACGTGCAATTAAAGAAGCATAATGTTCCACTCAAGCACCTACGATTTAGGCATTTTTGAAAACTTGCTGTCATAAAATAGTTAACATGTAAAAAAATCAAAAGAAATATTACTCCCGTCATTTAATCACGATTCTTCCCCCATAACCCAAAGTGTCTCCAATACAAACCACTGCACTAAATTATTCTTTGCCATTTCCCCGGAAGAATTCTGTGCTTGAAATCCAACTTACTTCAATTGTTTATAGAACTACGGGGTGGTTATGCCTTGTGTTTTTTATGTTTTGTGCTTTTGATGATCTACTGTAACAGCAGATCAAAGATTTATTTCGTACATTAAAAATTTAAAGTACATTTCCTGCACGGTGCCATCTGGCCAAACGATCATACACCAGGTCAACTCTAATGAAGGACATTACTAGCATTACAAACCAGGCTTTGCAAGGGTTCACATTTCTTCTCATTAAAGTGGCTTTTCCAAGACTAAAACTTAACTAAGTTTTAACTGAGAAAAGGAACAACTCCCCGTCATTCTGCAAGATAATTCCCTCTCGGGCCAAAATTAAGGCAATTATGTAATTTTGGTCTATTACTTCAGAGAGAAAAGATATATTACTTCAGAGAGAAAAGATAAAGAGCTGCTGCACAAAGAATTTTTAATTAGTCTTCTTGTAAAATTAATTAGCTTCTTTTCCCTAAAACAACTTATATGCATAGACATGCACCCACATACTTCCCACTGTCCTCTCCAGATCCATGTTTCCGCAACGCTGGCTATCAACAAAGATGTTTTAACATAATGTAAAATGAAATTACTATTATAATCACAGAGCCTCCATTTTGCTTAATCAACATGGATGCAAATAAATCAGTATTTCTCAATCTACGAAATCCTATGATCTAGAAAACAGGCAGGAGATAGGAAGGAAAGGTTACAAAGCTGTATTTGTCTTTCTTTCAAATTACCAAAGGCCACCCGCAGCTGATTAAAACATTTGGAATCCACAGCTGCAAACATGCTACAGCTAACAATGCCACCAGTGCTGCTTCTAGTTTCTTTTCCTAACTCAAAATCTCCATGTCTAGCTCTAACATGGGCCATGTAAGTACTACATTAAAAAAAAATAATTAACATGCAAGACATCTGTTACTATTGATTGTCTCTACTGGAAGCAATAATAGTTTGGAATTAGATATTGAAGGGAGACACTCTAACCTTCAGGTCACTTAGTCTGGAGTAGGATAAAAACCTCCACAATCATCTTCTGATAGCCAGTTTTGAACTTAAAGAAGACTAAAACCAAGACGTACATCAACCAGGCCCATCCACCCTTCAGAAGTCTGACACCTCAGTGGATGCACAGGCTGAACGACAGCATCACCAGCAGAAAAGACCAAAGATCACAAAGAAGTGCAAAAGCAGGGGCTGCTCCCCGCGCTCCTCTGCCCGCTCTGCAGCCGCAGCACTTCTGCCGGCGCTGGCAAAGGGGTTTCATTCATCACTCCACTCTCACCTGTATCAATAGCTCCCCAGAAGAAATAAAACTTCTCTCCAAGTGATTGGTGACCACAGCACACCACGAAGCCAACAGAGCTCAGCTTATGCTGTTGTTGAAGGGTATACATTTCCAATCCATCTACCCTGCCTATAAAACTCTGAGGAAAAACAACATTTAAGAGGTTGTTTTACATTCTGTCACTGACAGGCCAAGTCCAACTTAATGCTGCAGCTCTGCTCTGTTAAATCTGAAAGGAGCAGGTCTAAAACATCAGTACTGAGCAGTGGCTATAACTGCAAAATTACGGAGGGTAACCAGATCACTTTTAGCAACAACACAGGTTTGATTTTTCCTATTGCACTAATTCAGCCTTTTAAGTATCATTTTTCCTTTTTGCTGTATAACAAAAATTCTTAAAAATGTCAGCCTCTTGAATGACATATGCAAACACTTAGCATCAGAAGCTTTTAGAGCTGTAAACCACTGCCTGCCACTGGGTAATTCAATGCTGGTCGTCAGGAGAAGCCTAACCCATCCTCTTATTTCCAGCTTTCTTTTTGCACAAGAGAGTAAGGAACATCTTCCAGTTAAAGTATAGTATTTGTCACAAAGGACACAGGTTCATCTTCAGCCTCTTTTAGATGCTCCCGTGTGATCCTCCAGGCTAGTCAGAATTTCCAGGTTCATTTTGCCATCTGTAAGACAGGACCTTTCATTTTACACCCATCTCATCCGTTTTATCTACATAAGCCATAGGTTCTTCAGAGAGGGGACTATTCTTCTACTAACCCTAATTGCATAACAACTCTTGCACACTCCAGTTAAGATGACAATCCAGAAAGTGGTGGAAACTATCTCATGCCAGTGCAGCCTCTAAACCGGATGATTCTGCTGAATCTCTGTTTTAGCTACAGTTAGCAGAATAAAAAACCCTGAAGTTAAACAGTGTAAGAGCTTATGACATATAGGAAGTCAATCTATATGATTCATCACCCCTTCTTGCCCTTGCTCTATAAATCTATTTAATGCTGTACTTAAAACAGTGGAGCCCAGACACCCACTGAGATGCTATAAATGCCACCACAGTCTAAAAGTGATCCTACATGAAGATGGGATCAATGGCACCTTAAGTATCACAAGTACCTACCCCAAATTTATGTAGAGACAACACAGGTTATATTTTGCTTTGTCACACACAAGAAGACAATCATGCTTTACAAAATGCAATCAAGAGAAAGAGCAGGCAAGCACTTTTCAGTATGAATCTGACATCCATTTAAAGAAACTTCTGTCTAGCACACATAATGAGCCATTAAGCATTTTTAATTAGTGTTTCTTTAACAAAAGTCATCATACAAGTAAACATTATGGTATGCCAACACTTTAAGTGGTTCTTTCCCCTTAAGGAGGTACTGCCATGATCTGGTACTTCTCCCATCACAAACTACATTCAAATAACTTTCAGAAGTAAGAACTATTTCAGAAACTACTTGACTTTTTCAAAAGTGGTGTGATAAAACCAGGATTATCACTTTCAGAAGATGTATTTCTGCCAGCAGATCTCATAACCGTGGAGGGCAGAGGACCAGGATCTTCATTTAGGAAGATCTAAAAAGAGGCCCATCAAATTAATACATTTAACAACTATAGATTATTACAAGTGGAACAGGCAATACACCAAAAAACTCTGTCATGTGAGGACTGTTTGAGTCAAATATTACCATCCTTCCAAACCTCATATCAGACAGTAAAGGCTCAAGGAAGACGCTGGCAAATTCACCATCTCTGACTCTGGGTATGTTACGTGGCCTCAGACATGAGATGTAAGAGGGGGTTCGGCTGCTTTCTGCCACCTAAGTTCCTGCCTGGCACGAATTCTAACAGTGGGATCTGGGAGAAGCGTGCTGAAAACCAAATGTTGGCAAAAACAGCAACAGAGGGGCAGGGACAAGGGGCAGAAGATAAATACACATTTTCTAGATGGAAAAAAAGGAAAAAGAAAACAAAGGCAATGGTATGCGCGGTATTCACATCAGATAACATTAGATGCAGGACATTCATCCCCCAAGTCTGTGTTCCAGTTCCAGAATGAAAGTCCTGGGAAACTTAAAAGAGACTCCAACACCCAGTCCTCCTTTGGAAGGAGTCTTGCTCTTCTCCACAGAGAACAGAGTGGTCCTACAGAAATTAATTTTTTTGTGTTTGAAGCTATTGTTTGGAAAAGTATGTCCAAAGCAGCACTTGGAAACTGTCCAGGGACTTGGTGCCTTTGTGGGAAAGGATTTAATGTGAAAATAGCAATGACTATTCCTGTCCAGTGAACAGCATTAGTAGTTGAGAGTCCCTGACCCCAGCCTTGGAGAAAAGATGCCTGTC
Organism: Trogon surrucura; assembly: GCA_020746105.1. Classification (NCBI taxonomy): domain Eukaryota; kingdom Metazoa; phylum Chordata; class Aves; order Trogoniformes; family Trogonidae; genus Trogon; species Trogon surrucura. The sequence goes on from CM036622.1 coordinate 35,959,465, forward strand.
AGCCCAGGTGTGGCCCAGGAGAAGCAGCTCTCCATGAACATCCTGCCTGTTACATTTCTCATGTAAGGATCATTAATGTTAAACACACAATTGCATTTCCCCAAGTTGTTTCACACTCTGCGGTCTAGCAGTCATCAGAGCAAGCACTGGTATCTCACACATTCGCTATACCCTAATAACTGAAATAAACCCTCTTTTTAAATATGACCACAGTTACTTACTCAGTCTCAACTAAAAAGACAAAAAGAGAGATGATGAGACAGAAGTAATTTTGTCACTTAAAATCTACAGCACAAGCAGCCACTTTGCACTTGCCTAAAGAGTTCTTCTCTTTCTGAAAGAAATAGCAAAGGAAAGATTTATCATAGAATATTCATGTCAATTCCAATACTACTTGATCTATCACAGATTCTGGCAACATAAAGCAGAATAAAAAGCAGCCTCACCGAAGGTAGTGCAGTTTGGTATTAAAAGTTAATTTAGTGTTTCTCTTCATGTTTTTATTTATTTAAAGTAAAAAGAGAGAGTGCCACACACCCAGAAGATTAAAAAAGGGCATTTCAAAATTCCTGATCATAGAACCACAAAGAAGTATAGCATGGTTTATACTTTGCAGCTTGCTCAGTTGCAGATCAGAATCAGAAGACAATGCAGAAGAGACAACAAAACAGCTTGAACAGTCTTTTTTCCCCTCTCATCCTACTCACTCTCACAAGCAATTTGATAAGATCCCGAGGCTGCTCTGTGATAAACAGGCACAGTCATCATTGCACCAGTAAGGATCACAGGGCTCCAGATTCCTAGAGCCCCAACCCTAAACCCACAGTATTTATCATATCTCAAGACATAGCCACATTTTTCCTCTAAAGATTACTTCTGAAGTTAAAGAGACTGAGATCACAAGAAAGGTGGGTTTGTTTCATGTGTAAGTCCATAATAAGCCTCATTAAATAAACAAAAATCAGTAAAACCATTCATGGAATCGTTTCTAAATAAAGATGTCTCTTTGAATCACCTTATACCACTTCAAGCAATACTCCTTAATCCGTATTTGGGATTCATGTATAAAAAAAAACCCACCACAAAATTAAAGGTTTCTCAGATTTAATTATTGCAATAGAGTTTCAATGCAAGATTCTTTTCACTTCAACACTGTCAGTAAAATTAAGAGGTCTCATACAAACAGGGGTCTTAGAATTAAAGGTTGCTGGATTAATCCATTTACTGTTTAAAGTAATATAGCATTTAAAGAGTGAGAGTGACTGGTTAAAATATATAAGTGATTCATAGTTCTTATGGTTCAGGAATTTTAAAACCAGTCATGAATGTCTCCTGCATTAATCACCTGTTAGAGTACTTAGTAAAAGATAGGCTGTCCCATACCGGTGGAATTTATTCATATGAATAAAGATATCCTCAATCACAAAGAACAATCACCTTTGACATTCAACAAACCAGACATCCTACCACACAGAAGAAAAAAACACTAATGTTTGTATATCATGAAGACATACTGTTCTGATGCTCATCACATCTTCTAGAAAAATGCATTATATCTGGTTTTTAATACCTACATTTAACACACTACAAATATTTACTTCGGTCATCCAGCACCTACAGACTTATGGAAAAAAATAAAAAATTGTCATCCATGTATTCTCTATTGGTCATTGCCACTGTGTACATCCTGGGAAGAAGTGGTCAGTTGGGTAAATACCAGAGTGAACATCCAAAATTTTTACTGCAAAATCAGAAGAAAACATCTGAATTCGCCTCATTTGTACCCTTCCAAGAGAAATAGTATGAAAGGATCTCATATAGGGAAACCCAAGATCTAACATCCACTGAGCAAAAATAAACTACTGAGTGACTTGAGGCAAGGAAGTCACTTAACCTCCCCACAGTACCATTTTTCTGTTCATAATAACTATCCTGCCCCTATCACAAGCAGAAACTGGGGGCACTAATTAATTTTGTGAAGCACTTAGGCTTTTTTGAGTGAAATTTTATGACGATACAGATTATAATTTGTAGCACCGAAGCCCTCTGGAAGGTAGCACAACAATTTCATTATTAGAGAGACTAAGACTTAGCACTTGCGTTTAGCTGATAGATACATAAAGGAAAAATCATAAATAGCCAAGTGACTACTAACCTAACAGCTGAATTGCTGTGAGCATAAGGCCAGCATTAATTTCCACTGAAAAAATCCTATCTGGATATGAGTTTTCATTATCTTCTGTAACCATGTTATTTTCTAATCACGCCCTGGTATCATGGCAATTGAGAACGATACAAGTCATCTGCAGATTCTGGCAGCACTGGAATTTGACATTTGCTACTTTCAAAACACAGTTTGTGAATGTTCTGCAGCTTTGCTCACAATAAAAATGCATCTAACCGAAGAATCATTCTCTTTGGAGAACAAAGCAGTAGGGCAGCTCTTTTTTGTTAAATCTACAAGTCTTGTCCACTTCTCAGCCCAGCTGGTAGCATTCTCCATGTCGCCTGAGAAGAGAGCATCAGCAGAAAACTGCTGCACCCACAAGAAGAAACATGAACAGGTTGAGAAGAGTGCTCGGTTGGTGAGAAAGCTACAGTGTGGGAAAAGATCAAGGAAGAACAAGTGATGAGATAAGGGAGCGAATAAAATTGTGGAAGGGGAAATAGAGCATGTAATGCTGCACGACATCACCAGCGAGTTCACACTGAAACTACCAGTGCAATCAGGCCCAAATCTGAAAGAGGTCCTTCACCACTCACCCATCCCTGTAATCACTGGCACCAGCTCTTTAGTTTGAACATTTCATGGGCACTGTTATAAAAAAGCAGCAAGAGAACTTGAGTAAGATAGAAAAATAAAGGGGGAATAAAAACAAAGGACAAGAAATAGAGCAAGTCACACAAGGAAGGAAGATGTGAGGAAAAAATTACTATAAAATAATAATTTCTTTTCCTGCTCTGATCCCCTGTCATTTCTCTCTGGTAACCAACAAGGGTAACAGGCTCAACTGTGTCACAGACCTGTAATTAACATTCTTGGGTATTATTTGTTCAGCTTTATTTGGATGCAGAGATTGCTAGCAATGCTAGCTATGAACTAGCAAATGCAGCTGAAAACAGAGCTTGGAGACTGAAAATGGCATCGGGGAATATGGTATGCTCCTTGCTGTACCTAGCACAAACTTATTCATACATCTCCCACAGCCCATCTCAAAGGCACTCTCCAAAAATTGCAGTTTTATTTCTGAAGTCGAAGTTGATGTTAAACCAACTGTCTTTGTCATATGGAAGAAGGCAAATATAAAAAGGTCACTGAAGTGCCAGATGGAAGAATTTTTGAACTGGAAGCTCTAACATTAATTCTCTGTGTTTCTCTGAAACACTGAACTCAATGAGCAGATTAAATGTCTGTGCTGAATTTCCTAGTGAGAAACAAGTCGCTTCCACAGACAGGCCAACTGATCAGACCTCAAGTAGGAATCCCAAAACCACACAAATCTGAAAAGAAGTTCAACCACTTGAATCAAGGAAAAATAAAGTTTCATACTGGAAGTTATTATGGCATTACTTACACAAGTCTTCCCTCCCACCTCCATTACCATGTCCCCCCCCACTAGACCTGCAATATAGCACATATTTATTCTGCTAAACCAATACATAAATATTAGCAGAATTACTGAATCAAGCACAACCCTGGAATTAGGAATTACTGCACATGATCGTATGACCCTTGCACGTGGCAAGGTGGAACTGAGAATTTCTAAAATTAGTATTTTTTTTTCAGTTCATAGTACAGGCTAACTTCAGAAAAGTGAGTTTTCAGTCCATCAAAGTTGTCATTCCTCTCAGGGAAAAAAAAAGGGCTGATTTTGCAGAGAACCTGGATTAGATTTTAGGTGTATAAAAGCCTATATATGTCCTCAAAGCAAAACCCTGTTCTGTGAGAACAGTCGTCAGGAGGAGTCACCTAAGGACAGGGTCTCAGATAAAGGTCATGCAGATGTCCTGACAGCCTGTAACGTACATTAAAAGAGACAGAAACTCATCGGAGCTGATCTAAAGGAGCATTCTGCTCTATTTCTGTACTTATGCCCCAAAATGCAATAACTGTGTTAGTAATAAAGCCTGGCAAACAAGTTCTTCCTTCTGTCTGCACAATGCTCAGGTCTGCCTCAAAGTGAAGGACATGTAATACGGAATTCAAGCTTTTTCCTGCAATTACAACTGGGCTGCTGCTTCCATTAACCTGGTCCAGAACTTAAGAGCATCCCAAAGCAGCTGGGTGCTTCCTCCAGCAAACCAAGCAGGGGATCAGGAGAGCAGATCAGTAGAGGTGTCACTGTGGGAGAGGTGGCTTCCAGCGCTAGACACAAGCCAGCGACTCCTTGGAAACCAGAGTGGTGAAGAAGGTGTCTAACCATAAACACTCCCCTGTGAAACTGTGACAGGTGGTTTCTATACTCTTTTACTTAGTTACTCATTTGTCTATCCTCCCCTGTAACCATATGAACAGCATTTAAAAATAAAGATTAAAAAAATATTTTCAATCCCCTTCCCGTATCAGCCTCCTGCTCCAACAGATGGCTACATGTGCCAGGGCAAGCTTACACAGTTTTCTTTCCATAAGTGCATTATTAGTAGTTTTCTACAAACATCATATTCAGTCTTTCTGAGTTTACAGGTTTATACTTTTATTCTATCTTCCAACACTCCCCCGATCATGAAGCTATCAAAGGCGTATCCATAAATGCAGTAAGTCTTCCCACGTTCAAGTGTGCGAAATCTTGAGAGACTTGACGGCAAAATGCCTATTCTTGTTAAATTCTGAGGCTGTCAGTAAGGGTTTTTAAGAAACTAAACGGTAAACAAGTCCATGCCTTGAAAATAGGTTTTACCTAGTTACTTTAGGCTCCTTTGCATATTTCTAGCAGGTGTCTTAATTCTTTCACAGGTGTCATCAAGTACTTCCAATGCAAAATAAAAGTAAGAATTGCTCTTTTATAAGCAGGGACTGCAACAAAAATACTGCTATTGGTCAGATCTGGTCATGCAACCCATAGAATAAGACTTAAGCCCAACTATGCGATTAAGAAGGCAACTAGATTGTTTTATCCAGTGAGCCTGAAGTCAGATGAAAACAATGAGAAATGATGTGATAAAAACTTAATTTACAATTACAGTGAACCGGAGACTTTTTATAGACTGAAAAGTCAGACAAAGATGGTTTAAGAACTCAAGACTGACCTTCAGAGACACTCTGAAGAGCACTTTTCTTATAAAAAGAAAAGAGGAAGGGGACAGGTTACGCAATCATCTTTGTAAAATATGTGCATTTGTAAGTGGGAAGGTTTTATAAACATTTTCTGTCAGGTATGACAACCACCTTCATTGCAATACAGCAGCATGCTGTACAATCCTTTATAAATCAGTGAGTCTCACGTTATCTTCAACAGACACTTAGAAAGTGCTTCCAAGAAGTAATTCAGGACTAGAATGGCAAATTGGTTTGGCTCTTCCTTCATTCAGACCAATTCCTTCACTAAAAGTAAATAAATAAATCATTTACTCCATTCCCTTGCCTCTTCTCTGCATTATTTCTTCTTTCCTTTCCTTCCTTTTCTTCAAAAGTTCCTTTCTTATTCGCTTTAGCAAAAGCTAGAGGAAACTAAACTAGGTAATGAGAGCTCTTTATTTTGTTCTGCTAATGCATTTCAAAGTTTCCATTCCCGTACCAAGAAAGAAATCTCTCCTGCTTTTAGGTGCTTCATTCCTGAGGTCAACAAACCTGCAGCTTCCAAGGCAGATCAATGTCACAAGGGAAGACAAGCTCTCTGAGTGATTCGAGATCTGCTGCCTTACATATTATCTTCCAAACCACTGAATTTGACGAAGTACCTTCTATCAAATCAGCACAGTATAAACGTATAGACAGAAAAAGAACTTCAACTTTGTCATTATTCTCTTGTGGGAGTACTCTTCAGAGATTTGAATATCCTATATTCAAATTCAGTCTCCCAAAAACCTTAGTAACAGCCATCCACAACCTTTCAACCATTGTTTTCTTTAATGAAAGTTTGAGTTCAGAAAAGGATGCCAAGTCCAGATTCACAAACAATTAAATGAAGAGAGTCCTCCTCTGAATGTCTTATACAGCTGGCTTCTTTTTGCTAACTTGTTCTTTTTACTTTTTTTTTTCCTTACACAAATGACCTGGTTATAGAATTCTATAACACTTGAATGAAAAGTCTCAAAGGAATTTTCTAGCTGCTACTGCAGGTTTGCCAGACTTGCAGTAGCACAATAACCTTCAAAGCAAAAAGCTGTAAGGAAGCATAATGAAACTTGCTTTTCAGTATGTTCCATGCTATGCCAGAACAAAATGGCAGAAACTTTGCAAACATACTATGTCTCACAACTCAGAATTTGGAGGGGGGGGGGGGGGGAGCATAACGTAAATTCTAGCACATAAAGTTATTCAGAATATGGAAAGCACTCTATCTTTTCTTGCAAAGATGCATAACAATTAAAAATAGAGACGTTTCAAACGCACAGAAGAGCTCATCATAAGGAGGACTATAATTTTATACGAAGAATTCTCTGAACAGCACAGAGATACTGTTCAAGTTTGGAAAAACTAGGAATTTCAACAGAGAAGCGAAAATCACTGCTGCTGCCTTGATCCGTTCAAGTAAACATATTCATCAATGACCTGGATGAGGGAATAGAGAGCACTGTCAGCAAGTTTGGTGATGATATAACACTGGAGGAGTGGCTGACACACCAGGAGGCTGGAGGGCTGGGCGGGGAGAAATTTTATGAAATACAACAAGGGCAAGTGTAGAGTTTTGCACTTGGGAAAGAATAACTTCATGTACCAGTACAGGTTGGGGACTGACCTGTTGGAAACCAGTGTAGGGAAAAGGGCCTGCGGATCCTGGTGGACAGCAGGATGACCATGAGCCAGCAATGTGACCTTGTGGCCAAGAAGGCCAATGGCATCCTGGGGTATAAGAGAAAGAGAGTAGCTAGTAGGTCAAGAGAGGTCCTCCTACCCCTCTACCCTGCCCTGATGAGACCGCATCTGGAATATTGTGTCCAGTTCTGGGCCCCTCAGTTCAAGAAGGACAGGGAACTGCTTGAGAGAGTCCAGTACAGAGCCACAAAGATGATTAAGGGAGTGGAGCATCTCCCTGATGAGGAAAGACTGAAGGAACTGGGTCTCTTTAGCTTGGAGAAGAGGAGGCTGAGGGGTGACCTCATTAATGTTTATAAATATGTCAAGGGGGAATGTCAGGAGGATGGAGCCAGGATCTTCCCAGTGATGTCCTCTAGAAGGGTCCCTTCGGAGAGCCGGCCAAGTAACGACCATCACACCAATATGGCTACAAGTCGTCCTCCCTTTATTGCTCTGGACAGCTCAATCTATACAGTTAAGCAGTGTCCACGCGCCTGTCCCTTAACAGAGTTGGTCAGTTACAGGTTTACACGCACCAGCGTTTTATTGGGTAGTGCCATTCCACTATGCAGGCGGCTCTCGCCCCCCCCACCTCGCCCTGGCAAGGCTCTTTACAAAACAGATAAACCTCCTCCTCTCCGTGCCCCAAGGCAGCTCCAAGGACAGAGCCTTTGTTTAGGTCTAAGCTGGGTTGTCCAAAACCTTTAAAGGGATACCGCACCCTTGCTCCACAAGAAATTCCTCTACAATGTCCAGTGATAGGACAAGGGGCAGCGGGTGCAAGCTGGAGAACAGGAGGTTCCACAAAAACAGGAAAAATCTTTTTCACTGTGAAGGTGACAGAGCACTGGAACAGGCTGCCCAGGGAGGCTGTGGAGCCTCCTTCTCTGGAGACATTCAAAGCCTGCCTGAATGCATTCCTGTGTGACCTACTGTAGGTGATCCTGCCTTGGCAGGTGAGTTGCACTAGATGATCTTTTGAGGTCCCTTTCAACCCCTAACATTCTGTGAATCTGTGAAAAACATGTGCTGCAGTAGAGTTATGACTGTGTTCAAATCAATTCTAAAGAAAAAGCTGTAACAGTACAAAACAGCCAAGCCTTCTGCAGTTGGTGGCAATTTGCACCTCCAAAGCTGTGAGTTCATCTTGAATCACTTTCAACAAACAACAAATACCAAGAATCAAATTGGTCAAAAACCATAACAATCATTAAAGTTAGAACATCGGTGATGTCCTTCATCCACACAGAACATTAAGTTACTCATGAAAACATTTCATAATACTGAAATTGATTGCAGATATTTTGCATGGCTTTTCCTGCTCAGCTGCAGTATAATCATATTTTATAATTACATAATTTTAAGTATCTGGACTACTTTGCCAAATACAGGGAATTCCTTGCCAACTTGAAAGTCATGGGTGGTGGTGCCACTGCTTTTCCAGGCAGCAGCAAATCCAACCACTCCCATCACTAAACTGTAGAACCTTCCAAGACAGATCTTCTTCATGGCATTAAAATAACATTTCTATAGGCAATATTTATCAACGGAACCCATTTCTGCATTTGTTTATTTAAAAATCCATTATTTATAGGCAAGTATATTTTACACCTATCCTATACATGTGTAAATACGTTTTCTTTGTACTTACCCAAAGATTTAATAACCTGGGAGAAGACATATTCAAGTGTACTAAGCCTGTAGTCTGAAAAGCATCAGAAATTAATTAAATGAAGCTGAGCTTTCACAGTATATAAACAGGCATTGTGCTTTTTTTTAGTGTTTTATTTCTTCACTGCTCACTTGGCAACATTCGATATTCTCCTTTTCAGGTAAGTCATACATAATTTAAGATTAAATTATAAACATCCTACACAGCAAAACTCAAATACAACTAACATGAATTCTATACAATTTCCAGGATAGAATGATACAGACTGGGTCAAAAGCTTTTTGATATGATGTTCGGTACTACCTTAGATTACTTTAGATTTATATAACGTCTAGTTAAAGTTTAACACCAATGTTTTTTCAATCAGAAGCTGCAACTGATCTCCTAGTCAGCAAGTTCCACTATAGCACTTACCCAAATTCTTGTAATAAGTTCTAAAACTTTTTGTGAAACAAAAAGCTCCACCCACACTTTTCACACCATTTCTCATTAGCGCACCATCACAGAGTAACACAATTAACAGATAAAACTGCCTGTTTCTGCATCCTCTGTGGACCGGTCCACAACTGATAAAGGAACTTCAGAGAAAGCCCAATCCACCCCAGAATGCAGTAAACAAAAGACCAAGATCACAATACTAATTCAGTTCACCAGCTGTAGAGGGAAAAGCCCAGAAGTTACTTTCAGAGATGCAAAATGATCTCTTTATGCTGTTTATTCAAAAGTCTTGTAACACAAAATCAACCCCTGTATTCAACATCCACCGTTATACTAAATGGTTATTTCACTACTTGCCTTTTGCTAAATTGCTAAATCCATAATTATCATAGGATTGTATTAGGGAGTGCAACAAAAGATACCAGTGAAAAATATGCATGAAAGAGATGTGTATAATCATGAAAGAGATGTGTATAAGCAACAGTTCTGACAATATACCATACACTTATTTCAAAAGCAAAAAGTAGTCACGAAAAGGTATTTAGCAAACTATACCAAACCCCAGAAGTCATCAAGTACATGGAAGAAGCAGTTCATGACTGATGAAGTTGCTGCTGGGTAAGTTGTCCTGACATTAATGCTGTGACAGCAAGATTTAAAAAATAAAGTCCTTAAAAGTCTGTTCCTTCACTAACCAACTTTTCACTCATGTACCTTCCTGCTACAGTACCAAAAGAAAAACCTACTTAAAGATGTTGGAAGACAGTATGGACCTACCTAAGGGAACTCAATCTCAGAAAACATAGTATTTAACTTGTTCTTCCCACATTAAGAACACCAGCGACCTTTTTCTTTAGTTCAGAAACACACTTCAGAGCACTTGTATCACACAGCCTTTCTGGTGCTTCAATCAATAGGACACCCTCCTTCATTTCAACACAGTTTGTAAGTTCTAATTATCATTGTATCAGCACCTGAAACATTTATGAAAATTTTAACACTGGTATTATCAAACCCAATTTACAATCCATGTACGGCACTCACTTGACAGCTGAATATTTTGCCTTGCCAGGACTTCAAAGGGAAATAACCCCACATAGCTGTCTGGATCTGCTTGGCAGCTCCTGTGAGCTTTAAGCGGCACATCTACTCTCACATTTATAGAAAAGTCACCAAATAGAACAGCCGAAAGCCCCACCCAACTCAGGCCGAGAACTCCCACGAGCTCTTGCCCCAGCAAACCACTACTGACCACGCAGGTCAGGCCAGGCTTGCATACCGAAGCTGGCGCGAGCCAAAGGCACGGTGGTAACCAGCAGTTTGCAAGGATTTCCTTTCAAGGACAAAACCATCCCTTACCTCCGCCAGCTGGAGCCCAGCAGAGCTGTGTGACTCACCCTCGCAGTGCCCACGCCAGCTACCCCTTGGGATGGACTGAGCGTGTTTGTACTGAGGTCTAAGCGCAGGCCCTTCCAGAGGTACCATCCATTCTCTCGTCTCTGGGAGAACCAAGGACTGCCTGCCTAAGGTAAGAGTACTTACTCGGAAGTCACCCCCCTTAAGTAACCCACCCAAGCCCAGAGCGTGAAAGGAAAGATGGCAAAAATTGTGTGGGGTTCTTTCTAGGGATTTTTTCTTTCGTTTTGTTTAAGAGCTACAGAGTAAAATAACTAAAAAAAAAGATAGTGACGTGACCATTTTTGCTATAGGACTTCAAAGGCTGGCTAGCCCCCTTTCACTAAGACACGACATTGATGATTTTAGCTTAATCAACTCCAACTTTTTGAACTTCTGCCTGGAGTCAGAGACATGAAGGAGGCTATGGCAAACATTAGCAGACAAACTCTTATCTCCTGCTGTGGCAGACCCCAGCCTCAGTACAAAACTGATCCATACAGGGAAGACTGTAACCTTTACAGGGCTCTCAGCGCTAACCGCCTCTTAATCTAGGTATTTCCTATGTTTCCCATCTGCATCCTTAACTTTTGGCCTCATTTTCCACATTATAAGCTATTTTCCCCCCTTGTTAATCTGGGAACTGTTTTTATTGAAACATCACCATAGCAAATATTATTCATCAAGTGTCCAAAACATTACTGATTTCTTAAGCTCAGAAAATTAAAATCAGAGAACTTCATAGACGATAGTAACATAGCAAACAGAGCTGACGGGTTTACATTTAGGGAGAAGAAAGCTGGCAGAAGCAACAACTTTCACATATATACGCAGATGAAAAAATATCACTAAGAAAAAAACATCATTTTCTTTAAAAAAAAAACCACAAACATGTGCCTTAGAGTTTCTAGACTTTCACTCCATGTACAACCTGAGAGCAAATACAAATGTTCAGATAACTTCTATGCATTAAACAGTGGCAAATGCACTGAAGGTTTCCAATTCATTAATAGGTATGATAGCGTAAGTAAAGAAAAACTTCCGTAAAAAATGCTTGCAGTTGAAATAATTACTGTAACAGAAATATTCATGGTTACTCTTGATCAAAAAAAAAAAGCATCTCTACTTTCTGAGATAAAACTATGCAAATTAAGTTTGTATGTGAAGCCGACTTCACTCGCATTGCAGCAGATTTAGTGCAACACATTTAGAAAATAATTTTTTTGAACAAGGAACTCCAGCAAAATAATAATGAAACCTTCAGATAATTGAGACAGGACTGAATTTTCTCCCTTTAATCACATTCAGTGACAAAGAAGAAAAACCCCTTAATTGGCAAGTGCAGAAAAAACAAACATGAATCCCTGTCAAACTAGTTATTTGATCCCACATTGATATACACCTGATCTCTTCTTGGAATGTAATTCACATACTAGACAAAGTAGAAAACACTTCTCTAGAAATAAAACCTTCTGCTTTTAGCCTTACCCAGTAATAGCAAAAAACATACTTCATCACTCCACCATTACTACTACAGTTGGTTTCCTTTAATTGCTAGAACATATAGTGAAATTTTTTTTTTTTTTAGTTCCACTGGATTTCTGTTGAGATTAACCTATGGCTTGATATACAGCTAAAACACACTAGCTGTCAGTTAAGTCATCAAAAATAATTCAGATTATTCCATACCATGGCCACATTTTAATCTTTCTGTCTTGAACTAATGACAACTGCTGGCTTTTTCCTCCTCTCTTTCCCGTAACACGCTGCTGCTCCAGGCTTTCATATGTTTAAATATTCCACTAAGATGCAAACTGCTGCCAGCACGCTCCTATATAAGCATTCAAGGATGAGTACTTAAAATGACTACCTCACTTTTTGTTTTGTTAAATAAAGACAGCATGCAAGAGAAATAATCACAGAGGTTAACAAGGCAAAAAGATATGACGTCCATGACATAGCATGTGTTCAAAAGGATCGTTTTAATTTTATCTTCCACCAGTAAGCAAATCTGTAACTGATAAAGACATTTATTCATATCTAGCAAGATGCACAGACTTGTTAGCAGAGATGAAAAAGTGGCTGATCACGTCCTTCACTCACTCGTCCCAGAGGGCGTTCAGCCAAGCATATATCGGAAAAAATTGCCCATACTATGCTCTTAATATAATAACAAATAAGGCTGCCAGAGAAAGAAATACAATGCTATACCAAGAAAAGCATCGCTTTTAAGCCTTCCCCTACCTTTTCCCTGATATTTACACACCGCAGGCAGTGCTGCCGGGGAGTCTCACCAGGGTGGCTGCCGAGAGGTCTCATGTGGCATTCCCAGCTTCCCACCACCTCCCCCCGCCTGGATTTTAAGCATTCCCGACAAAACCCACCCTGACATGCACAGAATGAATCCTGCTTAAGTTAGAAGCATGTGATAACTAGGCTTCAGGTTGAAACGGGAAACCCCACCACCCAGTTAATCCTGGAGAATTAAACAAACCCCATCTTACCGTTTTGCTGTTGCCCAGATCAGGTTAGATTCACCTGCAACTCTTTGACATCTCTCTAGCAATGTTAGTGTTTGCAGTCAGGCCGGGCTCATTCAGCAACTGAATTCACAACATCTTTCTGCACTAGCAAGCTGAAATGGTACGGCTGTACTACAGCTAAGAAAGGGGGAAATCTAAAGCAGAAACCAAAGAAATCCCTCAAGACAGGGTAATCCCAGTGGAGTAAAATATAAAAGGTACAGAGGAGCACCGAGGGTATAGTATTTCTCTGTCTAGATTTCATCAGCAACACTATGCTCTTTCTAAATTTTTTTTTTTTAAATATATGATGGACTTGCCTGTGGAGTTCCCAGAAAGGCAGAGTATCCAGGCTCTGCAGCAGCATTGCAGCCAAAGTAACCATGCATATGCTATCTAGGCAATTTACAGCAGTCTTTTTAAAAGATATTGATTTATAATGTAGCACTGCCTCAACCCAACACAGAACTGCAGCCAAAATAGCTAACAGTAATTTCATAGGAATTAAGGAAAAAAACCTCAACATTCAATCAAAAGGATGCAACTAATCATTCCCAATTCAATTATGTACCAGACCTGAAGGAAATCAGCAAGTTCTTGAGTGATAAATGATATTAAAGCAGTAATTTACAGGCATCTGGAAATAAGCACTATGAAAACCACTGTCCACCTTTACAGAAATAATAAACATGAAAAAATATTTTAAACGTATTGAGCCAAAATATGAACTCTGAAGTTAATTTTAGCATTGTACGGGTGAAACATAGTGTTTAATTTATCAGTATACAAAATATGCAAAGCTTTGAGTAAGCAACAGACATGTACTCTGTGCTGGGAAGCGACTGCTGTGCTCAAGCGAGCTTGGGTGTGGCAGTACGAGGGAAAAGAGGGCAGCAGGAGCAAACCCTTAGGGAGAGCTTCTCCAAAAGCGAAGGAGCATCTTCTCCATCTCCTACTCCTACAGCAACCCCTGCTGGCCTCTGCTTCAGATGGCTCCTGGCTCCCCAAAAACCTCCTGAGGCTGGGGGAGCACTGGACATACTACTCCAGAACAGGGAGCAGTAACATATGTCTAAGTGAAACCTTCAGGAGAGAAAGAACACAGCTCAACTGCGTTTCATTTTTACATAACGAGGAGCTGTAATGACTTGGCAGGTGAAACAAGGCCCTGCGCACACCCCAGGCACCTCCAGTGACCCATGTCACAAGAACATCAGAAACAGGCTCCCCCATAGAGTCCCACTTTGAAGAAGGCACGTCACACTAAAATCCCACACATTTGTGCAAGTTCCATCACACTCATCAAGACTTAAACACGTGGAAATACTTCTTGACTTCTAGCATCAGTGGCTTCAATGATAAATTTTGAATACTATGAGCAAATTCTGTAAGATGCACCCAACATTAAGTAGCATTTGTGTCCTGGGTTTAGCTAAAAACCCAGTCCTGTTTAGCGATTTTTACTTTTCAGTTTAGTGTCTTCTAAAAGGCTGCACGTTCTGAAGTCAGCAGCATGTTTTTGCAGACTGTGTGTGCTACTGACAGTGATAACACCAGATGTTTACAGCCACTGCCTGGGACTGGTATGTAGAAAGGCTCTTGCTTATACTTATTCCTGTAGTGACCAAGGCCACTGCTGGCTCTTGTGTGCCACGCTGGGGGTGCTGGGTAGTAAGAGGGGGGCACAAGGAAGTAATAGGTTGCACCTCCGGGGGGTAACAGACAGGACAGGTGACCAACGAGAGTATTCCATCCCATATACGTCATATCTAGTATAAATTGAGTGATCACGAGAGTTTCGCCCTTTTTTTCGGCCTTTTCGCCCTTCTTTTCTGCAATGGCCGGTGTCCAGAGAGGACTCCATCTGGCCTCCTGATTTTGATCTGGATCCTGAGTTCCCGAATCCAGCTCCCTGTATCCAGCTCCCCGTCGCCACTGAGCCTGGGGTTTCCCCAGTGCCTCCTGCTCTGCAGCAACAGTGGTGATTGCTATCGGGGGAGGGAGTCGGGTTTGATATCCGGCTACTATCTATAGTTGTACATAATTCTTTACTTTTATCTTTTTACCATTAATTCTATTATTTTCCTTAAAGCTGGTATTCCTGTGACTGGGAAGAAACATCTAACAAAGACAAATCACCCAACATCAGATGGGTCTGATGCAGGAAAGGGTCCTTCCCAATCGAAGTCATCAGATAGTTCAGGGTCAGAATCAGACGCAGTTGTCAAACAAACCTTTAACTCTGAGGGACATGAGAGATGTGAGAAAGGACTTTGGCCGTCGTGAGGGTGAATCATATTACAAGTGGCTACTCCGGTGCTGGGATAAAGGAGCCGATACCATTAATCTTAATGGTAAAGAAGCCAAACAGCTGGGGTCCCTGTCTGGAAACGCAGGCGTTGACACGGAACTTGCAAAAGACGACAACAGTCTCAGCCTCTGGAGACGACTCTTGACAGCTATTAAGAACCGGTATACCCACAAGGATGATATTCCTATCCACACAACCAACTGGACCAGCATGGAGAAAGACATTAAGTTCCTGAGAGAACTAGCAGTGAGAGAGGTGATTTACAGCGATCCACAAACAATTTTAAACCCTGATCAAATGCCCTGCCACAAACACGTTATTCAGATGTTTGTGAGGAGTGCCCCACCAGTGTATAAGCACACCTTGTCAACAATGGTCTGGGCATTAGATGGAGATGGTCAGGTACCAACAGTGAGTGAAGTGGCCAACAAAGCACGACAGTATGAAGACAGTACTGCCAATCCCCAGCAAATTCAGATTACGGCCTGGAAGACAAGTCAATTGCCCTACCAACAGATAACACAACTCCAGGACAAAGTCCTTCTAAAGTAGCACCATCAGATGACTCAGATTCAGACTCAAAAAAGAAGGCTGGTCCCCCAACAGATTCAGTATTAGAAAGGTTAGTGGCCGGCCCAGCCTTAACCCGCGACACATTTGTTATTTTTTTCCTTCATCTATTTTCCAGCCTTAGTCCCAGTGCCACATTCCAGCAGACTACTCGGTTTCTTAGCTTGTTTTTTTTTAAGCAGATAGAAGGCTTCACTTCTCCCTATAGAAGACTTCACTGTCCAGGCCATAATTTTCTTCTCGGGTTTCACAAGCATGGGGGTCCAAGGAAAACATGAAAAAAGGCTTCCAGTTAAAATGATGAGAAAATACATTCAAAACATTTACATTTCTTGTTCTTACTCTGTCAACATCAAATTTGTCTGTAGATGAGGGAGGACAGAAGGATCCTCAAGAAAAAGAATACGAAAAAAAATGAGTAAGCACCTGCAGAGATCAGTATGTGCCAACAGACAGGCACAATACTAAGGGGAAAGTGGGAGACAGCCATGGAGAAGGGGAACACAGCAGCGAAACAGGGAACTGCATTACAGGAACAGGGGAGTTGTTGGGTCAAGGCATGGAGACAGAAAGCAAGCCAAACAGTCCACAAAATGAGGAGATCTAACTCAGAGAAGCCAAACCCTCCCATACATTAATCATTTTTACTGCATTTAAAAAATCTGTACTTACTGAATTAAAGTCAATGTGCACTCAGATGGCGTTTCTGTGTTCCTTCCTGGTTACTTGTTAACACTTCCACCTTCTGTATACTTTCTTTTTATGTTTGAGCTTTGTTAGGAACTCCTTGTTCATCCGTGCAGGCCTCCAAGCATATTTGCCTGATTCCCTACTACTCTCATTCCCCTCCTGCCCCCGTGCTAGCTCCATCCCCTCCCCTATTCTCAACCCCATTTGCAGACCGTGGTTGAACACAGCTTGGCCAGAACACAAATAGGTGTCCTGTTGCTGCTCATTGTACCACCAATAGGACTGGGAAACCTGGCTGGCAGGCAAAAGCCATCTGGAATTACAACTGCAAGTGAAGGACCACACAAAATCCCCTGTACCATGGGACTCTTCTGGGTTTTTTTTTTTTCCATGAGGGTGGGAGAGTAACTGACCTAAAAAAAAAAGTTTCAATACAATTTTAATAAAAAGTCAAATACCTGCAGATATGGAAAACACCTGCAAATACAAGCTTCACATTATCAGTACTGTGTGTCATTCCAGCTACTCCATCCCACTGTACCTTCCAAAATGCTCTGTGGCACTTGGGAACAATTTCTCACATAGGCATCTTTAGAGTTTTTCAAGATAATAAACATAGAGTCCTCTGCAAATTGCTATACTTGAAACAGAGATTACACAATGTCACAGCTCTCAGGTCAAATAACTAAACATGGAAATCATAATTTATTAATACAACATCGTGAAAAGAATGACAGTTGTTACCAAGTCTTCTGTATGGTCATACTGCATACTTTTGAGATGGAACTTGTAAGTAACATCCTATTTCCCTTAGTCTATATTAAATCATCGAAGAGAGAGGGAAGCAGAGAGGAAGCAAGGGAGAAAGACAGCTAACTGCTCCCTTCTCACCAAGAAATAATAACCTCATACAGTAATTTGTACAAGTGTCGTATGTCCACGAGTCCATTTTCTCCCCACAGAAGAAACTGCACGACTAAGGAGAGCCACTGCTCCTCAACACATAACTTTCCATTTTGACAGTCGCAGATTGAATATACAAGGCAAAAGCAAATACACCTTACAGTTTTTGAAAATTTACACATTTGTAAAAGTCATTTGGACATCTAGTCAGCCACTTCATAAGCCACAAATAATACTTCATAAAAACTGATTTAACAAGATGCTTAACAAGTTGTATTCAGAAACAGAAGACTGGATGGGACAACATCTGTCCAAGTCCAGTTCAGTTCCACAAAGTAGGACCCTTCCCTAAACTGGTAAGTTTGAGATTAGTTTGAAGTTAGAGTACACAAGACACACTCTTACTAAAACAACCCAGCAGTGACAAAAATATCTTGAATGCAAAGAAACTAACTTTTATCTTAATGGCAAGTGAAGTACTGGATAATGTTGCACAACGGAATGAGTGACAAGTTATTGTAAAAATTACATGCTGTTAAACTTGCTTTGCAATATCAATGTTTGAACTGTACCATCTGCATTATCTGGTATGGCGGGACTTCACTTCAAAAGTCACTGTCTGAAATAAAATGCAATGTAACACAGTGCCAATTATTTTGCAAACTTTAAGACCAAAAATAAAGAGATTTTATGGGTTTAGTAATTTATTCCAAATATACTTTGTCTTATAAAGAATTTTTAAAGTGCAGGTTCAGAGGGAACAACAATAACATGAAGAGCATGGCGCAATGATTTTACACATCTGAAAAATAATTCAAATCAGTCCAGATACATTTTCAACTTAGTAAAAGTGGTCTTTCCATATAAAAGGTTAATCCATATAAAAGGTTAATGACTATGGACAATTATGCCCTTTCTGTGTTACAGGAAAACCTAATTCCAACATTCCTAGCAAAGCCACATCTTCCTGTGAACACTGACATAGTTACACTGAGATTGTTTTATTTGTTGCTGCTACTTCTCTGCCGCTTGCTACACCAGCCAAGATCTCATATAAATAAAATGATCCAGACTAAAACACATCAGCGCAATGCACCTATGACAAGAACTTAAACCTAGTCTTTTAACATGATTTAGGACTTCCTCTTAGGGAAGCCATATACTATTTTCCAAGCATTCTGTTAGCCTCTGATTATTAGCCAAAAGTACTTAAAGACAAGAAATTATTAAAGGCCCGAGGCAGTCACATCCGTAGCATGGCCAGCAGTTAATCTACACAGATACCACATGCAGAGCTTAGTAAAGGTACAGAATTTCATAATTATTCTGCTTTTAAGAAGAGAGCAGATCTGTAGGTTTTTCCATTGCGGGTGAGCATCTATTTTGACGCAAAGCAGGACTCCAATATAACTTACTCTGCAATAACAATGACTGCCTTGCTGTACAAAAATGAATAGTTTTCTCTCAGCCATGTCTCACTCATACCTGCAAAAGTAAACTCAACTATTACACACAGAAAGAATTCTATCTCAGCTAGTACTGATTCATGCCTTTACAACATATTAAAATTACACTGTGAAAAAATGTCTATCTGGAAAGAGTATGAAACATATACCAAGTGTGAGGTGAAATAATCTGCATCTTCTTTGCCTAAATTCCTTCTCCCCAAATGACAGACAGCAAGTGATAGCAGAGTCATTCATCTTCAGCATCGTACAGTGATGTGTGCTGTCAACAAAAGCAACACTTCGCTACAGAAATGGAGGTATTTTTGTGATACATGAATAAAATTCCAGGCAAGAAATGCATCATAATTCCCAACACTTAGGATGTACCTGTATATACACATAACCTCATGTTCTGCTGCTAAGTCTTAATGTTGCTAATATATTGCAAACAAAGCACCACAACCCAGGCTACTTGGGGGGCGGGGGTGGGGGGAAAGGCATTTAAATCAACATGTCAGCCAATCATTTTTCAAAAACACCACAAAGAACTCAAGCAGTATAAAATTCAAATGTATGCACTCTGTCTGGAAGATAACAATCAGTCAGATGGCTTAGTGGAGTCGCTTTAATTAAACTAAGCCATCTACTATGACACACAATTCCTAAAACCACATAGCTGACAATTTTCGTAATTTTTTGCAACACAAAAAAATAATACAAATCTAACTAATCAGGAAAGGGTAGTAATGTTTCTATGGCACAAATTTTAATGATGAATACTAGAGACACAGTTCACAAAGTTTTTCTTTAGAGAGGGTTATAAAGAATTAACAATAGCTTTTTAATACCTACCAGTATAAACCTCAGGGAAGACTCCCTGAAATTGTTTCATTTTCAAGTTACATATATTGCTACAGCTGATGTCATACACGGATAAAGCTCAATGATATCCCATTTCAAAGTCATCCACAGCATTATAGCTAGGAGAAGAAAGCTTTCTATAAATGAATTAAAACTTAACACAGAAAGATGAGTTCACCTTCATCTCTTTCTCAAGTTTAAATATGTCATACACTGAATTTCTTGTCTTAGTTGAAAGCACTGGATTTTAGCTTCCCTTCTTTTTCACTTTGAGATACTCACATGAAAGGCTTTGTTGTTTGGGTTTCTTTATTTCACCTGATGTCTTTCTACATCACAATGAAACAAAAAAATCCCGGGTTTTCTAACTAAAAAAAAAAAAAATCTATTCACAAAATATAGGCTATTATCATCTCAAAAATATAAAGCCAAATCAACCTCCACATTCTTATGATGTAGATAAGAAGCTAGAATAAGTTGCACATTCAGAGTGTCCACATTGAAACAAACTGTATTTATCCTACTCTTTTTCACTAAGCATTGTTCCTTTAAGCCACAATTTCAGTCCTTAAGGTTTTGCAATATGCTGAGTTTGCCACACAATGCAAATGGTGAATTCATGTTATGATAACAGTAAAGCAACCACCTTCAAACATGAGTAACTGTTGGCAACTCTTGCACTAGAATAAAACTACCAACATACAAGAGAAAGCGTTCAGCTCACCAGCACTGTTCACTTGCTTCTGTCCCTCCCTTACACACTTTATTAACAAGGATAATCAAAATTTCTGGTGAAAATTCCACTGAGGATAACATCAAAAGATCACGTGATCTATGAATCCAAGTTCCACAGGCCAAGCCCCTGGTGTTCCTCTGTGTAAAGAGCAGAAACTACACAGAAATAAGCATTTTACCACCTCACAGCTTTAAGCAAATCTAGACTAGTGGTGAAATTCTGAAGGCACCCCAAAAGTGAGACGATATGGCCAACTACCTTAGGTATCATACAGATTATTTTCAGAAAATCAGTCGGAACTCTTGAGAGCTTCTTCTGCGGCCTCTACAGTACACATAAGAAGCTGTTTTTACAAGTTGTCAAACAGCTTGAGAAGGTGTTCTTGGATTGACAGGGAGCCC
The DNA here is from genome assembly GCA_020746105.1 of Trogon surrucura. Taxonomy (NCBI): domain Eukaryota; kingdom Metazoa; phylum Chordata; class Aves; order Trogoniformes; family Trogonidae; genus Trogon; species Trogon surrucura. The sequence continues at coordinate 35,980,370 of CM036622.1, forward strand.
AAAATTTAATCTACTTCAAAATTCAATTTATCCTCTACTTTCTCAATAAAAGACAATGATGAATGTTGAGGTGAATATAACTACTCCATTAAGTAAGGACGACATTTTCGGCATTGAAGGTTTACGGAGTACCTGCAGAAGAGCAAGAACTGTGCTTTAAAAAACCTAATGCAACTGTTAATAAAAGAACCTCACAGCAATGACATTTAATCCTAAATACAGTGTTTCGTGGAGTGAGATAATTTTGGCAATTATTCCAGGGTCCTCATAAGCTTATTTCCTTTCAACTAGTTCAACAACCTGTTTTATATTTTTATTCTTCACAACGTTCATCTCTGAATTGCGAAAAGTGGCAGGAGAACCACCAGCCCAGGAGCCATGGCACACGCTGTGGGAAGCACCTCTGGTGGGCATCTAAACTTCTGCTCTTTGTCATAGGACGTTACTGAGAAATAAGAGATGCTATAAAAGCATTTTTATTACAGCAATCTATAGAAAATGAACCTACAAGCTCATCATGTGGACAAACAAGTAACTAATTCACTGCCATCTCAGATGCGCTCATGGATTCAATATATATGACATTAATCAGTCTCTATGGCTGTCATGATGTGAACAGTAACAGACAGCAAATATGTTTGTCAGGGAAAGAGTTATGCTGAACTAATACAGACTACATTTTCACATGTAATGTACTATAACAAGGTGTACAAATCAACCTCCTTTCTTTCAGTTCTCCTAAATGGAGGTTCAGTTCTCAACTTTCCCTCTAGAGATGCTGCAATCTTTCCATTATATGAACAGGTCATCACTGCAGCATAAGGCCTTAACTTAAAAAAAAAAATCCACAACTTTTTTAATATTAACATAACTAAAAGCTGTCAGAGGAACACACATAGTGATAACCATGCAAGGTCAGAATAAAAGTTCATCTAACCTGTTTCTGAAAGCAACCAAATTTATTAGATCATAAGGACAGCCATGATCCTTCCTCCTGCATATCATTCTAACAGCCAGCAGTTATTTCATAATTCAAAGATTAAATCCAGATCTATCCTTTAAAACTTCATGAAGGAATTTCACTTTTGAACTCGTTGACCTCCAGGTGATAGAGAATTATTGTCTACAGTATTTATTTGTCTATATTATTGTCTACAAAATTTAGCCTGTGGGGCTAAAGTATAGCTGTTGTTCTATCACCTGACAACCCTTTTGCAGCAGAGAAGGGGGATTGGGAAAAGGAGAGGAGATCCGTGAGCCGAAACGAGAACAAATTTAAAGAAACATGAAACTAATACTAATATCAATGCCAACACACAGTATACAATGTTGTACTCAGCCCAGTATTGTGACAGCAGTCACCACAAATTAGGAGCAAGATGGTAAAAGCAAGCCTCTCCAGAGACACAGAAAAAGAGAAGGAAGAGGAGGAGCTGGAGGAGCCCCCCATGTTCAGCAAAATTCCCCCTTTGCAACGAGCACACATTTATGGTATGGGGTACACTTGCTCGCCAGCTCGGGTTAGCTACCCTGGCTTTTGCCCCTTTCAGCTCAAGCTCCTGGCTGAGTTGAAGCCGCTGACAGCCTGCACACCATGGCTGGGCTGTAAAACCAGCACAGTTACACAACACCATGCAGTTAGAAACCATTCTTTCTCTTGAGAACCAAAACCAAGCAAACAAAAAAACACAAACCTCTGATTATTTCTCACTAAGTAGGAACTACAAAGCAGCTAATGAAATGTTGCATAATTATTCCCTCTTCACCAACACAAATTCAGCTTGTGATCTTGCAGGTTACTATCTCATACTCCCTCTGTCCTCTGTTTTACACTCTAATAGGTCTTAATGTATTATTTTCACCTCAATGGAAGCTATATTGCACTTCTAACTAATCATTTTGTCTTCTTCCCCTGTGTCATCTGTGTCATTTTTGGTTTATGATGGCTAATATTTGATATGATATTTACACAAACAGGATTCCTGCAATAACATGAGAGCACCATTGGTTTTGTTCTCCTCTATTCCTATAGTTTTCTGAAGTTTTATTTCTTTTTTAGACCACTGCTGAACACTGAGTCACTATCTTCGAGCTATTATCCAATGACCCTATAATTCTGATCCAGAATAATGTAATTTGTTTAGACTCCCCATTACACATGCATAGCTGCAGTTAAGTTCTTCACATGCATCAGTTTGTGGACATCAGCATGAAATGCCATTATCATTTTATCATCCAAATAGTCTATACTGCACAATCCTTGGGCAACTGTTGGCAGTTCAACTAACCATAGCTTTTTTCAATGTGTCAACTTCTCAACCCTCTTCCATCTCTTTGTCTTTTACTTGGAGTGGTTGGTTGTCATTCCCCTACAAGTACGAAAAATGTCTATTTTACCTGTTCTTTGCTGCATACACGACAGATGTGACAAATGCATAAGCACCAAACAAATCATGATTGGAAAACCTGATGACAGCAAACCACCACATTAGATGGTGATGTGGTATGAGATTAAGGAAACTGCTGTTAAAAAATTAAATGGTAACACTCAAGTAATACCTGATTTAGGAATATTGTTGCTTCTTATAACCAAATATAAGAAGGAGCTTTAAGAGTCACCTTCCCTTCTTCCAGCTGTATTTGTTTCAGAGGCTGCGTTACCTAACAGACAAGAGTTTCACTGCGGTCACCCATACCTTTGTTCTTTATTAATTAAGTTGGCACAGAATTATGTACATCAAAAAGGCATGTCAAAGCTCAACCTGATGCAATGCTGAGTCAAGTGCTCACAGGAAAAAGCACCAGAACTGTAGGTATTGCACTAAAACTTATCTGCTTTTTGGTTAAATACAGTGTTGGTTTTGACCTGTAAAGCCCTTTACCGTTTGGGTCACTAGCACTTTGCAGACTGCTTTCTTGTCCTGTTTTATCTCAGTAATTCAGACAAGAGGGTTGCATTCACCTGGGCATTCTCACTGAAGGGCACTTTAGTCCAGAAGCTGATAAAGCTTTAATGCATGTTGAGCAGCTTATCTATTTTCCCAGGACGTCTTAGGCAAGCAACAGAAAGCATCTCAGGAGGAGTGAGCTGCTAAAGACATAAAACTTTAGAAAGGAGAAGAGAAAAATGCCACTTCTTCATATTACAAAAGCTACCTCTACAAAATACAGTTAGTGGCAGCACAGCTACTGGAGCCTACATGTGCACAGAGCATCCGTTCTCACTGAAAATGCCACCTACACTCTTTTTTTGCCTCCTCAGAACACTTCTTTCAGCATCTCTGGAGCTGGATCCCATTAGAGTATGTTCTTGAATAGACTCCCTGGAGATATTCTACCATACCATCTTCTTGTGAAGTAGAACAACATGGATTTTTCATGTGATGGGAGCACAAGGTGGCTACAGAGGGCTGGAACGGATTTATACATCAACAGGTTGGCTCGGTTCATCTCAAGAGCAAATATCATAGAATCATAGAATCATAGAATGTTAGGGATTGGAAGGGACCTCGAAAGATCATCAAGTCCAATCCCCCTGCCAGAGCAGGAATGCCTAGACTATGCCACACAGGAACGTGTCCAGGCAGGTCTTGAATGTCTCCAGAGAAGGAGACTCCACAACCTCTCTGGGCAGCCTGTTCCAGGGCTCCGTCACCCTCACTGAGAAGAAGTTTCTTCTCGAGTTTAAGCGGAACCTCTTATGTTCCAGTTTCAGCCCATTACCCCTTGTCCTATCAGTGGTTGTCACCGAGAAGAGCCTGGCTCCATCCTCGTGACACTCACCCTTGATATATTTGTAAACATTAATGAGGTCACCCCTCAGCCTCCTCTTCTCCAAACTAAAGAGCCCCAGCTCCCTCAGTCTTTTCTCATAAGGGAGATGCTCCACTCCCTTAATCATCCTAGTTGCCCTGTGCTGGACTCTCTCCAGCAGTTCCCTGTCCCTCTTGAACTGAGGGGCCCAGAACTGGACACAGTATTCCAGATGGGGTCTCACCAGGGCAGAGTAGAGGGGAAGGAGAACCTCTCTCGACCTACTAACCACCCCCCTTCTAATACACCCCAGGATGCCATTGGCCTTCCTGGCCACAAGGGCACATTGCTGGCTCATGGTCATCCTGCTGTCCACCAAGACTCCCAGGTCCCTTTCCCCTACACTACTCTCTAATAAGTCATTCCCCAACTTATACTGGAACCTGGGGTTGTTCCTACCCAGATGCAAGACCCTACATTTACCCTTGTTATATTTCATTAAATTTTTACCCGCCCAACGCTCCAGCCTGTCCAGGTCTCGCTGAATGGCAGCACAGCCTGCTGGTGTGTCAGCCACTCCTCCCAGCTTGGTGTCATCAGCAAATTTGCTGATAGTACTCTCTAGTCCCTCATCCAAGTCATCGATGAATATATTGAATAATACTGGTCCCAGTACCGACCCTTGAGGGACTCCACTGGATACAGGTCTCCAACCAGACTCTGCCCCATTGACCAAAACTCTTTGGCTTCTTCCCCTCAGCCAGTTCACAGTCCACCTCACTACCCGAGAGTCTAGACCACACTTCTGCAGTTTAGCAGCAAGGATGCTGTGGGAGACTGTGTCAAATGCTTTACAAGAAAATTCAAGAAGCCTCAAAGATTTTCGTAATTAAAAAAGGAGCAAAATACTGATTTTTGAGGTAGGAAAGAATTTCCATTACCTTCTTTCAGTGATTCAGTAATTTCTTGAACTTTGATATGAAATTTTTAAGGAAACACACTTTTTCAGTCTAACAGATTCGAATGCAAATGCATCTTGATTAGATGACATGGAAAAATTTTTTTTGATTAATCTATCTAGCTTATATCTATGCCTCTTGTATCAAGCTGGAAAATCCCTACCACATCAGGAAAGAGGCGGCACTATACTTTTAAAAAGAAAAAGCCAAGAAGGAAACTTGCAGCTAGACATGTACTTGTCATTTTATTTACATGCTCTCCACCATAACACATCTTTTCTTTCTGTAAAACATAGCTTTAGTTTGCAATCTGAAAAATGTAATTGCTACAACTTCATACAGTTGTTTCTCTCATGCTACCTAGTGTCTGAAATTCAAATACAGTAGTGCATCTTCAGCCACGTTGTGCCTGCTTCACATATTGCCAATGTGTAGTTAGACAATGTTTACCAAGCTTTTAAGGCCTCACACACAGAGAAAAGGAAAAAAAAAAAAAAACCAGCCAACAAACTGATGTATATGACCAGCAATAGGACATGATGAAATGGAATGAAGCTGCGTCAGGGGAAGTTCAGACTGGATATTAGGAAAAACTCTTCACTGAGAGGATGGTCACTCACTGAAATAGGCTCCCCAGGGAAGTGGTCACTGACTAAGCATATCATTCAGGCACTCTTTAAACTGACAGGCTTAGTCATATGGTTTAGTTTTAGGTAGTCCTGCAAGGAGCAAGGAGTTGGACACAATGATCCTTATGAGTCCCCTTCAACATGCAATATTCTTTGTGTAGGTCCCCATCTTACCGAATAAAAATCTCTGTTCACCAAACCCTTGACAGGATCAGGAGCAAACAAAAAAAGTTTTACCACAGAAACAAATTTAATTAAGAATGCTAAGTGAAAAAAAGAGATCTAGAACAGGAAATACATACATACAAATACATACATACATACAAAGCATATATACAAATTATGTTTCCCTTGAGCGTTTCAAGGACAAACCACAACTTAAAGTTTTGCTGAGGAAAGGTTTGAAGGCCTCAGAAATGTAAATGCTGTAGAACAACTCGTTTGAGGTATGATTCCCAAAAGAATTGGATGTCTTTGAGAGAATGTATATGCGTGAGGTACTTTGGCATAACGTTATGGCTGCTGCCTGACACAATTTTGACAGAAATGACTGACAAAAATCCTGCAATGCTTTTAGAGTTTATAATATTGAAGGCTCGTATGTCTAATAGCATGTGTCTGTCCTCAGAAAAGGTTGTGGAAATAATTTAAAATGTAAAATGACTGAGTGCTAGTAGATACGATTACTAAGGCAATAAACATTTCAGACAAGAATTCCATCTTAGATTCCACCAAAGCCAGAGTGATATAAAGAAACAAGCACAACATCACTTCAAAAGGTCTTATGGCTGCTTGTGAATTTCATATGCCAACCACAGAATTGACCCTTCCCAAATAAACAGTTTCTATTTGAAATGTTACAATAAAATATACACCTTATACTCTACACTTCTATCTGAGGTGTTTGTATTCCTGTGGAGTCTCATTAACCTCAGTGCAACCAGTATGTTGAGACATAACATGCAAAAGGCTGGTTGTTCTTTAACTGCCCATGACAGCACGAACTACCAATTACAATACATGCACAGATGGCTAATTGGTTTTATCACAGTTTTCACAGCCCTGGGAAGAGGGAACACCACCTTTCTCAATTGCTCTGAAGGCCAGTACCAGCAGCACGAGAAGAATCCATGTGTCGAGCCCCCTTGGGTCCTTTTGCCCTACTTGGTCGAACAAAAAAAAGATAAAAAAGCTTTATAGTAGTTTACAAGACACACTCAACATCCCTAATGCAGTTTTCAGTAGGTCTTCAGTATACACATTGATTTAATCTCTTAGTTACTTTTGAAACACTAAGAAGATTGTCACATAAATGCCAAATCCTAAACATTTCAGAACAAGAACAAAGGTTGAGACTCACAGTTAAATTGTCAGGACTGGCAAAACTAAAACTCCACGATAAAAAAAAATGAGGAAAATAAGTGCAAGAAACAGTCTTTGCAGATAAAGTTACATTTGAAGAGGACATTTTGGTTCAAATTCATTGTATATAACACCACGCCTTCCTCTAAAATACCTGATAAAAATACAGAGCTCTCATACAGATTCATCTGTAGCTATATTGTTAGTGGGAAGACTGGATCATAGACTTCTGTAACTAAGTTTGAAGAGTATCAATAGCAATAGCTTTCACCCCACAATGGATGTAGGATGTGTATCAGTGAGTTTCACACCTGTTTGCTGAAACAGAATGGGGAGAGTGAGGACTCCACAGGAAGATTTGAATTCCCAGAAGGACCCTGACAACCAAATATTAGGGTCCATCTTCCTCCACACTCCTAAATTGTTGTCCATTCTCCCCTAAGACTGTTTCTTTGCTCCCAGCCCTCTACACCCACTGTGATGCCCTTACCTTCCACACATGCCAATTCACACTAATGTCCTAACGTTTTCCCAAACCTTCCAAACTTCTTGTTAGGCTCCTTTTTGAACATATATTAGAATCACTGACTATATTTAGGGGAAAAAACAGCATCCTTGCTCCCATGTTCTCTAGGTGCCTCAGATCATCACCTGAAACCTGAGGGGATATGTCACAGCAGCAGACTGACTTTGTCCCTTTTCAGACACAGTCCCGTCTCATGCTTCAGCATAGGCACAGGCAAGTTCGCACAAATCCTATACAGAATCGCAGTACACTTCTACAATAAAAAAAAAATCCCCGAAAGTTTTAGCTATGCTTTAACAAATGTTTAATATTCATTCATTAAGAGTTTTCTCAGGGTACCAAGTTCAGCAAAACTTGGATAAAATGACAAAAGCAGAATAAATATCCTTTTTGGAATGAAGACTTCCCATTGTTGAACTTCAACAGTTTGAGACAACAAGGATGTGTAATTTCTAAAATTACTGATCATTCTTACACCTCCGTAACTTTTCTGAAGGTTGTCATCTGCCAAGTGGTGCTGCAAACAGGCTGGCATTGCAGACTGCATGTGCTATCAAAAGAGAACACCAGCTCTTCCTGCCTCACCATGAAGTCACAGTGACTCTGGGCTGCACTTTTACTTCCGTCATGAACATAGAGAGAGACCAAGCAAAATAATTTGGTTTTGTTTTATTCAGAATAAAGGACGCCCTCCTTCTCCTCCCTCAAAGTCCAGGTTCATTTCTAGTCTGGTGCATTTCTGCTTCAAAGAACCACTGAAACTAAAGCGACTTGCATAATGATTTTTTTTTGATAGGCTGACTTACTGACCATCTATTTTTAAAAAATAGCTGGCGATTGGTGGTCAAGCAATTCACATCTATCTTTGAAAAGTGTAGCTTTATAATGCTGGCTCACTGAGGACTACTTAGTATGATGATTACCAGCAAAGGCTGCTGGTGGTACTTACAGAGACCTGAAATAAATTCTTGTCCCACACCTGAACAGTTAGACTATCATTATCTTACCCTTACTCTCCCCTCCTAGTAGTAGGTGTCTATCATAAACAAAACAGCCTTTGCAGCCACATATCCCAAGGATTATGCAAGGCCTGAGCACTGCCATTTCCCAAGCCATTTCAATGCAAATGAAGAAGTTACAGAGGCTCTTTCACAAGACAGGGAGTACAGAGGTTATTAGGTGAGACCATACACAGGTCTTTATGCAACTCTGGGAAAGACAACACAGGTTTCAAAATTAGGGCATTGTTTGATAAGATCTCAAATTTCAGGGGGCTTGGGTTTGGGATTTGCTTGTGGTAAATTAATACTTCAGTCCCTACTCTTACCCTGCCAAGTGTATATTCCCTAAAGCTCAACTTTCGAGAAGGCAGGGGGCAAGATATCATTGAATATTAAGCTGCGCAATACCCCTCCATTGCATAAACTGTAGCAAACAACACACATCAAGTACATCCCTGGGGTCACTTTCCAGAAACATTCATTTACATTTTTTAATTGCTGCTTTTCATTTCAAATCCAGGTAATATAAACAACACTAAGCCTGCCCTTATCAAATAGCTGTTCTTTAACCAAAATCTCAAGTTAAAGTAATAAAAATTAATACCATTTAAAGGGATGTGCCCATTTCCATACAATGCACTGTAAAGCCTGTATACCAATAAAAGAACAAAAAACCTAGCAGTAGGTTTTTAAATATACATGCAAGGAAAGAAAGCCATAAAATAAAAATCCAACTTTATTATGTAAGACTAAGTTAAAAACCCACAAACCTGGCTCTTTAGCAAAAGACAATGCATGAATGAAAAAGATACACATTATAGAACTATTAATACACACAACAGTGCAAAAAAAACCAAAAAAACCCAAACCCAAAACCCTAAAAGCCTAAAACCACACATGAAAATTTAAATTTGAAGTGCCACAAGCATTCCCTGAATCACACATTACATACAACTGGCATACATTAACGGATGTAAATCTTTTCTGAACAAACCAAAATGTTAAATAAGCTTGGTATGAGTTCAACATACTAACAAGAAAAAATTACTGCTACATCCCTTGTTCTTAAAGTAAACAATTAAAACAGATTCCTCATTTCTTTTACCAAAGAAGTTAGGAAAAAGGTAAGATGGTGCAGTTACTTTTTAATTTCCACTGCAAAATGTGGGTTTACCATAATAAAATGTCTTAAGAGCAGAATTCAGCTGTTTTATAGGAAATAGATTTACCTTAGACTGTCTCATGAAGGCTCTTACACTTAAAAAGCCAGAAATAGTTTTATTTCACAAGAAGGTGCCTAACTGCTGTCTTAGCAGAGGTTTATTTCATTGGTTTTGACCAAAAGGCTAAAATAAATACTAGTCAAAAAAACACATTGGACAAGATAAAATTTCTTTTTCTCACAGGGGCAAAGGAAAGAAATACTGAATAACTTTTGTCTGACTTCGTCTTTGTATTTCCAAGGCCACTCTCCCTTCCTAGTACTGTAACATCTGAACATCTTCAAGATGTGTTAAGAAACGTATCTTCAATATCCACTGAGAAAGATAATAATTTCCCTTTCTCTCAGATGGAAAATTAAGGCTCAGATATTTAATAACTTGCCAAAAGCATCACAGCACTTTCTCTGCCAGAAGAAACAAAATATTTGAATGCGGTTTGGTTCCAAGGTTAGCACTACTGTGAAATCTTAATGAGTTCATTTAGTCCTGGCCTTTTATACAAATTTTATTCTGGTATCAGGTTGGCAAACTACCATGACAGCATTTCCTTCGATGTCACTTTAATGTCTTCCACTCAATAGAACAACTTTAGCAGTTTAGAGTTTGCTGTTAAACTATTATCTTTGCTTAACATTAGCATCAACAATTAGTATTAAAGACACAAAATAAAATTAGATTGATGCACATTATGCACAATACCATAAACATGCTATCTTTATTCCCTCCATTCACATCTTCCTTCCAAAAACATTTCCTTCAGTCACTGTAATTTATTAAGATATGCCTCTATCATAACATTCTCTTTAAAAAAGAAATTGTTTCTTAGTAAGTGCTGAACTGCAACTGATTGCAAAGCAGCCATCGACTACAGAACACTTGCAATACTTTAAAAGCCCTAGAATTCACTCATGCCACAACTACAGCACACACTTCAGGGAAAATGTGTTGTAATTCACTCAGCTTAATGGGAAAAGTAATCACATTATGGAAATGCTTGGTCATTGCACAGCTGGTAGTGCAGGGTCAGCATTGCTTCATCTCCATCATTTCTTGACTCCTTGGAGGCATTTTTTAAATACATTTTTATAAAGTGAATTTTTTTCACTTGTTTTCAACCAGAAAATTTCATAGCTATGATTTTGAACAAAAATACAGAAGGTAGAGTCTCAGTCTGTGAGCCTTACTGGATCACTACTTCATGGGTACGCATAACTCTACATACCTACAAACACATACATACTCATATTTGCAAAGCATCACATACTCGGACAACTCAGAGGAGCACCTCACTCCAGTTCCACACGACCTTACACTCCATGTTGCCTGGGCTCACTGACCTCACCATGGATTATTTGAGCACATTTTGCACTGACATCGTGTTACCTAAACACTTCTGAAGCAGTTTTAGGATTGGCAGTGCTAAAGCATGGCTGACTGTTTTTAAACATTAAAAGCCTACACCAAACAATAGTTCAAATTTAAATCATTCAACCTTAATTCCTAGCCTTTATCATATTCCACGTTAAACATATGAAATAAAAGAAGCTTTTTTTCTTTCTGCTCGCAGACAAACTAACACTGCCCTTTCTTTCAAAATTTTCACTAGAACATCCATGTTGCTTGGACTTCAGTCACCAAAACTTTAGCTTAGACCTGACGAGTAGCAACTGCAAATAAAAGGCCCCAAACAACACATTGACAAACATAGATATAAATAATAGCTTCACAGGTAGTGGTAATAGTTGGAAAATAGCAGAAATACATTGCATTTAGGTCCCCAGAATTAGCACTACTGGATCAGCTTTAATACCGGCAATAGGTTTGCAAAGTGTAACGAGGTTTCAGAAGACAAATAGGAACGTCATTGCACATGGCTCCAAGCTTTGTTTCACCTCCCTCCCAACTGTAAAAGCTGTAACTTCACTTATCAGTATATTTTACATAACCTGCACAGTATACTCAGTTCCAGGGTTTTTTTGGTGTTTTGTTGAGTTGGTTTTCTTAATTGTTTTGATTCATGTAGGGCTTTTTGTTTTTACAAAAACAGAAACAGATCAGACACAGTTATATAAGATGCAAAAAAAAAGGTCATCATGGGAAAACAGTTTGCATTAAGTACATTACTTTGTTTACAAATGGCAGCATTGAATGAATATAATTAAAACTGTTTTCTTTACTGTGTGCTATAAGAAGAAAATTACCCTGTGAATGAAAATCTGGTGACCTATTCTCAAACACATCTGCTGTTGGCTCCTTAGATGAACTGTGGGTCTTCAACTACACCTTTATTTACTGAACATTTTTAGATGTAAGATATTTAACCCATTGATCTCTATGTCTGGATCTTTAAAGAGCCACTCATAACAGGATTTTTTGCTTTCAAGAATAAAAGCCTGGGGGTGTTGATGGACAGCCGGCTGAACATGAGCCAGCAGTGTGCCCAGGTGGCCCAGAAGGCCAATGGCATCCTGGCCTGTATCAGGAATGGTGCTGTCAGCAGGAGCAGGGAGGTGATCGTGCCCCTGTACTTGGTTTTGGTGAGGCCTCACCTCGAGTCCTGTGTCCAGTTTTGGGCCCCTCACTATAAGAGGGACACTGAGGTGCGGGAGAGGGTACAGAGACGGGCTGCCAAGCTGGTAAAGGGTTTGGAACATAAGTCCTGTGAGGAACAGCTGAGGGATCTGGGGCTGTTTATCCTAGAGAAGAGGAGATTGAGGGGAGACCTTATCGCTCTCTACAACTACTTGAAAGGAGGTTGTAGAGAGGTGAGGGTTGGTCTGTTCTCCCTAGTGGAGAGTGATAGGATGAGGGGAAATAGCCTTAAGTTGTTCCAGGGGAGGTTCAGGTTGGATATTAGGAAGAATTTCTTAACTGAGAGGGTTGTCAGGCATTGGAACAGCCCGCCCACGTGGGTGGTCGAGTCGCCATCCCTGGAGGCTTTAAGAGAAGGGTAGATGTTGCCTTGAAGGACATGGTTTAGTGGTGTTGCCAGGACTAGGAAAAGATTGGACTCGATGATCTTGAAGGTCTTGTCCAGCTAAAACTGTTCTATGATTCTACTTAGTCATATTCTCAATTTACATTTTTTGTATTACAAAATATGTAATTGTGGTCTAGTAAATAGAAAAAAAAAAATCCGTATTTGTGTTAAGCAGCACTTAAAAGGAAAGTATAAATAAAAGACCTTAATATCACGATGAGCAAACAAAACCATTTTAAATGATAGACAAGAAAAAATACATAAATGTTTTATCTTGTAACAGGTACATTATTGTCTGCACTTGCTATAAATCAGGAAGGTCTCTCATTGCTATTTTTTTTGTGATTGGAGAACTGGTACTTGACACTGCTGCAGGCTCATTTTTGGAGATACACTGAAGATGAGAACAAAGCATCCTGATTTTCAGCTTTCAGCAAACCTCCAATCTCTGAATAAACTAATGACTGAACTAAGACAACATTTGTTGAAAATTTTATTTCTGCAGAAATAGCTATTACTGTCAAAAGCTGATTCAGCATTCAAGAGGTTAGCAGTTTGACTTGAAACTTCAGCAGAAAGGCATTTCTTTCTCCCGGCCCTGTTAAACTTTGCTATTTTTTTTCCAGTTAAAACTGTTTTAAATCATAGTGCTTTAATGGTTGTCATAACATTATAAATACAATTTAGTGGGGTATTTTTGCTCATTGTCTGTAAAACATTTTCCCATCACCCCATTTGCATAATGCTTAAGTTAGTTTAGTTGTGTAAGAACATATACAAAATAATTTTTGGCAGTGTGTTTCAATGACATTCCCACCTCCCTCCACCAAATGTACAGAGAAAATCTGCTTCTGCTCCACTGATTTGACCACAGTCCCAAATAAGCTACGTTCTTCATGAGTTTATTTGTCATAGCAGAGCTTACAGCTAAAACATTAGCTCCATTTTTCTTAATCAGTTAATAATGGAGGTACAGAAATACTTCCTCTAATCATTTCAGCTAGGCAAGTGTTTATATTCCTATCTGACTCCGAAGCCCCTCTGTCACTGCTCAGCGCTGCCAACTGCTCTCCGGCAGCCCTCCAGCTGCTTCCCTGCTGCACAGCTGGCGCAGCCGAAACCCTCCGCTTCCATCTCACCCACGCAAATGGCTGGCACCCCAGTGGATTAAGCTGTCTGTGTGCACGGAGCGGATATCAGTTTTACAAAGACCTGACACTTGTTCACTTTCCAAATCATAGGTTCAAGCAGCTGATCTAGTCTCCTGCTCAGGAGCGCATTAGCGAGACAGTGTCATAGGAAAACCATAACGAACTGGGAACATTTATTTATTTAAATGGACTAAGCTGTGGTAAGAGTGGTCTGCATTACTCTGTAACGTGCAGAGGGGGAGGGAGGACAGCAAAACTAGCAAAAAAAGGAGAGGAAACTAAAAAGGGCTGAAGTAATTTTAGCAGATGTTTACTGAGTGAAGCTCAAGGGACACAAGCAGCGAAGGTAAAAATGCCAAAAAAATTTTTTAAAAAATCATTTTCTTCAATATGTCTCCAGTTTTCTGCACCAACCTCTCCTGAAATAGTTTTTGTCAGATAGGGTATTATGAAACAACTTTCATTTTTGCATTAACCACACTGCAGGCAGTATTTTAAGAAGACTGTCCAATAAAAAGCTTTGTTAATGACCTAATTTCCAATTGCACTTTTATAATATATAATTTATCCCAGTGCAAATCAGTATCACTGAACATTCCATAATAATTTGCTTATTCTCTTACATAAGCACAGGAAACCAAGTTATTAATCCAATGTATTATTAGCTAAATAGACATTCAGGCTCTATAGAAGACCCTACTACATATTTACACCATGCTACCCACCACTATGGGCATCCGTGTTTATATCTGTATTGCACAATTAGATATACCATTTGTTTGACTGTAATAAAATACTACTTGGTAGATGTAAGGACACAGTACATGTCCACACCAGAAAATAGGGCTATATAAAAACAAGGCTACATGTTTAATTGCCTGCACATGCAAGTATGATTTATGGTTAAATGTCTGTTTGTCAGAATAGTGAAAACACCGTTATTTAACTCCCGCTACATCTGTCGTGGGTTGACCCTGGCCAGCCGCCAGGTACCCACACAGCCGCTCACTCACTCCCCCTTCACTGCTGAACAGGGGAGAAAATATTTCCAAGGGTTCCGGGTTTTGAGATAAGGACAGGGAGATCACTTTCATTTACCGTCCCGGGCAAAATAGACTCAATTTTAGGGAAATTAGGTACATTTATTAAAAGAACTCATCAGAGAGGAGTAGTGAGAAGTAAGAAAGAGCAAACAGATCTTAAACAGAACACCTTCCCCCCATCCCTCCCTTCTTCCCAGGCTTAACATCAATCCTGGTTTCTCCACCTCCTCCCCCCGAGCGGTGCAGGGGGACAGCGAATGGGGGTTGCGGTCAGTTCATCCGACGTTGGTTTCACCGCTTCTTCACTCCGGGGGAGGACTCTTCACTCTTCCCCAGGGCCATTGTGAGGTCCCTCTCACAGGAGAGAAGCTTCACGCTCTCTTCTCCGCGTGAGTCGTCCCACGAAGGGCAATTCATCACAAACTGCCCAACGCGAGACACCTCACGAGGGGCAGCCCACCCCTCGTGAGTCTGAGGCGCAGTCCTTCGGAAGAAACTGCTCCAGCGTGAGCCACCCGCAGCATCCCAAAAGTCCCACCGGCCAACCTGCTCCAGCGTGGGCATTCCTCTCTTCCACGGGCTACAGGCTCCGGCAGCGACTTGCTCTGATGCGGGCTTCCCACAGGCTACAGCCCCCTTTCAGGCATCCACCCACACAACATGGAGTCCTCGGTGGACATCTACGTGGTGATCTTCACGGTGGACATCTGCACCCCGCCCATGGGCTTCAGGGGGACAACCCGCTTCACCATGGTCTTCACCACGGACCCGGGGGACTCCTTCTGCTCCAGCGCCTGAAGCTCATCCTCCCCTCCACCTCCTTCTTCACTGACCTTGGTGTCTGCACAGATTCTCACTCCTCCATCTCTGTGCCAGCTGTTGTGGCGCAGTTCTTTTCCCCATTCTTAAATATGTTTTTCACAGAGGCGTTCCTCTGCTATCACCTTACTGATAAGCTCAGCCTTGGCCAGCGGCGGGTCCCTCTTTGGAGCCGGCTGGCATTGGCTCTATCAAACTTGGGGAGCTTCTAGCAGCTTCTTACAGAAGCCACTCTGCAGCTCCCCCCCGCCACCGAAATCTGGCCAGGCCAAACCAAAACAACATCCTTTTATGAGACGGTAATTCTGGAATGGCACAGTGTATTTCCAGGCATTTACAACAAACAAGACATTCTACATTTTATATTTTTCTTTTATTCTAGGCATACACAACTGTCAGTGGTACATATCAGAGGCATGAGAAGGTGGCTCTGAGCACCAAGCACGCCAGGGTGGGTTGGGGTGAGCAGGCACGCGCTGAGGCAGCCCGCATCTCCTTGAGTAATGGTGATTCTCTGTCCCACCACCGTGAGGGCTCACCCATATCATCATTGTAGCAAATCATCCGATCCAACCAGCCATGGGTGAACGGTGACAGAGACACCCTTCCCTGGAAAAGCAGAGATGTGAATGATTTGTGTAATGACAAGTCCCCGCATCTTGTATACTCTTTACCTAAAATGTCAACAGTTCAGGTTTTGTACAATACTCAAAGAGCCTTTTCTGCAATACCCAAAGGCCACTGCTCGTACTACTCAAAACACAGATTACGATTTCCGCAGTGTTTGCTCAGGCATTCCAGGATCCTGCCCAGAGTCTACTAAGAGCAAAAGGGTCTGTGAAGCAAGTGTTCAGATAAGTGAGTAATGCTCAGAGTCAAGAAAACAGCTGGGCAGATGTAGATGCTATCTAGGTTGCCCTTTCAGACAAACAAAACATTAAGAACTCTGATTCATGCTTCACAATAAGCTCCATCAGAACATTATCTACTGGTGCTCAAGATCCAGGTGATGCTAGAGAGAGATCAGACAGCAACCAAAAAATCCAGCGCACACAATTATTTTCAAATGTATGCACACCTTTGATCTTGGGTATTTATGTAACAGCATCTCTCTGCCAAAAATAAAGCTACCACCCTTTTTCCCAGAATCTTAGCCAACCTCCCCTCCAAAGACAGGAACAGAGAGTGCTGTTAAACACTGAACCCCACAATTTTCCTTGGCACTGTGATGCTGCATCAGCACTTGGCATCCTCAACTAAACAGGTCACATCAACCACAGTGCCTCTGACAAACTCTGGTTATAGAAAAAAAGACTGACATGTGCTGCACAACGATTTCTGAAGTTCCCAGGTAATGAAGTGGCTAGATTCATAAGCAGACCATCAACCATACTACAAATTTGGAAAATGCCTTCACTGTATTTGAAACCATCCATAATAACCATAAACCTCATTTTCTATAAGGAACCCACAAGTGAAAGAAACTAAAAAATACTTTAAATTCTAGAACAAACAGTGAAAGGACATATTTTCTCTTTAAAGTATTTTCAGACAGTCTGAAGTAAGAATTCAGGCTTGCAACGCAGACAACTAGACACTGAAATCTGCCCACAGTAAATTTTGAGTAACATAACAATCTCTTAGGAATTGAGATTGTGAAAGGTTCCTGAAGGCCAGAGGAAAGAGACCAAAAGGGCAATCAGTAACGACGGACCAGTCATCATCACTTAAGTCTTTGGGAAAATTGTGGTGCAAATCCTCTTGGAGCACATTTCCAGGCACATGAAAGCAATGGTGATCAGGAACAGTTTGCACGAATTTAGTGGGGCTAAATCTTGCCTGACCAACTCAACTGCCTTCTCCAATACAACAACTGGATTTCTGGACAACATGAGAGTGATGAACATCACTGACTTGAGCAAGGCTTTTGACAGTCTCCCACAGCATTGCTGTAGTCAAGTTAAGATGTGACACTCTGGATGGGTAGACAACTAGTTGGGCTAAAAAAAAATCAGCTATTTGTGCCAGAGGGTAGCAGTTAATGGGTTGTACCCTACCTGGAGACTGGTAACAAACAAAATGCTGTAGGGGTCCATCCAGTGATGTCTTGTCTAATACCCCTATCAACAACCTGGAGGAGAAATAGGAGTGCGCTTTCCAAGTTTGCAGCTGATGGGGTGTGGATGTTGGTACATCAGGTCTGCCATCCAGAAGGACCTGGACAGCTGGAGATATGGCCTGATGAAAACTCCACAGACTTCAGCGAAGACATACAAAAAGTCCAGCATTTGGGACTAAAGCCCCCTCCCTGCAGTACTACATGCTGAGGATGACTGCATGGGGGAAGCTCTGCAGATACAGCCCTGGGGAAGGTGGCACAAGAGCCCTCACAACCCCAGCAGCAGTGGGGGCCTACAGCTGTAACAGGAGCACAGGTACTGTGTCCAGGGAAGTGATCTCTGCTCGGCACTCATTAACTCAGTTCTGGATTACCAAGGCTGGTTTGGGGCCCTTCTGTACCAGGCAGGCACCAACAAACCTGGGAGTCCAATGGCAGGCACCCAGGATGGCTGAGAGCTGGAGAACTTGTCCTATGAGGAGGGGCTGAGGGTCCAAGGTTTGCTCAGCCTGGGGAAGGGATATTTCCAGAGGAATTTAGTAGCAGCTACCCAGTACATAGAAGGAGGTTATGTGAAGACAGACAAACTCTTTATGATAGTGTATGGGGGGGGACAATAAAAAAACAAGCATAAATGGCAAGAGAAGATTCAGACAGGACACAAGCAGAAACTTTTTCACCCTCTTGACAGGCAAGGAGAGGAACAGATTACCCACAAAGATTGTGCAGTCTCCATCCTTGAAGACTTTCGAGATATGACTGGATACATCTCTGAATAGCCTGGTCTAATTTCATAGCTGACATCATTTTGAAGAGGTGGTTGGGCAAGAGATGTCCTCAGGTCCCTTCTGACCTGAATTATCCTAGAGTTCCATGGGAGTATTTCTATCATCTCATCTGCAGAGACCATCTCTGCAGTAATGTGCTTCCTGATAACTCACTCACTGATAAGCTGAAACGACACAGCATTGAGTAAGGCGATGATACTAACTGGGTTACACCGTTCAACTTAACTGCTCATACTCACAAGACTTCTAAATGAAATTTGGAGTCCAGCAGGAAAAAAACGCTCCACATTATTTCTTAGCCACTTAATACATGTCTTGCTTAGAAAATCACAAAGCAACTCAAGTAATCCCTTTTTAGTTAAAATGTGATGTACAACTTATTTGTGTATTTATATAATGTTTTAGTATTTACAGGTGAAAACATTTGTGAATCTGGTTTCTTTCCTACATAATGAACAAAAACTGGCAAGTTCCCAAACAGTCTCACTGCAGAGGCCAGTCAGAGTAAACAAATGCAGGAGAAAGGGAAGGTTCCTCCCCCCCACATGGAAGTACTGATTCGGAGATGGTCAACAGTCATCATTTCAAAAAAAAAAGGAATGTAATATTTGCCTGTTCAAGCTGGAAAAATATCTTCTTAAAAAAGCACCTTTAATTTCGGGAGGAAACTTCCCAGACTGCTTATCCCACCACACTGAAATGCATGTTACACTGCTGGAAGGCTCATAAGAAAGTTTTACATTTATAGCATACAAATTAGCCAGCTACTATACTTCTTAAAAGAGAAAGAAACATATAACTTTTGCCCTATGCTCTTAATGCTAGGCAATTTTCATTCCCAGAATAGGGTGATGTTTTATTAAAATTTTCCCCAAGGAAAAATCAAGGTGCTGTTGTGTCAGCTCTTTATGCAGCAATTCGGCAGCTGAGCATTTGCATTAATTGAGTGTGATACCAGTGATGATTCTCTTCTGCCATCATCGGACATGCTCCGTTTCTCCTCCAGATGGTCTTCTCCCAAGTCCACAAAATTGGCTGGGAAGCTGATGTCCTTTCATAAATTGACAGCTAACCTAACAGTAACCACAATTTTCTGGCATTTCAGAATATATAACAAACTACTAGGGTCCAGTTGTTTTAATTGGGTGTTTTGGCATTTTAGTTTGGTTGGGGGCGGGGGGGGGGTGCTCGGTTGTGGGTTTTTTAGTTACATCACCAGAATTAGGCTAGTGAAACTACCACTGATCTGAGGAAAAAAAAAAAAAATAAAAATGAAAGACAGGGGAATCATGTCCCAGGTCTCTATCTGGGCTCACCATGTGCAGATGTCTAACCATTTGGAGAGCGAGGAATGAAATTTCACACTACCTAAACACACTGAGCATCGCTGTATTCCAGATGGAGGGAATCAAATCCCAGTATTACAGCAGTAGCAGACATTCACCCACTGGAATAAACCACACATTTCAACATGGGAGGTCAACAGCCTGCTCAGAGTTAGCATTAACCCCAAAATTACCATTGAGAAATTTGAACAGAAACAAAGATAAGATTCCAGAAGTTTCAAAAGCTCATTTGCATTTAGCCACCTTTGCCAGTCTCTGAAGTCTGAATACCTTATCAGTCTGTTGTTGTTTTTTCCCCTCACCTATGTAACATAGGAAACAACAGCTGACTTAAAAGCAATATCTGGTCCCACTGAGGATTATGTTTTCACTGCTGGTCGAAATCTAGAATTAGCTTTATAAACACTGTGTAATTGACCTGCAAGGTTCAATAGCTCAGAACATATTGAACAAAGAGCTTAGCAATATTCAAGAAGGGATTGAACATAATGATTAATAGCCTCTGTAACTAGACTAAAAATTGCAGGAACTTCAATCTTCATGCTCCAGGGCACAGACTTACAACCAGCTGAGATCAGGAATAAATTTCTGCCCACTGCATTACTGTGAAGTTACATGCAGTGGGAATAATTCACAGCTTTGGAGACCTGCAGGACCTTCAGTTTCTTCCATTGATTAGAAAGAATCTACACTGGTCCTCAAATATCTTAGAAAGCAGGACATTCCCAGGGAAGAACTGACTAAACTGAAACCATTTCTAACAACTGTTCGTCTCAACAAGTTTTGTTGTTTTTTTTTTTTAGTGTGAATGTTCTGCGATGCCATTAGAAAACTGACTCCAGAACTTTGCTGCTCTTACTTGGTGATCAGGAAAGAAGCAGTAGCATGAATAACCTCAGCCAACATCTCTCAACTGAAAAAGACACACACACAAAGAAAAAACCAATTCCAGTTGAACCCCTTTTTAATAAAAACTGGTTGTAGAGTTCAGAGAGTGGTTCTAAATTGTTCTATTCTTACAAAAGAGAGCCTGATTTTCCACAAAAAAAAATCAGGAGCATTAAAGCCTTTCTAGCTTTCATTCCAAAAATATTCTATTTAGATAGGAAAACATCATGTTCCACCCGCTCTACTTTTTTCTCCCCCACCTGTCCTTCCATGTGTTGGATTCTTATACGCATTATGCTTTCTGCCACTACTGTATATGGCGTTCCTGTAACATATTTTCTTATTGTAGGGCATTGTGTTGGAGTCAGAAACAGACTTGGTAGCCCAGAAGAAAGATGCAGAGGGCACCTAAGTTCTAATCCACATTCAGCAATTGCCTGTTAACTTGAGTTTAACACCGCACTGGTATGTCCAAAAATCAGTAATCTGGGAAAATACTGCTTTTCATTCAGATTGCCTAAACAGGTAAGAATTCCCTCTAGTTGTAGCATTTCCATTGACTTTATCGTTCTTCCCATCTCTTAAACATTTAAATATTTATTACTGTTTCGTATAGTTACCCTTCCACATCCATCCCAATGCAGTCAAATTTGCCATTACTTGCCACAGGTTTTTGCAGTCCCAACAATATCTTATTACTTACGATAGGTTTCTGAAATCCTTTTTGCTTACCAAAATCTTTCAAGCACTAAGTGATACTGCATTAGAAGACAAATTCTAGCCACTTTACTACTAACATAAATAAATGGGGTACAAG
This sequence comes from Trogon surrucura, assembly GCA_020746105.1. Taxonomy (NCBI): domain Eukaryota; kingdom Metazoa; phylum Chordata; class Aves; order Trogoniformes; family Trogonidae; genus Trogon; species Trogon surrucura. The sequence continues at coordinate 36,001,774 of CM036622.1, forward strand.
TTTCTTGATTTTATGATTTGAATGAAATGAACACGAAATGTTCTCCTATTGTGTAATAAATAAAAATATATATGCAAAACATCCTACATATAATAAAATCATGAGGTAAAAAATCAAAATGAATCACAAAAGACAAGTGGGCAGAAAGAGCTTTCACTGTCATTACCATCTGAAAAAATGAAGTGCTACCATATAACAAACTTAAGAAATTGTTCACATGGCAAAAAGGAAGAAACAACAAAACCAGAATAGGAATGGAGTTTATCCATGTAGTCAGAAACTAGGGCAAGCTATCCGTCACTCTCACTTGGGAAACCTGGACAAGAACCTTCCCAATACAAGGCAAGACAATACTAAAGTGACAAGATATTTTAATACTCCAGTCTAAAGGATAAACCTCAAAGCCTGAAGCCTAGGATAAGCATCTAAAAATGTAAGGGAGAATAAAACAGAATTATTGAATTCCTATACATATTCAGAACAGATGAGCCAAAACATGGAAAACATGACAGAAATCAAACCAGCATCTGTCACTGTGCAGCAGAGCACTAGGAGGAACGGAGGTCATGAGAAGGACATTTACCAGAAGTTGAAGGACAAATACATAACAATTTGATTTCTCAGTTACTTACAGTAATAAGGAGTCATGCAGTCTCCTAAAATGCTTGGTACACTCTCCTTTACACAGGTGAGGATAATAAAGCATCCTCACATAAGTGTGGTGAAAACCAAAGTCTTAAGCGGGAAACTGGTACTACTGCAACAAAGAACCAAGAGTGGCAGCAATCGCCTCACAAAGTTTAAGTACGCGTAATTGAAAGACAGATTGATAGACAGGGCTTTGCAACTTTATCATGCAGCACATGCCACAAAAGCAGACAAACGCATCTTGTTCCCTCTATTTTGACCCACATTTCAGACAAAACTCATAGTATTCATTCCCTTGTGGGCATCGTTAAACCTTTGGGAAGCAAAATAAATATTAATTTCTTTTTTTAAAATACCCTGATTCAGAAAGGTCTAGCTCAATTTGGATGCAAATGTGGAAGCAAGATACTTCATAAAGCAGCAGTGACAGAACCTAGACAGAAGAAACATCATAAAACGAGGAGGAAACATGTTTTTTTTCTCTGCATTTGCTACATCTTAGCATTTTGAGGAGAATAGGATAAAAGAAATATCCTAAATTCCTTTTTGCTGTAACTGAAGAGATGTCTCAATGACTTCTCATTACTTATTCATTTATCTTTAGGAGGGAGTTTCTCTCAAGAGACCAAGAAAACCCTCTCAGGGCTGCTCTAGTATAATATAGGATGAATAAATTAACAAATACACTTCAACGGTTTCCAAAGCAGATCCACGTTCTACCCACGTATATTCATGTTCAATTCTCAGTAACATCAGCAGGCACTGCCCACATACGCCAATCACTAGTTGCTACAAACCTGAAAAGTGAACGAAGCCCAGCTCACGAGGAACAAGAACAAGCACATCAAGTGCAAGCACATACACCTTAAAGCATGCAGGCTGCAGCCCCCAAACATTGGTAGGAAGACAAAATTATTATGTTCCCTATAAGACAGGAGGTAAAATAAAACAGTATAATGTATGGAATTCTGGAAGGTCAAAATCACTGCTTGAAGCAAAGCAATCTAGAGGAAGAATATGGAGTTAACAGGATTATGTCTGTTTTAAATACAAAATTAGAACAAGCCTGTCTTTTTCCAGTAGCCAGGGAAAAAATAAAAAAAAAGCATGAAGGCAAAGTTGGTCCCACTTCCTATTCTGGCCCAAGATAATTGCTAAAAGGAGGCTGGAATGTTTTATCTGGAATTTCTTCTGAACAGCATAACTGCCCACAAGAACTTTGATCCTACTATGGTTCTGATGTTCCAGTATCTTAACTTGTCTTAAAAACCCACACACATTTATTACCTGCCATAAAATGGATCTCTGATCCTTAAAATCTTGTACTATTACAGGCTAGAACAGCAATGTATTATTATGCTCATGCACACGTAAAGGATAACGTTGAACTACATGTTCAATTCTCAATGACATTTACACGCAGAAGCCTTGTTGCTTCAAGTATCTGTAGGCACGTTCTATAGCCTCACTTCAGCTCAGACTTGCATTTCAAATTTCAAGTCTACGAAACTAGAGATAGGACCAGGATTAATTCAGAAATTCTCTTTTAAAAGTTTTCAGTCTGACCCAACCCAATTGCACAAGTCAGTATAGCTTTTGTGTCTTCATTTTGAAGTCAAAAATTTACTAAAATACCATTAATTTTACAGAAAAATAAAGATTAGTTCCTGTTTTAGAGCAGTGGAACTGGTTGTTCCGCGCAACTCTCACCATTGTGACTTACCATTGCTCTTTTCCTAAAAGAAAGAGGTTTTATTTGTCCTCTTTCCTCCTCCTCAGAGATGCAGTTTTACTGTATGCCATTTGGACTAACAGGCAGTAGAGACCTGAGACTTAACCATTCATTAGTTTTTTCTTTGCTCATTTTCAAGTGGAAATGCCTGTCACAATTACTAGCACCCAGACAGATGTTGCAGTCACTGACTAACTACAGAACGATATTATTAACACCTACTTCTCAGCAGAAAAATGTCACTTGCACTGCAATAGCCCTTCCTTCAAAAGGAGCCATCAATCTCGGTGGAGTAGTTAATAGGTTTTTGGCTGTAGAGCCCCTCCGGTCATGACAGCCCAGCAGCAGAGATCAGAGCAGGTCTAACAAGCAAGAGCTGCAGCAGTTAACACTGCCCCAGTGCAAAGCAGAGCTCTCTCTCTGAGAGGTAGCCAGTTGGTGCATGGGTTTGGCCATCACTTTCCAATGCAAATTCCACCCCACGGACGTGCTTTGAGTCGCAAATTATATATCCATGAAGTGCCAGCTGGTATTGTTTCTCTGTAGTCTTCCTTCGCTTCCCTCTCTCTTTCCCCTTCAATTAATACAACAATATTCATGCCCTGTCATGTCTTACTGCTTAATTATGTACTTTGTGGAACAAAGCTTTAAAAATGAGACTATCAAGCTGGAGGGGGGAAGGGGGAAGAGCAGGACAACCAGATGTGGAGAGAGAGGCAGAAACAAAGGGCATTTTGAAAGGGGAGTGAGAGAAGTAGGATTTGTGTGGGGATGAAGGATGGAGAGAAAGAAACAGAACAAGAAGATGTGTATAAGACATATTGGTTCAGTCACTTAAATATATATCTACAATTATAGGTGGTATTAAATAACGCATCCCGCAGTTATCTAACATGATTTAATAAATATTTGGAGCTGTTTATGACAGGATATCAACCTGCTCCCACTTCATGAAGCAACAGATATATATTTCCTGCTGCATTGTTTTACAAAACTGGAAAAAAAACAACAGGGCAGCTGAAAACATATTGGCAAATTTCATGTTAGAAGGTATATTCTACCTGTGTTAAAAGAACTGCTGAACCAATACAGTCACAGTAAGCAAGACAGATTTTCACATATCCATTTCATCTAAACTTTCTTTATCCAGTATACTGCTAAAGTTTATTTTGAATACATTGTCCTTGCAAAAATAATTACAATCAGTACCAAGTATATTATATTTTGCCACATCAAAATATTTTGTATCAAAAATAGAAAAACTTGAGAGAAGAGGAATGATTTTTTCCACTAGAGTAGGAAAGGACCAGCAGAGCTCTTCAAATTCCCAAAAGTTTACAGCATTATCCTTGTATCCAGAATGACCATTTGGGGAAATTAAGCCTTTCTAGTTTTCCAATTTGTACAAAAACATTTAGAATCCAGCTGTTGCTTCCTACTAGTGCCAAGTGAGGCTGAGGGCAAGAAAAGGTTTGTTGATCATGACTAGTTACTGTCTCTGTGTCATTTGCTAACTCTCAAATGGCAGCATAACAATAGGGAATATGACACACTTATACTTCCCAATATATAACGGAGAAAAAAATAAATAAATTAAGGATCCCAGTTTCCTTCACAATTTTTAAAATCCTTTATCCAGTAGCAGTAATTTCAGGTTTTATGAGTGATCTTGTAGATAAACTAGCCACATATATATTCAGTGTCAACCGTGTAGTTCAAGGCTCAGCAATTCGGCACATTACGCAACAACCGGTGAAAAACGAATTGGATATAGCCCCCACTATGGGAGAGACTCTCAAGGCCATACAGCAGGTGAAAACTGGCAAGGCAGCTGGGATTAATGGAATCCCATCCGAAGTCTGGAAGCAAGGAAGCCAAGCACTCCATGATAAATTTCACGAGCTCATTGTGCATTGCTGGGAAAAAGGTGAACTACCACCAGATCTCCCCGATGCAGTCATCATGACCCTGTACAAGAAGAAAGCAGAAAAAACAGACTGCTCAAACTACCAAGGTATTACTTTGCTCTCTATTGCTCGTAAAATCCTTGCAAGAATACTTTTGAACAGACTAGTACCAGCTACCTCAGAAAAACTTCTACCTGAAAGCCAATGTGGTTTCAGGGCCAACAGGAGTACCCCAGACATGGTATTTGTTCTCAGACAACTGCAAGAGAAGTGTAGGGAACAGAACAAAGGACTCTGTGTAACTTTTGTTGACCTCACCAAAGCTTTTGACACTGTGAGCAGAAAAGGCCTGTGGCAGATCTTGGAACAATCAGGATGTCCTCCCAAGTTCCTCAAAATGATTATCCTGTTACACGAGGATCAGCGTGGCCAAGTGAGATATGGCAATGTACTCTCTGAGCCCTTCCCAATAACCAGTGGTGTGAAACAAGGTTGTGTTCTCGCACCAACTCTATTCACAATCTTCTTCAGCACGATGCTCCAAAGGGCCACGGCAGACCTCGATGAAGATAACGGCATTTACATCCGTTATCGCACCGATGGTAACCTATTCAACCTAAGGCGATTGAAGGCCCACACTAAGACCCTAAACCACCTTGTCCACAAGCTGCTTTTTGCTGACGATGCCACCCTCGTTGCTCACACAGAAGCAGCTCTGCAGTGCTTAATATCCTGCTTTGCAGAGGTTGCTGAGATTTTTGGGCCGGAAGTCAGCTTGAAGAAGACAGAAGTTCTTTACCAACCTGCACCTCAGGAAGTCTCCCATCATCCCCACATCACCGTAGGCAAATCAGAGCTTAAGTCAGTCCAGCAGTTCAGCTGTCTAGGAAGTATCATTTCCTCGGATGGTAAGATTGACAAAGAGATAGACAACAGGTTAGCAAAGGCACACAGAGCTTTTGGAAGACTCCATAAAAGAGTCTGGTGCAATAAACACCTGAAGAAAAGTACAAAGATCAGTGTCTACAGAGCCATTGTACTGTCTGATCTTTTATATGGGTCTGAATCATGGGTCATCTACCGCCACCACCTGCGACTCCTCGAACTCTTCCATCAGCTCTGCCTCTGTACAATCCTAAACATCCACTGGACTGACCATGTGACTAATGTCACTGTCCGTGAACAGGCAGGGGTCACCAATGTTGAGGCCGTGCTGCTGAGGACGCAGCTGCGCTGGGCAGGGCACGTCTCCAGGATGGAGGATCACCGCCTCCCTAAGGTTGTGCTCTATGGTGAACTCACCACCGGCTGCCGCAACAGAGGAGCCCCAAAGAGGAGATACAAGGACTCTCTGAAACAATACCTCAGTTTTGGCCATATTGACTACCATCAGTGGTCCACCTTGGCCTCCAATTGGGACACGCGGAGACACACCATCCATAACGCTGCTGCCTCCTTTGAGAACGCACATAGAATTAGTCTCGAGGAGAAAAGACAACACAGAAAGAGCCGTGCCTCGCCAATACCACCTAAGGAGACTTTCCACTGTGCCTTTTGCAACTGGACTTGCCTATCCCGCATCGGCCTTTTTAGCCATCAGCGCACTTGTAGCAAGTGTAGGTAGAGTCCTTCCCATATCTTCGTTTGCGAACCCTAACCATGATGATATATTCACATATATATGCAAATACATATATATATATATAAAATATGAATATTTTGAAACAAAATTTCTAACCAAAAGTCTGGTCATCAAACACCATATGACTAACCCTGTCAAAACCAGCGAAATCAAAGAAGTTGTCAAATGCTTTAACCCATGCTGTGTCTCACATTCTCCATGAATTAGTCTTTTTTTTTTTCAGAGAGACTTGCAAATCAAGAACAGAACATACAAAAAAAGTCCTACAGAAACAAAATGGCCTTTTTGCCTACAAATTACTGCCATGACAACATTTTAAATCCAAAGGGGATATAAGCAGGAAGAAAGAACTGCCCCAGAGACTTCAAATATTTTATAAAACAGAAAAGAAAGCATTCATTTTCAACAAGATTTCTATGGCTAATTCATTTGTTTTTAAAGGCAGTTCCCGCAGTATAATATACCCCACTGCATATCAGACTTTCAAACTTCAAAAGGTTATACTTAACTAATTAAATCAATGTACACTGGACACAGCTAAGAATTTTCAGCCTTCTCAGTCACAGTGTGAGTTTGAATCCACATTAAACTCAGAACTAGTCAGACAAATACATGCATTGCATGTGTTTTCAGGGCTCTCTTGTGCCAAGAAGAAAAACAGTTTTATAGTAAAGAACATGTCATTCTCATACAAAATCTATCTTATCACCCTATAGTAATGCATTGAATGGCAAATCACTTACTGTTGGCAACAGCTGGCATACTTCAAATACCATCCCAGTTCAATAGCCTTTACTGACAACAAATACATACAACTTAATGTCTATTTTCCATATTAAAACTTTTAAAATATGCTAAATCATTAAAATCTGGATTTTATATATAGAATTTTTAAAATTCATTCAACCTTCCCAAAAAAAGTATCTGCCAGAAAAAGATACTTCCCTTGCATAGTTATTTTTAAAGGCATTTATACATTAAAAAAAAAAACTGCTGCCGTAAACCAGAAAGCAATTCAAACACTCTTGCCCAGACAAACAAAAGAAGATCAGTTAGTGAAACTTCACGTAACAGTTCAAAACCTGACTTCCAGAGCTAGAAATCTTTAACTGGTGGGGTTAACAAATTTCCTCAAAGAATGTGTGACAGACAACCACCATTAGTCATACTGTTGTTGTTTAGCTTGTACACTTCAGTTTCAATCTAACCAACTCAGCCTCACATACCTGTACAGAAAATAAAAAAATACAGATGTCTGCAGACTGGAGGGGTTTTGGTTATACCTCTTTGTGGCACTAAATACATTCTCGAGTTAACATGTTTCGTGCTCTCTAAAGCCATTTCCCAAATGTGGAACCAGATGGATCCAAGACGTCTGGCACCTGAGATAGCCACACTAGTCCTGAACTCGAGCCCAAGAGACTTCCCACGAGACTGACAAACACACTTTCAAGAAGTTGTAAATATCCAGAGAAACTGTGTCAAAAAGTCCCAGGAGCTGTTGTTGGGCTTGGTCCCTTCCCCAGGATGGCAGCAACCCAAGTTGTGAGACGCCAGGCTTCACCTGCGCCTGCTTCGGAGTGAGCTGTGGCCCGGGGCGGTGGCACGTGTAGTTTTTTTCAAGTCTGACTTCAAAACACATATTAGAGAACACAAAATTAAACAAAGTTAAGTTTAGAAAAAAAAAATGAGTATGATCTTACACAAACAGGAACCTGTTCAGTGCACAATTATTTCCAGAAATTGCCCTTATGTCAAAAACTTTCTAGGCCTCTTCATTCCTTTGCCTTTTATTCTTTTCCTGCTGGTGAGCTAGCTTACTCTACTTACAAACGTAAAGCAAATTAAAGTGGTCTCATTTTCATACTTTTTATTTATATTCTGTACCTACATTTAAAAGAAAAAAAGTGCTTCATTATGAAAACCAAAATGCAATGCTCTTTATGTATCAGTTTCTGCTTGTTAAAAGTAAGAAGCAGAATTAATTCTTCACAAAAGATTAGCACATTTTCTCCTTCAAGGCTGTGTATCCTACTCCCCAAAATTAATGCATTCATTTCTTCAGAATACAGACAGTTACACATTCCTGCAATATATAACTGGGACTTAGATCATGAGAACCTCATTCCTATACTAATGTACGTTAACTTTTTTCAATAGTTTTCTGTGCCAGTGGTGGTAGTTTAGGTATTCACAGGTATTGCATGTCTATACCATAATATGATTTAGATGTGTATGTATTTATTTATTTATTCTTATGTATATCTATCTAAGTAATCAAAATGTATAACACACTTAAGAATAAAACAAAGGTATCTATTATACATGCTAGGCATAAACTTGGCAGAAACAAATCTGGATAAGTAAGAATGAGAAACAAACTTTGATTGTACTTTTTGATGAGGAATCATATCCTCAAATTTAACAGCAGCATAAGAAAAATAGCCCCCTGAACTACCTTGGCCAAGAATAATGAGTATCCCTTTAATATCATGCAGTTATACCTGAGATCAATCTTAAAGTTAAAAACTTAAAAGATACATATTAAATATTCATCAGCTGTAAATACATTTTGAACTTTCACACCATTATAGGATATTAAGAAATACTGTACATCGTGCTATTGTTGTCCAGAGATGCTATTAGGTAATCAACTTATTTTGTCAGAAAATATAAAGAATTTAAAAGTCAGCTTAAAACTACTTAGGTGTTGAAACAGTCAGGTAACACTAGCTTCTCTCAATCCTCCTCCCCAGTCACCTCATAAAAGCAGTCGGAATTAAATTTTATTTATTCATTCAAACTAATACTACATTAAAAGTATTTTTATTAAGTATAAAGGTACCAAAAAGTTCAAACAAATAATGCCAAATCCAAACACCTTAGTTTTGAGAAATTCTCTGAATGGATTACACGTGGCAACAAAAAGAACTCCAAGAGTACACGTCAAAACATTTTTTTCCTTCATTTCTATGAAGACTTAAAGAATACGACTGGCTTCTTCGACCTCCCACCCCGCTGCAGAAGAGGAAGTTCACTGCTGCAGCCCTGCAGGCTGCTCTGCTCCAACCAGACAAAAAGCTCTTGGCCATCCTAAGAACTGATTTTTATCCCAAGTGCCAGTACGAAAAAAAAAAAAAAAGAAATACATAGTAGAGAAGCACAGAGGAATACACAGTGCAAATATGAAAGACACTTCCAACACCACTGCACCATCGCCCCAGGTTATAATGCAGTAATAAGCAAAAAATAACAGCATTTGCAACCATAGTATTGTGTTTCCCAGTGCCACATTTGCTTCCAGTATTACGAGAGGAGGGACCTCAGCCAATTTTATTTTTTTTTATCATACAGATCTCAATGAAGTTTATGTTCCTACTTGCTGTTAAATTATACAGATTAGTAACACATGAGTAAAATAAATACAATCCTTCACATGATTAAGTTTTAAATTACCACATCTGAGAAGGAGAGCACAAACAACATGCATTTGGCACGTATGGAGCATTTGTTGCCCAGGTTTGAAGGCAGGACTTGTTTGAAAGCCTTAACCTCTTCAGCCAAAGAAGCAATTTATATAGCTGGCTGCTATTACAGATTTCTCAATGGGAGAAAGCACCTTCTAACAGTATGAATACCGTGGCAGTGAAATACAAGAACAAAAAATTATCTGAACTTATAATTAGTCAAATGCTTCAGACACTGCAGCAACAGTCAACACTGCATAGAGGCACATAAACTAAGGATGCGAAGGTATGCACATGAGTGGACTGTGAGCCCTCATGCTTCTTCACTGACATTTAGATAGTACCAAACAGTTATCTTACAGGGTCTTATATCCTGCAGCTCTAACCACAAGTTTACCAAATAGCTATGAATATGACTCATCTGTGCAGTTACTCTGTTCATCTCATTTGGAGTATATCCCATTAATCTCAACCCCACTTAGATCAGACACTAGTTTGCAGCTGTGTACATTTGCAATGTGTTCCTATCAGGTGCTTAATAAACATACCAGTCCTACTGCTAACACCATTTTAGTAGTTAATCAATCAAATCTAAACATTTTCAAGTTCAAAATCAGCAGCTGCTATGGGCTGACACAGATCCAGCAACAAGCAGCTTGTTTAGGATTACGTACTGGATTTACCTCCACTTCTAAAATATGGTGCTATGAGGGTCTTGGTACCATTTTTCTGCACCAATTAGTTAGCTTATCAACTGAGGACAGCTCAGGGAGCATAGGATTGGAAATATAGCATTGACATAAACTACTCTTCCTAGCAATGACTGGTAGAGACAGTAAGCAGCCTTGCCAAAACACAGTGTGCATCTCAACGCTGCTTGAACGCATCACGCTCTGAATCAAATGGTCTGCCTCTGATTCCTATTAGCTTGATTACACGGGAAGGGAGGGGGCACCACAACATGACACAACACACAGCCCTGCAACCTACAACCCACTTGGGCTGGCTTGAACAGCCTTCAGAACAACTCACACTTACAGAGAATCATAGAATCATAGAATGTTAGGGATTGGAAGGGACCTCGAAAGATCATCAAGTCCAATCCCCCTGCCAGAACAGGAATGCCTAGACTATGCCACACAGGAACGTGTCCAGGCAGGTCTTGAATGTCTCCAGAGAAGGAGACTCCACAACCTCTCTGGGCAGCCTGTTCCAGGGCTCCGTCACCCTCACTGAGAAGAAGTTTCTTCTCGAGTTTAAGCGGAACCTCTTATGTTCCAGTTTCAGCCCATTACCCCTTGTCACAGAATCACAGAATCACAGAATGTTAGAGGTTGGAAGGGACCTTAAAGATCATCTAGTCCAACCCCCCTGCCAGAGCAGGACCACCTACACTAGAGCGCACAGGAACGCGTCCAGGCGGGTTTTGAATGTCTCAAGAGAAGGAGATTCCACAACCTCCCTGGGCAGCCTGTTCCAGTGCTCGGTCACCCTTACAGTAAAAAAGTTTTTCCTCATATTTTTCTGGAACCTCCTGTGTTCCAGCTTCCACCCATTGCCCCTTGTCCTATCAGTGGTTGTCACCGAGAAGAGCCTGGCTCCATCCTCGTGACACTCACCCTTGATATATTTGTAAACATTAATGAGGTCACCCCTCAGCCTCCTCTTCTCCAAACTAAAGAGCCCCAGCTCCCTCAGTCTTTTCTCATAAGGGAGATGCTCCACTCCCTTAATCATCCTAGTTGCCCTGTGCTGGACTCTCTCCAGCAGTTCCCTGTCCCTCTTGAACTGAGGGGCCCAGAACTGGACACAGTATTCCAGATGGGGTCTCACCAGGGCAGAGTAGAGGGGAAGGAGAACCTCTCTCGACCTACTAACCACCCCCCTTCTAATACACCCCAGGATGCCATTGGCCTTCCTGGCCACAAGGGCACACTGCTGGCTCATGGTCATCCTGCTGTCCACCAAGACTCCCAGGTCCCTTTCCCCTACACTACTCTCTAATAAGTCATTCCCCAACTTATACTGGAACCTGGGGTTGTTCCTACCCAGATGCAAGACCCTACATTTACCCTTGTTATATTTCATTAAATTTTTCCCCGCCCAACGCTCCAGCCTGTCCAGGCCTCGCTGGATGGCAGCACAGCCTGCTGGTGTGTCAGCCACTCCTCCCAGCTTGGTGTCATCAGCAAATTTGCTGATAGTACTCTCTAGTCCCTCATCCAAGTCATCGATGAATATATTGAATAATACTGGTCCCAGTACCGACCCTTGAGGGACTCCACTGGATACAGGTCTCCAACCAGACTCTGCCCCATTGACCAAAACTCTTTGGCTTCTTCCCCTCAGCCAGTTCACAGTCCACCTCACTACCCGAGAGTTTAGACCACACTTCTGCAGTTTAGCAGCAAGGATGCTGTGGGAGACTGTGTCAAATGCTTTACTGAAGTCAAGGTAGACCACATCCACCGCTCTGCCATCATCTATCCACCTTGTTATATCCTCATAAAAGGCTATGAGGTTAGTCAAGCACGACTTCCCTTTGGTGAAGCCATGTTGACTGTCTCTAATGACCCTCTTATCCCTGATATGCCTTGAGATGGCACCAAGGATAAGTCGTTCCATCTCTTTCCCAGGGATGGAGGTGAGGCTGACCGGTCTATAGTTACCCGGGTCCTCCTTCTTGCCCTTTTTGAAGACTGGAGTGACATTTGCTTCCCTCCAGTCCTCAGGCACCTCTCCCGTCTCCCAAGACTTGGCAAAGATGATGGAGAGTGGTCTAGCAATGACATCAGCCAGCTCCCTCAGCACCCGTGGATGCATCCCGTCTGGACCCATGGATTTATGGATGTCCAGATTGCTTAATTGGTCCCTAATCCAGTCCTCATCGACTAAAGCATACTCCTCCACTGCCCTGACTTCCTCTGGGGCCTCAGGGGAATGGGGCTCCTCAGGACAGCCTCCGGCAGAGTAGACAGAGGCAAAGAAGGCATTCAGTAACTCTGCCTTCTCTGTATCATGTGTCACCAAGGCACCCACCTCATTCATCAGTGGGCCTACATTGCCTCTGGTGTTAGTTTTATCTGCCACGTATTTGAAAAATGTGACACATCAACTACTGTTCTGTTGGGAAAGGTACCTGCTTTGATTCTACTTCCCTTAATAACACAGTCTCAATAGTTTTCTGTAGTCTTCAGAACAAGGCACCAATTTGCCGTATCATTTGTGAGACTCACAACAACAGAATCACAAGGACGCCTTTTTCAGAGGAACTTCTTTCCATAAAGCAATACCACCTCCATTTTGCTCAATCCTTGCGAACGATTCAGAGGCAATTGCTTTGGGCAGCAGAACGGCAACCTCTGGCATCACTCCCACCAGCTGCCTCCTTTCACATGTAAACCACAAAAGGCTGGAGGATATTTTTCCTCACAGACTTCTCCATTAATGATATGATTCGGAAAGGAAAAACCCAAAGACACGTGTTATTAAAAGCCTCTCTACACATTCCCAGCTAGTACCTCAGCTTCCAGGTTTTTCCTCACATTCTCCATCATTCCCTGCAATACTGCCAGGCTAGACACATTTTGTTTTTATTATTATTATTCCTCTCACTCTACTTTCTGCCTTCTGTGCTGGAAAACTGGCTTTTTCCTATTTGTTTTCCAACATGCTGAGCACAGCTGTAGAAGAATCTGCTTAATACCTCAAAGTATTGCTCACTGATGGGAGAAATAAATGATAGTGTCTTGCACCTTCTCCTTCCTATGCCTTATTCCTGACTAATGCAAAACAGAGCCTTTACATCAGAAAATAAAGCATTCATGTATCTTAGAGGGGTCTTGGTAATGCTACAAAACTGAAGGAAGCCACAGTAAATATCCCCAATCTTGGATTTTCTTTGGCATCCTTCTGCCACATAAGTTTATTTGTACAGTTCACAACACTACTTTGGCAAATGTTTTACTTTCTGAGCATGCAGAGTTCACTTCAGATGGCTGACATTCCTCAGAAGAGCTGGGGGAAGAAAGAGAAAGAAACATCTTGGGACTCCCACTCAGCAAGGCTCTGTCCCACCCCTACTGCCATCAAAAACATGTAACCACTACATTCTGTGTACTTTCCAGTGACAGAAGAGTGCTCCAATCTGTTTCCCGAGTTTAAAAAAAGATGGGTATTTGTGCTTAAAAGGAGGGGAAAAAAGCAAGAGCAAGCAGACTATCCATGCATTTCACTGGCATATCTTCCACAAAACCTTAGCAAGCTTTGATTTCTTCTTGTACTTTTTAAGTATGACAATTCACAAAATGACTTGTATCCTTTGATTCAAGAACAGCAAAAAAAAACCCAAACAAAAAAAACCCAAAACATCATCAGGAAGAAGTTAGTACCTGACAAATGTTGGACAAGAAAATTGATGCTTTTTGATGAATGATGAGAGCTTGAAAAAGAGTATTCAACCTTAAAACATAACCAGAAAAAAACTTGGTAAAACATTCACAAAAACGTTAAAGCAGCAGCGTTTATCTGCAAGACTGCTACGTAAAATATATGAGAAAAGAAACAGTAAAATATTTCAAGAAGAATTTTAAGTATTACTTCAAAAATCTCCATTTTCGTAACTATTTAGTTCCTTCCCATTTCTTGCTTTCTGAACACAAAATCTACTGATGGGAGTAAAATAGAAAATTATATTCCTCTGCATGAAGCACTTTAAGCCATGAAAGAGTTCAGAAACCCAAATTCACTACCTTCCCTCACCACATCTACCAAAGAGAAGCTCTCAGGACCACAACTAGTAGGAAGTGACACTGGCGAAGTGACATACTGTCTTTTTTTCCCCTCAGTATCTTTATGCATCTCAACATTAACTCATTCAGATACCTAGTCACACCTGTACAGTCTAAACATTACTGAGTAAAGCAGCCAATAAACCTGTAAAACCAGCCCTGCTAGAATGAGTTATGCTCAGCTTCAACACATGGATTTCTGATTATTCATGCATATTTTAAAATTTTAAATTTCCTCCTGAGCAAAGGTCCTTCAAATACAGTGAACGTTTCTTTTTCATTAATTCACTATTATTTGAATAGTAAATGTTGAAATGCATGCAAAATGAGATGCTATATAGATGCAATTCCTTCTGTTCTTCCTAGGGCCACTGAACAGAAATTTCTCTCTTGTCAACCGCGGCTCCCAAACGGCAAAACTCCCAAAGTTAAAACAATTCAAGGAGTCAGTCATCCCAGCAGCTAGAGTGTTGATGTTGTATGTCACATTCGGAGCTTCATGTCAAAACCCCCATTGCTAGATCAAATGACATTTCTGAACAAATTCACTTTTCAAGACATTTTTTTCCTATCTGCACTCGCAGAACTGTTTCCAACTTCCTCTCCTTTTCCCACTTTTTACCTTAGGGGTAACAAAATTCTAGTTCACTTTATCTGAAAAATTTATTTTCAAGAAATAGATGAAACTTCAGTAGACTAAATCAAATCCAAGTTCCATTTAGATTACTCTATCTCCTTGTACTTCAGTTCACCGTTCAAAATGGAAGCAGCCCATCTCACCAAACAACTCATCAAGTTTCTGTTAGCCAATGTGAGCATCACTAACCCCTCTAATCTAGCTTGTGAGGATCCTGACCCTTCAACGGGTATTTGAAGACACTTGTGGCCTTTCCCATTCTCTCCCCAACACTTAGACTGATAAAAGATGGTGTGTACTTACTTCCAGTCACTCTTCTTTCTTTCTTCTATGCTTCTGACAGATGTTTCTACACAATATACTTTATTTTCCCCTTTACCACAGTCTCCATATCAATGGCTGTGTGCAAGACTCCATGTTCTCTAATTATTCTCTCCTGAATGCAAACCATTCAGCACATCAGAATCTACCAGGAAAACAAGCAGATATGGGAGTACAGACATGAGACACCATTATGCCAGAAGGCATGAATGGGTCAACTGTTTCTCTTTTCATCTGTAAACAACTACAGAGGTTCTGGACAATGTGGCTTTGCTAGACAAATGAGAGGGAACTAGGATGTTATTTCCCAATGTTTTCAGTGTTCCGAGACCTTTCCTCCAGATCTCCAGACTGCCCTTCCCCACCAAGGAAATTCCATGAAGATATAGAGTAAGTTACCACATAGCACTCAGGCCGACAGAGAAAGGTACACAAAGATAACGTTCAACAACCCTCCAACTTGCACCATGAAACTCACTCTAGAATTCTCATCAGGATATAAGAATTTAAACTTGCAATATCTGTCATGACATTAGCAAAGTTATACTTTTTTTCTTTTTAAATTTAATAGAAAATATATTAAGAAACAGCAGTTATTAGCAGAAGTTTTCAGGTGCCACCACCATTTGATATTGTTATTCACCTAACATTAAGAGAGGGCATTTCCTTCCCCAAACTCGGCTGTTCTGGGAAATGTGGTGCCATTAGAGCTGCCAGAGCTGGACCTTCAGCCCCCAGAGTCCTACAGAGGAAAGGTTAGTGACCTTCCAAAACATTTATGTGTTGCTAGTAGTAGCAACATAAGCTGGATAAGAAGGGTCTGGCTGGATTAAGCTGATTTTCTTCATAGCAGCCCATACAGCACTGTTTGCATTTGTGACCAAAACAATGTTGGTAACACACCAACATTTCACCTGCTGCTGAGCAGTGCTGGTGTGGCCTCAAGACCTTCACTGTTTCTCACACTGTCCCCACAATAAGCAGGCTGAGCGTGGGGCAGAGGCTGGGAGGGGACACAGCCAGGACAGCCAGCCCCAATTGAGCAAAGAGATATTCTGGGTTCCCTAACATCATGCTGAGCAATAAAAACTGGAGCTTTGATCTTTCCAAGGTAGCTGTTGCTCAGAGACTGGCTGGGCATCATCATTCTACCTGTGGGAGGTGATGAATGATTGTCTACATCACTTGGTTTTGTTTTTTTTTCTTCACTTCACTTATTAAACTGTCTTTATCTCAACCCACGATTTCTTCTCGCTTTTGCTCTGCCAGTTCTCTTCCCTCATCACACTGCAAGGGGGAGGGAGCAAGCGTGTGGTGGGTGCTCAGTTGCTGGTTGGAGTAAGCCCACCACATAAGTCCTCCTCTAAAAAGTTATAATGTAAATACATGTGCAATATTAAGTTATTATGCTGCTCCAAATGAATGTCTGTTAGAGACAACAGTTCGTATTTTCCACTCATTTAAACTTTCATAATTTGCTGAAATGAAATAGCATAAGTACTATATTAGCAAAATCCAAATATGAAAATAAAGTGTTTAACACAACTGCAAGGTACTGGGGGCATACTTAAGAATCAAAAGAGATTCTGTAACATAAAGTACTTCCAGGATCCCCCTATTTTAGGGTTCATATCCCCTGTTTACTGAGAAACAGATCTCTGTGAATGAAAGCTATCATGCAGAGCACCTTTAGGAAGTGCTGTTAGTGTTTAAATTATATTTTAGTAATTAAACAACCAGAGACAAAGCAGAGCAAGTCTAGCATTTCTTCCCAATAATATTGTAACTATAATTCTGTTCCATTGTTATGTAAATATGGGCAACTACTGAAAATTACAAAATTTCTGTGGTAAGAGACTGCATGCCAACAAAAATGCATATCCTATTCTTTTTTCCCCCGCCTTTTTGGGGGAACAAGGAAAAAAGTAGCTCTTATAAAGTGAATCTTTGTATTTTGAAGTTCTGGATTTCTTTAATTCAGAGCAGAACAACAGCCCTCCCAGCCTCCCTTGTTTTGTAAGTATTTTCTACAGATTTTTTTCTAAATTATTCAATTCGGAGACTAGACAAAATGACTTAATGAAGTCCCTTCCAATCTAAATTATATTTTTATTTCCTTTCAGATGAAATTTTTGTATGCCACTTTCCTACACAGAGTTATTTTATTGCATACTTGCAAACTCTTGCAAATGTTGAAATTAATGTCAGGGCTGCCAGACCCCTAACAACAGCAGTGCAAAGAGCACCAACACTGTAAAAACTCCAACACTACAGAGTGAAAATAAAAACTAATTTGAAAAAATTTTTCCCATTTGAAAAAAAAAAAATTTTTCCCATCTGAAAAAAAATAATGCTAATTGGAGGTAAGCAGTGCTCTGGAGCATAAGAACCAAGAGAAAGAGAAGAAGAAATCAAAGTGATTCCACAAAATTAGGCATGCATAGTGCAAAAACTAAATTGACACGCACAATAGCCTGTAGTGTATTACTATGAGAGCTACAAGTACGATAACTGAGCTCTTGTACACAGAAGATTTTGAAATACAGATAAGCAAGAGGTCAAAATTTATACATAATCTTTATTAAATAAAAAGCTTTTATTATGTGTCAAGAAACAGAAAAATACAGAAAATCAGGCTGGACAAAAGTTTTCCATTTTTTTTTACGGAAGCATAATGTTATCTGGAAAGTTGCCATCAAAGATTTTTCAGAACCAAAACCAGAAGTAGATCTGCCTCCTCATCTCCATAAAACAGATTATTATCTGGTGATCACAAAACTCAGCCAGGCTGCAAGACACACATGCTGAAACTCTATCAGATTTTCTATGGTGGGCTGGATCTTCTTTAAGAAAAGTATAGAGGAGGCTTTTGGTCCTGTTACAGACAAAAAACAAAATCTGAAATCTCAGTACATTGAAGAACAGATTAAATGTTTATTTTCCAGCTTAAAGAGTAAGGCTTACTACATTTCTACAGCAAAGGATCCTCTACTCACAGCTCTTCCCTGGTGTTACACAAAAAAGCACATGCATACATACACAAGAAAACTGCCCACAGAGATATCCAAACTTGAAGGAAACAGAATACAAACAAATTAAAGCAACAAGTCCCTGTGGTCCCATTTGAAAATACTGCACAGGAAACCCAAGTTGTAAGGTGAAACTATTCTGACTAGGAATGGAAACAGAAACCAAATGTTAATAAGAGCTGGAGGAAAACAGTTTGTTCTAAGTTATTCTAATGTATTTAAGAAATATTAAGAAGGCAGAAAGAAGATAACTTCATAATAAAACACTTGATTTCATTAGCATTTTTGTTAAGTGTATAAATCTCTGGAGAATGAAGTCACATTTTAAATCCTATATGTAATTAACAAGACATCTTCCCCCTCTCTTGAAAACATCCAGATGCCTTCACTATACTCCGGCTTTTCTATACTCTTCTTCTTTCTACTCTCCTTTCTTGGCTCCAGACTATTCTGCAATGGATTTGCCAGCAGCTCTAGAAATTCAGTGTGCTTCTAAGAGACAACTCATTTCAGCAAAAAGAATTATTTTCTTTTCTTCATTTATGTCAGGTACGTGACTAAGATAAATCATGGAACTGAAAAACACAAACCAATATAAAGCTATGACTATGCCTGGAGTTTTGCCAGCAGAAATAGTACTGTTTAACAAAAATTATCCCTAAGAAATGTTACCACACCATTGCAATTTTCATGTGTCCCTAGTTCCGAGCACTAAAACCCAAATGTAACAACACCGATATTGGATGAAACCACTCAGACTGGTACACTGAACTCAATAGATGTGGTTTTGGTAGAAAAAGTGTACATATGCTTCCAGTGAGAGCCACCCCCAGATGTTTTTCATTTGTCTCCTCCTTCAACATCTGCTCTGTTGCCTAGACATCCTTCGCTCTCCCAAATACCGTGAAAAAAAATCACCCCCACCTCAAGCCCTATGAGGGCTTTTATCTTCAGAACCAGCCCTGCCTTTACTACAGGAAAGCAGAGGCAGCAGCAGAAGGCAATGAGACTAATTCAGTCAAGTTCTCCAGAGAAATTTCCCTCTGTCCAATTTTTTGTCTCATCCACATCATTCATAGTTTTGTGTATCTGTCATATTCCCCCTCAGTGGTCTTTTCCAGGCTTCATCCTAGTCTACTAAATTTCTCCTTACAAACATAGCTGTTCCATATCCCCATAACCGCCCTACTTTGTCTCTGCAGTTCTAGCAAAGTCTTTCCAAGAGGGACTCCAGAAGGCACCTTGACAGTTTTCCAAAGAGAGAGCAAAGAAAAAAATGGCGAGCTCTTCCATAAAGGTATGAGAAGGAAGAAGCAACCCCTCTGCTATAACTTGAGGCTTTGAAGGGACCGCGAAAGTAAAAATCAGAGAATGAGCAGCATGTTTACTGTCTCTAGAAGCTGAGAATACAATAGCAACACAGTCCATAGCTTCACCTCCCAAACTGCTCATGAAGGAAACAATTTATATCAAGTAAAGATGGCAAAGTTTATATATGTGTAACAAAGACAGGATTAAACGATCCAACCTGCCTAACACGGCTAGCTGTAGTTTGACCACTTCATTTTAGAGATAGCAATTAATTTATTCTGTACTTGCTTTACTTTTTAGATAAAACTGGTCTGAATAGGCTTAGAATCAAGACTGAATTTTCCACTTAATTTGAAAAGAGATTTCCAAGTTTTCCTAAACCATTACCTTCAAAGACTGAAAGTCATGTTGCAATATTTCTGATGTCCTTAGTCACTCCTCAAACACTTACTTAAACCCAGTTATTTTCTAAATATTATATATAACTGAAGACTTATGCAGAGTGAGCTAGAAAACTCAGTTTCTGAGAAGCCTAAAAAAGAGTTCATCTGTTCCTATTAAAGCATAACATAACATAACAGGATTTAGGAGTAGGGAATGCAAGTGATGGGGGAGGTGTCAAAGAATCACAGAATGTGAGGGGTTGGAAGGGACCTCGAAAGCTCATCTAGTCCAGCCCCCCTGCCAGAGCAGGATCCCCTAGGGCAGTCACACAGGAACGTGTCCAGGTGGGTTTTGAAAGTCTCCAGAGAAGGACACTGCACATCCTCTCTGGGCAGCCTGTTCCTATGCATGCAGCATTACAGCTTCATTTAAATAGCATAGAAGAAATAGCTACCAGTTAGGCTGAAGCGGCATTACACAGAGAAGGAAAATTTAAGTAGGGAAGAATTTTAACTTTCTCAAGTTTTCTGTAACACACTTTTTTCTTCCAAAAATAAAATGTGAAAGTCTCATTTATATGCTTGCTGCAGTTGCAAGGCACAAAAAAACAATTATGATTTGTACATTGTCTTGTTAATCACTTCTACACCTCCTGTCAGCGATCAATCAACGCTGCTAACATTTACCTGAGCAATAACCACTGTTTTCAACAGGAAAATTACTAGCCTGTGCCCGTTTTTCTTACCAAGTATCATTTATCACGGTTTTGATTCTACAAGTACTCAAATTTTTGACATGTTCACGCATTTCCCTAGAAGCCAGTGAGGGTCTCAGAGCACAAAGCTTTGCAAAACACTTTACTAAAAACTTGGGAATCTAAAATTAAAACCTACTTCATTTAACCAACTGAGAAATACATGGTCACCTATTTATTAACAAGTACATAAACTGCTGAACTCATCTAGATTACCAGAACAGTATGTTTCTGACATGTACTTTTGTAATCGAATTCAAGATATCTAGAATTCTATCTGAAGAGGGAGGAAGGTAACAGACTCATCAGAAGATTAAAGAGGGATAACAGAAAAGGTAGGGAATGATGAATTTGAGTACTCAAGTGTTTAGGCCCTGCCTAGATCTTCCTAAGTAATTTTTTTAAAAAAATAATAATAACGATCAATCAATACTCTTTTTCTAATCATTCCAGATTAAACAACAGGTTTACAGCTCACACAACTCTAGTGAAAGCTTTACAATAGTTTTAGTGGCACAGCACAGAGATCATTAATTAGAAATGCCAAAATGCACCTCATCACTGGAGTTTTGGTTTGCATTTTATCATTTGTCTCAGTTGTTAACTTAAACTATTAAGAGAAAAAAAATAAAATCTGTTTCAATCATCACAATTCACTACCCATAGCTGATTTTTCATTATGTGTTTTGGGATTAATTTTTTAGTATTTTACACAGTAATTAGCTAGTTTGGGAGCAAACCCTCTCCAGGGGATCATTAATTAATTACAGACATGTTGTTTATTAATGCATATTTTTCTTTTCCAAAACTGCAGAGTGAGAACGAACATAACTTAGTGCCTTCTCTTAAAAACAAATTAATAATAATTCGGTTTTACTGCACAATTAATTATGGCCCAGTTTTGAAGCATGCCCAAGTTTGATCACGCAGGAGCCTAAGGGTACCATTTTTAGCATAATGAGCACAATCTCTTGAACTGTTTCAGCAAAGAAGTTTGGTGCTCAGGACAGCTTCATGAATGATATGCTGCATGCATGCAATCTTGCTATTTCTAAATGGCAATTGCTCCATAGTAAGAATACGGAAGGGGTAATTCCATTCAAACACAAGCTAATATAAGGCAGTTTACCCCTTAAAGTAAAGGTTAAACTTTGTATTGAAAAAAAAAAAAAAGGGATAAAATATGTGATCATGTAAAGGGGTAAAATATGTGATCATGGACCAATCTTAGGCAGAAAACTGAAATAAAGGTATACAACATTTGCAAAAATAGAGTTCATTCAGCTACACATGCATGTTGACGGCAGCTTTACACATAAGCAGAAAACTTTATAGGTACAACACAGCCTCTTCTAATTAAGAATACAGCCCTATAATCATCATCAACTCGCAGACTCTTTCCTACAAATCAAGGGTTAGACTCTGAAGCATTAAAGCCAGAATTAGAACCAGGAGTCCTGTTGACAGCTGATAAAATGAAATTAGTAATTCAGGTTAGACTCTGATTCCCCAGCTATGTTTTTCCACAATATTTCTGAATGCTACTGCCAATTCCAGAACTGGAAACATTTCAGGAACAAGCCCATAAGCAGCGTAATTTACCATAAGAAGCACTTAAAGGCCAAATTTTGGATCAAGAATTGAGAGGTTTAAACCAGCCTGCACTTGCTCCACACAACTCCACGCGATGTGTATTTAAGAAGCGGCTGAAACATATCTGAAGAATAACAAAACGAGAAAACAAAGGATAACAAACATATGCAGCAGTAGTAAATGTGAGAGCATATTCCTCCTTCCCCTAGGTTTACAGTGGAAGAAGTACATGTTAAAAATCAGCATTTTCCCTCACATCCTACTGCCTAAAAAACTACTAATCAAGAAAAAAAACAAGAGGAAAAGTCTTTGCTTTTGTTTAACGCTCTCCTCTTAACTTTACAAGTGTCCTTTAGAAAGGGAAAACTCAAGGCACAGTGCTTCATCTGAACAATGACGAACTTCAAGGAGCTTCTTTCATTTAACGAAGTTTACTTTTGCTCTCATGCTTTTGGCACCAAATGTTGCCTCTTTCTGGATAAATCAAGCAGGAGCCCCCAAAATGTCTGCACAATTTTACTACAAGGAATAATTCCAGGTGAAAAAAAGCTTTATTTCTGTTGGAAGCATTTAGTTCTTTCAGAGGTTCATAAACACAGGTGGTTTCCATCTATAGGTTACTCCCTCAGAGCTTCTTGCTTTTGAAACTAATCTCTTGGAAGAGCAAGGAGGGGAGAAGCTTAAATACACAATATGCATATTAATAAACACAAACAGCAGAGAAGCCCACTTTAAAAAAAAAAATCATTCCTCATACAAACAGGAAGTAAGAGGCAAAGTTAAGAATTTCTGTAAGAGGAAAAAATTCAAACCCTTACAATAAGGCCCATGTTGCTTGCTCTGGAGTACCAAGTGTTGGGGTTTAAGGAGGGGAAGAAACAGAAGGACTTCTCCAGGGGTGTCTCTGACAGATGAGCACTGGATAGGAATGAGCTTCTAAAGATAAGCTGTTTACTACAGAAGTTTCTAGAGAATCTTCAGAGTTGGATTTCTTCTAAGCTTTTATAAACACGTGGTTGGAAACAGTATCTCTTGCAGCCTTTATAGAACTTGCACCACAATTATTTGCAGTGTACTGCATGGAATTACATATGAAGTAAATCACCTCTCCTTACAGTAACACTTAAACAATTATTGGTGTTCATATATGACAAAAGTAATAAGTCAATTGCTTGTGACACTGGCAATGCAAAAAGCTTCCAATGGATTGCAGGAAGCAAGCAGCCTGCAATAGAGTTCACGAATCACTGAATGGTGGATGTTGGAAATCGCCTCCGGAGATCATCTGGTCCAACCCACCTGCTCAAGCAAGGCCACCTAAATGACACTGCAGAAGATGGGCAGGCTGTCCAGATGGCTTCTGAACACCTCCACAGATGGTGACTCCACAACCTTACTGGGCAACTTGTGTCAGTGCTTGGTCACCCCCACAGTAAAAACATATTTCCTGACGTTCAGAGGGAACCTCCTGTGTTTTGGTTTGTGCCCATTGCCTCCAGACCTGTCACCAGGGACCACTGAAAAAAAGCCTGACCCTGTCTTCTGTACATCTTCCCTTCAGGCATTTATAAACATCAATAAGATAGCCCCTGAGACTTCCCCAGGCTAAACAGTCCCAGGTCTCTCATCTTTTCCTCCTAGGAGAGATGCTCCAGTCCTTTAACCATCTTAGTGGCTTGTACTGGGGAGCCCAGAATAGAACACAGCACTCCAGGTGTGGCCCCAGCAGTGCTGAGTGGAGGGGAAGGATCACCTCCCTTGACTTGCTGGCAACACCCCTCCTAACACAGCCCAGGATGCAATGAGCTGCCTTTGTAGCAAGGGCACATTGCTGGCTCATGTTCAACTCTATGTCCACCAGGACCCTCACATCCTCTTCTGCAAAGCTCGTCAGCCTCCAGCATAATAGGTTTTGGGAGACACTGTTGCCTGGACTTAGAGACTAAGTCTCCCTTTATTCCCCAGGCAGAATTTGATCTTGTACCCAGTTAAAGGCTGTGGTGAATGACACGGGATTTATTCTCGATGTGGTTGTCTCTCAGAGCGCCTCACAGCACTACTGGCAGACCGTGAATGAAAGCTGTATGGTCCTGTGGTAGAACAGTGGGGTTGTGACTCATCAAAGTCCAGCCTAACTTTTGCCTGATTTAATATCTATATTTGACATTTTGAAGAAGGCTAAGAAGCAAACTCAGTCTAATTAATATATTCCCACTGAATATCTCCAATTCTTTCTATGTTCTTTGGCAAAAGAAAAAAGAACTACATTTTCCATTTTTTGCCTCCAAGAGGCCGCCTCTCTGTATTTTTCACACGAGATAGAAACCAAGCAAGGAAGATAGCTATGGCATTGCTCCAAGCTTTAACAACAATATAAACCCAGTTCACATAGGTTTCCAAGATGAGGACGGACTTGCAGTAGAACATCCCCTCCAGAGTCCTGCATCGCTACTGAACCTCAGCAGCCTCTTGAAATTACCTCTTGGGCTCACCTCCTCATTGGTGAATATTAAATACACTCACAAGCTCTGCTAGGTCCTATGGGCATAGATTCATATAGGCATCCTCTCTAAAGCTTAGCTGGTGACACTGAAATGAAACATCACTTTGATTGTAAAAATCTACATCATTTCCACTCCACCACTTTAGTTCAGACAATAAACCTATTAGAGCATCGCAGTTACAACTTTGCTGAAATTAACGCAGAAGAACTTTCAGAAAGAGTCCCAGGCTCCCCAATAGTTCAAATATGAACTTTTTTTGATAACAACAAGTTCTTGTAATTTTGAAATACCATTCAAATACTACTAAAATGTGCCCTCGTGGCCAAGAAGGCCAATGGCATCCTGGGGTGTATTAGAAGGGGAGTAGCAAGTAGGTCGAGAGAGGTCCTCCTCCCTCTCTACTCTGCCCTGGTGAGGCCACATCTGGAATATTGTGTCCACTTCTGAGTGCCCCAGTTCAAGAAGGACAGGGAACTGCTTGAAAGAGTCCAGCACAGAGCCACAAAGATGATGAAGGGAGTGGAACATCTCCCTGATGAGGAAAGGCTGAAGGAGGTGGGTCTCTTCAGCTTGGAGGAGGCTGAGGGGTCACCTCATTAATGTTTATAAATACGTAAAGGAGAAGTGTCAGGAGGACAGAGCCAGGCTCTTCTCAGTGATGTCCAGTGACAGGACAAGGGGCAACGAGTGCAAGCTGGAGAACAGGAGGTTCCACAAAAACATTAAGAAAAATTTTTTCACTGTGAGGGTGACAGAGCACTGGCATCGGCTGCCCACGGAAGTTGTGGAGTCTCATTCTCTGGAGACATTCAAAACCCACCTGGACATCTTCCTGTGTGACCTACTCTAGGTGATCCTGCTCTGGTAGGGGTTTGGACTAGATGATCTTCTGAGGTCCCTTCCAAGCCCTGACATTCTGTGCTTCTCTGATTTTGCTGAGTATCATCACTTTGTTAAAGCTCATAGTTTCAACCCATTGTCTTAATGTCCATATAAAACACGACTCAGCATTCTCTTCACACCACTAAAAGACCTAGTTTTGAGATATAAAAAAAAAATATACGTACTTAGTCTAACTCGTAACTGCTTAGTAACCACAAACTTACCTTTGAAGATAAAACCCACCATTTTCTTACTCATTTGAACAGAAAAAGTCTTGAAGCATTAAAGCCTGTCTTTTTGAAGGGCAAGAAAATCAGGCACACTGCTTCATAATCTCTGAGCTTCTGACATGATTTGATTATGGCCAGACACATCCCATTTAACTGAGACATATCACATTGACAAGTAACTAACTAAATAAAAAACCTCAAGTATTTCTACAGATGCTGTCCTCTAGTTTCTGGAATTCTGTGCATCTCCAAGGTCAGCAGGAGACGCCTGTAACAAACATCCTGTTTCTATCTGGTTCCGCTCTGTGCATGAGGAGCCAAGACAAATCATAGCTTTTTTCTTTATTTTTTTTTCCAACAAAAAACTTATTTTTTCCCTCCAAATGGAGCAAACCTGCAGTCATGAGAGACCTCCTGCATCTAAACAAGCCAAGGCATGGTGAGAATGATAATCAATCTGACCAATGGAACCAGCTCGTTCTTTGGTAGCACAATGCATAATGGTTTTAAACTAAAAGAGAATAGATTTAGCCTAGATGTAAGGAAGCAATTTTTTATGACAAGGGTGGTGAAACAAAGGAACAGGTTGCCCAGGGAGGCTGGAGATGCCCCATCCCTGGAAACATTCAAGGTCAGGTTGGACAGGGCCCTGAGAAACCTGATCTTGAAGATTTCCCTGCTCACTGCAGGAGGGTTGGACTGCACGACTTTTAGAGGTCCCTTCCATCCCAAAACATTCTATGATTCACATGGATAGGCTAAAACCACAACTTTGTCTGAGCAAGCATAATTGTAAGACTGCATCAATAATTGGAATCAGCAAAGAGGAGCAGGTTGGAGACCATTTAATAAGTTTGGCAGTTTAGAAGGCAAAAAAAAAAAAAATGAAAGCCACCAAACCACACTTTCCATTGCTTCTGCCAGTGCCTGGCAGCCCCAGCGAGCAGGTGCTCCCTTCTCTCCCTGCCCCCCTCACTCAGGACAGGAGCTCCCACGCTGGCTGCACTCTCATGTGCCCTGCAGCTGCCCCAACATCTGGCAAGGGCTTCAGGAGCATCCTTGTCACCAGGGATAAGGAAACAATACAAGTTTAAGAACAAGACAAACAGGAGAAAGATAAATGGTGAACACAGATAATTACACTGAGGCTAAGCTATAAATGAAAACAGGCACAAGACAGGGAGAAAAAAAGAAATAAGAGAACTATGTGCCTGAAAGTTAACTAACAGCTACTGACACCATATTTGGACTGTGATGCAGTTTTTGTCACCATACTAGATAAAATGAAACAACTAAAATGAAACCAGAAGCTGTTATAATAAGAGGATGCGTAAGTCCAAGATACACAGAAGAGGTTGGACAAACCAGTCCGATAGAAAAATGGAGGGGATGTGCGTGCGGCTGGTTTCAAAAAAATAAAAAACCAACAAAATGACCACTAACCAAACTTAATAAAAGGACTTCCAAAATATAACGTGAAAATCTTACTTGTCTGTTAGAAAGCAATAATCATTGTATGTTAGGAGAGAGATGGCGATAAAAACAAGGGGACACTGATCAAATTCCATAGAAATTTCAGTACATTCTCCTTCCAACTGCTTTCTGTAACTGCCTAACAATACACTGAGGAAAAATGCTTCAGCTGAGAAGGTACTAAGAAAAATAGTATGAACTAAAATATGCATCCTAGCCTCTGTGTTACTTCTTGCAACATACCTGGGATAACACAAAGTCTTGCAGATTTCAAAACTGAAGGGCATATCCAACCTAACTAATCAACGCAAGTGACCTCAAACATATTCCTCAAGTGTTGAATTTTCAAGACAGAGGTCAGAAAACAAGTGCAAAAACAGCACGAAGCCAGCCTCAGGTATAGTTTCAGGATCACCATGGCCACAACCCATGCCTGAGTCTGAATTTGCAGTTTCAGTGGACAAAAAGAAAGGCAAAAATCCATTAAAACAAAACAGTGCTGAGTGAAACTGTGTTGAAATAAAAATCCACTGGTAACAAGAAATTCATTTTACTCTCACTGAAAGAACATATACATATGGAAGAACACTTTTTTGTATATGTGAGCTATCAAAGAAAAAGTTCACATACAAAGAAAAGCCCTGCTGAGCATGTGGCCGCAGGAAAAATATTCTAAGCCCCTGGTTTTCCTGGGCCACGACAGCAGTGAATAGTTTCTGAAGGTAGCTTCTCTTACTGTTATTTCTCAGTACTGACAAAGGTGAACATCTGGATCGTACCAAGAAACTTAATTCAGATTGACTATCTCAGAAGACTTCAAACACCAGTAATTCCAGTTGTCACTTAGAATTGGTGATGACGCACTATGTCCTTTCTCAGTGGTCTTGCCGCCATCATTTATCATTGTTTTCAGCAGCATTTGCTTTTATTTTCAGTTATTAAATTACTGGTAATATTTCACATTTAAATAAACCATAATTCTCAAGTCTGAATTTTCAATCTTGATAAGGAGAATTGCTGTACCTGAAAAGAACAAAAGAAGTACTAGCAGGACTGTGACTCAACTAGGATCAAGGTAGAAAGCTTTGCTGGAAGGGAAAAGAGATGAACAAATCTCTTTGAGATGAACAAAACATTGCTTTGTGCACATAAAATTATTTTTGTTTAAATAAACTAGTCACAGCCTGCAATCTCCTTTTCTTATCCCTTCCAAATAAATAGCAAGAGATGTCAATTTACTCAGAATCTTGATTATTGTAGATAGGATCCTGCAAATATGTAGTTGTCAGTGATATTGTGACATACAGAAAAAGAGGCATCATACATGCAGAAGTTATCAGAAAAGCTAAAATGTAGACAGAAACCATTTTCATTTAGATCCTTTCATGAGTAGAAGTTTTAAATATATGACTGTTAGTAACGTGGCTTAGAAGAAATAAGAAAAGAAACAAAAAAACCAACAACAATGAAGTCTAAATACAAAGAAGATGGAAGAGACAGGCCTATCGAGGAAGTCGCACAATTATTTCTTGCCTTGCAACTGGAAGATTGCCCAGCAAGGCCAAGTACAAGAAGCTACTGATCCCATACGAAACATACTGTGTTTTGTTACTCTATTTAATCTACCAATAAATTACTCTATACCATATATCCAAACAAAATAAACAGCAGGATTTACAATAAACACACTTCATTGAAATAATAGCTTGCATTCAGACTCCACATCTCTGGAATGCACGGATCCTCCCATCTGATCAACAGAAACATCCAACACACAAACGCGCACTCACAAGTGAGAGAAATAAGCCTGGAAATTCATCTTCACTCTGCAGTGCTTCTCTGATAGCTAAAACACTTGCCTCCAGATCAGAATAGAGCTTTGTATATCAGTGTTTTGGCCAGATCCTCACAAGCAGCTGCTGTGGACATGGATTGAGACCAAGTTCTGCTCCTTTGCTCTACTCATTTTCCAAGAAAAATTAAGCAAGGGACACATACATAACAACAACATGAACCCTTCTTTCATACAGTGTATACAGAAAAGAAGGCAGAGAAGGAGAGTTCACAGTTGACTTAACTATTTTTCTTACTCCATTAAAATAACATACATTTTCTGAAAGGTAAATGGATGCACAGTCACCACACATGCCAGGAAGAAGAATGGAACACATCGATGGTTGAGGCAAAAAGTCAAGCCGTTGTCACTCAACAGATTTAAGACATGCTCCAAGATTAAAACTCTTCCTCAACCACAACAGAAAGGTTCTCAAATTTTTTTGGTCTCCAAAAGCTCAAGTTTATCCCCCAACATTAAGAATAATTTCTGTTCTGAAAGAGAAAATGTCACAACCAACTCTCAAAACCTTCCACATGGTCTTACACTTTGCTTCAAAGGCTTGAAATGGAACACAACAGAGCAGCCGTTCTGCAGTCAGTTTTTCTTGGTGACTTTTCTGTTACTTCTCGATTACTTACTAGCTTGCATTGTGGTCACCTCGACCTGTTTTGAAGCATCTCATGTCTTCCAGAACCTGATTTTCTTCTATGTGCAGCACAGCATAGGGAAGCGACAGGAATTCCTAGTCACCATATAAATATTGGTAATTCTCTGAGAAATTAAGCAAGGTTGTCCAAGGGTTGGGTTTTTTGAAGCCGTCAGAAATTTCACAAATCAACATTTTTACAGACTGATGAGAGGCACATCTGTCCCACAGCTGATCCAAGAAGCAGGTGCCACACTCCAGCAGAATCACAGAATCACAGAATGTTAGGGGTTGGAAGGGGCCTCAAAAGATCATCTAGTCCAGCCCCTCTGCCAGAGCAGGATCACCTACAGTAGATCACACAGGAACGCATCCAGGCAGGTTTTGAATGTCTCCAGAGAAAGAGACTCCACAACCTCCCTGGGCAGCCTGTTCCAGTGCTCTGTCACCCTCAGTGAAAAAGTTTTTCCTAGTGTTTTTGTGGAACCTTCATGCTCTTCATTCTCATACTCACCTGAAGCACATTCACTAATAATACTATCAGTCCTCACCTAGAGAAAACAATTATTTCCTTTAAGCAGCTGAGAATGTCTTTATAAGACCTGAAGCGGTGGCACTATTTTGCTATAAATGCACATGCACCAGTCCCAAGAACCATGAACACAGTTCAGATTCATAGTTTGT
Source organism: Trogon surrucura (assembly GCA_020746105.1). Taxonomy (NCBI): domain Eukaryota; kingdom Metazoa; phylum Chordata; class Aves; order Trogoniformes; family Trogonidae; genus Trogon; species Trogon surrucura. The sequence goes on from CM036622.1 coordinate 36,032,245, forward strand.
TGGAATGGCCTCAAAGACATGGCACATGGTAGCAGAGACTGGTAAAGCTGTTGGGCAAGCTGACATCTAAGCCATGTGCTGCTAGGGAACCATTGGACCACCACCAGATCCTCAGTAGTGTAAGTGAACAGTACTGGGGGGATGCAGAAGTGCAGTTAGGAGAGACAGGAACACAAACCCACCGAACCACCTCCTGTGAAATCTCCTCTGTAACAGAAAGGCTCATGAGACAACAGCATCCCCACCCATCTTCCCTCCCAGAAGTGGAAGACTGGAGAAACCTCTCTCTGACACACAAAGACCTTGTGAGCCTGAGAACTGCAGAAGTGGTCTCCCACAGGGGGCATCAGATCACATTACCGAACTTCTACCTCTCCCTTTCTCCAAAAAAAAAAATTTGCCTGTGTTATGTCTCAAGTAACACTTTACAAGCAGCAACTTCCAATACTGAGTTATCTTTTGCCTGTGACATACGTCTGAAACAGACTCGTTTCTCAAGACATTTTAACTAACTTTGTATACATTTGGCAAAATAACTTAAATCACCAGATAAGCATTTTCTGACCCAGTTCACTGGTATTATTCAGAGATAGCTTTGACATCTGTACTTCTATGTTTGTTTTCTAAATTCAGGTTTAGGGTTTTTTTATTTTTCTAGCATTACTCCTGCAACTCTTTCCCATCAGCCTTCAGTCACACATCACAACTGATAACTACGCGCTACCTGCTTGTCTCAGCATTAAGCAGATGAAAACTACATTAAAGTCATCCTACACCCAAAGTAAAACCCATGTTCTCCACACCTCCACCCCAAAAGTATTCAGGCCATTTCTAAATATTACCCATACAACACTTACTCTGACCACTTCTCTGGAAAGTGTCCAGCACAACATAAAGCAGTTTAGTAGTCACCAGTCTCCTGCTTTCTAAATATAAACAAAGCCATCAAGAAACAGGCAGCTCAGCCATGGCTTGTAATGATTTTACTGTATCTAGATCAATAAAGAATTACCGCACCCAAGAAACATGCAGGCTTCCAAAACCCTTTGTATCACAGGCTCTTGCCTATGTGTCACACACCAACTCCACCCTTTTAAGCCTCCCAGGAGTGAAATAATCAGTGCTTATTCCAAGATCCTACAAAAAGTAACAGTGAGTCTCAAGAGGGGTAGACTTCTCTCCTCTCCATCTCCCATTATCCAGAGCCCCTCCTTGCAGAAGGTAAAGATATAGTTCTATATCTATACTTCCTACGTGCACTTCTCTCTCCAGCTACAAATAAAATTTTTAAAAATGCACAAATATTTAGTGCATTGTGTACCTCCTGCATTATGGCATTCAGATTCCTCTTGCTCATTCTTTACAGAGCTCTACTTTTTTTTTCCAACTACACCCCTCCCTTTAACTCTTTAAATTCAAAATATCCTCTACACAAGAGTTTTTTCAAAAATGAGCATTCTTTAAACCAAGACATTTTTCATGGCAACATCCCAAAGAGGGAGTAGCCTTTCTGTTTTGGGATGGTTGTTTTCGAGGTGGGGGGGGAAGGGAGAGAGGGAGAGCAAGCATGCTACAGAATCAAGAAGTAACTTGGCAAAACTCCCTCCCTTTTCACACACTTCCACTTCAAACACACAGAAGTTTTTTCATAAGTGAAATAAATGAAAATTGGCTTCCTCAGAGTTGGAGACTCTAAATGTTGTAAGGAGTAGATGAGTATTAAGGATTTTGCTAAGGTCAGAGTATTCATAACACCTCCAACCAGACTCTCCTGTATTCACAAGGACCTGCATTCCAGCTTTTCCATTAGAGGAGATTCTTATCTCTATCCCTCAGCCAGCTTCACTTGCTTTTTCACCAAGCATCTAGGCCAGTTATACAGTTGCTGGGTGGAGTCCGAAAATATTAGGTAAGTAGGAGGCACAATTATCCTAATTTCCCAAGGAAGGTGGCCTTAAAAAAAAAAAAAAAACCAAAAACCCCAGAGATGCTCTTGATACTGGCCAGAATTACACTAAAATACAGCTAAACAGCACCAATACAGCTCACCACATAAGAAGCAATAATCACAGCAATTTATATTGATTTTGAGTCTTCAGATTATTTTGGTTTGATTTCATTACGACATTGGTATTAATTTATCTAGTATGCATACATATGACTGAAGGTCTTAAAATATGATTTAAATGCTTAGACAAACCACTAACAACAGAAGGACAAAAACCAACAGCTTGAGACTGACCGACCATAATTTAGAAATAAATCACAACAGCAAGCAGCTAACCAAAAGAAAAGGCTACCAGCCTTGCGATGAGGTTAATCACAGCATCAACACTGGCCATCATTACAGCAAATATGCTGCAGTTCAGCCACATGTTACTGGCCTTGATCACACTCATTTGAGTGAAAAAGAAAACAGTTCCACCATTTTAAGGCTGAGTGGACAAGTTCTATAGTTCTTCTTACACTAACAGTCCAAAGAGAGCAAAACAATCCTGCATAGTTGGAAATTATTACTCTAAACTGTGAGAAACTACTGGAGCACAAATAAAATGTTGACTCAAGGGCCAAACATTTGGTTATAGACCGCTCTTTGCGTCTATTGCTACTCCCAGAGGCGTTTATCTTCTTAGTATCCAGAGTAGACAATCAGTGCTTTGCCTAAATGAATGAAACACATGCCTTCCACGCAGAACTTTCACTCAGAGAATTAAATTTAGGTTGCTTTGAAAAGGACAACTCTTTTCTGTGGGTTTTTCTTGCAGTTTGCCCTCTTCAGGACACAAGGAGAAGATGCCTTACTCTCCCACTCTAACTTTGAAAACAGGCAAGAACAGCCTACACCCCATCCCCTAAAATCATGGTATTTCATGATAGAAGAAACAATCCACAAACCACTGAAAACAGAGAATCTTCCCACTGATTTCAGCAAGTACTGGAACAAGTCCATGTTCCAGTTCCCACAATCCCAGTAAACACTGCTACGACAAAACAGAAAAGGCTAAAGTTTAAAAAAAAAAGTGCGCACTGCTACTGTGCTGTTTTGAATGAAAAGATTATACAAAAAATGGTCTGATCCTACTCATTTATTCACCCTAGTCTCTGGAATATGCAAGATCTGACAAAGGTAAACAGACTATCAATGGTTTTCAAGGGATTAATTCAAGTGTTCTCATGGACTGAAGCAGAGACCAGCAGCATCTACAAAAAAGAGTTTTTTCTTTCAAAATTTAACCAAAGTAACACAAGATCAGGTATCAAAAGAGTCACAAATCCTACACTAGCCCTTCATGCTATTGTTGTGCTCTGAGCTTATGGACAGGACTAAATGCAGCACAAAGATCCCTGAAGGACTTCCGGAACAATAATTTACTAGAAGGATTAATTTCGTAACCCAGAAAAAGCAATTACATGATACACTTGCCTGTCAGGTTTGATATCTTAATTTTTAGTCATTTCTCTTCAAAGAAAGACAACTTCCTGCAGCGCTGTACATTTCTGAGCTATTGCATGCAAGTGTAAAGTAGGTAGAGTAACATCCACTAAACAGCTCACTTCTCCTCCCTCAACTTCTGAAGGACAAAACAAGGAAGCTCCTAATGTAGCACCTACAATGTGCAGAATAATCTGACAGCTAACTCAGCTGCAAACCCAAACCTTGAGGCTTTAGAAAGGTTGTCTTCTTCATCTCACTTTTCCCCTGCTCTTGAAGATTTCAGGTCCCTGCCAGCCAGATTCTGCTGCTGGTGCTGTCGACATAAGTCGAGAGGCTATAGCACGAGTCCTGCTCCTCCTCCCCTACCAACGCATCAAGAGCATGGAGTCCTTCTCTGCAAGTTCATTGCTACCTGTTCAAGCTCCGCTTCACAGGCCAAGCCCCCTCCAGGAAAGGGAAGACACGTGCTAGGAAGGGATACACAGCATCTCTCAGCACCATGAATGGAGAGGGTATCTTCTTTTCCCTAATCATACAGGGAGAACACTCTGTAAAATGCAATTTATGTTTCAATAGTTGACTATGTTGGTTTTTTTTGTAGCAGGAGACCTACAAAGTTGAACTAAAACACTGCTTGAACAACTATCTCCCACTCTCTCCTCCTCATCCAATATGCCCACTTATTGTCATGATAACTCTCTTCATAACTTCATCCCAGACACATCAATACTATGTATACGAACCAGAAGACTAGATTGCTTTTCTGTTATATTATGATATGGTCTTAGCAGTGTTTTTCGAGATCGCCTTCGGAGACCAACAGATGTGCCCAGCTTCACCTAAAGCTACAGAACCAACTGACACTAATGTCATCTCAAGCTCTTCCCTATTTACATGGCATGGAAGAATATTTCTTCTCCTACTGCCTCTGCAGGGGCTCACATCAACAATTTGCCAGATTCCATTATAAAAGTATGTGAAAGATTTTTTTTTTCCCCAACATCTGTGAATTTAAATCCCTGAGGAAGGGAACAGAACAGAAAAACTGCCATCTTCTTAAGACAGTATTTTTTAAAATCCTTCAAAATTCTGTATCAAATTTAATACAAGGTACTTACTGAGTAGGTTATTACACAGAAACAAAACTGCATCCTTCAGAAGAAAGTACTGGACAAAGCCAAGCTAGATTTGTTAAACAAGGATTCAGAGTCTACCAACCACATATACACATGGGTGTAACTTTCAGGGAGGATTCAAACTCTATCAGTGTTATAAGCAAAATACAACAGTTGGGACCAACTGTGTGATCTGACGAGCTCCTGAAAACAGTCCAAGCCCAGGACCTTTGCTCCAAACCTGAGAGGGGTTGAGCCAAGTTACAGCTCTCTGTGACACACATCAGAAAAGTGCAAAACAGGGATATCACTGTTAGTGACTGTGAGCAGACGGGTGTAAAACTCAGTGTGATCTGTTTAGAAAGAGATGAAGTCTGATTTGATCCAGTATCAAGAACATTACATCATCATTTATTTATTCTAGAATCTGGCATTACACAGCAGCTATCTCACTGTCATCAGCCAAGAATTTAAGCTTACAGCATGCAATGAAGAAGGAAATACAGAAATGCCAGAAGTGAAACATCAACACGTGAAAACACTACCATTCGCTCTCAGCTACGGTGGCACAGGAAGTACAAGGAAAACATCGACTACAACATGGCAGGTCATCACACTGAGACCTACACCTCTTCCTGCACAAACTTGCGCAGCCAGACAACTCACACTGACCTGAACCTCTCAAAGCCTCTCATAAGAAAAAGCACACACAAATCATGAGCCGCATGTGTTATAAATTAACACACATATCGCAGACAGGCCAGGACGCTGCACCGATCGCACGGAATAATCAAGTATCGGTTTCACCAGTACAACTAGTCGCTGGTTCTGTGGTGCTGGTTTGTTGTTTGTTGGGTTGTTTTTTTTAATTTCATAAGAAGCATCTCTCTCAGTTGATATATGCATAAACAAGCCAATGCAGAAGCACTCTACACAGGGAGTGATTTTTTTTCACTGTCTCTTACAGTACAGGCCTACAATTACGAGAATTACCGTGGGTAAAGTTCTATAAAGTATTTCCTCTGCGTGTAACATTTCTCTGCATGGAACATTTTTAAATGACCACTTTTCATGCAACATTCGGGTTTTTTATTACATTCCCAAAAAGTCTGCGCATTCCATTCAGAGCCTTCGACCAACAACTTCATCTTGTAGTTATTTAGAAAATGCAGATACGTTTGAGCAACATACATGTATTAACACATATGCATGTTACAATACTACAGCCTATGAGTTTCTTTTAGCACTAGTGAGAAATACTAAGGCATATCTGGACTATACAAGGTACAAAGATATTTAACCTACCTCATCAAAGGTGCTATCTTCTTTCTTCAAGGCTTTAAAATAAAAGAAAAAAAAAGAAATAACTATCTGTACTGCATTTCAACGAGCACAAAGTAACTAACATCATAAAAGAGAAAAACAGAACAGCATTTTCTTGCTATAATAGGAAAGAATAGGCTGGCATGAATAACAATTTTATACTCAAAAGCTAAATCTGCAAATGGAATGTAAGACAGCACAGTGTGTTTCCAAGAAATTGAATTTACCTATTTACAGAAAATATTAGCCTCTCAGGTTAAAGAAGATACGAGTTTGCAAGGTTGGATTTTTAATTCCTAGTGAGCATGAAAATACTTCATGGAGAGCCTGACTGAACTTCAGAAAGAAAAAGTATAATAAACACCTAACCAGGTATTCAGTTCGTTAAGTATTAAACCTTTATGAAATCATATGTATTGTAGCATGCTTCTTTTCTCTTTTTTACCTTTTTTTTTCTTTCCTTCACAACATGACTTACCCTAAGGAGAACAGATTTTTGTCTTTCTTACACTGTAAACTAGCAATCAACAAACAAGGACGAGGAACACAGTACAAAAATCATGGGAACTGGTAAAGCAAGAAAACAAAGACATGAATAGTTCTGAAGTTTTAGCAAAGATTAAACCAATGGAAAATTTTCATTTAGCATACTGGATATCTCTATTGAAATGTAAAGAAAATTAATTTCTCCAAATCTCCATTGAGTTGTAACAGTCTGGAGGTACAAGACTGGTTCCTTTTCTCTGTACACCACAACCAGACCAGCCAGGGACTGGGTACTGCACACAAGTGATCTTCATTTACTTCTCCTGATGAGCTAAATAAGATAAACCATTGCACTGATGATTGCACTATTTCTTTTCACTTTAAATCACAAAGGTTTGCAATTTGAGGGAGCTCACCTGAACGACTGTACAGTTTGTGCAGTGCTACCTGAGATGGCTCCCTCTTCATCACTTAAGCAGCATAATGTTTCTTGCACTTAAAACACATTTATTTCTGCAGGAGATAAATAGCTAAATACTTTAACACCTCGCATGGCTGAAGATCTAGACACAAGAAGTTTCTTTGCTCTTTTAGATGCTCCTTCTTCCTCCAAATCACTAGTAGTTTCTAAACCACCACCTCTTCCAAATCCTTCAGAATAGTGTTACCAGCTTCAAAAAAAAACCAAACCCACCCAAAAACCCAACCAAAAAACAAACCAAAACTCTGGAAGCTGTATCAGAGGCATAAGAGAGTCAGGACACCTCTGCAAAAACTGCTGCAGCTCCACAACCTTTGCCATGGGCAGCAAGGCACAAATCCTATTTCTCCTTATACAGAAAAGCAGGGATGATCCAGCCCCCCTTTGCTTTCAAATTCACATTTCTTTGGGGCATAAAACATGCCTTCCCTCAAATCTTTGAAGATTACTGTTTTACAATTACTCATCTAGATTTCATGCTCTGTAACAAAACACAAAAACAAATCCTGCGATTTTGCTGAGATTTGAGGCATAAACTGTATATTTTTATCATGAAATGCATTTCTATGGTTTTGAAGGCTGAACAAAACATTTTCAGACTGTCAATCCCTAGTACCCAGAACTATGAGTCAGTATATTAAAAAAAAAAAAAAGAAAAAAGAAAAGAAAAGAAAAACCCAACCTGTGAAACACTTTTTAAGAACACAGCTTCAATTTTTTCATTTGCCTTTCAGGTCACAATGACATACAAGCTATAAATTAGTATATGACACACCTAGGTCACGTTAACAAGCTTTTCTCTCTTACCCAAACACAAGATTTTTACATAACCAAAACATTCCAGAAATATCCAAACACCAGATAACCAAACAAAATTCACAATGTAACAGAACAACAAGAAAAGGGAATCTGTGATCCACGGCAAAACTCTTGGCTTGTCTTTAACTTCTACATTTGACTAAAAGAGTTTTTTAAGAATCTCCAAAAAGAAGAATATGAGAGTTCTGACCACTCATTTAATCAGATTCTGTTTAAAAATAATTTCCCTCTCAACCAATTCACTAAAAAGCATCTTCAAAAGAAATCATCAAACCAGCACATTTTATACAAGAAATTACATTAGAAATTTTTCTCCCTCGTCAATGCAATCTTGAACTTTTTAAACTGTTAAATAGAAAGCTTTGTTTAACTTAAAAAATAAATAAATAAACTGTTTACAAATGAACTTCTCATTATCTCAGGTATGTGAGCTATGTGAGTGTACATTAGAGGAGATTAGTGGAGATAACCTTTGTACTAGTGAGGAGCTAGTAACAAAGCCCAGGATGCTCAGACTGCCACAGACTGCTTCCAGGGCACTGCCACAATCTCAGCAATGTTTTCTCTCTTTCTTTCTTCCTTCCTTTCTGCCCTGGTGTTAGTTTTTGACTAAAGAGATTGCATATGAAACAGAGTTAAATGGCATGAGCTGAAGAGAACTCAAATATGATTTTGGTATTATATGAACTTGAACAAATGTATAGCCAAGAACTCTTTACATGGCTAAAATATGACAATGATTTTATAAAATTACTCATTATTAATTTTAATTACATAATTATCAAAGCGTCAAACTAAGAACCTAACCTAACAAAGGTTTAAATGCCAAAATAGTGAGTCAACTGAATCTCTAAAAGTTGGTGAACATAAAGGATGATCTGTTTGCTTATATGTACAACACAGTATGTAAGCAAGGAACTCAGAATTTTTAAACTAATTTGGATATTTGTATATAAATGGATAGGCTGCCAGAAACATACAATAAAAAATAATTTTGTAAATTTTTCAGATTCTTAGTAATGCAAGTTCTTTATGATGAGCTAAATTTTAAGAGAGACAGTCTTTGCAACACCAGGTAACTTCTACCAGGAAAGGGCGCCTTAGCTGCAAAGATAGTTCATTTATCTAGAACTGCAAGCGTGTAATTTCTGCAGTAAAAACCCATATTGTCAATTTCAGAATATAAACTTCAGTTCAGCACCATAGGCCATATGCATTTCCTCCAACACACCACGGTGCAATATCGTCCTCACACACAGCACAAAGCAAAAGCTTGGGGTGAAGGCTCAGAGATGGACAATTTCACACATCACATTCTTCAGCTCAACAAAATAAACATTCTCAGTACTAGGTACTGTAACAGTTACGGGACAGATCACAATTTGCTGGATGAGTCAGATCTTCATCACCCTCTACGAAGCACTGGAAAGCCAGTGGCTGGAAAGCATCAGTTCACAGTTAAGAAAATGGGCCGAGTCTACTTGAGGCTGCTGTTGGTACCCTTTGGCCCTTTGCTGTGCCCCAGGGATAACTAAGCTGGTTTTATATAAGGATGCTGGGGCAATAGCTTCAAACGTTACTTAACATACTGGGGCACACTGTAAAAAATAAAAATAAAATCACCTTATAAATTCGTTGCTGATAAAGCCTCTTAAATAGAGAGAATTAATTTGTGGAGAGAAGGTGGTCTTCAAGGTGGTTTATTGAGTATTAACCTATTAACCTGCAAGCCCTAGCAAAAAAAACAAAAAACCCACAAACTAAAACAAACAAAAAAAAACCAAAACCCACAAACACTGACAATGACAATTAGAATAAGACACAAGTTTCACCACCCTTGTTCCACAGGCTAATATGAACTTTAGTATCAAAATGAAGGGGTCTTGTAGTATTGAAAGACTTTGATTCGGCAGCTGAGATACTGCCAGCACAGGGTGGGGAGGCATAGCAGTGCCTCACCATTTCAGGAATAACCACCTGATGGTTCACATGGAGGTACAACTCACTAATTATTTCACTCAAACACCATGTTACTTTTATGCCATTTATATGACTATGCTCATGACGCTACACTGTGTACTTAAACCTATGAAAACACATAAATTGCAGCCAAACAAGAAAAGTTAAAAGACCACCATCATTATTTATAATAAATCAGAACTGACGACTGACAAAATTTCAGATTAGATAGGTATTAAATTAGTAATTTGCTAATCCCACCAAGGAAGCAGCTCTTCCAAAAAGCGCTGTAAAACCAGTTGACAAATACCCAGAAAGTCTTTTTCTAGGAAGGTTTTGGGTCTCTTTCCTTCATTTCCATACAAGAGTTAAATGCAGCACGTGTTTTAACTCAGGCTTTCCTGGTATGCAAGTTAAGAGTTCCTTGCTTTCCTTGGTCTTATCTGTGGCTCTGGTATCAGGGAGTGGTCTATGTTCAGACCTCATATTGATAAATTAGAAGATTTTTTGCTCAAAGTGCAGTTACCAGAAGGACAATCAAATATTAGAGCAACAGAAGATAGAAGAGTCTTGCTGTTAGCAGCTGAGTTTTAATCACAAAACCACCACCACGAACAAACAAACAAACCAGGCACCCAACCACACTCCTACACGTCTGCGCACATGCGCAAGGACCTGAAGGAGCTGAAAGATGTAACAATCCACATACCTAAAACCAGGCCAAAGCTCCCAAGTAAACTGAGAGCTTGTTCAATTTGTGAAAAATGACAAAAGGAGATGATCACCCCATAGAGCCAACTAAAGCATGCAGAAATTACCAAGCAGAGAGGCCTTGCTCCCTAAAAGGCATTAACAGGACTGTCAGTGTTACAACAAAGCAGCGTCCTCATTCAAAACATTTTCTTTGTTAATGACTTCCACCATTAGTAAAACCTTTCCACAGTTCTGTTTAAGTGTCTCTCTGTGTCTATACACATACAAGCGACAGACCAAACACTTGACTGCTTGCTTCTTTCTAATCAGAGAAAGTTAAATGCATTGTACAAGTTTAAGACTGATGATGGGTGAAAGTTATCTTCATACAATGTAACTCAAAGTAAAATAAAAGAAAGGACAGAGAAATTTATAACCATGACCTGACATTCACTGCACAATTGAAATTTGGCACTTACCCTTGAAACTCCCCAATTTAAAAACATGAATGAGCTTAACTCAGTCTTTTTCATCTTGGAGTCAGACAATAAAAGATAATCAGTTTCAAAAGCTATCCTACACTTAAAGTTTGCAGTCCTTAAAAGCTAAAGGTACAACATGTGAGAAATTACAATGCCCCCGTACTTTAGCGCGCCTCCTTGGTAGGCTCTGGAGGGAGAAACAAATGTCACAACCCATGGCTGCAGTGCAGGCACTTCACATCCTCTCACTGGGACAAAGCAGCTCTGAAAGTTGACCCACATCTGCCAGCCAGACCGACTGGTGAGGAGAAACGTCCCAGTGGGACAGCCCATGGGCAAGGGCTGAGAAAGGGCCCTTACGGAGCCCCCGCAAGGCTGGGGGCTGCTGCATCCGCTCACCATCCCGGCCACTGCCCGGCCTTCTGCCTCCGGCTGCCCTGCCCAGCCAGCTCGGAGATACCTCACACCTCCTCCAAGGTACCTTCCCTCCCTGCGTATTGATGCTGTCAGGGGGAATTGATGCTCTCAACAGTGAATTAAGCAAAGTAGTGTGCCAGAGACCAAGACAAACACCAGTCCAGACAGACAAGAACTCTTTGGCATTGTTCTCAGTAACAAATTCAACCGCAAAAATAAACTGGTGTCAAAAGCAACTGCGATGCAGTGATACAGAAGGTAACGCACTCGGCAGCAGCGTTCAGAGAACACTACCTCCGGATGCTTTATGTCAGTGAAAGAACGACAAGACTTCACATCAGATGACAGACAGACTTCTTTTGTCTGGCCTCCTACATCACTGGGTTGCCGTTATCTGTTTCAGCATCTCACGCCTCAACTTAAATCTACGTGTAGCCTGAACAAAAAAAACACACAACCACCAGACCAGACCAGCAACAGAAAGAAAAGAACCATTTGCTTCTTGCTAAGCTTCTCTGTGGCAATGGAGGCACGCTGGCCAACTCTCATTTATAGTTTGCTTTTTCTAGCCTATTTTGGGCTAACCCCATGGCAGAGCCATACAGCACCACCTAAACTGCACACGCAGCACCGGGAGAGAGCTCCTAATCTTCCCGAGCTTTCTTTTCAAGATACGCTTTTTCGGGGACGGCCTCGGCGCGGGTGTTCCCAGCTCCGCATCCCCCAACCCGCCTCCCCCGCAGCCGAGCCACCCCCCGCCCTCCGCCGCCGGGACCCCCCGGGGCTCCGGGCAGCGCCGTTCGGGTCCGGGTGCGGGCGAAGGGCTCACCTATTCGGCCGAAGCTCTCCGATAAAGTTCTCCGCAACTTTTTCATCCTGCTGATCTTCTCGGCGGACTGCGAGTCGATCATGTCACACATGGGGGATGGGGGGGGCGACACCCTTCCCCCTTGCCAGCACCCGCTCCCCTGGCTCTGGGGGAGACACCCCCCGCCCCGGTTCCGGAGCTCCCCTCTTGCCCCGGGGAGCCGCCGGGCGTAGAGGGACAGCCCCGGTCCCGCCCGGGAGAGGAGCTCTATGCGCGGCGGCTGCTGCTGCTGCTGCTTAGCTCCCCGCTGCCACCGCCCGGCTCATGGCCCCGTCCCGCCCCCACTTCCCCGGGCTGCCCCGGCAGAGCCAGACGCGGCGGGGAGGGCGAGGAGGGAGAACGGCAGCCCGCAGACGAGACGGAGCACTGAAAGGAAAGTCCGGCGAGGGGCTGCGGGCTCCGGCGGAGGGAGCGGGGGAGGGAAGGAGGCGCTGAGAGAAAGGAGGAGGAGGAGCCTGGGAGGGCCGGCGAGCTCCGCGCCGAGGCCGGGGGAGGCGGCTGGCCCGGCCCGGCCCGGCCCTGCCCGCGCTGGAGCCGCCGGAGCCGGACCCCGCCAGACCCGCAGCGCCCCCGCCCGCCCCACAGCCGGCAGCCGCCCCGCCCTCCCGCGGGCAGCGGGACGGGCGGTTGCCGGGGCGAGGCGGGCGGGAGAGGAAGCGGCGGCGGCGGGGGCGTGGGAGGGAGGGGGCGGCGGGGAGAGCGGGGGCCGGGCTGAGGGACGCGGGGCGCGTCCCGAGCGGAGGGAGCGCTGCGGCGACTCGGCTGCCGGCGGGGACAGCGCGGGAGGCGTTTGCGGTAGCGTCCGGCGAGGGAACGGATACACCGTGTCCAGCCGGGGAGTCCGGCACCCCAAGCCGTTGGGCTACATTATCCCCCGTGGCGGCAGAAGTCGCCGTGTCCGCTGGCGCGGGGGCGGCGGGGGTCTGCGCCCTCCCGGGCGGCGGTCCTTGCCGTGGGAGAAGGCGCCGTCCCGGGCTGGTGTCTGGGTGGGCGTTGGATGCGGGGAACGCTGCCCCAGCAGGCGTGGTAGGCAAAGGGCACCTCGCCGTCAGCCCGCGCCCAGCCCTTCGGGCTGAAACCCAGGCCCTTCTCCACTTAATGTCTCAAAGCGCAGACGAGATAATGCGCCTTCGAGCGTGTTAGCCTGCAGCCTAATGAGTGTTGGGAGCTTTTGATCCCGTTAACTCAATTGAACTAACATTATTGAAAATTAAATCAGTTTAGGCCATCGAAATGGATGACCATGTCTAGTCCAAAATATAAACTAGGTACTTCTCGAGAACAATGGATGTTAGGTAACACATCAAACCCTAGGTTTGCACGGTTCAAATTGTATTTTAATGCGTGTTATCTGGTTAAAATGAACTTGGGGTTTAATGAGGCTAGCTAACACAATTTACTTGGATTAGACAGTGTCCAAGTTAAGAGCTGTTAACTCAATTTTAGAAGCGTATTTGTCTAGACAAGTGTTTAGGTGAGCTGGATTCAAACCATCTGCAACTGAGCTCTGGGATCAATGCAGCAAGGGCAGCAAGCATGCAGCATCTCAAGGTGGAAATCTGTGTTATCTGCTGTAATTTACTATATATGCTTATGCACGTGCTTCTTGTGGCATACAAGATCATGTGGAGTTGTCCTGTTACATTAATAGCAGTACATTAGTGCTGGTAAAATGTCTTACGCACAACCCCTGAATCTACAGACTGATAAAAAGGCTTTCATACGTGTGAATCCTGTTGACCCTGTTAGCATATTTGAAATAGGAGCTAAAATGGCACTTTTAATGTTGGCTATGTCATACTATGGAAAGAAACTGAGAAAGGGTGGAAACTGAAACATTGCAGACAGCAATGCAAGGGAAAAGTAGAAATAAAAATTAGGAAGAAACAGACAAGCAGGTTAGAAGGAGAAAGGGAGTGAGGACAAAAACAAAGATATTTTATACAATCAGTGCAAAAAATGACATTTAAGTCCTTAGTAAGAGTTGATAGTTTCTTCTTCATTTAAATCTGGCATTAATATTGGTGAATATCCATGCTCTGCATGGATAAGAAAATGCTATCATCATAAATAAAATATTCTGATCCAGGAACTGAAAGTGAGCCCTTTATGCCTCCCATGCCTGCCATACACACTGGGCAGCCCTGCTGCCCAGCTGAGACTTGCACCAACACTGCTGTAATTCAGTCTGTGGCTTGCTTTCAGCAACTGGGGATACCATTTCTGAGAGCTTCTGAGGAGCACGTAATTAAATGTGCTTAACTGATAGATGCTGTCTTACCTAGTGAATTAGCCTAGATACTGGCGCACAGTGAATTTCAAACAACATTCCCATTTTCCCCCTTATTTCTAGGTAAACTATGACTCTTACTTGTAGAGGACAAGCCTCCCCAGGCTACTGCAGTGGGTGCAGCTTTTCTTGACAGAAGCACAGGCAACCTAGAATTTCGGACAAGCATCGGGTTTTGCAGCTGCTTTGAAATCACCTACAAGAATATGTCAGGGTCTTTTTAAATCAATGAAGATTTTGCCTCAATTAGACATCAGTGTGGTGTCAGTGAGAGAAACCTAGGTCTTCTGAAAATTTCACGGCCTCAGCCCACAGAGCTGTTACACAGACTTTCTCCACCAGAGGAAGGATGAACTTGAAGCTGTGCATAGATCCTCAAACTGTATGTAGTTTGTGTTATTCTTCCCTTAGTGGTCTTTAGTTGACAGAAATATTTCTCTTAGAAGTCCTTCTTTTTTCTTCGTTCTCCCCCCCAAACCTCTTCTACTTCCAAGGGCACTAAGTGCTGAAAATTCATTGAATTTGGGAATGTGTAATCACTCTTGTAGCTTTGATCAATCTCATAAACTGGTGGTTCTGATTTTTCTTCTATGTATTTCCATCACCCACCTCAGGAAACCAGTAAAGCAGAAACATGCAATTAGCAAACCACAGAGATAGCAGCTATTCTAATGACGATGTTTTGCTTCCTTGTACGTGCAGACTTTCAATTCTGTTTTTATGTTTAAGTCTTGCAATTTGTGGCATAAGAAAATTAACGTGAAAAAAGTGCTAAATAATATTGCTGTTTGCTGCCTTCTTCCACAAGCCTCTACAAAGTTAGAGCCTGTTTGCATTTAATGGGGCATCTGGATTACAAAAACCCAGGCACTTTATTTACAGCATCCTTTCTCACATCAGCTCCCCAAAGATACACGCTAAATAAAAACCTGATTGCCATTACTTTATGACCCAAGCATCTCCTTGCCTGGCTTTGGTAAGAATTCACTACAAATCCTGACCTCTGTCGCTGCCACCAAGTCATGCTGAATCACTCTGCAAAGGTAAGGATTACCAAGTGCAGGAAAAATACTTGCCAAGATGCCTCTTGCAGGTTGGGTGACAGGAAGCATTTGCCTCCGTGCATCCTGTGAGCCAGCAAGCCTCAACATTTAAATGTTTCATACTGCTGTATGAGTTGGGTTTGTTATTTCTGAAGAAGGGGAGACAGCAGGGCTGGCAATTTGTTCATTATTGTGTAAAATAACATATTGTTTGAGGCTGTGAGCAGTGTGGTCATGGGCCTGGAGCATGGGGTGTGCCAGCAGCCTCCTTGCTGCAGACGAATCAGCCAGGGTTGCCCTATTCATTACTTGCAGGGTAAGATGAGACAACAGAAAATAAATCCATGATGCGTGGTGCAGGTGGTGGCTCGGGATGTAATGCAGAGCTGTGCACTTTCCAGATCTCAGGGCATCTGCTGTGGATTTTACAGAGTGATTTTATGTGGTCTGAGCTCTTTCTAAACCTCAGTGGTTTTTTTTTGTGTGTGTGTGTGTGTGTGTGTGTTAGGGCCTCTTGAAAGACAGTGTACTTAAGTTACATTCCTGGACCAAGTGTTTGAATTTCAGAAACCTTAGGAGCACATGAACAAGCAGTGTGCATTTGTGGAAAAGGTAGCAAATGCTGTTGGAGTGTTACACGGGCAGAGTAAGCCCTCGCTTCAAGTGGCTTGCCCGAGGAGAACAGGAAGGCTCTCTGGAGGGACGAAACAGTCAGTGTAACTCCTCCAGGGAGAGCACAGTCTTGCCAGGCCTTCTGCTGCCAGTATAAAGTAGATCTTCATAAATCTCCCTGGCTGGAGACATTCTCCGTTAGGCCAGTCTGCTCACCTTGAAAAGGTCTCTCTCTGCTGCAGCATCTGGGACCTGAGTGCTAGGAGCTGTGTTGCTTGTTAACACAGCAATCGTTTCGTGACCCTCCGGTGATGAAGATGGATGTAAAGCCACGTAACACCTCCTCTCCTCTCCCTCCCCCCACAATCTCACTTTCGCTTGTCCTCTAGTAGTACTCAATCCAAGATGACTGTTATCCAAAGAGAAAGCCAAGCTCTGCTAACACAAACTGTGCCATATCCTTAGGGATGTGACCTTTAAGCTCTACTAGCAAATGGATTAGTGACAAAAATTAAACTTCAGCTATAAGAGAATAGCACCCATGTAATCCATGTCCATGTCATAACTTGTTCCCAAAAAAACCTCTCAGACCTGACATAGGATGTCTTGCCTTAGTGGTGATTGCTACTAAATCCCAATTTTTACTAACCTGTGGAAATTTCCCATGTTGATATTGTGTGTATCCCTGCTGATGAATGGAAGGCAAATAGGCTCAGATGTGGCCTCTCCAGCCTGGCTGCTGCTGCCAAACCCTCCTCCATGGGGTAGGAAGGGGTCCGTTAAGGCTCACACATGTGGTTCCAAAGGCATGATGGGAAGAGCGTGGTTTTTCCTGATGCCTTGTAGCCAGCTGCTGTTTAGACGTGACCTGCTGAACTACCCATGGTTTTACATCTCCAGTACCCTCTCGTGGTCACTTCATTTCATGTACTAACATGTGGGGTCACTTGTTTTCTGTTTCATTCTTACTTTATACCATCACATCAAGAGTGAAAGGGCTGCATGTGGAACACAGCATCTTTAACTTTGATGCTTGCAGTTCCTGTCCCCATTAAGCAGCTCCTCGTGGCTTATGTGAGTACACTTCCATTTCTAGGGAAGTACGAGCTCTTTCTGGTTTGGCCATGCCACAGAGTTATGGGTTAACCCCAGCAGGCAGCTGAGCACTGCACAGCTGCTCACTCACATCCCCCACCTACAGAACAGAAAAAGAAGAGCAAACATAAGAAATCTCAAGGGTTGGTAATTTTATAAGTAAAGGAGAAGTGGAAGAAGAAAAAAAACAACAAACAAGTGATGCATAAATGATCACTCACCACCTCACACAGGCAGAGTGATGCCCAGCCAGTTGCTGAGCAAAAGCTGGATAACCTACCTAGTCCCAGCTGCTCCGCATAGTATTGCTGAGCATGCCGCTATGTGCCAACTCCTTGAGCAGTTCGGGTCATTTGTCTGGTTGTGTCCCCTCCCAACCTCTTGTGTATCCCCAATCTATTCAGTGGTTGGGCAGGGTGAGACAACAGAAGCAGCCTTGCTGCTGTACAAACACTGCCCAGCAATAGCTAAAACATTAGCATGTTACCAGCATTGTTTTGGTCACTAATCTAAAACACAGCACCATTCAAGCTGCCATGAAGAGAATTATCTTCACAGAAGCCAGACATAGTGCACACAGATGGAGGGAAATCACACTAAGAATGAAGAGTGGAGAGAAAAAAAAATCATGAATGATGATGTGTCAGAAACCTACATACCTCAAACCAACAAAATAACATAAGAATTGATTGTAAACCTAAAGCTTTTACAATATATGTTGCTGTATAAATTATGTAATCTCTGAAATTCTGCTGCACAAGTATACATACATTAGATTTGCAGGAATCTATGAGCTGAGATGATTTCCAGTTTAAGATCACCTGGCTACCTAGCAACATAGCATTGATGTTGAATGTTGTTCCTGTGAAATAAGTGGGAAAAGCTTTTAATGAGCTCATTTTCTTGTGCCATCTCGATAAAAGTCTAGTAAAAGGGAAAATAGGATTTCAAATGCAATGGCCTCAACCACTGTGATATCAGATCTCAATGTTTTGAAGTCACTGAAGTGTTCAGCAAATACATCATGATGAAAATGATGCAAAATGCAACAGCAGGAGGGCTGAGGCTGATCCTTTTAGATGCACTCAAAAAGCATGTGTGAATCATGCCATTTTATCATAAATATTGAATGAAGGGTGTTTACTGTAACATCATGACTTTCCTTTGCAGCAGAATACTTGGCTATCATCAGAACTGTAGCACTGTACAACTGTACAATGCAAAGGTCTGTGTCTCCATGCATACACAAAGCCCAGTGGACACTGGCTGGGAAAACACAATACTTGGGCATACAGAGCCAGGGAAAATTTCTCATGGGCAAAGGTCCTCTTGTAGGTAACCCATGACTTTGAAAACGCATAGGTGCACAAATCCAATTGATGCTGGGTATGAATACTTAAGTACTACATGTGAAATTATAAACTCATATTCTGATAGCTTGTGAAAACAAGCTTGAAATATAACTCTACTTTATTTATAAGATCTTTCCAACTTTTTGTTGGTTTGCTTTTGGATTTTTTTCCCATTCCTTATCTCGTCTAGTTATTTGCAATGGCTATCATTTACACCAGAGATATTAGAGAAGCATGTTAGAGAAGCAGCATATTGGATGGACTCCATTTATTCAGCTGTCTCTGTTACTTTTTGGACTGCTCAGATCTGTAGGATAGAGCATTATGGGAATGTTCCCTCCTCATGGAGACAGAAACTCTCCCTCAAAAATAATACAAAACATTTGCAAGGGTTATACATGAAAGGCTGCTTTGTCAAAATGGAGATCTGCCTTCTTAACATGAAAATCTAGATGGACTTCAGGCACGTATTCAAATGTCGCTTGTTCTTTCCACTCAGCTCTATCCCAAAGTCAGCACTTAAGTCAGTTAAAAACAGTTCAGCCCATATGCCACTGTCACTGAGGGAAGGCTTCAGAAGCTGTATCTTCCAGTTTTATTTAGTTCCTATCACTGTGGTAACAAAGCACTGCACAAAATTAAGTGCCACAAAATCGCTACTAGCTTGCAATATATTTGGTCTTCACAGAGCCAACACAAAGTGCTGCTCCAAATCCCTCAATTCAGGACTTTCTTACCATGCAGTAGCAGGTTCTGGTCGCTGTTTAGGGGCCTTGTATAATGATAAGGAGCCTTGCAGAAGTGATATCCACGTGGGTAATGCAGATACGGTCTCCGTCACAAAAGTTCTGCAGTTGAAATTTACAGTGGAGGACTGTGACAGTAGCTGTGATTGTTGGAGAATGGTGGTACCCATCCTGGGCAAAATGAGTCAGAAGCACAAGGCACAGCAAATTGGCCAATATGAAATGTATTTCCCAGGAAAGATGAGGTTCTGAGGGAGATGAAAGAGAGGCTTTGTGCTTGTTTAAAGCCCTGCTTTCAGGAGTTAGGAAGAAAATACAAAGGCATTCTAAGGAAAAGTCAACTGAAGAGGAACTGGTGACACTAATTAGGGGCAGGGGTTGGTGAACTTAAGAGGTGCGTGGATTTATGTAATTAGGAGTTTGAAAAGGAAAACAAAGGCAGAGGTGTTTAATGCAGCAAAAGATGGAAAAGCAGCAGAAAGAAACAAAGCGAGGAAGAAATACAATGATAAGCTGGAAAGATGACCTGTAAGACAGGTTTTGCAAGCAGGATGGAGAACCTTTGTGAAAACTGAAGGCTAGGAGCTCATGGCAGCCAACCTGTGGGATCAAAAGGGTTTTAGCTGCGTGGAGGAACAGGAGAAGCCACAGTGGACAAAAAGGAGCTGCCAGATTTAAAGAGCCTGAACCTTTGTGGAAATAAGATGTGAAAATTCCCTTAGTATTTTTTTAAAATAACACATACAGTAAATGCTAAAAGGTGAGACCTCCTGCAAAATTAGGAGGAGAAAAGCCCAGGTTACTGTATTAAATTTGTGATGGACTCCAGGCATACCAACTAATAATGGTGCTTGTGACAGTCTTGTCAGGACAGTGCTGTGAAAACTCGAGGTGTCTGACCTATAAGCCAAGTGACAACACAAGTTATTTTAATAAAGTGTCTTTCATACAAACTAAGAAGAAACAAGTCACAGCAGAGAGCATCTGCATAAGATTTAGTGGCATGTTAGTTTGTTTCACTCCTGGTAGTCTGTGCTATCTCGAGTCCATTTCATCCATTGCCTGACCAGTTCGGCACAGCAACAGCCCCCGCTGGCATCCCACTACCCTGTGGAAAAACCTCTTAAAACATACAGCTCTCCATAGGTGATGAAAGAACCATGAACAGATAGTGTGGAGATGTGCTGGGTGGAGGGAGCTCTCCCAAAGGGCTGACCAGTCCATTTAACATGCTTTTTTTGACGTACCAGAGCTGGAGGCAAGTCAGAGAGAGGGGGATGAGAAGACAACATGAGACTGGGACTGTTAGGCTGGACCTGCAAGAGAAGTTAACAGAGATGGAAGTTAAGATCTGAGCAGAAGGCAGTCAGTCCAACACAGAGAGGAAGAACCATGAATCACCCCTGTAGAGCTGCTAGCCAGAAGTGCACGGTGGTTTTAGAATTTAATGATACTAAGAGGTCATAGTACCTTAGACCTATCAAATTCATTGTTGTTGGTCTATATGTAAATACGGGTTATGTTTACAGAAATGTCTGCTTGCATCTGTAATGAATCGATACTAAAACACATAAAAAAAATCGCAACTAACTATTCAAAATTTATAACTTTTATTTCTTACTGAGAATATAAAGATAAAATTTAAAAAGCACAGATTTCAAGCCTAGTGTACATCCATATCAACTAAACTGAAGCTTGAAATTAAGTTCCTAAACTCTTTATCTGATTGTTGAAAATAAATAGGTGATGCAGGACTGATTCCCATTTTTAGTTTATATAAGAAAAATTCAGCAGTCACAAAGTACTCTAACAGGACTTCATTTACTTGTACTAAATTTTTCAGAATCTGTGTTTTATATTTCTCCTATATGATGAGCACCTACAAAATGTGATAAAATGGACATGACTTTCAGTGTGATTCAGTTTAATATAGTAAGGGTTTAGAAAGTAAGTAATCCCACATTACTTGCTAAAGTATTTGTGAAATTCCGGTCGCTGTTACGATCATCCAGGATGGATGTGTCTCTAAAGTTTATAAACGGTGACACACAACATAAGTGCATATACCCAGGGAAAAAGGTCCCTGAGGAGCTATTCCCAAGACAAATTCCCTGCAAGGTAATTTTTTTCTGGTGAAAGCTTCGCTTGACAGGGTCCCTGCTAAGAAAAATGTCTTTCAGGAAAAAAAGTTTGTGGCTTATATGGCCCTAAGGAAAGCCCTGATGATTCCAGCTTCCCAAGTGCACAAAACAAGGCTCTCATAATTGCATGTCATGCTCTGAGCATCCCAAAGGAGGTGACACTAAGCCCTCATTCCTCCACCTCAATTGAATGAGGCAAAATCTCTACTGCCTTAGACCCACCTTTTTCACCTAGTTTCTCTGGTTCATTAACAGCTTTTTTGTCACAGAACAACATTATATTGTATGAAAATTTAGCACTCTATTTCTCAGTTGCTAGTGAGAATAAGAAGAGGAAACATGGCAAGCCAGTAAATCAGAATAAGCCATGTTCTCCAAAAAAAGCTCCTTGGTACTAGAACAACAACAACAGACTAAAAAGACTATCAAGCAGAAGAGAAAGGAATATATTCCATTATTCAGGATAGAACAAATTAGGAGGTAAAGGACATGGTCCTTGATGAAAGATGTCCTCAGCTGCAGATAATCAGCTGCGTCAGAGTGAAGAAAATAACTCCTCAGAAATGATATATACCTCTTGGGTAACTTCTTGCTATTTACTGCATGACAGAGATACTCCTGCTGCTGGCTCTCTCTAGTTTGTTGATGGTTTTGGACTCTCAGACCAGCAGTGTTGTAGTGCTCAACCACCGCTACAAGCCAGACCCTTCTCCTTGTGTGCTCCAAGGCACAGCAACCTTGCTACTCGTAGAGGGTTCATCAGACTCTGCAGCTTCATATGTTCTACAGAGATGGGAATTTTCTCTCATTTAAACAAATTTCAGGGTGCGGTGTCTATGCTTTTTCTTATTGTTCACTAGAAACAGGATGATTCCACAGCATCACTCTATTTTTTATTCACCTTTTACACTGAGGATCAGAAGTTGCCCTTGGCAAGTGACAGCCAGTGACCTACCCCGGCTTTCTGTGGTGCACTGTTGTCCAAAGATCATCTATCATTTCAAACACAGAATTCAGCTGTTGTGATTCACAGTCTGTGTTTGATGTCAACAGGAACATTGGTCCCAGTAATGACAAACAGCTCAGGCTGCATCAAGCTTCTGTCCAGCTGAGCAGCTTTCATATTAAGTAAATGAGCACAGTTTTGTATCATAGATCTTCCAAGAGTAACCTGAAGACTTTCTTTGCTGTGTTCGAAATGAATTAAAGACATAGCAAACACTTTGTTTCTTGCTGCAAGTCCCAGTTTCCAGGTTGTTCTTCTTGATGTTTTAGTATGCTCCTTCTTTTAGTGTATTTTTGCCTCTCTTAATTTGGCTGGTCATGTATCTGTATTTTTGAATAAGAGTTCATCAGGTGATGCAACTAGGAGATAAGACAAAACAAATTAAAACCTTTTTAATCTTTTTGGTGTGCTGAAAAGAATGTCAGGAAGGAAATTTGTAATAAAATACATAGGTTTATGGCTCCTTTTTTTTTGCTTTGCATCCTAATCTAATTATGTACCCCTTCAAATGACAGTTCCCTTGTGATACTCATTTAAGATTAAAACCAACATTGTAGAACAATTCCATCACATCAGAGATACAAGTCTATCATAGGACTGATCACCAGATTTGGTGGTGTCCAGCCTGGGGGCATTAAGTAGCTTCTCTGACTGGTACATTTATGTAGACTCGCAGAGCTTATATGTTCATGTTTTCCAAAGTTAAAAAAAAAATCTTTTCTTCACAAGCAAAATCTTTACTTATGAATTAAAATCAAGCTGGCACCATGCTTTTCTTCTGATGGACGTGCTCCCCAGGCGGCGAAGCCAGGCTGTGCGCAGGCTGCTCGCTCCAGTCCCCCTGCAAGTGGCACCAGGGCTGCTGTGCCTGCTCATGAGCCAGTGCAGGGAACCCATTCCACTAGAAATTAATACCCAGCCCCCCAAAGTGATTAATTTTCAGCTGGAGGAAGGCTCTGCTCTAATGCACCAGATGGCCTTAGCCCTCTTCTGCTGCTGACATAGGAGAGAGAGAGGAGGGCCCAGCCAGGGCATGCTTGTTACTAATAGGCACATTAATAAACTTGGAATACTTTAAGGAAAGATGATATAGAAAGTGGCAAGAGGAGAACACTGTCTCAAGGTTAATACATGGTAAAATTTACCTTGAAGTGTAGCAAGCAAAAGGAGTCAAAGGATTTCATTCATTTACCTTCCCCATCCCAAATAGTTACTAAATTCCTAATTTATTCTCTAAGAGGAATATAGCATGTTAGTTGCCAAATCCAGCAATATGTCTGAAAACATTACTGAATTCATCTATTCTTCCAAATAAAAAGAGATTTCTATCTTCCATTATCTAAATCTGATTTATAATACACTTTAACGAAGGATCTAGAAGTATTTTAAATGCCATGTAAATGTGAAAATAAGTGCAAGCCTAAATTCTTGTAATTCTTTGTCTATTTTTTAATTCCAGTCCTAGAACCAGACAGATAACATACTGTATAGATAACATTTTTAATTTATTCATTATATTCTGATAATTTTTCATATAAGTAATTACATTAATAAACTGGGCATAGTCCTTTGAAGTTCAATTTTAAATGTACCATGTTATCTGCATGAAATAAACCTCATGTATATATCCTCCTTCTTTTACTATCATGTCTAGTGAGTGCTATTAAAAGGTTTTTAAAATATTCTTTTGCTCAGTTTAATAGGGATTTTTACAATATCATTACACATTCTAATTGGATGATTATGGTTTTCATGTCACTTACAGAAACACAG
Organism: Trogon surrucura; assembly: GCA_020746105.1. Taxonomy (NCBI): domain Eukaryota; kingdom Metazoa; phylum Chordata; class Aves; order Trogoniformes; family Trogonidae; genus Trogon; species Trogon surrucura. Next base: position 36,056,382 of record CM036622.1, read on the forward strand.
GGTGAGTAACTGGAACTATTGTAAGTTATGTAAAAAGAAATGAGCTAAAAGGAGAGTAATATTTTTACACACACACAGAGTGATGAAATCCAGAGTTAAGGATCAGGCACAGCTGGCGCAGTGCACTGCAGCCCAAAGCAAAGCCTCTGAACAAAGTGCAATTGGTCCAAAATCAACCCACTCAGAAAGGTATTCTCCAAGCTTCTCTAGAAACAGGGGTTTATAACACTCCTATACTCCTATTTCAATTTTGAGAGGCAAAAAACCCTCACGCTAGAGAATTTTCTGCATCCAACAATTTTATTGCCAGTTTTGGAATATCATCAGCCTGGCAGCTTTGGCTGTCATATTCCACACTTGATGAAGGCACTAGTTCAGCACCGGGATAGCTTTGAATAGTTTCCTTTTTCAGTTTCATGGTGCTGTGTTTGAGTCTTAAACACCCTCTTAAAATGACAGAAATGCCCATAAGTATGTATAATAAGATGCAGGGGATGATTTATTAACATATTTTGACAATGTCAAGTGTGTTACAGTCTAATGAAGCTGGTGCTTCTGATATTCCTAGAACATGGACATTTAGTAAAGACAACAATGATCATGGCTGAGGGGTTCTGCCTTATGCAGACATTCCTATGTTGGTCCATTTGTTTTTACAAACATAACTTTTCTTAAAAAATATGATTTTCCTCAGATGGGAATGGCAGTTACAAACCAATTCTGATAACTGGGAAATTGGAAATGAGGTTAGATCCTGATTACCTCAGCATCTGGGCCCCTCAATTAAAGAAGGACAGGGAACTGCTTGGAAGAGTCCAGAACAGAGCCAAAGATGATTGAAGGAGTGGAACATCTCCCTGATGAGGAAAGGCTGAAGGAGCTGGGTCTCTTTAGCTTGAAGAAGAGTGAGGGGTGACATCATTCATGTTTATAAATATTTAAATGGTGAGTGCCAGGAGGAAGGAGCCAGGCTCTTCTCAGTGATGTCCAGTGCTAGGACAAGGGGCAGGGGGTGCAAGCTGGAACACGGGAAGTTCCACATAAAAATAAGGAAAAACTTTTTCACTGTGAGGGTGACAGAGCACTGGCACAGGCTGCCCAGAGAGGTTGTGGAGTCTCCTTCTCTGGAGACATTCAAAACCCGCCTGGAACATGTTCCTGTGTGACCTACTCTAGGTGATCCTGCTTTGGCGGGGGGTTAGCCTAGATGATCTTTTGGGGTCTCTTCCAGTCCCTAACATTCTGTGATAATATGGATATACAGGGCGTATTTCTCCCTTAGAAGTTGTAGTCCAACTGATCCCACTAACTCAAATTCACCACATCAGCCTACAACCAATTTCAATTTTCTGTGAATCAACTCAGAGAACAGAACTGAGCACTGAAATGAAGTGTGTGTTTCAGCAGAAGCTAATCAGAGCATGGAGCTAGTATGACTTTAGTACCTTGGGATACATGTTTAGCCTCTTTTTATTTTTTTAAAATATCTTCCTAAATGTTTTTATTCTGTGTTATTCACGTAGCAAGCTCTCATTAACCATATGTGCAACAACACACAAAGAAGTAAGAAATTAGTTCCAACAGGGGCTTTCTGAAAGTGCCTCCAATGTTATTAATGAATAAAGAGGAAGGTGCAAAGTGCAACTGAAATCTCTGAAAACAGTGAGATATTTATTTTGATTATAGTGTCTTGTAGGCTCCTTTGCCACTGTGCTGGCAGAGCTCCTTGGACATGTTAGTAGTCCTGGCCCAGTCTCCACCAACTCAACTCCTACAAGCTCAGTGGTTTCCAGCATGGTCTCTGCAGTTGGCCTCACTTCTGAGCCTTCTGGTCCCATGCTCTTTGTTTTTTAAAGCTCCACGAAAAAAAGCAACCTCAATTGTCAAACCAACAACACACATAGGACCAGTGCTGAGTCCCAGTAGTTTAGAAGCAATGTCTCAGCCTCACCGTGTGCTTTAGAAACACATACTAGAAGCAGAGTTTACTGGACATCAAACCTAGTCACTCTTTATTCCAGCTACCTCTGAACTGAATTTCTACACATTTCTCTGCCTCTTTTCTCACCAGCTGCTCAAATCAGTTGACGAAATCCAATTCGTACCAAATTTGGACAGCCTAGAGATATTCCTGTGAACCTTATGCCCATAAACAATATAAAGGGGAAGGAAAAAGCAGGCTGCGTGCCATGTTATATATGACAAGAGTGCAGAAATATGGATGAGACCACGTAAATGTGGCTTAGTCTTAAAAGAGGTCTCTTATCTCTGAGACATTCAGCTGTGAAACACCACAGAAAAGCAGAAGAGATGGAAAGCCACAGCTTGTAGAAATTAGCGGCATATGTATAAACAGAGATTAAATTCTTGAGAATACATGTCAGAAAATTCAAGTTCAGCTTGAAAGGATTACTTACATCTTAGAAAGTATACTGTGATATCTTCACAGCTTTTATGATGATGGGAGATTTCTCAAGATGTGAAGCAAACTTTCAGAGTACTTGAGAGACAAAAGGTCCTTGCAGCAGCATGAAGAACTTCAAGTCTCTTAATCAAGCAAGCAAATAAACAGATGCAATGGGACAGGGAAAGGGAAAAATGATGCAGGAGATAAAAAGTAGAAGTTACAGCAGGTTACGAAGTCTTCTATTTTGCAGAATGCTCCCTGATTTTAGGTACTAATTTCCGCTCTCTGAAGAGTTTCTCACTAGTTAGTGTTATCCTGACATGCATAGGCTACTACTGGCTTTGGTTGTCTGCACAGTGGAAGGAATCATCTGCAACTCTTACACAAATGGCTTGACAGGAGGAATGGGAAGCAGCCTGTTGAAAACAGAAAATAGTATCTCCTGGGTCAGATCAGAGTTTCCTTTGGCCAACATTCCCCTTGCCTGGGGACATTCAGGAGGCTGACACTGCTGTGCCGACATTTGGATCTTGGCAAAAACTCCATCAGACAATCACCCTTAAGGGAAAGCTTAGTGACATAACTGAGATCATGAAGTCTAACACTCAGCTGTCCCTCCTAATCCACTGCATCTGATCCCCACTAGTGAGTACTAAAGGATGGAAATATTTTTCTGGAGCACAAACTCCAGCAGGAGCCCACTCTACACATGGTATTGCATCTGTGGAGAGGCATGAGCAAGCCATCTCTTCACCAGCTTGCCAGAAATGCAACCATGAAAAAGTAGTACCATTCAGATGCCCAAGTTCTTCCTCTTGTTTTGTGACTGCAATGAAGGAAGCATAGCTGTACCAGCAAGCCGCGTCCCAAAACTGTGCTTAGGCAGAGGGCAGCCTTTGTCCTGTTGGCTCTGGCACTTCACTGGTCTGTTTTAACGGGGTCAATTCTGCCACAAAACATGCTTTTTAAAATTAAGCTACTCGGTGCTTGTAAGGAAATATAATTAGAAGTCAGTGGCAAAAGGAATTGCTTTTCAGTGAGAAAATGCAAACTCTGCAGTCCATTCCTCTTGTACTGTCTCTGAGCCACAATTTTATTAACAACATCCTAGAGTCCACAAAGTCCCCTTAGCAGCTTTTTCACTAAAGACAACTAGCTGTCCAGGAGTTTGTACAATTCATTTTTGAACCTTCCGATACTGTCTGTTTCCACAGCCCTGTGGCAGCTACTCAGTTCAGAAGGACTTTATCTGTTTTAAATGGATCTATTAGTTTCATTGAGTGTGTCCTAGACCTGGTAGTGTGGGATTACAGTTCTGCACTCATCCACCACTTTGATTTCTGTAAAGCTCACTCATCTCTATCTTCTCAGTCTCACTTCCTCAAGTCTGGAGAGCTCCAGCCCTTTAAGTTCTCTTCATAAAGCAAAAAGTTTCATGTAGCAACAGACTGACACCCCTTCATCCCCTCTTCCTGACATTCAGTATTGTCTTAGGCTTTTTTTGGCCACTATATGACTTCAGAGAATCGTCAGCGATGACTTGGATTTTATCTTGAGCCAGTTTCATGTTCAGCATCACACAGGCATAGCATTTTTCCTCTATTGCATTACTTAACATCAGTCTATGCCAAGGCTCATCTGCCCACACCTACTCTGTCTTGTGAGGTCTTGCCACAGACTTGGTCACAACTGGTCCTGCACTATCAGCAGCAGACTTGGAGATCTCACTGCACATCCCCTTCTCTAGGTCACCACCACACTAATTAGGATGAGTCCTAGTACCTGTCCCTGGAACACTCTATGGCTCATCGCTTCCATTCTGAAAAGTGATTTGTTATTCTTTAACAAGCTTATAGACAAACTTGGTTCTTCAGCAACCTCTGGTGCGCAATACTGTCAAAGAGTTTTTTGCAAATTGTACTCACTAGATGGATTTTTTTTTCTGTGTGCTCAACTGGCACCTTCCTAGAACCCAGGAGGTCAGAGAGGGAGGATTTCTCTTTGCAGATGCCACGCTGACTTTCTTCCATACCAATCTCATTTGTCCAGTGCTTAACTGATCTGAATTCACTCTGTAGTGATCTAGATCAGTGGAACTTCAAGAACATACAGGAAGAAGACTGCAGCATTAAAAGAAAACTTTGGTACTTCTTCAATACAACAGGCAAAAATGTCAGCTTGGAGATCACCACCCTAAAAAGTTGCAAACCCTGTTTTGCCAGGGCTGAAGACTTAAAAGGTCATTGGCTTTGAAGAAGTGCCACGTTCATACAAAAGAAAAAGTAATAATGAAAAGAACTAATGGGAGTTTGAAGGACGTTCTCTGTGAGGGCAAGAGTGGGTGTGGGTGGGTGTGTGAGATCCCTGAACTGATCAATGGGAAATAAGTAACCAGGGCTGGTCTGAAAACACCAAGGGCCTGATTCTATTTTAAGTCAGGTGACACGTAGAGGTACAAGAAAGGTTGCCCTTGAGATGCAGCTCAGAGATGTAGTTAGCTCAGGAACTGTGACAGAAACAGCGCTATGGAAGTCCACCTCAACTCAGGGTAATTAAACATTTCCTAACCCTTTTTGCTGTGCTGCCACTTGACAGGTACTTGCACAGATTGTACTGAAGGTCAAAGTTAAAAAAAAAAACAAAACCACACATCTCTGGAACAACTGCAAATAACTTTATCTTCATCCTGCATCTTAATTCATCATGTTAATACACAAACAGATTCAAGCTTACATCCTTCTCAAAGTGACTTTGCTTACTCTGTTACCCATTTATTTGCCACACAAGCATTTGACTCAAAGTGACAGCTCAAAAACTCTGCCTTCTATTACTTAGTCCTGTTTAGAAGCAATTGCTGTATCAGCAAGAGAAAGTCACTCCATCTGATTAATAATGTATACTGATGGTCAAGACGTTAGTCAGAAAACCCATAAACTTGTTAAGCTGCTGAAATCCATTGGCAGTTTTCTCTAGGTCTTCACTGACCTTCTGTCCTTCCTGCTTTGCGCAAGCTCACCTAAGACACCACTAGTTTCTTCATAAACTGTAGGACAGGTCAGGAAACTTCATGATTTTCAGCCAGTCTCCCCATAAACAGTAAGCCAGGGTTTTGATACAGCAAGTGAATCAACCTGGGAATGTTTGATATTGTCATATTTTGATTTGTTTAAAATGGCAGAACATAACAAAATACAAAATCAAATCTCATCAAAGACGTGCAAAAGAAAACACCTTTTTTTGGCCACTGGTCCCCATTACCTACTCCCCTTTGCCCCCCTTCACAACTTGTCCCTTCATGGGGAAGGGAACTGCATAAGCTGGGTGAAGTGTGCAAACTTCGTTAAGGCTCAGCCAGTGATTTGAGTATAAACCATTTGAAGCCATTAAAATAAATGACTACGTTCTGGATTTTGTTTGAAGGTATCGATAGTGACCCTTTTAAGTTTTGGGTGAAGCAGCATTTGGGGAATGGCCTCATAGGATTCTGCCAAGTGTCACCAAGCAGAAACTTGACCTTAGGAATATTCTGGAGACAATGACACTACAATCATGAAATGCTACTCTCTACCTACTTTGACAAGCGCTCCCTCCTCTCTGTCCTCCAAGTGGCTGTTGTAGGACCAGGCCAGCAGAATGGATAAATCAATCAACATCAAGCTGGGCCCTGCTGTTTTAGGAGATGGGAGTATATGTGAGCCTTGAAAAGCCTCCACCCACATAATCTCCCCAATTCACACTTTGCAGCACAGGGCCATTACAGAGGTTGGCTGATTAGAGCCCCAAAACCAAAGATGGTCAAGCCCAGAGACGGGCAGGAATTGGGGGCACAGCCACGTGCAATTGCTGTCAACTTCACCATCTCTCCAGACTACTGCCTTCCCCGCTGCCACCCTGACCATCTCCCCATCCTTACCTCTCCAAGTGTCTTTTTCCTCTTTGTCCTGTTCCTGCTCAGCCCCTGACACTCAGAAGAAGAGGAAGAAGAGAATGCCAGCTGATCTGCTCCCACTTTCCTGGACCAACTGAAAAATCTGGAGAACTGCATGTTCAGCAGTACGGTTGGGGGCATCCTAGGTTTGCAAGACACTGGCATGCAGGTTGGAGCCACTCCTCGGGCATGTACTCAGTTTAACAGGAAACTGCAGATTTTTTGAAAGAATACATGACGAAAACTGTGTATGGGAGTCTGAAACAAAGATACTGTAAGAAAAAAACAAAAACAAAGCCAAACAGAAAACTGTCTGGTTTTCAAAATTATTTCCATATCCTTACTTAATAATCAAATAACAATTAAGCAAGACAACAGACTAATCATCAAATCCAAAATTAGAGAAGTGTCAAAACGTATGTTCCTGCATGCTTCAATCTGCTAAAATTCTCTTTACATAAATAAACCCAGTGACATTTTTCTTAAAGCTGACCCACTTGAGTTTTCAGTCCTGGAAATTGTTACACTTTTTAACATTTTCATTTTCAAGATTGCTCTTCTTTTCAGATAGCAATACCTTCACTACTAAAATTTACAAGCAAAAGCCACCAAAATAAAAAGTGTAGACAGAGGAAGCTGTGAACAAACAACGTCAATGAAAGAGAAGTCTGAGAAAAACAGCTGATTAGCAGAGATATTACGACTCTCAGGATTAGGTTGTGCTGTTTCCCTACTTTCATTCTATGTTGCATCCCCTTTTATGTCTTTTGCTGAAAAATTGTGGAGGAGGGGAAGCTCATACTGAAAATGATAAATGCCTTTGTTAACACACCTGAGAACCAAAGATACGATGTTACCTCTTTCTGCAGCTGTTTCCCAATTACTTGTGGCTACACCAAAATACAAAGACTAGCAACCTTCTACTGATAAGCCAAACAATATTTCTGTAAAAGTAAGAAATACGGACATACAGGAAAGCAGAGAAGGCTGCAATTAATATACTGAAATAAGGATACTTTCCATCCAATTAATATTCCAATGTTCATTGTTCCAGTGAACACAGCAAAAAAGGTTAAAGCTGAAAAGTCTGTGGATTGTACGGGGATTTTTGCATTTTCTATTAAGCTTTAAGGCTGCTGTCCCTAAGTCTCATTAAATTAATAGTCTTGTCTTTAACTGTGTAAGCAAAATTATACAGCATTAGATGTCCAGCTTGACATTTTGTGCAAGTTATAGTCTATACTGTAAAGTTAAGCCTTAGTATATGGCAAGTCTGGCTAAGATAAGTTTGACCACAGTTGCTATCTTTTGATGCCCGCAACTGTGTCTTAGGAATGACAAGCTAACGTGGCGTGTAAGACTGCTAAAGATTTTACTCAACCTCTTTAAGTGTAACACAAGCATTCTCCAGCAATGCAGCACCCATTCCATATCCTCAAAATATTTTGGTTCTAGAAGTATTTCACCATCTTTGGAATTGTAAGAAAGGTTGTTCCTCCTCTCTCTTTTGTTAGAATACGTGACAGCCCTTCACATATTGTAGCGGGTGCTGAAGAAAAATGCTTTTCTATTAAGTCAGGAATGTCACTACTTGGGTCGTAAGACAGCAGGCCTTCATCATTTTTGCAAAAGTTATCCCCAGGGAAAACCATCAGCATGTTTTATTTCCACACTATCACCCCACTCTTATCACAGACCATCATTCTTCAAAGACAACCATTTGAGTAATACTTCAGTCTTGACAATAGCTGACAGAAGAAACATATGAAATTAAACACAACGCCTACCAATGAAGTGCTAAATATGAGTTAGGAAAAAAGGAGGGGGGGGAGTAAGAAAACTGGATCATTATTCCATTAACACTAATTACAATACAAATTCAGGATCTAGGAAACATTTTTATATAAATTCCAGGGAAAGTGTACACAGAGAAACTGTTTACAGCAGTACACACAGCTGAAGAATGGAAGTGAACACTGTACCAAAATCAGCGATGTCATAGTTACTGAAGCCTACAGAGAAGCAGGTTCTTTGGCACGGGAAGGAATGGCAATTCACCTCATCACCCACGGGCAAGATTTAATTCCCACCACACTTACATGTTCTTAAGATTTCAGTCTTCTGCCAAAAAACCCAGCAAAAGCTAAAATGCATCCTATCCTTTCCCTTCTCCCAAATACTTACTTGATCACTTCTTTTAAACCAAGTTAATTTAAAATTGCATGGAACAACAGAACTAACCAGAACCAAATTAAAGAAGTTAAAGCATTTATTTAGGAATGCTGATAAAAATAACATTAACATTTTCAATACTGTACATTTGTTTAACGGATAATATACAGCAAGGGAGGTTATTTAAAGCATACAGAATAAATGGGAACTTGCATTAGACCAGAATGGCAAGAGGTAAGAGCTCTTTACTTGTTGCATCACACTGGCAAGCAGGTAAAAATGCTCAATGAAACACCTCTATGAAAAGAAAGAGGAAATAAATCGCATTATGCAAATTTCAAAAGAGCAGTAAAAGGTTTAAAAAAATACTGCTTTCTTACTCTACTGAGTCTGGCTGGGATGGAGGTACATGTCTTCCTAGCAGCCCATATACAGTGCTTTCCTTTGGATTTGCAGCTACAACAGTGCTGGTAACACACCAGTGCTTTGGCTTTTGCTGAGCATTGCTTGCACAGCATCAAGGTTTCTTTTTTTCCTCACTCTACTCACCCCAGCAAGTAGGCCACGGTGGGCAAGAAGCTGGAGGGGACACAGCTGGGACAGCTGGCCAGAACTGACCAAATGGATACTCTATCCCATCCAACAGCACACTCTGGGGGGCAGGAACCACCAAAAGTAAACCTGACAGGAGGGTGGGCAGAGGTCTTCTTCTGGGAAGTGGCAACTGCCTTTGCATCACTTGTTCCCCCTACCCTCCTTTTCTACACTTAAACAGTCTTTATCTCAATCCAAGAGTTTTCTTGCTTTGCTGTTCCCATTCTCTCTTTCATTAAGCTTACAGAATAAAGTTTTCACAAAGACTGATGTTTCTTCTTAATATAAGCATACATAATTATGTTTATTTCAAGAATGACCTTCCAATTTTGCTAACTGATGTAATTTCTTTTTCAAACCAGTGATAAATCCAAAGTACATGTTAACATTTCTATGATTGAGTTCTATGCTCCTCTCTTTCCGCTCTTAGACATTACACTCCTGGAGATCATTTTCTTCAAGGGAAGAAAAAGGGGGGAAAAAACCTCCACCCAATTCTCACACTATAGTAACACACAAGGATGTGCCCAATACATTTCCTCATCAATACCTACATCAGCTATTTATGCTGAGCAAAGGTGTGCTTCCATGTTGCCTTTATTTTTATGAAAAAGATACAGTGGGGAAAGAAAATCTTTATTTAGGAACACGGCAACAACTGTGGCACTTACAACTGAATTCAGACACAGGATTGTGAGTATTAACCATCTACATCAAGTAACAAAATACAGCTTTAGGAGGAGGAAAGATAGTATTTCACACTTAAATGTCACCATAGAAATCAGCAAACATTTCAACAACCAAAAGCATTTATTAAAAAATTAGTTCTATTTAGGTAAAGTTGGCAGAAACATGTACTTCATGAAGTCTTTATCCACTCCTAGTTTTGCAACCAGGAAAAATAACCATCAACAAAAAAAAACCCCAACTACCTTTGGAGGGAAAAAATATAATAGAGCCCAAAGGGCAAATGAAAACAATCTTCCTGTATTCCGGAGTTACAGCTCTAGTGCAAGGTGCTCAGCTTTATTCATTCTCAAATCTGCTGTACGGATTATCAGAATCCTGGAGAAGACCTGTAAAACAGAACAGGACTGCATTTATCATTTTCTTACCAGTATTACATAAAAACCTTGAGTTACTGACCTTACTGTAATAGGTGCTCCATATTACAAAACCAAAAGGCAAGTCTTGTGTTGTCATAGTTGCTCTATTCCCAAAATACTCAAGTACAGTAATAAATTCAAAGTTTCTTATTTCTCAGGCTATAATCATGAACAGGTATTTCATGATTTAGCAGGGAGAGAATGTTTCTCTATGACAAATTCTTATGGAAAAAGCCTTTTTCATTTGTGAGGCACACCCTACAAAATACATTTGTGAGAGTCGAGTCTACAAAAAGCTATGTATAGAGAGAGCTCAGGAGGAACATATTCAGGCTGGCCAGTTTATAAATTCAAGTTACTATAACATCATCGTTCTTTTAAAATGTAAGGCACTGCTATTTTGACTTAGTTCTACTTTGACCACACACAACCATCTGTCATGTTCAGTCACTTTACGGCATTTCTGCAACAGGATAAAAATCTCTAGATCAGTTCTACATGTTCTAAAACCTCTGGAGACCACAACAGCATCACTTAATCCAGGTTCCAGTATGTTTCCATCATGAAGGTTCCTAATGACTTTACCAGAATACTGTGACAGAAAGCATTGCAAAGCCATTCAATTATGCTGAGTGTCTGGATATTCATACCGTCTTCTGTAAGGCTTAGTTGAGCAACTGCTGTTCCATACAGCAATTATTTAAGAGACTTCAAAACACACATGAGATTTGGGCTAGAAAGGAGTACATACTGAAAATAAAAGAAGTCCCAAAAGAGTGCAGAGGCTGATCTTTTGTTGTGAAAGAACAGGAAGTCTGCCACTACCATTCCTACCAAGATTTTTATACCAATGCCTGCAAGCCTGGACTCTTCTCTAGTTGATTTGTTTGGGGCACAGAGACAGAAGATGGCTAAACCAAACAACCCCAATTCAAATTTTCAGATTCACAATGGTGGAAGAGAAAAATTACACTGCTAACTGCCGAATCTTGTGAGAACTCACCTCAGACCCTTTTGTACCATACCTCTTTTCCATGTGCACCTGCACACAGATGTTGAACATCGCTGTTCTATCCCAAAGTCAAAAGCTAGTGGCACTGAAGGTAGACCATGCTTTTGTCTACCTTGTCACAGTTGTTGCACCTCTTTTGAACTGCCAGAGCACATATTAAGACATCAATCAGTTGTGTTAGTAACCCCAACTAACTACTTGAAACCAAACAGCAAATACTAAGGAGTAAGTATGAAAAATCTTACAATTACTCAAATCTGTAAGCTTACAAGCAGTCAATTTGTAAAAGTTAAAATCAAAACCAGCCCTCATACATAATGGCCCTTACTTGTCAAAGAAGGGGTAAGCCAGCCAGTCACGTTTATAACGCTTCAGCCAGATAACATGAAACACATTCTATTTACCTTCTATAGTACCTTGCATCATTTCTGTATTTACTTTTTTAAAAAATATATCTTTTAAGCATTTGTGCAATAAGAATATGATTAAATCACAGCATTGTCAAGATCTACAATATTTTGAGTTTTTAAATTTTTAATAATTTTTAACTTCTAGAAAGCAGTTATTTCTCAAATTTTAATCTTGCCTTTCATGCGTTTAAACACGGTTGCAACGTTCATTAAGTCTACTCTAGCTGACAAGTAAGCTAACACACAACAAAAAAAGCTTTTATCCTTGGCCTGCTCTTCAACCTTTAGTGCCTTCAGGTAACATTCTTGCATTAATATAACCCCAACCCAAATGCAGAGAAGAAATATTTACTTTACCTCCGAAACACCACCCCCATCCCCTCCTTCCTGCAGACACGTTAATACTTTGGCAGCTAGGACCTGTCAATGCTAACGTATTTAGCTACCTGAAAGACAACTGGCTGATTCGATTTTCAATTTTTTTTTTTTTTTTTTTGCAGTGCTTCAGTACTTCACCAAATACAAAACATCTACAGAACACTTGCAGGAAATTAGCAACAGTACTAGAAATTAACAATTTTTTATTACAATTTGCATTGCATCAACTCCCTGCACTCAAGTTTCCCTCAGAAATCAAGGCAAACAAATTTTCCACAGTGGCAAGACGTGGTACCAGATTGCCTGGCAAAATTACCTTAGGTTGCATACTTTTCTCTACATAGCTAGCAAGTGCTTATTACATTTTTCTTACATTTCATTCAAGATACATACCTGACACTTCCTAGGTATGATAGTAGCACAGGAACACACTAGACACTGTTCTCTTACTGCTTTAACAGCCAAAATCCAACAGAAACAATGCCAATTCCAAATTAATTAGACGATGATGTAAAACCCCTTATAAACTTTTCCTATACCATTTTGAGGACCAAATTTTTTTTTTTTTTTTTTTCACTTTCTCTGCCCCAAAACACTCAGCCAAAAGCCATTTTAGATAACTAGTGTTTCCGTTTGAAGTGAATGTATCATTTTTACTTGTTGTTGCAAATGCCAGTCTCAAGAGTACTTGCTTTAATTTTACTGAATTGTGTTTAGGGATGCACCACCAATCAGGCATTAGTACATTTAAGTTCTCTAACCTGTTTTATTCTACAGTACTGTAACTAAACAGGCCTTAATAACTATGGGTCAATCCAGTGTGAATATTATCGATCATGACTTCAGAAATTCATCTCCCAGGAAAGAAGGTACTGCAAGAGAAATGGCAAGCCCTCCTTCCAAATGAGGATAACCTGAGAGCTAGACCTTGCCTCTCAGTCTTGCTCTCAAGTCTGCATCCACCATTTAAATTTCTTTTACCCACAGCACTCTAAGGGTGTCGTAAGATTACAGCAAGAGGGAGACAGCAGCTCATCACTTGCACCAATACCTGCTGAAGTTGTATTAGGCTCCAATAAGTGGACAAAAGCCATCTAGGGAGACATACAAAAAAGGAGCTTGACAAAAAGCTCCTGTCAGCTGCCACAGCTGCTCTTAGCCGTAACACTCAGAGGAGCTGCAAGCCTATGCTAATTGGGTAGCACGTCTGGTTCAGCTAAAGCTCAGTGCTGCCTTGAACCAGACATGAGCTGTCTCTCTTGACTGTTTCCAATCTGACATGAAAGCAACTACCCAACTTGTAATTTACACTTCCAGGTTCAGAGAAGCTCGTGTTCGTAGCTTCAGGAGTCTTGTTTGCAATGAAGTCCATTACATGTTATTGCTGAACTTCAATATTGACACACAGGACACTTACAAGAACTTCTAACATCTTCTATTTATGTTCATTTTGAGGTTAATATTTGAGCTGCTTAGCAGTATTTAAGAAACACACAAAAACTATGAAAGGTAAGGTAGTCAAGTATTTTTCATTAGTTTCTGTGAAGCAATGAGGCCTCCTAATATCTATGAAACAACAAAGCAATTATAAGAAATTAGTATTTTCCAGCATATTCATTTGTATTATATGCTATGCTAACTATGGAGCTTCTCAGTCATTGAGCTCTGACTCTCATCACGTATCAGCACTGCTCAAAAATAGAATTAACAAATGAAACACATGTGATGGTAAATACTGAAGAAAAAAAAAAAAAACAAACCAACTAGCTTGCTGTGTGTCTTCAACCCTTATTACAGTTTTCCTCTTTAACCACCGATTAACAACTCTATTCTTAACAAACCAAACAGCTTTAAGCATATAGCAATACAAGGTTTCCCTGCTTTGCATTCAGAACACTAAAGAAGGTCAAGACAACGTATCTCTCCTGAACAGAAGGAACATTTACTGTGACAAACTACTGAATATAAAAATCAACATCTCGCATAAAGGAGATAGGATTACATATCATTAAATTAGCTGATCAAAACCTTTGCAGAACTGAAGCAAGTGGTGTGCAAACCCAAAATCATGAAAGGCAATAATTTTGTAAGAATGAAGAGAAAGAATCCTTCCACTAATACCAGGCAAAATTCTGAAATAAATAATAAAGCAGCTTCTCGCTAATGCTTTACTGAACATACAATAGCAGCAAATTCAGCAGCAATTAAATTGCAGTCCCTTTGTACACTACACAAGCCGCAAAGCAGTCTGAATTCTACTTTAAAATTTCCTAACAGTCAACATATAATTTGTGTAATCATATTGCATTCATATATGTGAGCAAATGAAAAATACTATCAAATTGTGCAACAAAGAAATAATTCCAAGTGTGTATTCCTGGTTGCTAAAGCTCTCTATTGCTTCCAATGCTCCCAAAGGACTGTGGCTGGAGTGACACCTGCAATGCATTATAAATGTGTAATTACCATTTAAATAGAGTAAGGAAAGCTGGTGGATGAAATGGGAAAAGGCATTCCCTTAAAGCCAACCACATACTGAAATTTCAGGCATGATCATCTTAATCTACACAGTCGGGTTAACAAAGTCATTGTCATTCTGCCACTCATCCATGCCTACTTAACAGAGAATCCTCTCCGCAGTGCATAAGAGTGTAAAATAATCTAGTGTCTCCATAATTATTTGCGGCAATTCATATTAGATTATGTTTAATATGCTAACATACATATTTACTAGACAGTGAAAAATGAAGACAGAAGATCCAAGGCTATAGCAAGACTTACTCTATTATTCCTCATCAATTTATTTTGACAATCATTTGTCTGCAAGTTATCAGAATATAAACTATATGCAACAGCAAAAATATATACAACAGCAAAAATATTTAGGGATTTCAGAATTTATATCTATTTTGTCTTTAACTTTTCATCAGCTATGTACATCCTTTTGTTCTGGTTTGAGCTAAACAGAACCAGTTCTGTTCAGTGATTTTTGCTTCTCAGTTCAGTCTCTGTTAAAGGCTGAACCCTAACCCCGTGACACATTTGGAGATGTGCCAACCACTCATGAGTTAGGTTCTTCTTTAGGACAAAAATGAATTATGGAGAATCCAGGGCTCAAATTGATATATCTGACAATATACATTAATATTTGCATATGCAATAAAGTAAACATGTCAATAAATAAACTTCTACATAGAAGTTTGCTTTGAAATTTAAATTTTATAGTTGATTAAGGGAGTGGAACATCTGCCTTATGAGGAAAGGCTGAAGGAGCTGGGTCTCTTTAGCTTGGAGAAGAGGAGGCTGAGGGGTGACCTCATTAATGTTTATAAATATGTCAAGGGCAAGTGTCAGGCGGACAGAGCCAGGCTCTTTTCAGTGATGTCCAATGACAGGACAAGGGGCAATGGGTGAAAGCTGGAACACAGGAGGTTCCATAAAAACACTAGGAAAAACTTTTCCACTGTGAGGGTGACAGAGCACTGGCACAGGCTGTCCAGGGAGGTTGTGGAGTCTCCTTCTTTGGAGACATTCAAAACCCGCCTGGACACGTTCCTGTGTGATCCACTGTAGGTGATCCTGCTCTGGCAGGGGGTTGGACTAGATGATCTTTTGAGGTCCCTTCCAACCCCTGACATTCTGTGACTCTGTGATTCTGTGTAATTACAATAATTTGCAGGCAAACTGCATGGCAAAATATAAATGCATGAAGCAATGAATATGCCTGGCTCCTTATATGAAGGTACAGCTTCCATCAAGACAATGAACGTACAAACTGGCTTTTAATTAAGTCATTGAAAGATGCTTCAAGTGGAGGCAAAATGACAGTAGTTCTCATACAACTGTGTGCATAGTATAGTTACAAGCAAGATTAGCTGAATTTGATGTATTCCAGAGACAGAATTATACAGTTATATTCCTCAGGAAACTCAAGTACTTCAACAAGATCCAACAAAGCATTCCACAAAGGTCTGAAAGTAAAGCGCTCAAGAGAGACAACTGTCTTCACTGAAATGTAGGACCATCCAGAGATAAATGAACTAGTTTCACAAGCAGAATATAAC
Organism: Trogon surrucura; assembly: GCA_020746105.1. Lineage (NCBI taxonomy): Eukaryota > Metazoa > Chordata > Aves > Trogoniformes > Trogonidae > Trogon > Trogon surrucura. The sequence continues at coordinate 36,072,453 of CM036622.1, forward strand.
TGACTGCAGCCTTTTGAATTAACAGTGCTTTGATACATTAACTGCCATACTCAATTCAGGATCTGGTTTATTCCTCTTAAGTGTCACTGCCTCAAGCAGATGCAAAGTTTTATGTATATCTGTACAGAGCACTGCGTGTTATTTTGGATACATAGCCACTGACTTAAGGTCTTCACCAGATCTATCTCAATGATTCAAACTTGTTGAGATTGACTCTAAGCTCTCTTCTAAGGAGAAACAAACACAAAAAGCATGTGGTGGTTTATGTTATCATTTGGACTTCGATGTTTTTTTGGGGTTTTTTGGTTTTGGTGGGTTTTTTTTTTTAATCTGGACTATTGCTGTCAACCACTCAAATCTCTTGAAACTGAATTGTCATCAGGATATAGAGTCAATTATCCTACAAAATACCACAGGACTGAAAATCATGACTGATTGTTAACCAAAATTACTTCTAGTTTTTACAACATTCTTTCCTCCTGCAGTTCGAGCTCCACAGTGAATTTTTCCTCCATTCCAGCAAAGAAGCAGACTTTCGCAAACATTCCCCAGACAGAGAATTCCCTATTGAGATTATCTGTATCACTTGTGCATCAGCCAAAGGGCAGGCTGCAGATCCATGACAGCATTCCCAGACTCTGCCAATCAGTTTAACAAGAGGATGAAAATTAAGAGTTTTGAGTGACTGTTCAGACCCGCAGAATCACCTTCTTTGACATTAGTGTAATTTGCATAATAAAAAGTGCGGCATAGTTTTAGCGTATCTGTCTCTGAATACACAGTACTATTAACCCTATGAACAAATCAAATGAAAAGTGCAAGCACTGACAAGCCTAGATAACACGAGCCTCCTATACAACACAGCAGGTCCTACAGTCTTGCAATATGCTTCTACTGGACCGCGGCTCCACTTGAAAGCAAAGAAACAGCAATTTTAATCCCTACGTTAGGCTGCATCCTCCATGCTTCTTCAAGCTTGATTTAACAAGCTTGCTATCTGTTAGCCAGTCTGCTCTCCTTCAATAACCCTGATTCTACTAGCCAATTTCAACTAGATTGGTTTAATCACATTAAAAAGCAAGTAAACAAAAAACCCAAATCAGTATTCTTGCTTTGGAAAAGACAGAAAGAATTACTTATTTTAATCAATATATTTAAATGCCCTCCCCAAGCAAGCACCCATCCAGCACACTGTCTCTTGCTCAGTGAGAGAGTCTGCAAGAGGAGAACAGGGACATAATAGTGATGAGATCAGGTGTTCAGGTGACAGAAGACATGCATCTGTAGGAAATTGGGCTTGATTACTTATGCTGCTCATAAAGCAATTTGTTTCTTCTGTGAATTTTAACAATAATTAGCAAAAAGTAAATCAATTTAGATACTGAGTATCAAAACAAGATTGCCACATACCATACTTCTTGCGTATTTCATCATGCTTCATTTTTCTTTCATGTTTCCTGCAAGAAATAAAGGCATTAGAAGAACATTCAGACCGGTTTGAGCAGTAAGCAAAATATGATAATTACAGCTGAGATGTGGTTTTAAATTCAGGTGCAATTACAATTTTTTTAAAAAAACATTCACATATCAGTTATGCATCTTATTTTCCTATATACACTTTATGCGTCTTTCAGATTCTCTAACTTCTCATTATTCAATAATGCCAAAAATAAGACACTTTTGCAAGCATAAAGAAAATAGTTTTTTCTATATAGAAGTAGTGCATTCACACATGTACACATATACACAGTGAGGTATATACTTAAGAAGGAAGACACAATATTGGAAGATTTTCTAATGCTTTTGAGTAGGGAGCATATTTATAAAATTTAGCTGTGAATACAGTGTGCTTCAGAATCCTAATTCAATATAATAATTCTAAAAAGACAAAACGTGTGTTCCTGTTGAAATACTGCACAATATGAAATGCCTCTAGTTATGTCGTCTAATCATAAGACAGTTTTCAAGACTGTATCTAATATTGCCAAACTTAAATTATTCACTGCTAAGTCAATTTCTTCCTCCCCTTCTTTCTCTTCTCTCCTTTGCACAAGTGAAGGGGGAAAAAAAAAAAGAAGGAAGCTTAAAAAGAAATCAGTCAATCATCCCTCAGATAATTTTTCTTCATTTCAAAGGGAACACCTATATTGCTTGTTTATAAACAAACAAAAATGCTCCTCCACAGCTGTTTCACTAGGATCTCTATTATTTGAGGTAAAGACATAGAATCTGGCAAAACAACATTCCTCTAAAAAAAAAACCCCATAAAACAGTTTGTTGCCCCTATCAAAATTCAACCCAGTTAGACAAGTTGTGAGTTTCACCCACTTCTAATTTGCACATATTCAGCAGAACTGACAGCTTAATTCACCGAAGATCCCATCTACCTCATGTATATTCCACTTGCAAACAAATCCTACTGTTAATCAGATCCTGTGTGTCCTCAGAAGCAATTATCCTGCTTCCTATGGAGCTGAATAGCTGAACCAGCCTTTTTCTGCAATGATACTTCTGGAAAGCATGCAGATAAAGCATGGTGAGAAAACCAACCCAAGACAGACAGACCTTACGCTACCTTACCCTTACACTACTATTTCCCTGAGATACCCATCTCCCTCACATCCCTTTCCACTATTAAAGGCAGCACAGGAAACAAAGCAACCTGGCCAAACTGCAGGAGGAGGAGGAGCTGGGCAAGCAGTGTGATGGAATGAATACATGTAGAGGAGGCAAGTCAGGACTGAGAGCTTGAAGAGAACAGGGAAAAAAAGGGGAGTCAAGTTTACCTACTGAGGGTAACCTGACCACAGGAATCCTGCTTTCTGTGATGCATAAGAGGAAGACATTATGTGAGGCAAGAGATCTCAGGAAGAGAACAGAGAGATTCTGCTTAAAGCAGCCTTCTCCTGCATAATTACAGCCAGTGCTTATTTCTGCATAGTTTCCATGGGATGCTGTGACCTCGAACCTGTTTTTCTAGTAGTGCTAATGGCATGTTCTTCGCTCTTTTGCATATTCTGACTGAAATAACGGAGACTCACTGATGCAGTTTCAACTGAAACCTCACAGCAGTCAGTTTGAATCTGACCTGAACACAGAAAGCACTAAGTATCTGCATAAGAAGGGTAAGGGGGTAGAAAAAAACAAGTTAAAAAAAAAATCCATCTCTGTAGGCTTTAAACCTCAGAAACACTTTAGAGTAACTCCCTAGGCTATTTGAAACACAAAAACCACAAAAAAACCCATCTAAAATTCTTAGATTGTTTAGGTTTGAAGGGTAAATATCACATTAATATTTGTGAAACATTCCAACTTTGACAGGCAGCCGCAACGGTATCATATCACCCGTGACTAAATCCATGTACAATAAATAAGACTTAGGTACACATCAGTTGAGAAGAACTAGACAATTCTGAACAGGCAGTCACTGAATCAGCCTCCCAGAGGTGGCTTACTGCACTGTTCAACATCTTACATTATGATCAAGTGAAGTCACTTTAGAGTCTTCTGAGTTGGTTCTATTTCTTAATACTAGTGCTACTACTCCTCCTGCATGCTAAATTCTTGGTTCGCTATGCAAGTTGTCCCCACTTTTGTAAGCCAAGAAAGTATTTTTACTAATACTAACAATTCGCATCATGATTTTCCATACTTGGTTCTTCACAAGTAAACTGCAGTCTTTCCTTTCCCTGCCCCCTTGTCTTGTTCTCCTTTATCACTGCACTACCAAATTATACTTGGCAGTTTATCTCAACTTCAAGCATATATCATGGTTTATAAATTGCATAAATCTAACATAAATGTATCATGTATTCACAGCTGTAGATCATTAAAGGCTACCATAAAAGAATCACTACTTGATGCTGTTTAAAAATTATTTTTCACATTAGAGGTGACATGAAGTCAAATAAAGGACTAAAGCTATGCAATAAGAAATCTGTTTTCTTTCAGTATTTTTAGTCAAAATCCGAACTCCAGATTTCCTTCCCCTCCTCCCTCTCACTATAAGTGCAAACTCTACATTTCACCAGTGATTTTCAGCCTTCTCAATAAAGTGACAGCTAGTTTCTTCCTTTTGAAGACAAGCAGAGGGCCAACGTCATTACCCTTACTCTTCATTCTAGCAGCCATCTAGGTATTCCAAAAAGACACTTCCTAAAATTCAGTTTATTATGGACACCTAACACAAATTTTAAACTTACAAAGCAGACATTTACTGTGTGCCCAAGAAGCTGAAAAAAATTTAACTGCTGCAATTATCTGGAAGCTTGCATTAATCACACACTATCGAACTTGGGCCTACGAACTCTCGTTTTACCATTCGCTAATGGAACCATGACTTGAAACTCAGACTAGTCCTGTTCTCCTACTCTAGTTACCTAAATATCTACCCAGCCATTTTTAGAAACTGTGCAAAAACTTCCTGAGTTGTAGAAAGGAAAGACCACACAGCACAGTACATTGGTTTTGACCAGCAAACTGCAGGGGAAAATGGCTAGTTGAGAGTATTAATCTGTTCTACAGCCTGCTGCTAGTAACTAAACCTCCTAAGGACTTAAAGTAAACAGGGGGTAGAATAAGGTGTTCTGCTTGCTGGAAGCAGCCTACTCCCCATGTTTTCCCATGACTCTACCAAGCCCTCTGTAGCCACTCACACAGTAGGTACACGTGTTGAGAACGCAGGAAATACTCCAGGGCTACTGCTGAGCTCTCTCCTGCAATTAGAACAGTTTTTCTGTTTCACAGACACAGTCCTGAGACAAGCTGGGAAAGAGAGCTGCTGCTCCGTGAGGCTGCAGCAACCACTCTCACGGAGCAGTCTGCTCCCAGCGATCCTTCTTCCTAGGCTTAATTCAGGAATGAAGCTGGTCTTAGCTCTGCATTGCTTATTGCCTGGTGCAACACCGCTTGCTGTGTGTGTGCACAGCAAACACTACACTCCACCAGTATCAGACTTCCTACCAATTAACTGTGCCAAGAATTTAAAGTCAATACACAAATCACAGGGGAAAGTGCACGTGGTGCACAACCATCCCCTATGCCCCTGATCGTGAGCCTTTCTTTGCTTTACAATAAATATGACTTGTTGACTTAACTGAGCAATGTAGCATAGTATTAGCAATATACATTTCATTACAACAAGGCACATGGTTTTGACATAAAACAAAATGCTGATACACCTCTCAGTATCCCTCCTCTTGGATGGAGAACAAGAGCATTACAGGAGAAACACTCATCTTCACACTGGCACTCTTTGTGCCATGACAGAAGTGGATGAATAGGTGGAAAATTTTCCTTTTTTCCAATCTATTGCAGGTCTTCAACATCACTTGTTTAAGAAATTGTGTGGTACTACTATGCATGAGCATCCTTCCTAAACTGGCCACCTATTTCTTACCCTTCTGTACACATTCAAGTATGACACCTTCACCTCACAAATGAAGATGATGATGAAAACAAATTTGCATCCATTCTCTTCTTGGATAAAGTTTGACACTACTTTACAATCCTGAAAGGGGAAGTATTGCTTTCTGCACTGTCCCCCAAACGCTTTTCTTGCTTGTCTCCAATCCCTGGATTCATGCTGTCCTTGCATCCTGTAGATCCCAGCAATCTTATGGATACACACTCAGACTGCTCACTGAACTCACCCATCAGACCAAAAGAACTCAAAAACCCACAGAAATGTGAACAGCTTTCTGCAAAACCAATTTGGCACAGCACAGAGCTAAGAAACATCATGAAAGAGAAGTGAGAATGTTCTATCAGCAGCTCTCAGTTACATCAGAAGTAGAGTGCCTTTAGACACAATCTAAAGGGTTAAATTAGTGGCACCCTTACACTTAAAGGTAAACATTTTCAAAATGGTAATTCTAGCTCAACAACATTAGAAGACATCTTCCCTCTGCAGAAAGTCTGTTTAAAGCTTACACGTTCCTAAACAAGTGCAGAATACACATTACTGCAACAGTAAGTCTGTTCTGTTAAAAGTAAAATTTGTGCAGAACAAAGACAATTTGGCAAGTTTGAACTTTGTATTACACAGCTAGTACAAAACTGAAATAGATCCATCAAACTGCTAGTATGCAGTAGCTCTAAAAATAATTTAAAATCACAGAAACAAAAATAACCATTCAAGCTTTGCCCTAAGTCAAGCTCTGAAAAAGTCTTTGTTAAACATCCCCATTGTCTCCTAATTGTTCCCAATGTCAACAAGTTTAGGAATTGTGTACAAGGCCAAACGACACAACAATTTAACCCACTGCACAGAATCTAATCTGCTTCCTAACATTACAGCACCTATTTCAGAACTGAAACCGTTGTCAGATTTGGTGCAAACAGTTGCGCATTTGCTCTTATAACTTGGCAGTTCAGAACCAGAAAACAGATTTGCATGTTGTTCAGATGAGTAGCTCCTGCCAGACATGAGCAACAGCAGGTACATCTGTAAGAGAACCTTATTGTCTCCTACTTTTGTGCCCAGTCAGAAACATAACATGTTTGTGCAAACCAAGCACGTTTGCCTACCTGCCTTACCTTCTTCCGCACACTTGTAATAGAGAAATTTACTGTCTTCATGCAAAAGCTCAACAAGAGGTCTTATGGAAGTATGCCTTGCTCATATGTTTGCTTTTGGCTAGCCCAGAGCACTTGTACCTGACACAGTGAGCATCAACCTATTCATTCCCTGCTCATTTATGGAAATACAGGCTCCTAGTCAGGTTTGCAAATCGCACTCTAAGCCCCTTTTTGTAAAAACCTGACATTGTCAGGCCTAACCTCCATAATGCACCTTTGTTTACTACTTTGTGTATTCTTTAGAAGGGCAGAACACTTCTGTATCACCAGGAAGTGCATAGCTATAAATCAAGTTGTCAAGACTTACCTCTGAAGAGACTGTAGAGTTCGCTCCTCTCTCTTTCTAGCTAGCCGTTCTTCTTCTTCATCTGGAGTACTAGAAAAATAAGGTGGGAAGGAAAGCATAAGAGTAGAAAAAGCAGCTGCAGTGCTAGGCAATCACTGTTTAGTCATTTTACTTATTTTCAAAAAGGATTTATAGGTGGACCTGAGATACTTCTTCACAGCCATGTAAAATATTAATGCTGATAAGTGTAATTGACAAATTTGTGGAATTATCCTTTCACATTTTTTAATACCCAAATGCTTCACCTACGGTAGCAATATGCCCTTCAGGTTGCACAGGACAATTTAAAGCCTCTGGGAACAGGTTGCAGACTGCTCCAGAAGCAGGACTCTTACTTGCTATTTTTCTCACATGTCACACCCCATTTTAGAGTAAGCGTACTGCACATGCACACTTAGTTCTCTGTTGCCCCCTGCAAGAAGATTGATGGTTCATAAGCCTTTGATGCCAGAACAATTTATCTTCCCAACAACCACCACCATCCAATCTCAAGCTGCCCCCAGGAAAGCAGTCTGCATGAACTGTCTCGGCAGCTGCCTTCCCTCTTCTGGAATAAGCAAGGACTTAGTCGAGTGCACGAGCTCTGTGACTCAGGGAGATGCTGAGCCTACACAGCAAGTCTACACCCGAGCTGCGCACGTGCAGATACGCTCTGCTGAACACGTACGCTTAAGCTTTGTGACCTGCCTTGGAAAACACTTGGCTTCACATAACCATTAGCCAGACCATATAAGAATTGTAGAACTCCAAAGCAAATGCCAAACAATATTTATTTTTCTGTTACTTTTTTTCCCTCGACACAATTAATGTCAATTCTTCAGGATTAGTGAATGGACACCTGCCACGCTTTCCTGAGTGCTAATCACTCTTCAAAACTACATAATACCCAATACACCTGCTAAAAACGAACAGTTGTAGTACCACGCATCAACAACCAACACACAAGTTAAGCAAGAGTGACATCCAGTGGCTGATTATAGCATGTCATCACAGACACCAGAAATGGAAATCTGAACTCAATTTCTCCATCTGCTCATTCAGTCCATACATCTCCTTGAATATCTCAGTCATTTAAATGCAACCCAGTAATTCAGAACCCATGTAATGTTTCACATAAAATGTTCTAGTTCCTCATTTTTTATTTCCCCAAAAAGAATTAGAAAAATCTGGGGAGAGTTTAGCAGCAAGAAACAGATCCTGAAGGTCAACTACAATGGAAAACAGTGTTAGACTCTTTTGTAAAACTAATCAGTTCCCCATGTTAGCATGTCCAAGAAGACTAGCAGAGCTCCCACTCTAGGGCACCCTCTGTCAAACTGTGTTACTGGAGACCCCAGTATCTTATAACTATGCAACTCTCACTTCTCATCAGTGTTGTAAAATATAAAGCAAGCAAATAAACGAAGTGCTGGTATAGGATTCAGAAAATGTATTCCTTGTAATTAAAAAAAACAGTACGTATCTTCTGATTTTTAGACACTGAAGAAATTGAGTTTTTCTTCAAAGCTCAGAAAGTCTGAAATTATACAAATAAAGTAGTTGTTAAAGTGAAGGACTTCAAGAAAGTCTATTTAGTATAGTTTAATGAATAGTTACATCTCAAGTACATGGAATCAGACTCTTAAAGTCTAAATCCAGGATAAAAATAATGAACAATGCATCAATAATCCTGGGATTCCTGTGGTAGGGGCGGACTCAGGTGAGCCAGCGACACTACTCATGTGTGAATTAATGCACCTAAGTATTCTTTGTGTTCAAAGAAAAGATAAGTGCTGGCTTCTTGAACACTGAAACCCTGCAGCTTAAAAACTCCCACAAGGAATACTAATGCTTCTGCAAAACAAGGTTACACCTGCAATCTCAGACAATTATATGTCAGTAAGACAGTAATACTGCATTTCTACAAATTTTCTTATTTAAAAAAAAAAAAAAGTTTCTTTTGTGGAAAAAGAGTTCTCAAAACTGAGGAAGCAGAGAACAAAAGAATTCCCGCTGAGAATCAATGGCTTTTAAAGTCAGTAATATATCATGCGTCAGTGTAATAATGCATTCTGAATTCTCCTGAAATAAGCTGGACCCCACTCTGACAAGACCTTTAAATCCTCTAAATGTCAGAAGATTATGCTTGACACCTTTGGAGCCCTGGCATAAGATAACTCTCAACTAATTCTCTATTTCTAGAATTCGATGTTGCAGTACTGATTGACAACTTAGTTACTAAAATTGAAGTTTCTCTTTTCACAGGAGTCAAGCTTTATTTGTTGGCAGGTCAGCCACAAGGTCCTATTCAGTTCTTCTGCTAAGAATGTTGGCAGATCTTAGAAAATCTACAACAGTTCTATACGTTGTCAGATCTTACCAGTACAGTGCTAAAGAGTTATCAATTTTTGCACTAGGACATATTTGGTACACTGATCTACCAGCAGAACAGGTCCATGCATCTTCCTCAGGAAGGAAAAAAAAAAAAAAAAAAAGGAATGACATGATTTACAATTATTTTCTCCTTTCTTTAGTTACACATGTACCATATTTCTCTGGGTTGAAGGTCAGCATTAAACACTGTATATGTGCAGAAGTTCTTAAGAAAAACTGCTCAAACAAGAACAATGAATTGTAGGTACTTGAAATAACAGAGAAATTATTTCAGATCAAAAAATAAGGACCACATTTCGTTCATGTAAGAAGTACCAAAGGACAAAAGGAACAGAGCTAGCTCAAACTACACTGCCTGGAAACCTGAGCTTCAAAACTTCAGCAACAGAAGGAAGAATGCTGTGGCATCCCAATAAACAAGGTTTTCCAGACATTAAATTAGGGAATAAGCACTGATCACTCCACATGTCAGCACTGACTTACCTATTTCAGTTACTCATCAACTATATCCCTCTCTTTGAAGGTTATTAGACAATTAGAGAAGCCAATTAAAAATTTTTACAAGTCCTCCAAGTTCTAAAGAACATTTAATTTTTGCAGTATTACTTCATTGAAAATAAGCCATTCTTGGCATCTTAGAGAAAAGAAGTATCATCTCACATTTAGAATACTGTGTTAAACTGATAAACACAGCTAATCACTTAGATAGCAACTGTCTGCTGACAGATCCTACAGCAAACTCTAAAGCATGAACACAAGTGCTGTAGGACACTGTTTCTCAGTTTCTTGTTACCCACCTGGTCCCTTTTTGCTGTACCATGAGCTCGCCTTGAAAGAAGTTATCTACTCTGTTACCACAAGAAGCAAGTGTTTATTTGGCTATTGAAATATTTCATGCTCAGTCCTAATAAGGAAGTGTAAAACATAGAAGTGTAAAGCAATAGCTTAAAGAATGTCTGTGGTGCTACCACTAATAATGTCACTTTACTGTCATTTCAGCATCATTTCCAGTGTCATATTGCCTTGTCACTAAACACCTTTTTGTTGTTGTTTTTCTCAACAAATAATGCAAAGTGATCAAAATTGCTTCCAAATGAAAACAGCCTTAGTATACTGGAGACAAAAAAAAAATGTAGGTAAATAGGGAAGACCAGCACCCAAAGTTAGGAAAGAAAACAAGTATATGTATTTACCTCCTGGAACGCCTCCTGCAGTAACAGCAGTAACAGCAACAGACTGCTATAGACACCAGAATGAGTCCAGCTATTACAGCTATGGCAATAATTAAAGCCTCAAAGTTTACTGAAAAATATGAATATATTCAACTTGTTAGACTCCAGCATTAGCATTAGATAATTCTTTCCCAAGCATTTTTTCATCTCTGTATGAAAAAAAAAATCAAAAAAAAAATCAAAAACACAATTCTGTGCAATTACAGTTAAAGCTCTGCTTGACACATTTGGATTTGCTACTAGCTACACTGAACAGACATTAAGTAAAACTGAACTTTACATATACCAAATTATTGAAAGTCATTCCATGATATCTTATGCGATACCTAGGGTCTGGAGAAGTCTTATAGTGACCTTCCAGTACTACAGAAGGACTACAGGAAAGACGGGGAGGGAGTATATCAGAAAGTGTTATGAGGGGTAAATGGTTTTTACTGATACTCGTGTTAGGACAGCCAAATGTAACAAGTGCAGCTCAGAGGGTCTAGCCTCTCTGATCACATGCACAAGCCAAAGAGTCTGTTACTTCCCTAGAGATCTCACTAACCCATGTCAGGCCGAGGCATACCCTTCACGAATGTTGCCAAAGATTAGATCCCAGCAAATATTTTTGCTTTTGTATTATAATTTACTGGGTATAATTTACAGATCAATACATAGTTTCTAGTTACAACACACAAGTAAATTCTAAACATGGAAATTCTGAAAGTAACACGTTTCACCAGAACACATTTCTCCTTGCTACTTCTACAAGCAATTAAATACATTTCATTCAGTGAAGTAAAAACAAAAAATGGTTTTAATTTTAAACTATTTTTTAAAGTATACTATTTAATTGAAGGAAAAATACATTTTGAACCTATTACAGTTCAGAAAAAGGCTGTCAGTTTTCAGTCTGCATTCTCGTCTCCACTATCTATTTCATTTCCTTATTATTCATGAAAAACAATGCAATTAAGCTACTTTGTATTACATTGCTTCTATATATTTTTTTTCACCACCATTGGTTAATAGTCTGTCAACATGTCTTATTCCATATAAATTTGTAACTGGAAACCAGTCATTTGGTTTTGACTGAGAGATGCAATACTCACCTTCATTTTCAGCCACATCGAGTCACGACTCATCTCAATTTTATTTTTAAAAAGAAAACACTGTCACACTCACAACGTAATTAACATTCCTGCTGTGTCTGAAGGGAGTAGTCTCACTAAGACTATATATCCCCATGGCATGCTGCTGCATACAATAATAATTAAAAAAATCTATTAAAGAAATGTGTATCTGTGTTTTTTTGTTTTTTGGGGTTGGGTGGTGGTTTTTTCCACTCTTACTTTCTCTGCTTCTCAGCAGTGCTCCATTACACAGTTTTTATTCTGTGTTTACGCTACATTCACTCTAAAAACACAAAAGGCACCCAAGCTAGAAACCATTTCTATAGAAGTAAATTGTCAAGAACACCCTTAGTATCAGCAGATTCTGGTAATCACTGCTTTGCAAAAGGACATGCATTTCTGTACCTCGTGTGGCTGAGAGTTAACTCTCTTCATAGCAGCTGATACGATGACTTTTTGGATTTCTGGCTCAAACAGCACTAACGCCACCAGTGTTTTGGCTGTTGCTGAACAAGCTTGAAGTGCATCAAAATTTTCTCTTTTTTTTTTTCCTTCCACTCTATTTGCCCCTGTGAGTGCAGCTGGAGGCAGCAGGCAAGAGACTGGAAGGTCAGGAAGGGACACTGCCAAAGCTGACCCAAACTGGCCGAAGGGGTATTTCACACCACATAACACTGCAAACAGCAATAAAACCCAAGGCAAATGAAAAAAAAAAAAAAACAAAAACACAAAACTATCTGGAGGTGGCTGGGCATCAGTCTGCCTGTGGGAGGTTCCTTTGCTTTTTTTTGTTGTTTGGGTTTTTTTTTCCCCCCTCTCCTCTTTTCTCCTTCACCTATTAAACTGCCTTTGTCTCAATCCGTGATTTCTCTTGCTTTTGTTCTTCCTATTTTCATTCTGCATCCCACCAGGGCCAGGGGAGGGAGAGAGCAAACAGCTGTGCAGGTCCCGGTGTTGACAGGAGTCAACCGACTACAACTCCAGAAAAAAAGTTTGCAAAACATTTCATACTAAGAGGATTTACCACAACATTGAAAGCCTATCTTATCACAGAATGCTTTGGGCTGGAAGGGATTTTTAAAGGTCATCTAGCCTGACACCCCCACAGTAAGCAGGGACATCTGTAACTGGATCAGGTGTATTTCCTTAAAAGTGTGTGCTTTATCAGTGAAAGTATGTATCTTCTGTAGCTCTGAAAAACTGTAAAAGTCTAAGCATAAATGCCTTTTCTCACAAAAAGCAAAGAGGACTTCTAAGAACAAAGAATTGATAGAAGTTCTTCTCTACTGCCCAATCTAGTCCCTCAGTTTGCAGGGAATATACAAAGCAATAGCATTCAAAAACTTGAACACTCCATTTTAATAGCAATCTTTCATCTTTGCTACCTTAATTTAGACTGCTGAATAACCACATTGCTCTAAGTGTGAGAATGTTCTTCTAATTTAGAGTAAACACATAGTCACTGAGAGTTCACCCCCACTTATTTCTGTCCTTCAATCTCCTTGTGCTCGGGAGCCAATACACGGAAAGCAGTAAACATTTGCTTTGCAGGACTGAAGCTGCAGTCTTATTTCATACCACAAGCTTTCCGCTGTCTTTGTTCTCTGTTACAGTCTAGTCTGAATTAAGGTCTGCATACACAGCATTGCAAAAACATAGCTACAAAGATCTGACCCCAATGGCAGCATATGCCCTGTACTGTGTGTGTTTTGTAATACAACATGCAAAGCAAAAGGGAATCCAAGAACAATTAAGCGATGCTCTACTGCAACAGGCAGTGGCATTCTGCAGCTTCCTTTTTACCTGTAACTGCATTGCCTTCAGCACTCACAGACCTCATTGGTTTCAGCTGTTTAAGCAAAAATAGCATTCAAGAACTTTTGGGTGGCTCCATTCCTGTGGTACTGGTTCACTGCTGCCACTGGAATATACTACAAAAATTGTGGATCAAGGCATATCACCCTGACATGAAGAAATTTTTTAAAAAGTAAGAATGATCACCTTTTGTCAGAAGGGAAAGGCCTTATTTCTTTGTACCTCCAAAGTATGATTCAAGAAACAGATGCATCCTGACTCCATACATAAAATACTCAGAACATTCCAACATCACTGGTTCTCAGTCTCAACTGGGCCATCAACAGAACTTCACTACATAGTAAATGTTTTAAATCCATTGGATCTGCCTAACTAAACTGGCTGTTCACAAAGAACCCTTAAAAACTACTGTTTCTAAGTCCAGAAGACTAGAGATCACGATGCCAAATCATAACCATGACCTCTCTTCCCCACCCCTCCAAATAATTTATCAGGAAAGAGCTCTACTAAACAGCAGTCTTACTCTAAGCATAATCACAAATAACCGTATCACAAATAAGTAGAATTAGTACCTACTCCAGCAAACTCCCCATCGAGCATTTGAGAGTGAACATAATGAAGATGGTGGAAGAATGCTTCTTACAGGGTAATCGATACAAGTCTTGTTGGTGTAACACCAAAGGCACTGTGCAAAAGGAAAAAAACAACACAAATTATTGATCTTCAAAACCAGTTTACAATTTAGTGCTCCTCTCCACAAACAGAATTCTTAAGTGAGTACAATATTGTACAGATATATTGAAAGTGCTTTGTCATATAAAATGTACAGGAATCCTGGTACAACTCCTAAGTAAGGATAAACTGAATTGTGAATAAGTACACTTGGTACTTATAGGTAATAAATATTTGCAGTAGACTGAAAATATCTGCAAACATATTGACCTACTCTGCATATTTGAGGATAAAACAGCTTTGGGTTTAGGATTACTGAAAGAAATACAAAACCAGGAAGTTAACTGTTCAGACTCTTGAAACATCTGGTAACTTCAAGGAATACAAATACACTTAAAACAACATTTCTGCTTTTTACACCACTGCTAAGCATCAAGCTTAAGTTTTAAGTTTTTATCTGTTACAAATAAATACTCATTCAAAATTCCTTTACCACACAACTGAACCAGTGAAGCAGTTTAAGATGACAGTAAAAGAAATCCTGACTGACAGAACAGGTGTTTTTAAGGATTCATTACAGAAAGAGCTCATCCAGGAACTACAGAACTCTATCTAACAGTAGCATCAAGAGCATCTGTCATACACCCTCAATTGTAGAAACTCTATTATCTTGCTCTAAAGGGTTAGAAAGCATTAAATACAAAGGAAATTGTAGTAGACTCTGCTCTCTTGAAAAAAAGTGTAGAGGCAAGAAAAATATATTAAAATTTTGTAGTTGGTAGATTGTACAAGTCAAATATACCCATAGACACATCAATAAAAAATAATTAAGACAAAATAATCTTTGCAAAAACCCTGCCCTCCTAAGTTTTAATTTTAATCCTGGATATTAGATGAGAACATGCTTTTATTATCAGATTGGTCATTTAATAAGAATTAACAGTTCAGTAACAATGATTAAGGGGCGACAGACTAAAGCCATTGTTAAACTTCATTTGAATGTAATGCTGACTCTGTTTTGAGTTGGAGGCTGGACTAGATGACTCATGAGGTCTCTTCCAACCTGAATGACTCTACACAGTTGGTGACAACTAGAAGCACAGAAAGGCCAACTGTATCACACTCTGATGGAAACTACTACTTGTAACTATTAAAAACTGGTGTAGCCCATAAGGCAATACCTGATGCACCTAACGATCGGTGCAGAGGCTGAAGACAGAAATATTCTAATTGCTCACATCTGATAGTAAAATTCAGCTAAATCAAGTTAGAAAAAAGAAACAAGCCTGAACACCCAAGGGTGAAACATTTCCTTAAGTTTGATCCTCATGTCATAACCTGAAATGAACACTGAAAATATTTTACCCAGTATAGATGCTTTGCAGAATATGCTAGGAACCATGTTCACACAGTGATGGATAGAGCTAAATTTATTTTAGTAGTCTCCTACAGAAAATGAAGTACATCATTAATTCAGTTCACACATTTTAAGGACATAATCTCAGTTTTAAGAAGTTCATAACTATGAACTCAAAATGAATGTTTCTTCCTCTACAATCACATAGATGGATGCAAGTGACATCTTGAAAAGAACTGGCCATATTTATTGATCATCTAATTGCCTATAGCTATTAGCTGCCCTTTTTTTTTTTTTTAAGGTCTTGCTTGCCTAAAATTAATTTCCCACAAATATTTAGATTCCATACATTTGTTATTAGAATAAAGATGGAAAGAACAAAAATAAATGGCTGAGGGGAAAGATGTGTTGGTAGACTACTCTGTAAGCTTTTCCCCACTAAAGCAATGAAAGTAATTTCAGCAATCCATGGCTCACACAGATGCTAATGGTTTTGTTCTGTCACCCCTTTTTTTTACTTATTACCTGAATCAAGTCTCAACTCTCTTTTTCAAGGTTACATTGATGCTATTAAAGCAGTTGCTCTGAATCATTCATCATTCTGTCACTAAAACAAGCCTGGACACCGTCACTGCTTTGACAGATTCTGAAAATAACGTATCTATAACTCTGTTAGTACCTTCAGTACACAAACACAGCTAAAAGATTTTTTTCTCTCACAAGGTGAACACAGAGTTCTCAAGTTAGTAAAAGCTGTGCTTATGTATCTGCAGTAGCAGCGGCAGCACTTATTTGAAGTGACAGTCACACCAGCAGTAGTGCTGAATATTTGATCTTTAATGACCCATATTTTCCATTTCCTACTTTACACTTTGGAAGATGAAGAATACTTTACACAATGTTAAGCTTGTGACAACAAATATCGAGGTCTGAAAACACAGAATAACGACATCAATACACAGCATTTAATATTTTTCCCATTAAAAAGCCAGAAGATGCACAAGACAAACATAAAACAGGCAAGTTCAGATATTTCTCTATTTTTCCTACTGAAAAAGATTTGCAGTAACTTATGTAACTTGAAGTCTTAAAAGACTCCTGAAATATTTCTCTTGGGTGGCATCTGAAGTTAGAATTCAAGACAATCTCTCACTTTAAATATGAGAGTTTCTTCTGCTCTGCAGGGACAGGCACCTTTTGCATACTTACCATGACTCTTATTGTGGAGCTAAACAGGTTTTCAGTAAAGTACAGAGAAACAAATTCTATTGTTTTATATATCTGCTTTATTGCAATCCCATGGGCAATCTAAGCACTTGGCTACCAGAACCGTGACCCAGCCTGGCAGGCTTCAGAATGTACGGTCTGATACAGAGAGTGAAGAGGACAACTCATCCCAACATCTACAAAGCACTGAACCAGTCTGCCTCAGTTTTAAACACACTGCTTGGGGCATCTCCAGACAAAGACATTTCTAGTTTATCTACATTAATTCCCCAGTTCTCCTCACCAGCATACAAGAAGTATGAAGCATTATGGCTACATATGATTCAGTTTATCTAGCTCCTTTAAAGCGTAGAAATTTAACTAAGTGCTGCTTGCAAAATGAAGATGAGTCTAATCCAGCAACAACATCAACTTGCTCAGTTGTGCTGTGAAAGCACTGAGCACGCACTAGAGCTTGAAGCCTGAATTCTACATGGTCTGTCCTCTCCAGACAAAGCAGAGAAATACCCTGGGTGACCAAATCATGGAGCAACCCTGGCAAAGTGAAAGCACACTGGCATCGGGCCTGACTGAGAGGAAGCAGCACATCAGTTGACTCTGCTGCTTCAACAGGAACAGTGTCTTTCTCTTAAGGGTAACTTGACCAGGTACTTGACAAAGTAAAATCCCCACCAAAGAGTCAACTAACCCCAACAATCGGACTTCATATTAAATGGAGAGGAAAAAATGAAAATCACTAAATTCTCAGTCAAAAAGGATGTTAAAAAAATCTTACCGAAACATTTTTCAGACATTCTTCACAGGATCGCTGGGAAAACTCTGAGCATGCTAGAAAACAAAACAATAGAGAAATTACATATTTATTTATACTCTGTAAAATCAAGAGCTTAACACAATATTTAGCTTATTCTTTTTCCTACTGTTATATACAAGCAACAATTTTGACAGAAGTACAGAAAGCTCAGTATTTTTGTTCCAGGAGAACTGCAGCAAACACAGATACAAAATATTTAATTTTGACATCTGACCTAGTTAAGGAAACAGTTTAACTTACTTGTAACTTCTATTTGCTTTCCTTAAGGACAGAGTGGGAGAAAAATGCCAAGAGCCTCCCTGTATCTTTACCGAAGTTCTAAGTCTTCTACACTTGCATTTAAGTAACTGTACTGGTTTGACCCTGGCTGGTGGACAGGTGCCCACCACAGCTGCCCTATCACCCCTCCTTCTCCACTAGACAGAGGTGAGAGAAATACTGAAGCGCTCATGGGTTGAGATAAGGACACGGAGATCACTTGCAATTACCATCCTGGGCAAAACAGACTTGACTTGAGGAAACTTATTAACAATCAAATTGGAGAATGGCAAGGAGAAATAAAACCAAATCCTAAAAATAACACCTTCCTCCCACTCCTTCCTTCTTCCCAGGCTTAACTTTACTCCCAATTTATCCACCTCCTCCCCCTGGGCAGGGTGGACAGGGGATGGGTGTTGTGGACAGTTCATTACACGTTGTCTCCATCGCTCCTTCTTCCTCCGGGGGAAGACTCCTCACTCCTCCCCTGCTCCAGCGTGGGGTCCCTCTCAAGGGAGACTCTCCAGTTGAGTCCTTCTCATGAGAGACTGTCCTTGACAAACTGCCCCAACACCAGTCCTCTCCACAGGGTGCAGTCCTCCAGGAGCAGGTTGCTCCAACGTGAGTCCCCCACGGGGTCACAAGTCCTGCCAGCAAACCTGCTCCAGTGCGGGCTCCTGCCCCAGCTGGCATCGGCTCTGTCGAACCTGGGGGAATCTTCGAGCAGCTTCTCACAGAAGCCACCCATGTAGCCCCCCCACTACCAAAACCTGGCCACGCAAACCCAATATAGGAACACCCCAAGTTTTGCAGCTTCAGAAGGCTAACAAAGTCTGACCCTTGCCTAGGGTGAGTCTTCCTTCCACAGATATTAAGCTTTTTTTTCCCTGGGAAAAAAAAGAAGTTTTTTAAAAAAATAAAGCTCTCCAAATACCATGTTTTGAAATAACAATTAAAAATGCCAAACAAGAGACACAGCTATTTTGTTAGAGGTCAACAAGAACTCTGACAGAAGTCTGAAAATCCAAGTGATGTGGAAGAAGGCAATTAATATTTTCTCTGGGAAAAAAACGAAACAAACACAACACCCAAACAAGAAAACAATCTTCTATCCTAAAAAAAAAAGAAACTTTACTGCTGTTCACATTCCCATATGATTCCAGCCAAAGGCTATGATTTTTCATTCAGAAGTACTGCATGTTTATCATCCTAAGACTGGTCATCTTTGCCCACAACACAGACATAACTTGCTGCCCACAAGACATGCCACAGTCTTGGCCTAGACAAACTACCTGACAGATGAGGGGGAGTTTCCTCCCCTGGCCTGAACTTGTTTTTTCTTCCAATTATTGTAGTTCCTATGATAGTTTTAAACACCATTCAATGAAACTAACTATTGATGCCCTTAATAACATGCTTTAACTTGGCCAGCCACAAACTGGTCAGGCAGTTGGATTAGATGATTATTGTAGGTCTCTTCCAACTGGAATAGTCCATTCTATTAGAAACTATTTCCACATATTACAGAAATATCAGGGGGAAATATCTGCAGATTACGAATTCAACTTTACTTTTAACGGATAATGGGGCATTAGTCGTAAGCAGTTATCTATTTAAACTAAATACTTGGTATGTTTTGGGATAACTAGATATTTCTATATTTTCTTTTCATAATCCAATATTATACATTTCTGGTACTAATCCTTAACACTAAATGCACTTTAAGTATCAGTATATTTAGCCTCAATTAATATCTGTTTTAGAAAAATCACTAGTTTATCCAGTATCAATGTTAATTACTGGTACCAGTTACCCTAGAAACAGCCTAAGCATTAAGACCCACATACCAATTAATGGGAAAAAAAAAAAAAAATCATGAAAAGCAGATTCAGAAATAGTTCGCAGTTTAAAATCAAAAATTTCCAAATGAGATTATTCCACATGGGGTACCACCATGCTTATTGTAAAAATACTTCATTACATTTTCAAGTTAAGATTTAAAACATCTAAACAAACTACGAGAAGTCATTTTTACATACCAAGTCTGATTTACCAAGCAGTGAAAGCATTGCTTTAATAAGCGGTATATTTTTTACTAAAATAGTTTAGTGTAACACCTTGTAGAGAGTGAACCATAGCTGTATGAAGACTACCTTCTCACTAGATAATAAAAAAACTATACTCTTCATGCACTGTTTTTTTATGATTAGAATTCTTCTCATGAATACAGGAATTGTACTATAGTTGATTATACACAAATTATCTGTATGACCTCACTTTCTAGGAGACACACTCATGGACCAGGGTAACTGCACAAATACAAAACAAAGGTTGTACCTCCAGAAAATACAGTTAAACCAGAATAGTATGGACAATAAATCTTCATTTTCTTTACAAACAGCTCCCTTTCCAGTGTGTATTTGTGCATGAAGGTGGCATATGCAGAGATTTTTCAACTTTTTTTGTAATTTTTTAGGGAGACATAGAATCATAGAACAGTTCAGGTTGGAAAAGACCCTTGGGATCATCGAGTCCAACCATTAACCCTACACTACAAGTTCACCCCTAAACCATATCACCCAACACCACATCTAAGCGACACTTAAACACATCCAGGGATGGCGACTCAACCACCTCCCTGGGCAGTCTGTTCCAGTGTCTGACCAATCTTTCTGTGAAGAATTTCTTCCTAATGGCCAGCCTAAACCTATCCTGTTGCAACTTGAAACCATTCCCCCTGGTTCTGTCCCTGATGACCTGTGAGAAGAGACCAGCACCAGCCTCTCTACAATGTCCTTTCAAGTAACTGTAGAGCATGATGAGGTCCCCCCTCAGCCTCCTCTTCATCAAACTGAACAGTCCCAGCTCCCTCAATCGCACCTCGTAAGGTCTGTTTTCCAGGCCCTTCACCAGCTTTGTTGCCCTTTTCGACACCTGCTCCAACACCTCGATATCGCTCCTATACTGAGGTGCCCAAAACTGAACACAATACTCAAGGTGCGGCCTCATCAGTGCTGAGTACAGGGGGACAATCACCTCCCTACTTCTGCTGGTCACACAATTTCTAATACAAGCCAGGATGCTGCTGGCTTTCTTGGCCACCTGGGCACACTGCTGGCTCATATTCAGCCGGCTGTCGATTAGAACACCCAGGTCCTTTTCCACCAAACAGCCTTCCAGCCACCCCTCTCCAAGCCTGTAGCGTTGCATGGGGTTGCCGTGACCAAAATGCAGGACCCTACACTTGGCTCTGTTGAAATGCCTGCAGTTGGCCTGAGCCCATCGATCCAGTCTGTCCAGGTCCCTCTGTAGAGCCTTTCTATCCTCCAGCAGATCGACACTCCCTCCCAGCTTGGTGTCATCTGCAAACTTGCTGAGGGTGCACTCAATTCCCTCATCAAGACCACTGACGAAGATGTTAAACAGGAGTGGCCCCAGCACCGAGCTCTGAGGGACACCACTCGTGACTTGCCGCCAACTGGATTTAACTCCATTGACCACAACTCTTTGGGCCCGGCCATCCAGCCAGTGTTTCACCCAGCAGAGTATGTGCCCATCCAAGCCATGGGCAGCCAACTTAGCCGTAAGGATGTTGTGGGGGACAGTGTCAAAGGCCTTACTGAAGTAAGGTATCTATACCAGCATACGCTAAGTACCGCAATACAACCTTAAGGTAAGAGACCTTGTTGGTTGGTTGGTTTGTTGTGGGGGTGAGAGAGGAGCAGAGGCAGTCACGACATGAGACGACACCTCTTGCTATTTCACTGTATAAAACAGTGTGACTGCAGACAGTCAGAAACCTTTCAACACCTACGCTAAGTTTATTTATAGCCAGCTTATTTTAATGTATTCTCTGCCCCCATTCTCGTCAAGACAACACTATTCTTCAACTTAAACAGTTGTTCCCCTCCTACTGGCAGAAGAGTACTTTCTCCAAGTGCTCTTATTCCCCCTCAATCTATCTTCTCTGCCAGCAGTTAAAGCCATAGTTTTGTAGGTATTTTCTCAAAGAGGGAACAATACAACCATAGTAGCCCTGCTCTGTGTCAGTCCAACTGCAGTGAACATAGGTGCTGAACTTGCACTACAGTTAAACAAGATAGCATACAAGGTCTTGCAAAACTACCATAAACCCACCACCTCTCTCTTCATGAGAGCACCACTTCAGCAACTGAGCCATATCTGACACTCAACAAGTTTTTTCAAAATATTGCAATTTCAGATTAAATTTGTAATACTAGTCACACGGCATAAGAATCAAATTTTTATTTTTCACTTTAATTTTACTTCTAATACTTATTCCGTAAAGGTCACCCACATCTTTCCATATAATATCACAATCCTTCTCCATATCAACAACCAGCTCTGGGTCACGAGCAAATTCTAAACTCACAGAACAATAACAGGATGTGAAAAGTTCTTTCCACTACCAATTCAACCTGATTTTTGCCTCCAAGCAAGCCCTTTGGCTTCACTTATGTTTCTTGGGACTACCACAAAGACACCGATCAGTTTGCGGTTATCAGTTCCTTCCTCTGAGAAACACCTACCCTTTCTCTTCTGCCTCAGGTTACTTGTCTCATATAGTTGAATACTTCCAACTTTTTTGAGTATACACCCTTCCACAAGAGAAATGAAACACCTCAAACGGGACTCTAGGAACACACGTCAACATTCACTTGAGATACTCGAATGCAAACTAACCTGACCTACACCTTTCTGGTCACCAGAAACCAAATTTGAGGACGAGCTTCACCAACAGCTTTCCAAAAGCAGCTATGAGATAAACAATTCCTGCAGAACTAACAGGGTGGCAAGAGTCTCTCTGCTGTCTTCTCCTTCCAAGCCACATTCCTCACTATCAGTCAGGACAGAGAAAACCGAGGCGATCGCTGCCTGCTTGCAGCAAAACTCCGGATGGCCCCGGGGCCCCGCAGGCCGGCCTGAGGCCCAAGGCCCAGCGCCATCGCCCCTTCCTTCGATGGGGAGCTCGGAGCCGGCCCCCGGGGCGCAGGCTGCCCGCCTCGCCCCAGCGGTGCCCAAGGAGGAAATCGCTGCAGGGTGGAAATGGGCAGCAGGGTCAGGAAGCCGCGCCCGTGCCCCGCGCTTGCTTTCCTCCCCATCTAACTCCGGCCGCCTGCCCAGGGAAGCCGCTGGCATCTCGTCACATCCCTGCGCGGAGCCCCGGCTCCAGCGCTGCCCTCCCGCCACACGGAGCCAGCTCGCTCCGGGGTGGGGAGCGCGGGCCGAGGCAAACCCCCGGGCTCCCCCAACTGCCCAGGAGGCGCTCCCGGACGCCGTTGGGCGCCTGCAGGCCTCGGGGAGAGCGAGGGAGCCCTCTGCCCGCCCCTCCCGCCCTGCTCTCCGCAGCCCTGCCCCAAGGCGAGCGCGGCCCTCCGGAGAGAAACCCCCCCCCGGCAAGGCTCCGCAGCCCGCACCTCCCAGCGAGCCCATCCGTGGGGCGCAACAGAAGGGCTACGCACCGCCCCACTGCTCCCTCCCCTCCTTACCCTGCACCGGTGCTGGCGGAGCCGTGGCGGTGAGGCGCGCCAGCCCCATCCCGGCGCCGCCCCACAGCACCGCCAGGCCCTGCAGCCACCACCGCAGCGCCGCCATGGCCAGGCCGGGCCCGGGCCGCGCTCCTGCCAGGCACCGGGGCGCGCGCAGTCGCCGACGACCCGAAGCCAGGGGAGGGGCTCAGGGAGCGAGGCGGGCGGGGACAGGCGCTCCGCGGCGGGGCGGGGAAAGCCCAAGAGGCGGTTTTATAGGCGGGGTTCTCGGCTCTGCTCTCCCGCCAAGGGGAGTCTTTCGCCTCCCGTAAGGAGCCGGTGCGTTGCGGCTTACGCTGGCCGGGCCCGCTGCACGGGTGCGAGCGGCCGCCTCGGTGGCAGCCGTTGGTGCACTCGGCGCTGGGTGCACTGGGCCCCTCCGCACCGCCCTCAGGGCTTCTTGTCCGTTTTGATGCGACCCTCTTTTTAACTCCCTTTGCTGTGCCGACTCTCCCCTTACACTACGAGGGCCCCTCCCCTGCCTCCTGCTGTCGCCGGCCTGGACACAGGTACCTGCCCGCAAGTCAGGGCTGGCCAGAGAAAGGAATAAACAGGTGGAGGCAAATATGAAAGTTTGCCACGACTTTCCTATTTTAGAAGGTTGATGAGTTGTTTTTTTCACTGTGACCCATCTCTTAGGGCATTAGAGAAGCACGTAGTGCTCTTTAAATTGCCCAGGGATGTTCAAAACACCCAGGCAGGGCTGCAAGGTATGACACAGGAATGAAAGAAACGGGCTCCACACCCTTTGAGGTGGCAAGGTAAGAACACGGGAAACTTTGGGCATCTCCAACGGCCCTAGACAGCTGTGACTAGGGACTACAACAAGTCCTTAATAGCCAGTTAAGTAAGATACCTTGCCATACTTTGACAGTCAACTTACCTTTGATGAAATGATCCATTAGCTTTAATTTGTTATGTTCTCTGTGATCGTGTTCAGGAAGGGGAAGTTTGACATTGGACAATCAACAGCTGAAGTATTGGTGTAGGCTTTTTTAGTGCTGTATGACTGCTTCAAGTAAGAAGCAAACAGTCCTTCCAAGTGTGGCTCTGTTCCAGTCAGCAGCGACTCCCGTTGCTTGTGACCTTCCTTCTCGAACAGGGCAGCATTTACACCACTTTCATTACTTGTGTGTAATGACACTTTTGTTACTATTGAAAGTATTGCAATGGGCATAGGGAGAACAGATCTAAGCTGTTAGAGACATTTTTGCAAACGGACTTGAGCCTTAACAAGGAAAAAGAATGTTGTTCGTGGTGCGTGACCTTGCCATCCTATCTAACTTTAGATCTCTGATTCACCTTAATCTCTGCAGAGATTAGTCTCCCTAAAATCTCACACAATAAGAGACAAGTAGCTCCAGGAAAACAGTTCAGAGGGATAACTGCTAGCAACACTGGTGATTTATCCCAGTGCAGGAAATTAAAGGGAACAAACCTGGGTCTTGTTGCTTGGTTATAAAGCTGTTAACCTTCCAAACTGACTCAGCTGTAGCTGAGCGCTACACCACACTAGGATGGCTTTGTGAGAGATTTGGAGGTTTAGAAGGGACTGGTTGGAAGGTGTCCTTTCTTCAAATAGAGTTTCAATCTGTGCATTAAAAAGTTATTTGCATTTGATTTTGCCTATATAATCTTCAGATTTTTGCCAGTAGCACCAGGGCCCCTGCCTCTCAATCTTCAGGGATTGTTAGAAAAATAAAGCCAGAGTGTGAGTATATGGGCCATATGAAATCAAAGATGTTTGTACCTGAGCTTAATGTAGGACAATACTGATTCATGACTTCAGCCTTCTTCACCTGGCTGAATTATAGAATCACAGAATGTTAGAGGTTGGAAGGGACCTCTAGAGATCATCTAGTCCCCCCCTCCCTGCCAAAGCAGGATCACCTAGAGTAGGTCACACAGGAACACATCCAGGTGAGTTTTGAAAGTCTCCAGAGAAGGAGATTCCACAACCTCTCTGGGCAGCCTGTTCCAGTGCTCTGATAGAATGGGTTGGGTTGGAAGTGACCATTAAACATCATCTTAGTCCAACCTCCTGCAATGAACAGGGATCTCTGAAGACCAGTGCCATGTGTTCAAACCTATAAATCTTTATGAAACACTTGTTTTTTCTCATTTCCATATTCTTGAGTCATTTGGAACAGGCTCTTTGAACAGCAGAGACACGCAGATGAGTGACAAAGTCTGTGAAAGATAAGGAACTGTTTACCTAGATGGTAATAATTCAATAGACTGTAGCTAAGGAGGCATACGACAGAGATGTATGAAGTCATGAGTGGCATGGAAAAAAACAAACACAGAATGACTGTCTATTCTGATACAAGACCTAGAGGGCATAGAAAACAATTGTCAAGTAGAAGATTAAAACCAAAAGTACTCAGAAGAAAATAAAGTACTTGAAGTATAGCTAAGTTGTTAAACTCTGTCTTTGGATTTTAAGGATGCTAAAAATTTAGATTACTCCAAAAAGATTAGATCTCTTACGAATTATCAAATACCAAGATGCCACCTCTGGTTCAGAAAGTCCCCGAACCACACTGCCGGAAGCTGTGTGCAATTGCCAAGGAAGATGCATTACATGATTATTGTGACATTCTTCCTTAGGCATCTGTTGTTGACTGCCATTTTACACAAGATACTGAGCTAATAGTGCCCTTGAAGTGACTTTATATAGCTGTTCTCATTAATGTTTTTCTTCTTAAAAGCTTACGTTTGATTAAACATATTGAATTATGTTTGAGGCAGAGGGCAAGTCCTCTAGCTAATTCTTTATATCTTAGGTTTGAATGGTTTTATGAATGCAGTCAAGAATGACCTCTCATACACTAGCTCAAATTCCAAGCCAGAGTTTGTGATTTTCCCTTTAGCTGTCTCTAGCATGGTTACTCTAAACGAAGTACCTTTTGCTGGAGCAAGGAGTTATGGGAGAGGGGGAAAAGAGAGAATTTGCTGAGAGCTCTTCAGAACAGTGTTTACATCCAGCTTCTCTGATCTAGCTTTGTTATTCCTTTGGGGGACAAAAACATTTATATAATTTTTTTAACATCTACAGTAATTCTTTCAGAGTGGCTGTGTTTATAGTAATGAATCAATTTTTCTTGATTAGGTAGCCACTCCATCAGCAGACAAACTCACAGGAAATGGAGTGTATAAAACACAAAAAAGTGATCTACCAAGAATCTGGGTTTGGAACAAGCAATGCATGTTAAAATTACAAACAAAAAGAAAATCTCAGAAGTTAAACAGATTTTGTTTTGTTTTGTTTTGGTTTTTTTCTGTGATAATTCCATATTCATTTCAAATGATAGCAAGGATTTTCCTGCCAGCTCTGTAGACTCTGCCTGGGGGGTTGACCAGCATTTCTACTCATGCATTTTCAGCTCCAGCTCCTCCCTTGTGATAGAACAGCTAAGTGAGCCATTCACTGAGTAGCTGAACAGAGAATGAATTGGGCTGACAAGTGTTGTCTTCTTTTTTTTTCAGCTGGTTTGTCTTTCAATATTACCACTGCCAACACTCTCAAAGGTGACAAATGAGTTACAAAGTTTTTATGTATTCAGGTGATTCCCTTAATGGCAGTATTACATCATCACCATGAATGAGTTTACCCAGCTTGCCTGATTACAATATGTATAAATAGTTCAGCTGAAAAGTCATGCAAGTGATTGGAATGTCACTTTTTTTTTTCTTTGTTGTGTTAGGATTATGGACATAGGCCCTGGCAAAAAGCATTTTGCTCCAGCAACTCATTGTTCAGAAATGTTGCTTTAGTTTGTGGCTGGCTGGAGCGTGAATGTGACTTCAGGTTGTGATTTGATGTGTCCTTAGATCAGTGTTTCTCCAAAAAGCCATCTGTGTTTCTCTCTCCCTGAATGCTGGTTCCTGCATCCAACAAACATTGTGGTATATGAACAAAGCCACTTCTGCAGTCCTACAGTGAACTGATCCAGCTGAAAGTCTGTTTTTCAGCTAAATCACTGATACCCTACCTGGGTGACTGAGCAGGGGACCAAGTTCTTGTGCTGGCAGAGTAGAACTGTGAGAACACAAGTAGTATCACAGGGAAGAAGGAGGATTTTTTTTTTTTTTCTCCCCCCTCAGTTGCAGGACCAGCCTAAATGCATGTTGGCTTCCTATTAAGGCTTCATTTAAGTCATGCAAGAGGGTACATGTGAGGTCTAGTGCTTTGTTAAAGGGGAGTACTAACTGTCATTAAATACCTACCTTGAGCAGATCTGGTGAATAAGAATGTTCACCTTCATAAATTCACCCTTGAGAGTGTATGCAGATTTTAACAAAATCGTTCTTACAACTGTCTTCTTCAAATTCAAAGTATTAATAGTATAATTTTATAAAGGAAAAGATGCAACCATGAGTTTAGGCAACTTCTCAAGGTCAAACAGAGAAAATTAGATCTTCCAGGTCAATACCTACCATCTGTCTTATGATAACCACCTTTTCATAAATAATCTTCACTGAAACAGAACTCCTAGAGATCCTAATAATTAGAAGTGGTAAGTATCATAAACAGATTAGCTCCAGTCTAATATGCAGATAGCAGATATTTGCAAGGATTAGAACAATGCAGTATCGAGTACTTCATTCAAGGCTTTTTGATTTTGCTGTAAATAAAATGACTCAATTTCAGGCAAACAATGAGATTAAACCAAAGATTAAATTTGCTGCTAAATGGTTTTAAGAAATGCAGACATGATCAGCTAAATATTACTGGGACAGTTCAAGTAAGTCAGTCCTCTCAACTGTTGTGGGCCCTTGCTGTCATGGAAATAAGATTTGCACCCACGGTGATTTTTGGCTTGCAAAGAGGGAGCCTAGGGGAACATACAGGATCAGTTCAGTATCTCTGCTAAGGGTGGTGGTAAGTAGCAGCTGATTTTCTTTGGGTTTCATTGCACAATACGCAGATGATCACAAAATATTTCAGGGAGTAAACATACTGGGCAAAGAGTATCTACATCATTACTCAAATATCTTGTAGCTATACTGAGAGATAAAAGTGTCTAATGAAAAAAGGCATATAGTGAAAGTTTTTGCCTTCTTTCACAGCTCACATTACATGTGAGGTTTTTGAAAAGGAATAGTTGCGAATAGAAGTGGTACGTACACTGTTCTGCAGAATGGTTAATAGTACTGAATCACAATCGAATTATAGCTTGTTGTTAGATTTCTTGTAACAGTACTATGATCAAAATGGCTAGCCAAGTGCTTCAACACTTGTTTTTTTGGTAAAATTTGGCAATGCATAAACAGCTGTTAACATTTAATCCTCTCCAACATTTCAAACAAGGGACAGCAATGTATTTTCTAATACAACATGTACTGAACTGATGACTTCTAGGAGAGCTAACTAATTTATCTGGAAAACCATTGGACTTACGTAGACAAAGCATAATTGTTAAATGCAGCATTTCTTGGGCAGAAGGGTTGAACTGTTTTTTTGGGTGAGCAGTCTTGCATGAAATAATGGACAGAACATTTATTTAAGAAAAATAGCGCCTGGGACCTTGGCACAGGGTGTCGTTCAGATCTCCCAGACAGGCCAGTTGGTTGTGGTGTGGGTAGTGACAGGAGTCCCTGGATCAGATGAGACTCCCCTGACCTCCTCTCTGCTCAGCGCTCACACCCCAGCTGGTCCCTGATTCTGGGCCACCACTTCAGCACATGCACTATCCATTCCTATAGATCAGTTTAAACTAAAATGTCTTACTGTATTAGCTGTGTGCAAAAAACCTGTCCTGTGTGACCATTTCTGCATCTACAGGAACAGTTTCTACAGACTATTCACAAGCACCTTACCTGCAGGCGACCTGGTCCGTTCTGCAGCAGGAGCCACCAGGAGTCTCTGGAAGGGCCAGATTCTCCATCCAGGGTGTTAAATGACACATTTAGCTGTAGAAATTTGCCTCAGAACCGCAGGAGCTGTCTGGGAGGAATCCTCAGGACTATCTGAAATGCCCACCTGGAGATCTCCCAAAAGAGTTAGATCCTTTGTTGTGGAGATGGTGAGAAGCTGAGTCTGTCACCTTGTCTTTGCTCAGTTGAGTGTCTTTTCTGTGCAGAGACCAGCTGAGGAGTTCTTGGACCACCCAGGGAGTTAATGAGTTTAGTGCACTGAGCATACACACAGGGACATTCCTACCCCACAATTATAACTAAAGGACAACTTGACTTTCATCCGTATGTCTCACACAAAACTTAAATTTCACAGCTCTTGCCACAGCACCTCTGTAATTGAAAACCAAGCTGAGCAGCATCCATCCAGCTGTGAAATAAGACAGGCAACTCATGATTTCCTGTGGGTTGCCTTCTGTCTTGTGGTTTAACTGGGCGCAGGCTTTTCTGGGAACACGACTATAACACCACAGGGATCACACTCTTTTGCTTTCTGCTGCTTAAAATTGCTGTTGCTCTCTGGAGAAATCTACTTTCAAGCTTCTGCTTTTTTTTTTTTTTTTTGCCTTTTTTTTCCCCCCGAATGAATTAATGTAATGAGACTTAATTGCATTTTGTATTTATCGTTGACTTTGCCTCATTAAATTTCCTCAGTCACAGCTTGAGCAAGAAAGATATTGTAGAGCTACAGTCAACTGGGGTAGGGTAGACAAGATAGTCACAAAATTGGACAGCCCAACAAAAGAATGACCCTGTTGCATTCCAGCAATGAATAACTCAACTTGAGTTAAACTATTCGCTTAACAAACTGACAGAAAATATTCCTTGGCTGTTATTTCTCAGGTCTTATTTAACTTCTGAAAGATTTCTTTTGTTAAAACTGATAAAGATCAGCTAGAAATTTAATGCCATAGTATGGGGGAAGTATTCACCCACAGAGCTGCTCTTATTTAGTCCATTTTCTTAACTGTGAGGGAACCTCACAGTTGCCTCATGGCATTTCACAATCTATACCATATGAGTTAAGTTACTGTTTCAGTTAGACGTTGCATCTTTTTCTTAATACTGTGTATTTCCTGGCTTGTCAAAGCTTCAACTTTTCTTCCTCCGCTGCAGACTTTGATTTGGTTCAGCATGCCATACAGCCATGAAAAGACTGTAGTACTGATGTCTCATCTCTCTGTTCTTACTATTTTCAGTATAAAGTGCAAATATAATTTGCTCCTTGAATCAACAGAATTAATTCAAGAATCCTAATACCAAAACGCCTTGCTGTAGCTTTGATCTATCCTCCTCTCTCCATCTCCTTATTTCAAACCTAAGAAATTGTATCTATCTGTAGTTATTTTCCAGGAGTTTTGTGCAATACCAGTTCTACACCACTGCAAAAAAAAAGCAATCCCTTCTATTCTTTCATATGCAATATACAATTCCCAGATTTAAAAATGGGAATGTATCATTTCAGCACACATCCCAGAATTACTTAACCTGTAATCTTGACTGTAGCAATTACTTACATCTTATAAGATTATTATAATAATAATAATATTACCTTATAAGGCATTTTTATATCTCTGAAGAAGTTAAAATACTAAGAAGTTACTATGGATTACCATGTTACTTGTTTCACAATATAGACTCACTTGTATTATCCGAAGCAGAGAACTGCTGTTTCAGAAAGTAGCAGCACT
This sequence comes from Trogon surrucura, assembly GCA_020746105.1. Classification (NCBI taxonomy): domain Eukaryota; kingdom Metazoa; phylum Chordata; class Aves; order Trogoniformes; family Trogonidae; genus Trogon; species Trogon surrucura. Next base: position 36,103,400 of record CM036622.1, read on the forward strand.
ACCAGTGTTCTAGCAGACACAGCATCCTGTTCAAATCTCCTTTCTTGTGGTATGGATCTGGGTTACTGAGAATTTGGGAGTTTACAAATGTCTTCCTTTACACATCAGACATTTTCAAAACAACTCAGATCAAATGCTTCTTTCCATCTCTCTCTAGACACTAGGTGACGAGCTTTGTTTACAACTGGATCATACACTGAATGGGAATTTTCAACTGATGTCCACATTTCTGGTGTATTCCTCCATGGAAAAGAAGTCCTGGCTTCTCCTACATTATCCCTTCTTATCTTCAGCCAGTTATGCACTTATCCAGCAAGAGATACAATACGCATGGTGGTTGGACATGCACAATATTTTCAGGTAATATAATAATCACTTCAAGGCACTTAGGAAACTTTAGAGCTCAAGAAACAAATTAATAGCTTTCAGCCACTAGGAACTTGTGTTTATTCCTGTTAGGAGAAAGATGTGACAGCTGGGCACAGAAATAAACCAAAGAAAATTGCTCCAGTAGAGGATTATCAATAACAAATTGAAGTGCTAAATGCTGTAAAAATAGTTGTGAGAGAAAATAATTTCCAGAACCAAGCCTGGAAGCACAATCAATTTTAGTTTGCTAATTTACAACAATATTCAAGCAAATGCAGTCATAGGCTGCCTTATTTACGACAGACCACATAGAAGCTTCTACAGACTCTCATGCCATCTCTGGTGCCCTGCAAAAATAAGAAGGTGCCACCTGAGACATTGCCTTGTAAAATGTGCTTACCAGAGGGCTGCTGTGAAAATCTGGGCCCACAGAACTGACTTGCCCTCACTAGGAAAGCACAGAGAAGAGCCTGGAACTCTTTCGCGAATGGGGCTGCCGGTGAAACAAAGACAGCTATGATGCATGGAAAGAGTCCTAGAAGAACAATTTTTCTAGGGACAGAATCTGTCAGAGGTAGACTTTCTTCTCAAGAAATGGTGATTTACTTAGCTGACCTGAGAGTCAAACTGAAAAGCTGCAGTGGTTTTGTACTTCAATATGCAAACACAAGCAGTTCAGAGGCCTATTTCATCAAATTATGTTTTTTCACATTATCTATCTAGTAAGACCCTTTTGAGTTCTTTTCCTGTGTTTTAAACCAAAAAGTCTCTGCGATATGTGTTTGAGTCTTAACATGAGCAGTGAAATCTAGCCCAAGCAAATTCTGTTCTGCCCAGTGCTCAGTACCTCCTACAGAGCTCTAAGCAGATTAGTTCTGAGAGCCTGAGAGAATTACGGCTCTCAGATGACTTCTCAAGTGAGGCATACAGGCATCAGCGGCCAAGATCAGTGGTTCTCAAGGTTCTCATAATTCCTTGTCTAATTAAGGTGCAGCCACATGGCATTTAAAAGTGTACTTGCAAACTAACTGGAAATGAAGTATCGTAATGAAGAACTCTGTAACCTGGTGGAAGTTGACAAGAGAACTGCTGGCAGCCCTACCAGCACCTCAGCATTTGCTGTGCCACAATACCAGAAATCTCATGTGTTGTGGCTGCCTTTGGACCATCAAGCTTGCAGAGCCAGCTCTTTCCCAGTTGTTAGGCTGACCCTCCACAGTATTTACAAAGGAAACATCCTCATCTCTGCAGCTGTGGAGGTCATTTGGTCAGAGTTGCAGATCACAGATGACAAGTCAGACCTGAACGTGTCTGCACCAGAAGCCTAAGAAAGAACAGAAAGGTGAATATTTTTCTTGATGACTGAGCTTGTATTCTCAAGGCCTTCTCCTAGAGAAGGCCTTGAGAATACAAGCAGCAGAATAGGCAGCCCCAGAAGGCAGCCAAATTTGTGCAGTCTGATTTATCTGCAGCTGTACTGTTCAAAAAAATGCCCTCCCACTGAGCCTATTTTGTGAGAATGTAATTCCTTGTCAGCTGCTTCCCAAGGTGATTCTTTTGCCGGGAAATTCAACTCTCTACAGAACGCTTTAGCAGGGAAATACAAAGAACCTCAGCATTTTGTTGTTGTTGTCTGATCAAAGAGTCAAAATAGTGCAATAATAGTCATCCATGATGCTGAGTCCTCAAACAGAGATTAACACTAAATCATTTGGATCTAATATATAAGGTAATACAAATATCTTAACACCTGGCATGATCCATCTTTTAAAAATTAGCCTTTTTCCTTATGAATATCATTATCAGTTGAGATTTCCTAAGACATAGATAGTTTAAAGCAATGTCATCTTTAAATTCAATAAAAATCAACTCTTTTATGCTTTATGACCTTTTTTTCCTTGTGATACCTTTCTTTTTAGTGAATTAGGGTGAAAGGAAAGGGAACAAACTTCAAAATGTTTGAAACATTTTTTGCCTTACTAATAGATGTTCAATGGTTTTTTTTGAAATGCAGCATATTCTAACAAGTTCTACAGTTAATAAACGCAATGCACCTTGAAAAAAACTTTCAAATGAACAGTCTGAACTGCCTTGTGTGTGCAGCCTTTACATCTCCTTGCAGCTGCTACAATCAAAAGACAAAGTCCCCATCCCTACCAGCCTAAGCTGACTGTTTGGAACCGATAAAAAGCAGTTTTGAAATCGGAAACCATGCTCTTACGCTTCACAATGAGGTCTCTGTGTGTCCAGCTTGAATGCTGATGCAGCAGTGGAACAAAAAACATACAAAAAATTTTCTGCTGCATCTAAGGTATATTACCTGCCTGCTCAGTAGGTACACGAAGGGTTAAGTAACATTACACACCCGCTGAACCAAGTAAGCAAACTCAATTCCTGTGAAATAAAACAGGAGAAAATCTGCCAAGAAATTTGTTTTCAATGAGCACAATTATACATGAGGTATTTTAACGATAAAAATGTCTCCCACGTTTTGGGAGAAATGGAGTCCTCTGCATCCCAGAATTTATGTCAACACCCAATTAGCCCCCAGGTTTAGCCCAGCTCTCTGAGCCAGGATGCCTGTCTGAAAGTGACAGCAAAGGAGGAAATGAACCCACAGAAGCAGGGAATATAAAATCATTTTAGCTCAGTGGGTTGAGCGTGGTGTTTGGAACACCAAAGGTCTCGGGTTCGATTCCCATTCAGTTCTCACGTGTTGCCTGACCTAGTCGAGAGGTGGCGTCCCTGCCCACAACAGGGAGGCTGGATTAAAATGATCTCTAAGGTCCCTTCCAGCCCAGGCCGTTCTATGATTCTATGATTTTTCCACCACCTCAAACGAGTTGTAATGGCAACAACTGCTTTATACTGGGCATACTCCATGAGAATTGTTCTCGTACAAACATTACCCCCCCCAGAACAGAAAACAACTTACTAGAACGACAGTTTAGAATACCAGAAATCTACAGAGGAATTACTATCAAGTTTCATATTTTGCATATATAATCCAGGCTGTTTCGTGAATCTGCACTATAGTATCAGCACTTCCAATGGTCAAAGGATTTGTACTTCGCCCCGTAACAATGGGGAAAGGCTCAGTGCTGAACTGCTGTAATGCTGCTGAGCTGTAGTTGCCAGGAGAACACACCAGAAACAAAGCATCACTGACCATTGCTGCTGTTCTGGACTGTCACAAGTACCCAGGATGCCCAAACGACTCTCACGTATAAGGCAGCACCAAATTGGAGCAGGTCCAGAGGAAGACTACAAAAATGATCAGAGGGCTGGAGCACCTCTCCTGCAAAGACAGGCTGAAAGAGTTGGAGTTGTTCAGCCTGGACAAGAGAAGGCTTTGAGGAGACCTTACAGCAGCCTTCCAGTACTTGAACAGGGCCTACAGGAAAGCTGTGGAGGGATTTTTCACAAGGGCATGTGGTGGTAAGACAAGGGGTAACAGTTTTAAACTAGGGCAGGGTAGATTTAGATTAGACATTAGCAAGAAGTTCTTTACTACATGGTTGGTGAGGCACTGGAACAGGTTGCCCAGAGCTGTGGGTGCCTCATCTCTGGAAGTGTTCAAGGCCAGGCTGGCTGAGGCTTTGAGCAACCTTGTCTAGTGGGAGATGTCCCTGCCCATGGTAGGGGGTTGGAACAAGATCATCTTTAAGGTCCCTTCCAACTCAAACCAGTCCATGATCCTATGATTCTCCAGCTGCCAGCACAGCAGAGGGGAGAGGGCAGGAGGATGGCTAATGCCACCACTGCCTTTCTTGTGTGACACTAACGCAATGCAAATCTCACCAGCCTAGGAAACAACGAACCCAGCATGAAAATTTTCATCTGGGTAAGCCAATTGCACTGGGCAAGCGGTGGTTGAGCAAGCAGCAGAAATGACACAGGGAAAGAGGACGTCAGACACAGGGCAAGGACTGTGCACTTTGCCACCTCACAGATACTGCACGTCTGCTGTGGGGCTGAGCCAGATCCTGGCCCCAGCACACATCCTGGCCTCTGGCAGAGAAAGGGAATCTTCTAGCTTAAGGGAATAAAGGGAAATCATAATTAACAGTCAAGCTTCCAGAAAGTGGCACAAGGGTTCATTTTTTGAGGGGTTTGTTTGTTCGGGTTTTTTTTGTGGAAGAGGGGAGTTAAAACGCAGTACACGCATTTTAAGCCTGTTAAGGCATCTGTCTGAAAGAGTCTGGTGTTCAGTATTAAAACAAGTGAAGTCTTTCATATTCTAGCAGTTACTGTTTCACACAAAATTAATCCAAATAAACTGCATCTGTATGAGAATGTTTTATTAAAAATACATATCTTCTGTTTCACATAAAAAGAACCAACACTGTAACTAAACACAGCTTGAGAAGTTGGGCAGGAGTTACTTTAAAAAATACAAATTTCCGTAACCCCGGAGCACCCAACCTTTGACTACACGAGCCACAAATGAGAATCTTCCTGCGCTGAAGACCTAAAGTGCCTGTCCTGTACACAGCAAACTGCCCCAGATGAAGCAGGCAGTCAGAAGCAGGGCTGCTCACCACGCCACAGCAGCAGTTCTCTGGCAGATACACATGTTCTTCTCCCCAAATCCAGTGAGGCCTGTCACTCCCCAGCCCTGCCACTGGCAATGATGGTAACCTTAGCAGGAGAAACCTGGAGCGGCACTTGGCGCAAGTGTCATAGGTTAGCCAGCTCTTTCTGTAAAGAAAGAGAAATATAGCACAGCACTTTGTGTTCATTTCACTTGGGATCCAGCAGAAACTCACATTAACAGCACTGTTGAAAGAAGTCCAGCTCTGCTTTGGTGACACAACACAATGCAACCGTCTTTTCAATAAAAATTACTTTTCAGTGAAACATATGCTAGAATCCATCAACTTCTGGATTCCCACTTCTTGTAACTCAGATCCATCTCAGACTTTTGGAAAGACACAATTGTCAAAGCAACAAGTTATCAGCTTAGGCAGCAGCTAATACTGACTGAAAGTTTAGTGCATAAAAATCAAAGTCAGAATACAAAAGAGCTATCAGAGACATTTGCTATTTAAAGTGTCCAGAACAAAACACTGGCCGCATTTACTCTCAGTTTGTCAGGTTGCCTTTCTTGCTCTGGAGATGCTGAAGATTCAGCTCCTTTTAATGTCACTGAGAGATGTACTCATCCTCCCTCCAAAATGATCAAAATGCCTAGTAAATTCAGGCTCAAAAAGCATACCAGACATTGACTGTAAACTAACATTCACTGACCAATTCATAACTTAAGCAAGGCACAAAGAAGAAAAGACACTGGAGTGATGAGGAAGCAAGCTGACGTGAAATCACAAATCAGTGGTCCCTTTGCTTTGACCTGACAAAGAATCCAAGGATACAGGCAGCTGACACAGCAACTGTACCCAGGGTTGGACAATCAGAGCAACAGTTAAAGCAAAGTTCAATTTTGAAGAAAAAAGCTGGCTTGCATGTCATTATACATGTTCTAATCCCATATAAGTCATGATGTGATTTAAAGAAGAAAAAAAAAGATACTTCTCCTAACATCATACCTTGTAAACCTAAGAGGGTATTAAATTCATGTAACTTTAGAGGCCTCTCTCCTTAAGTATTCTTTATTATCTACAGTGCTAATTGCTTAGACTGCAATTTAATCAAGCACCCTGTCTGAAAGGCCTGTCGCTTTACTGACTATGCTGAGAATTTATGAGAGAGATCAGCTTCTTCCCTCAGTCCACTGAAGGCCAAGGTCTACCAGTTAAGAGACAAGGATTCTTCTTAATATACTGTTCTCACACAGATTGTAACAGAACGAGATTTGCTCAGGACAGGACTCATTCCCATCTCTAATGCATGGAAAAGGAAATGAACTAACGTTCAGGGCCTCAGATGAGTTTGCTGAACTGGAATTCAAGAACTCTATTTGACTTTTTAGCAAAGTGAACTTCTTCCAGGATTAATAAACTACAAATATCCACCAAGATCCAGAATGCCACCAATCAGAATAATCTTCCTTACTGGAATGACATCTTAAACACAAGATCTCAATTTGCCAAAATCTGAGCAAATCAAATACTTGCCTTAATTGTAACACTCTTCAACTCACTGTCATCAAATTTCCAAGTAATTTCAAAGCCCATACTGAAAAGGTTTGATCCTTAGGGCTGACCTGCTTTGCATTTCAGATGAAAAAAAATTAAAAACATCCCAGATTGCAAATTTATAATCTCCTTCATTCTTACAGAGCTACAAGGTGAAGTCCACGAGTTATTCAAAACCTCATCTTACAGAAAATAGCAATGGGAGTTTTCTCCAGTTGCAAGGTGGTAGCACAAGAAATAACTGGATTTTAAAACACCTCAACCTGAAAGGTGTTGAAGAATAAGAATGAAAAGGATAAGTCTTAATCAGTAATTATATAAGCTACAGCATGAAAAATCCAACAACCATAAAGAACAACTCTGAAAAATACACAAGCTCATTTTTACTTGTATATACTTTAAAATAAAAAAATAAATCACACCAATCTAGATTTAAAAATCTCTCCCCAGGGTTATAATCCCTTTCCTAGAGAGATATTGTTATAGCTTGTGTACAGAGTTCCAAAAGAATGTTCCATAGCCTTCAGAATTCTTCATGGTTCTCCTAATCCATTTTTCAGAGGGTGATATTTCTCTCCAGAATTGATTGATACTTTAAAGCCTACTCAAAAATCCATCTTTAAATAAAATACTCAAGTTTCTAAACAGAATTTTTAAATACAAGTGTTTTTTGTTTCACAAAATAGGTGTAGTGAATTTTTAATAAGTTAATAAACTTATTAAAAAACAAACTATAAATAAAATTCACAAAAAAAGTTTCTAGCCTCCAGTAATTCACAAAATGCTATCACAGCACTGAAGAGCATTATTAGTTAAATCGGTTCTGTTTATTCTGATAGGTACTTTGAAAATAAAGGGTAATTTGACACTAATGCTACTATGGAAGTTCATAAGCAAGTAGCTCTTTGTGTGTGCAGTAGAAAACAAAGAACAGTGCTACAGAACTGAATTAGTCTGTCAAATACCCTTTTCAGACACATCTTAAAATACGTGTCTAGATGAAGAAAAAACTCAGTCAATCCCCTGCACCCGGTTCCATCACCTGCATTTGGACAATGCAAGGGTCCACCTACGTAGCTCTTACAGTAGGATCAGAATGTGATAACAGCTTATCAAATAGTAAAGAGGTCCAAACCTGCTCTGATATCAGTAAACAGAAGGATGCATGGATACTATTGTTAGTGCAGTCCCAGTACTAGCAGCAATTCTGTCTGTAGTGAGCTCAGAGTTAAAAAATAAAAAAAAACAAAACCCAAGAAAACTCCCAAAAAAAAACATTAGTCAAAAGTAGCAAGAGAACAGCAACAGACTTGCTGAACGCTGGCCTCCATCGCATTTCTGCACTTTGGGAAATTTGACCTTACAAACGATTATGCCCAGTGAAAGGCAGCAGAGAGAATCAAGCCTGTGATTTTCATGGTTTGAATGAGCACAAGAACTTGGCTTCCAAGACTCTGTGATCTTAAGATGCGTGTGTCACAACAGGAATGTCGATTTCCATGGCAGAGAGGCGAGAGCGTGCAGAATAGGGCTGAGAAGCGTAGCTGTGCATGCTAGGGGGGTGGGAATAGAGGGGCTGCCAGAAAGGAGAAGGTAGGCTCTTACATGCACAGTACCACAGAAACAGCAGAACAGAAGTGAAAAACAGACCACCAGCACTGGCAATGGCAATAAATACAGAGATGTCAAAGCTAAAGACAGGCTCATATTTTCTATTCAGGTAATTGTTATAGAAAATGACCCAGATTGATGGGGTGAGACAAATGGCACACGCGAGCAGGAACAAGAGGCCAGCCACGAGATGGCAGCCTGCACTGTTTACGAGGCATTTGGCCAATTTGACGTTTGGCACGGTGGATACGAAGGCTGTGTTACACATGCCGATCAAGCAGAGAAATAGAGCTGAGACAGCAGTTAACATACTCAGCGGAAGGGCAAACTGAAGAACACGCAAATCCAGTTGATCGACAGCAGTGTACCACTGCGGGTCATATATCACACAGTTTCTGCTCCCATCAACGCGAGCGCACTTAATCCAGAGTCCAGTGTAAACGGTCACATTTCTCTCATTCTTGTTGAATGTGTACAGTCGCATTTGCCTCCAGTTTGGAAGCAGAACTGCTGCGAGGAGTCCAGCCACTGAGGCTGTTCCACTGAGGAAGGCCAGTACTGTTGCTGCATGAACATCCCGACAGCCCATTCTTGCCCACAGAAGTTGTTTTCTGCAATTAACAAGAAAAAAAAAATAAAAAATCAGTAGGTCAAAGGTTATAGACACAGGACTGATTACAGTAAATTTGTGCCAGATTAAGACACTTGTACGGCAACTAGTAGGCAGTAATTCTCTGGAACCTTCTTTGACTTAACACTCTTATGTGTGGGTAACACTACCATGTTCGCACTTCAACAAAACATCAGATTATTTCACAGACTGTTAAGACTGCTCAGCCGATAGACTGCTAAATTCACTGTGCTCATGATCAAACAGGAGCACCTCAACACGCAATCCTACATAGCCTTTCACCTTGTGTCACTGCATGGACTTTTACAGAGTCCTTTTACAGTGATTCACTGAGTGAGCATGATTAAGAAGTTCACCTCTCCTCAACTGGCAGCTCCCTCTTTTCAGCCCACATGTAACACCAGAGTGCGTCTTTCTTCCTGCCACACAAGTAAAAGGGAATGGCTCAAAACCAACTTCATCAGACTGGACAAGGAATACATACAGAGGTGGGTATCCGCATTTCACATGGGCCAAATTGTTGATGAGAGCTGCGCGCTAGCAGAGAAGACTCTGTTGAGTAATTTACTCTAATTTTTTCAAAGGAATTAGCATTTCTTCCACACTACTCCTGCCTTTCAAAATCAGCTGTCCAAGTACACGAACAATTCCAGAAAGCAGATGGATTTTTAGCTTTCACATTTTCCTCTTCAGAGCGTTAAAGAATACTGCCTCCTCTTCTAAATAACCATTGTCTGCATACCTAGTATAGCCTTTTGCCTGCAGAGATCCTGGGAAAAAAAGTCTCCGTGATATATTTCCAATTAAAAAAAAAAAAAAAAGACTCAATTTGAGTAAACCCTTCTCTGGATGCCTGAGATACTTTAAAGAAGCTGCATACATAATAGGCACTGAGCATCCACCCCAGAATGTACTTGACACAGGATACTAAAAATCATAGTACCTAAAATGAGTAGATACTTAGAAAATTCTCACTGAACATCATTCAGTCAGAAACTTCTACTGAATTTTTTTCCAAATAATTGTACTCCATTGTATTTATTTGTGTGAAGTCACACAGAACAATTCTTTAGACACCAGAAGTTCTACCTAATGCGTGTACAAATATTCAGTTGTTTGTATCGCAGAAAGGTTACGACCAAAGAGGAAACTGGTTCTGATCTCTCACTATCCTACATCCGCAAACATCAAACACCCAGAGAACCTTTCAGATATGGAATTTCCACATATACTGGAAGCAGACTACAAACATTATCAAGCTATACAGCTAGCTAGCATTTTATTGATTTATAGACAAATAAACAAAGCTCAATTTGTTTCATAAGAAAGCGTTAGGCATTTATTTTTTATGCCATCTAACCCTGAAGGACTGCAATGGTATGTGGCTGCCACTTACATGCTGATCACGCTCTTTCACAGAAGTAACTGCTGAAAAGAAATAATGACAACCACATTTATGCTAAAATTACACCTTATTCAACAAAAAGATGGTGTCATATTTTAGCTATGAATAGCTGAGTGTGGGCAAGCGTCTGTTCTCATGGCAGTAACCTTTTCAGAGAGCAGGTCATTAACAGGATAGCTGCTGGGAGGGGGACACAAGACCTATTTCCATCATAATTGCTTTACCTCAGCTTCAGTAAGGTCAACACAACCAACTTGCCAGGAAATGGAACACGTGGGCTTGAAGGGTAAGACTAATATAGGATCAAATTTTCTTCTCCTCAAGCTTGATACTTTTGCTCTTCCATAAAGAGCTTGCCTTTGCCTGGATAAAATGTCCATGCAGGCAAGGCACACTCCAAGACAGAGCTCTATGAGAAGCAGCTGAAATAGGCCCAAGACTGACAGTTTTCAGAAACCTACTTTTTTTTTTTTTTTTTTTGCAATAGTAGATGATGAAGATCTGAGCAGAGTTATTGCAGGGTGGGCAAAAGTGATATGAGGTTCACCCACATCCTCCAATACAAGAGGGTGGAGGAAAAGAACTGGGGTATTTTCTTTCCTTCTACATTGTCCAAGTATAATCATGGCAAGGACTATGCAGCCAGAATTTCGAATGGCATGGGGAAATTTGTATTAATTCTGCTGAACCAGTTACATGGACAGAAGACTTTAGTCTTCAGTTCATCCTGTGGCTGATAGGAGTGTTAGACCAACCTGTACACCTGTTGGCCATTCCTGATAGATAGAGCAAGTGTGGGGGCTTTTTTTTGTTGTTGGGTTTTGTTGTTGGTTTTGGGGTTTGTTTAGGGTCTTTTTTTTGTTAGTGATATTACTTGGTTTTTGAGTGCCTTTTTATTTGTTTGCCTTTTTTTATAAGAAAAAAAAAGTCCTTAGTGCTTCTCTTGTAGTAGGAATGGAAGGACATAGAAAATAGCTCATTTTCCCATTAGAGGGTATAAGTGAAAGTGAATTTGTAGGCAAGTTATCCATGAACGCCCTATCAGGGGAAACTTATCCCATCAGGGGAAACTTATCCCATCTGGCAAATACTGCCAGCTTTATAGATGTAATTACAGCTTCAGTTATACATTCCCGATTAAAACAGTAACAAAGTAGACGTTGTCTTAATTAAGATGGATCCAGTGTACTTACCAGCAGTGTGTCTTAATCAAGAGAAACCTTAGCAGCTGTTAGAAGTAGGAAAAAAGGTGTTACAGGATCTAAGAAACAGAACAAGGAGAGAGTCAATGTCACATCTGTTTCACGCAATTCCAGCAACAATGTTTACACTGTAATTCAGAAATTAGGAACCTCAGTTGTGTTTACATTAGGCCAACTCCATCACTTTTCTACTCTTATTTAAAAAACAAAACTCAGACTAGGATTTTTTCCTTCCCCCGCGGGCATGTTCTTTTTCAATCTACTAGTGTAAAAAACTTCCTTTCTTATTGTGTTCCAAGACACAAAGATGCTCACAGCCTGAATTTTATGTTTCAAGAAAAAAACCCCAAACATATAAAGTCATATAGATTACTTCAGATATTAGGTTCCAGGCTATGCTTAACATAGCAGGAAGGAAGCAGTGCAATGATTTTTTTTTAATGTCAGAGAACAAAACACAGACTCTAAACTGTTTATACACTTGTGATTCTTTATTCCTTCCTGGGTTCTACACAGATGTTTGAAGGAAAAGGGAGAAAGGAAGTACTCGTGATGCCTTTTCAATGTCTGTCCAGATTTTCCAAAGGAAAAGAAAATATCCTCTTGTGCACTGTCTTTACGGTGTTGTGGTTTAACCTCAGCCTCCAACTAAGCCCCACACAACCACTCAGTCACCTCACCCATAGGATGGGGGAGAGAATTGGAAGAGTAAAAGTGAGGAAACTCATGAGATAAAGACAATTTAACAGGTGAAGCAAAACCCCTGCAAGCAAGCAAAGCAAAACAAGGAATTCATTCACCACTTCCCACAGGCAGGCAGGTGTTCAGCATCTCCAGGAGAGGAAGGCTCCATCACACATAACAGTGACTCGGGAAGACAAACACCATCATTCTGAACATTCCTATATAAAGCTCAGATTTATGTGCTGAGCACGGTCTGGGATATCCCTTGGGTCATTTGGGGTCAGCTGTCCCCTCCCAACTTCTTGCGCACCCCCAGCCTACCCACTGGTGGGGTGGAGTGAGGAGCAGAAAAGGCCTTGGCTCTGTCTAAGCTCAGCTCAGTAACAGCTATAACATCCCTGTGGTATCAACATTGTTTCCAGCACAAATCCAAAACACAGCCCAGTAGTAGTTGCTGTGAAGAAAATTAACTTTACTCCAGCCAAAACCAGCACACACTCACATCTGGGATTCATAGCACTGAGTCCCAATAACAACTCTGCAGGTCTAATAATAAAATTGCATCAGACCTACAAATATGCCGTTATGTGATCATAAAAGCTACAGCCCAAGGGCGAGCTGGCTGTACTAACACATACAAGGACACAGAGTTCATTCTAAAAGACCTATACCAAAACTTAAAATACAGTGACATTTATATATGCAAAGTGTTCTGGGGTGCAATATCAAAAAAAAGTCTTCTGTCAAACCATCTAGGCAAGAGAGACCCTACAACACACACTCATGCAACCCACATTTTTCACTAAATGAGAAAGTGAATTTCCAAGCCTGGAGTTCTCCAACATGAATGCTACTACATTTAAGACACAGAAAAGCAGGCACAGTCAAGTCAAGCATCCAGTGGACTTTCCACTGCCAGATTAATTAACAAAGACCGCAATGAGTAAAAGCCACAATTTGGGTAAACTACGCAGGGCTGCAGAGGACAACATCAATATGTTCAATTCATTTGGAAAGGTAGCAGGGGGTTGGGTTTTTTGTTTGTTTAGTTTGTTTTTTGTTTGGTTTTTTTTTTTTTAGTTTGGATCTCAAAAAACAAAGTTACTACTGCCCAGCTCAGAGCAGCTGGTTTTATTCACTAACATTTCTGAGCAGTTTTCAAGTTTTCTATGCATTTAGCAGCAACTGAAGCCAAGATCAACACTCAGATCTCCCTCTGGAGGTTCACACCCCAAAATACCAACCAGTGCTCCATAACAACCATGATTACATAGAAAATTAGCACGAGCAGATAAATCTGTCGTAAAGGGAACTGTGTCCAGCCCAGAAGCCTCTCCCATTAAATGACGAAAACCTGTGGCCACCAACTGTTGTAACAAACAGATACAGAGCACGTACTGAATATTCTCCAATAGTCAACTCAGAAAGCCTTCTGTTTCTGCAGACACAGAGTTTCTTCTCCCTCTAGCTGTCTTTTTGGTCTAATTTTATTCTCCATCAGTGGTAGTGCTGAACAACTATGGATCTCAGCCCCTTCTGAACTAGCTGCCCCAAGAAAGAAAGCATACTTTGGCCAGGATAGGTGAAAGCCTGTCTTGCCTTGAATTCTAGGGTGAAGCTTCTTCCATCTCAAGGATTTTACAGCTGTAATAGTCAAAACTCTTACATTTGATCCACAAAAGTTACCAGTTCTAACATCACTGCAAGGGTTGATTTTATCGTGGCTCCTATCCTAACCATCCACACTGCTGCAACAAGAGATGCTGCTCAAAGCTGGTTAAAAATGCATAAATCATTAACTGCCCACAAGCTAAAAAAGTGTAGAAGAAAAAAAAACACAATAAACCCAGAAACAAACAAACAAACAAACCCCCCAAAAACATTTACTAGTGACATAATTCAGTGATAAGCAAGGTCATCTCAGTTCCCTTGCACGGCCTTGAGAAGGTCTGGGAACCACAACCGCTCTGTAAAGCCCTGCAGGAGGGAGGTCACAGTCAGTACACAATTAATACACAAATGCCTTCTCTAAGCATCCACAACAGCATTATCAGTTCAAAAAAATAATTATGAGCTTCTGACAACTGACCACCAGAAACAGGGCACTAACCCCTGCCCTGTCTCAAGGTAATGGGAGAGCAAGTGACACAGGATCAGCGCCACCAGCCCATTGCCCTTCGTCTACAAATCAATCGCACAGTTCCAAGTTTCACCAAACTCCTATCAAAAATGAAATCTAGACGCGAGGGATTAGAATTAATACCCTGGGAACTAATACCGTAGGAACTTCAAGGAAGGCTGGAAGCATGGGTGATTATGATACTGGCAGATCCGGAAAAAAACAACAGCCAAGCAAACAACAACCAGATGACGCCCGCCCGGGGCTGGAGCGGAAAACACAGCCGCGGCCCTCAAGGCTCCTGGCGGCCGCCCCGGCACACGAAACCCGCCAGGCCTGCGGCGGCCGAGCCGGGAAGCGCCGCAGAAACCATCGCCCTCCCCGTCCCAGGCCTAACGTCCCGGCAGGAGCGGCCCGTGCCGCGCCTCACCTCAGGGCAACCGGAGCCGCGTCCGCGGTCCTGTCAGTGCGCGGAGCAAAGTATAAACCTCACCATGGCTGCGCGGCCTGCTCTCGGGAGGCCCGGGGGCTTGTGGGGCTGGAGTCCAGCGCCGCCGCAGTACCGGGCCCGGCATCCGCCGCCGGCACTACGGCTCCCAGCGGCCACCGCGGGGCGGGGCCGGGCAGCCGCCGGTACCACCCCTGTGTGCGGGCACCCGCGACGTCCCGAGCCGGCATGGGCCCGCGGAGCCGAGGCGTCCGTTGGGTTTTGTCAGTTTTCAAGGAGGGCTGCGCAGCTGGAGCGGTCGGTGCGTCTTCCCCCGGCTTCTGGCTGCCCTCAGCACCCGAGGTGCTTGCCGGGGCCTGGCTGCTAACTGGGGTCAGCTGGTCAAACTGGTCCGGGGGACGGGATCCCAGGCCCTATCACCTCAGCAATAAAAACTGGGGGTTTGGACTTCCCTTCACTGGGAGATTGGCTGGGTGTGGTACGTACTGAATGCCTTTGCATCTTTATTTTTATTCTCTTCCTTCTTTCCTTCATCTGTTAAACCAGAAGCCCCATAACGTCTGGGTTAAGGTACTTCATCAGGGGCCCAGCTCGAATGCCTTTACATGAACACCTGCAGGATGGGCAATAAACAAGAGGAGCTGGAGGTGCCTGTGTGCCTGCAGCGCTACGATCTAATCGCCATCACAGGGACATGGTGGAATGACTCCTGCGATTGGTGTCTTGGGTTAGAAGGGTATAAGCTCTTCAAGGAAGGACAGACAAGGGAAATGAGGAGGGGGTGTTGTCCTCTATGTCAATCAACAGCTAAAATGTGTGCAGCTACACCTGGCAAGTGATGATGAACAGACCAAATGCCTGTGGGCTGGGGTGAAAGGAAGGGGACATGACAGTGGGGGTCTGCTACAGACCGCCTGACCAGGAGGATCAAGTGGACGAGCCCCTTCATAGACAGACAGGAGTCGCTGCTTGTTCACAAGCCCTGAGACTTTAACCACCCTAGTATCAGTTGGAGAGACAACACAGCAGGTCATAAGCAATCCAGGAGATTCCTGGAATGCATTGATGATAACTTCCTCCTCCAAGTGATAGAGGAACCAGCGAGGAGAGGTGCCATATACTAGACCTTGTTCACACCAACAGAGAAGGGTTGGTGGCCAATGTGAAGCTCATGGGCAGCCTTGGCTGCCATGACCACGAGATGCTGGAGTTTAAGATCCTAAGGGCAGCAAAAGGACGCTGAGCAAGCTTGAAACCCTCAACTTCAGAAGAGCTGACTTCGGTCTCTTCAGGAACCTCCTTGGTAGCATAGCACAGGACAAAGCCCTAGAGGGACTTGGAGCCCAGGAAAGCTGGTTGACTTTCAAGGATCATCTCCTCCAAGCTCAAAGGCACTGCATCCCTAAAAGGAAGAAATCTGGCAAAAATTCCAGGAGACCTATATGGATGAACAAGGAACTCCTGGCCAAAATTAAACAAAAAAGGGAAATCCACAAAGGGTGGAAGCAAGGATTAGTAACCTGGGATGATTACAAGGAGATTGCGCTTGAAACCGGAAACCAGGTTAGAAAAGCTGAAGCCTTGATGGAATCAAATCTGGCCAGGAACATTAAAAAGAACAGAAAGGGATTCTACAGGTATGTGAAAGAAAAAACAAGAGAGAATGTGGGGCCCCTCTGGAGTGATACAGATGACTTAGTTACAGAGAATATGGGGAAGGCTGAAGTACTCAATGACTTTTTTGCTTCAGTCTTCACTGATAACCACTTGAGCCACATCACCCAAGTTACAGAGGGCATTGGCTGGGTCTGGGAGAGTGAAGAACCACCCAGGGAACACCTAGAGAACCTGAAGGTGCACAAGTCCATGGGACCTGATGAGGTACACCCATGGGTCCTGCAGGAACTGGCAGCTGAAGTTGCTAGGCCGCTAGCCATCATATTTGAGAAGTCATGGCAGTCTGGTGAGGTTCCCACAGACTGGAAAAGGGGAAACATAACCCCCATCTTTTAAAAAGGAAGCAAATATAACCCAGGGAACTACAAACCACTCAGCCTTACCTCTGTGCCAGGGAAAATCATGCAGCAGATCCTCCTGGTAACAGTACTAAGGCACAGGAAAAATAATGAGGTGATCGGTGACAGCCAACATGGCCTCACTAAGGGCAAATCACGCCTGACTAATTTGGTGGCCTTCTGTGACAAAGTTACAGCTCTGGTTGATATGGGAAGAGCAACTGACATCATCTACCTGGACTCGTGCAAGGCATTTGGACTGTCCCACATGACATCCTTGTCTTTAAGATGGAGAAACATGGACTTGATAAGTGGACCACTCCGTGGATAAGGAACTGGCTAGAGGGTGACACTTAAAGAGTGGTCAATGGCTCGATGTCCACATGGAGACCAGTGGCAAGTGGAGTTCCTCAGGGGTCTGTTCTGAGTCCGGTGCTGTTCAACATCTTTGTCAGCGACATTGACAACAGCATTGAGTGCACCCTCAGCAAGTTTGCTGATGACACCAAGCTGTGTGGTGCCATGGACTCACTTGAGGGAAGAGATGCCATCCAGAGGGACATTGACAGGCTTGAGAAATGGGCCAGTGCAAACAGCATCAGGTTCAACAAGTCGAAATGCAAGGTCCTTCACCTGGGTCAGGCCAATCGTAGCCACAAATACAAACTGGGCACAGTGTTGAGAGTAGCCCTGAAGAGAAGCACTTGGGGGTGTTGATGGACGAGAAGCTCAACATGAGCCGGCAGTGCGCTCAAGCAGCCCAGAGAGCCAACCTGATCCCGGGATGCATCAAGAGGAGTGTGGCCAGCAGATCAAGAGAGGTGATTCTCCCCCTTTGCTCTGCTCTTGCGAGACCCCGCCTCAAATACTGTGTCCAGTTCTGGTGTCCCCACTATAAGGGGGATATGGATCTGTTGGAACAAGTTCAGAGGAGGGCCACAAACATGATCCAGGGGCTGGAGCACCTCTGCTTATGAGGATTGGCTGAGGGAGCTGGGATTGTTCAGCCTGGAGAAGACTGGGGAGACCTTATAACTGCCTTCTAATACCTGAAAGGAACCTACAGGAAGGCTGGAAAGGGACTTTTTACAAGAGTGTCCAGCAATAGGACAAGGGGAAAATCAATTTAAATTGAAGGAGAATAGGTTTAGACTGGATCTTAAGAGGAAATTCTTCAGTACAAGGGTGGCAAGACTCTGGAATAGATTGCCCAGAGAGGTTGTGGATGCCCCCTCCCTGGAGATGTTCAAGGCCAGGTTGGATGAGGCTTTGAGCAACCTAGTCTAGTTAAGGGTATCTCTGCCCACGGCAGGGAGGCTGGACTAGATGATCTCTATGGTCCCTTCCAACCCAAGACATTCCATGATTCTATGATTCTGTAAGTTACGCTGCATTTTCAGGCTGGATTCTCACCTGTCCCAGTGAGCTGTGTGGGTGGCTTTGCTGCTGGCCTGGAT
Organism: Trogon surrucura; assembly: GCA_020746105.1. Taxonomy (NCBI): domain Eukaryota; kingdom Metazoa; phylum Chordata; class Aves; order Trogoniformes; family Trogonidae; genus Trogon; species Trogon surrucura. The sequence goes on from CM036622.1 coordinate 36,121,436, forward strand.
CAACCCCACAAGAAGTGCAGGGGCAAGTGCTGGTCCTGCAAGTTACACTGCTCTTAAGACGACTCCGTGTTGCACTTACATCCGTTCATCACTAAACCTCAGAGAACTCTTCATACACAGCTGAAACAAAACCAAGCCAGCTCGTTTCAAACTTTTTTCCCCCCTTAATTCAGACCAGTGTTTAAGAAGTCTGACCCTAACAAAAAAAAGTTATTTTTGACTATGAAATAAATGGAGTACCAAAAAATCACTGACAGCCCATACCTAGCTTTGGTAGTCCCAAAGACAAAGTTAGAGGAAAAGTGGAGTGAGAACCAATACTAACGATAAAAGAATTGGATTATGAGCAATCACACCTTTCTTCTCAGTGACTGCTTTAACATAATTATAGAAGCAGGGTTTGGTAAGTATACTTAGAAAACAAACTAAGACCAAATTGAGACGCCTTTGATGTATTCAATCTTACTTTGTTTTGCAATCAATTTAATAGCTTTGAAGTAGAGAACATTTCTTTAACAGAGTAAGATGTACACATGCCTGCTTGTAATACAAAACCTGGAACATTAACTGTTCCCAGAAATGTCCACTCTTCCAGAGAACTATACATTTTCTTCACCAAGAAGTAACACACCCACAACTCCATAAAAGGAGGGAATCCCAAATTAAGAGTGAGAATTTGGAATCAGGATTTATATGATTAAGAGGACTACAGTAGGCACCAGCAGGTGTGAAAAACTCCCATATTACACATCAGCCTTGCTTTCTCATTCTCCTACATGTAACTTCCTTGTGGCCATTTATTTTTATTTTCCTTTAAATCTATAAAAATAACATCAAAATTCCACAATTCAATACCTGTCAAAATACCAGAACTGGTTCACCTTAGCAGCACAAGACCCTGAAAAATTGTTCCATCAGAAATTTCCCTTATTTCCCTTGGTGCTTCGGATGCCTGTGGCAGAGGATGTAGAGTGGTTGCATTCGCTCCCTTGCTATCTGTCTGAGTTATATTCCTTCCATTTATCTTATCTGGAAAAAAAAAATATTCCACGGATCATGAGTTGTTAAGTAGCACTTTGAGCTGCACGTACTTTGGTCTCCACTCTGTTGAGTTGGTCATCAATATAAATCAGATAAACCTGCTCTTTTTCCCCACTGTGCTCTACCCAAGTGCCAAAACAAGCTGAAACAACATGGGGGAGCAGAGAAGGGGGCAGTGGGGTTAGCAAGAAAAAAAACTAGATGGAAGCTCTGCATGGCAAAGGGTTCATGTACATACTAAAAATATTAAACTGCATTTGGTCCAGCCAAGAATGCTAGACTCTATTCATCTGTTCTTCTTTTGAAGTTTGTAAAAGTAGCAGCTTCTTTTTCCGATACTCTTCATTCTTCTGCTCTGCTTCCTCATCTATGGATTTTCTTATACATGATTTTAGTTCCTCAATTCCTTCTCCAGTATATGTAGACATAGGAATTATATCTTTGAATTCAAGTGTATTTGCAGGAATCATTTCTTCCTGTAGTAAGTGTAAAAAGTCTGAAAAATCATATTTAAAGGGTTAATACAATCCCCAAATACACTACAAAGCCCATAAAATCCCACTAAATTTAGAAAAATAAACTTCAATAAATTATAGTAAGACATAACTGCAATTAATAGAGAAGTATTATTTGCTTCATTAATCTTTAAAAAAATATCTCACGTCTCAGAATACAAGCACTAATACACTAGTTATACCATACTTAACGCTCCCATGCATAGGTTCTATACCCTTCCTTTACAATGAGTACAAAGAAATCCCAAGTTGTAAAATATGGGAGATGGATAGTTTTAAGCCTTCCTGGTTCTTACACGCTCCAGGAAATAGGAAAAAATTCACCCCAAAGTAATAGTAAAATTGAAGTAAACCTACACAGGCTCGTCCAGAATTTTCATGTGTTTTGGCGAAAGTCCCATGATAAATTGTATATACATCAGTGCTGTAAGGGGGCCTTCAACAGAGCTTACTGTTATGCGAGATACCTAGACTGGAAATTTACTCTCCCATATCAGTTGGAAAAGATCTTCTAGGATATCTCTATGTTATTAAAATAGTTCCCCAAGAGTGAAGCCAGCACTACAAATGCATATAAACAGCTTTAAATGCAGGAAGTGGTTTTAAAACATATGTTCAAATAACAGATCTAATAGCTGACTTCCCTTCAGTTTCAAACAACTCCTTGCCAATTCAGGGTTATCTCTGATGTAATCTTACTACTTCTATTGACGGTAATTGTTGAAAGTTAATTTACCTTGAGGATTCTGTAGCTGTTTCGTAAGTTCACTCAAGTTATCCTTTGCACAAGGCAAATCCATTTTATTAATGGCAAGAAGCACAGGCTTTGTTAGGAGTTCCTCATTGTACAGCTCCAGTTCCTTAAAGAACAAGTAAAACTGCCTTAGTAAGTATTTGTAGTTTAACAAGCACTACTTCAGTTTCACACCTCCTCTCTGATTTAATTGCTTAAATAGTCTGTCATGCCTAAGCAGCTGTGAGATTTGCTCAGGTGCTCAACGTTAATGTACTAAAGCAGTCTGACAGGATAAAATAATGTTCAGTGACTCAGTGACTTTTTTACTCAAACACAGATATTTCAGGTAAACAGGCCAGCTGATTCTTAAACAGCATCCTGCAAAAAGATTGACAGGAACACGAGAACTTACTTTTGTCAGAAGCAATATAGTTTCAAAGGCTGTTCTGAATTGAGTCTTCATGGACAGCTGAAACCCAGAAATATCAACCTGAAACAAAAAGTTACACAAAAGCAAGCTTTGTGGTATTATTTTATAGTATCAAGGTACTTTTCATCAACTACTTGGCAGTAAAATGTCCACATGCACGCTCTCATTCCTGGGCAAACAACAGGGAGCAACTATACACTACAGCAACACCACAAACACTGGAAGCATAAACTGGTTGGTTCTGATAGAGTCTTTCTCAAAGGTCCGATTTTTAGATTTCTTTTTTAAGGAGATCTTACAGAAAAGAGAAAAAAAAATCACCCCATGTTTTAATTATGCTTGGAATACTTCTAAATTAATTGGCAAATTGTAATGATAAATTCTATTTAAGGATTTAATTTATCATCAGCCATCTGAACATAGAATCATAGAATCATAGAATGTTAGGGATTGGAAGGGACCTCGAAAGATCATCAAGTCCAATCCCCCTGCCAGAGCAGGAACGCCTAGATTATGCTACACAGGAACGTGTCCAGGCAGGTCTTGAATGTCTCCAGAGAAGGAGACTCCACAACCTCTCTGGGCAGCCTGTTCCAGTGTTCCGTCACCCTCACTGAGAAGAAGTTTCTTCTCGAGTTTAAGCGGAACCTCTTATGTTCCAGTTTCAGCCCATTACCCCATGTCCTATCAGTGGTTGTCACCGAGAAGAGCCTGGCTCCATCCTCGGGACACTCACCCTTGATATATTTGTAAACATTAATGAGGTCACCCCTCAGTCTCCTCTTCTCCAAACTAAAGAGACCCAGCTCCCTCAGTCTTTTCTCATAAGGGAGATGCTCCACTCCCTTAATCATCCTAGTTGCCCTGTGCTGGACTCTCTCCAGCAGTTCCCTGTCCCTCTTGAACTGAGGGGCCCAGAACTGGACACAGTATTCCAGATGGGGTCTCACCAGGGCAGAGTAGAGGGGAAGGAGAACCTCTCTCGACCTACTAACCACCCCCCTTCTAATACATCCCAGGATGCCATTGGCCTTCCTGGCCACAAGGGCACAGTGCTGGCTCATGGTCATCCTGCTGTCCACCAAGACTCCCAGGTCCCTTTCCCCTACACTGCTCTCTAACAAGTCATTCCCCAACTTATACTGGAACCTGGGGTTGTTCCTACCCAGATGCAAGACCCTACACTTACCCTTGTTATATTTCATTACATTTTTCCCCGCCCAACTCTCCAGCCTGTCCAGGTCTCGCTGAATGGCAGCACAGCCTTCTGGCATGTCAGCCACTCCTCCCTGCTTGGTGTCATCAGCAAACTTGCTGATAGTACTCTCTAGTCCCTCATCCAAGTCATCGATGAATATATTGAATAATACTGGTCCCAGTACCGACCCTTGAGGCACTCCACTGGATACAGGCCTCCAACCAGACTCCGCCCCATTGACCACGACTCTTTGGCTTCTTCCCCTTAGCCAGTTCACAGTCCACCTCACTGCCCGAGAGTCTAGACCACACTTCCTCAGTTTAGCAGCAAGGATGCTGTGGGAGACTGTGTCAAATGCTTTACATTCCATTCTGAAAACAGTATTACAGTTATATTTGAACAGTCTGTTCTAAAAACAGTATTACAGTTATATTTATCACAAACCACACAAATTACAGATGATTTCCTAAATTCCAACTATACTGTAATTAAGATGCATTTCATTTACCGCACTGCTTTTGATTTCAAAAAGCAGTAGATTTTACTTAACTTACAACTAAAAGAAGCTGTTTGGTTCTTTCCACATGTTTGAGAAATTTGTGGCCCATCCCTTTGTTTTCATGTGCGCCTTCAATCAGTCCTGGGAGATCAGCTACTGAAATCTAGGAAAACAAAAGTTTTAAACAAAAGATTTCCAACAAGCAAAAATGGTAATTTTAAACTATCAATACCTATTATGATTTTACACCAAAAAACCCAGACAAACAACTGTCAGGAATATCTGTTTTGAGAGAGTCCCTTTACAACTACATGCATTCCTTGGGATTGTGCGTGGGATCAGTTCTCCAGCAGTATGCACTGGCTGTCTCAATACATTTAGAATCTATCATGAGAAGCAAATTTGAACAAAATGCTACTTATTACACAGACACTGCACTCCTCATGTTCCCTGTCTATTTATTTATAGCTGTCTGCAAAGTAGAAAAGAGGGTAAAAATACCTGGGCAAAAAATACCTCGGCAGAGATCTTGCAAAAATTCCCTATTACCTGAGAATAAAGCAGACTCTGAAAAGCAAGAAGATCAGGCAATTGCATTTGCATAGAATTCAGACTGTTCCTGGAAAGAAAATAAAGTCTGCTCCTTGTGGCTACAGAGGATCATTATTCCAAATGCAACCAACTGAACATTGTTCCCCTGAGCGTGCAAAGCTCCAAGAATTATTCTTCTACTCTTCAACTGAAATGAGATTTTGATTAGTCAATCAGCTTCCAACCAGAGCCCAGCAAAGACTGCCGTGATGGGCAGGAATCCTGGCACTTCCTTTGCTGGTTGAGAGGGTTGTACACAGTCATAAAGGAGAGCTGAGACAGACTGGAAAAGAGCAGAATGCTAAACCCCCCAATTATCTTAGTAACTTAGAGAAAGCTAAGACAGATAGCAAATCAAAGAAGAGCAAAAGTAAGGTCTTCAAATCTAATACCCATTTAGGCACCAAACAGATTCAATTAAACAAGTCCCAAAGCCAGCACACGGTAAACTTTCCAGTGTGCTGCCTATTGCAGAAGGGGGCCTTCTGCTACGAGTGAGCTACGCTCCCACTCATGTGTCACACTAACTTTTAACTGTTACACATGTCCTAAATATTTGATGCCTTGCTTCAGAATTTTCTGTCTATAGAGACATGAGATACAGCTGGATGAACCACAGACTTGTAGCTAGAAACAGGGAGAGAATAACTAGAGAATTGGAAGAGAAACATCCATTAGCCTGGTGAGATGCGTTTGGGTGCCTCAGTATCATCATCGCCACCATTTTCCTCAACTTCAGTTCTCTTTCAAAGAGTACTTTTCACAGAACTCAGAAAGAAATTAGTTCTCTAAAAACAAGACTTGGTTCAGCTGTTGTGGTAGAAAATGTCAGTGACTCTTCTAGTTTCAATGATCTGGTATTAAGACCTGAAGCCAAACCCATACTAAGATCCTCTACTTTTGTGTCTTTTCCAAGTAGTAACAACGGACAGCACCAGGTCACTTGCATGTATTTTCCTCTTTATAATGTACTAAGATAAAATAAGAAATTGCTATCTATTTCCTTAAAAACATCAATGTTCTGTAGGTTATTTAAAAAAAAAAAAAAGGAAAGCCATGAGCACAAGTAAGTCTCCTGCTGGAGAAAGATACACCAGGTCCCGATTCATGGCAGGTACTCAGGTTTTTTTTAAAGACTATAAGCAATCCTGTTACTTGCAGCACAGTTTTCTAGGATAAGTTATCCTAAAGTAGCAGATAAAATGAATATACAAAAAAAATATTCCTTTAGATGTGTGCATCTCTACAGGGAACATGACAAACTAGACTTACCTCCTTTAATACACAGTTTGCTACAGGTTGTTAAATGAAGGTTTCAAGCATCAGCTACTGAATCCCCCTAAGATTATTGTCTCTGAAAGTGAAAATATGAGTTTTCTGTCTTTTCATATCTGAGAGGTATGCTTTTATGGTTAACTCATCTGAAACTCTTTTATGCATTTGCCTTTTATCTTGGAAGTGATGAGTGCAGTACTGCATGTACGATAAAACACTTAAACAAAATAAAAGCACTTAAACAAAATAAAAGCACATCAAGGAGATTCGAGCTTGAGGAATCAAGATGTTTACTGCAGCCTTACATGAACCTGGGATCCAAAATATATTAGTAAGTCTCATTTACTGTTTGCTTTGCCCCCAGTGGATACTGCAGAAAGGATTCCAGGCACCACACAATTATTTGACAACGTTACCTGAGGAAGCTGTGGAACTGGGTTAAAAAAAAATTAAGGTGATAGGGCAGTAGCTCCACCAGTCCTCCAGAGCTACAGACCACCACAAAAGGAGCTGGGCCCAGGTACCTCACTTCTCAGGTAGTGCACTACACCCTGGCTGTTCAGGCAATCACTATCACTTCATCCCATTTTAGTTTTTTATGTAAAAAACAACTCATAAAAGGAAGTCGGAGCAGCTAACTGTATTCGCCAAGTTCCCTGTAATTCACTACTGCAGATCTGCAGCTACTGGACAGATTTGCTCCTGTTTAAAACCTATTTTGAAAATGACACATTCATCCCAGAGCTCTCTGCAGAGCCAGCTTGCAGAAAATTTGCCTCTTCTAAACAAAAAGTCTCTGAAACAATGATTTTTTCTAAAGTTCTACACTTAATGAGAGTATACTAGGACAAAGTAATCTCTATTCCATGAAGGAGCTCACAGCTGTAATATTATAAAGTAGGATTAGAATCACAGAAAGGAGACAAGGGAAAATGAGAAGCCATTTATTGAAGTGACGTGAAATCAGCTCAATGTCATATTACGGCATTTGGCTATAAAGCTCTCTTCTTACTACTTTATAAAAAGAGTACTTTCTTCACACCTTTAAGTACATGTGACTACATTTCATATGTATACATCATAAATAAACTATGAAAAAAACTACAACTTTCCTTTTTTTCTTCCTGAAAATACATTAAGCAGCATAACTAGCCATCACATACAGCTTTAACGAACAATCAGAATGAACTTTCATACCCACCTGTTTATAATCTGCATACATGATCTTTCCTAGTTCGGGCTGTACTGTTGTAACTATGATAAGGGAGGAAAAGAGAAGGGGAAGAAAACACAGCTGCTTTCAACATTTTAAAACATGTTAGTGTTACAAAACATTTAAATGTTGCAGGACTTTCTCACTTTGTATGTAAATGAAACAAATGTTCAGTAGCATAAAAAAAATAAGGCAGATAGGATGTTCAGAATTACTGGAAAAGGAGTGAAGAAAAAGCAAAGCACAAGAAAACAAAATTAGATCACTCAAGAACACTCCCAAACAGTTCACCAAATCACTGACACTGTGTGCAGTTCTGTTCCCATCATCCCAAAAGGCAACAGAACAGCTACAGAAGTCTTATACACAAAAAGGCTGATCCAAACTATAGAGGAAGGTTGTAAAGAATCAGGAGTGGTGCAAAAAGGTCAGCAGAAATTATTAGTACTTGTACTCTTGTTTCTTAATTGAAGCATGATCAGATGGCTAATCCTACTTTACAGTCAATGGACTGATCCAAACTCAAAATTTTACTCTGTTGCAAGAACAGGCGGGAGCTATTTCCAAAGCAACAGAGATGTTTATGCAAAGGAACTTGATGGTGCGTATTCAGCAGACTAAGGATATTACACACCACGGAGAGTGTAAGATGCAATAAAATGGCGTGAGAGTAAAATAAATGTTAAGCAGACGCTGCATCAACAGGCTGAAGCACTTAGGAGAGTATATACATGAAAAACTGTGGTGGCTGAAGAAACTGGACATTGAAACATCAAGTTCTCTCTTTCAAGTATATCTTATAATTAAAAATTTGTGTAACACATTTCAGAGTCAACATGGTCACTCCCTATTCTTTATTATAAACCTCTAAACCAAGTCAAGAAAAAAGACTTCTTGCTCTCGAAATATTGCTGCTCTAAAAATAAGAGTATAAACTTACATGCATAATCTGCAATCCGAGGCTTGGCATGCGAAATCTTGCTTAACAATGATGATTTTCCCGCATTTGGAAATCTAGAAGAAAAGTCAGGATTTATACACCGAGAAAACACATACATGATTCCTGTATATTTTATTATCAAATATACTATATTACCTTAGCCAAGCTCAATGCTATCAACTAATTTTTGCAGACTCACTCTGTTTTTTTTTAAAAAAAACAAACCCCAAACAAACCCAAACAAAAACCCTCAGATTATTATGATTTTTTTTTAATAAAATCTGAATTTTTCTAAATCCAACAATGCTTCCTGAGGATGCAGGCAGGAGAGGTATGCAAATACACGCATAATACATTTAAGGGAAATCTCTCAAAGTCACTCAGAGAGAAGTAAGACAGCTCTATTTGAATTACACTCACATTCTAATCACCTGTCATGCAAATATTTCTTACTAGTTGGATTTACAGTCTTTAAGTAGCAATAATATCTATGCTACAGTTTAGCTAATGTAGTAAAGCATATATCAACTCTGTAAGTACCTACCTTGAGGAGGGAAAAAGAGGGCAGGCAAGACTTTGTGTATATAGACACACACATGCACAGTTTGTGTATGTTTTTAAGGCAACAAAGTTGTATGAGGGATCCTACCCTGCTTTGTTATCAAGTAAACCAAAAAGCATATTGGTGAAGCCCTAGGAGACATCTGTGCAGAGCTGACTGCTGTAACCTTTTCGCTTTACAAGGGAGAGCTATACCTGCATACTACAACAGAAACATTCCTTAAGGGATACAGTAGCTTTTACAAGATCTTTGTCACAGAATACATCTACCCACTGAAATGGAAACCTAAGTTAAAACTATAACACATGCTTATATTAAAGATTAATCTGAGCTGTAAAAGACAGTAGTCTTGATCCACGTCAAACTCGAAGCTAATGCTGACATCAGAAGCCAGGCTGTGGTCCTTACTCATGGCACCTGCTTCACACAGGAGACTGCACAAGACTTGTGTTCCAGTCAAATTCACAGTTACTCTGCACAACGTTTCAGCACAACAGTGATCAAAGAGAACTCTGTCTACAGGCAACTGACCATCAGTTTCAAGATACAAAGCCAAGTGTTATGCAGAAACCCATATACTCTCCACTCGAATACATGCAGGACCATGACCTGTTAACAGGGACAACTAATAAGAACACAAACTAACGAAAAACAAGACTAGCATTACATTATGGGCTTTGTAAAGTGGTTGTATACAGGCTTTTCTTTAAAAAAGTAAAAAAAAAAGAGACACATAATGACTTTGGCTGTAACAGGAAAAGTACTGAGAGTACTTTTAATGCACCCTGATGTTGAAAGGTGCCTTAAAGACATTCTGGAAGGTTACTCTGGTCATCATTTCAAGTGAGTACTTTGTTTGCACTGGGGTACAATGTGTCCTTTGAAGTTCAAATTGCAAGCTACACTACACATCACAACCTTTACCCAAACCCGACCGGCCTTTCTCAAGTCTGTGCATTTTTTACATGATCTAATAGCAAACCATCTGCAAATCTACTGAAGTAAAAATAACAAACACAAAGAGATCAAAGTACAACCACAAACTATCAGAGGCTGATTCATATGCTCAACAAGAAAATAATATGCTCCTCTAATTAACTGATAATGAATAATCTTATCCATTTTTAAGGAAAACCATCAGCTAGAATACAAGCCAAAATTCAAGACTAAAGCAGCACTGGTATCATAAAACTCCTATATTCTCACACATTGTAAAACACAAAGAAAATTCTGTTGTTTAATTACTGAAGACCACTTGAAAAATCATATAACTCTAGATAAATCTGCTATTAAACAGAACTATTTCTAATAAACAAAAAAAAGAAAAATATAGGTAGAAAACCATTATATCTTCAAGTTTCCATTCTCTAACACTATATAATAATTAGACTATTTCCACCTCAACTCTTCATCATTTTACATATCCTATGATTTTTATTAATAAGGACCATGGAGAGAGGGGGATAAGGGGGATGAGGAGTAGATGCTGAGGAGACCGTCTGCAGTTTGTTGAAAGCTTTCTCCTAACAAAAATATATTTATCTGCATTGTTAATAATGCAGCAACACTGAAAAGCACCAAAGTAAAAGAAATGCAAGTCGTACTGTTCCAGTGTAATTACTTCTTTCCAATATTCTGAGCTGTTTATTTGGAAGAGTAGGCTACGCAGCCTTTGAAACTCTCTTTTTAACTGCTACTGAAAGGATTCACTTGTGCCAGCACCACAAAGTCAAAGATGCAATAAGGATAGTGTTCTTGGCTCTGTTTTGCACCTCCTACTTACTTCACAAATATTAGCTAATACTATTTTGATAATCACTGCAACCGCTAAATTAATTTATATTAATAATTATAAATTACCCTGATTGAAAAGCATAGCAAATACTACCTGAATTTTAAAATCAATTTTAACAGGTTTAAACTCTATGTGATTTGCAAACTGCAAGTCATTTCAGTAGCAATGCAAATGTACAGTAACACACGCGCTCCAAACTCTCAAATTTCTTTGAAATCTCATTTGAAATTTACTACTTTGTTTTCTAATAACAGTTGTCAAACTACAGTACTTACCCAACTAAGCCAACATCTGCTATAAGTTTCAAATCAAGACGAACAATTCGCCTCTGACCTTTGCAAGGCATGAAGTTTGTGACCAAAGAGCCTCCGACACCTCCGCGAGCTGCTAGGAATCTCTCTCCTGGTGCATTAAGCTCTCCTGAAAATAAATTCACTAGTCAAAAACCACCATCAGCTGTGATTTTCCACTTAAATCTGTCTTCAGCGAAGAAAGAATTTTCTGTACGCTTTCTTGCAAGAGCTGTGCACTCAGGGTCATGGTATTTCCCTTTCTTCAGGAGCAAATGAGAACAATCACAGCCTGGTATTCCCCTCTGTCACACAGTCACTTCAGGAAAGGTGCTAAGTACAGGCAGGCAGAGCATGGCTAAGATGGTAGCTGTGAAGCCTCCAATACTTGAACTCAAGAGTGCAACGAAAAATCTGTATTGATAGAGATGTGGCTACTGCAAACTCTTCAGATATTCCCTATTTTTTCATTAAGATGCAAGCTACAATATTTTCCTTAGGGTTAGAATAATTAAAAAAAAAATAAAATGCAACATCTGAGTATATAATTCAAGGATTAAAAACCCCACAAAGGCGAAGTATTTTAGACAACCCAAAATGCTGGCATTCAGCAAGGATCTTTAAGTAATGTCATAATTCAGTAATGTTATAGAGACTTAGCTGAGTTTATGGACACATAATTTATGTAATCTTATTAACAATTCTGTGGAGGATCACTACAGTTTCCAGCCTTTATCACTTGTTTGCAAGGGCAATTTTCTTTCTGCTGCATACAGTGATACAAACTGACCATTGCTAATTTCTGGAAGGGGTCCTTGCTTTCTCCAACTACCTCTCCAGTGTATTTTTTTGTCAACTCTTTGCCCAAACAAAGGAAGACACACACATATTTGGGGAGATGTGTAACCTTAAAACATGCTAGTGTTACAAGTCTGCTAGATGCTATCAATAAACACAAAAGTATCATAAAATCACACAGAACTGTGGAGGCCAGAAAAGACCTCTGAGATCATCAACTGGCTCAACTATATCGACTGGATATACTAAAACAAAGCAAAAGCTCTTACCAATTTGCTTGCCATCATCACAAAGAACTGAAATTCCCGGAGGCACGTGAACTTCACAGTCTTCCCCTTTTTCACCTTTCAGTGCTTTAACACTGGGAGAAATTAAAGCAGGATTAGCTACTTAAACTGACATTTGCTTTCTAGAAAAGATGTATACAAGAATTCCAATTCATCAGACTCGTACCTGCTGTTGGCTCCTGCTCCAGCCACAAACCGCTTCTGGGGATATCTTTCCTTTATGCTCTTCAAGGTAGTTCTTTCTCGGGCCACAAACCAGACGTCGCCACCTCTCCCTCCTTCCCCGCCCAGGCGAGGGTAACCCATTCCACCAGTTCCTCCTCTCACATACAGCCGTAAATCATCTATGAAGTTGCCAAACTAATAAAACGAGCCTAATATCAATACTGCACTCAGTTTATATTGCATTCCGTAGTCAATAGCAACAATGTAGATAAAACTACTTGGATATAGCTTTTCTCTGTCTGCAAAACCACATAACCCTTCAAGATTTTTTTTGAATAAAAGTTTGAACTCTCTTCCCCGGCGCCGGCACCTCAGGCTCGGCCTGCGGAGCCCGGGCAGAGGGACCGGACGGGACGAGGACCCGGCACCCGTCGAGACACGCGTGACACGGCCGCGGCGCCTCACCGCGCCCCGGGCCCCTACGCGGAGGCCGCTTCACCGACACGGCGCCGGGGCAGCGAGGGCAGGGAAGCGCGGGGGTCCCGGCGAGGCCAAGGGTCTGCCCGAGGGAAGAAGGGAGCGACACGCCGGCCCGGCCCGCAGAGGCCGCGGGGCCCGGAACGGAACGGCGGCTCCCCGCTAGCCCATCCCGCCGCCCCAGTCGTGCCCACGCGGGGCCGCACGCACGCAGGGCCCATCCCCGCCGCTCCCCGGGCCGGCCGGACTGACCTTCCGCAGCGCCGCCCCGCCGCACCGCACCATGGCGGCAGCTGCCGACCGCGGCCGAGAGGGAAGGGGCGGGCGGGGGCGGGAGCAGCGCGCCCTGAGGCGCAGGGCGGGCGGGGCTGGGCCCCAGGGGGTTGCGCGGAGAAGACCGGCCCGGCGGGGTCAGGCCGCATGCCCCGGGCGTCTGGCTGTCGGCCGTGAGCCGCTGCGGGAAGCGAACAGTCCCACCGCGCTGCCGCCCGGGCACCGGTCGCCATCGCTGGCCAGGCGGGGCCGCGTGCCGAGCAGACGCGCAGGCGCGGCCCTTCCCGCCCGCGGCCTGGGCAGGGCCGGGCCCTGCGGAGCGGCTGGGCCGCGCTGCTCCCGTGCGCTGAGCAGGCTGGGGGTGACGTTTCGAATGATGCGAATATTCAGGATAAGGGTGACCGTGTGGAAAGTACATGGCTTGAATAAGCCTTTTGCCGCTTTGCGTTTCTTACAGTGGTGTACGGAAAATCACGTTGCCAGAGGTCAGTGTTCACAAAGAAGACAGAGGAGTCTGAACTTTATTCGAATAAAGGGAGAGTTCACCGGGGTTGCCAAGTCCCAGTGAGGTCTCTCAAATTGCTGGAGGACGCAGCCCCCTTTTATCCTAATTTCCCGGCCGCATGAAACCCTCTCCCTTTCCCCATTGGCTGAGGTACTCAGGAGGTACAGACTTCCCGATCCGCCTATTCCATGTTCCCCCTTAACATGTACGCCCCTTAACAACATACATCGCATGTTGCATTAACTCCAACTTTATGCCGCCCAGGGCGGAGAAGTTAATATTCATCGGCCTATTAAGCCTGCGCACTCTTTCTCAAAGTTCAAAAGTTTAGAGCATCCTTGCTGTTGACTTAATTAATAGCCCTAATGGTCAAGGTGTCTCGTTATCTTCTCCTGCAGGCTGCATTCTGTGACTCCCTCGTTCATGAAGGACACTCTCCTCTTTGTTCCATCACTAACAAGGAGAAAAACCCCACACACTCCTCTTCTGGTTTTATCACTTATTTGTAAAGACACTCTACTTTCTTATTCTCTCAATGGTCACGAATGAGAAATCGCGGCCTAAATCATGACGTTATTAATGTCAGAAGGGTAAAATTGATGAGAAAGTACCATGAAGTTCGTTCTTCCATAGGTCTTCATCTTGTATGGGCATCTCTTCAGTGTGGGGGTGTTTTAAAAGCACAGACCCTCCTGGAATATTCTGTTCCTTCTTGCAGCCGTCCCACGAGGTCACACGTCCTCAGGCGCAGTTGTTGGCTACCTGAGGAGAATCGGCACCACTGCAATAATTCAATACTGGAAATAAGTTCAACATTGAATTTCATCTGTTGAATAATAAAAAGACATTTTAGAACACAATGTTGTGCCCTATACATGCTACATAGCCCAACAGAACATTTAAGCAGTATCCAGTATATATCACAATATGCGAGTGCTTCCCAGTGCCTTTTCAACAATGTAAATTTGGTTTTCTTAGTTGTTCATTAGCTTAGCTTCTTGGTTGCTTTACAGGCTAGCACACCAGATTTGGAAGCTGGATTTACAAAATATGTGCAAAATAGTAGTTACATACATAGATTCTTCTGGGTATTATTGTTTGGCCTTTATGTTTGCTGTAATTTTGCTTTATTTTGTTAACTATAAATGCTAGACCAGTATATACATTTAAAAAACATACCCTATTCTTAGTTCTACATAGTCATTAGTTAGTTAGGGTAAAAGAGCCTTCAGTCTGCTAAAATTTTAGACATAAATTAGAAAAATAATTACTTTAAAAAGAAATCGGGAAAGAATGAATAAAAAAATCCAAACTCCTAGTCCTGTGCTTTTCAGCTGACCCACACTTCTCTCTCTGACTTAAAAAAAGTGAACTGTTAATTTTGCAACTGGATTATTCAGAATAAAGTACTGAAGAAGCATGACTGTCATTGACAATGATTGTTCCTGATGGCTTTTGATGATCTTGATGAGCGCATAAAATAATAACATATTTCAGTTGAATAAAATTTTGCAAGATACTACAGTACAAAACATCATTTGTTTTGTTTTGTTTTTTTTCCATGGGAGATTTTAGTAGTAATTTTAGAGGGTCTTAGTCCCCTTTATGTACATTTACTTTCCACTTATATTTGCAGAAAAAATAATTCAAAAGCTTTTTACTCTGATGACTGTCACTGACCTGCTTTTTCTGCTGTTCCGTGTTATTTTTACCAATCAACTACGTATTCTATTTCTGCTAAAAATATTTCTAATTTGTGCTAGCTGGACATGCTTGTATCATACTGTTACAGAATTTTTAGAGCAGAACATTTTTCCGTGATGTAAATAGGAGAGCAGGGGAAGATGTGGCTGTTCTGTAGTCAGCCTAAGTTAAATCCCTCAAATTCAAAGTACTACTTTCCTCGGTGCCAAAGCAGTTTCACCATGTGGACAGAGATGAGATGGATCATATGAATAGCTGAACAGAAACTATTACAACAGAAAAAAGAATGCAGAAGCTCCATGTCATGCTTCCAGATCATGGGGACCACACCTGCAGTTCTGAAACAGGTGATATGTAAAATCTAGCAGCAAGTATTGTCACGACTGGGAAACAGCAAACATGAGTCTGGCCTTTTACTTGAGGCATTTAACTGAGGGGTCCTCGCTGAGAGGCTTGGTGGCTGGGACTCCCTCTGTATTTCAGTGGCAAGAGGTGTCTCCAGAGGACAAGGCACATCATGAAAGGCTCCCTGTGGATCCCCACCTCTCTCTATTATGCCTTTGAAATTAGGTCGGCTGAACTTGGACTGTAATCTTTGAAAAGAAGATAAGTGATCTGACCAGCCACAAACCTTGAAGTCTGGTCTCAATCTCATGCAAAGCTTTGGAGAAACTCAGATTTGCCGTATTAATGCCTTATTGATAAAACATTTGGTACGGTATCACTTGGGAAGGAATGAGAATACTGGGATTAGGAGAGAAGTTGTGAAGTGAGATAGCGACAG
Source organism: Trogon surrucura (assembly GCA_020746105.1). Taxonomy (NCBI): domain Eukaryota; kingdom Metazoa; phylum Chordata; class Aves; order Trogoniformes; family Trogonidae; genus Trogon; species Trogon surrucura. The sequence continues at coordinate 36,137,514 of CM036622.1, forward strand.
GTAAGGCTGAAAAGGCTGAAAGGGTTCATTTTAGGATGGTCTTATTTTTGCAGTAGCTCTGATAAAATCAGTGAGAGCATACAGACGAAATCTGGTAATGATGCATACTTAGGAATCATCATGAGTACAGGGGGTATGTCAGGAGATGTGTTTTCATATAAAGTGGGAGATATTAATGTCATTGTTTAAGGCCCTGGTGCAATCTCATTTGGGGTACTATGAAAGCTTCTAATTAGTTGTTCTGAGCGAAGGTTGAATTGGAAGAGGGGTAGAGGGAGGTTATGTGCATTGCTAGAGAGCTTGAGAGTCTTTGGTACAAACATTTTAGGACGGCTCAGCTTGTTTACTTCAACAAAACAAAACCAGAGAGGAGGTACGAGTGCTGTCTAAAAATACAGCAGGTAAGTAAACATGAAGGATGAAAATAATTTAATTTGCAGGGCAATGTTGACACAAGAACAGATACGTACTATTCATTAGTAAATACATCAGAAAATTAGAAGAATGTAGTCAGTACGGCAATCAAGTTCTGAAACAGCTTTTCCACGGAATTAGTGGGAGCCAAAATATATCTGGTTTTAATATGGCGCTTGATGAATTTATGAGGTGATTGTAGAACAGAGCTTTTCTGTGGTGGTGGGGAACTAGGCCCTGTCATTCAGAAGGATCTTTCTGTTTTGTGTTACCATGACAATTCGTAGTACAAGTAGCAGAACATTTTGTCCAGATTTATGGTTCGTAATATGGGAAGGACTTGTTAGTCTGATCTGAATAGTAGGCAAGGGCCAAAAGTCCTTACACACACAAAAGTTAGACTTCTGTGACTTCTACTACTAATGTGACTTCAGGAAACCATACGATGCCGACGGTATGTAGAAAATAATAGAAAACGAGAAAATAACTTTAAGGGAGATGAGAACTTTTAAGTGAGATGAAGAAAGTGCGGGGAAGTTGCAGATGGCAAGAAGGTTATTAGCAAAGTTTGTCATAGACCCTGAGCTCTCTTTGGATACCAATACAAATATATATGAAATTACTTCGAGTTTCCATGCTTTGTTCTGCTTTTCTGGTGCGTACTGTTTGAATTTAGTACTGTTGAATCATTATGACTGTGGAGAGCAGCAGGGGCTGCAGCTTGACAACTTAGCAGAGCCTTATATTCAGTGTGCTGAACTTCCTTAACACATAGCAGGAGGTCAGATCCAACAAGAGGTTAATGTGTAGACCGGTCCAGAGATGGCAGCAGAGCTACTAATTAATATTAATTCAGCTCATGTAATCAGTCCACAACTTGGCCTCAAAAAAAGAGAAATAAAGAAAAAATGGTCTCCTATATATGCAGGTGTTGAATCCATTGACATGACTAGATTTATTTCAGCACTGAGCAAGCTCATGCCAGCAAGTTCATGCCAGCAGGGAATTCAGTAACATTTCATTTGAAATGTGCCATTGCGCATTTTCTGGAACCTTTTGTACCAGTACGTACGTGATCACACGTACACGATGCTACAAAAATACTGAATCATCTAAAACGCTAAAGTTTGAGGGCATTTAGTTGGTTTATTTTCCAACTACTTCATTTCAAAACTGTACCTTGTCACCTGAAGAGACTCTTTGTTTTGCCAGGGTAGCACTGATTCTGTCACCTTTTTCTTTTGGTTTGCGTTGGCTGCTTAATCACTAGTGGGTGTGCCGTGCTTGAACTCTAAGTAAGGGGGCTGTGAGCACTTCACTGTCAAGCCTGATCCATGATCCAAGAACATCACCCCCTTGTTTCTTTACTTCAGACGCTGCTAATCGGTGATGCAGAGGGTGACTCAAGTCTTTATCTTCAGTGAACCCTTTTACGTAAGAGCGTGCAGATGTGTAGTTGCAGAGATATCTGTAATTCAGTCATACAAGAGGCTGGTAGTGTTTTAAAGCTCTGCAAACTGATTTATATGTAGTCGACGCATATTCTGAGTTTCATGCTAAATAATGCTTCAATTTCTGCTCTTTCTGTTCTCGCTGTGTACTTCACATACTGCTGTATGATTGCTTGAAAATCACAAGGGTGTTGCTACATCAAATCATTGTTTTACCACTCTGTTTCTTTTCTCTTATGATGTAAATCACTAGGTAATGTGCTGTTATCAACAACAACAAAAAGCTGTAAAATATCTTTTCACAACAATGTTAAAGAGTCCAGCAGCAGTTTTTTCAAAAATTGTAATTTATGTGCTCTTTTTCTTGGTCTAGAGAAGAAGTGACTTTGAGGGAAGTATTTAAAAATTAAGTTGAAATATTTTAGCAACTTTGTTGTAAAGTAGATCTGAAATAATAAAAAAAATGCACGTAAATTTTCTTTCCTTGTCTTTCTGAACATGCACTCAACAGTTCATTGCAATGCTGAGAAGCTGGCATAAATGTCTTTGTACTTGAAGCAAATATAGCCACACCAACATACCCAAGATACAGTTGTTTCAAAAAACTGATGTATTAGAGTTTTATTTTTAAAAAAAATTTTAAAGAAGAGATTTCACCAATGCCAAGCATACGCTCTTTGGCACAATAGACGGAGGTATCTCAACTGCAACAATTAAAAGAATAATCTGAAGAACAACAGTTCAAAATTCCTGCTATAGAAAAACCAGCAATGTTGGAAGAATTTTGAGAGAAACATTTTCTTTTGCCTAATTTTGGTTATCAATTAAAAAGCTCAAAATCATAGAAACATCCAATTCTGTCTTTAATCCCGTCTCATAAAACTTAACTGTGTGAAATGGCTGTGCTGAAGTCTGCTGTTTTACATGTGGCATGTGCTACATTTTTGGAATTCTTCCTGAACTTCTGTGGAATTGAGAATTTTTCTCTAATTTCTATTTATATCTAGTTACCAGCTGAAAAAAAAAATCTGCTTTTCTAAGTAAATGGACAGGGTCTCCCTTTTAAAGGACTTTCACCCTAAACCCCAAGCTTTTATGTATCTTTCAGATATGTTAGATTTTATGAATATGGTCTCAGATTGACTTCCCTTGACTTTACCTGTTCTGAAACAGAAATTGTAATAACAATTTACCTAATGAATAACTTAACTAATAAACATGATCAGTGTCTTTCTTCATGGTGTTTCCATCCTACAAAATTCATGTTAACATCCTGCAGGATTATTACTTGCCAATGATTTTGATCTCCATCAATTTGAACCCAATGTGAACCCAATTCATGCGTTCACCCTTGATCCAGCTGGGATTCTCCGTAAGTGATGCCTCCTTCATGCTTGACTGACAAAGATGCATAATCCTGTAAAGGAAAACGAAATATAAAAGTCAGCTTTCAGAACCACTTTCTCTTGGGGAGGTGAATTTTTAGGTATTATCAAAGAATTTTCACGTAGATATATTCTTGAGAGCACATTGTCCATGATGTGGGACTTTGAATAGAGAATTTTTTTTTCTAAAAGATTTTCCTAAGAAAAATCTGTTCCTTAGCATGGTGATTTCTATAGATGTGTTCTGGGAATGCCTCATTTGAATATTAAAAATGGTGAATTTGTTAACTGTATTAGAAAAAGCAATAGAAGTACCTCTGGACGATGAAGATAAGGGACTGAGGGCTGCAGTCAGCGTCTGCTGGAGTAGAATGCACTCCCAGTGTTTGCACCTGCGTCCTGTGCTACTGCAGCCAGCGGTGCAATAAAGCAGGAGTGAAATGCCAAGAAGGCATTGGTGCAGCCACCGGGCAGCTGTGCAACTACCCACTTCCTCACATGCATTTAAATGCCTTTGGAACCTTGGCTTCACTGTGAGATTAATCATGCTAATAAATCTGATAGTGCGTAAAGCAAACAAAAAGAGAAGCTTTTAATAACTTGAAAACTTACTGAAAGCTGGGAGCTTTCTTAAAGGTAGATTCCTTGTACAGCCTTCCTAATGCTTTAATCTTCTTGGTTATGAGTGCTGCTTCAGAATTTCAAGGAATAATTACATCTAATACAGCTTTAGCTCCTTTCAATGATACAAAGAGTTCAGAGATAAACAAACTATATTCCAGTCTTCCAGATGTTTTCTTCTGTGGGTTCAATCATGGCTTATTTTTTTGAAATGGTGTTTACATTGCTTAGCTGGAAAGGCTTCCAGAAGATAGCAAGTTATTCTGAATGTTGTCATTTCAGAGCAGGTTTATATTTGCCTCTATGTACTGTATATATTGTTTTCATGACAGAAATTATTATATTTCCACTTGAAAGAACAGGCTGTTCCTGTTATATCGTGCACCAGCAAAGCATGTTGTGAAATCCTGACAGACCCAATTTTACTATGTATTTGTCCTATGTTCTCATCAGCCATGCCTTCTTTTAGAGAGAGGAGGTTCTCTGGAGCTGGGTGTGTTACCACTTTTATGTGCTTAAGTGCTTCAGACATCACGATTCTGGATATATTATTTTCCATATGTGGTAATGTACTGCACAGAAAAATGAAGTTTTAAATTACAGTCCTGAGCTGTTGGGTGACACTCGAATTCAAGGAAGGAACAGTTGCAATTTAGTTACATCAGCCCTCTCCTGCTGTAGAGCAGATTGTTCCTTCAGGCAACATAACATGTCTTACAGAAGAGTTACTGATACCAAACCGTACACACAGCCTTGAAGAGAGCTGGTTATTTTGTGCATAGGTTCAGCAGGGTTTGATTTCTACACGGACCCAGTGTTGCAAAGTGAAGTGATTTTCTGCTGTGTGCCAGATGCAGCTTTTTAATCATACTTTGATCAGTAGCCTTCTGAAATTTCATGTCTTTTCTTTAAAGAAAAGCAGTGAAGCTGTGGAGGAGCCCAGGTTGTACTAGTGCCTCAGACACCTGCATTTGCTGTAGACCTTGGATCAGCCTTAAAAAAACTAATTTCTGTGAGGCAGACACCAGACTGATAACATTCGGAGCACTTGCTTTCAAGTAGCACTGTACTACCACTGGCACTGGGCCACATGAACTCTCAGCCTTTTTTGCTTGGCGAGAGCCATTCCCAGCCCCTCGTAGGTAAATAGAAAGTAAAACAACTTCCTTCCATTATATGCAATAGGAAAAGGTCTGGGACATCGCTCGCGCAGTAGTTCTCAGGTTATGAACTCCTCTTCCCTGGAGCTGCAGTGAGACACCAGTGAAGTGGGGGACTTCAGTCTTTCAGATCCAATCCTTCCGTGCAGAAGTGGGCACAGGAATCCTGAAACGTTCCTGAGGCACAATTGATGGCATTGCCTTTTTCATAACTGATTTTGTTGCATATCCCCAGGTGTAGGAATTTGTGACGTAGAGAGGGGCAGCTACATACAGAGTTATAATGACATCAAACCACAGTGATTTACAAAGAAGTACAGAATTGCAGTGCATTTGCAGAAACGCTTCCAGTCTAATGATGTTGGCTGCTAATGGTTTTTACCTTGGTGGTCTTTGAATACACTCTAGTGCCTTTGAAGGTGAAAGACTGATGACCTTCCTTGAAAGCAAAAGTCTCCTTGGAGAGTGTAAAAAGCACGTATGCAATGTATGAAGAGTTCTTTCAAAAATAATCTGCATTTCAGAATATGACCCAAGCCATTTTCCTTGGTGACTTAAGAAGTGATTTGAATGTACATGTTGAAAAACCTAAGTTTTGATTATGTAAGAAAAGATAGCTGTAATAATCCTCATCCTTGTAGAACTCAGTTTTTGGCACCCTCTCCTGAATTAGGTACAATAGATATCTAGAAGAGGTTCCAGAAGTCCAGCTTGCTGAGTGTGGAGTTGTGAGCACTGAGGCAGAAACAGAATTGCAAAGTTCTGGAAAGAAGTTCGATCTTAGGAGCATACTTTGCACTTAGGAGCAGACACCTGCACTAATCTCAAGGCCTTTTACAAATATTAATGCTCTGGGCTCCCTGACACCCTTGTCAATTAATTAGATTTTTTTTAACCTCATTTTACTAGTGGGATATAGAAGTTGTTTTATGTAGTGTACTGAGTCTGGCTTTGTTAACCCACAACATATAGACATATGGAAAATCCACAATACCTGAAACAAGAATGTACCTCTGTATTTGCAGTCTTACACTTTCAGTATTTGATGAGACATCACGACCGATCTATCATAAGAACATATGTGGAAGAAATAAATGGAAATCTAAGTAAGCTTCTTCCTAAGCCTCTGTCTCTCATAGCAAATAAAGCTCTTCTAAATGTGAGTCTAGTTCTGGCTGGAGGACACGGGACAGGAACTCTGGCACCAGTGCCAGGCCCTGGAGGGGTGCTGTCAAGTGCAAATAAAATGGCATCGAAAACTGTCCTGGCAACCAAATTACAGAAGATTTAAAAAAATAGCATAAAATCTATCTCAAGTCAGGGAGTTTCTACAGAAAGGGAACTGGAGCAGTGGATGCACATTGTGCTTATAAATTCTGAGCTTTGCGTCCCTTTTCCATTATTTTGAAATGTTTTCTCTGACGGCTGCGTGTTCTGGTGGGCAGACAAAGGCTGAGGATGGAAACCTGGGTTTATAAAATGAGGATAGTGTTCTGCTAACTCATCTGGAAAAAGATTTGCTCTCCGTTGCATTTTCCTCCCTCTGGCAGCCCCCTGCCTCTCCCATTACCTCACCGAACACCCCCGCACCCCTGTACAAACGCCGCCTCTCCAGGTGAGACCCCAGCCCGGGCTCGGCTGACACTCAGTGCCTGCCGCGGAAAGAGGTGGGGCTGCCACAGCCACAGCTCCCTCCGCCTTTCCCACTGACCTGAACCCATGCTGCTGCCGCTGCTGCTTTGCCAGTGGCAGAGCCGTCCCTGTGCAGTGTAATCCCGGCACCCTCGGAGCATCCAGCAGCTGGTGGGCACTTGCAGCCCTCTCAGGAATTTCCTTCTTTTTCTCCAAGTGGCTCACTACTGTTGTTTCAAGGCTACTGCTTTCCCTCTCATCACACAGGCACTGTAAGTATAACTTCTGCTTGTGGCTCTTTAGTTACTGCCTTTGTGAGACTCATCTGTCTTGTACTGAATAGTAGGAGTGACAGTTCAAACTCTCTGTGAGGCTTCTTGTGGTCCTTGCTCCTGCATGAGGTGTTCAAGTGGACTCTTGGCATTTTAGTTTTTAGCTGGATTAAAACATGAAATCAAAACAACTCAAAATGTTGGTGGCTTCCTGGCTGCCCTTTGCCTACTCTGTAGCTAAATTACTACTAAATTGCTGGTGTGTCTTTCCTCTAAATTCTGGTGCCTAGTGAAGTGAAAGTGCTAAGAGAAGTGTTTCCATCCCTGCTTGTTTGCTGGAGCCAGTTGTCTATCAAGCCAAAGAAGAGAAACTTTAATGCATATTCATAAACTCTTGGGATGCTGAGGCAGGTAATCCTACTGCCTGCTGAAATGTAGCTAGCAAGGGAAGTTTTCGAATGGAGTTAAGCTGGGGGGCAACTATCTCATTCCCTTCATTCCTGACGGTGAGGTAAAGGTGAGTTTAGGGACCTCAGATGGCTGCAGCAGTGTAATGGCACTTTCAAACTAAAAATAATCCCACAACCCTGAGGCCGCAGGTCCTCTTTCCTGACCCAGCTTGGTGCAATTATGAACTCCATGGGGTCACTTCAACTCTATCTTCTTACAGATAGTTCATAATTGCATTGTATTATCTGTGGGTTATTCTCTCTTTAATTGCATCATTAGGAGTTTCAGAGAGGATGTCAGTGTGTTAACCCTTGAAAGACACCATAGAGTAACTTTTCATATTGCCAGTGCCCAAAAATATTCTGAGTGGGAGAGCACACTTGTAGTTCTGGCCAAGTTCCTAGTAGAATTTGCACCGTTGCCCAAACATATCCTTGAATCTGCACAAAATCTCACATCATTTTGTAACTGTATTTTACATTCTGAAATGGCAAGGGGATTGGAAACTGTGGGAATGAGCATAACACCAACTATTTGACATAGAATTGATTTAGGATACCAAAGGAGGGGGCACTATCTGAGAGTCTTGACTGTCATCTTTTTCTTCAGACTTCTTCCTGTGTTCACTTGTCTTTTTTTTTTTGGTTCTCCCCCTCTTCCCCCCTTTATGTTTAGTCTTCTCTTCCACTGCACTTTATCTCAAGAGGAAGGAGTGAGAAATAAATTTATCAGGTGTTTTAGTGATGTTCTGTCTAAACCTGCTTCGAGTGTATGGAATATGCATCACAGGAAAACTGCAGTTTTCCCAGAGGGAATCCATGTATAACAATGACTACATATTCTGTAGCATTCAGAGTTCTCATTGTGCCTCCTGTGTTATATTACTCTTTCCATCTCCAGTTCTCCAGATAGTTTCTGTGTTTTGCACATATGCTAGAAATAATTGTGCCAAAAGTTTGCTTAATTTTCCAACAGAAGCTAAAAAAGGAACTTGCCTCTTTCAAGTTTTGAACCAGCTACTGAGTGAGCTCATAACCTGTCTATGCTCACCCAGTACAGTGTAGTGGTCTCGTTTACTCTTCCTTCATTACCACCTTTGTGAGTTGGAGTGTTCCATAAAGGACTGGCTATTTATAACTCTGTTACTCACTTGCCATCATTTAAAATAGCATACCACTAGGTATGCTAAGCATCTGCTGTTAATCTCGTTTTACTGATGGTCTAAGCAAAGGAGAAGCCTTGAGCTGAAGGAGCAGTTCTCACATATGCTACGATCACGTTGAACTTTCTGCTTCAGGTTTTCATGTTCTAAACAGTATTAAAAATTTTTAGGTGCCAACCTAACTCCAGTGTTACGGTTCATTGACTGGTATTTATTCCATAATTTGAAAAGAAATATTTTTCTGTATATATGCATAAATAATCTCTTGAGGTATCCTTGACAGTTAATGTGAGAATGAACTACGTAATGGCAGATTCACTGTGATTTTATATTCTATTCTTTCAGGTATCTTCTTGGAGTATGGAATCTGTATGGAAACAAAGGTGGTATCTTCAGCTGGGCTGTATATTGATACTGAATCTGGTTTATGCCAATCTAGACTTTCAAAAAGAAACTCCTGCAAGCCTGGGTCAGATTGACCATCAGTGCTGGGAGGTGTCATCCCATGGGCTGGTGGAAATGAAGAAACTCAAGGTAGCAGATACGGTCATTGATCTCTGGGACTTCATGATGTTCCTGAAGGAATCCCCTAAGCCCAAGCACAATGAACTCTTCAATGATTTAGCCCAGAACTTCTGGGATATGTATGTAGATTGTGTGCTCTCAAGATCCCATGGAATGGGCAGAAGACAATTAATGTCTCCCAAATATTCTTCCACATACTCACACAGAACTTTAGAAGGTAACTACAGGATAAGGTGCTAGTCTGTTCTGTACTAATGTTAAACTGAACCACTGTTCTCCTTGTCCTTGTTTAGACAACTCAATATAGTAATTTCCATTTTTCTATCTTTACTTGCCAAAAGTATTTGCATATTTCGATTGTAGCTACTTTCAGAATATGTTAGTCAAAAGTAGTTAGGGTACTGCATTTCTATATTTAGAATAAAATGTAAAAAATGTCAGGTGTGCATGTGGGACTGTGTGGAAATCGACACTTCTTTCTCTGTTTATCTCTGTGAGCATATAAATGACATTACAATACTAAAAGTTTCCTGGTATTTGGACTTCAGTCTCGACTTTGGGGAATTGTCCCTCTGTGAGAAGGGAAACTCAAACCCCTGACCACTTGAACCCTGTTCTGATTAAAACTATTGACACATAATGTGATCTCATGGTCACTGAATCATCAGTGTCAAATTCTGGTTGTCATGGTCTGGGACAACTCTGAACAGAGACCATGTAGGTGATTTGCTTTACATCTTATTAACCAGTCCTACATCTGTTGGCCTTCTTCCTCCTTGGCAATAGACTCTTTCTCTGATGTACCCAGTCAGATGTTTTGGGTTTCTAGACTGAGTATGGAGATCATTTAGTCCTAGCATTCCTAACCATTTTGCTTGGAAAATAACTACCTTTCTTTCATAGTCTTGCAGGGTCTGCTTTCACCAACCCATTTTAGGCCAAAAGGGGAGAAAATGAAGATACCTCATCAAGGCAACATCAAAATGAAGGAGCACAAAAGCACAGCATATACTGTAGATGCTTAAACAAACCCACTGTCATGGTTCAACCTTTTTTTTTTTTTCTTCTGTATAAAGTACTTAATCACTGCTAAACTGATAAGTACGTGAGCTCCCACATTGTTACTTTTGCTTTCTTATCTTGCAATCTACCAAGGTTGCCTTTTTTCCACTGCATATGTCTAGGTTTTTGTGTTTTGAGTCAACACCTTTGTTCTCTCAGGTAAGCTTGTAAGTCTGAACCAATGTTGTATTTTTGCAGAGGATCATATTTTCCAATAATTCTCTTTTTTAAAAGTTAATTCTGTTGGAAACCCAATATATTTTTATATGTTAAGCAATGGAGAAAATGTCAACAAACATTTTATACAGTGTCTTGCACATACAATCAACTTTACTTTTAAGAATTGCAGAAAAGTGTGACATCAAACTAAAGGGAAGGATTATGCTCATTGTAATGTCCTGTGCAGTCTAAGCTTTGTATTTTAGCACTGCTTAGTCTAGGCTGTGGATTAAAATATTTTTCTATGCAGCAAGGTCTGAATAGTTGTAATTTTCTTGTCCGTAACATGTTATTTGCAAAACCCCTACTACATTACATTAGGAATGGTACTTTACACAAGACTGCTCTTTATTTGCACATTCATACAGGTAAATAAGGTGACACAGTCCACCTCTGCCATAGCAGGCATCATCACAGTTGAGAGGAGATCCGTGCATCAGATGCTTTGAAAGAGTAAGAGACTTGACTACTGCTCCCATTATAAGAAACCATCCAGCATGGATAAACTAATTCATGGGGAGGAGCGCTGCTGGATCTTATACTCACTAAGGAGGGCCTGGTTGAAGCGGTGAAGGTTGAGGGCAGCCTTGGCTGCAGCGACCATGAGATGGTGGAGTTCAGGATCTTGTGCCGTGGGAACAGAATACCAAGCAGCATCTCAGCTCTGGACTTCAGCAGGGCCAACTTTGGCCTTTTCAAGCAATTGCTAGGGGAAATCCCATGGGACAGGGTATTAGAAAGTAAAGGGGCCCAAGACAGTTGGTTAATATTCAAGGACCGCTTCTTCCAAGCTCAAGATCAGAGCACTGCAATGGGTGGGAAATCAAGAAAGAAAGCCAGGGGACCTGCATGGTTAACCAGGGAACTGCTGGCAAACACAAGTGGGAGAAGAGTCTACAGACTTCAAGTGGAAGAAGAGAGTCTATAGATCATGGAAGAAGAGGCTGGCCTCTTGGGTGAAATATAAGACTGTTGTCAGAGCATGTAGGGAGGCAACCAGGAAAGCTAAGTTCTCCTTGGAATTAAACCTTGCAAGGGAGGTCAAGGACAACAGAAAGGACTTCTTCAAATACACTGTGGGCAAAACTAACACTAGAGGCAATGTAGGCCCACTGCTGAATGAAGTGGGTGCCCTGATGACAGAGGATACAGAGGAGTCAGAGTTACTGAATTCTGCCTTTGCCACTGTCTCTACTGCTGGAGACTGTCCTCAGGAGCCCCAGAGCCCTGAGGCCCCAGAGGAAGTCAGGATAAAGGAGGAGTTTGCCTTGGTTAAGGAGGACTGGGTTAGGGATCAGTTAAGCAATCTGAACATCCATGAATCCATGGGCCCTGATGGGATGCACCCATGGGTGCTGAGGGAGATGGCGGAAGTCATTGCTAGGCCACTCTCAATCATCTTGGGTAAGTTGTAGGCAACAGGAGAGGTGCCTGAGGACTGGAGGAAAGTGAATGTAACTCCAGTCTTCAAAAAGGGCAAGAAGGAGGACCCAGGTAACTACAGACCAGTCAGCCTCACCTCCATCCCTGGAAAGGTGATGGAACAACTTATCCTCGGAGCTGTCTTTGGGCATATCAAGGATAAGAGGGTCACTAGGAGCATCTTTTTTCCAAGGGGAAGTAATGTTTGACCAACCTGATAGTTTTTATGAGGACATAACCAGGTGGACGGATGGTGGCTGTGCAGTAGACATGGTTTATCTGGATTTCAGTAAAGCATTTGACACCGTCTCCCACAGCATCCTCATAGGTAAACTGAGGAAGTGTGGTCTGGATGACCAAGTAGTGAGGTGGGTCGGGAACTGGTTGAAGGGAAGAAGCCAGAGAGTTGTGGTCAATGGGACAGAGTCTAGTTGGAGGCCCGTGTCTAGCAGATTCCCTCAGGGTGACTGGGACCAGTACTATTCAATATATTCATCAGTGACCTGGATGAGGGAATAGAATGGGCACTGTCAGCAAGTTTGCTGATGACACAAAACTGTGAGGAGTGGTTGACACACCAGAAGGCTGTGCTGCCATTCAGAGAGACCTGGACAGGCTGGAGAGTTTGGCAGGGAGACTTTTCATGAAATACAAGAAGGGCAAGTGTAGTCTTGCACCTGGAAAAGAACAACCCCAAGTACCAGTATAGGATGGGGACTGATGTGTTGAAGAGCAGCGTTGGGGAAGGGGACCTGGGGGTCCTGGTGGACAGCACGATGACCATGAGCCAGCAATGTGCCCTTGGGGCCAAGAAGGCCAATGGCATCCTGGGATGTATTAGAAGGGGAGTTGCTATTAGGTCAAGAGAGGTCCTCCTGCCCCTCTACTCTGCCCTGGTGAGGCCACATCTGGAATATTGTGTCCAGTTTTGGGCCCCTCAGTTCAAGAAGAACAAGGAACTGCTTGAGAGAGTCCAGCGCAGAGCCACAAAGAAGATGAAGGGAGTGGAACATCTACCATATGAGGAAAAGCTGAAGTAGCAGGGTCTCTTTAGCTTGGAGAAGAGGAGGCTGAGGAGTGACCTCATTAATGTTTATAAATATGTCAAGGAGGAGTGTCAGGAGAATGGAGCCAGGCTCTTTTCAGTGATGCTCAATGAGAGGACAAGGAGCAATGGGTGCAAGCTGGAGCATAGAAGGTTCCACAAAAACATTAGGAAAAACTTTTTCACTGTGAGGTTGACAGCACTGGCACAGGCTGCCCAGGGTTGTTGTGCAGGCTCCTTCTCTGGAGACATTCAAAACCTGCCTGGACATCTTCCTGTGTGACCTACTCTAGGTGATTCTGCTCTAGCAAGGGAGTTGGACTAGACGATCTTTCAAGGTTCCTTCCAGCTCCTAACATTCTGGGATTCTGTGATTCTGTGATGGAGATCAATTTTTGCGTTAATCTGTTTCTCCTGGCACAGAAAGCCTGAGAACAAATGGGAGCACTCAGAGATGCTGACTGTTCTCTGCTTTACTCCTTGGGCAGTGCAGCTTGTGCAGTCCCTGTTGTGGTCTCGCCTTTTATGAGATCCCAACGGGGTTAATTATTGTGAGAAACAGTACTTAGACAGTAACAGCATATAAACCTTCATAAGTAAGAAGAAATCCATCCTACGTAATGTTCATATGTAGTTTGTAAAATATCCAACAATTCTCATAGATTTGTAAATATTCACTTAGGTAAACACAATTGAACCACATCTTGTAAAATACATCTCCTACAGTACTCTGAAGAGGGTACAAAAGTAGTGAGGAATTTCTCTTAGCCACGAATATCAGTGTAAGTTCCCAATACAAAAAATACTTTAAATACAGTTTTTTGGTTTTTTTTTTGAGAAAATGGAGTCATGACATCCCCAAAACCAGCAGTTTCAGGAACTGATACATTAAGATGAGCAGCTATTTGAAAGCCATTTTCTAATCTGTTCCAGCAATATCCAGTTTTTAAAGCTGTGTACTGTATTGCATTTGCAACAAATAAAGTGTTCTAACTGTCATAAATCAGATGGATAATTTCTCCTCATGCACACCTAGAAATAATTTTATTCATCATCTGTGGAAGTATAGAACTATAATAACATTTTAAAGATAATGTCTCCTATATTAGGGATATTTTAATTGGATGCCAGAGCAAGGTACTCCATGCAGTTTTAAAAACTGTAATATTTCTCAGACTGCAAGTCTTTTAATTACGTTTCTATACGAGATAAAGGTGCTTAGCATCTACAGTAATTGGCTCCAGAATGCTGGAACAATCTATTTCTATGGTCACCCTGCAGTGTCTGCCAAAGTGGCAGGTGATTGCTAACACGAGGAACACAGCACCATATGCAGCAGCAGCAAAACGAAGTGGACATACCTGTTTAGTCTATGACACAGCCATGGAGAGCCAGCTGGCGACTGCTGGGGTATCTACAAGAGGGTTTAACAGTGAGTGGGATGATCTTTTCTTCCACCCGTACTCCGCACTCCTTCTCTTTCCATCCTTGGGTTACAGCAGGAAGAGCAAACCCAGTTTCCTTGGGTTCCCCCGCTGAGAGCCAGACCATAGTCCATGGCTGTCTGGCAGCATCAAACACTTTCTACGCTGCTGTGAAGCTTTTTGTTAGTATTCATTTATGAAGTACAACTGTAAGCATTTCAGGAAATTCTGTCCCCTTCCGTCTCCAGTCTTTATTACAATTAACAAGAGCATTTGCAGCTATGGGCCTGCAACATCAGAATGTCTGTAGCAGAAGCACAACACAGTTGCAGGAGGAATGCTGTGGGGCTCACTTTGCACCTGATATAAAGTTTTTACATAAGCATAAATATAAAATTTAGAACTGTACCTTGGCTTCACTGTATTGCTGTAGCTCTTGTCCAGAAATTGGAAGGACTTACAGGGGTCCTGTAAGGTTTTGGGGAAAACAGTACATAAACAGTAGCAAGGCAGTAATAAAGCAGTGTTAAGTGCTGAAGATCTGTCAGAGAAACAGAAAAAACTGAACAAGACTTTGCTTGACACAGAGGATGTTAGATAATCTCTATATACCTTAGCTTACCTTTCTTGCAAGCAGGCAAGAAATACACATACATCCTTGTTTAATAAAATTACTTAAATTTTATGCAGATAATTTTGGGAAAAAATGTCATAATGAAATCAGATTATACTTAAACATTGTCAGTTAGCAAAAGGCCAGCATAAAAATTAAATTAAATCAGCATAGCTCGATATAATTTCTCTAGCTTTAAGTATTAGATGAGCGTCTTACTCTACAATATAACATTTAGCAGACCTGTCCATGAAAAAACGCTTCTGGTCTTTGGAAACTATGTATGTGGAGATTTCTCTGAAGTTTAATTATCATTTTATATGGCTATTTTATTTTATTTCATTTCATTATTTTCCAACGGTTCTTCTTTTCATAGAATTTAAGTAGACAATTTTGAAACAAAAATCTCTGCCTTTATTTTTAATACCAGCACTGTTATGTCTTGTTTCAGGGACCAACAGATTTTCAAGAAATGCTTATACACCCGCCTCCCCTCCATCCCTCTTTTAAGAAGTACAAAAGGGATTTGGAAACTAAATTCTACCTTTAGCTGTTTAGCTGAAATTTATTTCCATTTTTCAAGTTGTCATTTTACAAAGCTTGTACTTTTCTTAAAACATTGCTTACAGGCAAAAATGACAGACTATGTGCCCGAGCTTGTGTGTTGCAGAACCTCCTGCAACGTCACAGCAATTTATGCCACAGCACTGGATAGCAACTGGTTTTAAAATGAAATAGCCACTGGGAATCTTGCTCTTTTGTAATGTAGCAAATTCTGTCTTTGCCCAGGTTAGGATGTGAAACAAAAGCTTAGAGAATGAGTCATCCACAAAAAGGTCTGCTGCTCATAAGTTTGTGTTGGTGTTCTAGAGGTGCTAAGGTGGAAGAGGATGAGTTCTTGCTGGAGACAGTATGGGCAACAGCCCAAGAAACAGAGTAGTGAGATCAGTTAAAGAGCTGTGAGAAACCTGTGAGGAGCAGGACATTTCAGAACGTCTCTCTCCAACAGGCTTAGAGAAACTGTTGGCACAGACAAGCTTCTTAGTGAGTCTTTAGTTGGAAACTGAGAGAAAATAAGTCAGAAGTCCTAATGCTAAAGGCAGCAATTCAAGAAACAAAATGGACTTGGACAAAAATCATGGGCGTACGGTATCCAGGAAAATCAAGAACTGAGTGTGTTTATGTGAAGATTCATCATCCTTCTCAATGAAAGATACTTAAACTGCCATGTGTGCAATGGGAAAACAAAAGATGGAAATCTAAATAGTAGACCTGCTGATAGTGGATCAAGGTAACCTGACACCAGCACACAAAACTATTAGACTCAACATACCTTTGTACCATACTATATGTGGTGCTTCACTAATAAATCATCTCAATCTTTTTATTAGTTAAGACAAAATATAATTTTACTTTCAAGACATTCTATGCGATTCATCAAAGCATTACAAACAGATTTTATCTTGTATCTAAGATACACAGTTAAATACAATATTGAAATCACTGTTCAGAACTCTACCTATTCTACAGGTACTGAATCTTCTTGACGAAGTCCAGCATTTTAACTCTTTTGTCTTTTTAAGGCTTCTTCACAGAGGCTTTCTAAGAGCAAAGTCTCTAACAGCCAGTGGCCCTCCAACTAATTGAGGAGGTGTACTTTCAACAGTTACTAAGCGACCAGATCCAACCTGAAAAGCGAAATAAATACATTGCTTGACATTCATGTTAGCATTTAAAATGAGATGAGAGTTAAATTATGAACTGTCATTCAAAAATATTATTTAGCTGGTGGAGATGCATGCTGAGGTTTCTGAGATCCACTCAGACTATCCTTTATACTAAATTCACAAACTGTTCCCATCAATACAAAGGAAAGGGCAGAGTGGTTTTTCAGCAGGTAACTTTATGTACTCTGGTTTTCTGCTTTCATGTCCAATTTTAGTAGTAGAGAAAAAGAAAATCAGGCCTTTGTAATAAAAGTAGAATTTTTTTTTTCTGAAATATTATTTGGATTTGTATGTAATGTCGGCCACAGTTTTTGCCCTCAGAATTTCAGCATACATTAACATTCAAAGTAAAAAAAGGGAATAGATCCTGTTTCTCTCAGAATGCAATTGCCTGTAACTACTGCTCCAGGAAGACTCCAAGACTGAGGGAGACATACACTTCCCAGTCTCATTAGGACTCTTTATACTGAATAGGTTCAGATCTTTGAATAAAAATCCCTGAGTGACACCTCTATCTTCTAATCATGACCTACTAAAACAAACAATGCAACTCTTTGAGTGCATGTGGCTCACACAGTTGATTATTTGACCTTGACTGGCTGGCAGCAACCATCTTAGCTTAATCTTCATCTCTTCCTATCAAGGGTGTTTGGCAGACAGGAGGAAAGATTGTTATGTGAAAAGAACTGCCAGCCATTTCTGTCACTTGTAATTCTTCCAAGCAATGTATGCAAGGAATTTTATCTGATGTTGCTGATACGTTCATTTACTTAATACACTTATTCTGCAAAATGGACCAACCCTTTCCTTGTTTTTGTCTACAGTTGTTGAAATATTGATTATGTAACCATAAACGTATTTTCTTGTTAAATCCTTTACCTCTGCAGAAAGGAATAATCTTGGCTTGAGGTCCAAGTCTTTAAAGTAACAATGTACTTATCTCTACTAACAATTTCCAGAATACTTATATCTAAAATTTTCAGATACTTTCTGCAAAATATTGTTGATTAACAGTCTCACTGATATATAAGCTGTCCCACAAGAGATACCTGTCAAACAGCATAGGGTCCATCTTGCCCACACTTTTTATGAGTAATTCACAGATCTGAATCTCATTCTGACCAACTACCTGTTGTCTGAGGATACATCAGAAAGGGAAGTGGTGCTTGGCAGGAGATACAGATTCTTACCAACATAAACATTATTGAAGAAAGAGTAAGCAGCAGCACATATACAGCTAGAATAAACCCCAAACCACTTACACATTAATGAAAATAAAACAATGTCACTGGGGATTACTTACTGTTGTACTGAGGCCTTTAATATCAGTTGAATGGACTGCTCCGGCTTGAGTCTTCAGTTTAGATCTGGAAGCCTCTATTGACTTTTCCTGAAGCCTTTTTGCTTTCTAAAGATAGTTAGAAAAGCAGTAATTTTTTTTTTTTTAATCTGAATGGTGTCATTTGCACTTGTTAGAAAATATATAGACAAAGTGACAAAATAAAAGAGGTGATAATTCTATTGGCCTTTAATTGTAAGTAACCCCCTTCGGGTTTGCGAGTCTCTCTTGGACTGGGGACCCGAAAGCAGAATAAATGGCCGTGGCTTTGCAAGGGCAAGAAGGGAATAATGGCTTGCTACGACCTGCCCGATATATTCTTTCTCAAGTAGCCACATAAGCTGTGAGTCTCCGTCACCACAAGAGCGCACTGTTGCCTCGTGTTCAGCTTGTCTCCCCGCACCCAGGACACCTCCACATCGCCCGTCAGTCCCCAGGCCGGCCTGTGACAACCTTAACGCACTCCAGAGGCACGAGTTCACATTTGCTTTTCCTGAATTACAAGAGCTTTTGTTCAGACCATCCGTCCGGCTTGTCAAGGTCCTTCTGAATCGCAAGCCTACCTCTCAGCACATGGATTGCGCCCTCCAGCTCAGTGTCGGGCATGAATGGGATGAGAAGGCATACCGATACATTATATCCAAGTCAGTAATGAAAATTAATTTAATTAATATCCAAGTCATTAATGAAAAGGTTAAATAGTATCAACTCTATAATTAACTTTGAGGAATATCATTGAAACCTTGCTAAAGCCAAGGGAAATAACATCCATCATCCTCCTTCTCCAGAGCAAGTAATTTTATCAGAAAAGGCAATCACGCTGGCAAGGCATGATTTATCCTTGGTAAATCAATGACACCAATTGCCAATCACCTTCTTGTCCCTCATGTGCCTAAAAGAGCTTCCCAGAGACTCAGTTAAGACTAAGCAGCCTATAGTTCTCCAAATCCTTTTTCTGACCCTTTCTAATTTCTAATTCTAGCATAGATCGTTACCACGGGCCAGGAAGGTGCTTGCACATGAAGAAAAATAGTCTCTTTTGTATCTCATTTGGTAAATGAAGGAAAATTAAATTCAGCTGCCAAAGTATTTCTTTTAAGTCTGATTTCATTTGTTCTCCAACGTGGTCTGATCGCCTAACCAGGACTCTAATAATTTTTATTTTCCTTTGGAAAAGCGCAAATATTGCTAAAAGAAACACCTTTTATCATAAAATATTTCCAGTCTTGAAAGATGTTTGCTGTACTAAAAATAGGAAATGTACTATTAGAAGAAGTAAAGAAAAATAAAGATGACCAGACTTTTACTTTCAACAGTTTCAGGACAAATATATATACACACACACACACTTGCCACCATCACCTAATTGCAAGTACATAAATAATGTTGATCCTCAATTCGTGATTGTAGTAAGAAGAGCAGAAGAAAAACATGGTGTAGCTTTGCAAATACATCTTACAGTTGATTCTTCTATGTCAGTGTGAATACAAAATTTACTCTAAATTCTACTTGAATATCATAATTCATTAAGAAATGCATTTGGAACTTCGCAATTATTATAACTACACTGTGAATTAAGTTTTACTCCATCACTCAGATTTCTTACCTTCAATGCCTCATAGTTTGATGTCCGAGTCAAGAAATTTTCCCAAGATTTATTTACTATTTCTCTCTGCTTATGGATAGCTCGGATCTGTAATATAAATGAGATTTACAAGATGCAACACAATCCTTTTCTCATGAGCTTTTCTGAATTGTTTGCTTCTGCTGTTTGAATAGTATGTTCACCTATGGCCCTTTGACTGCCTTAGCTCTCCTCTCTCACCGAGATTGGATGATAATGTTGTAGTAATCTACTTGCCCTTTAAAAACTTCAGTTATGCACTGCCTTTAAAAAAACCCAAAAGGCTTAACTCCTCTGTGTGAATTAATTTTCCCCTTTTCCAACACCAATTTTGGAAAGAGCCCCAGCTCTGTCAGGAATACTTTCTGTATATTCTCACTCTCAAATGCTGAGTAACAGAGACAGAATCAATTCTCGTGACAAAAGGGAAGGCTTCATAATGCATGACAATCCCTCAAAAACAGCAAGAGATTTTAGACAACTGGACCAACTGATCCTACTTCTTAGAAAGCAGGAGATGAGCAAAAATACCACATGCTTGCCTTATCACCAAAGCTGGAAAATGTCTATACCTGCTCACTCTCAGCATGCTGGGAAACACAAACCCCTACTTTCTGAAGTAATGAAGCTCTGCGAAGCCAAGGGAGTTTATAACAGAAGCTTATACTTAATTTTAAGAAGCAGATGTAATTGTAATAGGTAAATTATCTGCTACAGATGAACACATGTGCAGCTTTATAGTGACATAGGGATAATTTTTCATTACACCATTGCTGATGCATCACTGAAGATACTGTTTCAGTTTTTCATGTTTTTCTCTAAGTACTGGCAAAACTACACAAATCGGGAGAACTGAGGTTAACCTAATTGAATTTAAAGTTAAAATTTTACTGCTGAGACAAATTAAAATATCTTCAAACATTATACACACATGGGATTCTCCACATTATATAATTATAAATTTTTCATACAAATCAACAAAAAAATTACATGCGCTTTACTTGTTTAAATACTCCTTGCCTTACTTTTGTGTATGTTTTTTCCTCTTCTTGGAGATCTTGGTGGTGTTGACTTTCAAGCACTTCTGTCTGCAGAGCAGCAACCATTCTTCCAGGATCTTCTGATACTTGTGAAATAACTTTCAGGGCTTCTTCATCTGATGTAACAGGCCTGGCTTCTTCTTTTAGTTCTGCACACAGTTCATTCCAAACTTCTCTAACCTGTGTGTGAAATACACAGCAGAGTATTTGACATTTATATCTTTTTTTTTTGTTGTTCCAATTATTCAAAATACAATAGAGCAAACATCTGTCTCCTTATTATTGTTTTACTTACCAGGATTTTTATGCAAGTTTAGACTTGAGCAACACTATGCCAACTTCATTCATCATAATCCTCCCTAAGCTTTCCCAAGCCCAAGTTTGACTCTACTGAGGAGTAACAGGAATGCTGAGAACTATAGAAAGTCAGAAGAAACACAGATAGTTTCAAGATACAAAATTACAGGAGTGAAGTGTTGGGTCTAACTGGGTGCTTCTTAAAATCTCAGATTGTGCACATTATCAGAGCAAACTGCAACATGAGACATAAAGAAAAACTGGAATTGTCAACCAAAGATTGGGTCTTATTAGTTCTTGAACACTTTGAGCTCCCACAGACTTTGTTCCTAAAGAGAAAATTGTCATAAACTGAAGCATCTTTTGAGCAGGATGGCTCTCACAAAGCTTGTTATCTTGCTCCTGTTTCCTATAGGCACATAATTGTTCACACTTGACAGTATGGATGGATACTGCATGTGGGGGGCAAAGATGTAAGAACACAGAAAAAAACTTTATCAGAATATATATTTAATGTCATTTCTAACAGCAGACTGCCCCACCCTAAACTGATCTTACTTCACAAAGAAGCGGTCCTACTCTCCAGTCCTTCCTGAATTTCTTACTCTTGTCCTAGCACATTCCTGTTTCTTGAGCTGGCAAACAGTTAAAACTATTTTTTTTTCCTGAGTTATTTTTACCTAGCATTGGTGTCTAGTCACAAAAATTTGTATCAGTAGAAATGAGGAGTCTAGAGAGTGCTGCAATGATAGTTATTGGATTGTATCTTTTGATGATAAATACTGGCTTACACTTGTTGTGAAACTATAGGTGACTTTATAGGTGGCAGCTTTTGAAGGGTTATTTGTTTGTTGTTTCCTGAGATAGACTCGCTATTTTTGCAAATGCAGATACAGTAGTAATATTTTATTCCACAATACTCACTTTAAAGTCAATATAATGACGTATGATAGGAAGAGTGACAAAATCCTTAGCAGATAAGCCAGGTAAATTTTCAAAACCTGAAAGAATATTAATCATGTCAGAATTAATGTCACGATGAATTTATCTTAGAACAGAACACTATATAAAAAGACACCGTCTTATTTGTCGTGTAATCACATGCAAAATCTTTACCACACACACCAGTCAGTTACTCTTCTAATCCTGAGTAGGTTTTTGGTGATAAAAGCTCCTGTTTTCTTGGTAATAAATTTACTCTATACTGATTTTTACTTGTGAGTGGCTCCAGTGACCTGTCAATCACTCAGAAAGCCAGGATAGTACTGCTTTTGCTGTGCTTTTGTGGTAAGGATTTGATGTTCTGTTAAAGCAGAGAAACAGTTGAGTCTCCAGGTCACAGTTTCTAAAGCAGCAATCATATTACAGGGTGTCCAGTGCTTTGTTTCAAAGCTGTGTTATCAGGGTATCCTCCATCTCATAGCCTTAAGCATAATGCCTTAAGCATCATGACTCCATCTCTTAAAAAATATGTTTACAATACGTGTAAAAGAGTAAGGATAGAGAACTATGGTTGCTGAGACTATGCCTGATTTTTTGCATGCTGAATGTTAATTATACTTGATTTTGAAAAAACCTTATATATAGTCTATCAAATTTCTTTCTAGACTTGATCATAATCTGTGTGGTAATTAGGAATACAGCATCTACCTATGATTATTATCATCATGTTCTGAAGTTAAGAAATACCATAAATAAAGACCAATTAACACTGGTTTTCTAGATCACCCTGCTACAGCCTGTTATGGAGCATGACTACAGTAAGAGGAAGATGCTGACAAAAGACTATAAAAATATTTCCATTTTTTTTTTATTATACACTTTATGTAATTTCAGTACTTTGCAGGAGACATTCCAATGTATGTAACTAACGTAAGAGGTATGTGTGAACACAGGAGAAAGCTGGAATGAAATCTCATGTCTTTTTGCTTTAATGAAGAAATTAGCCGTGATCCAACATTTAAAATAATTAACACTAACAAAAATTAGTAAGAACCTGAGTTACAACAGAGGAAGAACCAACTACAGTTTATTAGAGAAACCAAGGTTGTTTTCAAACCAGTCAGCTCTTTAGGTTACTCAGGGAACTGGTTGAAGCAATCTCAGAACAATTACTGATCATCTTTGAATCTGTGGAGGATGGACATAAAAAAACCCCATAATGCCTATTTTTAAAAAGAGAAAAGGACAAGTCAGAGAATATTGGTTCATATTGGTTCAGTTCTGTTACTGAAAGAAAGACTGAAACAAATAACTAAAAAGATAATGTTTATGCAGCTAAATGGTAACAGTGAAATATATCCAGCATGAGTTAGTAAAAACTAAGACCTAGCTTTTGTCTACAGCCAGACAAGATACTGCAGAATCATAGAATGGTCTGACCTTACGGATGTGGTAGAGTTGATCACCTATCTTGTCTTTAGTTTAGGTTTTTAGACAAGGGTCTAATGAGAATTCATATTTAGTGTGCAAATAACATAGAATTAGGAGGAGCCACAGCATTTTGAAAGGAAAGTTTAGAGTGCAAATTAATTTTGTCAATCTGAAAAATCATCTAAATTCACAGAATTTAGATCAGTAAGGACAAATAATAAGTCCTAAATGTTGAAACAGTCATCTGTATAAATCCAGGACGGTCGATGACTGTATAAGATCCTAAGTCAAATGAGCAAACAATATCGTGCCACTATGAATATAGCAATTGTCATATTAATATCAGAATGTTTATTTACAAGATTAGTAGAGTAATCTAGCTAGATTTTGCTGTGAGGCTTCTGCTGGAGTACTGTGTTCAGTTTTGGGACGCTACAGATAGAGAAGAATTGTGAATCAACTGGAAAGACTCAAGAAAAAGACAATGAGAATAATTAGAGTTTATGCTAGAAAATGAGATTGGTGAGTAATATATTAATCTAGGGAAACACAATTCAATGTAAAAGTGTTAAAATGTATGCAAGAGATATTTTGTGCGGGGAAAAAAAAAACACCAAAAAATTTCCAGCAAATTTTAGGTTTAATTCTAGGAAAACTCTTCCTAACGTTAGGGACAGCAAAGTATTGGGCAGGTCTTGAAATCCCCATCAACAGGGACTATTAAGAACAGGATGAACAAGCATCTATTACTAACGGAGTATTAACAATGCATCTCAATGTTTCCTTTGATTTTTTTTTTCCTAGTGACTTTATTGATTGCCAGTGAACAAGTTCATTTTAATGACAAATATGACACTGACAAGGCAATTCACTTGACTTACCTAGCTTGCACAATAATGAATAAATTTTTGCCCTTATGTTTTCTGAAATTTCCATAATGGCAAAGCTGGGACAGTTGGCAGGCATGGGAATGACCTCTTGCTCTTTGTGGAAGCTGCCAGCAATCGGGCTCTTCATGTCTAAATTTCAAAACACAAAACCAGAGCAGAAGAATGAAGAGGTAGCATGGTCCCAAAGCTGTTAAATATAGAGAAAATGCTATCTATGTAATGAACTATGAAGATACATAGCAGAAAGCTATGGACACGTTTTCTGTGATGTCTCCTGCAAAAGAAGACAGTTCCACCTTACTTTGTGGGCACTGTGCAAATTCTTTTGACAGTTTAGTCAGAGATTTGAAGATAACTGGGGCCAGGAAATAATAATTAGCATGACTAAAGATTTGTGAGAACATAGCAGTTTCCTTACTTCTTTTTACAACATATAACAAAACATAATACCTTTTGTGGAAGAAATTAAGTAGTTTATCTGCCCAGCATTAGGACAGCTGTTCAGGATACCAGTCGTAGTTCTGTTTGTTACCCAGGCGATGTAGAAAACGCCATCTAGCGGCATAGATAGAAGGTATTTTGGGTTTGGTAAGAACCACAGTATAAAGCTATAAATATTGTAATTCATTTTCATCAGGACTCCAACTCTGAAAACAAATACTGTCTTTGTTTCACTTTATTCAGTGGAACTGCTCACCGTTCCACATGCAACATAAAACTTACCAACAATCCTTCCATATCGATCACGCTTGACTCCTAGCTCCAACTCCTCCTCTCTCCATAACTGTATTAGAAGGGGGGCTGCTGTTTGATCTTTCTCCCCTCGCCAAGTACTGATGTGTGAAGTGGTTTTAGGGTTGTCACAAAATTCAACCAAGATTCCAAGAATGATATTGTACAGGTTCTTTTGCTTTGACTTGGTGAAGGGAAAAGAGAAAAACTGTTTTAAACTATTCAAAACACAGTGATTTCTACCTTCAAAAAATGGAGAAATTGTGTAATACGTAATCAAGTAACTGGAAGCTTTTGGACACAACCATTTGCACAAAACTTGTGTAAACTTGCAAGATTTATTTCAAGTTTCTGGAATCCTGACATGGAAAATTTCATAAACCAAAGAACACGAGGGGAACGAGTGTAGGATCATATAAGATGTGCATACATGGGTGTAGAATTACATAACAGATTTTGTATACATGCTTCCAGGCTCACATGCTGGAGAATGTATTACTATCGAGATTTATTTTTTAAGAAATAGGCTCTGAAGGCAGTGGCTGAGTGGTACCATGCAGCACCCGTTCTATTTTGTGGCCAGATCTTTTTGAAGCAGCTGTGAGTAGGGAAGGGTCTGCCACCTTGCACTGCAGGGGCATCAGAGCCTGGCAGTGAGACTGGGGGGAGCGAGGAGGAAATGAAACAAGGAAGGTGCACGCTTATTTTGTGAGAAGTAAAATGCCTGTGTCAGCTCTATGTCCAAGACCCACAGAAGTAGCTATATATATAAAATATATGTACAAAGTAACTTTAAACATCTAGAGTTTTATATCCCTGAAGTGTATTCTAATCCTGTTCTTACTAACTTCAATATGAAGTAGGAACTGAAGGTGCTTTTCTAGCAGATATGTTACCCAAAATAAGAGCACAGTCTGAGTCTTCCTTTTAAGAAGGGTATCTCTTTTTTGGTAAATTTAAACTCCCTCTGTCAAATACTTATTTTTTAAAAAAGATACACGGAAGATACATCTAATGATTTCTGAACAGATATCCTCCTGTGTGATCACCTTGCTGTCTCAGGCACGTAGATATACTCATCTTTTTATTAGTATTATAATAGTCTTAGGAGACACTGTAACAAAAACAATGCAATATTCCATGTTGTTTTACTACTTCTTCATTCTGTAACAACAAAAAAGAAATACCTACTGCCAACAAATCCAGAAGGAGAAAAATGCCTTGTTTTTCAAGAAAATAATCCTCTGCAATGTAACATCCAATGACACAGGACCTTAAGCAGAAATAATTTCACAGTGTAGAAACATTTTTATGCTTTAGAACTTTCTATAAGCATCTTATTTATTTTACAGAATTGCACAAATATATTTGGTATGCAATACACTTCATACCTTCGGGGAATAGAAAAGTCATGTTTCACATGCCTTTTCATTTACCCTGGGTAACTAAATATACCCTACTTGACTGCTTATTCTTCTTTTGCAGGTGGCACATCTTCCTCATAGCATCCCAAGAAATTTGGCAGGTTCACAATGAAATGGAATAGAATATGGATTTAAGCTAAAACTAAAACAGTAGAAGAGGCTAAAATTTAGCTAGCTCACGTCCCTGATCTGGTTTATTTCAAGGCTGTGCGAGTATTTCTGCCAGCAGAATCAAAGGCAACAGTGTTTGCTTCTCTCAGCCTAAAATAATCATAAAACAGCATTCATGTTGCTTCCTTCTCCTATATCCTTACTTACGGCAATTAACACAGAAACTGAAACAGTCTTTTCTCCCAAACAAATATGTCATTTGGCTTTCAATATATTTATCAACCTCTGTCTTAAAACAAACCAACTTTTGGCATTCTCTAAGAACAATCTTTAAAATATTTCTAGCCCAATATAGCCAGTTTACAAACACTTTTTCCGCTTACACAGTTTTTAGCCAATATTGGTCTATTTTTGTTTTCTATTTACTTCCCTAAAGTTATTTACAGACTTGAACCATACACCTCTGTTAAAGTCTTAGGTAACTCTGCATGCTAGGAGGTCACTCTGTGTGGGGAGCTAGACTGCTGTGCAGGGAGTCAGGTTGTCACACCGAACCCCTAATTAGAAGAGAATACATGCAGAAGATTCCATTTATTTGGTATCATTTTTAATTACTTAAATTGTACGGAGAATTTTTATACACAGGCAGAAAGGCCTATATATGCAGAGAAAGGCCATAGTATTGCAGACCTAAAAAGTACAAGCATTGACACTTCTAAGAGTTACTGCTGCTAAAATACTTTACGAACCACAAGCAGTCGAGTGCAGTGAAGAGGAGACAATTGTGGCCTAATCCACTATATAACTTCTTTGGATCCATCTGAATGAATGGGATAAGTATATCTACTCCTTCATAGCTGAAGAGTTCCTGTTGAAACATTAATAAAACCAATATATTTCCTAAATAATATTTACTAAATAGCTAAATATGACCTCATTAATGTTTATAAATATGTCAAGGGGGAATGTCAGGAGGATGGAGCCAGGCTCTTTTCAGCGGCGTCCACTGACAAGACCAGGGGCAATGGATGTAAGCTGGAACACAGGAGGTTCCATAAAAATATGAGGAAAAACTTTTTCACTGTGAGGGTGACAGAGCACTGGAACAGGCTGCCCAGGGAGGTTGTGGAGTCTCCTTCTCTGGAGACATTCAAAACCCGCCTGGACGCGTTCCTGTGCAATCTACTGTAGGTGATCCTGCTCTGGCAGGGGGGTTGGACTAGACGATCTTTAAGGTCCCTTCCAACCTCTAACATTCTGTGATTCCGTGATTCTGTGAAATATAAGGAAATACCAAGAGAATTGAAAACTTCAAATATTTATATTGTAATAAATTTGGCCTACTTGTTAGAGCAGGATATATTCCTTATGCTATACAGAAGAAAATCAGATTTTCAGTTTTTCCAAACTGCTAAGCTCATTTGTTAATACACCTTCACATATTCATTTTAAAATCATGTAAACTAGCAATTAAGTAGGTGAGACATTTCCTAGGGTATTTCTGAGTGATTTTCCATTTTACCTGTAACTGTCACAGGTACCAGTTATCAGACCTGACTTGTTAGTGATGAACTACAGTTGACATATTTTTTTTTAAAAAAAAAAAAAGGAAAAAAAAAGAAAGCAGTATCCTTTAAATGAAAATATACTATGCTTTGACATGTTTTGCACAATATGAGGCAGGTAGTTACATACCTTTCTGTGGAGATCATTTTCACAGAGAGCAGACAAAAGAAATAGTATATCAGCCTGGATTTCCAGTAGAATGGCATCTTCTTTCTCTTTAGATCTCTTCACTGCATACTTCAAGATGTCTGTAAATGAATATATTTAATACATGTGAATGTCCCATACACAAGTCAGAATTCTATCACAGCTGCTGATTTTTGAAAAATTGAAGTTTACACCACGGGATTTTTAAAGGAATCTCTTTATGCTGTTCAGTTTTATCTCCTGGTTTTTTATAACAGCTTACAGAAGTGCAGCACTCTGATGCTGTAGTCTCATGGACTTTACTCTTGGTGAGTAAATGATGGCAGCTTGCACTGACTTACTCCTTGTCGCTCTCTGTGGTGCCTCCTGTATTGTCCCAGTGCAACCAATTCAGGGAATTGATCTGAATTAAGGAACTTCTAGGAAAAAGCACTGAACCTGTTGATTTGCTCCACTGTACAGCCTCACAAACATTTGTACTGACAGTGGAAATGTGGGAAAGACACAAAATATCACCACTGCTGATAAACCACTGTGTGAAAGAGGACATTCTGACACAGAACTCTGCCAAAGTAAGAGGTTACTTGTATCTGATATATAGTGTTGATTTTGCTTTCACTAAACTCTTTAACTTTCCATGGAGTTTTCACTGGAGTTCAACTTTCAATTCAGGATATAAAATCTTTTATTTGTAGGCTATTAGAACACTTTGAATTCCAGAGGATATTACCTATTTTGTTCCTTCCAGTATGACTCTTTCAAAACACTGTAAACATTTTATTATTATAAGAAAAGAACTTGAGCCACTGTGCATTGGGACTTAGACCCAAATGTAGCAGCAAGTATGTACAAGAAAATGCTCTAAACCTGAAGGAGCAGTGGTTAAGTAGTTTTATTCTGGTTTTATTCTTCATAATATTATTCATATAAAAGTACATTGTTATTAGTTTTCTTCTCCTCTAACCAGGAGTTATGGAAAGTGATGCCATGATAGATCTAGATAGAACAAGACCCATGATGGAGTTCCTAGGGACTACCATAATGAAAATAAGATGTAACAAATGCAGTATAATAAAGGGAGAAGGGGCAGTTTTCACTCTGAAATTAAACACCTAGGCTTTTACAGCTGTCTGTTTTGCTTAATTTGTTCAATTCTGAGTGTTAGAATGCAATAAAATTCAAAATCGAATTCTATATTGGATTGGTTGAAGTTTTTCAGCAGTCAGAGGAGTAACACACTAAAAGCATGGACATTCTTAGTGTCAACAGAAATGAACTAATCGAAGTACAGCAATACAAATTGTGCTTTACCCAGCAGCTCGATAATTGCTCCCTGGTCACTCAAATTAAGGTTCACAGCATCATCATAAAGGGACACAACAGATCTCAGCACTCTCAGGCTGTAGCGCATTTGTGCAAGTTTGTTGCCACGACCACCTGTTCCATGGAAACTATTGCCTTGACCAAAGAAAGGATCTGTGGAGCAATCACAAGGAGTATTTTTTTTCGGCAGACAGTGTATGTTCAGAATATTAATGTGCTCAGGAAAAAAAAGAAAAGAAGCTTATTAGTGTAAGCTAAAACCAACCAAACAAAATCCCTTAATGTTTGAAAATCTTCCTGGTTAAAACAATCGCTTAATAAGCCTTTCTGTGTAGGGCTATACTTTCTACATTCATAAGAAAGGTATGATTTTGGTGAACATTTAAAATTATTATTTTTTTTTTTATCCTTACTAGGTTAATGAGCAGCCTCCAGAACTCAAAATATCTTCTCTAACATGACATGAAATATCAACCTTTTGATCTCCATTAGACTCAAATGAAAAATTCTTCCTAGGAAAACTTAAAATTTTATGATGAAAACCATCCATCCCCAGAAAACCAGTCAATGAAACTGGGCGTAGTTAATTATTTTTTTGCTTAGCCCATGCTCTTAGCTAATGGCCACAAGCCAAGTTTAGCCTGGAAGCTGCCTTACTGTGTAGAGCTCTTTAACGTGTCCTTCCCTGCGGCAGGAATTACTGGGTGGACTTGTTGCTACAGTAAGTGTATCCGACTCAGCTTAAAACGCAGGCAGCAGAAATGTGTGGCTGCCCTCACTACTGAAGGAGTGCCAATACAGAGCTCAGGGAATGGCGCACCAGCACCCTTTTTTAGAAAAGATTAGTTTCTTAAGTGACCTCTTGGAAAAGAATCATTCTGACCTCATGAATTTCACATTTTGTCTTCCTGTCAAAGAAAGTAAGCCCAGTGGAGTCGTATTTTGAGGTTACCGTGTGTGAAAGCCACGAGCATCTACTGACCTTGGCCTATACACCATTCTAGAAACACAAGGAGAAGAGTATTCGCTTGGCAGGACAAGTATTTATCTACTAACAAGGGAGCCACTGAAGCTAGAATAGCAATTGCATGAAGCTGTAATTCTTCATATTGGGCAGCAGACCAGTCATGAAATCCAGGCTTTTGATTTGGTTTTACATAACAAAGCAAAGCTGGCATCACATCATTTTCACTGAGAAGCTGCAGAGTCAAGACAAAGAGAGAGACAGCTTGCAGGTTTCACATGCACATAAAAACCTAAAGCAATGAGTCAACTTTATCTGTCCTACACTAAGAAAATTATTTTTTATTGAGAAAGTATGTCATGAACACTACAGGCACAGACAAATTCTTTTGTATTCTGTAGCACTCACACAGACTGTGGTTTGTTGAATTTTATTATGTTCTTCACATGTACCTCAATAATGTTTTGCAGTCACTTGTGTCAGCTACTTTTCTAGCATGGTCTAGATTTGTAACTTTTCTAAAATAGAAAGTGCATGCTGCTTTCACACAGCAAGTCTTAGTCTGAAGCTATGTATGAATTCTTTATTTGAAGAACAGCTGATTTCAGTCTACTGGACTATGGCAGCTGAACAGCTAAATAATATTCCTGTGATTCTTTTCAGCCGATTTTTTTTTCTTACTGTATCTTCTGCTCTGTTAGAACTTACCTGTACAGCACATGGGTCTTTAGACAAGACTCCTATTACATTAAATAGTAACTTCTTCATCTCGAAGTCCTCGTAAGAGTAGGTAAGTTTAATACCTTTTACCAAGGGATTGGGAATTCTAACTACAACAGAAATTGTAGGTAAGTTACAAAAAAATCATCATTAAAAGTAAAAATAGTGTAATTATGTAGTACAGAATCTCTTACCTTCAGCAAATGTTGCAAGTACTATCAACAGCTTTGCAAATCCACTTTCCTAACAGGCATTCAAAAAACATACAGTAATTAAATTAAATTGCAGTGAAATTAACTTATGATTTAATTTTAGTTTTGCTTTTTTTCTTCAGAACACAGAGTTTAATGTATCCTATGGCAGAATACACAGAATTTTATCAAAGAAGAGATCAACCCTTTGGACATTGTACAATACTAACTACACTCCTAAGGGTACAGTTAGTTAAACCCATGTCTCATTCAGTCAGAGTAAGTCTGAACTTGTACGGGGAAGTCCCAAACACATGTATTCAATACTATAATCCACTGCCCAAGAAACCCATATTCTCAGTACTGTTAAGAGTTGTGTTTGTTAAAATGCACTTGTGCATGTGTAAGTTTATACATTGAGGGTCACCAGTACACAAAATTTCGCCTCTTCAGTTGTGTGCACTAATACACTTACATTCAACTTCAGTGCACTTACAAGTAAGCACATAAAAACTGCATGGATGAGCAACGTGCATTTACAAATACTACATATTAAAAAATCAGAAAATAAAATCTTGTCATTCACAGCTCCTGGAGAGCTAACAGGACAATCGTGTCTAATATAACTATGATTAGGAAGGCCAGGGGGTGTCTGTGCAACACATTAGAGGTGAAAGATCTTTGTTTCAGAGGGGATTAGAAGCCATGGCTACCAGGACATTGCTCTTGGGCAATGAAATACTTCAGCTTGGCTTCAGTAGTCTGGCAAAGTCACCATAAAGCTTTCCACCAGCTCCCAGCAGGAGCAGAGCTCACAGAACACTACACAGACATCCCCACAGGATCAAGCCATTCTGTTAGTTTTGCAGCAGCTTTTTAGACGTATCCAAAAAAACTGGGCTTAGATTTGTTCAGCCTGGCTCTGGAAGTTAACATACACCTAAATGATTTTAACAATCAGAAAAATACTGAAAAAGCAATTTTAAAGACAATATTGAAGTACACAACTACATTGCCTATTAGCTTTTGTCTCTATGGTATCTATATTCTCTGTAAAAAGCCACTGCAAAGTGGTTAAATAAAAAACAATATTAAAATATATTAATGTTTTCTCCTTGCTGATTAATGGCATACTAAATTCTGATGGAAACCAGTAAGCACTTACCAAACAGTTTTGTTCTAACACAGAGATAAGCATAATTAATATCATTATAAGCTTTACTTTATACATATTTTCCAGTTTCCTTGTGGTAAGAAAATTATTTTCCTTTTCAAAGGCTCAGAATTCTGTGCTGATTTCTGAATTATATACAAGACCAAGTTTTCTGCAGTTGCTTGGATAGTATATTAAGAAAAAAGAGAACATTGTGATGAAAATTTCTCTGGCATTATCTACAAGGCAGAATTCAGTGGTAATGTTAATGTTGTTGTCTACCTAATATTTCTACCCTGTATCTTGTAAAGTCTCTAAGGAAGCTGCGAATACAGAACCTAAATTAAAATATTTTCATTTTTTTCCTTGCATTGAAATGATATTTCTTTCTTGTAGTATAAGGAATTAAAAATGTGTCCTGGTTATTCATCTTGTAGGAAAAAACTGCCCTGTTTCTATAGCCAGATAAACAATTTGAATGTTTTAGACATTAAATATGTTGCTGCAATAATGTAACAGGCATTTCACAATGGTTAGTGATAAAATGGAAAGCTTGAATGAAAAAACCGCAATCTTCACTGATGACCATAAAATCTATTTAGTAACACAACCAATTGGGAAACTTTTACTCAAGTTGAGAAATTAATACCCTGAAAGTAATCCATTCTGGAACAGCCAATTGATCTATAGGAATTTGATTGATTAATTATTCAGTATGTATGTCACAACTTCATTTCAAGTTTTAAATCTCAACTGTAAAACAAAAGAGTACAAGAAAATGAACACCTATAAAAAGTTAACTTCTCTGCAGCTTCCTCATAAAAATTCTGGAATGTTACAGAAGAATGAGTCATCTACTTTTTAGGCAAGTCATGATAGTGCACTCTGGACTACATTTATGTGACCCAGTCAGAAAGAATTTATGTGCTTCTTATTAACTGGATCTAAGTAATTATTTTCTCAGCATCTTATTTAGAGCTTCTGAGATGATTTTTAGAGGATCCTTCTTGCTCCTGGTTATGAGGCACAGATACTTCAGTTGAATTTGGGCCATCTGAATACAGCCTGTACTCCTACATCTTCAAACTACAAATGAGACCTAGTGCAAAATTCACTGTAACAGAATGGCACATCGGAGAAGCTGTACAGGAATACAGGAGTTAATACTAAATTTTACACACAAATAGTGTAATTTTCCAAGTATTAAGGAAGATTGATGTTAGTACTCCAGGCTAATGACCTGCAGATTTGAAGTCTCTTTGCAGTAAAGGGAATTGCAGAAAGAAAAATGGTTTCTTGCTCAGCAAATCTAAGACAGAGGAAAGCACTGGACATAGAGTAGAACAAGTATTACAACTCTAATGGGGAAAAATGCTGAGTATATAATAGCAAAGGAGGAGTTATTATTCTCTGGAATATAACTATAAATACTTACAATCATAGGTGCTGCAGGGTTTCCAGCTACTAGTGTGGCAATCACCAAGAGGTCATTCTGTAGCTGACGATCACAATGCCGGAAACCATTCCTGAGAAGGTCTACAAATACTTCTTTCAAAGCACTTAAAAGAAAGTGAAATGCATTTTACGTTTTCATAATCTGATTTTAGAGAGCTCTAGGTATATGAATCTTCATTTAGCATCATACTTTTCAAAGCCTTAGGGTTTAACTGCAAGAAAAATAACTTTATGAAATGGATTCTTGCGTGTACTGCTAGATGTGCAGTTTAAGCATATACACAAAGTGCGTGTATTATAAATTGCATCTTCCACTGTATGTGTTATAATTAATTAATAGAAAGACATAACATTTACTCTGAGCATGGAGTTGGATATTGCTGAATGATTGTTGAGAAGAAATGGTCTAATCCTAAATACTTAAAACAGTGTAACTCACTAAGGGAGAACCTGTTATTTACTCCAGCAGCGGATCTAGAACTAAGCTGTGAATATCACAGCACAGAATTTCTTACTAACATTATAACATAAGCATTTAAACAGTGCAGTGATTCTGGTCTACCAAGCCTAACATGTGAGCTTGAAAGTGGTGCAATTAAGTTTACCACCATAGCAAGCAACAGACAGGGCTACACCCCCTGCACTACGCAGCAGAGCACCTTGGTCTCCCTCTCGCCCTGTAACAGAAAAAAACGGTGATGGGTTTTCGTGTTTATGAAATAAAGAGAGGCTTGACAATGAAATAGTTTTGAAGTTGTCTGGATGTGTTTTTAGCTGCATCCTCTCCACTGAGTTTGTAAGCTACCAGGCAAGCACTTCTTAGATCATACATCATTTCCTAGCACCTCACAGGCCACAGGGCTTGCTGAAACAGAAACAGATGCTTGAGAGGTCTAAATCGTGGGCTGCTTGGCTATGAGGTCTAATCCAGTACTGCTTCTATTTTGGAGAATCAAATGTTTTAGTACTGAAAACTACATGAGGGCTTAATGAGAGACCTCCATTCCCCATTTGTATTTTCTCTCAATTAATTTCAAACAAAACGCTACACAATAGGAATGCTTTCGATGCCTCCATATTTATAATACTAATTCATTAAATGCTTCCCTGTACTTACTGTACACATTCCAAGCTACTGAGCTGTTTAACAACTTCATCTTTTGAGGTGTTTTCTAACAGGTTCCATAGGATTTCTGAGGAGCGGAACACCAGCTGTCCTGAGGGATCAACACCATTTAGATACAAACAGAGTCTGCTGGCTGCTTGGGCCTTCATCATAAGTCTGCAATTTACTCCTGAAAGTACAAAAATCCAAATAATGAATTCCCTGTAGGCCAGCAATTGTTTTGGCATGTTCAGAGAACAAATGATCTAAGATCAGAGGTAATGAGACTGCTGAAAGAACAGTTTGTACTAACCAGAGCTGGAGAGATGCTGGAGAGCTTTAAGTACCCACAACTTCTCAGTAAGTTGATTTTCAACTAATGCTAGTGACAAAACAAGAGTTTCTGCTAATCCTCCTAATTCTGCCATCTGGATTTTATAGTTTGCGCTTGTTGGCTGGTAACCTGCACATACAATAGCATTAGTCATAATGCAGTAAATATTCATAATTTTGGTTGCTTCATAAAATATTTATCCTTTCTCAAGAAAGGATTGAGAACTAAGTATCACATTCCTTTAGTCCTAAAACCAATCGAAAAAAATCTAATAAACAAGAGCTGCTTTTCTTATATCTGAGTATTAATAAAGCCTAAAGCATATCCGACAGGCTTACCCTCAAGAAGACTAAAATGCTATATGGGCAAACTAATTGCTTCCTAGAATTCAGAGAAAAAAACACCAAGCAGAGTTATAGAGAGGTAAAAAGCCTTCTTCAGGTCATGTAATAAGTTCCTGGTGCAGGACCTAGTTCGCTTCTGTAGTCCATTGCTTAGAGGATTGACTACAGGAGAAGCATTGAGAAAAGAAATTTCTAATCATACAGTTGCAAGAAAAAATATGTGAACCTTTCGGAATTTCATGGTGTTTCACATTAATTTTTCATAAAATGTGATCTAACCATCATCTAAGTCAAGAGTATTGACAAATACAATGTGTCTAAAATAATAACACAAGAACAATTCTGATCTTCCATGTCTTTATTAAACACATTCATTCAACATTCAAAATGCTAGTGGAAAAAGTAAGTGCATCCTTGAGTTGACCTCAGAAAAGCTAATCAGAGTCTTGTGAAGAAAATGAGTTTGGAGGTGTGGACTAGAGCTACATTGATTGATAAAAACCACTCAGACTTTCTGAGTTTGCTCCACACAAGATGTATGCTCATGTGAGCCATGCCTCACCAAAAAGAGCTTTCAGAGGATCTGCAATCAAGAATTGTTGATTTACATAGAGCTGGAAAGGGTTACAAAGTGATTTCCTAGACCTTAGAAATTCAACAGTCTACACTCAGGCAAACGATCTACAAATGGAGACACTTTGGGCCTGTGGCCACTCTGCGAAGAAGTGGGCGCCCAGTCAAAAGGAGCCCAAGAGAACAACGAAGACTCATCAGTGAGATAAAGAAACAACCCCGAGTGAGAGCCAGAGAGTTGAAGGCATCACTGGAGCTGGATGATATCTGTGTTCATGAGTCTACAGTATGCAAGACATTGATCAAGCAGGGTGTCTGTGGCAGGACACCATGAAGGAACTACAAAGAACATTACTGCACGCCTGATGTTTGTGAAAGAGCACATCGACACTCCACAGTGGTATCGGCACAATTTTTTGTGGACTGATGAAACAAAGATTGAACTATTTGGAAAGAACACACAGCACTATATCTGGCATAAAAAGGGCACTGCATATCATCATGAAAACATTATCCCAACCGTAAAGTATGGTGAGGAAACATTATGATTTGGGCCTGCTTTGCTGCATCAGGGCCTGGCCAGCTTGCAGCCATTGCGGGGAAGATGAATTCCCAAGTGTGTCAAGAAATTCTTCAGGATAATGTGAGAATGTCTGTACGTCAGCTGAAACTCTGTAGAGGTTTGGTGATGCAACAGGACAATGATTCAAAATACCAGAGCAAGTCCACAACAGAAAAACAAAATCTGTCTTTTGGAGTGGCCAAGTCAGAGCCCAGACCTCAACCCAATAGAGATACTATGGCATGACTTGAAGAGCACTGTACACATTAGACATCCAAGGAATATGACATAGCTAAAGCAGTTCTGCCAGGAAAAATGGGCTGAAATCCCTTCTGAACGATGTGCAGGTCTCATCCACAGCTACAGGAAGCCCTTGGTCGAGGTTATTGCTGCCAAGGGGCGTCAACCAGTTATGGATTCCAAGGGTTCGCTTACTTTTTCCACTGGCATTTTGAATGTTGAATGAGTGTGTTCAATAAAGACATGGAGGATCAGAATTGTTTTTGCATTATTATTTTAGGCACACTTTGTCAATACTGTTGACTTAGATGACGGTTAGATGACATTTTATGACAAATTAATGCAGAACACCATGAAATTCCAAAAAGGTTCACATACTTTTTCTTGCAACTGTATATGCTAACTCATAAATCTTAAATAGCTTAAAAATACATATATATCTCAAATGACATGAAATGCAGAATTGATACATGCAGATAATGCACATTGTGAAGTGAGTTTTAACTAAGCATAAACTCTGATAGGCTGGATCCAACTTTAGCAAGGTTTACATATATGCTTAGAGACACAGAATTTGACTTAAAAATCACACGAAAATACTTTCTTCATTTTTGAGATAACTTATTTGATATTCCAAATTTGGAGGCAAAGAATAAAATGTTTCAATCTTTAGCATTTACTTATCTTGATGGAACTATTTACAGATATACAGGTAAATACACACACAGTTGCTTGAAGGATTTGAGTCTTGTTTGTAAGGTAAAACCAGATTTATATGCTTTTGTATTTCTAGAATCTTGTGAGGGCTGTTGCAGCTGCAGCTTCTTTAGGCCTCCTAAAATAAATGAAAACTAGGACGAGGGCACAGGCACTAGTGCCACACCGCATGAACACAGCCAGGGAGCACACCGACATCTGGACCGCTCCCTCACCTGCACTCTGGATCCACACTGTGACAATGTTCACCCGTGGCTGGGCTGCCTATAAATCTAGTGGTGTCTCACAGCCTATGCGCCCCTCCAGGAGGGGATCCGTGACTGACTTTGCCTCTGTGTTGGAAATTAAGATAGCTTACTTGCAGAATATTAGAATTAATTGTGGCATTGCTTAAAATTACAATGAATTGCAATTTGGTTTATGAGTGACATTGTTTAGCATGAGCAACCAGAGTTGCTGAGGCCTTAGGCTCAGACTGTGGACTTTTACCTAAGTACTGATTAGCTTAGGTTGAAGAAAGACCCAGAAACCAATGCTACTTGAGAAAGGTAAGATCAACAGAAACTGCATCCTCAAGATAAAGAAAAGAATGTACACCTGGAGAGAAAGAAAAGATCCAATGAGGAACAAGAAGACTCGAGACACAAATATTACTATTGGACCAAACTATCGTGTGAAGGGAGGTGAACTTGGATTGTAAGGGTATAATTATCCAGTGATTTCTTTGATCAGGGTCCCTTTCAGAAGGTCCCAGCTCGAGCTGAAATAAACTGTCTCTGTGGCAGAATCTAGTGTCTGAACTTTTCTTTACTGTTGGGGGCTAAGACTGGATCCAGCTGCACCTAGACCCCTCTCTGTGAGGAAGTTTAGAAAGCAAGGGGGTCCAGTCTGAACCTTACAACTCAGCAGGAGGGTCTTCACAGACTCTTCATTAACACTCCGGCACCATCGTAAGGGTCAAAGGAATAAGTAGTAGTGGATTCTGATGACAGTTTGCATGTCTATCCATGGATAATACTATGCTTGACCATGCTTAAGCTCATGTGCAGGCACTGTCTGCCTCTTTCTGCAGAGACAGTCACAATTTATTCAAAGCCTATGCTCAAATGTGTCCATATAATATGAACTCAAACAGATTTAGATGGGCTCAGATCTATTCCTCACAGGCAATACAAGTAAACCAGAGCTGCTTCTCTCCAGGCTACATACACAAAGTTGAAAATTACATTTCCCTTCCTGTAATTCCAATCCTAACTACGCTTTCTTCCTCCATTATCCATGTTTCAGAGAACTTGTGGCCACTTCACATTTTCTGGATACGATTTAGTCATAATCCCATAAGTACAATAATTAATTTCTTGTACATTGATGAAGTAATTTCAGATTCTGAATATGCATTTCTATAAAGACATGTTAAATGCACATTTCCCAATGCCATATATTTAATATATGAGATACAGTAACTACAGTTATGAAGTGAAATGAATCCATAGCTAATTAAAAGAGACATTTCAAAGTGGCTGGAATAATGAACACTTGATTTCTTGTGACACTTGGAAATACTGTTCTTTACCTGAAAGTAGTTTTCTTGGTAGCTCCATATTATAAAAGCTAACAATGCACTTACAGATTTGTATTTTAACTCGAGAGCTTGGCACCCTCATCAAATATCCTGTCAGAAACAGGGAAAAAAAAAGTCATTTACAACGTTTATTATTTTTTTCAGAAAGTAATCTTAACACTTCTATTTACAGTACTAAGTGTTTCCTTTGGTCATATCCCCTACAAATCAGTCATTTCATGCAAAGTTTGATTAGAAAATACTCAAGGGAGAAGGACTCACACACGGAAGAGGACAAAGGGGTCTTGGAGGAGCAGCATAAGGTTAATCAAAAAGTGATCTCATCTGCTTTACAGCTACATACCCTTATAAGAGATTGGATGTTATTCCAGAAATTGTGGAATTTGAAAGAAAACTACTACACCAAGTTGTTATCATCATTACCATGTCAGAATCGCTTCTTCTAGCAGACATGATATGTCACAAAGAGAGCACAGAAAGAGATCCTTTTCCATAGGATAAACAGAAATCCATTGAGAGCTACCGGTACCTAACATAGAATTGTCAGGGTTGGAAGGGACCTTAAATATCATCTTGTCCCAACTCCCCTCGCCATGGGCAAGGACATCCCTCACTAGACCAGGTTGCCCAGAGCCCCATCCAGCCTGGCCTTAAAAACTCCCAGGGATGGGGCTTCCACCACCTCTCTGGACAACCTGTTCCAGTGTCTCACCAACTTCATAGTGAAGAACGTCCTTCT
The DNA here is from genome assembly GCA_020746105.1 of Trogon surrucura. Taxonomy (NCBI): domain Eukaryota; kingdom Metazoa; phylum Chordata; class Aves; order Trogoniformes; family Trogonidae; genus Trogon; species Trogon surrucura. Next base: position 36,177,643 of record CM036622.1, read on the forward strand.
AACGTCCAATCTAAACCGATTCATCTCTAGCATTAATCCATTCCCCCTAGTCCTATCACTACCCAACATCCTAAAAAGTCCCTCACCAGCTTTCTTGCAGGTCCCCTTAAGATACTGGAAGGCCACAATAAGGTGTCCTCGGAGTCTTCTGAAGAGGGTCCCTTCGGAGAGCCGGCCAAGTTAACAATCATCACACCAATATGGCTACAGATCGTCCTCCCTTTATTGCTCCAGACAGCTCAATATATACAGTTCAGCAGTGTCCCCGCGCCTGCCCCTTAACAGAGTTGGTCGGTTACAGGTTCACACGCGCCAGCGTTTTATTGGGTAGTGCCATTCCACTATACAGGCAGCTCTCGCCCCCCCTTCTCCCCCCGGGCCCAGCACCTCCAGCCAAGCATCTCGCAAAGCTCTCACAAAACAGATAAAACCTCCTCCTCCCTGTGTTCCAAGGCAGCTTCAAGGACAGAGCCTTTGTTTAGGCCTAAGCTGGGTTGTCCACGTTTTTAAAGTAATACCGCGCCTCTGCTCCACAAGAAATTCCTCTACATATCCCCCTTTTTCTTTTTGGACAACCCAGGCTTCATCCACTAGCTTGCTTATAATTTTCTTGATTATACTTATCAAACAACTAAACATAAGTAAGCCTATAACAATTAAAACTGCAATAACCAAAAATGCCTTAACTAAACTCTTAATTCATCCTGTCAAAGTTCTCACACCCATCACCCTAAATCATACTTTGATCCTTAATCACACACTTCTAACAAAGCAAAAGGCAGCTGGTTTCCCTGCCTTGCTTCTAGCTAAAGAAAGATCACTCTGCTGGTTAGTACATAAACCTTAACACCTACTATGTGGCTTTGATTACACAACCAATATAAGCTTCATTGTTAGTCGCGCAAAGAGGATACATATTAATACAACAGGTAACATTGAGAACAGTCACATTTTCCCATAATTGCTCTGCCATCAGCTGTAAGCATCTTCTGCCAGTCCAACCCATGTCGTCGCTGGTAATCGGTACTTCAGGGTCCCATCACGTCACTGGGCGAAACAAAGGGGTTCAACAGACGGGCCCAGTGCACGGTCGTGTTGCTGCTGCGCTGTTGAAGTGACAGGATGCTGCACAGCCACATCATGCGGGATCTTGCGGTTCCCAGGTCCCTTGTCCGTTATTAATAATAACAGGACACGCAATCGAACTGGCTGCTTCCCAATCTCCCTCTATTATAACGTCTCTGATGACACCGCCCCGTCGCTGTTGCAAAGGATCCTTTATGGTTCAAGCTTGAAAATCAGGCTTGAGTGAGGGAGCTGGTGGTAATGGGGGAGCTGAACTGGTTTAAGGGTTTCTTCTATTTCTTGCTGTCTAGTTGATAATTCAGCGAGTTTGTTCAGGATCTCTTTCAGGGGTTCATCCTGATCTTCCTTCTTCCCCCTCTCTTTTTTTTTTTTTTTCCTCTTTTTTTTTTCTTTTTTTTTTTTTTTTTTTCTTATTAGCTCAAGTATTACTTCGATCACGCTGTTATCACACAGGGAAAGCAGAATTTCCCAGGTCTGTTTTGATCATACTCTCCCGTTCACTCCCATGCACATCTGGTGTACAAGAAGCGTCTTATCTTCATTCTCACGGTCAAGCTCTCAACATGAGCTGTACCTGGCTGGTCAGGGTCTCTTTTCATAATTAGCAAGCAAGAGTTATGCACTTGTTTAGAAAAGAGCTCAGCTCAAGGACGAAAGTCTTAATTCGGCAATGCAGTGCAGTTTCTCCTTTTTCTTTTTTTTTTTTTTTTTTTTTTTTTTTTTCTTCCACCCAGTCGGGACGAGCAGGGAGTTTCTTCCTTTGCCTTTTTCCTTTCCTGCCCTCCCCCCAACGCTTCGATCGCTGCCGCAGCAACTTTCTTTTCTGCTTGCATGATTTCTAGAGTGCGTATTACGGTTTTCCAAACTGTTCCTAGTTCTTTCACTTCCTTTCCTTCTTTTCCTCCCTCTAGAGTACAGTCCCACAAAAAGTCTCCTACTTCACGCCATTCCGTGGAACCAAAGATCAATGGTGGGTCGTTCACCTTCTCCCGTTTCTGAGCCCATGGGGCTAATACGTCTCGCTCCTCCACCTTTTCTCCTCTCTTAGAGAGTATACCAAGGAGGTGAGTTGCCGCGTCCGTTTCCATCGCGGTCTTACCTTGGCAGGGGCTTGATCAGCTGCTCAAGCTCTGGTCTCCGGTGCCCTTTTGGTCACACTCGGAACTCTCCTGCCTCCAGCTCTCCGGCTCCCAAATCGGCTCACGTCCGATGCTTCGGAGTCTTCCCGCATTTAAGCAATCCGCATTTAAGCGTCCATAGAGGGTCCCTTGTTCAGGCGCCAGATGAAGAGGGTCCCTTCGGAGAGCCGGCCAAGTTAACGATCATCACACCAATATGGCTACAGATCGTCCTCCCTTTATTGCTCCAGACAGCTCAATATATACAGTTCAGCAGTGTCCCCGCGCCTGCCCCTTAACAGAGTTGGTCGGTTACAGGTTCACACGCGCCAGCGTTTTATTGGGTAGTGCCATTCCACTATGCAAGCGGCTCTCGCCCCTCCTTCTCCCCCCGGGCCCAGCACCTCCAGCCAAGCATCTCGCAAAGCTCTCACAAAACAGATAAAACCTCCTCCTCCCCGTGTTCCAAGGCAGCTTCAAGGACAGAGCCTTTGTTTAGGCCTAAGCTGGGTTGTCCACGTTTTTAAAGTAATACCGCGCCTCTGCTCCACAAGAAATTCCTCTACAGTCTTCTTTTCTGCAGACTGAACAACTCCAACTCTCTCTGTCTGTCTTCATAGGAGAGGTGCTCCTGCCCTCTAATCATCCTTGTGGCCCTTCTCTGGACACATTCCAGCATGTCCATATCCTTCTTGTAGTAGGGGCTCCAGAACTGGACTCACTACTCCAGGTGGGGTCTCACGAGAGTGGAGGGGGAGAATCACCTTCCTCGACCTGCTGGCCACACATCTCATGACGCAACCCAGGATACGATTGGCTTTCTGGGCTGCAAGCACACACTGAGGGCTCATGTTGAGCTTCTCGTCCACCAATACCCCCAAATACATGGATAATATAACATGGATATATGTTACATGGATAATATAAACAATCTTTTAGACTTTAGTGTCTTTTTGGACAACTACTTAAAGAGAATCTCGAACTATCTGAAACCAAGAAGCCATTCTGCTATCTAACTGTGAAAAAAAAAGACTTCTAAAAATATTTTTTTCTCAGTCATTTCAAGGACAGTCTTTTTCTCATATGTGACAGGCTGCTTATGTTATGTCTTAGCCATTTAAATCTTGCCATTAAGTGAGCTGATATATCACTCTTGTTCTGTTCTGAATCCTTTATGACCTACAGTGTTTGCAGTACTTTCTCTGAAAATCACAAATGTGACATTCAAGGTCGTAAAAAGGTATTTTGTGACTAAGAGGTCCAGTGACCTTAAGACATGACTTTCACAGCTTTTCTTCAGCAGCTCTCTTAAAACACATTTCTGAAAGACAGGAGCTCATAGCTTAGATGCAGCAGGAGGCTGAAGTCAGAAACTGCCAGTTCCAGTAAGGCATGGCACTAAACTGACTTGTATTTTGGCTTTGTAGGTGACAGGTCTCGGGCTTTTGGCTTTTGAAGGTTTGAGTTGGGAGTCAGGAGTTACTGTTTCTCACTTGTTTCTTCTTGGTTTCAAAGCAACAAGAAGGATATATGTTCCCTTTATCCCAGGTTTCAGCGTTCATAGTAATCCACCAATTTCTCAGAGCAAAATGAAATGAAACAAGCTGCAGACAGGTTTAGTTCTTCAGCTGTACAGATAAAGTTATCTCACACAGCTTCTGACATTGGCAAAGAAGTAAATCTGTTAGCTAATCTGCAGGTTAGTTGCACAGCAAAATAAGAATTATTTCTAATACTAAAAAGCACAGGGGACTGGATGAATAATTGAAAGGATTTACTAAGCAGGTAACAAGAAATTAAAATCATGCTAATAATACTGCTAATTTTATTATGGCCTAATAATAATAATTTTATTGTGGCATATCAGTTTACACTCACCCAGTTGTGCAATGGATTTTGAAACTGTCACAGAATAGCTTACTTCATCAGATAATTTCTTTTTTTGAAATGGTAACCTGCAGAATGAAATGAAGAAATATTCCAACCATGCTTAAAACACTGTAGAAGAACACTTTAATCAAGTCACCAGAAAAGCTCTCTATCCCCTTGACATTTTTTCAGGGCAGTTCATTTTTCCCAGGACGAATATATTCTTTGCAATACTGATTCTACACTGAAAGTTCCAGTTCCACAATTTGGCAATTACGTTTCAGCAATTAGTGGTACATGTTCATCAATAACATTTTTGTAGTTCATATTTGGTGAAATAAGAAATACTGAATCAACAAGTGTCATTTAAATGCGGAAGATTAAATCCCACAACCTAGTCACTACCAGGCTATTGCAGAGCTAGAGTATGCATAGACATGTGCAGAGGTGAAAAAAATCATATCCCTGGGCAAGACCTCTTAAAATGGATAAAAATAAAACCAATAAAATGACTCCAAATAGCCCAGCTACAAATTTATCTTTAAAAACAGGATATTAAGAAATATTCAAAACCAGTTACAAAATACTCAGATGTGAAATAAACATGTCGGTGCTAAAAATTCTCTAACAGTAAACATCACAATATTATAGTAAGTTGTCTGCAGCTCATACTGCAGAAGCAGCTTTCCAGTAGGTTTACCTCTGTAAACATAGCCAGAGAAAAAGAAAGGAGAGAGCAAATAATGGAATGGGTTGAAACAGACATTGAAAAAAAAGTGGGAAGAAGACAGGTAAACAGAAGAAGTTATGAAAGAGTGGAAAATTTTATTACAGCAGTTCTAGTATGTGGAAGGAAATTTTAAATAACAGCTTCTCCCTCTAGTTACAGGCTTCTCTTTGTCATACAAAGTAGTCGTGACTTGTGGGGGAATTTCCACAGTACAGAAATTAAAGCAGAACGCAAGAGTGCAATCTTCCAAAAACATTCATTGCAGAAGCCACAGTTATTGCTGAACTGCTGTAAGAGACAGAAAATCTTACTCACAACTACATTTTATAAACTCTATACACTCATTCTGTTCTGTCACGCTTCTGCCCAACACCAAAGAAAATGAAACGTCGCGATGTACTTTGCCATTCTCCACTGTGTGGCAGCAAAGGAGAGCAGTACAACTGACGGTGCTCAGGGAAACGAAAGATTCAGCCGAAGAATTCTGTTTACTAAACTTACCAGCTGAAAGGACTCTGTGTAAAAACCTAATTGAATGTCAGGTTTACTGTGAGACTCATTTTCCGTCTGACAGAACTTTTCCTTATTCTCTCCAATTATAATTAAATACAGAAGTAACAACCATTACAAGCATTTCATAAGTAACTTTTAATTGAGGAGGAAAAAACTACTGACAAGTGTAGATAACACCTAAATTCTATTCAACAAAGAATTCACAGTACAGGATGACAATGAAGATCTGGTCATGAAGGATATGAAGAAGGCAGTGGTTCTTAATGACTTCTTTGCCTCAGTCTTCATTAGTAAGAGTTCTAGCCACACTGTCCAAGTTGTAAAAGCCAAAGGCAGGGGCTAGTAGAAGGAAAATCAGTCCACTCTAAGTAAAGATCAGGTTCAAGACCTTTTAAAGAACCTGAAGGTGCACGAGTCCATGGGACCTGATGAGATCATCCACGGGTCCTGAGGGAACTGGCAGATGAAGTTGCTGGGCTGCTTTCGATCATATTTGAGAGGTCCTGGCAGTCTGGCGAAGGACCCACTGACTGGAAAAGGGAAACAGGAAGACCCAGGCAACTAGAGGCCAGTCAGTCTCACCTCTGTGCTGGCAAGATCATGGAGTAGATCCTTCTGAAGGCTCTGCTATGGCACATGGAAAATGTGGAGGTGATTGGTGGCAACTAACATGGCTTCACCAAGGGAAAATCCTACCTGGCAAATCTGGCGGCTTTTTATGAGCAACAGAATCAATTGCCAAGGGAAGAGCAACTGATATCATCTACCTGGACTTGTGCAAGGCCTCCAACACTGTTCCGCATGACATCCTTCTTCAGGTTGGAAAGATATGGATTTGATGGACAGACCACTCAGTGGATAAGGAATTGGCTGGAAGATCACACTCAAACAGTTGTGGTCAATGGCTCAATGTCCAAGTGGAGAGCAGTGAGAAGTGATGTCCCTCAGGGATCAGTACTGGGACCAGTGCTATTTAACATCTTTGTCAGTGACAGGGACAGCGGCATCAAGTGCACCCTCAGCAAGTTTGCCGACAACACAACATTGTGTGGTGCGGTCAACACGCTGGAGGGAAGGGATGCCATCCAGAGGGACCTTGACAGGCTTGAGAGGTAGGCCCAGGCCAACCTCAGGAAGTTTAACAAGGCCAAGTGTAAGGTCCTGCACCTCGGTCGAGGCAATCCCAAGCACAGATACAGGCTGGGCAATGAGTGGATTAAGAGCAGTCCTGGGGAGAAGGATTTGGGCATGCTGGTGGACGACAAGAGCAACATGAGCCAACAGTGTGCACTTGCGGTCCAGAGGGCCGGTCGTACCCTGGGATGCATCAAGAGATGTGTGACCAGCAGGCAGAGGGAGGCAATTCTCCCCTTGTGAGACCCCACCTGGAATACTGTGTCCAGCTCTGGAACCCCCAACACAAGAAAGACATGGAGCTGTTGGAGCGAGTCCAGAGGAGGGCTACCAAGATGGTCAGAGGGCTGGAACACCTCTCCTGTGAGGACAGGCTGAGAGAGTCGGGCTTGTTCAGCCTGGAAAAGAGAAGGCTCCGAGAAGACCACATAGCAGCTTCCAGCACCTGAAGGGGACCTACAAGAAGGTTGGAAGGGACTTTTTACAAGGGCCTGTAGTGACAGGACAAGGGGTAATGGGTGGAAGCTGGAAGAGCGTAGGTTTAGAATGGATATAAGGAAGAAGTTCTTTACCTTAAGCGTGGGGAGGCACTGGCACAGGTTGCCCAGGGAAGCTGTGGATGCCTCATCCCTGGAAGTGTTCAAGGTCAGGCTGGATGGAGCCTGGAGCAACCTGATCTGGTGGGAGATGTCCCCGCACCTCAGGTTTTTAAATTTTTCAAAAAGCTTGTCTGAAACAGCAAAACATATCTCAGCAGGACTTAGCAGCTGAATCTGACTGCCAGCAGTCCCAGAACAACCTACTAAGGCAATAAGGCACCTTGGGAAATCTTCCTTCCAAGCAAGCTGAGGCCAATTACAATACAGTTCTGAATGACATAATAGGTAGTTCCAAGGATACTGAACTGCTATGATGGGTCTCTCCTTCATGCCAACAGAGACTGGACTCCAGGAAAACATATTTCATGAAAAGAAAGAGAGATATAATGGATGCCTTACAGATATAGATGCCTTGTGGATTGATGCTGTATGGATACACCAGTTGCTTCAGAAAATGTATAAATATGTTAACAAGCAATGTTTAACTCTCTTAAACAAGGGCTGAGGTACTTACCCACATAATTTAATGAGTTCACATAAAGGCTCAGTAAATGCTTCTTGTTCATTCATTTTTTCTGCACACAGGTTAACAATTTCGATTATTTGTGCTAAATCCTTAAGGGGCTTTTAATTTAAAGTTAAGGAAATTAGATTTTACTACTATGAATCAGAAGAAAAAGTTGAAAACTGTATTCATCATACTTCAAAGTCAATCAAGAAAAAACAAGGCCAATGATTTCAAAGTTAGATGTCTAAAATTAAGCATATAAGTTAATATTTAGGCTTTTCAAAGCAGCCGTATTTTAACAGTTGTACAACTCTTGCAAATCTGATTAGGCTTCTTATCTTCTAAACTCACTTGGAAGTTCAGCTCTGAATACGTAAAAACTCAGGATGAAAAGTTCTTAGACCATAGTGTCAGATTTACCTACCTAAATTTAAAGGTAGCCTTGAGGTATTTAAATTCTTTCCTACTCTAGTGCCAAGTGACTAACTAAAGTTTGAAAATCTAGACCCAGACACATATTATCTAATTTAGGTTAGAGGCACAAGATCAAAACTGAAGAGGTCACTGAGACTGAGAAGTTACTACCAGTCTACTAACTCATTGAAACTGTCTCTAAGTACTTAGCCATAATTCAATTGTTAAGTAATGTGATAGCTTAAATCACTGTGGTAATTAGCTGAACTGTATGCAATTAATCACATTTTTCCACATGCGCACACCCTCCCTAGTACTTCTGATTATTGGAAGCCTTTCAATTTGTACTGTAAATATGAAAAAACAATCAGATAAATTAATCTGACTTTATCATTCTTTAAAATGTCTCCTCATTGGAACTTGCTGCTATTTTATTTGCTGCTCCTTGAGTAGTGGCAATTATTATGCTTGTCTGTTCTGAGTTGCAAGTACACTAACAACATTTTGAACGCTTTCAACCACTGTACAGGTGAGAACCCTCTACTGAATTTTGTAGCAGATGAATCTAGCATTGAAGAATCTTGCTAACCTACCAACCTTGGCTACATGCGCACAAAAAGGCCAATGATGAGAACGTATGTTGACCATTACTGCTCTCTGAGTGGAAGCACAGCACATCACATAATGCTTTGCTGAAAAGCCAGAGTATTATCATGCACAAAATACCATAACTTCAGAATTCTGCAGTGGCAAAAAGGATACAAATCCATTTTCAAAATGCTTGACTACCTTCTTGAGAGTTCTCAGCTGCTCTTTTTCCAAATCCTTCTTAAGTAAAAGAATGAAAAGCAGGTTTTAATTGCAGTTTGCTTTAGAACATTAAATGATTCTGTTTATCCGCTTCTAAGTTTAAATGAAAGCAGAAACCAGATTAAAAAATCACAAGACACAATAAAATTCTGAAATTGCTTTGCAGCAGGATTAGCCCCTTGATTAAGCCTCATTTCTAAGTATGGAGTCTGTGTTCTTCTAAGTGAAGAGGCTTTTAGAAACTCTATCTTTTGTTCAAATGTGTGGGCTCTTTCTCTTAAATTCTTTGGGACTGTGAAAGACAAATAAGAAAGCCAAACCTATGTCACACATTACATAAAAACATAAAAATGCAGATCTAATCAGCTGAGAGCTCTGCTACTACTAGGAAACAGTGTGCAAATTTAAAGCTGAAAACAATTGAAATGAGGATATATCAGGGTGTGTCAGTGATACACAGCATTCATTCCAGCTCTTCTAACCACCTCCATGCTGCAACTTGAGGCAGGCTAGAGAGTTGTTTCAGGAATATACAAGCCCAGAATCCTAAGGGCATTTTATTGCATATCTTTCACTCTCTACAGAAGCAGTAAACCGTATCACCCAGCACAATTTTCTTTAGTCAGTAAGTTTGTTCTATCAGCCCTGTATGAAAAGGGGAAAAAAAAGACACTTCTCTGTGGGGCATTAACTTAAAATGTGGCATGTTTAATCAAGTTCTTACTCTAAGAATATAATTTGTCAGGTTTTTAGATCAAAAATAACTGATGGCTTAGTGAATTAGTCTGCCAAATCTTCGTGTGGAGACCAAAACCAGCCTGTGTAAATCCATGAGATGACACCCTCCTGTGTGCCTAGGTAGTCGCATTTGTTCCTCAGTGCTGAACTTTGTATATTTCTCCTTCCTTTAAAATCACATCCCTGCAGAAATGTTATCAATTAACTTGGGAACTACATAAATTATTATTTTGGGGGGGTGGGGGTGGGAAGTGCCTGTGTGAAGACATACTGGGTTATATGTATGTATTTATTTTTTTATGACCATTCTCATCTGACTAATCTGATATCCTTTTACAAAGGCATGACCAAATGGGTTGATGAAGGGACACTGGTGGATGTCATATACCTCGACTGCAGTAAGGCTTTTGATACTGTCCTCCATAACATCCTTGTAGGTAAACTAAAGAAACGTGGGACAGATGATTGGACTGTGAGGTGGACTGCAAATTGGCTAAGCGACAGAGTTCAGAGGGTTGTGATCTGCGACACAGAGTCAAGTTGGAAGCCTGTGGCCAGTGGTGATCCCCAGGGATTAGTACTGGGCCCAGTTTTGTTCAGTATCTTCATCAACAACCTGGACGAGGGAATAGAGTGCACCCTCAGCAAGCTGCTGCTGATACGAAACTGAGGGGTGGCTGACACACAGGAAGGCTGTGCTGCCATCCAATGAGATCTGGACAGGCTGGAGAGCTGGGAAAAGGTGAACCTCATGAAGTTCAATAAGGACAAGTGTAGAGTCCTGCATCTGGGAAGGTACAACACCAGGCACCAGTACAGACTAGGGGATGTCCTGCTGGAAAGCAGCCCCATGGAGAAAGACCTTGGAGTCCTAGTGGACAGTAAGTTGTCCATGGGACAGCAATGTGCCCTTGTGGCCAAAAGGGTCAATGGGATCCTGGGGTGCATTAAGAAAAGTGTGTCCAGCAGGTCTAGGGAGGTTCTCCTCCCCCTCTACTCTGCCCTGGTGAGACCACACCTGGAACACTGTGTCCAGTTTTGGGCTCCCCAATTCAAGAGAGACAATGATCTACCGAAGAGAGTCCAACAGAGAACTACGAGGATGATTAAGGGACTTGAACATCTCTCCTATGAAGAGAGACTGAGAGAACTGGGGCTGTTTAGCCTTGAAAGGAGACGGCTAAGAGGGGATCTTATTAATGTGTATAAATATCTGGGAGGTGGGTGTCAAGAGGAAGGGGGCAGTCTCTTTTCAGTGGAGCCCAGTAATAGGACAAGGAATAATAGGTATAAGCTAGAACATAGGAAGTTCACCTCAACATGATGAAGAGTTTCTTCACTGTGAGGGTGACAGAGCACTGGAACAGGCTGCCCAGAGCGGTTGTGGAGTCTCCTTCTCTGGAGACTTTCAAAACCCGGCTGGACGCGTTCCTGTGTGGCTGCCCTAGGGGATCCTGCTCTGGCAGGGGGATGGGACTAAATGATCTCTAGAGGTCCCTTCCAACCTCTAACATTCTATGATTCTATGATTCTCTATTACAATGCTCATCTCTAGAAGAAGTGCTCAAGCACTAGAACCAACACTCCAGCTTCATGCTCTGTAGCCCCAGCCACCAGTGCCATCCAGTTTACTTATGGCAGGTACTACAGTAACTGTACAAAACACCTTTCTCAGTGCCACTTCCACCCGTGTAACTGAAATTATGAGGTATCTGTCTTACTTACTGAGTGTGAATCTTCAAGTAGTTTGATGACGTGACTCAGGTCCACTGATCTTAACTGTGTATCCTGGAAAAGTCACACGTTTAACTTTTCTTTTTTATTATTTAGACCGTTCTTTAAAAGTGTTTAAACCTTAAAACGTAAACAGGCCACGCCGAAACAACATTAATCTACCCAGGGACGGGTACAATCAGGCTGTGTGTGTACCACAGACTGGGCCTTGTTCTCAGCCCGGGCCGGGCCGGGCCGAGCCGGGCCAGCGCCTCCCGGCCGCGGCGGCGGCGGCTGGAGGCGGCGGGGCTGGGCGGTGTCTCCTGCCCGCGGGGGAGCTCACCTGGACGGCGCCGAGCTCCGCGCCGGCGTCCGAGGCGTTCCTGCGCCGCTCCCCGGCGCAGGGAGAGGGGCCGGAGGCCGGCGACAGCGCCGGGGAGCGGGCCGGGGAGCGAGAGGGCGCCCGTGAGGCGGGGGGCTCGGCCACGGCCAAGGAGGACATGGTGCCGATCCGCCACCGCCTGCCCGACCGCGGCAGCGCGGCCCCGCGCCGTTGCCATGGGAGCGGGGCGGCACCGCCTCCTGGCGGTGGGGCCCGCTCCGGCGTCGTGCGTCACCGAGCTGGGCCCGCGCTGCCGGGGGGCTCCTCGTGGAGGAGGGCGGGCAGCGCGGGGCGCACCGAGGTACCGGGAGCCGAGCCTGCCCCGCGGTCTGCAGGCCCCAGCTCGCCCCCTCCTGCACGTTCCGGAGCCACATCCCTGCACTTGTGCCGCGGCGAGTTCGATACCCTCCGCCCGCCCGCCTGCCAGGAGTGCCAGCTCGTGGCCTGCTACAAAACGCCCTCTCGGCGAGAAAACCGTGTCCCCACCCCTGTGCAACACAGAGGCTGGGCTTTTCCCACCTCCTGGGGAGCTGGAGGAGAGAGGCTGGTCAATCTGTAAGTTCTGATCACAAAAATTTCCGCCGAGAGACCACCGAGAAAATTTCCACCTGACAAACCCTGGCGTGGGCAGGAGAGCCCTGGCTGGGCGAGCCTGGCTGTGGGGAAGATGGGGAAAGGAATCTCTTCTCTGCAGAGACGGATACAAAATGCATGACTAATGCCTGGGAATTAATAAAGGCCGGGACAGAAGTGAATGGGGATTTGGATATTTTCTGCTCACTCAGTTTTCACCCCGAGGTTTGGTACAGCATCTGCCAGCTGTGAGCACAGCTGCTCCTGTGGGGATACATGTGCAGCTGCGCAGGTGTGCAGTCGTGTTCTGGAACGCTGTCTCCAGGACGGGAGTGTGGCTGAGCCCACCAACACCAAACTCTTGGGGAACACCAGGCCCTTCACTGGGTTTATGCCTGGAGAAGGAGAGCTGGGTACCCAGAAGCACCTGCAGCAAAAGGTGACGGCACACAGTGTGCTCGCCTCAGCTGCCCTTTGTGGGATCTGGATTCACTTTAGAGAAGTTGCACATATAGAATCATAGAATCATAGAATACGTTCAGCTGGAAGGGCCCTTTAGAGGTAATCTAGTGCAACCACCCTGCAGTGAGCAGGGACTTCTTGAACTAGATCAGGTTGCTCAGATGCAGCTTTGGATATGCACATATCCCAAGTATGTGACTGCACTGTTGATATAAACCTCAGTTTTCATTAACAAATTAATACCTGTAATTCCAAAGAAACATTGGAATATGTGAGTAAACTTATTAAATGCTGACAGCTGTTAGAATGTCCAGACAGCTTTTATAGGAAAAGAAATGATTGATAACAGAAACAAGAAAGGCATCTTTATGGCTCCAACTAGAATCAACACCACTCTTAATTCTTCCCAGATTGTATGCCACACCCCTTTCATTTCATACTGGCTTTCTTCAGAAATAAGATGCCTGTAATGTTTAGTACTCACATGTGCTATACAGTTCTCTATTCATCAAAGGAAAATAGGCAATACTGCATGTACCTATCCACACTCTGCATCTGGTAGAAGTTCATCCTGTGTACAACTCCAAAATAGCTAAAATCAAGCCTAGCATGGAATAAAACATTAACTTGGAAAATGCAGTAATTGCATCTTTAACCTCCTGAGTTGCATGCACAGGAACACAGGTCATACAATGGCAGGACCAGTGGGACATTATGGTGCATTCACCTAATGCAACAATGCAGCTGCCAGTCCTGAGGCTGATTTTTTGATGCTTTTTATCTACGCATTTACACACATCTCCTAACCATTCTACTAGTCCTTCCATGTTCTACTTAAATGTTTCTGTGAACATTCTTGTGGTGGCTGCCTTATATCTGAGCCTATGCTGGATGGAACAAGATTTTTTATTAAGCATTTGAGATTAATTGCAATGACAATGCTTATAGGTCTGCAAGCAGTTAGTGCTGAACAAGCTGGTTTATATGCCTTTTTGGTTAGTGCCCAGGTACTTATGATGTTATATGTATTCAAAGTTTTTAAGCTTACAGAAAAGAAAGAAAGAGTGAATATTTACTTTTTGTGTGTGTGTGTGGCTTAAATGGTTTTAAGTTCTGTTGCTTGTGTTTTAAATGACAAATGTATAGAAAACATACCTAAATTAGGCAACTTAGTCTGTAAATTATAAGCTTTGGTCACGTGCCATTTGTTATCTGACTGTTCCAAAGATCATATTGCAAAGCTCCATTTGCTTGCATTTTGCTTTGCTCCATTTGCTTGCTGTGCACCTTCTTCATAAATGAAGCTTTTAAAGACTGGGATGAAAGCTACACTGTGCAAGTTTGACTACAGGGATTCTGCTGCCCTTGGCAAATGGCAAATGTCCATCTGGAAAAACTTGCAGTCAACTGTGAAAATATTTACTTAACAGTTCTCTGCCCCAAACAGACTTATATTGTATTTTTATCATATCTGTCTCTTCCATTGGTAATAAATAACATTCAAGACATCAAGGCTATAGTACCTTACTTCTGAGAGTATTAATTCACATGTGTTAATGTTGTCTTACAAATGTTAAGGAATAGGTTTAAAAAGTAATCTGGATGTAGAAAGGATTTCTGTTTTAACTGAAGACAAGCTCTTTTGGTGGGAAGAGACATTTCAGCAAACTTTATTCCTGAGGTAAAGCTAAATTTCATAGAATGACAGTCGTGTAGTTGAATGTGTAGGCCACAGCTGTGCATTAGAAGATCAAGGTTCCCTATCTAGGTCTGCCATTAATCTCCTGTTGATTTTGCTGAGTGAATTTATTTCCTTTACCACTCTTTCTTTGCTGTCTCACGAATTAGGTTGCAGACTTTTGAAGGACAGCACAGGATTTGCCATTCATGTGCTGCACTGGAGGTCTTCAGCTCTGGCCAGGTGATGTCCTTTCCTTGGCTGTATTGAACCTGTAGACTTTTTCCAAAGCCACCTGCACTGTTTATCTAATATGACTGAGCTCTTTATAGTATAGAAATCAGACACTTTCTAAGAATCAGTCTGTTGACTCCTTGCCTTCCTTTTCATTCTTGTTTCTTCTTCTGGTCAGTAGGAAGGGGGAAAAGAAGTGGGGATGCAGAGGAACAGAGAAATGCAGAACTCTCCTGCCAGACCTCCTGTGTCTGATATCCACAGAAAAAAGACAAGACCTGTGAAGTGGCTGGCAGCGTACTCAACCTTAAACTGGTAAAGTCAACAGAGCTTGCAACATCTGGATTACCTGCCTATACTATCAAAATAGAGTATTTGGGTCACTGGGTGATATAGATTTGAGGGAGACCTTCATATGGATATTTAATATTGTAAGGAAATGCAGTAAGTCACAGCACACAGAACTTACACTTTCATAGAGTACAAGGTACGGCTGGACAAAGGTGTAAGTTGAGGGCTCCGTCTGCCAGCACAGTATCAACACTGAGTAAAACAAGTACAGAGCCAGGCCCTGATGCAGCAAAGCAGGCCCAAATCACGTTTCCTCCACCATACTTTATGGTTGGGATAATGTTTTCATGATGATATGCAGTGCCCTTTTTATGCCAGATATAGTGCTGTGTACTCTTTCCAAATAGTTCAATCTTTGTTTCATCAGTCCACAAAAAATTGTGCCGATACCACTGTGGAGTGTCGATGTGCTCTTTCACAAACATCAGGCGTGCAGTAATGTTCTTTGTAGTTCCTTCATGGTGTCCTGCCACAGACACCCTGCTTGATCAATGTCTTGCATACTGTAGACTCATGAACACAGATATCATCCAGCTCCAGTGATGCCTTCAACTCTCTGGCTCTCACTCGGGGTTGTTTCTTTATCTCACTGATGAGTCTTCGTTGTTCTCTTGGGCTCCTTTTGACTGGGCGCCCACTTCTTCGCAGAGTGGCCACAGGCCCAAAGTGTCTCCATTTGTAGACTGTTGAATTTCTAAGGTCTAGGAAATCACTTTGTAACCCTTTCCAGCTCTATGTAAATCAACAATTCTTGATTGCAGATCCTCTGAAAGCTCTTTTTGGTGAGGCATGGCTCACATGAGCATACATCTTGTGTGGAGCAAACTCAGAAAGTCTGAGTGGTTTTTATCAGTCAATGTAGCTCTAGTCCACACCTCCAAACTCATCTTCTTCACAAGATGCCAGGTTAACCTGACTCTGATTAGCTTTTTTGAGGTCAACTCAAGGGTACACTTACTTTTTCCACTAGCATTTTGAATGTTGAATGAATGTGTTCAATAAAGACAGAGGATCGGAATTGGTTTTCTGCGTTATTATTTTAGGCACATTATATTTGTCAATATTCTTAACTTAGATGACAGTTAGATCACATTTTATGACAAATTAATGCAGAACACCATGAAATCCCCAAAGGTTTACATACTTTTTCTTGCAATAGTATTGTGGTATAAAGAAACAGGGCGAGATTTAAAAAAAAAGCCAAGACAAGACAGACTTCAAGGACCAAAAATGCTACTGTTACATCAGGCGTGGCACAAATAGATATTAAATATTTTGAATTTTAAAAATATCTAAGTTCCATCTGGGAAGGCTATGTAACCAAATGTGAAAGCAATGCGAATCCTGCCAGCTTCACTGACTCATATGCTGCTGACCTTTAGTTAAGCAGGATTTTTCCTCTCAGGTATTCCTTTTCCTCTTTCTCCTTATGTTGGAGAACATCTCCTCTTTGGAAAAAAAGGTAATATATTTCCAAATGAAGGATTGCCAAGTGGTTCACCTGTTTTTCTCATTTAAACAGTAACGCTTTCTCACACACACAATCAAAGAGGAAGAGTGTCTGCACCTGGCAAACTTACTTGTGCTTAGCAGTCCACCTGTTGCCAAATTTTCTGTTTGTTG
Organism: Trogon surrucura; assembly: GCA_020746105.1. Taxonomy (NCBI): domain Eukaryota; kingdom Metazoa; phylum Chordata; class Aves; order Trogoniformes; family Trogonidae; genus Trogon; species Trogon surrucura. The sequence goes on from CM036622.1 coordinate 36,194,178, forward strand.
AATGAAAAGTGAATATATTCTGGTAGTACTGTAGCGTTCACTCTGTGTTCTGAAAAAGTGGAGAGTACCTTACAGTAGGATATGGGATATAGCTTTCCAGTGGGTCTGTGTGAAATATCTGCTATGCAGCCATTCCAAAAGAAATAAATTGCCCTTTAGAATTTTTTTTTAATGAGCTCCATGTTTAAGTTCTACCTCTCAGAGAAAATGTTGATCAGAGCACACATGTATTACAAGGAAAAGCAAGCTAAAATTCATTATGCATAAGCACAGAAGAAAAAGTCAAATACCTGACATTGACTTTTTTATTGATTTTTCTGTAAAACACAGTCTATGGAAAAATAGATAAAAGCATTACTAATAATTTATAATAGGCCTGTTGAGAGAGACAGCACAAACAAATTGGCAAACACAACTACAAAGAGAATATTGCACATGGGAGATGTACTATGCTCACTGCAAAACACTGCCAGCAAAGCATGAGAAACAATATATGATAGAGAGCACTGTTCAAGTCAGTTCAATGTGTCACTTATTTTAAAGGCTGTAATCTAATTAATTCAAGCAGTATCATATACCGATATAATATTAGTACTGCAACATTACTCATTACATGATGGAAAATACTATAGGATGAAGAGCCAAGTAATCAAAAACTAGTGTATTAGGAGATGCATTGTCTGAAAAGAACCATGCATATGCGTCTGTTACCACTGCATATATGAAAATATTATGCTGAAAAACTCAAATCTGTCTAATTTTTTATTATTTGATGTATCTAGCTTCCAGAGGAAATTGTCACATTCAGAGGAAAACTGTTTCCTAATGACATACACGTCTGTGAAATCTATAGCTGCTTGCGAACTCATTGCCTTATATTAATTAATAATTTCCCTTAGTGCTGGTTGGGCAGCATGTATAGCTTATTACATATAGACACACACACAGAGACACATTATTTTATAGGCAATTAATGTCAAATAAAAATACAAATGTACTTTCTCATGTTGGCACACCATATAATGTACAATGTTCAAACAAAAAATTAAATATGGCACCAATTCACAGTAGGTAACCATTACCACAAGCTAGATATGCAAAGAACTTGTGAAACAATTACCAAACAATTCATCTCTAAATAATTCAAGAACATGAGTATTTAATTAACTTGTACATAGTTGTCACAGTTAATAGGATTGTAAGATGAAATTAAAGACACGTGGAATGTGTATTAGAACCGTATCTTAGACAATGCTAAGAAAAAATACCTTCATATCAATAGAAACCAATTAACTTGCTGCTAAATACACAGAGGTCTCCATTTTCTAATATGATGTGTACAGTTCTGCATTTCTTATTAAGCACAATTTTTTTTAACTAAACAGTAATGAAGAGAAATGAAGTTTATGTCATTATTAATTTTTCATTAGGCAGTAAGCAATTGATATAAAGCTACACAAAAATCATAGAATCATAGCAGGCAGCAGGTTATTCCTCAAAATACATATTTATTCTCTAAGTAACTAAGACGTCTAAATGAACTTAGTTGTTTATATTTACGCCATTGAAACCAAACTTTTGGCCTCAGGTCATTTGCTGATGAGAAGTCCTAACGTGAGTTCTATAGAAATCAATGTGTTTGATCGCATGAATAAAGATTCTTATGTAAACGTATGCATGATGTGATCCGTAATGGGTAGTAAATGCACAAGTGTCATTTTATTTTCAGACTTAACAGTGTCTTGTTAGAGTGAATTGGTCCTTAAAGAACACCACAAAATATTAAATCACAAGTCAACTTGTTACTCCAGTTGGACGGAAATACATGGCCTAATGGGCAACCATATGGAATTTTGTAGCACAAATATTTCACAAAACATCTTCATATTAGATCTAAAAATACCATCTATTTATTAATAATTCAATATTTTGACCTTTCAAGTAACTTATAAAATTAAAACACATTTTTAATTTTCTAAACACAAAATTTAAAAAAGGAATAGCAGGTCCTTATTCTCTCCAGACACCTTGGGCAGTTCAAAATTTAACAGTTTAAACATTCTTGAAGAAATTTCATGGTGAAATAACTTTTTGCATAGACAAGAGGGCCAATACATTTACATATATACTGTCAGTGGCTGTATTACAATACAATATATATGGACTTCGACAGTAATTTTCAGTTAGTACAGTATCTTAGTTCTGCAACACTATCAGTATTGCATCAAACAAATTTGATAATTGTAGGGAACATGAATGCTAATTACCTATTCTACTGAAGTGTAGAACTGCTATAAAATAACAGCAGCATATTTACTTTTGAAATGTAATGAGATAGTCAACAATTATGGTTCCCACTGTAAATTTGTTCAGAGGCATGAAATTCTGCTCTGAGTTACACCATTCCTTTCTAGTGATTTTAATGAGGTTTCATACACAAGACTGGGGTAGAACCTAGGATGATATTTATCCCACTAAAATTCTCCAAGACTTTGTATATTCTACAATTTATGAAACTAATTTTATTGAAGGGTTGAAGCACAAATCCCTAAGCTTTATGTGGTTTCCCTCTGCAATAATGGAATGGGAAACAGGCCAGGAAATCCAGTTACATATAATACCGCAAGCCTTTCGAGACATATACAGCTTTCTGTATTGGAAAGTATTTACAGACAAGCGAATTAAGTTAGAATTTGTAACTGTCACTTGATTTTCGTTCTTTTGTGAACATCTCATTCATACTAGTTTAGGCTCCTGTCTATCTCCAACGACAGGTTTTCCACTTAGTAGAATATCTGACAAAATAGTATTGTGCTTGTGTATCATCAGAAGTATCACTGAAATAGCTGTATACTGGAGAAAGGACAATGAAATTAGTACCTTGAAACTAATTCATTCAGTCTTGCAAAAAAAGAAAGAATGCAAATTTTTAAAATTAACTTTATAGATTTATTAATTATTTCCCCCTCTTCCATCTTTTCTTTTCTTCTTCTGTAAAGAACTGGGAAAACTTCAGATTTCTAAAAAACTTAAATGTGTTTCTGGTGGAAGTAGGTATAGGCCAGAAGCAGCACCTGTCTCAAGTCCTAAATTATTGATTTCTGAGACAGCCTGAGAGGTTATGTCAGAAAAAAGAATCAGTGGACAAATGCCCTCTTTTTGGAAGTATCTGCTATTTGGCAGCTATTGGAGACAATTCTTAAAGAACTTAGTCTGATCAACAATAGCTGTTATTGTTTGCTTTTCAAAAAATAGAAAAATAAAATGAATTCTCTTCCCTGTTGCTTCCCCAATAGCTTAAAAAGGAGGATAAAACTGAATTTTCCAACTATCTCAGGTTCAAAAATTTGTAAACTGAAAAAAACTTCTCAACTTTGTTGACACGCATGAAATATAGTTTAATTTCTTGGTTTTTTTTCAAAAAAATGTTTCCCAAACCTCCATTTTCAAAAAGATTTCACTGATTTAGATACAAAACATGTTTAAAGACATAAAAATGCTTTAATTCTGGAAAAAATCATGCAAATATTTTTCACCTCTAGATTGGAACATGCTTAAAATGAAAGCAAGTTCAACTGTCCCTTGATTTGCAACAAACCCAGAATACACAGAGGCTTGATGTGTAAGTTTGGGGAATGTAGATACTACAATGAAAAAAAAAAATTGTTGCATATTTTTAAAATTTTAAATGGAATTAAGAACAACTAACATGAACACTTTAGATTTAGGTTGGTGTAACTAGGGGCAGAATTTGTTTCTAGTTTCTTCTTGTTCTGTGGAGCTGCTGGTCTCATTACAAACAGAGATAATGAGTTTTACAGGACTAGTCATGTTTAAGGATAAATTCAAGCTTAAATATTGTGTATTTCTGTTATATCACAGCGATGACAAATGCTTGCAAAGTAATAAATAATAAATGAAGATTTAGCTAAGAAAGCCGGGGATCCTAAACACTGAAAACATAGATAAGAAAAATGTAACTTTATACAAGTAAAGAAAATTAGGACCAAATACATATTCCGATTCAGTGAAATGAAGATTTTGCTAATTTAGCAGCACTAGCCTGAAGATATGAGTGCGTTTGGCTATTTTGTTAGAGAAGAGTAGAACCTGACAAAGCAGTAGCGATAAATAATCGTGAATGTTCTCTTGAATCCCAAAGGAAATGCAAATGTTAAGCTTTAGAGATAAATTCATTTTTAAGTATAAGAATAATAATTTCGTTTCTCAAAAATTCAGGCATATCCCAGAGACACTTGTTGTAAAAGTAAGACTTTTATATAAAAATAGAAGATTGGATTTGCACAAAAAGATCCTAAGAATTTAAGACAGGCATTGGGAAATTCATATATAATAACTGAAATTCCAGTGCAGAAATATATAGAACATGAGTATCATGATGCTTCACTGTTGTATCAACACATTGGAAGTTTCACAGTGAAAATGGATTTTTATTGTTGCAGATCTCCGCTTTTTTTTTCTTTTCAGTATTTCCTGATATTAGAAAATCATTCTAAAATCAAAAGCTAGTTGATTGCACACATATCTGCAAGTCTTTCTATACATGCATAACACTGTTCTGAATTTTCATTATATGATGTATGGAAAATAAGAGATGCCAAAGATCTAAAATCTTATATGATACTTCGAAAAAACCAACCCTGTTAGTACAACACCATTTGCTCACAAGAGGTACAGTTACACTATAATTGAAACTGGTTTTGCATATTCAAATCTTAGAACAGTGTAAAACCACACACAAATAAATATACTGTACATGTGCAATACATCATTATAAGTTAATTTAAGTTGTTCCAAAACCTGATTAATTCCTAAATTATTTACTCTATTAATCTATATTCTGAACTCCCTAACCCCACAGTGTGGTTTTAATAAAAGAAACGCTGTCCAGAAAATGTGGTATTAATAAACAGCACTCTAATACATATGTTCTAAGTCAAAGAAATATTTGGAAAGCGTGGTTATAATAAAATACTGTTGTGATATAACTGTGCAAAGGAGCATAAAAAAAGTCTGATTTCTGTCCTCTGTAATTCAAAGCAAAAATATCTCTGTAGTTATATGAAGTAGTAGTCTTATGGTTATACTTTTAATATAGTTTGGTTGACAGCTTGCACTATATGCCAAGCAAGTCCACAGTGACTTTACTCATACTTTAACTAAACTCCTAAAAATACAAGTTTATGACACAAAAACAACTGGCAAACATCTATGACAGTGCTAATAAATATTAGTCGATCATCACATCACAGTTATCCTCTCTGGGGAGAGATGTGGAGCAGACTCACTTACTTCTTCTATAACATGGCTTTTCTCCCATCCTCTTCGAATTCTCCTCAGTTTCCTACTTACACATGGCAAAAGTAAAATTATCTTACCTAGAATTACAATGGAAGGGAGAACAAGGGCAAGAACAAAATTTGGTGGTGTATAAAATCTGTAATATTCTTCTTCAAAAGCTCTTTTCCATCCATAAATCAGTACATGGAAAGTACTTATGAGCAGAGCAACGTATCCAAGTGTAGACTTTGAAAAAAGAGAAAACAAAAAAAAAGAGATAATAGTACTTGTCCTTCACCCGGCAGCTTTAACCTGCTATTTTAACATTTCTATTAGACATCATGTTAAAATCTCTTTCCTACACATTATTTTAAATTAGCAATATGTGGTTTGAAGTTCACGTGTTCTGAAAACAATGGACTGAACTGACTGCTGATTTACAACATATCTCTGCTAGCATCTATAGGCCTTAGTCAAAGCTGAAATGAAGATGATGTTTGCCCAAATTCCAAGTAATGGAAGTCAATTTCAGGATATGTATGTAAGGAACAATCGGAGTGAAGTTACTGGAACAACGTCAGCTGTGACTGGAATCTAAGTTCCCTGTTTGTAAACTTTTGAGGGTTGATCACTTTCAAGATTCATCACTACAGAACAATGCAATTCTGCTGGAAGAGATCTGGGCCTAACACTCCAGATTTTAATTGCTCTGAGAGGTGCAGTTTGCTTCTTCCTCACAATGGCGTGCATCCACTGGTCTGAAGCTAGCACAGACCGTTCCTTACCTTTCTCCATCAGCTGCTGCCTACTGGTTAATGGGAATGTCTGGACTGCAGGACTTGGATACAATGGCACAAGGCAACGAATATGTTTATCATAAACAGGTAGTGCCAGATGAAACGTGAAGCAGAAGGTCCCCGCAGCACCCTGCAGAAGACCTCTTATCACAGAAACTAGAGCCTGCCACAGAAGGTAGAGCTCATAGACATCATTCACCATTTCTGTCAATGTGCTGTTTTAAGAACCCTGTAGTTGCACTGCTTTGCAGACTTGACTTAAATGTATTAACCCTGACTTTCCCAAGTCATGGTAAAAAAAGACTGCCATGCTTTGAATTCTGGTGGTGATCTAATGAAGAAAATCTCTTTTGGGCCAAAGCTGATGTAAGGATTAACGCAGCTGGGAAACATTTGCAGAAAACCATTGAAACAGAGAAGGAATATTAAGAAAGGTAACTGGCCACCAAGCTTTAGTTTAATCCAAGTAAACAGAGAGGCAAAGAAAAAGGTAGCCTAAGGGTCTATAGTAGTGAAAGAATTCTTTCTACTTCAATATTAACCAGTTCCTAGGGAAAGGAGAATGTCTGAGCTAATACCATTTGCAAGGATTCACAGACATAATGGTATAAAAAGGAAAATACTTTTGCTAATTTCTAGAGATTAGTATCATGTTTTTTAACTTCTCAATATTTATGCATTTTCTTTGCCAATGGTTTCAGAGCCACGTTGCTACATGTCAGATATGCTGCACTCTTTTTTTTAGAAAAGAGCAATTAGCTCCTAAAATATTTCCTAAGAAAAAGAACAATCGAACAGCTACTTGTAGATATGAAAATAGCATACATGGTATCAGAACAGAAGTTCTGGAAAGAAATCTGGACAGCAAACAATACTATCAAACCTTATGTTTGAATATTATTGCAGATTATTGCTGGTCTGACTGTCCTGAATTCACTGCTGTTATATCACTTCCAGCAGGGAAAAGGGCATAAGTGAATCATATCCCTGATTTCTTCATGAGGCTTACTGATGAGAACTATAATAATTCATGAAAAAGAATCAGGAGGGAAATGTCATACAGACTCTTACCAATTTTTTTTTTAATACTTACTTAAATTCCATCCACAAACTACAGTTTTGAGACATATCTATATATATCTTTCTATCTAGTCACCAAAATAGAAGCTAAGAAGTACATCAGTACATTTATAACTACATTTTGAACTAACAGCACAATGACGAGAAAAATATATGATGCACGTCTATTATAAAGTTATTTTGTTTTGCCCTGTGGAAAGTTGCCATATGCTTCTCTGAAGTGTTGGTATGGCATGTACTAGTATGCACTGGACCATTTCAACCAGTCATCTAAAAATCTGTCAACAAAGACACTTTTAGAGGAGTTTTTCTCAGCTACTGATGGTATTTTCCTCTACCAAGCCCTTAATGGCTGTATTTCTGTGCTGTACCTTTGACTAATAACAGCGTTTAGCTTGAAAAAGGATGTCCTTCACACAACTTCATGTTCTGAGTCTTTGGTTTGTTAAGTCAGGGCAGATCTGCACTAGAAAGTTCCATTAGGAGTATTTATCCCAGCTTGCAGCTACTGACAATGATTTTTCCAGAAATACAAGCAAGACTGGCTGCCTTTGCTATTGAAGTAAAATCCCACTGCAGGAGGCTGTGTCAGTACAAAACTTTTGTGTTTGTTATAAAGACTTGATTTTTTCTGTATTTGCAAATGTTCAGAGACTACAGCAATGGCTGTACAGCAGTAAAATGAAGAAATGCAGATCTGGCTGAAGCAGGCTTGGACAAAAAGACATGAGCTAGTGCAGGAAAAGTGGGGCAGTTGGGCAGCTGAATCGTTAAAATAAAATCAGTTGGTAGCACTGGATCATACTACAAAACTCGGCCAGTGGTATTGTCAGAAAGGTATATTCCAAAGTTGACAACCCCTATGGATGCTAACATAAAAGATATTTCAACTACTGAGAAATAAATTATAATTGTGCTGTGGGAATTATTAATTGCTAGAAAGCAATCTGGTTAATACAGGAAAAGAGAGAAACCTGTCATTCACATATGCAAGATTATTTTCTCCTGCACAAGTTTATGACTGGACAATGCGGAGGATGGAATACAGAGATTAAAGACACTGGATTTCCTGAAATGTAGTTGTGCTTCAGATGGACTATACATATTCCGTTTCTGTCATCCTTTTCCTGACACAAAAGGAAAGGGATGAATATGTCTACAAGAGCTGGAAGATCGTTTACACTGATGTTACCACAGCGAGGCCAGGAACGGCACAGGGCATTAACTTCTTTAAGAGCAGAGGACTTTTGAAAGCAGCAAGAAAAGATACTTTTCCTCCACTGTTCCATTCACATTGGTGAGAGAGTAGCAGTATCAGTTATGTGTTTTGGGAACCCTCTGCCTAGGCTCTAGGATGGCTGCTGGGAAAAGGGGAAGAACATCTGCTTTCCTTCCTTATCTTCTACTGTGCTTTCTGGAAGCTGAGTAATACATCACATTTCCTATGGACTCCCCAATGTTTTAGCTTTTCTCCAAGCCTTCCCTGTTTTGTTTCTTTTCCTTCCTGATCAAAGTCAGTTTTCAGCCCATGTGGGAGATTCACAGCCAAGGCCACTGATAAACTGGACAAACTGGCATTGTTTGGGCAAAAAAAAAATTAGAATTGTTAGAGGAGTGGAAAAAATGCAGGAGAAAAATCCCTAAAATGTTACCAGGAAGATGGACATATATAGAGACACAAATCTGCCATAGGACAAATCTGCTTCAGGAGTTTCTACCTTCACAGTGGTCAAATAGTTCAAGCAATTTATATATACAAAAGGATTTTTTCCAAAGCCTACATTTAGGCGAGGTATACTTCAGAACCCCTCAGTAAACGGATATTGCTAAACTCATAAACAAGCTGTAGCAATTCTGACTGGAATCTTGCCCATAAACTTGCTAAATACTCATTCTTCTTTCAGGGAAAAGTATCCTATTCTTGTGGGAGAACCACAGCAGGGCCGCCCTTCCTCAAAATGTGTGTGCAAGAAGAGTTTTAGTAATACTGTCTTCAAAAAACCTTAGGATTGTGCTGGCAGACAAAAGGAATGTCTACAAAAAGATCAGCTTCCTGCTGTGCAAATGGCAGACTGGTGCTGATTTTTGCTGAGAAACATAAAGCTTGGGTTTCAAAGCCAGTCTGCCCTGTCCATTGCCACTTTGAATGATGTGCTTTGAACCTGAAACCTTAAACTGGAAAACAAAAGCAGCAGTCATTTATGTTTATGTTATATATTTACAGTTTAACTTCTTTCAGAAGACTGAGGGACCCGGTGCATCACCGCTTGCAGACAACATTCTCCATGTATTTTATGTGAACACTTAAGGACTGGTTTCAATAAATGTCTTTTTCGTTTGTAGTGTGTTGTTTTAGGCTAGTTTTTCTGTCTGCTCTGACAAAATACAAATTCTGTGTTATTTCTTGCCCATGTCTACCTTTGTTGCTTATCCAATATGTTTAGAAGAGTACTGAAGTGGCATTTAAGAAACCACATGCATTAGTTTAGCAGCTCCAGCTTCTTCCCTGCTTCTTTCCTCAGTAAGCTCCAACTCTGAGTCATGTGAAGATGCCTTCAAAGTTTAATGCTAAGTTTCCACCATCTAGGATCTCCTACTGAGCAAATTTTTGATCACTGTCTCGTTCTGTGGCTCCTCCATCTCAATGAGTGTTTCTCTGTGAATCACGATGAAGTAATCAACGATACTTGTTTTGTGGAGTAGTCAGCTTTGTACTGCAGCAAATCCAAGTTTTCTGCTGGCCTCAGCTCCTGGTAGGGCTGACACAGTAACTTCCTTTTGCATCACTATTCAGCCTTCTCATATCTCACTTTGTTCAAATTCATACTGTGAAGGAATGAGCAGAGCCTGCACTGCTTTGCCTCTCAAAGCCCTTTTCCCTTGATCAAGCTGGCTGGAATTTTTGGGGCTGCTGACACTTGTGTTGTGAAACCAAGCTAGATGAGATGGAGGCTCAGTTACTTGGGATATCAAAGGCAGAAATGATTTCTGGGCAAAAATATTCACAACTAGGGTTTATTCATAGTATTAGGAAGACTGTGGTAGAGGTATGTTTGGACCACTGTAGGTATGTGAGATGCTGCTCAGGACATGTACTGCTGGCACAAGGCTAGAAAATAGTCTTTACCGTAGATGTTGATAATTTGTTAATCCTAAACTCAGATTTTCCAAGCAGGACTCAAGACTGAGTACGTTTTAGTGGTAAAATTCTTTAGAAGAGGCCAGACCTTTATTTTGACAAAACTGTATTTACTAAGATGAGCAAGCAATAGTATGTTATTCTCAGTGGGAAATGCTGAGCTGAGAATCTGAGTGGCCTGATTCTTCACTTGCCAGATGCAAAACATGTTCAGCAATAACGGTGGCAAATCATGTCAGATTTAGGACTAAACCTAGAGACATACTGCTTTTCCCAGCCAAAAAAAAAAAAAAAGGCAGCACTGATGTGATGAGCTAATAGTTCCACTGTTTGTCCTCCTGACTTAAAAGAAGATTGAGATAATTAAGTTGAAATTCACTTCATCATATTGCACTTCAGTAGAAGAAAAATACGAAAGACAGTAAGTATTATTATGTTTTATCTGTTCTACTCGCATAATGGGTACAATGAAACTTGTGCAGAAATGCAGACTCCTTTTACTTTAGTGAGGGATCACTGAAAGTCTGCTTTCTGATTTACTAAAGCAAGAGGACTTTTTTGAAGTGTGCCCTCGTGGCCAAGAAGGCCAATGGCATCCTGGGGTGTATTAGAAGGGGAGTAGCAAGTAGGTCAAGAGAGGTCCTCCTGCCCCTCTACTCTGCCCTGGTGAGGCCGCATCTGGAATATTGTGTCCAGTTCTGGGCCCCTCAGTTCAAGAAGGACAGGGAGCTGCTTGAGAGAGTCCAGCGTAGAGCCACAAAGATGGTGAAGGGAGTGGAGCATCTCCCTTATGAGGAAAGGCTGAAGGAGCTGGATCTCTTTAGCTTGGAGAAGAGGAGGCTGAGGGGTGACCTCATCAATGTTTATAAATATGTCAAGGGGGAATGTCAGGAGGATGGAGCCAGGCTCTTTTCAGCGGCGTCCACTGACAGGACAAGGGGCAATGGGTGGAAGCTGGAACACAGGAGGTTCCAGAAAAATATGAGAAAAAACTTTTTCACTGTGAGGGTGACTGAGCACTGGAACAGGCTGCCCAGGGAGGTTGTGGAATCTCCATCTCTTGAGACATTCAAAACCCGCCTGGACGCGTTCCTGTGCGCTCTAGTGTAGGTGATCCTGCTCTGGCAGGGGGGTTGGACTAGATGATCTTTGAGGTCCCTTCCAACCTTTAACATTCTGTGATTCTGTGATTCTGTGATTCTGTGAAGGACAAGTAACTAAATGAAGAACAACTTACATCCTGAGAAGTAATTAATGATAAAGTGGAGTACCTTTAACAATCATTAACTTTAAGGAAATTTTTTGTAGTTTGGTATCTTTTGTGATTAAAAATTGCAAATTATCACAATTAATTACCTATACCAGTTCTCTTCAGCATGAAATGCAGTATCAACAATTCTATGATTCTGTGATCAACTGTAACATACATCCAGAAGAAACTTGTTCCCAATCAAACTCCTTAAAATACTGACAGATGATTCATTAAAGTTCATACTTTTTAAATTTGGAGCTATTTTGATTTTATTTACAGTGGAAATAAATGCAGTAATATGATACAATTAAAAATGCCCTTGTAGACATATCACTACGTGATTATTGTGTGAGTTTTGATGAAATTTGAGTAAGGAAAAATAAGACACAAATCACAGAATTACTGAGGCTGGAAAAGACTTCTGAGATCATCAAGTCCAGCCTATGACCCAACACCACCACATCGGCCAGACCATGGCACTAAGTGCCACATCCAGCCTCTCCTTAAACACCTCCAGGGACGGTGACTCCACCACTTCCCTGGGCAGTGCATCCCAGTGCCTGATCACCCTCTCCGTGAGGAAGTGCTTTCTGAGATCCAGCCTAAACCTTCCCTGACGCAGTTTCAGGCCGTGTCCTCTCATCCTGTCACTGGTTGCCCAGGAGAAGAGCCCGACCCCACCTGACTACAACCTCCCTTCAGGTAGTTGTAGAGAGTGATAAGGTCCCCCCTGAGTCTCCTCTTCTCCAGGCTAAACACCCCCAGCTCCCTCAGCCTCTCCTCACAGGACTTTCCCTCTAGTCCCTTCCCCAGCCTCGTTGCTCTCCTCTGGACCCGCTCTAGCACCTCAGTGTCTTTCTTGCAGTGAGGGGCCCAGAGCTGCACACAGGGCTCGAGGTGAGGCCTCACCAGGGCTGAGTACAGGGGCAGAATTACATCCCTGCTCCTGCTGGCCACACTGTTCCTGACATAAGCCAGGATGTCATCAGCCTTTCGGGCCACCTGGGCACACTGCTGGCTCATGTTCAACCAGTTGTCAACCAGCACTCCCAGGTCCCTCTCTGCCGGGCTGCTCTCCAGCCACTCCTCCCCCAGTTGGTAGCGCTGCAGGGGGTTATTGTGGCCAAAGTGTAGGACCCTGCACTTGGTCCTGTTGAACTTCATCCCGTTGGCCTCGGCTCATCGACCCAGCCTGTCCAGGTCCCTCTGCAGGGCTTTCCTACCCTGTGGCAGATCGACACTTGCTCTCGGCTTGGTGTCATCTGGAAACTCACTACGGGTAGACTCAATCCCCTCATCCAGGTCGTCAACAAAGATGCTGAACAGGACTGGGCCCAGTACTGATCCCTGGGGGACATCGCTGGTCACTGGACGCCAACTGGATGCAGCACCATTCACCACCACTCTCTGGGCCCGGTCATCCAGCCAGTTTTTAAAACCAGCAAAGGGCGCATCTGTCCAAGCCGGGGGCTGCCAGCTTTTCCAAAAGGATGCTGTGGGAGACTGGGTTTGCGGCTGGAAGCCATTACTGGATGAAGGCATCACCTCACTCACAGGTGAATACAGATTTTTCTTTTTACTCTAACGTTTTGCATCACCCAATGGCAGTACTATTGTCCCCACACAGAGAACTCTGGATGGCAGGGATGTTGCAGGAATACAAAATGGGTATTTACTCCCTCTCTGAAGGCTCAAAACCATGAGTGAAAACAAACAGTTCTGGCAGGGTAACTCGAATTTCAAAAAATTTTCAGCAAACTTTCTGTAGGTCTACCTGGAGCGTTCCACCAATGGAAACCCTAGGGAAAGGGAAGACAGATAGAAGACGTCTGGCAACTACAGCTAAAGAAGCGTTCCCCAGTGCTCCCTTTAAAATGCTTGAAAATTATGAAACGCAACTCAAGCCCTGAGCAGTAAAGTCAGTGCCTGTGCACTGGAGGTAGGAATTTGAAAACAGTGACAGGGCTAAGAATTAGGCAGTATTATTACAGTGGCTATGTTGAAAAAACATTAGTGAGAAAAGACTGAGCTAAGACTAGAGTACTGAATCTAAAGTCAGAGAACAAACCAAAACATAGCAAAACCCCAAACTGTGTGTACACACTTAGGAAATTTATCACGAGACCAATAACATTTTTTCTCACTGACTGCTACCTAAAATTAGTAGCTATTTTATTTGGAAGCAAACATTAAGCTATTTATTAAAGCCTATATTTCTCAGTATTTTATGTTTGTTAGGTCTGCCTGTTGTAGATATTTATCTGATGAGAGAGGGCAGCAGAAGGCATGCCAGGACCTGGAAAAGCTTCTGCCTTTAATAAACAAAACTTCATATTTTACTAATAGATATTTTCATCTAGTGCAAATAATGCTGTTGAGAGCTGTATTAATTCCTGCACAGTGGAAGGGAAGCATAACTCAATCATTGACACCATGGCTGTCATAGGGCCGTGCAATAAAAAAATCCCGCAGGACAAACTAAGTCTTCAATTTTAACAGTTATGTGCATCATATAGTAGCATCTTATTAGTATCATTGCATTTAGTGAGTTTGTCCAAATTTACCTAAATCAAATTTAGCAAGAAATTCTAACACTGGAAAAGGAATCTGGTTTTAGCTGTGTTGAATATTTAAGATCAAGAAGTGTAAATTGCAAATTCCTATTCTAACACTCATTAAATGGTTAATGTGCCTTTACAGTAATATATCTGCTGATATATATATGTTCTTACAAGAGAGAGTGAAAAAAAAAGCTCTCCTCCCGATCACGATCACCAAGGAATTCTTGTTAACAGCAAAACCCCCTTATTTGAAAAGTAACACACCTGAATAAAACTGAACTCCCTCCAGTTTAAGGCACTGTTTACTGAAGGGATGGAAGTTACTGCCAGCAAAGAGAGCAATCCAAGACTCATTATTCCAAAGGAGATATACATTTCAATTCGCCACACTTCCTCCTCATTCCAAGAATTTTCAATGTTTGCATGAACCTGATGAAAGAGCAGAAAGAAGCACTTTATTCTATAGAACATTAAAAATATCAACAGAAGTTATTTTGCTGAGTAGAAGACTACAGTCACAAGACTATTATAAAATGTGCATTCCTATACACTGTAGAGAAGTAGCTGTGTTCTTCAGACCCTGGAAATGTAACCTATAACATAAATTGGGTAAACCTGCATATTTTTTTAGTTCGTTACATTTAAAAACAGTTTAGCACAGTTTCCTTGCTTTGCTTCAGCTCCTTATGCTGAGTCCAAGTTATTTTGCCTCTTTCACTGTTGACATTAGACACATAAAAGATTAATCTTGTTGGACAGCTTTAACAGAAATAAGAAATAACTCAAGTTCTTAACAATTAAGAGGCTTGGATACTCAATTATTTTTCCACTTGCAGGTGAACTATTGTGATATAGCTTCTCTTGAAAGAAGTTCCCTAGGAATATTATTCGCAAATGAGACTTTCACAATATTATTAAAAACAGGGTAATTTCTTGGTAAAAGTATCAGTGAGTCCTTTACTTAGTGTGAACAATTAGAGTTTCTTGCTGCCTTTTATAGTTTTTTTCTTCCTGCCTTTCTCTTAAGTTGAATTTTCCACATGAGCCCTTTAAGAATTTGTGAACCAAATCCTCGACGATTTGTTCCATTTGACTTGATTTCCTTTGTTTGCTTTTCTTTCTGTTCCATCACATCTCTCTGTCCTGCAGATTTTGTGAGCTGAATGGCAATCTTGCTTTTCTGTGCAGCTTTTCTGCCACTCTAAAGGAGACAATGAGCTACCTCACTGAGAGTAGCAACATTAGACCCTCTTCTAAAGGATGAGAGATTTGTCAGAGATCATTTCAGGGTTATGCAACACCAATCGCTCCTGAGGACTGAGTCAATCTCTACTGCCAGTAATAACGATGTTAACAGAATTTTTTAACGAATAAAATATTTCTACCACTGGTCCAAAATGTTACAAAGTAACAGCATTTTCATTTTGCAAACATAGATGTATCTGTAAGCATCACTGCAGTATCTACCTCTGTACTTTTCACACTTACGACATACATACTTCCCCCATATGTTAAGTATAGAGGAACATACCTCAGAAGTTTCCTGCTGCTCCTCTTACCCTGTCTGTCCCCACATTCTCCTTGTATACATTACTACCAGGGATTTAAGCAGAACACATGCTTGTGTCTACCACAAAAACTTGGCTACAGCTTGACCCATGAGATGAGCACAATGCACAGATGTTTCCTTTAGCCTCCCTTTTCATTTGGCACTAACTATGCAAAAGATAACCCGTAATATATATTGTATTCATGAGCCATACACATAGAGCCAAGGCATTTTTGGCTTACTGAGCGGAAGATTGGCTTACCTGTTGATATGCCATGTTGAGGAACAGGTATCGCTCTGATCTCCTCATGGGTAAGCAGAGGCTGTATGCCACATGCACTGTTGCGAAGAAAAAACTGAGCAGTCCAAGCTGCTTTCGGCACTGGAGCCAGCTGCCCAGCCAAGGTGGAAATCGCCTATACTTGGTACCATAGTAAAGCTGATAAGCAGCTGCAATAAGTCCTGATAAATACACTAGAGAGAGTAAAGTGATAGCAACAATAGGTAGAGTCTTGTTCACGATCTCAATGGGGATCTTGTAAAAGTCACTCTGCTGATTTCTCATGTATGGATGGATTACATCTCTGACGAAGGAATAGATGAAGAAGAAGGTTGCCAGGCTAATGGCAATCAGTACAGGCCCCTTCCACAGTGTGAACAGCCGCAGAGGTAAGTTTTCAATCTCCCTTGAAGATGACAATGCCCCCAAATCAATAGGAATAAAACTGAGCTGACGGGCAAGCTCAATAACTTGATGGCGAGCCTGAACATTGTTACTGCATATATAGACCTGTTGGGAAAGTCACATGAATTGTCTGTAGTCAGAGAAAGAGACTCGAAGTTAAAAAAAGAACACCGCAAAGAACCCTTAAGGGCCTCCAGGTCAAAACCACAGCACTACTGCTAAAACTGTACACTGTTATCCCAGCTTATATCACCAAGATGAGAACAAAACCACATATAAATCCAGCCAAAGTGAAAATACGCACACTGGTTTAGCAATAGAGTAACCAAAACAAAATCGGTTTTTCCTTGTAGTTAATAATGAGCTGACCAGGGGATGCCCTAGTAATCTGCACCCTCTCCCCAGCACGAAATGTCTGCAGGGCTAGATTGAACTTCAAACCATGACTAAAAGCATTTCAGAAAATCACGAGTCTCTCAAAAATACAGCTATCTTGAATGATGACCCTAACCCAGCTGTAGCACAAGCAGCATGTAAAGCAGAGAATTGTGTAATCTCTGCATGTGTAACAATTTTGTCTGAATTTCACAATCCAGATTTCCACAAAAACTGTATGTGCAACAGAAAAGACAAAATCTAACACCCATATAAGCAGTCCTTCTAAAGACCAGCTTATTACAGTGAAAGAAATGTACTGCTAAAAAGTACTTTGAAGTTCCTTTAACATTTACAGTGCTTGCCCAACACCGCTACAGTTTGCCCAACACTGCTTATGATCTGCATTACAGCAAACATGATCTGTTTTGACAGAAATTAATTACTTATAATGCAGTGCTATTCCGAAAGGGGACAGAAATAGTATGGTGAAGTTATTTTTAAAATTATGCTAATTCTGTATCAATTGCATGCCAATGCAGGAAAAAAAAATCTACTTGAAGTGTCAGAAAACTCAATTTAGTCTCTAGTAGTCATGTTACACCAGTCATTTCTCATTAATTTCTCAGAGTCCATAAATTCATGAAGGCCTGGGTTCCTGCACAGACTTAAATTCTTCAGCAGAGCATGAAAAACATAACCCCACTTTTTCTATAGGCAGGGTGGATTTGGGCAACATACTGGGAAGGAATTTGAGTGATGTTCCCAAGCAGTCCTGGATCAAATCAATGATCACTTAGGAACATAAGCTAGATAATCTCTTTTGTTCACTTTGCTGTTACACTGAATGCAAGTGTTTTTCGAACAGTTGACTCCTGAGTTCTGGGATCAGGACTTCAGGTTTCTGTGCATCTCTTTCATTAGTTCACCCCATGTAAACCAATACTGAAACTAAACTATACTGGGAAAGACTGCCTCTATCCTAGTATAGAGCACTGGGATAAAAATATTTCCTACAGCAGACTGTCTCTGGGCATCTGAAGGTCAGCTGTCTAGTCTAAGCTAATATCCACATTTCCTCTGCAGTCTTTAAAGATGAACAGGCATCCCAGGGCACAATTTTGACCACTTACTCTGTGTTTTACAGTGGAATGAACAAGGCTTTCAAGTTCTATTGGCTACTGAAACTTAAACTAAAGGCCCAACATTTTAGATACATGAAGTCAGGCTGGATGAATCCCATGAGTTCGGTGTGCTTACATTCAATTCTTTATCTTACAAACAAGTTTATTATCTTACAAACAAGTTTAATACAAACATAACATTTACCTGTCTGCTGGCATCCTTTGGTCCTAGCTGCAGTGACCAAGCAGAAATGACATTGAATCCTTTGACAATCAGCGAATCCGGGAAAAGTGATGCCAAATACTCTGCATTGGAGTCTGGATATTGGTCTACTCTTGTATTATTGCTGACATCGATCAGAATTTTTCCAGCAAGTAAGTGTTTGAGGTCCCACAAAGAGGAGTAATGTTCTCTGTGTATGGCTACAAAAATGATGTTCGTTTTTGCTACTGCATCTTCATGGTGAGTGACGTCAACCACATGGGGAAAAAACTCAGCAGCAAGTTTAGGGTTTCTGCTTCCTACGACCACGTGGTACCCACATCTGATAAGTCTAATTGTCAGTGACTTAGCAAAGTCTCCACTTCCAATGATGCCTACTGCCATCTTACTGATGTCCTTGATGCCATTGGCAACATTTGGCAGAAAAGTTTCATTGAGATTCTTAGGACTTCCCATCATAGAGATTGATTCCATACTTCCAAGACAGCAAACTTACAATTTCTCCTGGGGGGAATGGGGGGGGGGGGAAGAAAAGAGAACTTAGAGAAAGCAACAAAAAGCAGGATCACAAAATTTCACAATTTATAAATGCCTCTGGGAGCTAAATCTGTGGTTCTAAGTTTCGTGTGATATTTTCTCCTTAATAAAGTATGCACTAATCAATTTTGTATTGCAAGGCATCACTAATACAAAGAGAAACATAAAATACTTAAAGCACTTCAATAATACAGTTACAGAAGTATATGGTATTTTTTCTATCTTCTCCTATCTCCTATCTTCGACTGCCCTGGAATATTGGACTACAAGATAACCTTGTGCTCCTGAAACTGACGGTCAATGGAAACATGTAAGGAAAACTGGGTAATTATGGAAAATATTAGAAGGCATAATAACTGGCCTGTGGCTGGCACAGAGACAGTGAGTTCACAGAAGCTGAATTCTATTAAAAGTTTATGCAGGTTATTATCCTGGTATCCTATATTGGCCAGGAAGGAAAGGATGTAAAAAAATTCTAAAGCTGCAAATGTCATGGCTACCACCATGACAGACATACACCTGACACACTCACCTGTCAGCCTGGGAAATGGGCTGCCCACATGGATACAATGGCAAAGAAATCAGAGGAAATTCATGAGGCCTATTCATGAGACCACTGAAGACACTGCTAAGTCAGACTGCTAGGTCTGGCCATGGATGTATAAGGATTAACTGTGGGTGCAAGGGTAAAGGATTCAAGGCCATGGGTCACAAATCTGCTTAACAGAATTTTCTGGCCAGGAAGAGAAAATAAACCCTGAAGACAAACGCATGGGACAGCATTCCACAAAAAGCTAATGGCAGAAAGAGATGGATTTCATGCAATAATAAAAGGGAAGAGAGTTTTAGGACTCAAATTCAGTGCAGTAAGGGAGGTTCCGAAGAAGAACAAAGAGCAAGTGTCACAGAAAGTTAAATACCGCTATAGCTTTGGAGAGAAGAGGTCACAGAACTGCAGAAAAGCTGTAACAAGGACAAAAAGACACAAAAACCAACAAAGCAACCCCCAGGAGGGGAGTCTTCACATGAAACCACAGTTATGAGACAAGTGGATCTGCACTGTAGAGCAGGAATGAGTTCTTAGAATCGAGCCATAAGGAAAGGCAGGCTAAGAAAGAGCAAAGAGAAACCGTGAGCAATCAACAACACACCACACAGAAAGGACCAGAGTAAAGAACCTCTTCCTGAGCCACTATCCATGAGCTGATGTGATGGTAACTGATTACCAGTGGGGGACTTTACTCAGTCATCAGCTAGGAATGTGGTATGTGTGGTGAACAAGCTCCCCCATTAAAATTAGCTTTCAGAAATTGAAGGAAGCTACTAGAAAAATGGGCACTTTTCATTTCAGCTTTGCTTAGAAGGGAAGAACTCACTGAAACTGGACTGAGACTCTAAAGACAGAAAGCAGTACGTAAAAGTGACCACAAAAATCAAGATTCTAAGAAATGTGTATTGGGTTGACCTGGCCAGATTTTGGTGGCGGGGGGTAGAGCTGCAAGGTGGCTTCTGCAAGAAGCTGCTAGAAGCTTCCCCTGAGTGTGACGGAGCCAGTGCCAGCCAGCTTCAAAGAAGGACCCGTAGCTGGCCAAGGCCGAGGCTGAGCTTATCAGTAAAATGATAGGAGAGGAACGCCTCTGTGAAAACACATTTAAGAACAGGATAAAAAGAACGGCGCCACAACAGCTGGCTCAGAGATGGAGGAGTGAGAATCTGTGAAGCCACCAAGGTCAGTGAAGAAGGAGTGGGGGGGAGGATGAGCTCCAGGCGCCGGAGCAGATTGTCCCTCAGGTCCATGGTGAAGACCATGGTGAAGTGGGTTGCCCCCCTGCAGTCCATGGGTGGCAGAGGACCCCACGCTGAGTGGGTGGATGCCTGAAGGGGACTGTAGCCCGTGGGAAGCCCGTGCTGGAGCAAGTTGCCGCCAGAGCCTGTAGCCCATGGAAGAGCGAATGCCCCTGCTGGAGCAGGTTGATTGGTGGGACTTTTGTGACACTGCGGGGAACTCACGCTGGAGCAGTTTCCCCTGGAGGACTGCGCCTCAGACTCACGAGGGGTGGGCTGCCCCTCATGAGGTGTCTCATGTTGGGCAGTTTGTGATGAATTGCCCTTCGTGGGACGACTCATGCCGGCGAAGAGAGCGTGAAGCTTGTCTCCCATGAGAGGGACCCCACAACGGCTCCCGGGAAGTGTGAAGAGTCCTCCTCCAGAGTGAAGAAGTGGTGAAACCAATGTCGGATGAACTAACCGCAACCCCCATTCCCTGTCCCCCTGCACCGCTCGGGTGGAGGAGGTAGAAAAACCAGGATGGATGTTAAGCCCAAGAAGAAGGGAGGGATGTGGGGAAGATGTTCTGCTTTTAAGATCTGTATGCTTTTTCTTATTTCTCACTACTCTTCTCTGATATGTTCTTTTAATAAACCTAAATAATTTCCCCAAAATAGAGTCTGTTTTGCCCGGGACGGTAAATGAAAGTGATCTCCCTGTCCTTATCCCAAACCTTGAGCCCTTTGAAATATTTTCTCCCCCTGTCAAGCAAAGAAGGAGGGGGTGAGAGAGTGGCTGTGTGGGTACATAGCTGCTGGCCAGGGTCAAACTGTGACAAAATGATTCTAGCAGTGAATCTTTCTAGCAGAAGCAGACCACATAGATTTTTATGCATGCACTAAAAAAACCACATTGACTTCTTTCGTAGCATATGACCTGAAATGCAACTACCACATGACCAAAATACCAGTATTTCCTGTACCATGCTGGGTTCATGTCCCAGAACATAATGCACATAGGTGTACTTTGATCAGATAAGAGGTATACATCAATTAAATATGACAGAACACGTATGCTTTCACAGTGTGATTACAGAAGCCCATTGCAGTCCATGCCACATGATGTGAAGGTGCTGCAAAACTCTGGGATAGAAAGGGAACTGACATGAATCTACGGGGCCAGAGGGGATACACCCTAGAGTACTAGGTGAACTGGTGGGGTTCTCACCAGATCACTCTCCATCATTTAGCAACAGTCCTGGCTTACTGGAGAGGTCCCAGCTGACTGGAAGCCAGCAAATATAACACCCATCTATAAGAAGGGAAGGAAGGATGACCTGGGATATTACATGCCTGTCAGTTTAACTTTAGTTCCAAGGAAGATGATGGAGCAGATCATCCTGAGTTCCATTATGCAACACATGCAGGACAACCAGGTGATCAGACCCAGTCAGCATGGGTTCATGAAGGGCAGCTCCTGTTTAACAAACCTGATCTCCTTCTCTGACAGGGTGACCGACTGGTTAGATGAAAGAAAGGCTGTGGATGTCACCTACCTTGACTTTAGTAAGGCATTCGACAATGTCACCCACAGCGTTCTCCTAGAGAAAATGACTGCTCTTGGCTTGGATGGGCATAAGCTTTGCTGGGTAAAAAAATGGTTAGACGGCTGAGTCCAAAGAGCTGTGGTCAACGGAGTTAAATCCAGTTGGTGGCCAGTCACGAGTGGTGTCCTCCAGGGCTCAGCACTGGGGCCACTCCTGTTTAACATCTTTATTAATGATTTGGACAAGGGGATGGAGTGCACCCTCAGCAAGTTTGCAGATGACACTAAGCTGGGTGGAAGTGTTGATCTGCTTGAGGGCAGAGAGGCTCTCCAGAGGGATCTGGATAGGCTGGATCACTGGGTCAAGGCCAACATCATGAAATTCACTTAGGCCAAATGCCAGGTCCTGCACTTCGGCCACAACCCCCAGCAGCGCTACAGGCTTGGGGAGGAGTCGCTGGAGAGCTGCCAGGCAGAGAGGGATTTGGGAGTGTTAATAGATGCGGCTGAACATGAGGAGCAGTGTGCCCAGGTGGCCAAGAAGGCCAACAGCATCCTGGTCTGTATCAGGAATGGTGCTGTCAGCAGGAGCAGGGAGGTGATCATGCCCCTGTACTCGGCTTTGGTGAGGCCCCACCTTGAGTACTGTGTCCAGTTTTGGTCCCCTCACAACAAGAGGGACACTGAGGTGCTGGAGAGGGCACAGAGGAAGGCTGCCAAGCTGGTAAAGGGCTTAGAGCATATGTCATATGGGGAATGGCTGAGGGATGTGGGGATGTTTAGCCTGGAGAAAGGGAGATTGGAGGGAGACCTCATCGCTCTCTACAACTACCTGAAAGGAGATTGTAGAGAGTTGGGGGCTGGTGTATTCTCCCCAGTGGAGAGTGATAGGATGAGGAGAAATGGATTTAAATTGCACCAGGGGAGGTTCAGTTCAGATATTAGGAAGAATTTCTTTACTGAAAGGGTTGTCAGACATTGGAACAGGCTGCCCAGGGAGGTGGTTGAGTCACCGTCCCTGGAGGTGTTCAAGAGACGGGTGAATGTTGCATTGGGGGGAATCATTTAGTAGGTTGATAGGACTGAAACAAAGGCTGGACTCCATGATCCTGAAGGTCTCTTCCAGCTGATATGATTCTATGAGGAAATGGGCTACCAGCAGCACTTAACCATACTGCAGCCTACTTCCAGTTTTTGTCCAATGGATCCTTAGGGGAGTGGGCAACAAGGATGTGGACATGATGAATTGCTCTGATAAGCTGAATTTGGCCCACTCACCAAAGTTTTTCACTGCCTGTTCTGAGTAAAGTATAGTGTGAAGAGCAGACTTCATAAAAAGCCCTCAGGGAATAGGCAGATGTGACTCTTTGGCAAAAAATCTGAGAGATGGAAGAGATCAGAGAGCTGGTAGTTAGTGAAAGGGACTCTATATTAAATGCATAATAGCAGTTCAGAGGAAGGAGTATGACTGCTTTAACTGCATCAGGAGAGCTTTAATGCCCTGAAAAAAATCACACAAAAAGTAAAAAAAATAGGAGGGGTGTGGGCAAGGCTGAGGAACAGTATAAAGAGACAGCTCTGTCACACAGGGATAAAATCAGAACAGCAACGGTACAGAAATGAGTTGTAACTAGTGAAGGACATACATGGTAACAAGTAAAGGTCTCACAAATATGATAAGACAGAATGCAAGGTTTATAACTTAAGATGAAAAGGAATAAACTATAGGTGATCTAAATTGGGAAAAGTGTTAAAACGTCTTCTTCATTTCATCCCTCAGCAGAAAAGGTGAAGATATTTAATGAAATTCCAGGGAGACAGAAGGTGAGGCCAAAGCAGAAAAAAGTAAGTTAAAAGATAAAGGTAAGATAAAGATTTTCAAGTCAGCAGACACTTATGAAATCCACCCTTGATGCTTAAAATGCTGATCAAAGTGACATCTTGAGAAGTCACAGAGGCCAAGAGAGGCACACTAGCACATACCTCTAAAAGAGGGGAGGAGGACTGAGGAAAGCAAAGACTTGTTGGCCTAACTTCAGCCTCTGGACAGATTCTACATCAAGTTATTGAGCAATCAATTTGTAAATAGCTAGATGGTAATCAGATGATAACAAGTAGCTAAGGTGGGTTCTTCAGGAACAGACTGCAACAAAATCAACCTTCTTTGGCTTCACAGATACAAAAAAACCCCAAACAACAGTAGAACGAACATAAATTTGACATTTTCCCCTTAGAAAAGCTGAGAAAACACTACAGAGCTATGTCAGCCAGGAGGTGACACAGTCGTGGAAAACTGGCCTTGGAAAAAGAGGGCACTGGACGAGAAAAATGAACAAACGGAAAGCCGGGCAGCCGCCGAATTTGTGCCCACCCGCTCGGGCGGGAACTTACGGGGTGCGGGCTGAAGCCTGGGGCTGCCCGGGCTCCGGGCGCAGGCCGGCGGCCCCCCGGCAGGCTGGCGGGCGGCAGCGCGGTGCTTCTCTCCCCTGGAGGCGCTCGGCGGGGCCCAGTTCCTGCCCGGCATCTCCAGCTGCAACGACAGCATCGCCCGTGACAGGAGCGGCGAACCCACCGCCCCCGCCGGTCGTCGCCCCCGTCCCCCCGGGCAGAGCTGGGGCAGCGCCGCCAGGCCCGGCCGCCACGGGGCAGAGGCGACCCCGGCTCCGCGCCGCCTCCGGGCACCGCGCCGCCCCTCGCGGCTGCCGGGATCCGGGCCGCACCCGGCCCCGCTGCCCTACCCGCTCCGAGGGCGGGGGGCCTGCACCCCGGCAGGCCCGCCTGAGCCCGCAGAGAGACGAGGACAGCTGCGGCGGGAGCCCGCCGCCACAGCGATGGGCGGCGGGGAAACCCCCCGCGGGTCGACGGCCGGCACGGCTGGCCCGAGGAGGCGCCCGGCAGGGATGGAACCCCCTCCCGCCCCTGCCCCGGCGCCGCTCACCTCCCCCTGCCCGCCAGGAGGACCAGCGCCGCCGCCGCTCTCCTCCTCAGACTCCGGCCCCGCAGTGGCGGGCGGGCGGGAAGGCGGCGCCTCTCCTGCCGCTGCGACCCGCCCCCTGCGGCCGCTCCGGCGCCGCGGCCGGCCGGGAGCGTCGCGGCCCCGGTGGGGCTGAGGCGGAGGGGCAGCGACACGGCGGGTCGGCGGTTGTGGGGAAGGAGAGGGGCGCGGCCGCCCCCACGCTGCCCTCGGCCCCAGCCACGCGCTGCGGCGCCCGGGCCCACAGACGCCTCAGGCCCGCGCGGCACCGTCAGCGCGCGCGGACACAGCGCGGGGACCGCGCCGGTGCCAGGGCCGAGCTCACGGCCCTGAGGGCAAAAGGCAGCTCCCCTGCCGGGCTCTGCCCGCCTCGGCTGCCGCGGCCCGGGTCTGCTCTTAGCGGCAGCTCTCCTCCTCCTCCGCACGTTTTTCCTTATTCTCTGCTGGCAGAAGGGCGCTGCTGGCCCTCTGTCGGTGCTGGCTGCAGGAACGCGGGTGAGGAATCGTGGAGTCGTAGAATCAGAATGGTTTGGGGTGGAAGGGACCTTTAAAGGTCAGCTAGTCCAGCAGGGACGTCTTCAACTAGATCAGGTTGCTCGGAGCCCCATCCAACCTGACCTTGAATGTTTCCAGGGATGGGGCATCTCAAGTTCTCTGGGCAGCCTGTTCCAGTGTTTCACCACCCTCATTGTAAACAATTTCGAAGGGGTGTTTTAATTCCTTGTGGCCCAGGCCAGCCTCACTGCAGGGAGATCACTCCACTCCCTGTGTTTGCTGTGTGCCCAGTGTCTGCTGCCCAGGTGGGAGTTGTGCTCTGTTTTCAGTGTGCCACAACATTAAAGGACAAGAGAGTTCAGGCACATCAAAGCGAAGCTAAACTCTGAATTCCGTGTTGCTCGGCCAAGGAAATTTCCAGCTGAATTAAGCTGGAATTAAGCTATACTGTATATATATAACAATGTGTAACCCTGAACACTTTGCGTTTAACACATTTAAAACTGACCAACACACATAATGATGTATGTCTCTCATGTTGCAGAAAAAAAAAGAATACGCATGTATGATACAAAATGAGCCATATAATTCCAGAGGAACACTGAACAGACCTGTTTTCGTTCTTTGTGTGTGCATGCTGACTTGTTTCTGTAGTGCTTTGACTGAGGACTTAAGCAGAATGAACCATATAATTAATTTGAACATTTGTTTCAATATATAATCGCTAACCACCACGCTGTGGGATAGGAAAAGAGGGCTGAGAAACTTTTCTGTTGTAGCTCAGAAGCCATTTTTCCCCAACTATGAAATAAATAATTTTCCTGAGATTGAAAACATGTATTTTTTAAGTATGTTTTAATGTGGTGAACAAGTGCACAGAAAACCTCTTGCCTGATTTTCCAAACTGTATTTTCAGCTCCCAGATGGTGAGGTCTGGGTCGATATTCCACAGAAGTCAATGAAAAGGTGAGTCCATTGACAGACTACTCAGAAATAAACTGTCCCTTTCCACAGTGAGAAGCAGCATTTCAGCCCTTCAGATTCTTGTTCTTATATTCTCCTTTTCTTTGCTATGGATTTAAAAGCCATCATCCTAGACTTCTTTTTCTGTAGCCAGTACAACTATAGTAGTATGATCTTGAAAATTTTAGTCCAACCAACAAATGTGTCAAAAGAAAAAAGCAGGATGTTCTTTTATGCATTATTTGTGACTGACTCTCCTTAGAGGCTACTTTATGTGATTCCTGTAGCCGTAAAAGTATTTAAATTAAAATAAGCATATTTAGTCATGAGATTAACTTATGAACCTCAAAATAATAGTGCATCATACATAATCAGAGTAGTCACAATTGTTTTTTAATTTATTTTAATTATAGCCGTAACAAGAAGGCTGCAAATCTAAATGTTTGTGATTGCTTTCCTGTGTGATTATTTTATATTATTACTGCAGCATGAAATTTTGATCAGAAGACTCAGAACTTCAGGAAATAGTGGATTAGATCTGTGTTGAATTTGTAACAAGGAGAGGGCTTTTTTCTTGTGCAGATAGTATGTGGTTAATGATCCTTGAATTCAGTTACCTGTTCCTTGTGCAGCTGTTTGGCCTTTGATTGCTCATTAGCTACATTTTCCATGTGAAAGCATCTCTGTCTTCCAGCCTGTGCTAGGTAGGATGTGCCAGCTGTGACCCTGGTCCTTCATGCCTAACCCACCTGGGTTCCCACGAATGTCATTCAGTGTCATTTCTCACCTACACTATTCATTTCTTCTCCATTTTTTTTCTCTTCTCCCTATGTGCAAACACACCTAGCTTTAGCCTTTGTGCACAGGGGTAAATTTACCAGTCTGTTGAATAGACACCACTAACTTGATATCTAGTGCATTTAAAAAAATAAAATCAAGGCAGTTTGGAGGATTTAATTTGATCCCGTGTTTTCCTTGCAGCTTTTTGAGGTTTTGCAGTCTGAATATTCTCATTTTAAATTGGGACTAAACCAACTACAGCCTCCCTTCCATTGCTGTGTAACTGATCCATTCAAGCAGGAGGCAAATAAAGAGGTTCCTGCTTTTCATGGAGTTTAACATGAGAACAAGTGTATATACATACATTTTCTATACTTAAAGTCTGCAAAATTGGACCGTGTCTCTTCACTGAGAAGATGAAATTGGATAGCTACAGTTCTTCCAAATTATATACAAAGATCTATGGGCAACATAATTCTCAGATACCCTGTTAAAGGACTATCTTAAACAATCTGTAAAAAAAAAGGGAGATTATTTTCTCTTAGTAGATGTGTTTGTTTCTTTAGCAAAGTCCAGGGCAGCATTTTATTTCTTCCTTTAAGGGATGGAACATAACAAAGGAGTTTCCAACTGGCAAATGGAAACAGATATTCTGATTCTTCCTCTTGGCAAGGGGAAAGCAAAGCCCTGGGGATTTCCCCATGGAAAGAGAGTGAAAACAAACACACAAAAATTTGCTTCCTATCAGGGCAATAAACCCAAATACAATAGTTTCTGGCATACTACCCCCAACACAGCTGACTTCATAACTTAGCAGAAAAATACAGTATTTCCCAGCCAGGATCATTCAGGCCAACACATTTTTTTCTTATGGCAGCCTGCAATTACTCTAAAAATAAAACTTATACCTCTTATCCATTCTTTATAAGGACAAAATGGATCTGAGAGATTTAGAAAATTGAAAACCATTTTTACTTTTTTTGGTAGAAACAAATTGTAGTTTTGTTCTTTGCTTCTTATTTTCTTAATTAATCTTATGTCATTGTTTACTTGAAAATATGTTGGGTTTTTAGTAAAGATACTTAAAAAACCCCCTAAACAACTAACCACTTACTAGACAAAGGACAAAAATTAATGGTGGGTACCTCAACTAAAATCTCTTACCGTCCTTCACTCTTTGGATTTCATCAATTTTTGATGTCTGCTTTTCACTAACAAAGTATCATTACTTCTTTCAGAACCTCTGGGATCTGAATTTCAGTAGTCAAAGGCAAAGAAAGAAGGATAAACTGAAATAGGTAAATAAAAACATATGGATATTCTTCTGAGGAAGAGAGGAGGGGAGGGGAGAGGAGGAGAGGGGAGGGGAGGAGAGGGAAAAGAAAAAAGAAAAAAAGAAAGAAAAAAGGGAAGACAGCATGGAGGAAAGAGAAGGAAAGCCCTTACAGAGCAGATAATAAGCAAGAGTTGAGAAATCCTAGCAAGTCATGCAAAACAAGACAAGGTATCTCCTTCCCAGGAGGAATTACAGATTAAGGGTGATACATCCAAACTGGAGGACCTCCCCAAAAAAACCTCCAAAACCCAAATCAACCAAAAGTGCAGAAGATTCAAGCTTACAATTCGAAGGCAATCCAAGTAGAAAAACACTGCAGATTGTTTCTGCTTTTATGATCTAGCAGATTAATTTTATTCCCTAGAAAGAAGCTGAAGGAAGGAAACCTCTCCTAGCTTTCTCTGACTATGGTTTTCCACAGCTATTGTTGAAGCCCAGTTAAGGGGTTTCGGGACCTTTGTTCTTGGCTTGTGTGGAGCACAAGGTCATGTATGACCTTTTCACTTCTTATAACTCTGAAACAACATTTGCTTTGTGGTGTAAGTTCTAGAAGGTCAGAATTTTTTACTTGGTTTGTGGCTGCTCATATTAAAAAGTATCTACAAAGTGAGACATAGGTTCTAAAACTGTGATCTTATGCCTGCAGTAACTGGTGGACGCAAAGCTAGAGCAAGAGCAAAACTTTCAGTCAGTTGACTTACTAACCAAGAACAGACGTACGTCCTTCCTAGTGAAGCATGGATATTGCAAAACTGAACAACTCATTTAAAACACAGTAATACTTCAATATTGAAGGAGCTGAGGGAAGCACAGCCTAGACTGTGGCTTGACCACCATTTGACAGCCTAAGACTAGAGTGTTTGCTTTACTAGTGGGATTTTGGCTCTTTGAGTTCAAAGTTCCTTCACAAAGCTGCAGACCACAGGTTTTTCCTGAGAGCAGAAGTGAAAAGAAAATTAATCCCAATCACACTGTGTAGTACATAGCATCAAGGTTGTGAAAATGTAGAAATATATAATTTAACATGTAAAATATTTATGACCTTCTTATTGCATGTGATTTGGTCTCCAGTTAGTTTATTCTGAACACTTTTTTTCACTGAATAGGACCATGCCAGCTGTGTAAAATATTCCCAGGCAAATAAAAATGAAACAGTGATAATTCAACAGCAACTTAGCACTGTGAAAAGAAAATATGTATCTTTATATAGCAATGATATACTAATTCTGTTCCCAGCCCTGCATAGGTTTAGGCAGTTAATTCCACAGTTGCTACAGACCCTGAGTGTTAAGCAGTTCTTTCCAAGATAAAGGCAACAGGTTTTTCTTCAGGATTTAAGTTGTCATTCCCAACATACTTGTTTTCAGACAAAACTTTGAGGAGTGTAGCATTCTGAGAGATTTCCTCTTGAAATATAGGAACATAAGAAACACCCTACTTGGATAGACCAACAGCCTAACCCATTAGTATGTGTTCAAGAGCAGCAAACCAAAATGCTCTGTGCTTTGCACTCTCCTCCCAAATCCATTATTTGTCTTAGTGATGTCATAGGGTACATGCCTGAAAAGTCCTTTTAGGGTCTCTGTAGGGGCTGTTGTTTCTCAGTTTGTCTAATCCCCTTTTGAGCCTTCTGCTGTTTGCCTGGCAACAAGCTCCAAAGGTTTTCTGTCCGCTGCATAAAGAAGCACTTAGTCAGTTGCAAACTGATCTCCTACTAGTTTCATTGAATCCTCTCTCATCCTGGTAATGTGGATTTTATGAAAAACAGTTCTGTGTTTATCTTAGCCACTGTCTTCAATATTTTGTAAATCTTGGGTTTATCCCCTTCTACCTTCTCTCATTTGAAGAGCATCCTGAAGTGCTCCAGGCCAGGCTCTAGTAATGGAGTAATGGTAATAAATTTTAGTGCTGTTCCCTTATCAGGCTGTCTTGATGGAGGGTACAAGGGAGAACAGAATCCATCCTTCACACTGGAGAAGCAGAGCAATTTATTGGTAATTGTGTCAAGGAGAACACACACCTGAAGTGACTTCAGGAGACAAACATGGCTGAATAGTTCAGTAGAAGTCCTGCTGATTTCACTGGAAATTTTGCATCTGCAAGAACTAAACAGTGGGAGTTAAATATTTGCAACAGAATAGTGATATCAGAACAAGGATGAAACTGAAGTTATCAGGAATAACTTTTTTGAATATATTTAATGCACCATCTAATTCCTTATTTTACGTAAGCACATTTAAGAGTGGCTTGGCTTCATTGTACATTACATGGACGTTTTCCTTCATTTAGCACAACATGCTGTACATTTTACCAGGAAGTAAAGCAGCCATCTCTGCTCCACTATAAGCACAATCTCTTTGAACAAAACTTAGCTTATATTTAGATTGTTATGAAAAGTGGCACCATATCTAGTCATATCTCCCCAGCTTCAGAAACAGTATTTGCTTCATCCATAATAAGTTTGTAGGCTACAGCTTAAGAGACTAATTCCTTCAAAACACAGAAACACTTATAACCTTGCCAGCGTTCATATAGTTCAGTGGAATTTGAACAGATTTCCCTAGAAACGCCTCAAATGGTAGTTCAGGGATGGAGAAATGGTTGCAAGTTAATAGATGTGCAGACCAAACTCTGCACACACCTGGGCTTTTTGTATTTGTCCATTCCATTCCCCAGCTCCATGTGGGTAGCAACCCTCCCTTCTCCTCTGCTTCAAGGATTGACTCCAGTTTTTTCAGACTCTCCTCCACCTGTTATTCACTTGTCCTCCATTTTACTCATCTCCCCAACCAAGGATTTCTATTCTCTGCTAATGTTGCATTAATCTCATTCAGTATCCTCCAACTACTTATTTCACCCCTTTAACGTACATTGAGCTCCTTTACTCTTTCTTCTCTTAAGAAAATTTGAGTGCTTGCAATGTCTCCTTTCCTCTTTGTCACAGATCTCCAATTATCTTTTTCCTCCCCATTCTATGTTAAACCCTCTTTGCATAGCTTCATACTCCCACCCTTCCTCTGCCTCAGAATACCTTTTTGCCTGTCATTAATTATCTGGAAATAAATAATTTAGGATTTTCATATCCATGTGAATGTGCTAAGTCTTTTGCAAATTAAAAGGCACAAAAGAAAGACATCATTATTGTAATTGTGGGTGCCATCAAACAATTGTTCGACTGCTAAACTCTTGCAGAGATGTTTGAGGTGTCCTGCAAGTGGCTTATTTTTCTCTCGTACTAGCTTCTTGGTTTTTTTCTTTTTAAGGACTTCCTGTTATAATACTAAAAAAAAATTTTAATGGATGAGATGCACGGTTCATAAGTCATTGATATATTTAGCATATTTTAAAAAATCTTTTTGTTGTTGGTTTTTTTAAAATGATCCTGTTAATGCCATTTTAAGAAAATCAGTTTCACAGAAATTAGTCTGAATTTCAAAAATGCTTAACATAACATTTCATGTTATCCAGGAACAGTGCTAGAAACTATGGATGTAGCAGAAATAAAGGGAAGACATGAGATCATCATCTCCACAAATAAAGCCACTCAGTCCACAGTCATGTAGAGGCCGGTTAGTTTTGTGTGTTTTTTGGTGACAGTTTCTAGAATGCATTTTTGCCTACTGATTCATGGAAAACTAAGAACATGACAAATAAGGAAAGCAATGAAACAATCTCGCTACTGAAATAGGATGAAATAACTTAAGTTTCAAATTTTAGGAGCACTTGAAACCAGGCAGTTTAAGCTGGTTTAAGTTAACCTGCCCCTTTACACCGTTCCTCTTCCTGTCCTGCCTGCTGGCATATATGCCTTGCTCTCAGGTGGGTGAATCAATCAATCAATTAATCAATCAATCAGTCAATCTATCAGCACATAGAACTGGCTGAATCACCATTTCCCCTGCTTTATTTTTGAACTGAATCCAATTCCCTGGTCTGATTAACTTCACAGCTTTAAACACTTGCAGAACTGAGAGAACAGAGAAGAGTGGCCAAAGGGAGGGACTGCTTGCAGTAAATGCTGCTGTCAACAGGAATTTACATTAAACTGTAGCCAGCACAGCCCTGGCTCTAGCTTCCTGGGCACAGATTGTTGGTACCACTTCTTGGGAATAGCATTCTGGGATCTGGCTACCCCAGGTAAAGTTGGCATAAAATTCCTCAAGTCCTTCAACAATTTATTATTATCTTTCCAGAGTTTCAATTCTGTGTCTCTGACTTAAATACATTGGGGACATATCACAACTGAAGGAAAATCTAGAGTTGATAGATTCTTACCCCAAAATATGCCTGTATTTCTTTCCTCAATGCCCTCACCATTCTTGAGCTTTTCCTGGTCTTTGATCAGTGTTCTTAGGGATCATAAGTATCCCTCCAAAGCACCCTATGAAGGTGTCCACTTTGCTTTTTACATCCTTGTCTCCTCTCCTTTGAAGACTCCAGGCTTTGCAGCGGCATGGGGCGAATGGCTCCCCTTGACTGAAACCATTTTTACTGGTCATGGCAGCAAGCTCTTCTAGAGTTTTCTAGAGTCTACTGTGCCTTTTTACCCTTATACCCTGGATGCATGACACAATGGCAGATACAGCATACATTGAAGCATTTAATGATGCACAGTTCTATAAAAGTAATCTGTTACACAAATAAGTGTCTAAAATGTGTGCAGACATTGATTTTAGGCATTATAGTAGTATATAGGCATATTAATACACTGAATTTTGAAATAGATACAAAACCATAAAAAGGTACATATGCAATTATTTTAACTAGTGTTGAATTAACCATGTGCTGACAAAGGAAGAAATAAAATACTGTCAACAGCATTTTCTCCTGTAGCCCTTTATAGCCCTTGCATGGCCACTCTCCCTCACTATTGTATGAGTGCCTTAGAAGCTTGAAAATACTATCGCAGTGCCCTGTAAAGTGTGTTACTGCTCCAGTTCTACAGATTGGGAAGTGAGTCACTTAGCAATTTAGTAAAGACTTACAAAGCAGGGAAGAGACTTGATATGAGGTCTCAGATTTGGCTATAAGCATTCAATAGTGGTTTCTAGAGAAATGGCTAGCTCTAACAGAGAAAACCTCACTCCTACCTGAGACAAACGGTAGGGAAAAACCTGCCTGAATATTTAGGTGTCATGTGTGATTTTTAGGAATAGCTTTCATAGACTGTATACAAATTTCAGCTGGTAGAAGACACTTCTGGGTTTGCTGCTGGACAATGCTAGAGAGAAAAATCTTATATGTCCCCAGCTGAATGATAAGCATAAAAGGTTAGTTTAGACAGTATGTGATGATTTTGACACTGATTTTCACCTGTAATTTATGTTAGGATTTCAAACTGTACTAAGAGATGGAAATTAATGAAATTGAACTAGTTTGCGCTAACAAGTGCATAGAACAGGGTATTAGAATAGAATGCTTCACGAGGATATGATTTATCAGCACATGGAATGCATCTAGATTTATCACTGCTGCACCATGAATAGGAGACAGTTAAATATTCATATGTAAATACATTTTCTTTAGTACTTCCTGAAAGGAGTTCTGTGCTTGTGATGAGCCTTGTTCTGATTTCATGCACCAAATACAATGGTACAGACAACAGTTCCTTCCTGCTGCTTGGATAAAAATGTATGAGAACAGACAGCTCAAAAACTTCTTAGAAAGTGCTGAATATAGATAATATATTTACATGCTCATGGAGTTCTTGGTCTGTTTTCTAGCAGTGGTACCTATAGTGATTGCTGGAATAAGGATCTGTCTGTTAGTATCCAAATTAGACAGTATCTTACAGAGTCAGAGAGAGACTGTGTTAAGAACTTCGCATTTTAATAATTTAGACAAAAATTTCAGAAGGGCCAAACCAACTTTGACATTAAAGTCTTATTTTCAAAAGTGACTTAGTGGCCTAAATCCTGCTGCTGTGCCTTAGTAAGATGCAGACTCCAAAGGCACAGAACCTTAACTTTCAGGTTCTATTAACTTCATAACCCTATTGATCATCCTCTACTCAATTCTCACTTTTCTAGCTGACCTGTACCAGAGCCCTTGTGCAGAACGTTTCCATTTTGGTAATGGTGACAATAAGGGGAAGAGCCTTGAAATCCATTATCATTCCCCTGAACTATTTTGCTCTTTAAATTCATGCACCTATTAATTTGCCTTTTTTTTAATACGTCACTGTTCTGGTTTGGCCTGGCCGGATTTCGGCGGCGGGGGGGGAGCTGCAGGGTGGCTTCTGTAAGAAGCTGCTAGAAGCTCCCCAAGATTGATAGAGCCAATGCCAGCCGGCTCCAAAGAGGGACCCGCCGCTGGCCAAGGCTGAGCTTATCAGTAAAGTGATAGCAGAGGAACGCCTCTGTGAAAAACATATTTAAGAACGGGAAAAAGAACTGCGCCATAACAGCTGGCACAGAGATGGAGGAGTGAGAATCTGTGCAGACACCAAGGTCAGTGAAGAAGGAGGCGGGGGAGGATGAGCTCCAGGCGCCGGAGCAGAAGGAGTCCCCCAGGTCTGTGGTGAAGACCATGGTGAAGCGGGTTGTCCCCCTGCAGCCCATGGGCGAGGTGCAGAAGTCCACCGTGAGGATCACCGCGTAGATGTCCACCGAGGACTCCACGCCGTGTGGGTTGATGCCTGAAGGGGGCTGTAGCCCGTGGGAAGCCCACATCAGAGCAAGTCGCTGCCGGAACCTGTAGCCCGTGGAAGAGAGGAATGCCCACGCTGGAGCAGGTTGGCCGGTGGGACTTTTGGGACGCTGCGGGTGGCTCACGCTGGAGCAGTTTCCCCCTAAGGACTGCACCTCAGACTCACGAGGGGTGGGCTGCCCCTCGTGAGGTGTCTCGCGTTGGGCAGTTTGTGACAAATTGCCCTTCGTGGGACGACTGACACGGAGAAGAGAGCGTGAAGCTTGTCTCCCGTGGGAGGGACCCCACAATGGCCCTGGGGAAGAGTGAAGAGTCCTCCCCCGGAGTGAAGAAGCGGTGAAACCAACGTCGGATGAACTGACCGCAACCCCCATTCCCTGTCTCCCTGCGCCGCTCGGGGGGGAGGAGGTGGAGAAACCGGGATTGATGTTAAGCCCGGGAAGAAGGGAGGGATGGGGGGAAGGTGTTCTGTTTAAGATCTATTTGCTCTTTCTCACTTCTCACTACTCCTCTCTGATTAGTTCTCTTAATAAATGTACCTAATTTCCCCAAAACTGAGTCTGTTTTGCCCGGGACGGTAAATGAGGGTGATCTCCCTGTCCTTATCTCAAACCCTGAGCCTTTGGAAATATTTTCTCCCCCTGTTCAGCAGTGAAGGGGGGAGTGAGTGAGCGGCTGTGTGGGTACCTGGCGGCCGGCCAGGGTCAACCCACGACAGTCACATAAATAGCTTTGAATTTTGTCTTCTAAAGAGTGTCTTCATTCACCTCCTCAGTTTTCCGTTATCAAGGACCTAGTTCTGCTGTCTTTGCCACACGCTTTGTAACCCCTCAATCTGTTTATAGTCCTCTTTGTCAAAGGGTTGGCTTCTATAATCAGCTGTAACCAATTAGTCCAACTATCTGACCAGAATTTAACAATGCTGGAGATTTGTAAGTAAGGGAGCGGCAGGGTTGATTCTGGAGAGCACAATTTAGCACGTATTTTGATAAAACTAAATGTCATTCTTTTCAGTGGATGCATACAGTGGTTGCTTGGAGCACTTGTGGTCTCAGCTTTGTCCCAAGTAGTAAGTTTTAGCACATTTTATGAATAGCAAGCGAACAGTACAGAAGACAAAGGGATTTATGCCCTTGCTTACCACAGGTGAGTTGGACCTTTAAAGGCCCCTTCCAACCCAATGCATTCTATGATTCTATGATTTCTTTATCATTCCACTTGTGTCAACCTGATCTATTAGAAAAAATGATTTTATTAATTTTTTCAGTATTCCTGACAACAAAGTGCAAGTAATATTCTGAATAAGTATTTGGCAAATATTATTCTTCATCCCTAATATGACTTCTAAAATAATTTCATTTATAGAAATGTAAATGCTAATGCATTGACAACCACACTTTTCCTGTCCTGTTAGATGTTTCTTAGATTCACGTTGCAGACTACCTTCCTGTGTTTTAGAGTGTTTGCCTCTGTCATGCATTATAGATTTGGTACTCAATGCAACTCATTTCTCTTCAGTCTATATTATACAGGCCACCACATCCCCAGTTACTTTTTCATAGCACTACATTAAGTGCAATTAACAAGGCCAACTTTTAAGATGCAATAACTGGAGTTATAACCAGGAAAAAAACAAAATATAGTATGTCTGTAGCTAACCTGTCTGTTATTTATGCTCAGTGTACCAAGTACACGAGTGTACAACAGAATCATTAGCTGCAGAATCATTAGCATCATGCATTACATATTTTTTATGCATGCATTGTTTTCCTGTTTGCTTTAATACCAGAGCCATTACCAATTACAGTTCTTGTTCAAGTGATCCCAGCAATAGGTGGCATCCTCAGTCCATGTCCTAGTCAACTCAGCAGGGAGACCGGCAAATATATTCCTGATGCTGGGTAAAAATATTAACTACTGCATAACATATTTAAAAATAGATACTAACAAATTAATTATTTATTGAAAACATCCAGCCAGATATATGCAACATAAGGCAAGTGAGGTTTAACTAGCTTATATGATTTTTTTTTGCAAAAGCAAATGCATTCAGAAGCCATTTTATATTAAAATTCATAAAATCAATGTCAAGATTCAAATGTCTACTTTTGATGTTTTTCTTCCAGTCACACAACTGTGCTGGCCCTAGAGTAAACAGTAAGAAACATTTACCTGATGTGAATTACACCATTGGAATAATTTGCACAAATAAAGTTTAGCACATGTCAAGGGCTGCAGGTTTAGGTCAAAAGCATGGAAAATTTCCAACATCAGAAACAAAAGAATGTGTTCATGGAATATAAAATGGGAAATGTTCTATCGTTTTAAGTAAACAGAGACACACCTAGTCCTGTATAAGATGGAGATCTGAGTTTAAAAACTTTTTTTAGACTGTGTCCAAGCCTCAGGAGAGATTTATCTTGTAAAGTTCCCTGCAATTCTACTTGCCCAGTTTGTCAAAGTTCAAGACCTGCTGGGAATACAGTTTTTTTCTGGCTTATGTGCCAAGGTCCCCATTCTGCAGAGTGAAACATAGGATGCAGGTGGTAAGAGGGAATAGGATGATAAATACTCTAGTTGTTGCCCCGTTATAATACTGAGATTTAATGAAGAAACAGACATGTCTGTGGGAAGCAGAAAGCATTCCCAGGTTCTGTGGTACAATCATTTACTTTCTGTGGTCATCTGGAGCAATGATTTATGATTGCTTTTGCCTACAGAAGAATTACGACTGAGGCAATGAAGCCCTTGGATTTTAAAAGCAGTGAGTCAGAAGAAAGAAATGATCAAATACCAGAACACTGGATAGATCACAGTGTAAAATGAATGTTTCCACCTTCTGTTTTAGCAAAGATCCAAATTGCATCGAGCAGCCCATACTCGTGAAGTAAAAAAGAAAAATCTATGGAAAATATGAAAACGGATTGCAAGTGAACGTCTCATGGCCTTGAGCTTATTTACATAGATAGATGGGAAATGTCCGTACTTCATCTACAGTCTAGAAGTCATGCTAGTTTGATTAGTTTGTGTGCTAGCTTCCCAACCACATCTGATCCTTTTTATTCTCCTCCTAAAACATGGGAGGAGCAGTATGCATTTACAAAGCAGAACTACAACTGGAAGAAAAACTGCTACCATAAATGAAGGTGGTGTATACCAGATAAATTGGTTAACATCAGCCCACTTGTTCCAAGCAAACACCAGTGCGTGAACAGTGCACAGCAGCAGAGCTATATATCCCATCTTGCTCTGAAAAGAGAAGGAAAATAGTAAGCTATTTATATTTTTCCAACTTGGCAAACGAGCACTCTGTTAAGCAAATATGGAAATCAGGAAGGGCCTCAACCAACACGCTTAAGTCAAAGAGGAGCTCATTGGCTTTGACCTACAGTTTAAGAGCTATAATTCATGAATCTAACTGTACCTCTATGTCACCATAAAAGAAAACAGATGGGGCACATTTTTGAACTGTTGCTATGACACTTAGCTAATATACAGAAGAGATCACGGATTACAAACTATTCTTGAAAAAAGGTCAGTTCTTAATATCTCATTTTATAGATGTCATCTGTATACTACATTATTTCTGTGATAAATTATTATGAGTTCAAAAGCAGATTTATCAAAAGAACCTAATTAATTGTTTGTAAAGAAAAAAATTAAGGTCAATTAAAATCAGAAACTCTAGTAAGTCTAGTGCTGTGACAAAGCAATTCCACAACTACAGGAAACTGAAGTATTTCAGTCCAGTTGAAGTGATAAATTTGGCTCAGGATATCTGTGAAATTCAGGAGTAAATGAAATTTTGTGCTAGAGTTCCTAGTAATTTTGAGTTTCTTGTTACATAGCAGTCTTGATATTGTTAGAAAAAATGGAATTAGTCATCAGGAAATTGAACACTGCCTTTCCAAATGCTAAATCTACAGAATCTAATTTCTAGGTTTAAAGTTTTTTTGTTTATAAAACTAATCCAATAAAATAGTATTACTTTTCTGGGTTTGTCCTTAATACTGAAAGCAATCGTGCACTTGACCTGCCCCCATCGATTCTCTGTAGAGCTGAAAACTTTTCTTATAAATGATGCACTTTGCAGAGTGGGAAGAATCTCAAATCACTGACTGTAAGAAGAGATAGATTTCACATCTACTTTTCAAATTTGGATGAAATTTTCAAATGTCAGGTACCTAACAGGTCATTGAATTTTCAGATGTTGGTCTTCAGGGATCTAATTCAACGCTTGCTTAACTCTAGTGTGATCATACTGATGTCAGCAAAACATGAACGTACCAAGCGCATCTGTAGCAAAATGCAGGACTGCCTAGATTTGATTACACATCTGTTCTAAGATGTCTCCTTTTCAGAATAGGCTTTTGGGAGGGGATTATGAAGCTAATAATGCTGCATGTATTACTGGGCAACAGCCTTCTCCTGGACTTTCCAGCCACCACGTACTGCTCAGGCAGCAAAGAGTTGCCAAAACAGCTCCAGGGGAGCAACAAGCAATTCTCCTTGTGCAGTGGAATCCCATGTTTTATGGGAACAGCGTTGGGTAGTTCAACACCACCTACTCGCAGTTCAGCAGGACCCAGGGCATTCTTAAAACAAAACGTGGCCAGAAGATGGCTGAAATGCCTTCAGCACCAGGGGTCTTTGACCTCAAATAGGTCCTGAAAGGACAACTGCTGCTGGTCACCACATCAAAGAAGCAAAAAAGCCATTTGGAGTTTTCTTCCCACTTCATACCCTGAACCTGACAGCCTTTTCTCCTGACAAAATAACTAAATGAACATTTCTCGCAAAGCAATTAACAGAGTATGGAACAAGCCTTTAGATTAGCTTCACTAACTCCTCTGTATTTGATGTTTCTAACTCCTAATGGTCTTAGCTGGTAACAGTCCCACAAACGAGGACTGTTGACATGTAATAATGACATTTATGCATACCTGAATGTAGTGGAACTCTCTCCAGGTCAAAGAGTGACTGACAGATGGGATTGATGTTATTGCCACCAAGGCCAGCAAAGCAAGTCCCAGAATTCCTAGAGACACATAAATCTCCATTCTCCAAACATCATGTTCAATCCAGGCATTTTCTTTTTTTTGTTTGACCTGCCAAAAGAACACAGTATTTAAAATGACAGATTGGCACACTACAGCTAATTTCCCCATGATATTCAGGAAATAAGGCAAGAAACGCAGGTTTTTGTTTGTTTGTTTGAATGTATCTGAATGTAGCTCCTATTTACTTCTGATGGCAAAGTCCACTCATATCTGTAGAGCAAAGGTGGGCTTTAAGTGAGAAGAATGTAGATTTCATCAGCATCTTGGCCCAGGAGAGGCTGGTTCTGAGGCCTGTTAGGCTGCCTTCACAGCAGGATAAATGTTATTCTTTGAAAAAAAATTCCATCTATGGCTGCATACCATATCTGAGAGATTATAACAAGAAATATACTAACAGAACTATTTTAAGGAGCTAATTCAGCAGGCATTCTTAATGATGGTATCCTGCCAGGATATTGGCTCTACCTTTTGAAAAACAACTTTGTACCTTCAGCTGCACTGAATATGATGGTTGGTATGGATGCAAAGGTTGCAATTTCAATAAACTGATGTCAAAGCTTCTCCTCATTATGAGTACTTGCAATAGCCTTTTGATGCTGCTAGTGATCACCATGGTGTAATATGCCTCAGATAGGACCATTTCTTCATCTTGAGCATTGGAATCACAAGGAAATTTCTGGTAATCACATTACTGGTAAGATTGATTTCAGAGTATTCAACAGGTAGTTTGATGGTTTACAGAATTCTTAAGAAGCTGCTACACATACTGTTGTTTTAACATAATTCTAGATTAGACTTTGAAGGTAATAAAAATGTACATTTTTGCAGTCTGTGTCTTATATTCGAAGATTCCTTATACTGCAATACTTATGGCACTCAAGGCGATATGCAAGTATTAGGTACTTTCTAGTCACAGTGGATGTTTGAGAGCTTTGCCAGCCAATTATTGCCCATGACTCAGAAGCATGACTGAAATTCTGTCTTTTAACAAGTTAGTATGCATCAGCCCAACAGTGGAGCCATCAGTGTTCACAAATGCAGTTTCTGGTAAATGCAGATTCTTGTGATTTAGCTCAGCTATCCTTCATTGCTGGCTAACTCACTTCACAAAGAATATGTCTAAAACCAGTGTGTGCTCAGCTTTTGTAGATAGTTAGAATCCACTGGTGCAGAGAAGATGAATCCACACTAAGCTAATAGCGTGCCAAAGACTTAAATGTTCCTGTGGGGCAGGTATAATTATGTGCATTTTACAGAGAGATACAAAATCCCAAATGAAGAAAATGACTTATTTAATGCACACTGGCATAGTCATGATGATTCTAGAGTCTCTATTACATGCTTTAACAACTAGGTCCTGCTCCATCCCTTAACAGTGCTCCGTAGGGATTGGCTTCAAAATAAGTGAAGGCAGTAAAAATGGCTTCCCCCGTATCCAGATTTGCTTGAATGACCAAAACAAGGATTTCTGAATACAGAAGGATTGGCATTTGTGTGCCCATCATACCTGCTGGAATGCCCAGTTCAGCAGCTTGTATCTGTACGATCTTCTCATCGGATAGCATAAGCTATAGCAGGCGTGCATTGCAGCGAAGAAGAAACTGAGAAGTCCAAATTGCTTTCTTGATAACATCCATCGATCCAGCCACTGGGGAAACCGTTTATACTTGGTGCCAAAGTACAGCTGGAAAACAGCAGCTAATATTCCTGGTAAATATACTAGTGCTAAAAGGGTAATTGAAACTACTGGTAAAACTTTGTTTATTACAAGGATTGGTATTTTATAGAAAACATTTTCCCTTCTGGTTATAAAAGGATATATGACATCTCTCACAGAAGTGTAAATAAATGTTAATAATGAGATTACAGATGCTATCTTCATTGGCAAGTGCCACTTGGGGAACAGATCCTGTTTGCAGCGTTGTTCTGAAGAGCATTCAAGCTCACCAAAATGGTGCCCTTGACATAAATTAAAAAGTGCAGCTGCTTCTGGTGCATTGGTGGCTTGCATATCCACATTCTGGCAAGGACAGAAAGGAAATACCAAGTGAGTTCAAAAGAAGATCAGAACTTCAATAGTGACATTATTTGTCATGGCTTTTACACTGTGCTGCACTGGTACCATATACAAAACATACATACTATTAAAGACAAGGTAGCTTGAAAACATAACATTTCAAACAGCATAGTCAGTAATTGAGCAAGGCACTTTTAGCATAGATTTCTCATTCGTCATTCATTATTTGTGGTGATTTCAAAATAGATTTTAATTCCAGGAAGTTAACTACACCACAAGAGGAGACAGATTACATAGGTGAAGAAGCATCATTACAGCTTCTTATGATATGAACTACAGATTTCAAATGTCAAATTTCAGCTACAGGCTTAATGATGCAGCGCAAATAATATGCACAATTGCAGAATCCAGAGTCGAGAAAATAAAATATTTCATTCAGTCATTGCTATTTTAATAAGATTTAATTGGGGGATTAAGGATGTAAGCAGAAGTGTTCGGGATTCAGTGTATAAGACCACCTGAGCATCTGTCAACTCCAGTATCAAGTCCTGTGTTCTTCTTCCTCTCATTCACAAATGTATTAGTGTGATCTTAACTTTTAAGAAAACTTTTGAAACTGAGTCACTTCAGTTTAAAAAGCTGATTTTTTGCTGGCAGGTAGGCATGACTTGATTCTAGTCTCACAGAAGATGAGATCTTTGCAGAATTTTTCAGAGACTTTAAAAGGAGCTAAGCTAGTACAAAATTGTAGTGTAATATAAACTGTTCTACACTGAGATTGTCCCATAGTTATAGTTCATGAAAGAGGTACATCATCAATATACATACAAAACTAAAACACTTGTACCAATAGCAAGACATGGCGCTTGATGCAACAGACACCTGTCCAGTGGTGTACAACTGCTACCATTAGGTAATAAACATAAGTCCTTTAACATATAAAGTAAAATTGAACTAACGCTGCAATGGCTCAGTTTCAGAATGACTGATGTGGCAGATGTGCACATCTCCAGACACTGTCCATTCTGACAAAGGCAAATATCAGTAGTTTGGAAGATGTAAGTTAGTGCTCTGCTAGGATACAGGTGATCTTCCTATCTCATCAATATTATCTGGCTTTATTTTTAAGAATCAAATATTACATTGAAGCTGATTTAACAGTCAATTCAAACAAGGCACTACTACTTGTAGATAATGCAAGGGTAAGTGGGTGCAAGACTTGTGTTCATCTTCAATGATACATGGGTGTTTTCCTTTAACAGAGATAAAAAATGTGCATTACTATCTTGCTGTAAAATCATAATTGGAGACAAGATAGCCTGATTCCTACATATCTGACTGACTTGCCCACAGTGCCTCACAATAAAATTAAAGAGTATGGTCTTCATTGCGATTC
This sequence comes from Trogon surrucura, assembly GCA_020746105.1. Classification (NCBI taxonomy): domain Eukaryota; kingdom Metazoa; phylum Chordata; class Aves; order Trogoniformes; family Trogonidae; genus Trogon; species Trogon surrucura. The sequence continues at coordinate 36,237,782 of CM036622.1, forward strand.
TTGAACTGAATAGCTACTACCAGTTTATCTGGTGGCAAAAGTGTATCTTTGTAACAGTGAACGTGTAATCTCAGTAACTTTTACTCTTTAGTCTGTGAAGAAGAGCATAGTCTATGCATTGCAGTCTCGGAAGTTGGTATAAATTATGCAGAGATTCACATCTGAACCAAATTTCACCTAGAGATACCTCTTTCTTGAAGAGAGAGTCTGTGAAGCTTAATTTAGTATTTCACAACCTGTGAGACAGTTCACATTAGAATAGAAAGTTGTAGCTTGAACTACTTCTGTGCATCAGGAATTGAAGAGGCAAAAGCTGTTGATTTTTTTCCTGGACTGTTTTGTGTGATGTCAAAAATGTACTGAATGTGATGTGGCAATTATGAAGACTCTCCAAAAGATTGATTTTATATGCCTGTATAAAAATTCCAAATTATTTCTACAGAGCTTTGCTCATCTAGTAAAATGCAACTAGCAACTAACCTCGTGGTTTTCAGCTGGCCTAAACTACGTATTTTTTATCTCTTATTTTTTATCTTTTTTATCTTTTCATGTCCATATCGTGACAATACTTTAGAAGTATTGATGACATGCCAGTGTGATAAGAACACAGTGTTTCTAGACAAAATTGAATGAAAGACTACAGTATTCTGCATGACAGATGAACTACTTTGTCACAGAAACATTACCGAGTTGCTAAGGTTCCCTGTGTTTCTTCTCGGCATGATGCTCTGACCTGCATTCTGAGCAATGGTGTGATTATCACTTTCCCTCTTCTCCATTGCGGAAACTCCCTGCAAAACAAACACAGGATGTAAAACAAGTTTTGAAATGCCCTACTTGAACTTTGAAGCCTATTTCCCCTCAAAATGTTTTCTTCCCTCTCCTCTGCCCAGTTGTTGGAGAAGGTATGATAATCTAGGGAATGGAAAGTATGTCCTCTGAGAATAGAAAAGCTCAGCATTTTTTTTTTAAATAAAGCGGAGGGTAAGAGAGGGCATGAATCAACAGAACAAAATCACTGATGAAAAAATAATTAATCTAAATGTTCATGTTGCCAGTGGAATGAATGAATTGATTCAGGCAGAAAGTTTTTAAAATTGCAACAGCAAAGTTTGAAACAGCTTACAGAAATAACAGGTAAAATGTTATGAAGATGGATTTTGGTAAGTTTGTGAGACTTGCTAAGGCAAAAAACTCATGTAAATATAGGTGCCCTAACTTTTTTTTAGGTTTTAGTGTTTAGTTTTTCGGATCTGTTTACCTGACAGTCACTCTGTGGCATTAGAGGTGTATTCCTCTGAAATTGTCAGGAAACTCCAGCTGGAGCTTCACTCATGCTTTTCCAAGGTACACTGGCAACACTCATCACCCACAAGTACCAGAAGAAATGCTTCTAAACTACTAAGGACTATAAGAAATCCAAAGACAGAAACAAAAAAAGGAAGAGAATGGATAAACTGAAAGACCTATTTTGGCAAATCCTAGGGCAGCAGGACAGACAGTTATCTTGAAGGCTGTAAAAGAACTGTAAAAGACTGCAAGGACCCTGCAACAAGGACTTGCCATGTGTGCATCCCATTGTCACACACTGCAGGAGAGGCACCAGCACCACACCAGGGGAAGCTCAGGGTGCCATGCTACAGCGTGACTTTCTGTGGCTACCTTGAAGACAGTGACTAGGTAGCTCCTCCATTTACCTTCCTACCGAACAGCTGCATTACTAGGTATGAAACTGTATGAACTACTGGTTCTTTTACATCCATAAACTTTTGGGAAAATTGTATGGACAAATCAGACTTTGACAGTTGTCCTTTTTTGTTTTTTTACTGTCTGGTTCCTTCAGTGGATGAGTCCTACAGCTTTGCACTGTCTGCTATGAGAGTTGGCTTTCTGCCACTCCACTAGACTCCTGAAGCTGAAGTATTCTTTTCCTAAGTATTTCTCTTAGGACTTTTTGCTCCTGCTAGCAAGCTCTCCTTTTGGGCTTAACGTTTCAGCGAAGTGTTGCAGAGAAGGGTCAACTAGAGCTTCTGTCTGAAGGTCAGGCTGTTAACTCTTTCCTACACTAGCTAATGAATGGTTTGTACATTTTGCACAGAAGAAAGCATGGGCCAATGAGGGCACATTTCTATTTTTTCCCTGTATTCACAGGGATAGTCTCAGTGACTTTATCATAAGTTTCAGGGTATCAGACAACTTCAAAAAACTTCAGCTCCTGCAGTCCCATGATTAGTTAACCATTTCTACTTCTATATGTTTTAATATTCTGTATATCTAGCTGTTACAGTGTCAAAGAACACTTTACAAAAAGAACTCAGCATAAGGTACTTACCTGGAAAAAAATAATAACAAATACAGCAAGTTCCAGATCTGTTGTAAAAGAACACAGAGTATGAAGGGCAATGACACTTTGGAGACCTACCTTCTGATTTTTAAAATTTTTTTGGAAAAAAAAGGGTGTAAACTTATAGACTGACTTTTTACTCTTTTACATAATGAGATTGACTTCTTAAAATTGTTAAACAGCTTGTGGCTCAGATCTTTGCAGCTTTTAAATTTTTTTCTGAACTCCATTGAGCCTCAGCTGTTAATATCACCAGTCTACATGAGCTTACAGAGTGATCCCAGCCACTTCATAATGCTCCTCTTCTGAGTACCACACGATCTTGGGAGTCCAAAAGTATATTTTAGATTAGGAAGCTCTATGTGGGAGAGCTTGACTTACCTGATTCTCATGCTGCTATCACTCTTCATTTAGAAAATTTAGAAATGAAGAGTAATACTTTCTAGCTAAAGGTTTGTATTGATGAGGATGTAGTAAATGATATCATGATGTGGAAAAAAAAAATGAAACCATGAGCTAGAATGCCATTTGCTGATCTTAAAAACCGATTTATTGCTTCTCTTGCAAATCAATGTTTAATATGATGTTAAATACAGTGTTAATGGTTTGTGCAGCAGAAAGGAAGGAAAAAAGGAGGTGTGTGTGAATGAATGCATATGCTCAGCCATGGAAATAAAGGTTACGTACATGCAACCGCATGCAAGGAAACATAGGTACCAAACCGTAATAGTCCATGTGGCTTCTGATACTAGAGTCAGCGTAAGATTATTTCTTGGGTATGTCCAATAACAAAGCACCGTAACAGACTTGGAAAATGCTAAAGACAAGGCATTTATAATTCCACTGTTCAGTGCCTTACGAATTGCCAGAAAGGAGTCATCTACAGCCTGTGTCTTTCTGGAATACACCTGAAAAAAAAAAGTCTAGGAGTTCTGTGAGACATCAAAATTAAACAGTTATAGCCCTAAAAAAGTCACAACTGTTATGAAAGAAAAAAGTTGTAGCAATGTTCATCCTCAGCACACAGCACTTCTGCTCTGGGAGACGGCTGTGAATAAGGATGGAGGATGCCCAGCTGCAGAAAGGCAAGTTTCCAGCACGGTGAGCACGCTACTGCGTTTTGTACCAAGCAAACAGACCCAGCGTAACTCTGAACCAACTGGGATCTGCACTGGCAGACACTACCTCGAGAAAACATCATCCAAAGGCAGTGAGAGGTTTTCCTGAGTAAGGGGTTTTGCGACTGGCTCCACGAAAAGGAGATAAAATGGGTAAAATAAACAGGCTGTGATAATAACGATGTGATGGAAGAGGCACAGGACAGCGACTACATCTCTCCCCTTCGGCAGCATCGGAAAATGACAGCGGGAGCGCGTTAGGGACAACCGTCTCGCTTTCGGAACGAGCGCTCCATCGCGCGGGACACGAGTAAATCACTTCCCTGCGCTTCCAAAACTCTGCTGCGCTCCGCGGAGAACCGAAAGCGAACCCCGGGGGGCTGGAGCAGGAGAGCGACGCTCGGCGTTTCTCGCCGGTCAGAGTGCGCCAGCGGCACGGCTGCGCCCGGTGGGCGCTAGCCCAACGCCCGGCCGCTCCGCTCCGCTGCCCGGGGGGTGCCGGGCCCTTCGGGGAGCCCGAGCCCGCCCCCGCCGGGGAGGACCAGGCTCGGGCGCTCCTGGCGGTGGCCGCGGGGCGGGTGGCGCCCGCGCGCCGGAACCCGGGCCGCGGCCCGGCCACGCGGGCGAGCGCGGACGGCTCCGCCAGCGGCGGCCGCCTTGCCGGGGCTCACCCACCTTGGGCCGCCGTCGGCGCGGTCTCCTCCTCCCGCCGGAGGCCGCGGCGGGCCCCGGCTCGGCTCGGTCAGCAGGGGGCGAGCAGCCTCCTCGGCCGGCGGCGGTGCGGGCGCCGGTGCCCGGGCGCGGCGCGACTTTGCGTGGGGAAGGCGGACTCGAGTTACCCGCGGAGCGCCGGCCGCACTCTGAGGAGGGGAGCGGCGGGGGCAGCCTGGCCGCAGCCTCCACCTCCCCTCCCGGCCCCGCCTTTCGCGCCCATCCCGCTCTCCTCCGCGCCGGCGGGGTGCAAGCCGCAGTCCCGTCCCCCGTCCCGAGCCGCGGCGGCGGGCACTGGCGGGCGGCGGAGCGGCGTGGCCTCGGGGTCTCCCTTTCGGCACCGCCCGGGCCGGCCGGCCGCCCGCCCCGAGAAACAGCCGGTCGCGAGTCTGCTGGGGCCTCGGCCGGACAAAGGGCGCATTCACCTGCGCCCTCCCCGCCTCGCAGGAGGGAAAGAGGGGAGGAAGAGGAGGAGGCGCCGACGTGCGCTGCCTCCCGGACACCCCTCGCCTCCGCGAACCTGCGAGCACCTCCGCTCCCGCTGCGCGGGCGCACACGTGGGCTGCACCTGGGCGGCCCGGGGGCTGCCCTCGCCTCGTCGCCTGCTCTGCTGATCCCCACCCGGGAAACCTCCTCGTTCAGTCCGTTCTCCCTTCTCCTACGGCTTCTTCCGAGCGTGCCACTCTCCCAGCCTGAGAAAATGCTGTATTAAATCCTGCTTTTAATATGAGCACTTCTCAATTTAAAAATCACCTTTTTTTTCCAGACACCGTGGTCTTGTTACTTTTTTTTTTCTGTGCTGGTAACTCTGAAAAGGCAGTTAGTTGTCTTCTGAAAGCTGAGTCACACTGTTAACTATCGTTATCTTCTGAAAGATGTTTTAGTGGATATTTCGATATTTAGTACCTTACTGACATTGCAGAAAACATGGCCAGTCTGTCTCAGAAGTGTTTTAATTTCTTCATGCAGAGCTCATTGTGTCTTCTTCAGGATGTCTTCACAGAAGTGATGCCAAGTTCCATCTCTTTATATCTTGGGAATATATGTTTTCTCAGTAGATCTTAAGTAGACATAGACTCCATCTGAATACTAGCTACGTTGGGCAGAAAAGAGGATAATCCCTCAGAAGGAATAAAAGATAGAATAATCAAAACAAAATCTCAACTTTTAACTTTTCTTTATAGTTGCCTTCATTAGCACATTTGTCTGTGGTTTGCATGAAGGCTATTTTCCACCTACTTTCCATTAGTTATTTATTTTTTTTTTTTGCAAAGGATGCTAATTGTTACATGCTCTCATTTTGCGAAAATGCCTTTTGATTTTTCTTTTCTCCTCGTTTTCTGCACCGCCGTTTCGATTTTTTTTTCCCCAGTTTCCAGCACACAGCATCAGCAGGGTGACGCCTGGCGGTGGGAGCGCAGGGTATGAAGCTGACTGCCGCGAGGTGTACCTGGAGAATTTGTAGCCCAGAGGGCTAAAAGCATTGTCTTATTCGAAGTGAACTACATGGTAAAGCTCTCCTCTGACGTCCTGGTGTAAGTTAGTGTTATGGGGACTTCATTTATATACTGAAAGATAGCTCAAGATACTGAGGGTTTTCAGCATCTGGATATCCTATCTTAAGGATGTAATACCCTTAAGATAGCCTTTTTGTAAAGCACACAAGAGCTAAACTCTTGCATAAGCACTCTCAGAAGGTGAGATGAAAAGCCAGCCAAAGCAAAATTGGCAATTCAATAAGTACCTAGTAAGCTGCTCTGCACAGATGTTCCTAGGTGTCTCTGGACAAGCAATCCCCTCTCTAGTCTCTGCATGCTGAGTACTATTGGGTGCCTCTCTGTGGGTAAAAATGGAAAGCTCATTTTATGTGGGTGCTGGCAAAGTGCATAGATACAAATGCTAGGGAAAACCTTTCTTTCATGGCTATCCCAAGGCACGACTTCCACGTCATTCAAAGTACCATGTGTATTAGAGTGGTTACTGGAAAGCAAACTGCCTCGCAGTCCTGCAGACTATTACTGCTGCATACTGACAGCTTTGAAGTGGTATATGCAAAGAGCCGTGTAAGGAGTGTGAGACTTAAGGTAGGAAACACTACAGGAGTCAGGAGTTGATTCAAAATGAGATCATTTCTCTTGGCACAGGCAGAATGGGGATGATCTGGCTGACAAAGATTTAAAGCTGTGCATGTTTGACTAGATCTAAACATTTAGAAGATTGTCAGTATTCTTTCACTGTTGTCAAAGTTGGCTGAGAAACTTCTGTGGTTGCTAAAGAGTGACAGAGTATTTCACTCTGATAACTTTGGCTTAGCCCATCTATGTTTTAGTCTTTCATTCTGGACAGAGTCTGTGTGTGATGTTGATAAAGGACATGAGTAAATGGTACACTTCATTTTCTGGAGAAAAAAAAAATTGTGTCATCGACAAAATTGCGTGACAGTACTTTAATCTTACACTTTCACCACAGTTTATACAGGGAGAAGTTTGTGGTCAGGGCAATTCATCTACTTCTGCAACTGCTCTTTAGACTAGGATCTCTGAGAAAACTTGCCAAATGATTGGAAAAGTGGTGCAGTCTTCCAGTAAGACACAGGCCTTCGTATAGTCATACTCACATGTAGTCTCACTCTGAACTTGTTGAATAGGCTAAGCATAACCATTACTGTCGGCAAGTTAGACTCTGGGATGCTCTTGGGTGACTCAGAAATGATGCTATGTAGGGGGAAGTGGTGTGGAAGGGTGGAAACCATTCCCTTTAATTTAAGCAAGTGCAAATGGGCTTGGTTCAGATGATTTGAAATGTTGAAACAGTGGCTGGATTTCCAGAATGGCACTGGAGAGAGTTCAACAGAAGGTTACTGAAGTGGTGAGGGGCTTAGAGCACATGGTCCCTGAGCAGAGATGTAGAGGAACTGGATTTGTTTAGTCTGGTGAGGAGCAGACTAAGGGGTGAAGTAGTAGGAACCCTCAAAAACTTGAAGGAAAGGTACAAAGGTGAGGAAGCCCAACCCTTTCTGGTAGTGCCAGGGAGTGTAACAATAGTCAGAGATCACAGACTGCAGCTCCAAGGTTCATGTTGGATATTAGGAAAAAAATCTGCATTGTGAGGATAGAGAAAATCCAGAGGGATTGTGGAATCACAGAAATTTTCAAAATTTTGCTATACAGAGTGATGGCTGGCGTCACAGAGTTGCTGAATTGTTGAGGCTGAAGGGGAACTCTGGACATCATTTAGCTCATCCCCTCCACTCCCTTGGCCCAAAGCAGTGTTTAGCGGAGCAGGTTGCTGAGAGTGTTGGCCTGTTAGGTTTTGAATATCTCCAAAGGCTGAGACTCCACATCCTTTCTGGGTGACTTATTCCAGTATTTGGTCACTATTACAGTGATTTGGGTTTGGTTTGGGGTTTTTTTGTGGGTTTTTTTTTCTCTTAAGTTTAAATAGAATTTCTTATTTTTAAATGGGATTTCCTATATTTCAGTTTGTGCCCATTGCTTTTTGTTGTTTCTTTGGGCTCCACTGAGAAGAGTCTCATTCCATCTTCTTTACTGCCCTCCTCCCTCAAGTACTTTTGCATATTAAGAGCCTCCCTGCGCCTTGTCATCTTCCAGCCTCTCTGGGTAGAAGAAATGCTTGGGTCCCTTAATCATCTTGGTGGTGACCTGCACTGAAGTAACTTCAGTATGTCCGTGTCTTGCTTTTACTGGGGAGCCCAGAACTGAACACAACACTGCAGGTGGGTCTCAAAGGGGCTGAGAAAAGCATAAGGATCACCTGACTCAACCAGCTGGCAATGTTCTTCCTAATGCAGCCTAAGACTTGATCTGGTATTGGCAGGAGTCTTGCTTTGGCTAGGACAGTGGACACAAAATTTAATTCTATTAACTTTTTTTTTTGCCATGAAGATGTGTGAGATGTCAACAGGAGGAGTTTTGCTCAAAATTCCAAAGCCCAGCAATCTCTGAAAAGGAATGTTAAAAAAAATATGTACTACAAAGAACCATGTATGAACCTGGAAAATTATGAAATAATTCAAAATTCATTTTGAAATGCAATCAAATCTAACCTGCTTTTGAAAACTGCAGCATAAGGAACTGCATTGTTGGCTCCTAAATTGGATGGAGCTGAGTTGAGAATGCCCTCTGTTCATGTTGTGAGTGGGAGTTGCAGATGCACCTGGCAGGGAATGCTTGTTCCTTGTGGACTAAGGCTGTCTGAGAACAGGGACATGAAACAACGTATTTGGTTTACTGTCATTTAATAAGCTCCTTTATTCCAGAGAATAGGATAGAAAGAAATCACGAAAGCAGACAACTGCTATATCCCCTGCTGAATGGAAGTGAAGGACCAGATGTTCTTAGTGAGTAACATTGCTAAAGTGAAAGAAATTTCTTACTTGGCCTGGATTTATCACACAAATTCTGATTCAAAGAAGTAGCTCTCAAACTACTTGAAATTCTTGAATTCCTCTGGAGGATTTAAGTCATCAGTGACAAGTTACGGGAAGATGAGGAAAAGAAATACAGTGAAAAAACCCAGAGGCTCAAGAGCATTTTAGAGGGCTGTTCAGTCAGACACATGTAAGACACAATATTATGTACTACTTCTTTTGAATTATGAGAAATCAATAGAGACACATGACACCCAAAGTTTTTTGACAGTGATACTTTTAGACACTGTTGAAAGTACAAGTAAAGACCACGTGACTGCCTCAGTTAAAGTTCAATGAAATGAGTTGAAAAGCAACTCAAACTAGAGAAGGAGTATTTTATTTTCTCATTCTTGTAAAATAAATTACATTCTGGATTTCAAGTGTATAATTTATAGACAAGTACAGAAAGCACTTCCACTTCTAGTTTGTTGAACTAATACCTTTCACAGCATTTCTTTCTGCTGATGCATGTCTTGGAAGAAACATGGAAGAATTTGTCTGATACTGAAGAAGCAAGATTTTATGGAATCAGGCATAGTGATATTCTTTGTGTATAATCACATACTTTTAAAGTAATATTCGTCTTTCTCAATGTGTTTGTTACTTTGACTTATACAATACCTAAAATTGTACCGTTATCCCTTGAAGCAGTTGTGATACTTCTCTGATTGTGGTGGTTTGATGATTTCATGATTTTACTGCACACGTCACTGGAGTGTAGAGCTGACAGCCTAAAAATACTTAAAATAATTAAACCAGTGATAATAGAAATAACAGTAATTTATATACAGATTAACAAAAAAGCTGCAGCACTTGAAGACTGTAAAGTGTAAAGGTTATAGGGAAAGGAATGGACCCATAGGGAAAGGGTTACTGAGCAAAGGCAGAATGCAGGTAGACATTTGATCTGCCTCAGTGGGTTCTTTTACATTGCTGCCTCTGCTATCTTTTTCTTTAAATTTTTAAATTTTTTTTCCACAGCAAACCATTTTGCTCAAGTCCAATTAAGTAGTAGTGAATAGTGGTGGCACATTTTCTGCTGCGGTGTATATGGGTATTTATTATCTCTACTTGTTAAAAAAAGATATATTTTTACAATATTTCTACAAGAAGCATTTGAATTAAGATTTTTTGAACATAACTTGTGAAAAACATTTAGTGTGGTTTATTGCCTGTAGCTATGGCTCTTTGATAGATTTTGTGCTTTAGGAATGACATTCTAATGTCATTATATTTTCCACTGAGGATTTACGAAGGCATGTGGTGAGACAACAAAATTGTCAAAACACTGTAGGATCGGATCCCTCCCACAGCCATGTCCTTTCCCAGGCCTTCTACCTCAGGGATTTCTCAGAAAACCTTCCTGCTTCCAATACAACATTTTAAAATCCTTACAATTCAAAGGATTTCTTTTGACACTATACCTAGCATCTATGTAATCTGTTTTTCGCCTGTGGACAAAGCACCTACCAACCATAGTCTGTAGCGCTAGATGGTAGGCAAACACAAACCACAAATACTGATGCCTTCCCTGCAGGCTATGAAGTAGTTTTCACATCAGAAACAATAGGAGAGGGGTGATGCAAGCACATAGGGAAGAAGCAGAACTGAACACAGTCATAGGAACGTAATGAGATGCTGATGATTAGGATGTCAGGCTGTGGTGATAATTCCCCAGTGTGACGATAGTAGTTCCAGGTGTTGGATGCCACTGTAATAACAGCTTCCTAACTTTAAAGAAGAAAGCAAGGAATTAGTTTTGTCTGAAATTGTAAGTCATTTCTTTGCTACTGAGATGTCTTTGAGAAGTGAGCAGATGTGAGAAATACTTAGAACACTATGTTAAGGGTACTGAGGTACTTAAAAAAACCCTGAGCTGATCAGACAGTTGTTGTAGATTTGATTCAATCTAAATAAATGTCACATACAAAGATTGACAATACAATTACACATACATCTTCAATAGGGAAATAATTTTACTAATTAGAGCTTGTTAAGTTGGATATTTTGCCAGATTTTGAATTATTTTTCAACAATTCAAGTGCTAATATTGATATTTTATACCAATTATAATTCTTAGAGCAAGAATATTTTTGAATCCAGTTCTACTGACTGCCACCTCTTGTAAATTTAGAGCTTTCAGCAGAACAGAAATCCTGGCAAACCATCCTAATATGCACTCATAAAACATGACTTAGAAGGGAAAGTTAGAACAAAGTACTTTCAAAAGCTGTTATTTAGTTTTCTTTGTGTTTTACAGTTTGGAGTGTTACTTAAATTTTTGGACTCACAGGGACCATTTTACATTGATGGAAATTGGAAATTTTTATTTTCTTCATTTATCCTATCTTGTTTAAAAAGAACTCAAAATATGTGTTTCTATTTTATCTAAAAGTCACTGGTATAAAAATAGTTGAGGGGATTGGTAACATTTCAATAAAGGTCCAGCCAAAATCATAAAAATGTATTACAGAATTTTGTCCAATTTTGGTTTTATTCGCATTGACCCCCTGCCTTACTATTATTGTTTTGTGCTGAAGAAAAACCCCCAAATGCTGCCCTTGTATCTTTTTGCACATTTAATTTGTATGAAACAGAGATAGGTACTCATGATTCTAGAAAAAAACCAAACAGGTCAGGCTTTTTTTATAATGCCTTTGAAAGGAAGAGAGGTGCGATACATTTAACAGATCAATAGAGAAAAATAAAATACTGATGAAATGAGCTCTCTTGGTAATACATTAATTTAAAATACAAGTTTACACAGAACATTCGGAAGTTGCAAGGATTTTCATAAACAAGTCAAATATTGAAGCAGCACTAAATATATATACATACAGTTATAATGAAGAAAAAGGATAGAAATTATGTAATATTATGTTGTAGCTATATTGTAGAGTCAAAAGTACTAAATGAAATTCTGATGCTTTTGGTATAGAGTAGAGCATGTGATCTAGAGTAAATAGGACTGCATTAGAGCAGAGAAAGAAATTGCCTTGTATTTAAAATTAAATCAGTAATTTGAAAATGATTGGTAGGGATGCCTAGTTCTACTGTTGTGGACTTGATTCAGTATCACATCTGCTTGACACTAGTATTGTGTTATGTTATTTTGCTGGAATTGTTCCCTATCGAGCATCACAACAGAATATGGCTTAGTCCTACAGGGTGTCCTCTGTGGAAATTCTTCAGTAAATTATGGGACAATTTAATTTATGTATAAATTACTGGAATATTTCATACTGAAAGGACTTGCTGCTGTAGTCTCTTAAATTTTGCACAGAAATACTCTTGCGTTTACTTTTACCCCTGAGTAACAGCACTTTGTAGTGTAATAATTCATAGGAAGGATGTTAATCCATATGCTACTGAGCCCCCTTTTTTTTTTTTTTTCTGAAAGGCTGTTGAGATTTGATGGCATGGGCAAATGGCAGAACTCTCCCATGAAGGAGCATCTTAATGTCATGTTGGCCACCTCTATTTTAATTCACAAATCCTGAGCATTTTGGTGTTCTTGCTACCACAACGGCATTGAAACAGTGTATGTGTTTACATGTACAGCCACACACGTGCACCCCTCCTCTTCTTCATAGTCTATGTAGCTATCCGTCTGAAACACGAAGTTACGGTTCGACTCAGTGGAAAAAAAAACCCAACAACTGCTTCCTGCATATTTTCTCTTTTCATCCCATCTGTTTCCTTTTCCACATGTGGCCAGCTGTTTCCCTGTGACAACCTTCCCTCTTCAGAAGAACATACTTCGGAAACTGTGAATTGCTATTTCTGGAAAACAGCTTCTACTCTTCCCCCAGCTGCCCCTACCTTCTGTGGCCTGAAGAATAAAGCCTCAGTAGAAAATCTTTGTTTGATTTTTTTTCTTTAGACTAAAAGTAAACTGAAGAAACCGCTTCCATTGTCGTAATTCATCTGTTTTGTCTGGGAGAAACTGAAACTTTGATGTGGGTGACTTAATTTTGAAAAAAACTGCACAAAGTCCAGTTCTAGTAAGATAAAGGAAAGCTCTGGGTGAGAAAAAACAAACAAATACTAAGCGATGTGTCTATTTAGTTTGGGTTGTCTGGCAAGTTGTTCTTCTCCACCCCCAGTACTATTACTAAATTAGCTACAGTGCCAGAACAATGCCACAGCCTGATGCAGCCCTAAGACTCTTAGGGCTTTCAGTTAAAATACTCAGTTAAAACTCCTAGGGCTTTCAGTTAAAAAACTTTCAGTTTTAGAAAACTCAGTGGTCCCCACTTCCCGTAGGTTGGCTGGTATGGAACATGCTCCTTTTCCTGAGAGAGCCTTCTTCTGATGGAATGGAGAGGCTGTGTCGCTATTTCACCAATCCACTTCACATTGAAATGGCACATAAGTTTTTGTAGGGGTGAAAACCTGATCAAAAGTTCGTTAAGGTCAAGGGCAGATATTTTTCCACTGACTTCGATAGGCTTTGTATCTGGTCCTTTGTAAGAAGTTCTTACACCAAAAGCTCCAACGTGAAGGTCAGTACCAGGCTAGATGATTGCTTTACTCTGAAGCTGAACATTGGAGAAGAACGTAGCTTTGATTTCTGTGGTGAATATGCACAGTGCCTAGCTGACACTTCATGCAGACACCTGAGGTATGAGGCTGGAGTTTTTTGCCTCCCTGTGTAGTTTATGGTTTATGTTAAAATGCAGTATCTTACGTCTGCTGTGCACCAAGAACAGGCACATGTAAAGTTACTGTAGCTTAGTTGATATTCGATAACTTGTTAAGATGCTGTCAAATTGTAACAAGATTCTAAGTCTGAACATTAACACAACTACCACTCCTAGCAACAAATGGGAATTAAAATGTTTTATCAACTATGGGTTTTATAGCAGCAGTAGATCTATTTTAATTACAGAAATGAGTGAAGTCATGTCTAACAAGAATAAAAATGAAGTGAAAACATCTATTTCCTTATAAACTAACAGGGTGACATGGAACAGTATTAGACACTTACTTGAAAAGCCTTCCTGAAGTAATAAACACTTAGAATTAAGCAATGAAATCTGTGTCATTAAATACTTCATAACAGAGGCCTAAACTTACCATGAAGGAGGCAGCAAGGTGAATAAGTAGCAAAGCAAATAAATATTTTCAATGAGGTTATGTAATTTTTTTTTTTATTCATAGATTGTTTCTGCAATAGCTGTTTACTTCATAAATCCACTGCAAACAGAAGTCCACCAAGTTATCACAGGGGCTGAAAAGAAAGGTGTATGAGCCAGCACATTTTGCTCATCAGAACTTTTGACAAATACCAGAGTATTAAAGTGATTATTAACACTGGAGAGAGATTTCAGAATTATATCATCCATGATGCTCACTTATTTTATTCAGACAAGATGTACAGCAGTATAAGTCTTAACAAAACAATGCTTCCCACCTACTTCAGAATATCAGTTTTCCCAGCTGAATGAATGTCTGTCCCCTAAGCCAGCGTGCTGCCTGCGGTGGGCAGTGCCCTGAAGGAGCATGCTCAGAGGAGCCACTACATGGTTCATGGGAGAGGTAAGGCAGTGTGGAGGAAAGAATCCTGGAGTAGAACTCTGATGACTTCCTTTTGGCAGTTTGTTGGGTGATTGTTGACTGCTTTTGGCAGTTTGTTGGGTGATTGGAAAAATTTCATCACTGCTCTGTGTGTCTCGTTCCCTCTCTTTAACATAAAGATGTTCATCCTGATGTCTGTGAAAATATTTTGACATCACTAAGGACAAATAGTAGAGCAGAACAAGAGTAGTAGCAATTGCTATACTTGATGGGCTTGGGATGTGCTAAATTGGTAGCACCAAAGTACAGATTCCTCTATTACTTGTATATATACTTTCTACAGGTTGACACACTTCTCTGCCACAAGGTCTTTTATCTTACCTGGTCTCCTAAAGGAGTATCCCTGCCCAGGGTGTTCCAGGTTCTTACTGATTTCAATACAGAATCACAGAATCACAGAATGTTAGAGGTTGGAAGGGACCTCAAAGATCATCTAGTCCAAACTCCCCTGCCAGAGCAGGATCACCTATAGTAAAACGCACAGGAACGCGTCCAGGCAGGTTTTGAATGTCTCCAAAGAAGGAGATTCCACAACCTCCCTGGGCAGCCTGTTCCAGTGCTTGGTCACCCTCACAGTAAATAAGTTTTTCCTCATATTTTTATGGAACCTCCTGTGTTCCAGCTTCCACCCAGTGCCCCTTGTCTTGTCAGTGGATGCCGCTGAAAAGAGCCTGGCTCCGTCCTCCTGACATTCCCCCTTGTTGTGGTTTAAGCCGAGTGACCAGCCGGGAGAGACAAAGAACCACGTGGTCGCTCTCTCACTCGCTCACCCCTGTCGGGAGTGAGGGGAAGAGCCCGGAGAGAGCAGGAGGCGGAGGCTCGTAGGGTTGAGATAAAAAAAACCAGTTTGTTTTAATGGTGAACATAAATGGTAACAGTAACAGTGAAATAACAGTAACGTTTAACCAGATATAACGCGAGTAACATGTAACGCGGATCTCACCACCCGGAACCCGGCGCCGCGCCGCCCTGACCCAGCACCGGGAAGAGAGAGAGAGCCCCCCACCGCGACCAGCCCCCCTCTGTATACCGCGAGCATGACGTCAGGATGGTATCGAATATCCATTCAGCTATTTCTCCCGACCAGCCCTTTTACTGAGAATTAACCCTATCCTAGCTGAACCCAGTACACCCCTTGACATATTTATAAACATTAATGAGGTCACCCCTCAGCCTTCTCTTCTCCAAGCTAAAGAGACCCAGTTCCTTCAGCCTTTCCTCATAAGGAGGATGCTCCACTCCCTTCACCATCTTTGTGGCTCTGTGCTGGACTCTCTCAAGCAGCTCCCTGTCCTTCTTGAACTGAGGGGCCCAGGACTGGACACAATATTCCAGATGCGGCCTCACCAGGGCACAGTAGAGGGGCAGGAGGACCTCTCTCGACCTACTTGCTACTCCCCTTCTAATACACCCCAGGATGCCATTGGCCTTCTTGGCCACGAGGGCACATTGCTGGCTCATGGTCATCCTGCTGTCCACTAGAACCCCCAGGTCCCTTTCCCCTGCACTGCTCTCCAGCAGGGCAGTCCCCAACCTATATTGGCACATGGGGTTATTTTTTCCCAAGTGCAAAACTCTACACTTGCCCTTGTTGAACTTCATAAGATTTCTCCCCGCCCAGCCCTCCAGCCGTCTAGGTCTCTCTGAATGGCTGCACAGCCTTCTGGTGTGTCAACCACTCCTCCCAATTTCGTATCATCAGCAAACTTGCTGACAACATTCTCTAATCCCTCATCCAGATCATTGATGAATATATTAAACAGCACCGGCCCAAGCACTGACCCCTGAGGGACCCCACTAGACACAGGCATCCAGCCAGACTCTGCCCCATTGACCACAACCCTCTGGCTTCTTCCCTTCAACCAGTTCTCGACCCACCTCACTACTTGGTCATCCAGACCACACTTCCTCAGTTTACCTACGAGGATGCTGTGGGAGACGGTGTCAAAGGCCTTGCTGATGTCCAGGTAGACCACGTCCACTGCACAGCCACCATCCATCCACCTGGTTATGTCTTCGTAAAAGGCTATCAGGTTGGTCAAACATGACTTCCCCTTGGCAAAGCCATGCTGACTGCTCCTGATAACCTTCTTATCCTTGATATGCCTAGAGACAGTGTCAAGGATAAGATGTTCCATCACCTTTCCAGGGATGGAGGTGAGGCTGACTGGTCTGTAGTTACTCGGGTCATCCTTCCTGCCCTTCTTATAGACTGGAGTGACATTCGCTTTCCTCCAGTCTTCAGGCACCTCACCTGTTACCCACGACTTAGCAAAGATGATGGAGAGTGGCCTAGCAATGACTCCCGCCAGCTCCCTCAGCACCCGTGGGTGCATCCCATCAGGGCTGCACTTCGTGGCAGCTAGAAAGTAGTGATGCTGCTTCCTGTCTGTGTAACATTTTGTTTAACAAATGAGGAGTTAAGCCCCCAAAATGAGCAGGCACATTCTAGGTCCTGATCCCGGTTGGTCTCAGCACACAATAGTTACTTGTGAATAACTCTCTTTTGTGGAGGTACAAATTAAAATAATGTTCAGCTCTCTTGGATGTACTCCCCGATTTATTAGAATGCAAAACAGCTTCACTTGGAAGCAGATTTTTTCTTATGTTTCGTGGGGATGGCGGATGAGTTGGGTGGTGGCTGTGGGAAAGGACTGCTGGGGGTTGGTGGTTTCTGATGCTCTGCCACTATGCAGCACATGTTAGAACAGTCTGAAAAGTATTTGAACTAGCACCAGTCAGAGCTGCTCTCTTAGGAACCATTCATTGTGTAGAAACAACAGGGTGAATGGTGACAGCCATTCCTCCTTTTAGCCTTTCCCTTTCTTCTTCTGCTGAGACTACAGGGAGCAAGGGGAGACAGCTGACTGACAGCTCCATGCTTTTTTTGAGGCTCTTCAGTGATGAAGAACATTGCAGGTTACTTAAGGAATCAACAACTCTAATAACAATTTATTACAATAATTAACAGTAATTTATTAAAATGTTACATGTGCCTTTCAGTGACACCAAGCATCCTTCATTGTGAAACAGGATTCTGAAATTCACAAATGTGAATTCTCGTGATGCTGAAAGAACAGCCAACTATCAGAAGAAAACAAGTATTTAATGGGAGGCATTGATCTATGGAGGGAAAGCAAGTAAATTCTAGCTCTGAAGTCAGCTTATCCAGAGACAGCTATATAAATTTGTATTCAATCACAGTACCTCAGGAGGGACATGAATCACAGTGAACCTTTGTGTAACTGAATTTAGGATAAAACAGGTTTGAGGTTTTTTTCTCATCTAACCTTTTTCTTGAATTTTTAATTTTTTTTCCCCCTTCTTGTTTTAGGCTTTGAAAATGTTGATACTGAAAAGTTGTATTTGTATCTTCCTGCACGTTCTCTTGCTCTGGATATACTTGAAGGTCTTTGTTCTTGGATTTTGTTTGTTTGTTTGGTTACATCGCTCTTTGTGCATTGCTTTAAACATAAATAGAATAAGGAAGGCAATAAGAAAAAAGTTTGTCCAAAAGGTGGCAGTGAAGGCATGTAAAATACACCATTATACACACGAATAGTAAAAGTTTAAAAAGAAAAATCTAGTTCACCTAAGCTTTAAGAGCTTTATTATTAAAAAGTTACCACTTAGGCTACATGCTAATGTAAAAACTCCAAAAGGAGTTTGGCTTACTGAAGTAACTTACTGCCTTATAAAAACCTGCTATTGACTCTTGTGTGAGCTGTAAGAGGGGAAAAGAATGGCTTTGCCTTGACCTAGTCTCCTGCTGCTCACAGAATAGATCACAGAGGGTTCGGATGGCTCTGCTTATCGAGATGGGGACACCTGAGGCACTGCTCATCCATCATTCCCGCTGTACACTCCACATGTCTAAGCAGCCTTTCTCATTCTTCTGATTCTAGCCCTGTTTGAGAGGCGCTAGTGAAGGAAAGGGGTAAGCCAACAATTGAGCTCTTTGGAACATGGTGAAATCTTTGTCTGTTGTGCTGTCGGCTGCAGTGTGTAAGGATGTTTAGCTCGCTGTGATATGTGTGGGTGCATCACTTATGGCCTTTCCTCAGCGATGCCTGCCAAATGTTTGTCCAATGTTAAGTAGCGCATACGACATTGCACTCTTTTTCCCCAGCAACTGATTTTGTCTTAAGGATGTCTTTTTTTATTTTTATTTAAAGATGTCTTTCTTTTACTGTCCTCATTAGTTATATCTGTAGCTAAAAATTTTAGAAAATACTAATTAAAAAGATAGTTTGTTCGTCAAGTAGTTATACAGAATTGCAGAATCTCAGAATCACAGAATTGTCGAGGTTGGAAAAGACCTCTGAGATCATCAAGTCCAGCCTATGACCCAACACCACCACATCGGCCAGACCATGGTACTAAGTGCCACATCCAGCCTTTCCTCAAATACCTCCAGGGACGGTGACTCCAGCAGTTCCCTGGGCAGTGCATCCCAGTGCCTGATCACCCTCTCCGTGAGGAAGTGCTTCCTGAGATCCAACCTAAACCTGCCCTGATGCAGTTTCAGGCCGTGCCCTCTCATCCTGTCACTAGTTGCCCGGGAGAAGAGCCCGACCCCCACCTGACTACAACCTCCCTTCAGGTAGTTGTAGAGAGTGATAAGATCCCCCCTGAGCCTCTTTCAGGCTGAACACCCCCCAGCTCCCTCAGCCTCTCCTCACAGGACTTTCCCTCTAGTCCCTTCCCCAGCCTTGTTGCTCTCCTCTGGACCTGCTCCAGCACCTCAGTGTCTTTCTTGCAATGAGGGGCCCAGAGCTGCACACAGGGCTCGAGGTGAGGCCTCACCAGTGCTGAGCACAGGGGCAGAATTACATCCTGCTGGCCACACTGTTCCTCATACAAGCCAGGATGCCATTGGCCTTCTGGGCCACCTGGGCACACTGCTGGCTCGTGTTCAGGGATTTGTTTCCTTTTCCATTAAATTGTTCCTCACTTGCACAGAGGCATAAAATCTGAAGTGCACATGCACATATATTTTTAAACATCATTGCTGAAGCACTTAGATTTGGTTTCTGGATTTAGCCCCTTGGTAAGATCAAATTCATCTAAATGTATTTTGGTGTCTCTGTGTATTTTTCCATGCCTTTTCTCCTGAATGTTAGTAACATATATTACGGAAATTAGGGGCAATATGTATGATGACAGTTAGCTTCATTTATCTGTATAGCTCCTTTTTGCTACTTGGATCCATGGATTACTGTTGTTCTATAAGACATCAAAAAATTGTCTTGGAAAAAAACAGTAAAAAAGCGACTACAATGTCCTTGGAATATAAACAAGGAAGTAAACAAATAAAATAGTGGGCAATAAGAGTAAAAAAAAAGAATATTCAGGATTTAGCCTGATTTTTAGTTAGTTGGAAATGGCGAGGTATTGTAAGAACCTTGCACAAGAGAGTATTTAAGGTATTTTAAAGAAAGATGTAAATGAAAAGAGGTTAAATAATATTGTTAGCCAGTACCCTACTGAATGTGTGACCCAGTTTAAAAAGACAGCCTGTCCCCTGGGACTGTGTGATAGCTTTCTTTGTAAGGAAGCTTTCATGCCATGCAGTCCAGATTTCTTTGGCTCATATGATGCTTATCAGATCCCAATTAAAAATAAACAAATAACCCCAAATCCTCAAAAGATATTTAATATAGTTTATATTAACCACTGTTTTGTAAGCCTGTAGTAAGCTGGAATTTAAACCTACAAATGCTGTGGTGTTGTAACATGCTGTATTCTTAGAAGCCTTTACTGGCCAATGGATAATTTGTGTAGGTTAATCCCATTGAAATTAGAAACAAATTAGTTTGACATTGAGGATGGGAGAATCAATCCTTACTCTACTGAGAGCAATCCTTTAATTTCACACTGGGAGCCGGAGAATGTTTTTCTTGTTTTCCCAGCGTTCAGTACATTTATTTACTTTTTTTTCCTCACTACGATTCAAGTCAACCAGAGGAAGCTACTGACAGGAGATGCACTAAATGTGTTTACCTGAAGTACTTCTCATTCTGAATGTATAAAATTTCTGATTATATTAAGTGAAGATGCTATAGAGCTTCTGTGGTTTGGCTTTCTTATTATTCCAAAGGCTCACAGTTGCAGATTTCTTAGATTAGCTCAGTTTGGAATGTCTGTACAGTTTTGACAGCAGTTGCAAATACCTGGTTAACATGTTCTAATTAAATTCTTTGCAAACTATTGATGAACCCTGAGCAGATGAAATCAAGGAGATGAAGAAATCAGAAACATATAGTTAAATACTTGCGGAGACTGACACATGGAAATTGCTATTTCTGTTAAGTTCATGTTAAGTCAGGCATCTCTTGAGCTATACACTTCTAACTCTGTTATGTTAATCAGTCAGAGTAGCTTTTACCAGTTATGTGGGAGTATTGGGGTGGCTATGGGAGAAACTCCCAGGTAGTTCCTAGTCAGTACGGTTGCTTCCTCATTGGAATGGGTACTGGAAATGCCTGGAGGTGAGCTTAGAATCATAGAATCATAAAATGTGTTGGGCTGGAAGGGAACTTTAAAGGTTGTGTAGTGCAACCTCCCTGCAGTGAGCAGGGATGTCTTTGAACCGATCTGGTCATTCAGAGCCCTGTCCAGCCGGACCTTGAATGTCTCCAGGGATGGAGCCTCCATCACCTCTCTGAGCAACCTGCCCTAGTATTTCACCACCCACACAGTGAAGAACTTCTTCCTGATATCTAATCTAAATGTATCCTGCTTTATTTAGATTTACCTGTGAGATGGCCTTGGTCTCTTTCATTAGCTCTGCCTGTATCGATTCACCGCACCCTCTGTGCTGTGTGGCAGAGGCAAATATTGCAGCACTGTTGATTTGGCTCCCTGAGATAGGACGTTTTATTGTGGATCTCTTACAAGTGCGGAGTTCTCAAGCCAGAAGTGGCTCTAACGACATCTATATCCCCCTCTCAATGGCATTAATTTCACTCTTTCCCACGTACTGCTATCTTCACTGTTGGATGTATAAAGCTCTTGATGTGGAGGAAATATGTGCTGGGAGCTTATGAAGTTGAGACTGAAAAGAGAAAATGATTGGTCCTCCCAGTCATGAAGAAACTCAGGGTTGAAATGAACTCATAGTCCTCTGTGGAGTTAAGGAAATGCCACCATGTTCCTGACAGCATCCTTCCAGCAAATGGGACTCATGCCTAGAGGAGGATGAGTCCCTTTTTGTTTGCTAGTTGAGTACAATCATCTTGTGTTACATGATCAAGACAGTGGGACCTGCTTTAACTTTTGGTTCCTTTTCTGCCTTCTGAAAATGTAATTTATTTAAAGCATAAAGCATAAGGCTTTGTTAAGTGTTGTCAAATATAGCTGTGTACAGGGAACTAGTGAAAAAAGAAAGACAGAATACTGTATTTTGGATAATACAGAAATAAATAAATAATTTTGGATAATACACAGAAAATATAAAAAATAAATCATATTCTGAAATTTATTTTAAATTCAAGAAGTCGTTTTAAAAAGTTTTTCCTTTTGTATGTTACAAAAGTAGTGTAGGAAACTTCTGCCTGCTGGAAGATAGGCTGTAGATGGGATGTATGGTATCTGGGGATTTTTTCCAGAAGTCTTAATCAGTCCTTCAATTAAAAAAAATGAAGAAGCATTTGGTTGCGTTGCTATTACTCCACATAAACCTGAAGTAATTCCTTCAGTTAAAGTTTTTGGATGAGGTCACTGGTGATCTAAATTTCTTCTCTTGGTGTGTACAGTGGATAAATAAATCTAGTCAATTGGAAAGAACTTTATGTGGATGAAAACAGATATATTTTTCACAATCGAATGGAGAGGGAAGGATGTTCTTATAGTGAAAAAAAAATTACACCAGGAAAATTCATATAAACTGTTTCAGGAAAAGGAAAACAATCCATGATATTTTTTATGCTACTTCAAAGACAATTTATCTATATAAGCTGAAATGTCAAAAAGACACTGGTGCTCAAATTTTAGTGAATTTCTTTGGGAACTGGGTACTCAGCTATGTATTGCCCTTAATCTTATTCACGAGGCACATCCCTTTTAGTTCCAAACATGTCACAGTTACTAATCTAAAGCATGGTTCTTTAAATCCTGAGTGGGTATCCAAATCTTCAAAATGTTGTCGAATATAGAAAGAAGGTCCCATTAACATTAGAGTAATACCACACTTAATACTAAGAGTTTCTTATCATTTCAGATGCAGCTTTACTTGGAATCTGTAAAACTTGTGCTGAGGACAAAATTCTCCCTACTGCCGCGTACACAGTATCAGCATCAGTAATGCCAAGCATCAGCACTGGCTGCTGCTAAGCTTGGGTGATAAAGTCCGTTTGGCCAGCATGCCTGGATTTCCCCTCTGCGAAAGCTGCAGTGCCAAGGGTTGACGAGCTGTATGCCTGGTTCTAACTGTGATAAGGAGCTTGACTACGCTGTAAATTGTGCCTAGGACTGGGATCTTGAAAGGACAGAGAATCTGCAAACTAAATGTAGTTTTTATGCAATAGCTGGAGCCCAGTCACGGGGTGGTAATGCTATCAGTGTCTGTTAAAGCTTCAAACTGGGACGTAGAGAATCTCTGGGTAATGGTTAATTTGAATAAGTCTTTGGATAATGTATTTTGTCGCTGTCTATAAGTCCCATTATGCAAAGGACTGATGGCTTAGCTTGTCCTGTTGTGTACAAAACACATTGCTTTTCAGGTCATCCTTCTTAGTTCATGCTGTTTATTTCCCTCTCAAGGTGTACAGTGGATGTTTTGTACTTTCCCCTGCAGACAGGAAAATGTCCTCAATTAGATATTTATCTAAAGCTGTTATCAGCTTTAGCTGTGTTTGCTACATAATAAAACATATCCATGCAGTAAACCCAAGCAGGCCTGCCCTGCAGTCCCGTCTAATAACAGCAAGATATGCACATTAAACTCACAGTGTGCTTGCATTAGTTTCACAGTAACTTTTGTACATTATCACAGGACAAAAATCAAATTAACAGCCAACAATGTTGTAACCAAGAAAACCACATATAGGGGGGATAAAGAAAGAACAATTTAGAGCTGCCAGTTACAAATATTTAATGATAAGAAAGTACTTCTATGTAGAGGTTATCTTAGCTGGATCCCTCCTTGCCAATAGGAGCATTTACATTTTTTTTTTTCCAAAAATTTCCAATTTTATTAACATTTAATTCTGCTTTAAACAATTACTAAGCACTTTTGTCCAATTTCTTACATTCCTTCTTATACCTTTGGTATAAGACTTCATGTTGAGAGCCTAAATCAGGCTTCACCTTTCTTCCTATTGAGAATCTTTTGCTTCTTACACCCCAGGAGGTGATGGTAAAGAACAAAATAAGAAGAACATACAACTTTTAAGTGGATGTGTTCTTTTCAGATGCATACTGCTCAAAATATAAACCAAGCTCTTGTTAGTTGTTAGATTAATATAAACCAAGCCCTTATTACTTTTCAGAGGCTGTCATTGGTTTGTATATCTGAAATCTGCAAGACTGTTGACATCTGCTGTTTTGAGACAGAAACATGCTGAATCCTACTAATTGTTTATTGCACTAAGGAGCCTTTTATGCAATTAGGCCACATTTTTTTGATGAGGAAATCAATTTTAAATTAAAGGAGTGCACTTGGGAAAGGTGTAGTTAAAAGGTTCTACCTAAAAGGAAATTAGAAAATTGTCTGCGTATTATAGTGCTCTATCATGCAGCAGAGCTTTTATTTCTGCAATGAACTTCGTTACCTGAAGAAGGGCTTTTTGCAGAACATGGTAAGCCACTTTCAGAAATTTAGTTACATTATTTTGGAATTGACAAGATTGATGTGCTGGTGATAAGATAGCATTTGGGGAACATATAATCTGCATGAATGACAGCAAGAAGTAGACATAGGACATCTGAGCAGTGATACTTGAGGAATCTTATTTGATGCACTCACATGTTATTTATTTGCAGAAATGTCCTGAGACCATGGTGACTCTTTGCTTCTTTTATTTTCCTCTTTATTCTTATGCCACACAAGCAGGCAAACAGACAAGATAGGGCCACCACTGGGCTATCTCACTTTGTACAAACTAGAACAACCTGGACTAGAACAACTTCTACACCTCTTCTACCCAATGCCAAGTCTCCTTTTCACACAGATTCAGTGTAAGATGCCTCTGACTCTGTGTCAGGTGAAGGTATGAAACTGTCCTAAATATTTAGTTTGTAAGCTCATTAGTCAATCTTCATAGCTACCTTCTGTTTGAAGAGATCCAATGATCTTTCAAATTACTATCATTTCTTAATCTGTATTTGCTTAACTATGTTAATTCATGAGTTCACATTGATACAATAACACTTATATTTAGGTTGAACAGCTTGAACTCTCCCCTGTAGTCATGGCCACATGGACTGCTGACACACGGACGCATTGATGTCCAAAACCCTCACAAGGAGACCTTCGCAAGGTCAGAAATACTGATCTTTGCAGGAGTGGAAATTGTCGAATGTGTAATCTACTTGAAATTCTGAATAAAGAATGACGTGGTTTTCAAAGTGTTGTTGAGTTTGGGTTAGAGATAATTATGTATAAGAAACTTGGGTACTACATATGGACAGGCATATCTGTACACATGTAAGCATGAGGCATTTAAGTTTCATGCGTCCTTCAAATTAACCAAGCATGGCAACCAGTAAATATTAATGATAGCTTTTTCTCCACCTAAACTAAATAGAGAAAACATTAATCTCCCAGACAAAAAAAAAAGAGGCATTATTTTAATTTGTCTCACTGATGGTGCTTTCAATCAATTATGTAAATTTATTGCAACAAAATGAAAATAAAGACACTTTAAAGACACTTCACTGTCTCAGTTTAGTATCTTCTTTAGTCTGCCAAGAATCTTTTATTAGTGAGATTATAATACCGATTTCAGTGAAGAATTCGTATTATCTTCATATTTAACATGCCTTTTATATCTAAGCCTTTTAAAACCGTAACTTAATATACTACATCTCATAAGAAGAGTTGCAAAGAGATGATAAAGGTTTTATCATGTGAACTTGTTATGCTCTCTTCAGTCTCTGTTGTGGGTTAGGGCTGGACTGGCCACTAAATGCTGACAGACACTCTCTACCCCCTTTCCCTCCCTAAATGGGAAAGGAAAAGCAAGTGAGGCAGAGAGACTTACGGATTGGAACAAAAAAAAAAACAAACCAAAACACCTTTAATGAATAAGGAAATGATAAAAATAGTGAAGTAATACCTATATACAAAACCTATATCAAATCCAACTCCCTGCCTGCCCCTGATAGCCGTCCCCACTGATACTGCAGAGCAGGCAGCACTGGGGAAGCCCCAGGCTCAGGGGCAGAGGGGAGCTGGACACGGGAGCTCGATTCAGGAACTCAGGATTGGGATCAAAGGCTGAAGATCGGATGGAGTCCTCCCTGTATGCCAGCCATTGCAGAAGAGAAGAGAAAGAAGAAGACCTGAACTCTCATGATCCCTCAGTTTTATACTGAATATGATGAATATGGAATGGAATATTCTTGTTAGTCAACTGCCCTGTCTATTATCTCCAAGAGGTGCAACCTTTTACTTCCTTGTGGCCCCTCTTACTACCCGGCACCCCCAGTGTGGCACACAAGAGCCAGCAGTGGCCTTGGTCACTGTAGGAATAAGTATCAGCAAGAGCCTTTCTGCATCCCAGTCCCAGGCAGTGACTGTAAACATCAGGTGTTATCACTGCCAGTAGCAGACACTGTCTGCAAAAACATGCTGCTGACTTCAGAAAGTGCAGCCTCTTAGAAGAGCCTAGAAGAGCTTAGAAGAGCCAAAATCACTGAACAGAACTGGTTCTGTTCAGCTCAAACCAGAACAAGTCTGGTAGATGCTTTTCTTGCACACAGATTATTTCTGCACAGTTTAGCTTGGGGAACTACACAGAATGCTGAGTTTTACCATAAGAATTCAGCAAGTTGTTTATATGTGCCTGAAACGTGATAAACTGGTTATAGTAAATAGAAGAAATGTCACTACTGAATAGGTGCTATCCTTATTAGTGTGTAGAAGGCAACGTACCAAATTCCCTCTATCTTTTCTGTCTTAATTTCCCCACGTTCCTTTTCCCACAATAAGTTTCTTCTATCCCTTTTTTGGCGTGTGGAAATGTAAGAATCTTTACCTGAGCAAGGGCGCTCTCTTGCCTGTAGGTCCTGTCAGGAACTTTTTTCTGCTTGAGTCCTTGAGCTGTGCTAACTCAAGCCTGTGCTAACAGACATAAATTACATTTTGTTGTGCTGCTCTAGCTGTGTGCTAAGGGGATTCATTTCAAGGCAATATATATGATTCTGTCTCACTCTTCTCTGTGGCTTGCAGGATGGGAGGGCAGTTTTAATTTGCTCTGGGTGGGTTGGTAGGAAGGGATATTGATTCAGTTTGTTACCTGTGCTCTACATTTCTTTCCTCCCTGAAGTAATGTGATCCCCAGAGTGGGTTGCACAAATCTCTTTGCAGAGAAACATTGACTGAGGACTTTCACATGTGGGTGTTGGTCTCAACTTCATAATGACTGAGAAAAATGTTTGTGAACTTGAGGGCTAGGCCTTACCTGTGTGCTGAATCACTTGTCTTTGTTGTGTTTTGAACTTGTCCCACTGATGAAACCCATAGAAAGATATGGTGACTCTTACCTAGGGCCATCTTTAGTACAGCAATAAGCACGAATGGCCTGAAATGGGAGCCTTTGTGATGGTTGTATACAAGAGCAGCACAGAAAGATCAGGAGATGCCTGACACCTTGCTTAGTTGAACTGAGACCAAGTAAGGATGCCTCATTCCACCATTGAGGGCTGGTAAGTCTGGGTCGGGTCAGGAGTAAACACTAAAGTAGTCTGTGTATTTCATTTAATGTCAAAGAAACCTAGGTGTTCACTGAGACAGTTTCAAGCCCAGGTGCATTTAATTTAATTTAATGCTTTGTTATTCTACTAGTGAAGTATATAACTTCAGCGACTTGTTTATGTGTCTGCACTTAGCAGTTGCTGTCTTTCTTGATTAATTAGAACTTCAAGAATGGAAATTCTGGTTGTTGGCTTGCCTAATCCTGATTCAAATCTACAAATATTTTTGCTCATTGCATTTTACTTTTCTGGTAGAATATGCACTGACTTGCCAAACTTTGATATTAGAGCTACATCCCCTCAAAACCTTCAGATGAACTAGTATGTATGTAGATTGTGATTACTTAATGCAGGAAATTGTACTTTCCAGTTTTCATAATTGATTCTTTAGAGGTATATTTTCATTTACTCATGCACTAGTTCAATATTAGGAATAAAAGAGAAATGCAATCAGGTTAAATACAGACAGTAATATATGCTGTAATAGATTGTCCCAATGTACACAATTTCCCAATCTGTTTTCTGAGTCTGTGCTGAAGGGTAGCTTCTGTTAAATAAAGTAAGTATATCTCCAAACATTAGTAGGCCAGTGTTAGCATTTCTAACAGTTTACTAATGGTTAGTTTTGTGCAGAAACCAGAAAAGAGAGTAGAAAAAAGACCAGAAGCTTGCTTGCCTGGAATGTACTTGGGATTCAAGTGGAGTAAGTTTTGTTCCTAAGAAGAGAGCAAATCTATATCTGTATGATTGGTTTGCTGTCTGTGTTTTGGGACTGTGTGTTATTACCAAAAAAGTGGTTTGCTAGCTGAGGGTGTGAGGCAGGTTTCCTACTTTCGATTTTGGCTAGTACAAGGATGATTATGAAAGATAAATAGGGATCAAAATTAGCCTATGCAAAAAGCTTAATAGATAAGCTCCCAGCAATAAACCCAGCAGTCAGAACATGGCCCAGCTGGAAGGGACTTTGGAGGAAGGATTCCTCCCTTTGAAAACATGGGCTAGAAAGAATGATGCTGCTGCTTCAGATGCAAGAACTGAAGGCAACTTACCAAAGGGAAGAACAACAAAAATCTGCACCTGTGGACGCAGATTACACAGGATGGAAATTATTCTTCAATGGGAGCCCTGAAGGAGACATTTGGCTATGAAGGGCCATCTCTGAGAACACTGAAACTTGAGGAACAGGGATACAGGTGGGCAGCAGTGCTTCTATTCACAAAAGGATGTGGAAAGCATGACAGAGAGAAGGCTGTACAGAAAAACTTGTAGCTATGGATAAGTCCTGAGGAGTGTATAGCTATCCTCATTTGAGAGCCCCAGGATAAGAGCTCTCCGGGACTGCCTAGAACAGGTGGCAATCACAGCAGGGGAGGAGGGGCAGCTGTGCCTATGGGGAGGAGAGGATGGGTCAGGTGACCCAAATGGACCAGTCATAGTGTTCCTTTCCATGGGGCTCAGTATATAAGGCCCCTAAGGAGAGCCCTGGGGCTCTTTGTGTTTGCTCTCCTGGGAGGGTTGCTACTGGCTTTTTGTCATCTCTTCTTCTGCTGTAGGTACTTTATGCCTCCTTTTTCCATGCTGTGGAGGAGCACTGTTCAACTAGACAGGTTATCTTCCCTTGCTCCCCACCCTGAGCTCATTTTCTGTTTCTTTTTTTTTTTTTGGACTGCTATTGGAATTCTGTGCTTAAGTGCTCTTGTCTGCTGCTAAGTGTGGTCTGCGACTTCGTTTTTCTGCTTGAGAGACCTACTTGTCATCCAGAAGGTGTGTGTTCTGTATTAACATATCCTTTTGTAACTTTGAACATATTTGTGTACTTTTGTGTATATATATGAATATAGTTTCATGTCTTCATTGTTACTATTAGTATTTTTTTTTTTTACATTATTTTCATTAAACTGCTTCAAGTTTTTCTTTAATTTCAAATTCTCTCTCCCTGGTTCCCCTGCCATCCTCCTCTGGGAGGATGGTGGTGAGATCACAGAGAGCATCTGTCAAAGTTTAGTGGCTGGCCTAGCTTTAATCTTTGACAATGGCAGAGCCTGAAGTGAATACTGAGTGAGCATGACTGAATACAAGATACAGTAAGACAGTGAATTATGAAGAAGTAGAGTTGTTACTGTATCTTGTTTAGAACACTTGAGTTTAGGGTCCAGGAAGTACTATTCACCAGGAGAGTTAGGCTGTATGAAGGGTGGGAGGTAGCCACAAAGCCTGAGTGCTCTGTAATGGAGTAGGATGTCTGTATTTCTGATGTGTTGTGAATGCTCTCCATAGAAAAAAACAACAATATGCCAGAAATAATGAGCTTAGCCAAATTGTTGTACAATTTAATCTTTTGATAAGATGCAACATAGGAAGACTAGTGAAGTCAAGAAAGCGTTAAAACATATGTCTTGTGACTTCTGTGGAGGAAAGAATATGTTAAAATTGCAATATAAAGGTCTTCTTGAACTGGAAGCAAGAGAGAGAGAAGAGGGAGTCATGATTCCAGGAAGTGCTTTGAATATCAAAGGGAAATCCTGAATATTTCATTTGCTTTGAAAGGACACTGATCAGGCTTTGAATGTTTCATTTGCATTAGAAAAGGACAGGAATGCACAGTTTAAGAGAAATCATCCAGGATTGGAGGGAATCACCCAGCAGATGGAGTAATTTGATGAATTCTGCAACCTTAGCTTTTGCAACAAGAGTTTTTGGATTAATATTGTTTCTTGAGCACCTAAGAAGAAACCATTTTGCTGTTAAAATTTATGTATGCATTTTGAAATGTATTTATTATTTGCATTCCATTTTACTAGTTTACAATTAATTGTGAACTTTGTCATCATAAACTAGCTTTTATTGTGCTTTAACCTTTAATACTCATGTAGTATTGTATGGTCAGTCTGGATGAAGCTGAGAATTTGAGTATTTATAGTCTCTTTAAAAATGAAATGAATCTATGTGAAACAACTTCCTTGGGACAATCTGCACACAAAGGCATGGTTTTAAGAAAGATGGGTGCTTTCATGGTAAGCTACAAGAGGTAGTATTGCAGGCTAATAAATACAGAAGTTGGTCCATGAACAACTGTCTTAAAGGTAGCAGGACATAGAAATATCTGACCACTAAATGTGTGGAATGAAGCAAGTTCCTTCAAGATTTTTCATTTGGTCTACTTGACCTTGGATTCAATTAGCTTGGAGTAAAGCCAGCCTACAGTAGCTAACCCATTCCTTATCCTCAAATAAGACTGTTTGGGAATTTGGCCTGTCACCTAAGTTTAAGAGTTCAGTTTCACAGTAGTTTTCAAATTTTATTTTGTAATTCCCTTCCCCCAAACCAAAAGCCATTCAGTCTCTGCAGCTATAGAACACAAATTGTGTGCATTCCTTGAATTGTTTGTGGAAGTCCCCACAAATTCAAAATATTAAACACTAATTAGTAGACAGAGATTTTATGAGTCTCCTCTTGTGGGACTGGCATTCTTCAAAAAGAAAAATGTTGCATTAAAGATGATATTGGTGAAAACACCCATGCTGAGTGAATGCTAATACAAGCAATCAACCCATTGACCATTGTGCATGCCAGTCCCCCACAAAGACATTTTGATAAGCAAACCCAGGATTTACTACAGAGTTCGAACAGTTAGAAAATTTAAGAATCTTCATTAAAAAATGTTTGGAAGGTAACTGTGAATGTCACAAATTACTGCTCAATTTACTTGATCTATTATGACACAATGATTCTTTCCAGAGCCCTTGGCTTGTAAGCTGATTAAAACCCAAACCTCTTATTACTCTAATTAGACATGTAAATCAAGTCAGATTTATTCAATCTTGTCAAGAGCAGACAACTCATAAATGTAACTGCAATTGTGCTTGGAGGAATGCTTGGTAGTGTTGCTGCTGGACACTGGGAAAAAAAAAAGAGAAAGTATCTTTCTTGGGATTTTTTTTCCTAACTCTTGAATGAAAGCGATTCAATATCTCCATTGTGAATCAGATTAAAATGTTATATACTAACCCATCATTACGGCAAATAATAGAAAATCGGATCTCGGAATCTTTCTCATTGAAGAAGGATATTCCTTGCTACTCTTCTAGATTCTGCTGGTGATGCTAATAAGGACAACCCAGGGCAATACTGCTGTTGTGTTCTGTAAGTTATATCATGCATGCAGCAAATGAACAAAAAAGTACTGGTTGTAAAACATATGGAGATTTGTTTCCAAACTTTGAGAATGAGTGGAGAGCTATGTACATAATACTTGTGCAAATGTTGCAGAAAGCTTTGTTATTGGATAGATTAAATACAAATTTAAAGTTTAGCAAATGATGTTAAAATATCTAGAGTATTAATCCTAAAATATGTAAATAGCTAAAGCAATACCATTATTACACCAAGCACTCACTAAGAATTGTTAAAGTCTTTCCTTTCAAATTATCTCAGAAATGAAAGATAGAAATTATTATTTCTATCGAGATTAAGTAAAGGCTTGGAGAGATTCCTGCCTCAACACTAATTTCAAAAAATCAGGGATACCTTTCAAAATGGGAACTGCCTTGTCAGCTTGTCTGTCTTTGGCTTCTAAAGCTGTAGTAGTATCATTTATTACAAGCTTTCTACTATCACAAATGCAATGCCTGTATGCTTGAGTCCTATTTTTTTACACTGTGGTTCTGGCTTTGAATGTTAGTTATCTGCAGTATTCATTGGACCTGTCAGATAAAGGCCAGATTAGTGTATCAACATCAGTTTAGTCTTCATCCCATGTGAAGAAAGTTTAAAGTTAGAAATTGAAAGGAAAGATTGAGAAAAGACTGGCTGCCACACACACACACATATACATATATATGTAGGTAGACACCTCCAGAAATATCTCTTGGTTAGTAACTGAGGCCTGGATTCCACCTATCTTGAGCTGCCAAGAAGTCTAGCATGCACTGAAATAAACTGATATATTTAGATGTATCACATCAGAATAAAGCTCAGAAATATTTATGCCTTTAAAATATCCAAACTCTCTCATTACTGAAAGTGATACTATGTATACAAAGACTGCCAGCTATGCAGTGTTAGTTTCCACTAACACATCAAAATTTATGTGGACAAGTATTATAAAACGACATTAAAATGTTTATATTGAAATAATTTTATGTATTATAAAATTACATATGTATGTGGATTATGCACGCATGTACATGTATAGAAACATAATTTAAAGAAATGTAATGAGGGCTGGGAAGAAATCTCTTGCTTATTCAGAATGAAAAAGGGCAACATATGAGATTAAAGGAGTCCAGAGGAGGGTTACCAAGATGGTTGGAGGGCTGGACACCTCTCCTATGAGGACAGGCTGAGAGAGTCAGGCTTGTTCAACCTGGAAAAGAGAAGGCTCCAGGGAGACCTTATAGCAACCTTCCAGTACCTGAAGGGGACCTACAAGAAGGCTGGGGAGGGACTTGTTACAAGGGCCTGTAGTGACAGGATGAGGGGTAATGGGTGGGAGCTGGGAGAGCGTAGGTGTAGACTGGATGTAAGGAAGAAGTTCTTTACCCTGAGGGTGGGGAGGACCTGGCACATGTTGCGCAGGGAAGCTGTGGATGCTCCATCCCTGGAAGTGTTCAAGGCCAGGCTGGATGGAGCCTTGAGCAACCTGATCTAGTGGGAGATGTCCCTGCCATCACAGTGGGGTTGGAACTAGATGATCTTTGAGGTTGCTTCTAACCCAAATAATTCTATGATCTTTGACCATCATATATATCTCACTCAGCTGTAATAGAAATAATTTTTTAATGCCTTGGCCATTTCAGGGGTCTTATGAAGTAAAAACTGAACTAGCTGACTGATGTTGAAAGTGTGGGAGAAATAGTATTGTGTAGATTTTTCCATGCCCTGTCTCCTAGAGTTCTGGTGTGATAGTGCTGATATTAAAATACACCTTGTTGTTAAATATAATACACCTTAATGGTGTCCTTATATGGTGCAGAGCAGGCAGTTACTCAGCTTTTGGTGATTGTAGGATGTGGTAAAGAAGAACACTGAATGAAGAGCAATTGCTAAGGAGTCTTAGTCAGTTTGAATCAGTTACATGGATTTCATAGCCAGAGACAATCAAATGGAGCTAAATCCACACGTTTCTTCCCCTTTATTTTCTTCCCCTATTCTGCAGTCTGCGTACTTTTTTCTCTGACTTGTAATAGTCCTATGTTTTTGTTTTAGTATGTGTCATATTAATCAGTGCAGAGGCACTACTGTGTTTAATATATGGGCATCCAATCACTGAGAGAATATTTTCATCTGTTCTCATGTTTAGTACTTTTTGTTGTGTTGACAGAATTTGTTTGGTTTGATTAAAAACAGAGATAAAAAGAGGAGTTGGCTGAAAATATTTAATACATAATAAATGCATATGTTGACAACCCTTTGACACCGAAAGAAATGCATAAAGAATTTTTAATGAAAGACAACCCCAGCAGGATGTGAGCACAATATTTTTGAAATACATGACAGGCGCTTTATCCATTAGGTTAAAAAAAATTGCTTTAGTTAACACCCGAAGGAGGCTAAAGGTATTTTTTTTGGCCAGCAGGTCAACAAAGTGCTCTGTAAATGTAATACAAATTGAATCTTAATCCCACGAAGTTTGAAAGTAATTTTTCTGACACAGCACAGTAGTATCATTTTAGGTGGAAATACTAAGAAAACAGAGGACCTGCTGGTGAATTCTAACTGTGTCTAAGAATTAGAAGAGCCTGAAGTAAATGTTTTTAAGATGTAAGTTTTTTTTAAATCCTGTGTGTGTAAATCTTACTGTTTCAAAAGTAGACGCTTCCTTTCTATATCTAAACCTGTCATACCTATGGAGACAAAATTCCTGTTTGTGGACATAATGACCATTAGCTCACATGGGTTCCCCAAGACTACATGAAGCAGGCAGCATCAATCCAAAGATAAATCATTGTCTCCTCATATCTTTAGCCAAAAATGGATTTGAAGGATATGTTTTGAATTCTGAATTTAAACATCACTCCTCTGTAGGCAAGAACCTGTCCTAATTGCGTAACAAAATTTATTTATAACCACTTTTTATGCATTTATTCCAGTGCATTTTTTGCCTTTTGTCCACATTAATTATTTTTTTCTCTGGTGTTTGTCCTTCTGATATAGAGACCCATCTTATTCACTCCTTGTTCTCATTTTGTTAAGCCAGACAGGCCAAATCCTTGTACTGTTCTCTAGTAGTGCTGGTTCCTCTGGCCTCCTAATCATCTTGACATCATTCCAGTTTGAATTCATATTTTTTTAAAAGATATCCACTTATATCTAAGTTCTCAGTGACATCTTATAAAATAGCTAGAATTTTCCACATTCCCAGAGGAATGGTGACTCCATCTGATATAATCTGGAGTCATATCTGTGCTTTCCAAGGAAGCATTGCACTAGAAGGCAAATCCTGTCTAAAACTGACCAGTGGTTTAAGACACTTCTTTTTCTTTTTTTTTTCGTTGTATTTCTCTATTGATGAGCAACCAGGTTATAGCAGAAATACCTTTTATGTCCTGACTGTAAGACCTTGTACCTTGTTCTATGCCCTGAAACAGGCTGCCCGGAGTCTCCTTCTCTGGAGACTTTCGAAACCCACCTGGATGCGTTCCTGTGTGGCTGCCCTAGGGGATCCTGCTCTGGCGGGAGGGTTGTACTGAATGATCTCTAGAGGTCCCTTCCAACCCCTAACGTTCTATGATTCTATTTGTTTCCTGGTACATATTTCTTGTGCAAGTTTCCAGTCATCCAAGAATGTAATGCTTTCAATTATTTTGCCATCAGAATAGGTCAGCATATTGTGGCCATTGATGGTGACTGCTTATTGAAGAACTCCATTGCACTGACAATTGTTTCTTTTCAGAACAATTCATTATTCTATTTTCAGTTAGATTCTTATCTACCTTCAATTCCTGTAGTTAATCTCCTGTCTTCATTTTAACTGGTGATTTCTCATTGAGTGAACCCATGAAAATTTGTTGGAGTCAACTTTGATCATGTGTTCTTAGTCTTAAAAATCAGTTATCTTATTGAACGGATCTGGCATGATTTATCTTCAGTAAACTTATGGAGGATTTTTTCACTTTTCATTCAGCTTCAAATCTTAATTTTAGAAGATTACCAGGCCATTAACGTTAATGAGTTGTTGCACGATGATTTTTCTTGTCTGTAGCTAGTAGTTTTATATTTGCTGTTGTGCAGCTGCATGGAACAGCCCCATTTTGAGTTCTTACGCAACCTCTCCTATGTTTGCCTTGGGTTTCACAATACCCTTTTAAATATACACATTGTGCAGTTGTCATCGTCTCTCCCTACTGGGAGCCCAGGAATGCTTTTTCTGCTCTAGTTCAAGTCAAAATGAATATTATATTTCACCCTTCAGATTTTGTTCTCTAGCTACAGATTGTTCTGCCTGCTGCCTTCCCATATTCCTGTTCCTTTTTTCTCTTTGAGTCCCTCCACAGGCTATCTCCACCATTTTGAGTTGAGAAGTTTTTGTGGGTTTTTCCTATTCTGTTTTTTGGAGATTGAGAAGGATTATAGCAAATATGGATGGAATCTCTCTGATTTGGACCCATAAACCAAAAAATTTAGACCCCTTAACTTCTGTATGGTTGGCATCACTGTTCATCTAGAGGATTATCTGGACTTTGTTTCAGCCTGGTCCATGGAGATCATGCAACTCGGATCCTGTACTGATGCAATTTCATCTCAGGATTTCATTCAAAATCAAGGCTATGCCGGCTTCACTGCAAAACTAATTTCTTTTTCACATTAAAATTATGACTGATGTTTTATTGTTGTAGGTGGTGGAGTTCATTTCTACCAGGGAGTTAAATGAGACCAGGTAAGAAAGTATTTTGAGGCTCTTTTTCCTAGGTAGCTACTAGTTTTTTGAGTGACACTAACCAAACATTTAGGTGCTCAGATTTACTAAATGAATTTACTAAATGCTAGAGAAACCATGCTAATGACTCTGAAAGCTTATTGGATTCTGCTTGAACAGACTTTCAGTTAAATATTGTTGTGAAAACATTTCCTCCTCATTTGTCAGTTAGCAACTTTCAGTCCCTCTCATGCCATCTGCTGTCTTCTGAGATCTTTAGTTCCCAGGGCATTTCAGGTTGCTCTTTTTAATGTATTGTCTTTTCAACTTCTTTCCCCCCTTCAAGGCCAGATATGGCTCCGTAATTCACCGTCTTTTAGTAACTGCTACGTGCTCTTTCACATGCTCTCAAGCTTCTACACATACCATTACTCACTGTTTTTTTCCTCACTGGACTGTTAGACAGAAATTCATTCTCTCTAGAAATACATGGAGTTTATTCTATTATATATAATCTGTTATTGTAGACAGGTGTTACAATAGGCATTTAAAGCCTGAAAAGAAGATAACATGTCTCTTGTATATATACTTCAGTGATGCATATCCACAACCGTCTACTGCTTATCTTTTTGCTATCTCTGTAGAGTACTGGAAAGAGAAATAGAATAAAACCTTGCTTTTAAGGCCAGAGAGGCCTTCTCCTGTTGAGATATGTGGAGCCCTGTGGACATAGTAACACTATAGACCGTTAACATAACAGCATTAGGCCCACAGCATTCAATGCTCCTGTGTGCCATGCTTCTCTCTGAGAAGTCAATTTAATAATAGTAGGATACTAACAGACAATTAGTGTAGTGAAACAACAGACAACAATGTAGAAACTCTAATGCACTGAACTTCTTTCCTTCCACAGTTGAAATATCTACTTTTTGGTTTATTTTTCCTCCTGCATCATAGTTCCCCCCGACAGCCTGTCTTTGATATGTTCATAGATAAAAGGTATTTTCTCTCCTGGCTGGAGATATGATATGCTCATGTACTGTTTCAAAAGTCACTAAGGCCTCTTGTACCACAGTAGTCATCTCGGTGCACTAAATTCGGGCTATTGTCTGGTACATTTGACTTCCAAGTCCTAACTAGTTTCTGTGTTCAACTTTGCACATTTGAAGGTCACGATTGCATGAGAAAGTAAAGAATCTGTCTGCCATGGCAAGAAAAGGCATTGTCGAGCAGGGTTGTGTAGTGACCATCTAAGGTCTGTAGCTTTTGGAAATCGAGAGCAGAACTATTAAAAAATCTCGGCCTCAATACCCATAGAAAACTCACCTCAACTTTATAGTATCATCATCTGCTTTGTGACTCTTTGGCAACAAGATTTGAAAAGCTTCCAGTTAAATAAGAATCAAACTTTTAATCTAATTCATGGATAAATAAAAGATATGTTATATCAAATAATAAACTTCCTGCCTTTAACAAGGCTTTCTGTTTTCCTATGAGAGATAGGGACTGATTAGATAAGATTGAATCTTGGACAAGGTTTCAGAACTAAATGCTGAATATACCTCTAATGAAAATAAATGATTAGGCAGATGTCAACAAGTGGTGAACAGGGAGAATGGAATGGGGAAAGTACTAAGGAAAGACTGTTATAAAAGAGAAAAAATCATGAAGAGAAGGTAGCTAATTATAAGTAGATTGCCAAAGGATGCCTGGAAAGAGGAAGAGACCTTAATTATGACTGCTGTCTTAAGAGTTACATTAAAGAAAATAGACATCATAAAGGGAATTTGTCAGTCCAGAGTGAAGGGTGTGATCAGGTCCCAGAAGTACATGTAGATTTGAATCTTGTTTGTCAGAGAAGAGTGTAAAATGTTTTACTTAGGTCAGGAATATTTGAAATTATCCAGGAAAATATTCCCATGTCTTGTACTAATCAGCCTGCAGAATTATGGACAGTAAAAAAGAAGGAAGAAGAGAAGAGAAGCCATAGGCCTGAAGAAATCATATCAAATAATAGCGTAAAATTCTTATAGCATTTTATATCCTTCAGTTGTCATTAATCAAGTTTATGCTTGAAAGCAAGTAATAGGGTTTTTAAAAGGATGATTACATGGAATTGAATAAGAAATTGAAACAAGAAGGAATATTCACAAATATAGTCAGCTATAGCAGAAATGGAAGAAGTTATGAAACTTGGTGAGTGATAATTTATGGTGCACTGTGTTCTTACCATGGAGGTATCATAACACTGCTTTCATAGGAAATTAAGATTTTTCAGTGTATGAAACTTTTAGAAATGGATGGCAGTGAGCACCTTTAGAATAATGAGCAAGGTGAATAGCATACTAACCCTTTTTTTCAGATTCTGCCTTCTTTCAAATAATCCTTTTTTGTCTGTATGAGAAATAGCTTGATTCCTTTACAGGAATACTGTTGGTTTTGCTTATGCAGTTTTGGGTGTGGTGCATAGTGGCACTCTTAAGTATAAAAAGCCTCAGGGGGAAAGCTTTATTGAACACGTGAATATTGTGCTAGATTTGGAAAAGCACAGGGTTGTGATCACTCATTAAATAGTTTAAAAGAAATGGTGGTGGACTGAAGTATGCTCTTGCAAGACCAAAACTAGTGTTATTTTTTTGTCTTTTGAAATGAAGTGCTGTTAGAATTCAAATGGATTGAGATATATACATCTCGTGCTAATCTGTTACTAAAAACATATACGTAAATGGAAATAATTCTAAAGTCAGTTCTATGGGATGTCTACTCTTCAGTTTTCAATTTTAAGCCTCCACTCATTAGTATTCGATAAGTAAATCCACAGGAAGGGATATGTGGATTGTGATACCCAGTGTTCCCAAGCTGCAGTCTTGAATGGAATTCAAGAGCCTCTTAAAGTCCTTAAGTTGCTTCCATAGGAAATGAGGGCTCTTGGGCTTGGGTTTATAATACAGCACATGTGAGTTGTTGAAGACAGCTGGTAGCAATGACAGAGAAAGAACTATAGCTGAGATTTTCTCCCATTAGGTCTCTCTGTGAAACTGCTCTTCAGAAACAGAAATTGTTTCCAGTGCTTACACACCTGAGCTGCAGAAACAGTTGCACAAAGCTCACCAAATCTCTTTGATTGGAAGACACTTTTAAGATTACCGAGTCCAACCATTAATCTAGCACTGCCAACTGGATCACTTTGCTTTAAAACACACACTGGATGTGCTTCCATATTGACCTCTTCCATAGAATGTTCTCAATTTGTTCAGGACATTTTGAAGTATCTCTAGAAGACGTAGCCATAGCCATGTGTATGTATCCCAACTTTCTACTATTGAGATAACTTTTAGATGAGAAAGGTGATGCAAATGAATCTTCAGAGAGAGATATGCCATGTACAGGAATTTCCATCTGTCCACAGTGTACCTGAATGAAGTATAATAATAGCCACCAAAGGATCCAGAATCAAGAATATAATCATAATTATATATACAACAGGTGTAAATTAAATAAGTAGATAAATTAAGCCTGAAATAGTGCTTCAGATAAAGGTAGGGAGCACAATTAATATAACAGATGATAGATGAAGAGAAGAGTTGTTCACAGCACAACCCAAGAAGAAAGCCTTCTACAGTGAAAATGTGCTTTGTAGCTCTCCTAAGGTATGCAGAAAAATTTGGGTGTAGCCACCTCTTCAGGTTCCAAGGAAGGCTTTGAAGGGCTGCTTGTTCAATTGAAAGGAAACCGAAAAGCTCTCAAGGAATGCTGAGCTTCCTTAAATGTTGTATGTAGCAGTAAACCAGGTAGAAAATGAAAGAAGAAGTCGGCATGTAAACAGTTGGTTAAATGAGCTGATTGTCTGCACTAGCAGTGTTGCATGGAAAGGTATGTGGCTGTGCACCCAAGCTAAGTGCTTGCCTGTTTCAGAGCCCTGTTGAGGACTTACACTGAGATAATTTGCAAGATAACAACGAATAGGTGATTTATTAAAGTGACGGCTACAAGATTCAGAGTTGCCATTGACAAATTCATGCTTTGCAGTAGTGCTAATATATAATAGTAACGCTAGCAAAATACTAACCTGGGTATTTCTCACCAAAAAGTGCAAGCACAATTCTTGCCAAGAAGGTGTCCTTGTCTTGCGTGAAGGGGAAGGAGCACAGCCTGTCGACTGCCTGTTCTTGGTTTGTTGTCTCCCTCCACCAAAACACACCTTCCAGGCTTCTTATATACTATCTCCCCCACCCCTGGGCATTTGGCGTGATTTGAGTGGAGAGTGGGTGACATATAGGGATATTGAGGCAAATGGTGGATGGTCATATAAAATGATTAATCAAAGCAGTAACATAGGAAAGCAATCAGAAAATCAAAGATTACAAGAAGAAAGGCAAGATTTCATCAGCACGGTGTTACAAAGGACCCTGTGGAGTAGAGGACAATGGACCCTCTAGGATTCAGGACCCAATCGCAAAGCAGGCAGAAATGAGTGCCCATTGAGCTCTAAAGACTATTCAGTAGAGATTTGTTTTACATGTAGACACAGCTCAGAAGTGCTTGGGAGGTAAATGCCTTTCACAGGAAAGACTGTTTCCATAACTATGTTCACAGAGTGCAATAACCAGAGCTTTTATGGCCTCCTTCAATTTGTTTCCATGTTTCCTTCATAATTTCAATTTCTTGGGTGGCTCATTTCTTCTTCTTCATGTATTCACAGTTTTTCTTTCCTTCTGTTTTCTTTCTCATCGTATTTAAGAGTAAGGTAATACCTTCTGGATTCAAACTTTTGTCTTGTGTATTGAAAGCAGAAAATCATTTAGAGGTGCACACCGATAGTATTGAGAAATCCTGTATACAATTTGTGAATCCTGCCAGTTGTATTAGAAAGCAATTGTTGGAGGTCTCCATTTTACAGACACTGAGCAGATTCTGTCAATGTTTCATTCAGAGTGACAAAATAAGCAGGATCGAGAAGGATGTTTAACAACTTTGAAATAATTTTGCTCAGTTCCTGAACCAATCCTGTATTTTGTTTAAACTTCCACAGAGGAAAGGGGGGCACAATCCACATGATTAGTAGAGCCTCTAGGTGGTATTATTAGAATACATGTTCATTTTACCGGGCTGCTTCAGATAAATTGTTATATCTTTAAATAAACTACTTCTAAATACTCTTATTTACAATGTACATTAATTTGGGGAAATGCTTATTCTACTGTAAAAGGCTAAGAAATAATAACAGAAATATAATACACTGCTTAATTAATGCTTTTCACATTTGGGATTAAACTGAATTCAGTGTTCTGTAGAACAGCTAAGGATATATGCAAAATCAAAATCATGTGTTGTCTTAATGGGGCTACCACACAGAGCACTTATCTGTTCTTTAACGTCACATTCTGTGAGAAGCTAAAATCTTTCTCAAAACCTTTTAAAGTTGCATTTTTGTTCATGTGATTAAGACTGTAGACTAAACTGTAGAGTGAACAATTTACCATGAAAGGCCAACTGATCCCAGTACTTCACAGTTTTCTTTAGACAGAAATAGAGAAAATATTTGATTCAATCACTAGAAATCTCTGAGATCAGGGCAGGTAGACATTACTCTAACCCAGTAGTTCATATATGACATGTAACCTGTGTTAATTTACTAGGAAAGTGGCATGGCTTATTATCAGAATTTGAAAAAAGTACTTTGCAAGTGTTTGCCTGATTTCAGTAGATTTAGTTGTAAAACCAGAGATCAAGACATTTGTTGTGCTCTGTTCTCAGGTGCATTTCAAGGAGAGTTTTTCTTATTTGTTTTCACATGTAAGTTTTGTTCTGGTTTTCAAAGTTCTTGCTTTCTTTTTATTAGTAAATTTTGTTACATAGCGTTCAAGAAAGTGAGACCAGAGGACCTTGAAGACAGCAAGAAGGGCACACAGCACCTTTCCAAAGACACAAGCTACTGGTCTCACAGATTCTAAGTTCCTACCTATGGAGCAAGATGCTATGTAGATTATCTTTTAGTTCCTTTTTATGTAGGAAAAGTACACCCCCATGAACACAGATAAGAGTCTGGGAGAAAAGTTAAAGAAGGTCCTTTAGTCATCCTCTGTTTACGCTGAGATGATTTAAACTGGCAGGATGACCTCCTAGAGCTAACCTTTTATCAAAATCTGTATCTATTGTGTCACCTACATAAAAATAATTATTTTAATGCATGTAAACAGATTCTTCCACACAATATGCATAATCTTGAAGATAGCTGAAAATTCAGCTTGACATCCTTCTTCCCTTTTGTCTGAAATCTAGGGCATCATCTCCATATTTCTCTGCACTTTTTGAGATCCTGGCAAAATTTTCAGTGCTCTAAAATAATAGAGACAGAGATGATCTGGATTTTCCCTTAAGATCCCAGTTCTGGTTTTGGAAGTTGAAGCAGAATAGCAGCCTCTTACTTATTCAAAGAAGAAGAAAGGACAATCAAATTTTTATGCTATAGGTTTTCTGGGTTTTACAGAATGGACATATAACCAATTCCACGAATTTTCTTCTCACTCAGCTGTATGTAGTGTTGTCCAAAATCAGTAGATCATTTTCTCTCCAGAAAACAAATAGGAAGGGTTCAGAACTGATGGACTGAGCCCAAGAGGTTAAGCAAGGAAGAGTCTGCACAGCCACTGCTTATATTGTACCTGTTTTCTAAGGAATATAGTGTTAAAACCCACTAAGACTGTTGAGTCGTAGGCTGGACTTGATGATCTCAGAGGTCTTTTCCAGCCTCAACAAGTCTGTGATTCTGTAAGATTTCACTGAGATTTTAATCCCCGTGGACTGTGCTAGCCTTTTGCTCTGCTGTGTGCTGTTATATGCAGAAGTGACCCAGTACTCATTCATTTTTATGAGCAAAACCATAGAACTCTTCAGCAAAACACAGTGAGAGATAATACATAAAGTTTCAGAATACTGTAAAGGAACAGTAACCCACAAAATAAAGTGAAGAGACCGTTTTATTGGCTGTGATCCACATCTCAGGAATGTCTGTATGATCACAGTATTTTTAAAAATCCATGATTTACTGATGTTCAGATGATTTATTTTATAAAGTTCTATTGAAGGATGAAAGGTATTATTTTAAAACCAAAATAATTACCAGGGTTTTATTTCTCAGCCGAAATTTTGAGTATTGCAAACACTTGTTCTAGGGTTAAAATACCAGAGTAATTAAACAAGAACCATGTGGCATTTCTGTTTAATTCATTACATCCCCCTTTTTTCCATTGTAACTTCCCAGTTTTTCATGGCTCATCAGATATGAATCATTTATCCGTAAAATAGTTTTAAAAGTTAGCTTTATTTTTGCAGTATTTTACTTCAGGAGCAAAACGTAGCTTTGGAGTTTTATGAAACTGAGCCAATGAACTGAACTTTCCAAAATAGTTTCTCATGACAAAGGTAGAAATGCACCATGGCAGCTTAAAAATAAATAAATAATTAATTGAAAGACCAAGCATTTATAAGTTCTGAAAAATTGGAGTCTGGCTGTTCTCTTTTTCCTGAAAATAATTGTGTAATAATATTATACACCATCTTAAAAAAACTTCCTAATTCAAAACCTTTACTGAAAACGTTATGTAATCATTTTTACCTAGA
Organism: Trogon surrucura; assembly: GCA_020746105.1. NCBI lineage: Eukaryota > Metazoa > Chordata > Aves > Trogoniformes > Trogonidae > Trogon > Trogon surrucura. The sequence continues at coordinate 36,281,365 of CM036622.1, forward strand.
AGGTTTTCTCAGAAATAGAGTGAAGTATGACACTGAATTGACAAATGTTTACATGGAGATAGAACTAAAATCCCTGGTGGGTGCTGTCTACCTTGACAGATACTAGTTTTGCAATGCCATACGTCATAAACTGTTCAAGCTAACAGGAGATGCTGTTGGAGCCGAGTTTGCAGCTGCCTTTGCATTTTGTAATAAAATGGCCTGACTCATTTACCGCTGTTAAGGTGAATAGCATAGTGTGTCGAATCACCAGGAATTTCTAGCAAGCAGCGAGTCTGCTAGTAAAGTATTTTTTGCTTGCATATGAACATTGCGGGTTAGTTCCAGGATTTGTGAAGGAAACCACTGGTTATTGTCCTTGTCCGTTCCGGACAGACCAAAGTGGTCTGGCAGTAGCCCTGTGTACAAGTGTTGTAACATAGTGGGAATGGATCTGAAGGGTTAAACTGTGGGTGAAGAGGACCTGACATCTGGGCTGTGCAGAGCTTAAGGCTCTTGCTGCTGCCGCCTTGCTCAGTCCTGTGTGCTGGACTTCGTGAACAGCCCAAGTGCCTTAGTCTGTGTGGTCCGAAACCACTCACAGGTGTGGCAGAGAGCAAGCAGTAAGTGGGAACAGTAGGAACATTCAGTTCAAAAGTATTTTCCTGATCTGAAACAGTAATGTCAATGCATCCTACAAGCCTTCCTGTGTAACATCATCTCAGTGTTCCTGCTCCGGCAGGGGGATTGGACTAGATGATCTTTTGAGGTTCCTTCCAATCCCTAGCATACTGTGATACTGTGAAATAATTTGTGCAATACCCACCCTGACACAGGGCATCTTTGAAATGCTTTCGACCTCTTATGGTCCTCCATACGTCACCGACAGTGGATCTGCTTCGGGTTCTTTGTGAAATACAGCATGAAAAAATGTAAGCAATATGTTATCAGTGCAATGGCTCAGAGGCATTCCTGATCTCTGTGCAATGCTGTGATTCCCCTAAGTTTGTCTCAGCACCACTAGAAAGAGTTCCACTGCATGAGAGCACTATGCTAGTGTGGTTAGCACAAGTGAGTTGATTAAAGAAATGAAGGTCCTGTTTGCACGAATTAATAATGCCTTGAAATTTGTCTCCACATCCTTTGCTATGTCAGTAATATTTCATGTATGTTATATGTTGATTGGTTACTGCCAATGGGTTGAGCAGAAATCTTATCTCTGGGGTGAAGTAACAAGATGCTTGCAGTACTTCTCATCATTTCAGTTAAAAGAGGTGATGTACACCTTGAGCATCATCAAACATGATTTCAGCATGTTTTATTTATTGTCAGTAGCAGCATAACTAGTTCTTTTACTCAAATGAAAATAAGCACTAAATTAGTGAAGTGATGGGAATTTTAACCTCCAAATTGGCTTTTCCTGGCTTCCTTTAAACCAGAAAAAGAAGTGTCAGATCAGGTCAGCAGAGTCCATAATTTTCTGTTTTCTTACCCTACCGATGTAAATATAAAATGCTTGATACGGAGTCACAGAAACATTGGAAGGTACCTCTAGAGATCATCTAGTCCAACCCCTCTGCTAAAACAAGATGGTCTAGAGCACGTCACACAGAGTTGCATCCAGACAGGTTTTGAAAGTCTCCAGGGAAGGAGATTTCACAACCTCCCCGAACAGCCTGTTCACAACCTCCCGAACAGCCTGACAGTGCTCTGTCACCCTCACAGTACGGAAGCTCTTCCTCATATTCAGATGAAACTTCCTGTGTTCCAGCTTGTGCCTGTTGCCTCTTGTCCTGTCATTGAGCAATACCGAAGAGAGTCCAGCTCCATTCTTCTTGCACCCACCCTTTAGATAGTTCTAGACATTGATAAGGTCTTACATCAGCCTTCTCTTCTCTAGGTTAAACAGTCCCAACTCTCTCAACCTTTCCTTGTAAGAGAGATGTTACCCGCCACTGGACTACCAACCTCTTATTTATTTTACTAAATCTCACACTAGTTTTAACCGAGGCAAAACCCTAAAGGTCTGCCGATCTCACATTAGAATGGAAAGCAGTCTTTCTGCTTTTAGCATCAAAAACCTATTCTCTTTCCTAAGAATAGATTAAGATTTTGACAAAATATTGCTGGAAATTTGGATATAATGAATATTATGCAAATTCTGATATGTCATTTCATGGAGAAATTGAGAAATAATTAATTCTTCTCCATACGTATTAATGTATCAATATATAAGCCTGGAATTTTGAACTACTGAGTTTTCCAGTATAAACAGAAGATTGTCTGAAAAAACATACAGATACATTTTTTTTTTTTGCTTTGTATTTGCGGAAGTCTGAAATTTAAGTACTGTGAATCTACAGATTAGCATAACTTTGCTAGGTACAGGATCATCTGAGTGACTTCAGCAAAGGATTTATTTTAATTTAGAATAGAAATTTCCTCTTTATGGATTTCCTTTGTAAACTGCAAGGATTAAATATTATGTCGGTGGAAGACATGAACTATTTTACCACATCAGCTTACCTGAATTTTTGCTGATTAAGGGCAGAATTTATCCTCTTACAATATGAGTATATAATAAATATATGGGGAAGAAAGATGAACATGGAAACAGAAAGACTGATGTAGACAAGCTATGTGGTAGAGTTTCAACTCTGAAATAAAATGCTGTTGCAAGTACAGTATTGTGGAAGTAAAAAAATCTAACCCCTAAGTGAACAAAATACTATAATGTACTGTGGAAAGAGCGTTGGGTGTCAATATCCAGTCTTGGGCAATTCTTGCAAAATACTGGAAAATAAATTTGAAAATACTTGATTTTTTGGCTTTCTGTGAACTGGAAAAATCTGAAAGAATAAGTGATTCTCTTTTTATTACAGCAAGAGCAGTATTTCTTCATGAGGCAGCTTTTAAAGAAAGAATTACAATACAGGAGCAGGAGGAGTTATACATCATAAGTGTGCTAAACTATTGAGCATCTGCTCTTATATGTGGTGGTTTTGTTTTCCAGAGACAGTTGTTTTAAATCATTTATTACCTGTTTGAAGAAATTAATGAAAAGGGGACACTTTTGTTCTTTCCTTTTTTTCCTTTCATAATGATGTTTACTGTCTGGCACAATGATTATTCAATTTTCATACATGTTCACCACCTTCTGCTGCTGATTAAATTCCTGTTTGGTTTCCCTGCCAAATCTACTGGATCAAATTAACAAACTCTGTCTGCTTTAGTGGGAATGACCTGCACTGACCTTCAGCTTGTACAAAATAATAATCTTTTCAGTGATTTATTGATTCAGTGTTCTTTATCTTCTTTTAAAGAAATGTGCAATAGAAATGTTTGCTTTTATCTTGCCTGAATTTGGAGACATGCTCTGCTTATTTCATTATACTAGAGATTTTGGCCCTTGATCTATAATAGCTTTGCACTCTCTGCTATTATTAACACTTCATTTTTGTCAGAAGATTCACTGGAGCTTGATTACTCTAAGGACAAAGCTTCAGATGATCCTTCAATCTATAATATGTTCCAGTCTCAAAAATTATCTACATCAAAGGACCAATTTAAGAAGATTAAAATATCTTCCTTTTTTTTCTAAAATAAATTCATTTTTTATTGAATTACTTCCTTAATTCATTTTGATGTTGGCAGCCAGGTAGTGAAGAAACTGTAGAGAAATGATGTTAAGAGCAAATACGAAAATGTTATGAACTATAGTGAGTGTAAGAATCTTGAGTATTTAATTCTACTCTAACTGATATTTGAGTTGACTTAATAAACATTAAGTGGAGAAACTACTTCTTAAGTCCGGAGAAATATAAATAAAACCTTTCCTTTCCTATTTGCAGGATATACTGGGTTGTTTTACAGTTCTTGTACTGTACGTCTGGGCTCTGAATGGTACCCTGACCAATGAAATCTGATGCCTTTGCTAAGGCATGATACTTCTGATCTGCCATGGAAAACAGTGCACTAAGAGCACAGAAAATTTCAGCTAACATCTGTGGAATAACGAAAAAGCAAAGTTTTTGAAAACAAAGAATCTGTCCAAGTTGAAATAGAAGCAATGTTAGATCTTTAGTCATGGATTTGGACATCTTTCCCCTGGAGATTATTTCTTAATACTGCCTATTGCAGTGTCTGAAATGGCACCATATTTCTAGAAATGAGTGGTTGATACGGTCAGGTGTGAAAGACTGTCCATCAGCAAAGAAATGTACATTCCCGCCCTGAAATGCTAAAGGTATTTTTCCAGCTGCTAGCATACCAGTTTCATAGTTTGTATTGAACCCCCTGGAGCTCAGGTAGTGTAACCCACACCTTTTCAGCTCCCTCAGTACAGATCAATTTGTCATTTATAAAAGTGGAATCCATGTCTGTATTTTGCAGACAGTTTAACAGTCAAAGATACAGAATCCTAGTAAGAGTTGTTCTGTACCTGTCTGGGTTAATTGGTGAGCTCGTGATATCAGGACTGATGAACTAGATACAGGCATGCTTATGGGGCAGACAGATCCCCAGGCCCAGATTCATATTTCCCGTGATGCAGAAGACATCTGTGAAAAATTAAGATGAATGGAATATCATTACTGTGGTCATATTACATTGCAGAGCTAAATGTTTACAGGGCTCTCACATATCATGTGCATGTGGGAAATCTTATATAATGACAGTATCATGAAAAGAGCACATTTCGCTTATATAAAGGGCTATGTGCATGAGGACTTCTGAAAACTTCTTTCCTAGCCATTATTTTTATGGTTTTGATATCACAGTTCATCCTTTTAGCTGTGCTTGAGTTTAATATGAGCATGCCAGTTGTGGTTTTGCAAGATGTGACATTTCATCCCCTGACACTGCCTGGTTTTGTTCTTTTCAAGACCTATTGTGCTTCATGGTCTCTTGTACTGGACCAAAATTGTTATGCAGTGGTAGTAAGGGTTCTGTGGGCAAACCTGCACAGGTATAAGGCAATTAAGTGTTCTAATGCTCGACTACACTTCTTTTAGTAACATGTTTCCAAACTTACTTCCTAGCATTCTGGAAAACAGCACTTCCAGTTGTGATGTAAGTTCAAACTTTCAGTTACAGCAAGTAAAATGGTACAGAGGGGAAAAGCTGACCTTAGAGGGAGAAGTGCCTTTGTCAAATAATGTGTGAGAAGAGATTGATTTAGAAACAGAGTGCTGTGGAATTATTTAGTTATTATCTGTGGGCTGGGAAGTGTACATCTGGGATATGGTGCAGCCTTGTGCACGTACGTGGAAGGCAGAGGATGTTAGCTTACTTGTTCAAGCCTGTAAGCCAGTGCTGGAAGTGTAGGAAATATAGTATGGTGGAATCTCAGTGTTTGGGTGAGTTAGTTGGGAGCTTTCCTTTGAGTAACAGCGTGGTAGCTTGACACTTCAGCTACATGTTTCAGTGGTCCCTGCTGAGGACTTTCAGACTTTGTGACCCATTGCTCTAATCCTTTGAGGTATAGCTAGTAGATCTTCAGAAAACCACTCATGAATATCAGTTCTCGGTCATGTATGCAGTAAGTTTTACCCATGACAGTTTGGAATTACAGCTTTGAAGCAAACAATCCAGGGTCTTCAGATACCTTTGAGTCATGAATTGGCAACAGTAGGAATGGAAAACCGAGACTCTGTGGAAGCAATAAGCATTTCTTATTTTTCTATTTATTTTCTTCTTCCTCTTCTGTCAGGTTTGCTAAGGTAAAGATATTTTTATTTTCTAGCATTGGTTGTCACTTCACATTTGAAAATACAGTTAACAGTGCTGTCTTCATTTGTAGTTCTCAAAGCCCTTCAGGTGGATGTTGTTTTTCCCTTTAGACAGGTGGGAAAACTTTTTTTAAAAGATTCCCTTTATGCGTGGCTTTGGAGTGGATATATTTCCTTTGTTGTCAGGAGGAAATTTTTAAAAATCTGTTTTGTTGACACTGCTGCAAGATTAAACCATTTCTAAACTATTTCAGTAAATCGGTTCTGTGGTTTATCCCAGTTGCACAGCTTCAGCAAATCCTTTTTATGTGAAACTTAACGGAAAAATGGTTGCAATACGTTTCAAGCAAGAGACAAGATGAGCACCTACAGACATCTTCTGAAGCGACCAATTGATTTGCTGGTGACACTGATGAAGGGCACTGTCCCCTAGTAGAGAGAGATGAGGTAACCACATAATACTCTGATATCAGTGGTTTTGTGTTATCATTGTATGTGCACACCGATAAGAACCAGAATGGCCATCTAAACCGTACTTTAGTGCCTGTATTGATTGCTGGTTCTCAATCCAGCCCTGTTATGAATTGGCCATTTATCACTTCAGAGGGAATGAACATCCCCAGACTCAGCGCTACGACTAGTCTGTAAAGTGGGTCTTTTCAGATAAAAAAAACCTCACCATGTAAGTTGAAGACAAAAATAAGAGCTACGGTTTCCTAGCCTTCCATATGTGAGAGAATCAGGATCGTATACACAGGTCATGACGTTTACTGCACACATATTGTCTGTTGTGGCACACTGGCTGCATTTGAACAAGTACCCCTGCAAAAACCATTCGGTCATCTTACTCTGATACACCCAGGAGGGTAATAGCTGTCAGTGCACTCGCTAGGACACATTTCTGTATTAGAGCAGTAATATAAGTCACTACTGTGCTCAAATAAAAATTCAGCAAGGACCAAAGGCTGTAGCTCTGGGGCCAAACTTCAAGTCTTATCTAAAAATTGTTGTGTTTGCCTGTGTTCTCTAGCATTCTGCACTCTGTTTTGCTTGCTTTCTTTAAGTTTTATGTAAAATGATTAGGTTTGTTTTGAGAGCACATAAAGTATATGACCATACTTTCAAGAAGGTCTCACTTTACCTCTGTGCATTTGGCAGCTGAAACCGTTTTATTTTCTTTATGCAAGAAAATAAATTGACAAAGATTTTATAAATTGGTTGTCTGAGAATTGGTACCTCAAGTACATATTGCCTTTTCTGGTTAAATGACCTATTTTCAACAGCTGCTCTCTAGTAGTTGCTTGGGAGTTTGGAGAGAAAACCTATGTAATTGGAGCTTTTGAAAACCAGTCCTGCTTGACTTCCAAATTCATTCTTGATGTCTTACTGAATCATCTGATTTTTAGGTACCTTACAGTTGTATATATTTCTGCTAATTTTAGTGGAGAACAGTTAGCTATTTGAAACTATTGTTTTAAACTCCGTTCTTATTGTGATTTGGCATTTCCCAGTATGCTTTCACCATAAGTATTTTCTTATTTTCATCTCTGTTTTCCGGTTGCTGGTTTACTATCGTTTTTGCACTCTCTACAGGCAAGATGTCACATGATTATTTCAGGTTATGTATCACGTATCAGCATATCCAACTGGACAAGCAAAGATCTTATTCCACATGAAAGCTTCCGAAATTACTGTGGAACTTCTTTAAAATGTAAAAATACTTTCAGATAGATCCAGGTCTACAGAGGTATCTGGTGCTTGTGCCATTAAACAGTCAAAAACCTGACTTAGCATATTTACATATCTCTTCGATCTACTGTATCGCCTACGGGGAAAAACAGGTTCCTCCAGGGAGAATATTAGAACTTGGGTAAAGTATTTTGAACTGTTCTATTGTGGTGGGATGCACTGGGACAAAGCATCCGTATGCAGACTGTGTGACTCTTGTGACCTTGGTCTGGAAGGAATTCTGCTGCATTACATACAGAGAAGTAAGTAACAGAAAAAGGTTGTTAATAATTGTTATTATATTGAGTGTGTTCTTCCTTGTTAATATTTTATTAGAGGCAGAGATCAATTCTGTCCTTATTTTAAAATATCATTGCTGTCTAAAAAAATAAGTATCATGACACAATGATGGAATAGGCATCCTTTCACTGCAAGAAAATCATACTTTCAGTGGGTAGGGGCTGTTCCACGTTATGTTAGTGAGTGATGAATTGCAGTTTCCTGTAAGAAAGATTCATTGACTTTAACTTTGTGTCTCCCTATCAGCAGGCAGAAGATAGGCTATCTCTGTCAGAAGTATGTGATATAAGTGACAGGGTGCCAAATACATGGTCTTGGGAAGAATTTTCCTGCTCCTGCAGTGAATCATGGAGGCTTGAACAGTATTTTTGTCTACAAACTGTAAGTGGCTTTAAGGGGATTCACACTGCCGAGAAATAGGCATTAAAAGCAGGTAGCTAAACAAGGAGCCAGAACTCAAAATTCCTGTGCAGTTAGTGGGAAGAAAATTGCAGCCAAAGGAGAATTAGGTGGTTTGAGGAATACTTGGCAAGAACCTGCTGAGGAAAACCAGCTTCCAAAATACAGCACCTCAGCCAAGTGCTCACAGTTAGATAATGGGTGTAGTGCACCTGATGCTGTGTAGCATGAAAGCTAATCAGGAATTGCATAATGTCTCAGTGAGTGACCATGTAGCTTTTGGTTGACTAGAATTAGTAAGTATCCTTCAGATCTCTCAAATGGGACCTTGCCCTCTTTAACTTGGAGACCCTGCTAAAGACGGAGCTGAAGCTCTTCTCTACTTGCTTCTGTCCTTGGCTGATGCATCTTCTACTCCGTCATATGAAGGGGTAATTCTTGGAGGAGGAGTAACTCTTGGAGAAGTCACTTTACATGACTGTGCTTTCTTATAACTCTGCAGGGACACACAGTAGGGAGTGCCACCTGGATGATACTGCTTATTATATTGAATGAATAACAAAAAAGACTGGTAGAATTAAAAAAAATTAATCATGAGGTTTAAAGCTGTTCTTCATTTGCCTCCTGGTTTTGATTCATTGGAGGTCTTAAGCTTTTCCTTGCTGCTGACTGAGCTGGGTAGAAGTGATTTTTAAATGAATCACAAGATTCTCATACCATTGCATGACCCTATGAGAAACCGCCTATTGAGACTCTTTCTCAGTCAAGAGGACTTCAGACCTGCTCTACCTAGGAGAATGGTGATCAAACCAGATATCAGTCAAAATATGGTTTCCTAGTACGTGGAGAAAAGTCACTAAGGATAAAATTAATTTTTGCAGCTGCCAAGTAGGTGGGAAAAGGCTCTTTTCTAATATGTGTTTCACTGTTAAGGTACAGAAAGGGTTGATGTTGAACTGTGATGTCTAAAGATGCAATAGCATCTTTAAAAGCATTGATGAATCAGATTCTTTCATCTGAAGTACTTGTCGCCCTTAGAAGTCGTGAAAAAAAACACCACTACTTCCACAAGCGTACTGTTTCAAACTTAGCTTTCCATTTTCCTCTCTGCTAACTGCTTGCTTAAAACCAGATCATAGGTTTGGAAACCCTGTTGAATCCTGAAATTCAGCTTTATTTGAAATGTAGCTTCATTAACACACTGCAAAAAAATTCTCACTTTTTTTTACAACCATATGCTAAATAACTGAATGATAATCAGACAGAATAAATAAGATGGTCTCTACTTCATAGAAGAAAGTTGAATGCAACTGTGTACTTTTACGATGACTGTTTTTTTCCTAATGTTATAGCTCCTGGCTTCTTAGTATGTTAACTTTGCTTTGCACTAGTCTCCGAGCATTAAACAACAATAAAACCCAGATGAACAGGCTAGCTAAGGATACCCATATGCATTTCTCAATGATATAGCAATGTTAATGTCTGATATTAGATTTTTTAGGACAGGAATGTGTAGTTACTGAAAAAGGTGCATGCTCAAAGCATCTTCAGTATCTTTAGGTTATGAATATCTTTTAGAACAGCCCTGAAACTACTGTAAGTAACTCCAAGGAGCTAAGTGATAAGATATGAGAAGGAGCACATGATCATGGAATGGTAAATGGGTCTAAATTCCCTATTTAGCCTTTGCTAACTCACCTTCTGATCTGAAAGCAGCTTGACCATTGAGTTACTAGTTGTTTATAATTTTTCTTTGATTCCTGAAGCAAAGCAAAGGCATGTTGCAATGGTACAGTGATTAGTGCAGATGGCAAGCAAACTAGCATGTTGGATGAACACAGTACATGCCTGGCAGCTAAGAGAATGTGAAAAACCCCCACATACAAAGATAGTAGGAAACGAGACACAAATGCTCCAATTAAAAAAAAAAGAACTTTGAATTGTGACCAGCAGCTGCCCAAACAAATGCTTCCCTTAAATCAGAGAGAAATAATGTTGACCTGCATCTCTGAGGAGCTTACAATTCATTAGCAGAATGTCCTCCTTGTTGAAACCTGGCATACATATTTTACACTGTTAACACATTTCTTCTAAACACTTAAACCAAATTTGATTTGCTATATGGTATAATTAATGGTTTCTCTGTAAGTCAGAGGAAAAATAATCTTTTTCTTGTTTAATATCTTATCTGATATAAGACTTCATTTTGACACTGCAACATCACCAAACCATGCTTTAAGGCAGAGGAGGAAACATATTCTTGAGTTCAAACAGTAGTGGTTAGAAATAACTGCGTTTTTATGGATCATCTTGCATGGAGGATGCTTGTGTGAGAAAATTGAAGATAAAATTAATCTTTGGAAATGAAATGAAGGGTGAAAAAGAAGATCTCAGTTTTTCATTCTTTATTCTTAGTCATCAGGATTAACTGTTGCTGGTTTATCACTAGGGCTATTCCTCCTCTCTCTGGTGCTCTCATGGAGAGGGCAACGTGAGCTATACATGAGGCAAGTTGCATGGCTACCAGCTGCTCAATGATCCTTGAGGTGATCGAAAAACAGAACTGTGGGATTTTCTAAACACTCTCTACAGGTAAGCTTTGAGCAGGATGGATTATAGAAATATGACAATGTTGTGTTTATTAGAACATACAATTCTGATTGCTTAACGTCAACTCTGATAGTCAAGGTTGACTTGAAGATTATTCTGAAGCCCAGCTCCAGCTGCTGTCTGCCTCATAGTTAAACTCTTACTACTCATCCATCTTGATTAGGTTGATCTTACTGCTAATTTTCTATGAGCTTGACACTTTCTGCAATGTTTCAAACTGACTTTGTTTTGGTGGACCTAAGTGTAGCAGTTTTGTCAACAGTGATCTCTTGGTGCTCTGCTTCACAATCCTTCTGTATCTCTCTTATTCTGTTTGTTAAGAACTAGCCTAAAATGGAGTCTACACATTAAATTGGACAGAAGCTCTGCTTTGGCTATCAAAGATTCCAATGTTGATGGCTTTAAGTGGGCTATATTGCAGCAAGTTGGCTTATGTGGCTCGGAACAGTTGACTACTTCCTTTAAGCTTGACTGTAAATATTAACGTGGGAAGATCTTGTGCCTCCTTTTGAGAGCTTTCTTTTTGTGTCTTCCAGCACAACCAAAGACATTGTGCTTTTTCTGTGGAAGATGTGTTCTTGATGCCTCCTCTATTTGACTTGTGTAGCAATCTTGTGTGTGTCGAATGCTGTGAGAAGCAGCACTGAATTCAAAAGATTGGGGCAATGCGAATGGGAAGAGCAGGGAGCTTAGGTTTAAGAGTTCAGTGGAGATGCAAATGTAAAACTGCTTTTCTTCCACTAGTGTCTGAGTGTAAAGGAAGACATTGATCACCTTGCAGAAGTGAAACTTGGGTTTGCACCTGCATGCTGGCTGCATTAAAGGTCTTCTGTCTCATTTTGGACATGTGCTTTTTTTGTATGACTGCTTGGGATCTCCAATCATTATCCTCATCTGTCATTTTTGAACTACCTTTTCTAGAATAAAGTGCTGTCAGTGAGGAATCTTCTCATGAGTGGATAATGGCCTAGTACTAGGCAATAATTGTCAATACTTGACTTTCTTGATTTGTAGATATGTGCTATGTTACAAGATGAACCTTGCTCTTGAACATTTCTTAACTTTTAAGAACATCCTACTTACAGGAAAATGCTAGGGGGCAAATCCTCAGGCAGAGTAAATCAATGTCGCTCTATTATGCCAATGAAAACTGTGTTGATTTAGAGCTGCTGAACATCTCACCCTAGATATTGATTGAATTTCTTGTTTTCTAGTGGGAACAGGGCCTGAATAGCTTCTGCATGCTATTTGCTTTTTCTTATCCTTCTGCATATCAAAGAAATTTGATTCTTTTAGTAATACATCCTATATCAGATTTTTCCTACTGTATAATAAAATCCCTTAAGAGTGCTTATGAAGTTCACTCATTTATTTATGTAAGATTCCTGCCTTCACTTTTGTCTCATTTTTCATGGTGTCCAAATTAAATATTTTATTCATTGGTTGCAGTTGTGCCCACCATGCATATTACTTCATCATGATGGAATGAGGTCAATGTGCTGGTTTGTAATCAGTTATCTATACATGCCATTTTTGTCAATACTGGTTCGTTTTTCTTTTGCTTTGCCAAGAGGCAAGTGCAGGAAATTATATAAACTTGTATAATACTGTTTCAAAATTCAGCTTATTGCATGAAATTTGAAAAGTACTAGCAAAAATAATGCGAGACAGCTGGACTAAGTCCAGGCCATTCTTGGAAGGTTCTGCACTATTATCAGTTGCTTTTTTTTCTGCCAGTGTTTCCTGTAGGATTTGGTAGGTAAATATTACCAACATTAAAACACATTGAGGAAGAGCCTGCAAGTATGTTTCTGCACTTGGAAAGTGACATCGTAAATACTGCCTCTCTTTCTATTTTAGTGAACACAGCTTTGTTCTAAGCTTTCTTTTTAGCCCTTAAAAGACCACTTTTAATAGATCTTACCATACATATATATAACATCTCACTTTCATAGCGTATGATCATACTGCATCACATTTTCTCCATTTGAGAGTCTACTAAAACTATGGCTTTTGATTTTTTTATTACCTTTTTGGAGCAATGACCTCTGTTTTTTTTTGTGTGCCATGGTTATACCAGGACCTAATGCTGGCTCAATACAACCAGAATTAAGCTTGCTGTATGGTTCTGTTATAATGCAGTCCTGTCATACTACTTTTAATGTGTTCAGTGTATAAAGGGCCCCCTATCTTCTGAAAAAATGTTAATATTAAAGGTTTTCCCAACAGAGTCATAGGTCTTCTCTCCTGACTGTTCAATATTATCTGAGGGATGGTGTAAGACATATAGTTTTATTCCTTATTAAATTCCTTTCGGACCACATATGTATATGTGTGTGCATATGTGAACTTGAAAAAAATGCTGAAAGTCACAAATTACTGTGCAACTTCAGAACTTACATACAGCATAGATCATTATAGTTTTTCTTGTATATAAAGTTAACATGTGAATATCATGATTCAAAATATGACTATACTGGTGGCTACTAATCTCAGCAGTAATTTGCAAAATACTTGGTTTTTGAAAAGTTATTTTGGTAGGGGTCTTTGTGTGCTTATAAGAGAAGACATACTAAAATAACTGGCTGAAACTAGTCTAAATGTAAAGCAACAATGTGCCTTGTTCCAACAGCTCCTAAGAAGAATTTCAAATTAGAATTCAGAGATTAACAAAAAGAATTTTGCAAGATCAGAGAATGTTTTTATATAAAAAAGAATTTTAATGGTTCTGAAATTCCTGCAAAAAAGGGAAAAAGTTATAAAGATACAATAAATAACTAAACATATACACTGATTTAGTGGTTGTTACTCTGCTTCATAACATGGCCATTTATAACCTGGTTGTACCAGCATAACAGGGACTTTCCACTTGAAAGTATGATGAGATAATGAGATTTAGCTGCTCAGCAAAGTAGAAAAATATGTCATGGTTTTGATAAGATACGATTGAATTATATACAGGCAGTGGTGGCTATACGTTCTGTTGCTTGTTACAGATTACCTGTAAAACGCATTTGTCTCCTGCTAAGCTATGTGGGCAGTTACGCTTGTTGTTTTTTTTTTAATTAAATTTTTAGGTTTTTTCCAGCATTTGCTTCAGGCAGGACAGAACAAATTTCATTGAAATGAATAAAATATTCCACACACTTCTATGGCTTTAGGTTCAGAAAATATGAATCAACTGGTTAAGAGTGGCAGTCTTTAAATTCAAATGCTTCTTTCCCAACTTTCCACTTGTTTTGTTTCAAAATGGAAGCATGTCTATTATAGCCTGGTTGCTGGTCCTTAGGTGTGAGCAAACTACATGCCTCGTGTGCAAAATCCCAAGGAAATTAGTTTTCTACAATTGAGCTGTTCCACCTCTATGAAATACACCTTCCATTTAATAGGTACTAGTATCCTAATTCAAAGTTATGGTGCTTGAACATGGGTGCTGTTGGAGAGTTATTACATTCTCAGTTCTCCAGAGAGATGGAGAATTATATTTCAAATATTTTAAATAGTTCTCTGGACCAAAACATTTGATTCCCCACAAAATGAAACTTTTATTGACTCCTTGATTTTCACTATATCAGAATTTTTTTCTACTATTTTGTCTAATAAAACTTCCCTTTCATGATGTTCAACATCTGCCACCTTCATTCATGTTTGTACTTGGAAGCTCTATTTTTCAGGATATTGGAAATCAATCTAAAAGAAGCAAATGCCTCTTGTACCACTGAAGTAGCCACAGCTGGGGCACAATCACCTCAAATAATTCATTCTTTTAAGTGATATCTTAGGTTAAATTTATTCTCAAGACTTGTGTTAATAAATAAAATTTATAATCATATGTTCAGCAAAACACAGAATATATTTAATACCTGCCAAATACAATTTGTATTCCAAACTGAGAAGATATCCTATTGTTCAGCACTTTTCAAGCATATGGGTTACTGGAATTACACCAACAGCTGTGCTATCTATGGTTTCCTAAACTCTGAAATCCATATTGTATTATGCATGCCCATGCTCACTGATTTCTTATTCCTGGTGGCATCTGAGAACTAAGATTCTACTTAACATGATTATTGTGCTCTGAACCTGGGCTTGCATTTTGGATTTTGATGTGGCATCTGCACCCAGCAGCTCAAATATAGAGCTGAAAAACTGCACCCTAAGCTTAGTGTAGACAAAAAAAATTGAAGGAGGGAGTTAATTTTTAAGCACCTAATTTAGTAAAGTAGTAACAGTAGGTACGCATGGTTCAGCATGAACTTTGCCAGTCCTATGACTGGAGGCCTCAGTCAAAAGAATGTAGATCTAGGTAACATCAGCAAAATTTATAATGTTGGACATCATTAGTGTCAGGAATTATGAAACAGGTAAAAGGGAGAAAATGCCATGTGCCATAAAAATTGCGTTCCAATCAACTGAAGGTAAAAATGATTAAGCAAAAAATATTTTTTTTTTAATTTATTTTTTTTTCTGGAATTGTGTCTAGTGATGCGGGTTACTGTAGTGAGGTAGGCACCCTAAAATGTTAAAAATCTGAAATGGATCCTTGTGCAAATAAGAGAAACATTATGTGATGTATCATACTCAGACTACTTTTCCTTTTCCAGATGTTTTATGTTTAAAGTGGGTAGGTGGTGATATTTACATTGCAGTATTCAATACAGGACAGCATTCTATAAATTTAGGAACATACTATCTGACCACGTGCTATTTTAGCTGTATATTGTGTTGGGCACTGTCAGACATGTGAAAAAGAGGTCACTAACTTATTTCATGGACAAGATCACATA
This sequence comes from Trogon surrucura, assembly GCA_020746105.1. Taxonomy (NCBI): domain Eukaryota; kingdom Metazoa; phylum Chordata; class Aves; order Trogoniformes; family Trogonidae; genus Trogon; species Trogon surrucura. The sequence goes on from CM036622.1 coordinate 36,296,897, forward strand.
CTAAGCTAAAACTGTGAACCTGATACCGTGTTCGTTTTTCAGGGGTCCATGAACATTCATTGCGTGTTAAATATGTTCTAAGTAATTGCTTGTTAAGTGATTGAATAAGTCATAAGCGATTTGATTCTACTACTCTCAGTGTTAGCTTTAGAGCACAAAGAAAGAAAGGAGGTGCTCTCAGACCAGGACAGAAAGTTATAAGGAATGTAAAATTATTTTCAGTACCAACCTCGTAGGCTGAAGTCAGAACCTGGCTCAGTAAAAGCACATTTTCTTGAATATGATAATACAGCTGGAATTTTGAATATGACAATAATAACAAGAATGTCAGCAATGAAAATATAAACACATATTCAAGCTATTTTTAAGCTTTTATTGCTTATATTACTGAAAATAATGCTTTTTTTTTTATGCTGCCATATATTTTATTAAATAAGTTCTTTCCTTTACTTCCATAGAATTACCTCAATTATCTTTTAAGTAAGTGAAAAAATGCTTTTCATTCTTCTTCATTATGTTTTCACTGTTTCACTGCAAATACAGAAAAACAGAAAGACAAGTATTACTCTGGCATCTAGGCTATGGCATCTGCTATTCCATGTGGTTTATGTCACTGACAAATGGTAAAGATTCTGTGTGCTAGTCTAAATAGAAGCTCTTCAAAGGAAAAACCTGTCACAAGCTAGTGAAGTCACTAGTATTGACAATATTATTATTACCTAGAGACAATGTATGATGCATAAAATGTGAACTTCCTGGAGAGGAGGAAATATTAGTGGACCTTTTGCATCTGTGAATGTAATGTTGCTGCCCTGAGGTGGTAATGAGTGGATAAACCAGTAAATATAACTAGCAGGGACATAGTTGAGCATTTCATTAGTGGTAATTTAGATGGCTTTTTTTCTTTTTCAGCACTGTTTATGCAACACATTCACTGAAGTAAGATGGATTAGCTCTCAAGGAAGGGAACTGTGTGGCAAAATAATGTCCTTCAGGGTCTTCTAACTCTACTGAATTGAAGCTACTAGGCTAATCTTTTGCTTTGTGTTTTAAAGGAGAATATACAGGAAAATAAAGCAACACTAGGAGAATCATTTAGTTGTATCACAGGTGCCTTCAGCTTCTTTAACTTTGGGAAGACTGATGCAGATTGCCTCAAAGCTGGAGCGCAAGCTCTTGCTGATGTAGTCCAGTCTGTAGGTGAGCCATCGCCGCCAGCGTTGTCATCTTCCACCGCTGCTGCAGACAGTGGAGCCCTGTGCCAGAGAAAAAGCACGAAGGAAGGAGATGGCAAATTGGAAAACAAACAAAATGAGAGTAAGTCTTGATTACTTACCAGGAAGTGAGCAGAGAAGTGAAAAAGAACATCAACTCTTCAATATAGCTGGTTGAGCTACATAGTTCCTGCTTGTGACTGTTTCAGGCTTTCTAATATATATTTGTACTTTCACGCATTTTGGATAATAATATTTTTTTGCAAAGACGTTACAGCTCTGGTTAAAAGGATATATTTTCTATCCTCATTTTCACTCCTTCTGCCCCCTTTTTAAATGACTAGACAGTGTAGTCAAGAACCCAGCTATCTTTTAGAAAATGATGCAGAAATCAGAAAGCCCTTGTAAACCATTCAAGTGAGTGGCAAATACCTGTCATCAGAAAAAAAGGTATCCAGTGTGCTGTGAACAGATGTAATTTTTCTATTGTTTATATGCAGTTTTTGCAAGGCTTCTACAAAAATGAAACCTTCTGTAGTGGTCTAGATGGTATGCGGACAAATAGGCATGTATTTTGTGTCTCTAGTTGTAGTAACTCCAATTTTTTTCACAATAACATCAGGATCCTAGTGGAAAACTACAAGCAAGAGTTATCTGAAGAAATAATTCAACAAAATATTCTGAATAATGAGAACATATGGGAAAATGTGGTGAATGTTTATAAACTGAAGAAACAAAGATGGCAAAATATTAATTGAAAATGCTGCTTCCCAGCTCTGTTTTAAAGAAAACATAACAAAAGAGAAATCACGCCCCCCCCCCAAAAAAAAAAACCAAACAAAAAAGCTGGAATGAAAGGTTCAGGTGGCTGCTATTTGAAATAAATGAGCAATAGAGATTGACCCACATGAATACAGAAGTTTATAAAGGGAACAAAGCTGCTTGAATGGTAAGTTATCACTGTTGTTTCAGGAGTTGGTTAATTAATCCATTTGATTCTATTTTTTTAATGATTTAATTCCTAACATTTTAAAGACTCAGAAATATTGAATAAGTGAGAATATTTAACTTTGATTATATTATATACTACAAACAGCTGCTGATGCTGAAATAGATCATACTTTTAGGTCACGTGCTCTTCTGTTTGGCTGACTGCTTTGCGGATTCTCCCCCATTCAATATTTTTCCCTCTGAAACAGAAAACCAGAGACAGTGTACATGCAGAGTAGTTCAGTGAATATGCTAAATCACTGTATTGACATGCTGTTAGTTCCACTTACTAGACCTTATGTTTGGTCATTAAGAATGCCATCAGTTTGAGAAATGCTTGTAAGGTGTAACAAAACACTTGGGAGGCTCTGCACACTGGGGATTGGTTGTGTTGTGTGATGGAGTACAGCAAAAACACAGTCTGCTGGGAACTTGGGAGTGGCTCTCTACAACAACTTTTACTCTTTGACACCTAAATGAAAAGATGACAGTGAAAGATACTACAGCTGTACTGTAAACCTCTGCCTTCTACTAAAGATATGGGACAATACAGACTTTTTACAAAACACGTCAGGCCTCACCTTTACTCTAGTAACATCTGTAGAGGTGAATTGATATTCACATTCATGAACACCAAACCTGGCCTGATGGTTAGAGCAGCTTCTGGGAGAGGGTAATAAGAGCTCCCTCAAGGACATACTTGGTAAGTGTCAAAAGCATCAGGCTACGGTATAAAGCATAGGATGTTTGGTTGCCTTTTTTTGCATTTCTTCACTGTGCTTTTAGTGTGCTGTGGTCTGCATCTTCTGGATATTTAGGTATTGTTCTGTATCCCACAGGGGCTTAAAAGGGATTTATATGCCTGGCAGCTTTTGCTGGACAGTTCTGAGCAATAATAAATTTAGAACGGTCTGTATATATCTAATTTTCAGACCAAACAGGGAGCTCCAAATGAACTCAAGGGTAGGTAACTGCTGAACAAGGAATTTCTTTCTCGTAAATTTTGGGCTTAAAGATTAGTTGTCTCTGCAAGTCCTGTGTTAGGTGAATAATTCTCAAGTTTTGGCAAGCTTTTGGTTGATCCAAGAAGCAAATGTTGCTTGAAGGCAACAGGACATCTTTGAAATATTGCTATCATCACTAATTCAAAATAATTGAAGGAAAACCTTTTCTCTGAACAGATGTATTACATGGCCAAAGGAAGCAGACAGTCCATTATGGTGTTTCAGGTATTTTTAAACTGAAAAATGCTTGTTTCAATATCAAGCCCCAATTTCCTATGCTGCAATTTAAGTGTCTTTGTCTAACATTTTTGTGTATATGCTCTCATACATATTGACCTCATATATATATATATATTCATCTTTATGCCCATATATATAAAATAAGTTTTTGATGTACTAGAAACTGTTATTGGTATATTTTCCCACTTCATTCTTGGACAAAACTGATCTGATTTTCCTTAATCTTCCTTTGTAGGTCATGTTCTCTACATTTCTTTTTCCTGCACATGTGAACATGATTTCATCTAGATGTTGATTCTCTGGCTTGCGTACTAGAACATTAGAATTTATTCTAGATATTAGAAAAGCCTCATCGAAGTCAAAATATGTGAGAGTTGTGACTTTTAACTTATCCAGCCAGTAATCAAAGAGAGAAGTTAGATTGACCATCACTGTTCCTGATAAATCCATATTTTCTTTTTTTTTTTTTATCATCATCTTATTCTCTTGTGCCTTATAAATGGATGTTTAGTAAATTTTCCCAGAATTTTCCAGGGAAGAACAGTCCAGGAACTGTTTTGTACCTACACAAGCAGAGATATTTCCCCCCTTTTTTTAAGTGTGACATTGTGATTGCCCTCTTTTTATCTTCAGGGAATTTACTATCTTTCATCAATTCTCCAAAGTAAGTGTTATGATTCAGAGATTACTGTAGTTGCTTTGTTAAGTATACTTAATTGGAATTCATTGGACTAAGCTAAATTGAAAATCTCTTTTTTCACTGTCCTTTCCCATATTCAGGAAGACATGCCTCTCTCCTTTAAAAATGTAATTTAATTAAGTATTGAATCATAGTTTGAAGATTGAATCAGGCATTAGATACTTCAGCCTTCCTTGAGTCATTCTTTTTTTATATATCCTTCTTAATAGTTCCTTTTATTTCTTTTATGTGTAGTATTTATAGAATCTCTTCTTGTTGCATGTTATGTCCCTTGTTAATTATAACTCATTTTAGCCTTGCTGAGTTTAACCTACATATCTGAGAAATTGTTTATCCTTAAGAGTGCACTCTTGTCTTCATTTTGTGTGCAGTTCCTTTTTGCATTTTCAGATCATTAAATTGTTACTAATACAGACAAAATGTCTTCTGCTAGGCTTCTTTGAGTTCGTTTCAGTTTTGTAGTTGACATAATGTTTTCTGTAACCACCAGGTCTCTCACTTTGTAAAAAATCTAAATTATCCATGCAAAAGACCCTGCCAATAAATTCTTTCAAATGAAATCCGTTTTCTCAAAGTACTGTCTTTATTTTGTTACCTTCTTTTTCTTCTCTCTTTCCAAGGTCTCTTCAACAAAAATTATTTTCCACTTTAGTCAGAATCAAATTTAAAATTATTGTCTTAATAATCCTCTTTCCAAGATTTTTCCCTTTCCAAGAAAAGATTTTCTCCAGCACCTGCAGCAAACATTTTGGACCTCACAGTTTAGTTGTTCCAAAACAAGGGAAGGAAAGCTGATCGCAAGTACCAACAGACTACCTCTTGTAGCTTCTTCTTGGATTTGTTTCTAAACAACCACTCTCACTGATTTAGCAGTGGAGACATTGTGACAACACTGTCCTTTCTTTTTGTGTCAACCAGAGCCATTAAAACTCTTTCAGCAGCCTTCCAGTACTTAAATGGGGCCTACAGGAAAGGTGGGGATGGACCCTTTGCCAGTGAGTGTAGTCATAGGACCAAAGGGTGATGGTTTTGAATGGAAAGAGGGTAGGTTTAGATTAGACGTTAGGAATAAATTATTTTCTGTGAGGAAGGTAAGATGCTGGAACACATTGCCCAGAGAAGTTGTGGATGCCTCATCCCTCGAAGTGTTCAAGGCCAGATTGGATGGGGCTTTGAGCTACCTGGTCTAGTGGGAGTTGTCCCTGCCCATGGCAGGGGATTTGGAACTAGATGGTCTTTAAGGTCCTTTCTGACACAGACTATTCTATGATTTTATGTATATTTTCTGAAGTTCAGAAAGTGCTCATGATAAATAACCATTCTACCACTGCACCTCAGGTACTTCTTACCCCTCCCAAAGTGCTTCCTTTTATACTTAATGGTATTACACTAGAAATTTGTGATACCAGTTATACCAATTAGTTAAGTCTTTGAGTTATTCCTGTTTATTCCTTGTATCTAGAAGGTATTTCAAATTTTCAGTTGCTTGCTGTCATATTCTTTCATGTGCCTCATTTTTTCTCATTTTTTCATCTCACCTTCCAGACCGAGGCTGGTTTCCTGTTGCTCCAAGAGGGAAAAATGGTTAAAGACAACCCTTCTCTTTCACTCCTAGGATTTTGGAAGCTGTACATGTATATTGACTGACATGCTACCTTATTTGCACTGTAGACTTCATCTCTGTTTCCACTTCTGTCCTTAGTGCCACAAACACTGCCTTTTGCAAATTATCTGTGATTGCTCCAGATGACAGTGACATTGCCCCCAGACTAGTGGTAGAAAAGCAGGGACAGTGCCAGTGGATTTAAGTCTATTTGCCAGCTTGTAGTCTGACGAAACTCAAAAGCACCTGTCTGTTATGTTTGCTGTTCCTCCTGCAGAGTAAAAAAAGGAGAGTTACCAGCTAGCCTTAGTCCCAGAGCTAGAGTGATCACATCTAACAGAAAAAAAAATGACAGCTTAATCTAAGCCATGCTTTTTTTCCTTGTTTAAAAACAAATCACAGGAGACAGATCAGTTTTCTCCACTTGCCTGCTTTTGAGAAAGCTTTGGGGTGGACTTTTTTTCTGATATGAAGGGAAAGGATATCTCCAAGAGAAGTATTTGCAGTGATTTGGGTGAAGATCACATTCCTGTTTTTAAAAGCAGAGATAGTCTGTGTGGGTATGCCGTAGTAGCGTCACTCTGCTGTTAAAATGAAGCTTGTTCAGTGACTGTCTAGAGAAATTGTGTCTTTAGGTCTTTCAGCAGCCTGAGTTACAGCATCTCTTGGGAAGTATGATACTGAAATATAGAGCCCTTCGTTCCAAGGTCACTGATTCAGATCTGCCCTTAGGTGAAAGAGCAAAAAAACCCAACTCCTACCTGATGGCTTTTTGATGATAGATGTGAAGAGAGCCAATGAACTACAACCGAACAGAGAAGTGCCCACATTGCAGAACTACTGTCAGAGTCACTGATGCCTCAGCAAAATGGCCAAGGACAAAACAGGCATGGAGACTCCAATTACTGCAAATTCCTTCTGGCAGCTGCTGAAAGTCACTGATGATGGACATATATGTGCACTGTCACTGTACTGAGCTTCTGGGGGGAGCAGTGGCAGGGAGTAAAGGACTTCAACCTGTAACTTACTCTAAGAGAAAAGAAGCCATATCAGGAGGCTATGCAGTGCTTGAGGTTTCACTGAAGATTAGTAATTTTTATCATAAAATATCTGAAGCCCACTCACCCATTCTGAAGTGAAAGGTAAAAGTGTCTGGCAGGCTAGAAGCAGTACTGTAATCTGTTTTGGTAGAAAACTAATTGTGATTGGCTGTGCCACGATAACTTGCTTTCTTGTAATGCCACGTGATGTAGTAAGAAAAGTGGGATCCAGTGTAGTCTATTAAGGCTGAGGACAAGGCCTCAGATATATGTAGAGAGTAGCACACCAGGAGATTCTGCCTTTGAGCGAAGGATCAAGACTTACAGAGTATCTACGGATCATCCACTGAATTCAGTGAGCTTCTCAACTGTACTCCCATACTGTGCTTGGGTTTGCACTGTGGAGCGGTCTCAGAGCACATGAACTGGATCCCCCTTGCGCAGAACTTAACTGGAAGATGCTCTCCAGGAGTTCATCTGTGGCGAGCTGGCAGTCGGTCTGTGAGAGTGGAACACAGCTAGTTTGAGGTAGAAAAAACCCAAGCGATACAAGAAGAGAAGGGAGGATGTCGGGTCCTCACAAGCTATTTCGTTTTACAAAGCCACTTCTGCTGGTCTCTGTTTCTGGCTAACATACATATAGCTTAACTGGACTAAAGGATTTTGGTACCCTATATTTATGAGATTTATACTTTGCACCTAGGCTCAAAAATTGTATGCAGTATGTGCTTAAAAATGATAAGGAAAAATAACATTTTTGCTTGCACTTAGTTCAGTGGTTTTGATGCCTCTGTCATCTTTATTAAAGGAAAAGAAAGAATCCTAGTGGATTGAATACTTTGCAGTTGTCAACAGCATGCCAGGATAAAAAGTATCTTTAAACATAAAGTATAACCAGTCTAGTTCTTGAGCTGATGTAGGAAGTTTTTGAAATGACCTTGGAGGCTGAGAATGAAGAACAGACACAGTCAGAAATGCTTGTTGTCTTCCAAAGTCAGTGGGCTGGGTTTGAGCATGAATGTATCACAGAACATCACAAGCATTCACACTGAATACAGACATTTTAGGTGGCTGTGGAAAGCATTTCTACAAATTAGTGAGATAGAAATGTTGCTGGCTTTTTTTTTTAACTTAGCAAACATAGCTTTTTACACTTCTGCACCAGAGATATTTGCAAATCTGCTTGACTGTAGCAGACCTGTTAATTACAAAAATAATTCAAGGGTAAGATAAAAAAATGAAAGATAAGACATAATGAATTTCAGACTTTTTCGTCTTATGTAATCCTGTGATAGTAATTTTTTATTCCATGTGAAGAAAATAATGGCAGGAGGATACTAATCATCAGTTTGCTACAGCTGAAACCAGCACAGCTGGCAGATGAGTATTTTAATGTATTTCTAGATTAAGCAAAGCAGTTTGAAAAAAATATCATGCAAAAATTCAATCTGCTATGGGTTTAAAGTAAAGTCCTCAGCTGTGCCATGGTAGAGTGAATAGCTACCTTATGTTTTATCATATTGCAGTGGATTATCTTTCTAATGAAGCTTGTATCCCCCTAAAGCATTCTTGAAATATTTTTTGTTCGCATTGGTCTATAATAATGCAATGAGTGAGTGCAAGAGTGGATTTTCCTTTAGTGAAACACTATCAAGACTCTTTTCCTAACAAATTAAACTGTAAATGGAAGCAATTCATACATGGAAGGCAAAACAAAATGTTGTATATTAATTTCAGTGAGCTACTTTATTCTTGTCAAATTGGATTCTTTGCAAAACTAGTAAGGATTTTGGAAGGGAAAGGAATTAGATGTTTGTTTATTGTTTATATTTGCTTTAATACTTCTTTTCCTCTGCCAGTCCTTAAATAATACCTTCAGATAGTAAAACCTTAGCTGGACTAATACAAAGCATTATCCAACACATCTCTAATGGACTTACTTTTCCATCTTCAATTTCTTAACTCTTTTATGGTCAAAGATTCTTCTAGCTTTAAGAAGCACAGAGTTGAGGGAGAACTAGATCTTAATCACTCCTGAGAATTAGCCAGAATATAGTGGCATTAAACATCTGTAAGAAACTGCCTCTGAACTGTAGAACATGTAAAGAAGGTGCAGAGAGCATCTATTTGCAGTCGTTTGTACCTGTTGTCAGAGGTTTGGAATGGATGAGATACTTGTTCACACCTTGTTTCACAGATGAGTACTCTGAGTCTAAGCTTGAAGATTGGAGCAGGAGGAGGGATTTCAAACTACTTTACACTTCCCTGGGTCAATATTGAGTCAGTGTTGACTGATGGTATACTCTTGCATAAATTGGACAAGTTATCCATGTACCCCTGTGATGGCTCTTGGGAGTTTATGCCACAGACTAATAGATCACACAAACAGGAAGCTTATTTCCCCTCTATTGCACTTGGCAAGGGTTTCAATCTCTTAGTTGTGGTCCATCATGATCCATTTTATTGTATTAAATAGTGTGTATATCTGAGTACTTCAAATAAGCTAAATATAACAGCAGAAAGACATCACCATAGCTCTGAATAACCTTTTCACAGGAATTTTTCCTTGCCTGCCACTGTGGGAGAAAGGACAGGGCAGAGGGCATTCACCTTTCCGTTGAGAGCAATAAACTTCTGTAGCCTAAACAGCTGGTCATTTTTTTGTGTTGTCTCACTCAGATCAGCTGATATATTTAAACCCTTTTACTGATTTGCCTGCTTCTTTTTTGCTTTTCTGATAAGATGATATACTCTCTCACCCTTGGTGGTAACTGCTTTGCTCCCTATGCTTATAGAGCCTTTTCTTGAAGTCTTTTTAGTTGTGGCCCTGCTAAGCATTTATGTAGAGCTTTCCTCCTGCATCAGTCTCAGTGCCATCCCTTTCTTTGTGAGGGCAGTCTGGTGTTCTCTATCCTCACTCCAAAATAAATATTATCAGTCTTAGTAAAGACATTATTCAGGGCTAATCCTAAAAATGATATACTAAAAATAAGTGTTTTTTTAACCTAGGACTGCACATGGCTTGAAATGTCATGGGTTTGGATGGGTGCTTTTTGGGGATAAAACACTAATTAAGAGTGAATGTAATTCAGGTCGCATTAAAGCCCAGTGGAAAATCCCCAGCTAAATTAGATCATCCTGATCAGCCACTGTCTGTTTTTATCTCATTTCATGCCTTCTCCTGTTAAAGATAATCTTTCAAAGGCAAAGAACCTAATAGTCAAAGTGTTAGCATCAGAATAACTAAAACTGTGCATGGTTAGGTACTTCAGAGTGATCTGATGCTCTTTTTATTCTGAAGGGAAAAATAGCCAACAGCATATTGGCCTGCAGTAAGGAGTCTGAGACTGTCTGGACCAGATCAGCCCAGCCACACTGATCCCTTCCTTTTAGTGGGCAGGTCCGTACCGTCTTCGGCAGAGCTGCAGGAGTGCTTCTGAAATCATAGTTAGACACCTTGAACTCCCTCTCACTGTACCTGGCTACTGTTCTTGTGAACTCAGAGAGGTATCTGCATAACCTTGTGGACAGCCCAATGACGACTGGTCCTTGCAGTGCCTCTGGTGATAAAAGCAAACAAGAGAATAAGACGGGTAAAGAATTAAATAGAAATTAATATATACTGTTATTCCTGCATGAACTACTGCAGAGGCCTGCTATCCTGTATTAGGAAGGATGTTGTTAAATTAAAGGGCAATCAGAAAAAGGTCATAGAATGATTAGGTGTTTCAAAACCTCTCTAATGATAATGCTGAAAGAATGGGGAGTGTCTATTTTAGGAAGACCTGTGCAAGGGGCAAGGAGAGAAAATAAAAAAAGTAAGGGTTTAGAGATGACAGATAAAGAAATTCTGCTCTCACTACCTCACAAAAAAAGAAGAAAGATATTTTTCTCAAAAAATGGCAAGTTTAAAACTCGCAAAGGAAATACTTTTTCAGACTTGGTACAACTAAACTGTGGGATTTATAAATGTATTCCTGTAAGTTTTGCAAGAATAAGAAGCCTTATCTCTGTTCTTTCCCATGTATATACCATTTTTCTGCCTTCAGAGTGTCCCTTATGTAGATTTTTGTTACATGAAAGAGCACACACTTGCAAAGGAGGGTGAACGGAAGGAGTAGTCTGGGCCAGACTGTATGTGGTGATCAGTAAGATTTCTGAGGTTTCAGTAACTGGGAAAAAGCGCAGTGAAGGTTTTGCTCCAAAGCTCCAGTGGCAGTTCTGGCAACTGGACAGAGTCCTGACCACGTCCTGAGCTCTAAAATGGGAAGCCAAAGCAGCAAACCCCTTAGGATGTTGTCGTGGTTTAACCCTGGCTGGCCACCAGGTACCCACACAGCTGCTCTCTCACTCCCCCTTCACTGCAAGACAGAGGGAGAAAATATTTCCAAGGGCTTAAGGTTTGTGATAAGGACAGGGAGATCACTCTCATTTGCTGTTCTGGGCAAAACAGACTCAATTTGGGGGAAATTAAGTACATTTATTAAAAGAACTAATCAGAGAGGAGTAGTGAGAAGTAAGAAAGAGTAAACAGATCTTAACAAACTGAACATCTTCCCCCCATCCCTCCCTTCTTCCCGGGCTTAACATCAATCCCGGTTTCTCCACTTCCTACCCCCGAGCGGTGCAGGGGGACAGGGAATGGGGGTTACGGTCAGTTCATCCGACGTTGGTTTCACCGCTTCTTCACTCTTCCCTAGGGCCATTGTGGGGTCCCTCTCACAGGAGACAAGCTTCATGCTCTCTTCTCTGGTGTGAGTCGTCCCACGAAGGGCAATTCATCACAAACTGCCCAACGTGAGACATCTCATGAGGGGCAGCCCACCCCTTGTGAGTCTGAGGCGCAGTCCTTCAGAGGAAACTGCTCCAGCGTGAGCCACCTGCAGCGTCCCAAAAGTCTTCCATGGGCTACAGGTTCCGGCAGCGACTTGCTCTGATGCGGGCTTCCCACGGGCTACAGTCCCCTTTCAGGCATCCACCCACATGGCGTGGAGTCCTCGGTGGACATCTATGCGGTGATCCTCACGGTGGACTTCCGCACCTCACCCATGGGCTGCAGGGGGACAACCCGCTTCGCCACGGACCCGGGGGACTCTCTCTGCTCCGGCGCCTGGAGCTCATCCTCCCCCCGGCTCCTTCTTCACTGACCTTGGTGTCTGCACAGATTCTCACTCCTCCATCTCTGTGCCAGCTGTTGTGGCGCAGTTCTTTTCCCTGTTCTTAAATATGTTTTTCACAGAGGCGTTCCTCTGCTATCACTTTACTGATAGGCTCAGCCTTGGCCAGCGGCGGGTCCCTCTTTGGAGCCGGCTGGCATTGGCTCTATCAAACTTGGGGAGCTTCTAGCAGCTTCTTACAGAAGCCACCCTGCAGCTCCCCCCTGCCACCAAATCCGGCCAGGCCAAACCAAAACAGATGTAGAGGTGGGCAGGGGGGGATTTGGATCGTGGGTCAGGGAAATTAAAGCCATTGGGAATATTGAAAGGCCCTTGAATTATTTGGCAGGGATTCATAGAGGACAGAGTGGATCTCTGGCTTTAGGTTCTCGGAGTCCCAAGGGATACACTGGGAACTATTGTGGGTAGGTCCTATCCCTGCATTACTGTTTTTTACTCCTTTTTTCAGCACAGCTAGTGCACACTCTCTTCCCTTCCAGAACTGCTATAATCTCCCACCTATCTCCAGTACCCTGATTTTCCTTTTGGATTTAAAGAAATAATTTAACAGATGCAGAGATGAAGAATAGTCAGGAATATGAGAGTAAACACTAAGAGGAAGTGCTAGAAGGAAGAGGGAACCTCATGAAATGAATTCTGAGATACCTTTGTCAATCTGGAGTTGGAAAACCTCAGCTTAGCTACTGAGGAGTTGGTCTTCTGTTTTGCAGTGCCGGTCACTGTCTGCAGGTAAGGCAATGGTCTGTATAATAGGTCTGGATCAGTATGAACATTCTTAACAGTATTGAAGCACTAATTGAAAACCCAAAGCAAGTTAAATTCCTCAGAAGAATGACTGTGAAATATATTATTCAAACTATGAGGGGGTAAACTCAGTTTGCCTGTATTCAATTTCAGCTGCAACATCTGTTCCCAACAAGGTATGATGGAGTTCCGCTTGATCATGTCTCAGTAAGATCAAGAAAACTTTTCTGAGTGATACTGCAGAGCTGAGGAAGATCTGATTACAGGCCTGATTTTTGACAGTATTGAGCAGTCATGTATCATGCTCACTTCAGCAGGAGTGTTCAGGGCTTCAGGTAGTAATAGCAAGACCCTGACTGCAGCGGCATTTTCCATTCAAGTGTAGACTCATTCCCCAAAGCTATTACTTTCAAGGTGGAATATTTTCAAAAGTTTAATCAATCTTTATGTAATTATATTTTTACTAGTCATGAAACGTATTTTTTACATTGATTATTTTTCTCCAAAAAGCAACTGATGCATGAAAAACAGAGGGGTAACAAAATTAAATTCAAAAGATATAAGGAATAATCATTTGAATTATAAAACCCAATCTCATTGTAAACAAAATCAAGCTGACTCAGAAATCCCTTACTACAGCTTTTACAAACTTTCACTACTTGTCTTTCTTCTCCTCACACAGGAATGGAAATACTCTGCAACTCCTAGTGCTATCCCTATAAAGTTTGGTCAATCTTAGCAGTAGTTTATTTCCATTATAGTCTACTGAGAATTCAGTATTTGCTGAAGATTTCTTAAAGTGAAGAAAAACATAACATGATAAACATATCAATAATCTGTAAGCAGGATTGCTAGGAGAAATTTGAGGTAAATGAGGGAATAAGATGGCTTCCAAAAAAAAAATGTGACTTCCCCCCCCCAAAAAAGACATCTTCCTGGGGGCATTTTTTTGGTTTGTTTTTCTTTTTAGAAATTTGAATTCCCTATTAAGAATTTTGATTTACAATGAAAAAGTAACTTGAAGAAAACAAAACAAAGTAAAATGTTTATTTTTGGATGAAGTCAACTATCTATACTTGTCGTTTAAAAATATACCTTTGTGTGTACAGCAGGCCTGAGTTCAAAGGCTGCATGCAGATTTTTATTCTGCTAGCAGTGAATGTAATGATCAGTAGTTTTCACGCTACTGTCTGTAGACACAAAGGAATTTGCTAAGCCTGTCCCGGCTGTCAGCAGAGAAAAACATTAATTAACAAGTTATCCAGGGATGAGACCAGTGGTGGAGGCAGCAGCTCATGAGAAAGGCAATTATGCAAAATGCACTGTGAGATGAAGTTTCTCAAATCAGCTAAGCCTCTGGGAAATTAAGTGGTGATGGCACTTCATGAAGAGCCACCATTTTGGCTATTCTTTTCACATTTATAGCATTAATGGCTCAATGTCCGTGTGGAGACCAGTGACAAGCGATGTTCCTCAGGGGTCTGTTCTGGGTCCACTGCTGTTCAACATCTTTGTCAGCGAGATGGATGACAGCACTGAGTGCACCCTCAGTACATCTGCTGACGACACCAAGATGTGTGGGGCTGTGGACTCACTTGAGGGAAGAGATGCCATCCAGAGGGACTTTGATAGGCTTGAGAAAGGGGCCAGCGTAAACTGCATGAGCTTCAACAAGTCTAAGCGCAAGGTCTTTCACCTGGGTCAGGCCAATCCTAGGCACAAATACAAACTGGGCACAGAGTGGATTGAGTGTAGCCCCGAAGAGAAGGATTTGGGGCTGTTGATAGACGAGAAGCTCACCATGAGCCGGCAGTGCGCTCATGCAGCCCAGAAGGCCAACCACATCCTGGGATGTATCAGGAGAAGCGTAGCCAGCAGGTCAAGAGAAGTGATTCTCCCCCTTTACTCTGCTCTTGTGAGACCCCACCTCGAATACTGCGTCCAGTTCTGGTGCCCCCACCATAAGAGAGACATAGAACTGTTGGAGTGCGTGCAGAGGAGACCACAAAGATGATCCAGGGGCTGGAGCACCTTTGCTACGAGGACAGGCGGTGGGAGCTGGGATTGTTCAGTCTTGAAAAGAGAAGACTTTGGGGGGACCTAAGAGCTGCCTTCCAATACCTGAAGGGGTCCTACAGGAAGGCTGGGGAGGGACTTTTTACAAGAGCGTCGACTGATAGGACAAGGGGAATGGGTTTAAGTTGAAGGAGAATAGATTTAGATTAGGTCTTAGGAAGAAATTCTTCATTATGAGGGTGGCAAGACTTTGGAATAAATTGCCTAGAGATGTTGTGGCTGCCCCCTCCCTGGAGGTGTTCAAGGCCAAGTTGGACAGAACCTTGAGTAGTCTGATCTAGTAGAGAGGCATCCCTGCCCATGACAGGGAGGCTGGATTAGATGATCTCTAAGGTCCCTTCCAGCCTAGGCCATTCTATGATTCTATGATCTGAGAACCCTTCTCCTACATCCCAGGACTGTGACATGCTAGGTACTGTACAAGCCCAGAAGGAAGATGTCCTTGCTCCCAGAAACTTGTGGTGTGATAAAACAGACTGGTGCAGCAAGACATTTTATCTCAAGTTCAGCCCCAGGTACAGCTGTGATAGAGAATTCTGGCCTGAAGCAGTGGAGAAGGAGAATCAGGGTTGCTTAAACCTGATATACCCCAAGTATAAGAAAACAGATAGGTCAAGACAGGCAAGAGAATACAAGGAAGCAATGAGACAACTCTGATCAGCTTGTGTAGACCTTCAGGGATGGGCTGGCCACTAAACTCTGACAGACACTGTCTGTGATGCTGCCACCACCCTCCCAGGGGAGGATAACAGGAACCAGTGAGAGAGACTTTGAGTTTGGAAAAAAACCCTGGAAATGGTTTAACGAAAAAGAAAATAATGTTAACAGTAACAACGAAGACATTGACCTATATACAGATATATACAAGTATGTAAATATATTCAGAGATAAAAAAGAATGTGTTAATACAGAACCCACACCTTCCGGATGGCAACTAAGCTCCAAGCAGGAAAAGTCCCAGACTGGCCTTGGCAGCAGATGGAAGCACGCGAGTCCTCATGACAGTCCAAAAAATACAGAAAAGGAAGCCTTGGAGCAGCAGTGCCACTCCCATCCAGAGAGGCAGGGGAAGACAATCTCATCCAATGAGCACTAGTTCTCCACAATGAGAAAACAGGAGGCAGAAACACCAGCAGCACAGGGAGAGATAACAGACAGCCAACAGTAATGTCTCCAGTACAGCAGGCACTTAAGACCCCAAGGTTCTTCTTAGGGGCCCTTATACACTGAGCACCACGGGAAGGATCACCATGATCGGTCCATTTCGGTCACCTGACCCATCCTCTCCTTCCCACAGGCACAGCTGCCCCTCCTCCCTCAGGGTGATTGTCACAGGGTCCAGGCAGCCTCAGAAAACTCTTATCCTGAGGCTCTCAAACAAAGACACCTTGGTTTGACAGTTGCCAGCAGACAGCCTGAACACTTTCAGCAGATTTTTTTTTGTGTGCTGTGAGTACAGGTTTTATGAAGATTAAGCCAAATTACGAATAGGAACAACAAAACATCAAAACACGTTTTTTTTTCTCAATGGTCTTCCTATATAAAGGTTTTGGCAGTGTTTATTTCTCTTGTACATAATGTGCTTAGATTTACCGACTAGTAAAAAAAAAGATAGGTTCTTATAAAATACAAGAAGTAGATGCATTATTTCACTGATTCACAGTTTGTTTTCATTTTTCCTTTAGCAGATTAGAAAACAAATGTAACATGAATGAAGGTAGATACAAGAATAAATACTAATGAAGAGTAGAAGGCAACAGTGCAGATGAGTCTTACAATTCATATATCTTTGCTATCAATAGCAATGCATGAGCAATAGCTAGGAGCTGGTCGGAGCAGAAATATTCTTACTGTTTAGGTAAACAATTTTAAAATACCTGTTTGCAGTCTCCTTACTCAGCTTAAGATTAGTTGCCCATGTATTCAGTTTAACAGGAACCTTCACGCTAACAGCATCTTCTCCTAGGTTAGATGCAGTGCTCTGAATGCCATAGATATGCTGTAAAGAATTCTGTAAAAATGTAGAACAGATTGATATATAACACAGCTCTGTATGGCTGTTGAAAAAGAGGATAGTTGTTTAGCAACCTGCCAAGCAAACTAATAGGTTTATTCTTTACTGTATTCATCCTGCTTCTTTTGCCATTAGAGATATGCAAGAAGATAAAACCTGAAAATATCATTTCAATCTGCAGAAATTTATTGACTTAGAGCATGAGATATTCTTCAGCAGTATAGCAGAATAGTCTTGTAATTTTATTTGGACTAACTACTTGCAGCCAATTTTACTGTCAGTCCTACTACATCTGTTTCTGAAAAATCTGAATTTGTATTTACTGAAGTTTTCTGTAGTTCTTGGTTCATGAGTTAAAAACCCAGCACTTTTGTTAGCCTTTTAAGGTACAAAAAAAGCTGGATTCTTTTCTTTTACCTATGTTTGTTTGTTTTCTCAGACATTTCTGTCTCCTGTTATCTGTCAATATACTGACTGAGTTGCTAGCCAGTTACACCAACTGATGTGAATGGCACGCATCCCTCTAACTTTTACGTTTCTGATAAGAGAAAAGAAGCAGCAACTGGAGAAGTGAAACGAAACAGAATTTTATGCAATATAATCTTATAGGCTATATGTTTATGTCTCATTTATCTAAATCAAGTGCCTAAAACAGGAGAAAATTTGTCTCTCTTAGAAGCTTGCCTTTGCACTCTTAGCTGATCAGTGTGCTGCTGCCTGATCTCGGTGCAAAAAGGAATAGGTTGTTTTAGTTCCCAAAAAATGCTATTCAGTTGCGTCTGAACAAAACTGATTCCCGGACACAATGCCAATGGATAATACTGATTCCCAACAGATGGTATTTGGGTTATTTTGAAGTTAAGAACAGGTTTGTTTGGGGGACTTATTTTAAAAGGAAGTATCTCCAGCTTATTCGGCAAAAACAGTAGAAAGTAGGGCACAGTCCTTCATAGGTCACCTTAAATCACAAATTACTCACAATTCCAATGTATTTTAAAAATGAAGATTAAAAACAACTTCAGGAAAAGCAAAGGGTGGACATCTCATAAATATTTTAATAATAATCCTTTTCCCAAAGTGCAAAAACATTTCAACATGGAGCAGATACATAACAACACTCTAAAACCTCCAGATTAGCGTAGAGATTTAACGTTACTATTTTAACCTACTTCCTAGGAAGGCCAAGAATGTAAAACATGCCTAAAACCCCACTTGTTTTTCTATACTCTCTGCTGTAAAGAGCTTCAGGGGTGACTATGCACATTTAACCATATGTCTTATGATGATCTAAAGTTATCTTGAAAGCGGTTGTTTGTTCTTTCTTCCAATCTAAAAATAAAGTCACTGAAATGGCAGCAATTAGAGAAAAGATGTGAGAACAGAGTGGGGAAAAAGGTCAAACCCAGAAAAAAATACATCATTAAGAAAGCCTGAGGAGCTTAGTAAATGGTATGTGAACTGGGTGAATCACGTGACACAGATATCAGGCTTATTAGTGGCTAAGATAGATGCATGTAAGAGTCCAATTAATGATTAAATTTGTTTTTACTTGCAGTTCATTAAAGACATCAGAAGGCCACCAGTGAGTTCTAATGACTGAACTGTAGTTTTCAAACCAACTGTGAGTTTGTTTGTTTGCTTGCTTGCTTGCTTTTTTGTTTTTAATGAGTGAGTAGGTGCACGGACACCATGAAGGGTCACCTTTTAACATAATCTTCTTCCGCTGTTTAAAAATTAGCTGAATATGGTGAGCAGACAGGTGTGCTGATGTTTGGGATTTGGATATCACACTCAAGAATACAGCATTTTTAAACATCCCTGAATTCCATCTGCATTTCAACCATGGAATTGCTCTTAGGTGACTCAAGCCTGTGGCTTGACTAAGCAATGTTGCAGATTTTAAATGACCACATACAAATTCCAGCCAAGTGATATTCTGACCCTGTAAGTGATACATTGCATAATCATGCCCTTGGAAAGGACATCAAGAGGCTCATTTAGAGCATCTGCCTGCCCTTAGACATTGCTGACAGGGGTTCGTTTCAACCTCTTCTGGGAAATCTTGCTCAGAGGATAAACCATAACCTCCCCTGGTGATCTCTTTCAGGACTCTGTCTAGGGGAAGTATTTACTTATTTGTAGTTCAAATATTCTGTGTTGTGCCTTACACCCATTACTGCTTCTGTTCAGGGTATGTATGGAGAAGCGTTCTGCTCCTCCTAATAGCTACCTGTTACGTACTGTAAGGCTAATATATCTGCAAGCCTCCTTTTTCTTAGTCGTTGCATCTTTCCTCATGTTTTTTACACCTGCGGTTGCTCTTAGTGATCTCTTCTGAATTCTACACAGTTTGTTTTTTTTTTTGAAGAGTGAGGTTATCAAAAATGGACACAGTATTACAGTTCAATGCGTCTTTTGCAACAGCATGACATGGATGATTAATTTCCATTTTGCAGTTGACAATGGCTTCAGATCCTCCTCTTCAGAAGTGCTACCACCCATTTTTTATTTAGCTAACTATACCTATTGAGGAGCAATATTGAACTCTTGTTCCTATTAAGTAGCATATTTTTTTTTCAGATCATATCTCCTATTTCAACATTTTCTATTCTAAACCTGCAGTGTGTGGGATTTTCTAACCAGCTTGGAGGTATCAGAAAATTTCCACCCTTCTCATTGTTTAATTTGCTCTCTCCTACAATTTCTCTAACTACTGAAAATTAGCCTTCAAGAGCATTTTTTTTCCAATGAGTTTTCACAAACCCCATTGTGTTTTTCTAGACCTTAGTTTATTTTACAATATCATGTGAAATAATGTCAAATTACTTACTCAAGCTGGGATATTGTATATGTCCTATGTCCCTGTGTTTCCAGAACCTGTGCACTGTCCCTATAACTCTACTGGGAGATTTGATGTGTTTTTATTTTAGAAAAACAAGACCCCGCTCCACAAACCCTGTTTTCCTTTAAGCTCCTTTAAAAATGAATTGGTTCAAGTACTTTTTTGAGACCTGAAACCCCATGCATCTTGTGTTCTTAGGCTCCTCCATATTCCATTGGAAAGATAAGCATTACATTTGTCTATTCCCTGTCTTTGACAATATAAATTCACAGAGATAACTCTTATTGCTTATGAGCTCAAGGCACCAAGTTGCATACCTCTAAAGTGAATGATTAAAATATCTGAATGCATGAATGCAGCTATAAAGTTGATCAACACATGTTTTTAGTCTTATGTCAGAGAAAAAGAGGTCTTAAAAGTAAACCAAAACTTACTAAATGTATATGAAAATAATGGAACTAACTGAAAATTCTGTGGAAGTGCTTCACTGAAAACATTACAAAACTTAGAATAATTTCTTACTGCAGATACTAATTATAAATCTATACTTCTGTATGAATACATAGATTCAAACATATTTTCATCTTATATGAGATTTAAAAATAGTAATGAGCAAAATGACAAGCAAAAATGATAAGCAAAAGTAGCAACTAAAATAATTTGAACTTTATTTTGAATTCATATAAATCGTCGTAAGTTGAGAATTTCAAAATGCTTTTGTCAAAACATAATTGATTATATTGAGATTTTGTTGTTTTATTTTGAGATTTTGTTTTGTTGTTATTTTTTTCCCCAAAACAGGGTAACGGTAATTGTTTCATAGTATAGACCTGGGGTAATCTAGCTGCAAACGCCACCTGTTACAGACAATCATAGAATCATAGAATGATTTGAGTTAGAAGTGACCTCAAAGATCATCTAGTTCCCACCCCCCTGTGATGGCAGAGACATCTCCCATTAGATCAGGTTGCTCAAGGCTCCATCCAGCCTGGCCTTGAACACACTTCTGCGGGGAGCCTCATGCTGGAGAAACAGGAACTGCAGGCAACGACTCAATATGAGCGCGAACAAACAGATCCAACTTTATTCTTTTCTACCAAACATTTATACTCTTTTCAACTCTCAGTACATTACACTTTCTATTGTCTCATTGGTCATTACTACATTCTATCTACTACAACAGTTACTGATTGGTGCGGTTACATCTAATATGCCTACACTTAAACTGTCAGGACGTTGCATCTCCAGATGTCCAGTGTCTTTGTTCTCAATGACAAACAAGAAAGATTTGTAACCTTGTTTTGCTTCAAGGAGGCAGAACAAAGGCAGACTGACCTTAACGATCCGTGACTTGTTTACTTCAGGGAGGCACATCACGGGCAGGCTGACCTCGAGGATCAAAGAATCTAAGGTATTCTCCCAAGCGCAGGCTGCAATGTTATGGCGCCAGCAAGGCCCGCAACACACTTCCAGGAATGAAGCATCCACAACTTCCCTGGGCAACTTGTTCCAGGGCCTCCTCACCCTCAGGGTAAAGAACTTCTTCCTTATATCTAGTCTAAACCTACGCTCTTCCAGCTTCCACCCATTACCCCTCATCCTATCACTACAGGCCCTTGTAACAAGTCCCTCCCCAGCCTTCTTGTAGGTCCCTTTCAGGTGCTGGCAGGCTGCTATATGGTCTTCTCAGAGCCTTCTCTTTTCCAGGCTGAACAAGCCTGACTCTCTCAGCCTGTCCTCACAGGACCGGTGTTCCAGCCCTCTGACCATCTTGGTAGCCCTCCTCTGGACTCACTCCAACAGCTCCATGTCTTTCTTGTGTTGGGGGTTCCAGAGCTGGACACAGTATTCCAGGTGGGGTCTCACAAGGGCAGAATCGCCTCCCTCTGCCTGCTGGTCACACATCTCTTGATGCATCCCAGGACACGGTTGGCTTTCTGGGCCGCAAGTGCACACAGTTGGCTCATGTTGATCTTATCATCCACCAAGCTGGCCAAATCCTCCCCAGGACTGCTCTCAATCCACTCATTGCCCAGCCTGTATCTGTGCTTGGCATTGCCTCAACCCAGGTGCAGGACCTTACACTTGGCCTTGTTAAACTTCCTGATGTTTGCCTGGGCCCACCTCTCAAGCCTGTCAAGGTCCCTCTGGATGGCATCCCTTCCCTCCAGCGTGTTGACCGCACCACACAACTTTGTGTCATCGGCAAACTTGCTGAGGGTGCACTTGATGCCACTCTCCATGTCATCGACAAAGATGTTAAATAGTACTGGTCCCAGTACAGATCCCCGAGGGACACCAATTGTCACTGATCTCCGCCTGGATATTGGGCCATTGACTGCATCTCTTCAAGTCCGATCTTCCAGCCAGTACCTTGTCCATCCATCAAATCCATGTCTTTCCAACTTGAAGACCAGGATGTCATGCGGAACAGTGTCGAAGGCCTCGCACAAGTCCAGGTAGATGGTATCAATTGCTCTTCCCTTGCCAATTAATTCTGTTACTCCACCATAAAAGGCCACCAGATGTGTCAGGCAGGAATTTCCCTTGGTGAAACCATGTTGGTTGCCACCAATCACCTCCACATTTTCCATGTGCCACAGCAGAGCCTTCAGAAGGATCTGCTCCATGATCTTGCCAGGCACAGAGGTGAGAATGACTGGCCTGCA
Source organism: Trogon surrucura (assembly GCA_020746105.1). Taxonomy (NCBI): domain Eukaryota; kingdom Metazoa; phylum Chordata; class Aves; order Trogoniformes; family Trogonidae; genus Trogon; species Trogon surrucura. Next base: position 36,319,210 of record CM036622.1, read on the forward strand.
CTTGCCTGGGTTTTCCTTTTTTCCCCTTTTGAAAATGGGGGTGATGTTTCCCCTTTTTCAGTTAGTGGGCACTTTACTAGACTGCCAGGACCTCTCAAATATGATGGAAAGCAGCCTAGCAATTTCATCTGCCAGTTGCCTCAGGACCCGTGGATGATCTCATCAGGTCCCATGGACTCATGCACCTTCAGGTTCTTTAAATGATCTCATACCTGATCTTCACTTACAGTGGGTGGAGTTTCCTTCTCCCAGTCCCTGCCTTTGGCTTCTACGACTTGGACTGTGCGGCTAGAGCCCTTGCTGGTGAAGACTGAGCCAAAGAAGTCATTGAGAACCTCTGCCTTCTCCATATCTTTCATGACCAGCTCTCCTGTTCCCTTCTGGAGAGGGGCCACATGTTCCCTAGACTCCCTTTTATCACTGACACACCTGTAAAAGTTTTTCTTGTTACCCCTGATGTCCCTGGCTAAATTTAATTCTACCTGGGCTTTAGCTTTCCTAATCTGATCCCTGGCTGCTCAGACCACTTCCTTGTATTCTTCCCAGCCTACCTGTCCTTTCTTCCACTTCCTGTAAATTCTCTTTTTGTCTTTGTGTCCAGAAGCTTCTTGTTCATCCATGCAAGCTTCCTGACATTCTTGCCCGCCTTCTTCTTTTTTGGAATGCATTGCTCCTGAGCATGGAGGAGGTGGTCCTTGAACATGGACCAGCTTTCTTGGGCCCCTCTCCCCTTCAGGGCTTCATCCCATGGTACTCCACTAACAGACGCCTGAAGAGCTCAAAGTCTGCTCTCTTGAGGTCCAGGGTGGCGAGCTTGCTGTGCGCTTTCCTTGTTGCCCTGAGGAGCTTGAATTGTAACTGGTTGGCCTGTAAAAACTAAGTGCCGTAAAACATAAGTTAAACATGGTGAGATGAATGGATAAAATAATATTTGCCAATGTAAAACACAACGCTTACAAAGTAAAGAACTGGGAAGGAATTTTACACCTCTGGATGAGTACGTGATGAAGTGACACTAGAAAATCAGTGTTGATAGACACAAGCTGATGTGTATGAGAGACAAACAATCCTCGTTTTACAGGTACAGTGATGATCTCTGAGCTGTATGTCACCACTTTGGAAGCAGATCTTGGAGGTCTAATGTATCTGCAAAACCCTCAGCTTAGTATTTTGTAGCAGGTGAAGCAAACAAAGCGTCAGAAATTTTTATAAAAAGAACTGAAGGAAACAAAAAGAAAATATAATGGTGTTAATGGCCAAATCTGTATTCCAAACTGCAAATCTTGTGTATAGTAGTAGTTTGTCTAATACAAGAAGTATATAGGAGAACTAGAAAAAGTACTGAGGAGGCAAGAAAGTTGATCGATGCTATGAAATAGCTTTCAGATGAGAAAATGACTGACTAGACCTGGCCCAACTAGAACTGAAGGGGATATGACAGGTAAAGCAGAGAAGATAAATAAGCTAGGAGGATTCATGGTCCTTTCTTTTTGTAAAAGAATTAGAAGGAAGGGAATGATCAGGTCTCAGTTTTAGAACAAACAGAAGACGGTAACTTCTCACACCACGCATAGGTCAGCCTGAAGGCAGTTGGCCACACTAAAAGAAGCTTTCAGAACTCCGAAAAACGTGTAAATAAATTCATGGGAAATATCAATGAAGGAATATTATTTTGTACAAAGTATCACTTCTGGCTCAGGAAATCTTTGATCTATAGTATATGGTGAACTTGCAAAGAGTACAGAGGAGTTACCATTGTCTGTCTACACAATTTCTATACCCTCTTCTGGGTAGCGTTGGCTTGTGAAAGGACACTGGGGGTCAGGTGACGTTGCATGAAGAATTTGTGTGGGTGATGTGTTTTAGCATTGAGTTTTTGGCCTTTACAAGGAAAAGTGAAGAAGATTATTAAATTTGAAACATAAACATAAGCCACGGGTTAAAACTGATCTTGCTCTGCTGCTTCTTTATTCTTTGATGGTAGACAAGGACTTTGGTTTTAGTAGTGCAATATTTATATCTTGTGCTTGATCTGTGCTGTAACATGTCTGCAAATGCTGTGATAATTTCAAATGGGCTTTGCAAAGATAAAATCTGCAAAATAGCTCAGTGTTGGACTGAGCCTAGCTACTCTGGTGGTCATTCTTAGAGATTTCTTGTTAGAAATGCTTTGTGATTCCTAAAGCTTCCTTGGAAACAAAAAATGCAACTACCTTTCCTTTTTTTATTTACTAGGATATATTGCTGGGACTGTCCTTTTATTCTCCACCCTGTTCCAATATATGACGTAACTAACAGCATAACCTAATAATTTCATAACCATTTCTCCCTGTGTCTACATTAAAGATTTTTTCAGTGCCCTTTTGGTCATTTTGATCATTGCTATCTTAAACAATGACTGTAAAGAGGTGTGGATGCCTCTTAAAGGATAGCACAGTGGTACAGGGATACCATATACTGCAATCTCCAACATAGTATACTAGAGTGGAATCTGTAGGCCACTACAGAATGGGCTACCGAGTGGAATCTGGGCCAGGGGGAATTCATCATTTCATCCTGGATGTTCTGCAGTTTATTGAAGGCAGTTGAATGTCTGTGATCCTAAATCTAGTTTTTCAAATCACTTACAAACTGGGAAGGGAATGCAATCACTTCTTTTATGTGCTTATTCATAGGAAAACCTGCAGAATCCCCATGCCTTTCAGTTAATCGGTAAGAACTTTCACTTTAGGAAATTAATTTTGTATAGGAGCACTTGCTAAAAAAGTGAGAGAGGAACAAAATGTCACAGGAAAAGTCTCTAGCTGATTATTGTTGAATAAATTACTGAAAAAAACACAGGGAGGAAACGTCATTGTTTTAGATTTTCAAATTAAGTGTCTCAATGGGACTTGAGATGTAAAAGTTCTCAAAGAGACCACTTTTCAATTTTGTGAAAATGTGAAGTTTTGGAGCTAGTTTGTGTTTATTAGATACATTAAAGTTAATTCCATCTGTGTTCAGTTCTTGAAAACACAGCAAAGTAGTGGTGGAACATCAGTATAGATTTTTATATTAACCCTAAAAAGGTGTTTGTCTAACGAGTCATTTTGCAAACTGTTCTTGCATTTCTAGAGATAATGAACTGATTTAGATGCTAATATGAGAAGGATGGAAATTCTTTTAAATTCACATAAATCTAATTCTGATATTATTTATTTCAGAAATAGGAAAACAGCCACTTTTACAGCAAATGTCAGTCTATTCATGTAATTTCTAGCTCAGGTCAGGCAGAATAAAAATGACAAGCTCATATGTACTTATTTCAAGTGCGATGGTTCAGACAGCCACCAAACCATACTCTCTGGGTAGGATCAGTTTAGGGTAGAAATTCTTGGTATGAATTAGGCAGATTCTATCTCTCACTTTGGTAAGCACCTTAAGTGCTTTTTCCTTACAGAGAATAATACAGCTTCTCTCATGAAAAGTCTTGAAGGGTGTTTGAATTTGCTTTGCTGTGTGTTCAGTGATAGAAAACTCTTGAAGTTTTTAATCGGCTGGGAAAATGTTTTCTAGACAGCGTGCTTGTACAACTAAGTGTGGCAAGCACAAAGGCAAGGACCCAGCTCACTCAGTCGAGAAAGTCTGGAGTTGAATTTGAATATGAATGTTGTAACTTGTGAAAATAATAGATGGTATTAGGAAGAGGACTATTCATGCAGGAAAAAAAAAAAGTGTATATCTTTAGGATTTATATTTTAGCACCGTTATTTCATAAAAATCATATCACTGAGACTAACAGTAAAAACTGCAAATCATCAAAATTCAGTAAGCTGAGAAGATTGCAAAAATTCCTGCTCCTCTTTCACTTGTATGTGATTAGGGTGAAGAACTGCTATCAGCTGAAAATCCACGGGACAGACATTTCTGTAAAGTCGCTGAAAAGTAATGCAAAATAAATCCAATAATGGCACCATATCTATTGTCTAGTAAATTGATGAAAAGCTTAAAAAGAAATATTTTTAGCATATAAAAGTATTTATTTTAGAAATGTCAGCTATTCACTTAAGAAAATCAAGTCTATTCAACATCTTGCAGCTGTTAGATTTTTCTGTTGTTAAGTGCTGATTTATTGATTAAGGATAATGTGGAAATTACAGGGAGTTTAAAAGATGCCAGCAAATTCTATTTTATGTAAATATATATATTCAAAGAGTGATCAGTATTGTCTTTTCAGCAAATACCTATATTTTTCTTAGAGAAAAAAATAGGACTAGGCTAGTTCTCAGTTAACTTCAGTTAACTGCCTGTAATTGTCATGGTTTTTCAGAAACAATAAACAGTTTGCAATCACATCATACATCTATCAGCACACTTGACTGTCTCTCATGCGACATTCTGGCTTTGAACACATCTTATATTCCTCAACCTGTTGCTCTTCCGCTGGTGGCTCTCTCTGTCCTGAAACCACGCAAGAACATGCGGAGGTCTGGGAGCAGGGTTTGACTGAGACTGAAAAAGCACTGAGTACTTTGGTCTTTCTTTTTCCCATTCATCATGCCTATGTGGGGAGTAGTCAGAGGGGTGGGTGATGCAAACCTCCTTGGCTGGAAAATAACTGCATATTCCCCACAAGCGTTGTAGCTGACAACTGCTGGATGTAGCTGTCCTCTTCATAATGCCGGTCCCAGTCTGAAAATCTTGGCCATGCTGCCTGATGTCTCCCCTCTCTTTCTCCTCATACAGCAGAGCCCTGAATCTCTTCTCTAGACGACGGCTGCAAGTGAGTCAGAGTGACAGCCTTCCATCCTGCTGGGAGTTCATGTCCTCTTTCTTCCTGCTTTTGGCTGTACCATCCTCCTCTCCCTTGCTTTGCCATCGTGTACATTTTTCAATACAATAATTCAAGATTTTTTCACTTCATGCTCAGCATGCAGCTTTCTCATGTAAAGTCAAAAGGAATAGCAGAAAAGGCCTGATTTAAAAGATAAAAAGGAATGGAGGTATGGTATACTCCAGCGAGGTCCCTACACCATACTGCAGTTGCAGAAAATTCCAGTGTCTGGAACTGCTGTATCACTGATATCTCAACAACCTGAAGTATATAGACAAGATACGATAATTTCTAGCCCTGCCATGCTAAGGCAACTTTGTGCCTTCTCTCCTCTCAATATGAGTCCATTCCACTTCAAACTTCACTAGATCCCAAGTCTCTGACCTGACTAAAATCATGCTGAGAACTGATCTTCCTGAACCTCAAACCATTGCTGGGTTTTGAAGTCTGCTTAGAAGCATGTCTGGATGTCCTTCTCAGGGACTATGAAGAGGATAGATGTGTCAGCCCCACAGTGAGGAGAATAAAGGTTAAAAAGGAGATGACCTTGTTAATATTTGACTTTTTTTGAAAATTAGTGTGTGCTTCTGGTCTTGTGTGAATATTTAGGTGTACGCGAGGAGGCAAAAGCCCTGCCTTGAGAATTTGTGCACTAAAAATTACAGACCACAATGAAGAGAAATTCTTATAATTATTTTTAAAATAATTTTTCCAATTTTTACAGCTGGACAGTAGCCCGAAGTAACTACATTCTAAATAATGACAATAATAATTGCATACTTTTCACTATCAATTAGTATTTAGGCCTTGTAAGGTTATGAAGGTATTTCCAGCATTGTTTCAAGTTACTCAGAAAATGTCTCATTGGTTTAGATTTTTGCAGGGTCTTTATTATGAAGGCCTGTTTTAAATGAAGAAAAAATAGTGAAAAATTAGTCTATACTTCAGGTATTCCATCATTTTCTGAAGGTATACATTGCAAAATCATTTAACCTGTGCAGAAATGCTTTAGTCAGAATATGCTACTACTATATCATTTGTCAGACCCTAAATCCTGCGCAGGCTGAGGCTGGTATAAAAACTATTTCAAATTGTTTTCAGATGAGAATCTTATCTGAGAACATTCACATGCTAAGATGCAAGATAAGCTTTGCTGTTTGCTTGTCTTTCACGGTTGTTGTGGGATAAGATGTATTGATTGCTATGACATTTTTTACTAGTTATCTGAGAATTTTGATATTAACCTTCAGTATTTGAAGTTTTTTCTTCCAAACAAGGATAACAGTTTTAGGTCTGTTTTCTGGTATATCTTTTCAAAAAGTTGTAGGTATATACACAGGACAATCACTGAGAGTCCAGTTTTCCTGATATGCAAAATCTTTCTCATCCTTTCCTATCATGACCTTGTTTGTTTTTGGCTGGGGCTGCAAATACAGCTTCCCACTTCATTTTACCCTTCTACTCTGAGCGGACCTCAGGTCTAGCCTTTGCATTAAGACATTACAACCTTTTGGCTTTGTGCAATAACTGAGTTGCATGAAAAAGAATAAGGAAAAACTGTAAACTTCTTTTTAATACGATTGCCAAAGAGGCATCAAATGAAATTAGCAAGTAGCTATGGAAGAGCAAAAGGAAGGGCTTTTCAAAAGAGCTGTTTCATTAATCCGTTTTTATTCTATATATGGATGATGAAAGCTCAGGCAGGTTAAGAAGCAAAGAGACCAACTCATGTGAAACAGAATTTATCAGATGCTGTTAAATATAAAGATACCTGCTGTGATTCCCTCAGACACAGAACACTGGAAGACAAGGGGCCACCATGGCGGTGTCACTTTTGCGTCTCGTATTCTCAGCCTCTGATATCAGATGTTATGGGAGATAGGACAGTGAAACAGGTATTCATTCCTAGGCTCTTATGCTACAGTATTTTCTTATTTTTGTTCTTACAAGAAAGGTCATTGCAGTTGTATCCAGAGAAAAAAGAGAAAACAAGTAAAATTTGGATGGGTTGAAGAATTAGTGATGCAATGTTAGGCATTCCAAGTGTTTTGGCATTTGAGATTTTTTTTTTTTAAAAATTACGAAACACAGGAAGAAATGAGACAGTGCTTAGTCTTGCTTACTTCTTCAGATTCCCATAGCTCTCAAAGTGCTCCAGATTCTGAAAGTTATATTAATAGGAATTACAGTACTTGCTCTTCTCAAAACTGACATGTAGCACTCTGGTATGAAAGGAGAAAAAATAGAAAACTACCTTAGAATGGATATTACACTGTAAAAATGTGAAAGGTCCCTAATCACATAATTGCTCCTACTTTTGCAGGTGGTGTCTAGCAAGGACTGTAGAGTCCAGCTGCTCTGCAGCTGTTAGTCTCCCAGAATTCAGCTCCCAAAAATTTACCTATGCCAATCATACATGACTGTTGGCCTGAACATGTGCCTGACCATGTGCAGATTTAGGTAATTTCATTATAATGAAACATATAGTTAATAAAAATGGCAACAAAATTAAAAACAAATAAAAAAATCCCAAACAACAAACAAACTTCAAACCAGCAACTGGAATACTTGGCAACTGCTTTAGGTTTCTGGCTTAGGTTTCTCTGGTTAGCTGCTGTTTTTAACATTTTAGCAAGTGAACTGTAAGCCATTAAGAAGTTATATATATTAGCTTCTACTATTCTGTTTACAGTTACCTCTGGTCCTGGGGCTTATCACAGTTTTGTGAAACTGTGAAGAGAATAATTCAATATCTTATTGTATGTAGACTTGTGATACAGATAACTTTGATTTGTTATGGTTCATTAGGGTTTATCTGATTGGCATTGTTTTGGCTCTTTGAGAAACAACTAAATGATGAACTTGGCAGGTAAAAGCAAGGTCTTTGCATAACCATAACCAAAAATCACAATAATGTTTCTAGCTAAGAAGTTTGTAGAGGTGAGAGGGGACAAAAAGAATACTTGGTTGATGTCTTTAGCCCAGGTGCAGGACAGGAATATCCACTTCTGATATGTGTGAGATGCTGTAGTTCCAAGAGAGAACACAATGTAGTTTCAAGACTCTTAAACTTGAAAATGTAGGGCTCAGTATCTATTAAGAAAATTACCACAGCCAATTCCAGCTGAACCATACTTCATTTAACACAAAGGTGTAAATCACTCTCTAGGAGAGACAGTATCTGTATATTATTATAGTGTGATATTGGCATCAGAGTTTTCTAAGATTTTCTGTGTTTGTGACAAGCACATTTGTGTTTTGCTTCTTGATTCTATGTTTTTGGTCTATGCTGTGGCCAATGACTCTTTCTTTCAAGATTCATGGTATTCACAGACTTTTTTTTCTTATTTATCCATGTGTGAAAATAATGGTCTATGCCTGTTTTCTTCCCCAAAATTACTGAGAGTTTTCTTACCTTAATGATTGTATATTGTCCTATTTTTATGTTCTTGCAAACTCTGCTTCCTAAAAGAACTCAGTTTTGATGTTGATGAGATGGAGCTTAATTAAGAGCTTCTAATATTCATTGTGAATATATGAGGCTGAACAGGCTGTCTTCCACAACTTTTAATTTTTTATGTTTGAAGCTCCTACTAACAATGAAGCATCTGTTCTCTTAAAGGAAACCATTTTTCACGTATTTGCATTGGGAGCTCTTGTGATCAATTTATAGCACAGGTGTAAATGTTCTGTTTGGTTTGGGTGCCTTAATAGCATTTTGCGAATCTGATGTTTTTCTTTATGTAAATTATTTATTCTACACAAATCTGTTGGTTTAGATGTGGAATAATCAGTGTCTTTAAACCGAAGCAAGCACCTCTCAGCACAAAAAGCTAGTCATATATTCCACTTATTCCCTGCTACAGTTATAAATGGTAGACAGCAGGCCTTTTAAGAAATTCTCCTGTGGTGCAGCTAGCAGGAGATTGCTCAATTGTATAATAATCAGATCTGACCAGATGGCGATGAGACAGGGTACTAAATGCTTTTTAAGCTCTCCTGCTAGGTTTTCTCATTTAAAAGTGGAGAAATCCAACTTTCAGGCCTATATGATCTCAAAGACACCTTGCTATGAGGCATACAGAAGTGCCTATTCTGTCATATGCAACAGCACTTCACATTTTCAGGCAATGTATAGAAGAATCATGACTTATTGAGAAAGTCCATGTATTGCTCATGCAGAGTACCAGCCTGGAGAAGAAAAGTTCATTAGTTAGGGAGCACATAAAGATTAGATATGGGAAGTAGATGGTAAGTACTTTATTTATCAGTGCTTCATCTTTGTTCGACTGCAGTATGTCACAACGTGGGTGCAAAATATCATAGCTGAAGGAAGGACACTCAAGGTGGGGTTCAGCTCACAAATGGAAGGCCTACACTGAGGTGTTCTGTGGAGGTATCTATGGGTGAGCTGGATGTCTCTGCTGTAGTCGCTGTAGATGAAATCAGTACGGGCAATGAAGATGAGAGAGGTCTTAATCTCATAAGCTACGTGGGCAGGCATCTCCACTGACTGTATTGACTAGATCTCCATCAGCAGTGATGGAGTCTTAAATACCTGGCACACATTGCAAATAGCTTCTTCTGGACACCTAAATGTGGGTTGTTAGTCACTAAACTGCCTCTCATCTCTTACTCCTGCTCAAGTCTGGGCAGAGACAGTTATGAAAGTTTTAGGAACTGTGCAGATCTCATACAAAATATTGTTGCAGGCCAGGGCTGGCTCGGAACTGAGAATCAAAAGTTTGTTATCTCAGGTCCTTGAGATGACTGATTTTGTCTATTGTACTTGGATTCTTTTGGGTTAGGGTCCATAGGAGGTTTTTTTCAGCATCAGGAGTTAATCAGCCAGTTGAGATGCTACTGTTTATAGAAAGCTTCAGTATATCTTCTACTGGAATGAGTTGCATTCAGTAATAGAACCCTCTTGAGAGATTTGAAGGCTTTTAAAATGAAAAAAAAAATCTGCTTGCACTAGGTTAGCGCTAGTTTACCTTTACCTAGAACATAAAGGTTACCTCTGACACATTTTAAAATTGTTTGGCTGCTTTGGCTATTTTCATTGAAGCAATCTAATCTGTACAGGACAAACAAAGGTAACAGAATAAGTAAACAATCAGCTTGTGTGGAAATGTATTATATTTTGGCAGGGAGCTGGGTAGAACATGATTCCTCATGATGAAATAACTAGCAAATCTGTATGGATGTAGGATATCTATTTTAACCTATGAATGAGAGTAAAAGAAATTTTGAGTTTTGAGTAGTATTGTACTTCATCCATGATACATGTAATATATTTCATCGCAAAAAATTCATAGCACATATTTTTTTTTTTAAAATTTTCAGTATCTATTACTTAATGTCTGAATTATTAAGAACTGGAGTGTGAGGTGTGGCACTGGTGGCTTGACTTTGAGGATTGAATCTCGTTTAAGGTGATGGACAAAGGGGTACTCCCATCTCTGAAAAACATGCCTTTCCTGAGACATGAGTTACTGCAGTCACCTAGACCACAAAATTTTGCCCACAGTCTTTAAGTACTCCATTAACCTTTTTTTTGATAACTATGGCATTTTCACATCTGGCCTTGCTATATCAGGTAATTTGTAACCCGGCACTACATAGGATGCTTTATTTTAAACTTGTATTTTATACAGGCAGCAACTAATATACCAAAGGAGATTTTGCTTCTTCATTTGGCAACTTAGTTTCGACATTAGATTTTTCATCTTGTTTTTTATAGAGAAGAAGTGCAGACCCCGTGCTTGCAAGGAATAATATTCCTTGTGATTGAAATACATTGTTTGGTGCAAAAGGTCTTTCTCTCTCTCTGTCTAGTCACAGCAGACTGAAGCTTGAAGTTCCATGAACCTACTTTGTGCTAGTTCTGAGTCTGGTGATACCACTGCTGTGATGTGCTTTCTGCTGACGCACTTTCTGCAGTCACTGCATCTCTTCCATGGGATGTTCCTTCTTTCCTTTCTTAGATTTCATTCAGTACCTTTGATTTATCTATACATCACACATTTTGTCTGCCTCCATGGATTCCTTCAGAGTGTTTGAGCTAAACATTTTATCTTGAGCCAGGAATGAATCCGCTCTAATTCTCTGACCTCCTCTAAAAAAAAAAAATCCCCAGACCAAACCAAAAGTTGATGGTTAAATAGAGGAATAACTTAATTTTGAACATTGATGTTACTTAAGTTGCTTTCATGTGAACACTCTAGTACCTGTTGCTCAGGATCTATTCAGCACAACAAGTACTAAGATATCATGCTAGCAGAGGCTAGCTGTTGATGTAACACAAGCTTTTTCTTAAAAAAATGGCTATCTAGTGTAGTGAGATCTGAGGAGACAGCAAAGTAAGTGTTCAAAACCAGCTAAATATAGCTTGAAGGCGCAAAGCTTCATCTCAGATTGTGACTTTCCTATGCTTCCTATAGTAATCCCTGACCTGACACCCTAATTATTAAATGGATTACCTGTATTTTCAAAAGGAATGGAAGACTTTCTTCTGTCATGCAAGAAACTTACCTCACTGACATGCTAACAAGGCCACTGCCCTTTTGTTTCGTGCTCCTCTTGAGAGTATTGGCAGAGGATGTCCAAAGAAGGGCAAGAATGACAGAATCACAGAATTGTTGAGTCTGGAAAAGACCTCTGAGATCATCAAGTCCAGCCTATGATCCAACACCACCACATTGGCTAGACCGTGGAAGTAAGTGCCACATCCAGCCTCTCCTTAAACACCTCCAGGGACGGTGGCTCTACCACTTCCCTGGGCAGTGCATCCCAGTGCCTGATCACCCTCTCCATGAGGAAGTGTTTCCTGAGATCCAAAGAGAACAAATCTTATAAGGAGTGGCTGAGGCAACTGGGGTTGTTTAGCCTGGAGAAAACAAGGCTGAGGAGAGACCTTATTGCTCTCGATAACTACCTGAAAGGAGGTTGTAGTGAGATGGGTGTTGGTCTCTTCTTTCAAGTAACAAGCAATAGGACAAGAAGAAGCAGCCTCAAGTTGTCCCAGGCGAGATTTAAATTGGATGTTAGGACAAATTTCTTCACCAACATGGTTGTTAAGCATTGGAACAAGCTGCCCAGGGAAGCCGTTGAGTCACCATCCCAGGGAGTATTTAAAAGATGTATAGATGTGGTGCTTAAGTACATGGTTTAGTGGTGGACTTGGCATTGCTAGGTTGATGGTTGGGCTCGATGGTCTTAAAAGCCTTTTCCAATCCAAATGTATTTGTGATTCTATGATTTGAGAAGCAGTAGCTGTTGGACAGCACAGCTGAGTTATTTGGTTTGGCAGGTGAATCATTAATTTCCCAATCAGTGTGTTTTGTCTGACAGCTGCCACCTTACCTCAGAAGAAGAGATGAAGGCCTGGCTGGGCAACATGTGTTGCCAAAGGTCCTGGCACTTCGGAGCTGGGCACAGATGGGGCTGGGCTGCCCATGGGTGCATGAGCCTCAAGCTGTGCCTTGGTCTGCACACCAGTGTAACTTCTGTTGGCTGGCAGGAAAGTCAGCAAAATGCGCAGAGTGCTTGCAGGCAAAGGATGTGATGGTCTCACAAGCTGCCCCAGGGGGTTTTGCAGCTGCAGTGTGCCATGAGCAGGTCAGACGACAGGGCAGGGCTTCAGTGCAGCTTTGCCTGTGCTGGGGAGAGAGGAAGAGCTGTGCAATTATTTTTTCTCTGTTTTCATCCGGTGAAGTGACTGACTGCTACCCGTGGAAGGGAAGGAAAGCAGCGCTGTGCTTGTGTCTTTCTTGCTGGAGCAGGTGCAGGAAAGACAGATCTTACACTTTGCAGTCCATGGTGTGCTAACCCGGTGCCACAAAAGACTTGTGCACTGCTAAGTGACCTATTTAATGCTCATCCCCCACACCCTTCATTTCCCCTTGGGGGTTAGAGACACGACAACAGGACTTGCACAACCTCTATTTTCTTTTCTTGTTGTGACTCTGGAAGTTCTGACATAATTTTTGAAAGATTAGAGATTCCTTTCTCTTGACATGAATTTAGTTTATTATTTGCCGCAGCTGTGGCAGTCAGGCTCTGGCCTTTGTTAAGAGCAGAACCTTCACTATCCACACAACTTAGTCATCATGGGCAAGTCACTTACAAATAATTCCTTCCCCTTCAGAGTTGTCATTCCCATGTATTACTTACTCTCAGAGCTGATCCTACCATGGACAGAGTTCCTTAATGCCAAAACTCTGACACTCTTTTTTTTTCATACTTTTTTCAGTGCTGAGTATCTGAAAACAGCACTTATGACCCTTCAGTTGCTTTTATTATATTTTTTTTGGCACAGTATTGTTCCAAAAGCTTAATCTCTGCTCTCTTTTTTTTTGGCCGTAATCTCACTTATCACTTTTAGATTTCGTGTATTGCGAAAATTGCACCAGCTGGTACATCTTCTGAAATTATAGGTACTGATTAGAGGACTTGCTGACCTACCAGCCACTGAATAATTATATCTTCAGGTGGGGAAATTGCACCAAACTAAAATGGTCTTCAAAGTGATATGCAGACAAGTTGCTGAATACTCTTATGTTTGTTTGTGTACATATTCAGTGTAAAAGATTGGTGACTAAGGCTTTAAGTCAAAGCAAAACTAGCTCTTATGTATTCCAGGGAAGAAAGGAGTTAGCAAAATGGGAAATGTTTTTTTTTTCTGCCAGAGAGAAGTAACAAGTGAAATGGAGCTGTGCACAGTCCTGAAACTGTTCCTGATGGAAAGAAATGGTTGTCCTAACCTGTACGTGATCCAGCTCTGTAATACAAAAAGAGCACTTTGTAAAATGAAAACCTATTTGAAGGGTTTGCAGGAGTATGTTTAATTAAGCTGTTGAAGTACAAAAAACTACTTAAGATCTTATTGTCAGCTAAGAAACAGAAAGACGTGTTAATGGGCTGCAGGTGAGGATTTTATGGGAGTGTTCAATGTTACATGCAGTTTAGCTGAAGTGAGTAAACCTGAAGAGATTAACCAGAGCATTTAGCAGCCAAGCAATGCCCAGTGGAAGTTACTAGTTCAACTGAAAGAAGCACATGAGCCAGGCAGGGCAAGACAGCTCAGATTTGCTACTCAGGAGTGTGGAAGCTGAATTTGCAGGAAAGGAAAGCAGCCAACTGGCCTTAGTGATTATCTCCCCAAGAGAGGAGTGGAAAGTTGTTCTTCTTTTGGTATGAGATAATGTGTTTTTCTATGCACAGCTGATGAATTCCTGCTGATCTACCTTGTTGATGCTTTTCTCTTTTTGTTATGTTTTGCTAAGGCAGGTGATTTATTTTAGATTAGCTTCCTGAACATCAGAAAGTTCAGTTGAGTTTTTCCAGCATTGTGGATAAAGTTTTTAATCAATGTCTTATTAATGATTCTTTCAAATTTAAACCTTGTTCCTGGCATTCAGAAAGGTTGCAGGTATATTAATAATTTTTATTAATAGTTTTTATTTTTTTTTACTTTAAATGTTGGGATAAAACCAGCTCTAGGTACACAGATGATTATTTCATGTAAGTCCATGCCAAGGATTCTTTTGCAGTACCATGTCTAAAACAATGGTGAAAAGAAATGAAAGAAAATCCCGTTCCACTGTCCAAACCCTCAGATAATTGTCAAGATGCCATCAAATTAGTTCACAGCCTCATGCAATGCTCCAGGCTTGGGCATGAGTGGCTGGAAAGCTGCCTGAAGGTAAAGAACCTGGGGGGAATATGAGCCAGCAGTGTGCCTAGGTGGCCAAGAAAGCCAACAGCATCCTGGCCTAAGTATTGTGGCCAGTGGGACCAGGGAAGTGATTGCCCCCCTCTGCTCAGCACTGGTGAGGCTTCACCTTGAACACTGTGTTTGTTTTTGGGCCCCTCAGTACAAGAGGGACACTGGGGTGCTGGGGCATTCACAAAGAAGAGTGGTGAAGCTGGTGAAGAGTCTCAAGAACAAGTCTTATGAGGTGGGGCTGAGAGAACCGAGGCTGTTTAGCCTGGAGAAAAGGAGGCTGAGGGGAGACCCTATTGCTCTCTACAACTACCTGAGAGGATGTCATAGGGAGGTGGGTGTCGGTCTCTTCTCCCGAGTAACAAGTGATAGGACAAGAGGAAATGGTCTCAAATTGTGCCAGGGGAGATTTAGATTGGATATTAGGAAAAAAGTTTTCACCAAAATGGTTGTCAAGCATTGGAAGAGCCTGCCCAGGGAAGTGGTTGAGTTACCATCCCTGGGAGTATTTAAAAGATGTTTTGATGTCATGCTTAGTGACATGGTTTAGTGGTGGACCTGGCAATGCTAGGTTAATGGTTGGACTCGGTGATCTTAGAAGTATTTTCCAACCCAAATGATTCTATAATTTTATAATACATCTTAAGGTCATGGGATTCATCCTAGCGTTCCTTACAAATGAAGGGACTGTTTTGCAGGTGGTCAAATGCTTGGAAAGGCACTTATGTTCTTAGTCCTACAAGTAAGCTTCCAGTGATTTGTAAATCCTTTGGATAAGATTCATTTAGTTTAGTGAGGAACTGTGACAAAATTCAACCACAAAGCCAACAGGTGCACCATAGGGATCTCAAATGGTGAGGACCACAGTTCCAGGTGAGAAATCATGGTTTACAAATGTTAACTACTAAACTCATTGTTGAAAAGATGAAGAAATGTAATTGGGGAGGCTATAAAAGACACTGCAAGGTGAGATCTCAGGTGTTGCCATCAGTTGATGAACACAGGATGGACAGAGTGGAGAGAGGCACAGCCAAGGTGGGAGAAAGTATGTGGGACTAGTAACTCTATGTTTTATATCTACTGCCAGAGGTAAGTGGCCAAGAAGCCTTGCTTGAAGGAGCTCTTTGATACACAGTGCCTTGCAAAGGTGAGATTGCTGTGGGAATTTGGAGGAGGCTGCAGGTGTAAATACAAGGTTGACATCCTGCTTTGAGCACTGGTATATTGTGTGAAGGTCACTGCTTAAGTCCACATCATGGAGACTGAGATTTCAAACACTGATGTTGCTTCAGTTTGTAAAGAAAAGTGGAAGTGTAAGGACTCCTTTTCTGAAGTAAATGAGGCTGGGAATCTTGGCTACCTGTAAGCCACTGCAGACTTCTGTTGCCTAACATGACACTACACAATCTGTCAGTGGAAACTCACCCAATTTTCTAAGGTTTTGGCAGGTTTCTATAGAACTAAGCGTGGTGCTAGGAAGTGTTTGGATTTCAGCTAACTTGCAAATTCTGATGAAGGTGTGTTTTGATGACAAGTTTATCCCAAAAGCTCTTGTTGTGGCTTTAGTTTCTGCACAGATTTAAGGTGCTGCCTGATAAACAGTTCATGGCAGTAATCTTATATGTGTTTCTTGGGAAAGTTCCAGAAGATATCACTCAAGCAGTCTTATTTTAGCAAGGTTCACCAAAATAGTAACAGATCATTAAACATACAGTAATCTCAGCTAGCTAGTCATTCAGAAAATTTTCTGGGATCACAGTGTAGCTGGCCAACTTCACACTGGGATTCTTCACACAGGAAACCATACATTGTGCTGTTTAGATAACAGTCTGATTTAAATCTCTGCTTTTTATTTAATGACATAATTTAAAACTAATTTGGACTGAGTATACTTTTATTAAAGAAGATTTTTTTTTTTTTTTGAGCAAAATGTTATCTTTAATCAGTGAAGGCTCAGAGAACAGGTAATTATCGTTGAGCCTGTTTTTATTCTGTTTATCTAAGAGCCCAGGTGTCTATGCCCTGGTCCATTTTCACGTTATTTCACTTGTCTGTGGTATCCTATAATAAGAGCATACATTATAATAAAATTATGTATTATAGGTGAATCAAAAACGTAACAAACAGTAGTTTATGTAACATTTTCTATGCCTGTACCTGAAAATAAGTGTAGGAATTTCGTCACCCATTATGTCTTTCAGGAGCGTGTAAATAGTGTTCTCTGTTGGTTTAGGTCAGCAAACTTTTATGTGTTCAGCGTGGAGCCACTTGGGAAATTTTGAATCTTCCTATGTCGAAGACCTTGTTAAAATTATTTAATAAACTTTCGGAAGCTACATTTCATGCATTTAAAAAAACCAATCTCTTTACACCTACAAGAACAAGCAAAATGAATTTGGACACACATTAGTCATTGCAGTTCGCCATGAATAACGCATGTTTGTTTCTGCATGTTATCTGATAATATATGGTAAAGCATGTTTTACTTCTTTGGCATACATATTGCAGCTTTTATTTAATGCATTTTGTGTGGAAATTAGTTGAAATTTTTTGTTTGCTTTCCTTTTTTTTTTTTTTTAAAGTCCACTTTTCTTGTGTGTGAGTGTAGCCAGTACCTTCCCCTTTTCTCTGGCTGTCCCATCAACAGCCGTGCCCTCCAAGTATTACAGACAAATCTTGCAAACACGTAGAAGCCTGATATGTCATTAAGCTCTTAAAACTTGTGAGAACAGGTAACTAGAGGATGAAGAAGTCTCTAGAAGTGGCTCAGCTGAGGGATGAGTTATAGTACAAGCACTCAGGCTTCCAGGAAATCCTGGAGTGTGTTAAGAAAAGTGTGTCCAGCAGGTCTGCGGAGGTTTTCCTCCCCCTCTGCTCTGCCCTGGTGAGACCACACCTGGAATACTGTGTCCAGTTTTGGGGTCCCCAGTTCAAGAGAGACAAGGACCTACTGCAGAAAGTCCAATAGAGAGCTGCGAGGATGATTAAGGGACTTGAACATCTCTCTTGTGAAGAAAGACTGAGAGAACTGGGGCTGTTTAGTCTTGAGAAGAGAAAGCTGAGAGGGAATCTTATTAATGTGTATAAATATCTGGGAGGTGGGTGTCAAGAGGAAGGGGACAGTCTCTTTTCAGTGGTGCCCAGCAATAGAACAAGAAATAATGGGTTCAAGTTAGAACATAGGAAGTTCCACTTCAACAGGAGGAAAAATTTTCTACATTTTCTTACATTTCATGTATACTCCTGCACTAAATAAAAAAACCCAAACAACTGTTAAAAAGGAAAAAGGATTACATTTATGCTGCTATTTTGCTGTTGAAATAAAACAGGAGAGGAGGAGAGAAAGTGTTGAAGAAACATACTGTCACACTCATCGGGTTTCTTGCCAGGCATGATCCTCAGCTCTGAACCATGCTGGTTTGTAAGAGCTGGGAAGTACACTGTACTGTGCTAGGTAGGTCTCTGAGTAATTTCCATCGAGGGGGTGATTTATAAGATGGAGTTAAAGTCCAAGCTGATGAAGGTGGACATTTCGTAAAATATGTGATTAAAACACCAATGACAACAGATCTGTCTTATGCTTGTCAAATACTTTATTTTTGTTGTGTGGTGAGTGATTTTTGTCTTGACAGTATGCCTACAGTAGAAAGCAATATTTCCTATAACTACAGGAAGAGATAAATCAAGGCATGCTATTTGTCACATTAAATAAAAACTAATAACCTAATTAGCTTTTCTATTAAATTGTACTGTTAATATTTGGTTCAATAAAGTACCACAAATGAAAAATCAGTCTAGTAGACTAAATGATAGAACTGTGTAAAAAAAAAATTCTCACAGATAAGTGAAGGTTTTCTCAAATCCTGTATTTAAATATTCAATTACCTATATGAATTCTGATTTTTTTTTCCCTTCCACTGCATCAGGAGGAAAAGAGCTCTGCCAGATCAACATTTAGAGACTTTGTTCCATAGATAAATAGGTAGTATATTAAAGCGGATAAATAGTAACTCAGCTCAGGTTGAAAACTGAAATATTTAGATTTAGGTAAAACTAAAAAAAAAATATGTTTACTTTTCTCCTCCTGACTGAAACAGAGGAGAAATATGAATCAAAAATTTTCCTGTGGTAAAAAATTATTTTTAAAAAAAATAAAGTTACATTTTTCGTATTCTTGACCAACTGAATTTTTCAGGTTACACCAATACTTTTAGAAAGGTGTGGTGTATTGTCTCTTTTTTTATGAAGCAGTACAGTATATTGCTCTCTGGTGACTATTCCACAGAGGTTAAAAAAACCTTATTGTTGGTTCAGATAACTGAGTTCTCTGTAAGTGAAGTAGTAGAGGCCAGAGTTTTTGCCACAAAAGCACTGGGTTCTACCTCCTTAATGAGTACTGGATGAGTGCGGGTTTTTCACTATCAAGTCTCTGTGACACATAGATTTCAATAGGCTTCATTTTACTGACTCGTATTTTCAGAAAGTCATTCACACACCTAAACTCATTGTACCAGTCACTACAACAAATGGTTAAAATAAGATCGGTGTCCTTGAAGTAGATTTCTGACATCTGCAAAGTAATCATTTAAAGTAGCATTTTAACATTGTGAGCTTCTCTGTTGTCCTTCTGACTTGAGTTGCTTCCCTTGAAATTTCCAACGTTCATGCTTATGTTCTTTTGCTGTTATTGAAGCAACAAAACTAATACTTCGTGTACTTCTGAAGAAGTTTTTTTGTGACCTGATGTTTTTGGTTGTGTCCTTTATTTATTTATCTGTCTGTCTGTCTATTTATTTATTTATTTATTTTCTTCTCCAAGACATTTAGCATTTAAAAAGTATTTTGTATTCCAAAAGCTTAGTTATAATTAATTTCAGTTGCAATAGAAACATTCAACACTTCCATAAGCCAGATCTCAATTGTCTGAAGAAGAGCCTAAAAATCTTATGAATACTGGTTAAATGAAGTTATGTAGGACAGCATTTTACTCTTTTAACTTGTTTTTTTTCTTTTTATTTCATATATCTTCCATCTCTTGCAGTACATGACAAGCATCCTAGAAACAAAAAACTATTAGACAACATGAATTAGTCTTGTTGCCCACAGGCAATTCTTTGGAAAAATAGTATAGGAGTATGTGTTGTGGCTACTGGGGGCAAATGAGAGAGTCTAACCTTGACTCTAGAAGTCCTTAATGGACAGTTTTTATTAGGTTTCTTTGGCTGTACATCTTGGAACCTGTCAATGAAAAACTCCTGTTTTCTCTGGTGAAATGCATGGCAGAGCAAGAAATGTGTTAATATGGCGGAACCTGCAGGAGCTACTGGAGTTTAACTACTTAGTCTTAGTAAGACTGTGCAAACATTTTCTTTTTTTCTGTGTGTGGGGGTCTAGAATATGAAAATTTGGAGGAAGAGAAAAAAAAATACATGCCCTTGATGTGAAGGACAGTTTGGACTATCACTGATAAGGATGAAAGTGAAACTTCAGTCCTGCAAATATGTGGGTATGTTTACGTTTAAACTCACATGCAGTTCCATTTATTTATCTGAGCAAAGTTGTACTTGTTTGCAGAATCCGGACTAAATCTGCAAAATATGTTTTGTTTCTAGATAACCAAGTTCCATATGAACTCATGAGTGTTGGTTATGTTATAAGAGAGTTAGAAGACACCAAAGAGTTTTCCCATCATGTGAATTAGCATTTTTTAAAAAATTCAAATCCAGTCAGTTTATAGGTTTTGGGTGTCTGTGCCCTGGTAAGGAAATAAGATACACAGTTAAATAAATACAGAATCTAAACCCAGAAGAGTTTTTCTTGTGCTCCAGCAATTACCATTTTTTTCCCAAGTCTAAAATACCTTCTGGAAGTAGATGAAATCAGAGCAGCAAAGCTTTTGGGAACATATATATCTGTAGTCTTGGTGCAGGCTGGTATCATCAAACCTTTGAATGGTCCCCTGTCCCCACAGAGAGCCAGTAACCTCACCTTGAAAACTTAGGTAGCCAAGTGAAAAGTGATTATAACAAAGCTAAGGGGACGGAACTCTGTGAGTACGTATATATGCATACCTGCACACATTAGTACATATATAAAGTTAGGAAATGACTGCTTCTTTTTTTTTTAAAAATTACAGCAATTATTTGGAAGGGTATACCAAAATTTCTAGAGTACCAGGGAAAAAAAATCATATTGCAAATGATGTCAACAGAGAGAAGAGAATAATTCTCTTTCCGATATCTTCTCCTCAGAGGATACAAAGGATTTTTGTCTACCTGTTTGTTTCTAGTGTCACTACTTTTCTTTTTTGCTTTTCTTTTTTTTTTTCTTTTTTTTTGTTGGGTTTTTTTTTTTTTCAGTGGAATATGTCTGCCAGGCTGTCCCTGGGGGATTGTGTTTCTGAATGTTTTCTGTCCCGTCTTTCAGCAAAGTTTGGCTTTTGATTTTTTTTTGTCTGTATGGTATCAGTTATCTGCTCATTAAGAATTTCATCTTGAAGGATGACTTACTTTCTGTCACTGTGTAATTTGTTTTAGAAGAAGGAATTCAAAATGTGCGCATGTTCCACTGTACCTCTCAAACAACCTGGTCTTTGACACAATAAGTAGTTGTTGTCAGGGTCTTCTCATAGAAATGGATTAAAAAAATCAATTCCTGGGAATTTTCAAAATGCTGATCAGTTAACCCAAAATTATAACAGAAGCCTGAATCAATTTTAAGCTTTTAGGCTGCAGGCACTTTACTGCTGTAATTTTCTCCCACTGCCCAAATACAAAAGGTGAAGAGCCCTTTCTATTCAGCTGAGTGCGGAGGATGCTTCTGGGGCCCAAAAACATTTGTGGCGGTTGTACAACATTTCTTGGATTTTCTACCTATGCAGAAAGGATCATTCAGTTTACTGATAGGTGACACTACCAACTACAGAGGATATGAGGCAGGAAGACAACTGTTTGGTAGGCATGTATGGACAGGTCAGTCAGTGGTAGAAATCTGGGTTAATGGTGCAAGAGGAATGGCAAATTAAATTGTGTCTCAATAAGAATGTCATTCACAGCTCTTCTTTTCAGTGTCGACACAAAGATGCTTCTTACTGTTATTAAGACACTGGTAACATTCTCCATTCCTACCTCAAAAGCAGAGTTTCAGTCTATGGTTAAATATTCATCAGTTTGATTTTCTGTGAATGCAGAACTTCCAGCTACAGTGAAACATTCATCAGTCTGATTTTCTGTGAAGAGGCAGCTTCTCGGCAGGCACCTCAAGGTTGTAACTCAGCTGATTCCTGCAGTCTCAGTGTTCTTCCATTCACTTCAGGATTCTTCCCTTAAAGAGTGGTGGAGAGGCAGATTCTAAAGGGACTCTTTCCTTGTGATCCCAACTATTTTAGCACTTCTGGCATTTGCAACTTGTTATGAGGCTTTATATCAATCATTCACATAGATGCCTAGTATAGCATGCCAGGGTCACCTCCATTGGGGTTGACAGCTGTGACAGAATTATATGGGATATACAGAGACATGTTGGAATACACTAAAGACTCTCAAATGGTCTCTCAGCTGCATATGTGTGGGCAATTGAAGCTCTGTAATCCTCATAAACCTGCCACAACTGGACATGCCTTTGAGATATCTCTTATCTGGAGTTTCTTAGCTGACTGTCTAAATTTCTTAGCAGTTTCTGGGATGTTTCAGTGTTGGCTGCTGCAGTGACATGACACCTTTTAGCTATGCAGCTCTGAATACGTGTAAATTGAATAGAGTGCAGCAGCGCTGTGATTGCTGTTATTTGTTTTACCTTTGAGCATTATTATATTTTTTCTACTCCTTACAATGTACCAAAGGACTTTGCTTTGTCATTTTTTTCTTTTTTACTTCTTTCCTACACTGATTTCAAAATTAGATTTTTTTAGATATAGTATGAATTTAAACCCATTTTTTACAGTATACTTTTTATGTAATTAGTAACAGTTCACCTGTAATGGCGGAGCTCGGCATAACCATTTGTTACACGACAGATAGTCATCTCCCACTGTCTAGTCTGACTGATTTATTACGAATAAACTGTTCTCCATTTCTCCTTGATCATTTCTGCATGGATCAGAATACTCTCAAAGAATTTTTGCTTAGCAGTTTGCAATATCCCCCAGTCAACTGCTGGTATGGATTATAGTTTTTCAGGCTCTTGTGTTACCTTTCCTATTGTCCATTAGCATCATTTGCCTTCAGGAATCTTTCAAGTACTGCATCCTCCTTCTCTCCATGAGTCTTAAGTAATGTAGAGTAGGTGTTATGTTGGTCCTCTTACTGAGGTTGTTCTACCTACTAAAAACCTGCTTAGCAAGAGCTTATTGTAGATATTGGTGTTAAGAATAGAAGAAAAATGGTCAGAGTAAGGATGATATTCCTTATGCAGGTGGTAATCCTTTGTTCATGGCCTTAAAAATATTCACAGTAAAGTCAGTTCTCCTGGTCTGAGCTAAACACAGCCAATTCTGTTCAGTGATTTTTACTTTTCAGCTCAGTCTCCTCTGAGAGACTGCACTTTCCAGAGAGGAACAACTTAGAGACATTTCCTGCCTGAGCAAACTCTCAAATATGTTCCTGCAAACACTTTGCTGTGATGAACTGGTTTTTCCCAAGGAAAGTACTCCAAACAGCATTTACATCAAGGAATTCCCAACCAGCCTAGTATTCAGAGAAGTGCAACATTTATGCTCGGATAGAACAAACATATAGGGAAGAGAGATGTTCTTATTAGATCTCCCTAGCACTGTGTGGTATCGTCAGATTTTGGTATCTGAGCTGACAGAGATGATTTAGTGTGCAAATAATCTATTAGCATAATTAGATTAGACATACCACAGTGCAATTAGAGTTGTCTCTGGCAGACCATTCTTCATTAATAGAACTTGTTCTGAACATACTGCCTGCTTCCTGCTTCTCCTAGAATAATTAGTTACGTGTATGGATGCTTGGATTGCTTAATTATTTTCATTGTTCACCCTTAACATCTTGCTGAACTGAGACATACTGTCATTCAGGAAGAGGCCATGGAATTGACCCGGGTCCGGGAGAGATGAGCATCCAGACATCCACCAGGCTGAAATGACAGTAAGGATAGAGAAGAGCTTGAAATAAAGCAAACATGAATGAAAGGAGTTAATAGATTTATTGTGAGAGGAGGAAGATATCAACAAAATTGTTGCTTGGAGACATATCTTGCTGCTTAAAAACAGAATTGAGAAATGGATCTGTGGTAAAGGAGGAAAGTTATTGGGATTGGAGGGAAGGAAAATGTGAGGGACAGGAGAGAAATACTTTCGTGATTTTTTTTCTTATTAATAACAAAATGTCATGTTCTTGTAGTAACGTGATGTGACAATTCAAAGATCTTCACAGGCTTTGGCTTTTGAAGCCTTTAAATTAAAGCTGATCATGTAATAGACTCTTTGCTTTGGTTAACAAAAAATAATAAAAAATTAAGTAAATTTGAAGCCTCTTTAGGGAAAGAACCTCAAGGAAATGCGTCTTTGGACATGTTAGTTGAAATGTTTGTTAACCTTCCCTTTAGAAAAAGGCAGTTCTGGAATGAAAAATACCATTTCAAAATAAAAATAAAAGTTGACATTAAATGAAATGTCAAAACAGAATGAGTCAACATTTCTAAAAAATCTTTTTCTCAACAGTCTTCCTCTGAAGCGATTTTCCAAATGTGGAATGAAAGCAATTTCCAGCCCCTTCCATCCAGACTGACATCATGCTACATCTATTTTATGACCTACTATTTGCCTACAATTTTGGCCAGTACACTCTTTTCTGTGAGGGAGGCTTACAAAATCACTTCTTCCAGTGCTTACACATAGTTCTACCTCCAGGAGAAACTGCTTGCTTGTGCATGCTGCCAGAACAGAGACTCAGTGTCCTCAGTTGACAGTGCAGCTCTTTAGTTAAAGTGAGCACATTGGAAAGGGATTGTGTTGCAGTATTACCAGAACATACAACTTTTAGTCATACCAAAAAATATTATATGATTTTTTTCTGTTTAGCTGTGGTGGAAACACTAGTGTTACCTTTCATCTTAATGATGATGTTCCTATGTAGTATTATCTAGGCGTTCCTGCTCTGTCAGGGGGATTGGACCTGATGATCTTTTGAGGTCCCTTCCAATCCCTAACATTCTGTGATTCTGTGAGTGAGTGTTCAGCTATGCACTGTTATCCCTTCTAATGTCCTCTCTGACCTCTCCAGTAAATGAAACAGTTGATAGTTACTTATGGAATAATAAGAAAAAGACAGTCTGGCAATATACTCCTGGTAGGATCTGCATACTGCTTGGATAAAAAAGAAAACCACCAAACAAAAGGCTGATTAAATTACCTTGCAACTTCTAATGTACACCCTTAAATGAAGAATCATTAGGTCCTTCAGTTTGTCCTTCAGACTTTTTCTCATAAATGAACTTAGAATCATAGAATCATAGACTGGCCTAGGCTGGAAGGGACCTTAGAGATCATTTAATCCAACCTCCCTGTCAGGGCAGGGACGCCTCTCAACTAGATCTGGCAACACATGGGAATGAAACGGGGATCAAACCTGTGACCTTGGTGTTATCAGCATCACGCTCTAACCAAGTGAGCTAACTGGCCCCTAACTTGTGTGAACGCTTGATAATATGGCCTGGTAAAAATTCTTATATTTTTGTAACTACCAAATAAATCAGAGTACACCTGCAGATTATTTTGCCAGTCAGAATTTCTGTGGTTTAATAATGTCTTCTTGGACTTAATGTGTAATTTGGAACAATTTGGTCCTCTGACTAATTCTCACAACTTCATTGATATTAAGAAATAATGATCATAAAAACATAGAATGGTTCGCATTGGAAGGGACCTTAAAGACCATCTAGTTCAAACCCCCCGCCATGGGCAGGGACAACTTCCACGAGACCAAGTTTCTCAAAGCCCCATCCAGCCTGGCCTTAAACACTTCCAGGGAGGGGGCGTCCACAGCTTCTCTGGCAACCTGTTCCAGTGTCTCACCATTGTCACAGAAAAGAATTTCTGCTTGCATCTGATCTAGATCTGCCCTCTTTCAGTTTGAAGCCATTGCCCCTTATCATTACACTTCCTGATAAAATGTCACAGAAGCACAGAATTGTCAGAGTTGGAAGGGACCTCTAGAGATGGTCTAGTCCACCTAGTCCCTCCCCATCTTTCCTGTAGGTCCCCTTTAAATACCGAAAGGCTGCTATAAGGTCTCCCACAAGCCTTCTCTTCTTCAGGCTGAACAACCTCAACTCTTTCAGCCTGTCCTCATAGGGGAGGTGCTCTAGAACCCTAATCATCCTCGTGCCCCTCCTCTCAACCTGCTGCAACAAGTCTATGTCCTTTTTATGTTGTTGGGGTTTCAGGTAGAGTCTCACAGGCAGAATCGCCTCCCTTGACCAGCTGGTCATGCTTCTCTTAATGCAGCCTAGGATATGGTTGGCTTTCTGGGCAGCAAATGCACATGGCTGGCTCTTGTTGAGCTTGTTGTTGGCCAGCACCTCCAAGTCCTTCTCTGCAGGCCTGCTCTCAATCTACTCACCTCCCAGCCTGTATCTGCACTTGGGATTACCCTCACCCAGGTGCAGGACCTTGCACTTGGCCTTGTTGAACATCATATGGTTTGCATGGGCCCACCTCTCAATCCTGTCTGGGTTGACATCCCTGCCCTCCAGTGTGTCCACTGCACCACACAATTTCGTGTCATCAGCAAACTTGCCAAGGATACACTCGATCCCACTGTCTGTGTTGCTGAAATATGTTAAACAGCACTAGTCCCAGTAGAGACCCCTTCGGTTAATGACGTTCAGTGAATTCAAGATTGAAGCAATTTTCCTGTGGCATGCTGAGTAAGGGGATAGTCTGTTCTGTTGTATTCTACATGCAATATATCTCTCAATTCTGTGTAATAAATTGATAAAATGTATGTATTCTGGTAATATAAAAGGATGGATTCATACGATACTTAAAGGTGGTGTAAAGAGGCAGACTTAAAAATTTAACCAACCAGTTTTATTCAATATGTGATTACTCAAGGACATTGAGCATGGGTATATTCTTTTAACATACCATCATAATTACATTTAGTGCTAAATCAGGAATGACAGTTTGAGATATAGTTCATATTGCTTTTCTGTTCTTTTGTCAGTCTACCAGCTGCAGGAGGAAATGTTCTCACTTTCTAAACCTGGCATTTCAGCCCTAATTAGGAGTGCTTGTGCTGTTAGTTTGTTCAGAGCCCTTGCATGGGCAAGTTGTATGAAGCTTTTGCAGTCTTCTGCTTCGGATAATTTAATGGGTTGGATATTTTATTGCAAGATTTGAGTGCAAATTGGGGAGTTAAAGTCTTAAGCTCCTTTCCTGTAGTGCTTTTCTCTGTATTTTTTCCGCAGTATCTTCATTTTATTAGACTTGAATATTAGATGTGCCACACTTGAAAATGCTATTATTAGACTTACAATATCCAGACGATAAGCAGATATTTTTCATGCAACTTTTAAAATGAGATCAGTAAATCAATTTCAAAATGAGTTTTACAAAGCTGAGATTTGTTTGTAGCAGTCACCTCAAACAATAAAACATCTCTTTTGTAATACGTAGCATATTTATTTCTATATATAATTTATGGGTGTACCAGTTAGTTAATTAGAAGTCTGACTAGACAGCAAAGGAGTGAGAGTCTGACTACATAGAAACACACCTTATTGAACTGTTATCTCTTCATATTCATGGTTTAATGATTCATTGTCTAAAATGCACCCTATATATATATATTTTAATGCTAGCATGCCCTTAAACAATAAAGGACACATAGTAACTTTTCTAATTTTCTTTATCTTACAGCAGGGATTGTATTATCCTGTATGAGTTGTAGAACACCCTGTACAATGCACCTCTATTGCAACAGAAGTAAGTCATTGAGCTGATATCATTACAACAAAACTGACTGTGAATAAGGTTTTGGATAGTTCCCTGTAAAATACTGCCATTCAATGTGAAATTGTAATCTCAATGAATATAGTGAGAGATTTTGAAATGATTCAAGATTTTATCTGCAAAATGTGTTTATAACATGCTACTTCTGCCCTAATCCCATAGTCCATGAAAATTTATGGAAGAATTTTGAAGAAGGGTCCCTTCGGAGAGCTGGCCAAGTAATGACCATCAGACCAATATGGCTACAAGTCGTCCTCCCTTTATCGCTTTGGACAGCTCGATATATACAGTTAAGCAGTGTCCACGCGCCTGTCCCTTAACAGAGTTGGTCAGTTACAGGTTTACACGCGCCAGCGTTTTATTGGGTAGTGCCATTCCACTATACAGGCAGCTCTCGCCCCTCCTTCTCCCCCTGGGGCCAGCATCTCCAGCCAAGCATCTCGCAAAGCTCTCACAAAACAGATAAAACCTCCTCCTCTCCGTGCCCCAAGGCAGCTTCAAGGCCTAAGCTGGGTTGTCCACACCTTTAAAGGGATACCGTGACCCTGCTCCACAAGAAATTCCCCTACATATCCCCCTTTTTCTTTTTGGACAACCCACACTTTGTCTACTAGCTTGCTTATCATTTTCTTGATTATACTTATCAAACAACTAAACATAACTAAGCCTATAACAATTAAAACTCCAATAAACAAAAATGTCTTAACTAAACTCTTAATCCATCCTGTCAAACCACTCCAATTTAATCACTCCAATCTGTTTTGAATGCTCTTGCAATTTTTGAATTTTCTTATGGATGGACTCAGAATGATTTTCAAGATCCTTACAACACATCCCATCAAAGTTCTCACACCCATCAAAGTCATAAGATGTATTTTTCAGTTCTTCGGACCTCTCAGGCAGCACTTCAGGTGAGATTGTTAACTATAATGAAAAAGAACAGAACGAAACACTTCCCACAACAACAAATACTATTAAATACATTTTTAACACAGAAAACCATGTTTTGAGGTTTAACCGAATCATATCCCTGCTAAAAAATGTGTGGTATTTATCCCACTGTGTTGTTTTGTTTTACTTGCTGCTCTGCCTGAGTTCCCAGGACTCACATTCACTGCTCTGCTGGGCAGGAGTGCGAAAGATGCCTCCGCATCAGTCCCAGGCCTCCGTTGTCTCAGTGTGGGAGTGCTGCTGGTCGAGCACACAAGGCCAACCAGTAATCCAGTGAGATGTCTGTGTTTTCTGACACTTAGGTGCAAGTTGTTTGAGCATACCTACAGTTCCCATCACCAATCACTCTAAATCATCTACTTTGGTCCTTAGTCACACACTTCTAACAAAGCAAAAGGCAGCTGGTTTCCCCGCCTTGCTTTTAGCTAAGAAATATCACTCTGCTATTATGTGGCTTTGATTAGACAGTCTTACACAACCAATATAAGCTTCATTGTTAGTCACACAAAGAGGATACATATCAATACAACAGGTAACACTGAAAACAGTTACATTTTCCCATAATTGCTCTACCATCAGCCGTAAGCATCTTCTGCCAGTCCAATCCGTGTCGTCGTTGGTAATCGGTACTTCAGGGTCCCATCACGTCACTGGGCGAAACAAAGGGATTCAACAGGCAGGCCCAGTGCACGGTCATGTTGCTGCTGTGCTGTTGAAGTAACAGGATGCTGCACAGCCACACCCTGCAGAATCATGCGGTTCCCAGGTCCCTTGTCCATTATTAATAATAACAGGACATGCAATCAAACTGGCTACTTCCCAATCTCCCTCTATTATAGCATCTCTGATGACACCGCTCCATTGCTGTTGCAAAGGATCCTTTATGGCTCAAGCTTGAAAATCAGGCTTGAATGTGGGAACTGATGGTAGTGGGGGAGCTGAGGGTTCAGGCGATGGTACTATATGGGATAATGGTTGAATCTCTCACAGGATCTTAGATATGGTTTCTGGTTGTCTCCAAAGTGACGATGAGACTGGTTTAAGGGTTTCTTCTATTTCTTGCTGTCTAGTTGATAATTCAGAGAGTTTGTTTAGGATCTCTTTCAGGGGTTCATCTTGATCTTCCTTTCCCCCCCCCCCCTTTTTTTTTTTTTTTGCTTATTAGCTCATGTATTACTTCAATCACTCTGTTATCACACAGGGAGAGCAGAGTTTCCCAGCTCTGTTTTGATCACACTCTCCCATTCACTCCCCTGCACATCTGGTGTACAAGAAGTGTCTTATCTGTTCATTCTCACGGACAAGCTCTCAACATGAGCTGTACTCGGCTGCTCAGGGTCTCTTTTCATAATTAGCAAGCAAGAGTTATGCACTTGTTTAGAAAAGAACTCAAGGACGAAAGTCTTAATTCTGCAACACAGTGCTACCAGCACGGCTAGCTGTAAAATGTAAGGTACAGTTCCCTTTTTTTTTCTTTTTTTTTTTTTCTTTTTTCTTCCACCCAGTCAGGATGAGCAGGGAGTTTCTCCCTTTGCCTTTTCCCTTTCCTGTCCTTCCCGCAATGCTTCGATCGCCACCGCGGCAATTTTCTTTTCTGCTTGCATGATTTCTAAAGTGTGTATTATAGTTTTCCAAACTGCTCCTAGTTCTTTCACTTGTTTTCCTTCTTTTCCTCCCTCTAGAGTACAGTCCCACAAAAAGTCTCCTACTTCACGCCATTCCGTGGAACTAAAGATTAATGGCAGGTCGTTCATTTTCTCCTGTTTCCGAGCCCATGGGGCTAATACATCTCGCTCCTTTACTTGTCCTCCTCTCTTAGAGAGTATACTAAGGAGGCGAGTTGCTGCGTCCGTTTCCATCGCGGTCTTACCTTGGCAGGGGCTTGATTGGCCGCTCAAGCTCTGGTCTCCGGTGCCCTTTTGGTCACACCCGGAACTCTCCCACCTCCAGCTCTCCGGCTCCCAAATCGGCTCACGTCCGATGCTTCGGAGTCTTCCCGCATTTAAGCAATCCGCATTTAAGTGTCCATAGAGGGTCCCTTGTTCAGGCGCCAGATCTAGAAGGGTCCCTTCGGAGAGCTGGCCAAGTTAACGACCATCACACCAATATGGCTACAGATTGTCCTCTCTTTATCGCTTCGGACAGCTCAATATATACAGTTAAGCAGTGTCCCCGCGCCTGCCCCTTAACAGAGTTGGTCAGTTACAGGTTTACACGCGCCAGCGTTTTATTGGGTAGTGCCATTCAACTGTGCAGGCGGCTCTCGCCCCCCCTTCTTCCCCCGGGGCCAGCATCTCCAGCCAAGCATCTCGCAAAGCTCTCACAAAACAGATAAAACCTCCTCCTCTCCGTGCCCCAAGGCAGCTTCAAGGACAGAGCCTTTGTTTAGGCCTAAGCTGGGTTGTCCACACCTTTAAAGGGATACCGCGACCCTGCTCCACAAGAAATTCCCCTACAGAATTTTTCTTCTTTAAGGAACTTAATACATGGATACCTTTCTATATTTATAATGCTGGTATCTGAACTGCCCCTTGGAAAGATGTTGCCTTCTTCTAACTTTCTGATGATTTCCTTCTACAGAGAAATAGTTTTTTTTTCTGGACAGTGTCTTGCAAGAAGCTATATCTTTTTTTTCTGACAAATCTTTTTTAAAGTAGTTAACCTTCTTTGATCACAAGAAAATTGTTAAATTCTCCTGTTAACTATCTAATTGCTCAAAAAAACTTCAAGAACCTTTAATTCCTCACTTTGAATTTTTTGAAAGAAAACTTTTATAGCATGAGAATACGTGCTTTATGTTTGTATCTTCGTGGGTTTTTCTTCTGTCATTAATCTTGCCTGACTATGGTTTTGTCCTGAAAATTAATTACCACAAACGCTTTTCTGAAATCAAGCTTAGAATATTATGTTCAACAGATTTAGGCTTTACAAAGTCAACTTTAAAAGTTCATGCTTAGTAGCACTATATTTGAAATACTCTATTTTCAGTATTAGAAGTATAAACACAAAAAAATTGTATTAAAAAGCCATTCTGGGATATGCAAGATACATATAATTCTAGCAGCAATGACTCCATTAGCCTTTGGATGGAAACTCGGCTATTTATCTAATTAAAGTCTTGTCTCTTGCTGGCTTCCAGTAGAGGATCTCCATGTAGAGTGCGGGCAGCGTGCAGGGTTCTGGATTTAGAAATGACAGTTTCCAAAAAAAGTTTCATTCATACTCTGTTTCAAGGCTAAGGATTTACAGTAGAGGCCCTCCAAAATTAATTGTATCCCATGTGGAAATAGCTGACACTTGTTATCTATTCACTGGCAAATTGGTTTTTTGCTGCTTTTTATATCTCAGCAAGTTTCACTGAATATAAGTTTCAAAAGCAGGAGACAAAAACCTCTTTTTTTCAAAATCTTTTGCAATCTAGGGAACAGCTCTATAGCTACAAATCTTCACCTGTTAGATCACATCCTTCTCATAGAAATAGCCTTCATCAGCACATAACAGAAAAGAGCAAGTTAGGTTCGTAGGACAGTATGTGGGAAGTGTCTCATACGCTCTTTTCGTGTTAAAGATCCTGAGGCTCCCATTTCAGATACTGCTGCCTTTAGAGTTGTTAACATGCTGGGACTTCTCAATGACAGGGAATTGTCTCACTCGACTTACGCATAGCAAGGCTAAGGAACTCAAGTGTAAAACTTCAGATAAAAGAAACAGTGGTAGAGAAATACTAACACTTTCTGATGAACTTGTGACTTCCAGATGTTTACGCTGTTGAGCATGGAAAAGTATAAGAAGGAATATGCTACGTCAGGACAATCATTCTGAACTTAAAAACTGATCAGCATATATTAATATTGAAGAAGTGAAGAAGAATATTGAAGAAATAAAGAATATTGATACTGAAGACATACTTTTTATTGTGACTGTAAATGAAATTGCGGAAATGCGAATGAGCATTAGATTGATTGGTAGGTGAAGGACAGACTCATGAAGGACACAAGATGAATCTTATCTTAAAGTCAAGCATCCTATACCAGTTTGATTGGTATTGCAAGTCAAACTAGTTCTTATTGCTGTCACAGGAAAATCTTATCAATAATGCTTTTATATCTAGCCCCTTCAAGAAGTCTGCTTTTAAAAATGATTTTGTTTTTTTCAGGCAAATTCTCAAGGCCTCTAAGGAATTTAGGACTACTTAACTTGGCCAAATCATCTTTTGTGTAAGTAAGCTTGTTCACAATGATTAACATTGGAATAAGAGACAGAATCACAGTGAAGCAAGCATACAGATTTTGTTTTAAAAGTATTGACAGTGATATATGATGTTTTGTCCCTAGTTTGTTTGCTTTCTAGAGCCCTCTGCAACCTCTCTGGCAGGCATGGTGCACTGATAAACCATACAGATGTGGTTAAGCAATGGAACTGAGCGCCATAGAAAGCCAAGATGGTTCTTAGTGTTGCTGTCATTAAGCATCCACAGACTTGTCAGTGGTCCTTGCTTGTGCTAGCTATGGAGCAACAAGAGATTTTCTCATTTTCTGACCCCATGTTTCAGCAGTGCGTTTAAAAAAGTAGTGTGTCAGAATGGATCGTGAATATACCTTACAGTGTATAGGAGCAGAGTTGGTGATGCTCCGGAACTAATATAAAATAAAGAGTTAAATGCTGAGACTCTGAGACAACAATTTATCTAATTAGTAGTATTGCTGAAGTATTGTTTAATTGCTTCAACATTCAGGGGAGTGGAATGTACCTGAAGTACCCAGGCATAGTGCAGTCAGTGCACTCATTACCGTTGTTCTTTGATATATAGATCAAAGACTTCTTGCATCTAGAGATGCAAGCTGCCACTGAAGTCCATACTAAACACCTGCTTGATCATGTGCAACTGATTGTATCAGGTGTTTCGTGTCTTTGAGGAGTGCATTTAAGGACCAAGCTTGCTCAATGTTTATTGGCATGATGATAGGAGTAATTGCTATAGTATTGAAGTCAGCAACATTAGGGCTTAGCAGCATCAAAGAGAAAGCTGCTTTATAAGAACAGAGAATACCTACGGATTTACATTTTATCCATCCACACATTAAAATCAAATCTATGCAGCAATATTACATATGTTATTCCCTTAAAAGAAATTAAATTGAGTGGTTTCTTTTATGTATTTACTACATATTTCCTAATTTATTTATTCTGTTCATATGGAAAGATGCCATAGGCGTATTCCAAACTAAGAAAAGTCCATGAGCGTAAAATGTGTCAACAGTTATACACCAGTATGTAACAGTTTCAGCAGCAGTAATGGGGGTAAGTTCGATTACAGGTCTTTTAGAAAATAAAGACTGTGTTTTATCTGAGAATTCAGGTAATATTGTACTCAAGCTCATGTTTTAGGAAAGAAACAGAGTTAGGCAACCTGCTTATTCACCATTTTTTTCTTTGATACCACAGACCCCCCATGGAGGCCCTCTGGAGTATTAAACAGATAAACTGTTTTTTTTCTTTGAAAAATAATTAAACAAAACTGCTTGAAAATGATGTGTGGAAAAGCATATCTTATTATTAGTTATTTTAATTGGCCTGTCCTAGAGTCTACATGTGTATCGGTGAGAGTGAAGTTACAACTGTTCCTAAATCTATGAATTAGTCTTGGTAGCCAAAAGACCAGTTAGGTGAAGGTTTTTTGTGAATGCCAACTTTTAAGCAACTTCTCTCCTCTTTTTTTTCTGATCCATACTTCTTCTTTAGCATTTCAAAACTGGGTTTACTCCTGTCTAGCTTACTCATATTCTTGTGCTATGCTCAAACCAGGCTTTGTGCCACACTCTGTTGCCACTCTGCCCAGAACATTCCCTTGCACGAGTTGTGAAGCCTTGCCACTGTCTGAAGAAGCTTGACTTGTCTCTTCCCCCAGAAAGCTTTCTCATCTCGAGTTGATACATTCTGCTAAAACTGCATAACTGTTTAAATAAATGCTCAAATAAATTGAGATGAACGTGAATGAATACTGTCTTTCTTGCCTTTGGGAGAAAGGTACACCTGTTTGTAACAGGAGCTCCTGTTTCTGTGATTTCATCCCAAGGAAGAACTTACCTTACAAGACCACTGATTCTTCACTGTGTTTGGAGAACTGCAGCCTAAATACCACCCCTGATTTCAGCCTTTCAGTAGCTGTAGGTTTGAGCCCCTCACCTGGCAACGGGCATGTACTCCTCATTCAGTTGTGTTCTTTCCATACTTGACCCCTTCCACTAGGTTTTACCTTTTTCACTTGCAAACATGGCTCGGCATTTCCTGCCTGGCCAGAAGTGAGGCAGCCCAGGGCTGATACTCCTGATCAGGTACAGGCTGCTGAGGGCCCAGGATTCAGGCCTGGCATCCTGCTACCATCCATGGGGACTATGGGCAGCCCAGGATGACGTGTGTCAGCCCTCAAGTGCCCTCGGTAATGCTTCAGAGTTATCCCTGAGGCATTTCTGCAACTCGTGTAAATGATGCCTTCTGCAGAGAGTTGCTTTCCTCTTACAGAAGTAACAGAGTGCAACTTTTTCTTTTAGCCTTAGGCCTCTGGGACTATCATATGTAAATATTTACACATGGAGCAAGATATGGATATCCTCTGCTCTGGCCCAGAGCAGGGTTATTAGACAGCCCTAATAACATGAAGCTGCAAGCATGTAGTTTGTATCACCAGTGGAAATCCTGTTACGGAACTGATTTAAGAGGAGTTGGTAAATGACTCTGAGGTGCTCGGTGGATTCTGACATATGCTTATGCGGTAACAGGAGAAATAGAAAGCTGATGAGCTGTGCTTAGACTGAATCTGCTGAGCTTGTGCAATAATAAAAATGAACTCTTGACCCCATCAGAATCCAAAAGGATTCTGTCAATTATCTAAGGCTTCTATTTTATATTTTATTTTTGCATATAATCCTGTGAAAACCTCCTACTCTAGCAATGAATGTCATTTATTAGAATCAGGTATGCCTTTATTTCCACCTGTGAATAACCTAAGAAAACTGCAACCACACAGTGAGTGCTAGCATGTATTGCAAGAAAGCTGTGTGGTGTTTACAGCTTGTGCTTTGAAGTCACAAATACCAATCATTTATTTGTCGTTCCTTGCTAGACAAACTCTTTGTTATGAGTGCATTAGTCTGCATTTGAAAGCTGCTTTGAGGTGGCCACTAAGAGCAGGTCTAACTCCCATTAGGTTACCTGGTCTTGATTTTGGAAGAGTGAGAGCATGGGTTATGCTCCATATAGGGCATGGTGCAGAGCTTTGCTGGAGACCTTGTCAGCAGACAGGGGTTATTTCTTTTGTCATACACCATGTACCTCAGTGCAAATGCCTGACTTGCACATAGGAGAATGCTTTACCTCTGTTCCCCCGAAACCTGGTCCCTTTGGTGAGCAGGTGTGACTGATCTTTGAGCAAAGATAAGACTATAGGGGAAGATACATGTATGTAACAGGGGAGGAGAGTGACTGGGGAATGCTTTTTCTCATTATGATGTGCCTAAATCTAGTGTAACATGTACAATATTGAGCTAAGCACATTTTCCATAGTGGTGAAAATTTATGGTTAAAATATTTTCCTAGAGCTTGAAGAAAGAACAAGTAAAATGTCCAGATGAAGGTGGTGCTACCCAGACAAGATGTTTTTCTTCCTCTTTTGCCTCTAGCCTGACACTCTCTCTTTTCATCCAGCATCCTCTCTTCACTTACTGCTCTCACAGTTGCTGCATAATATCTGTTTTCTCACCCTTCCTTCTGTATGCCGTCAAATACTTTAAAAGATGTCTTATCACCTCCTAGCAAAGCATTCTGATGACTCCGAGTTTTGTCCCTCTTCTTTGAAGGCCTTCGGTGCCTGGCCAACATAAATTATAACAATACAATTACCATTTCCTACTTTTGTCTTCTTTTTTTTTTAACGTGCAACCTTTTAACACAGTTATTTGAAGTTTAGCAACGAATTATAAACTTTGTTACTGTAAATGTAGCAGAAGAAAGTTCTTGGGTAGATTTTCTGGCATAAAATGAATAGAAGTCTAGAGGTTTTCCCCTCACTTCAAGTTTTTTCTTATAGCTAAAATATTCTCCTGGGACTGAAATGTAAAAGCAATACATTCAAATCCCCAAACCATTTCTCTCCTGATGAGTATTCTGTGGGACAACACGCCAGCAACAGATAATCACACAGTGCTTCTTCAAAATAAAAGCCCTTCCTTTCTCCCTAATAAATATTCAGTGACAAACGAGGAAATTGATACATGAAGATGGAGCCAACCTGAACTGTTGAATAAAAATAATTTTGCCATTAGAAGGGAAGA
This sequence comes from Trogon surrucura, assembly GCA_020746105.1. Lineage (NCBI taxonomy): Eukaryota > Metazoa > Chordata > Aves > Trogoniformes > Trogonidae > Trogon > Trogon surrucura. The sequence goes on from CM036622.1 coordinate 36,356,010, forward strand.
GTATTGCCTTAAAAAATCTCAGCTGTATCCCGAAGGGATAGCAAGGTTTTTACAATGCCATGATTGAGATTTCTGGAGAGTAATTAAATTTCACTCACAGACAGTAGCTTTCTGTTTAGCATATTTTTCCCATCTATGTTATGACCATTTTACTGCCAGTAAGTACGATTTCCTGTATTTATACAATAGATTAATATGTCAAGAGACATATTCATGCCAATCATGCGTTTCTCAAAGCAGTGTAAAATGGATTATTTACTAAAAGTACATGCACTTATACAATTAATTTGCTGTGAATATTCTGTATAAGTAATTTTTAGTGGCTGTGTATTGACCTTTAAAAAACTGATTTGAGTTTCAGCTCCAGCATCCCTGAAGACTCAACTAATTGATATAGAGCTAAACCTGAATAAACACCATAATAAGTAGACATTGGCATGAGCTACTGTTATAGCCAAAGCTGGACTAAAACTTCAGTGTGTGGAAAAGAGGGTTAGGATAAAGCAGTTTAAAGCTAGTACTTGAAAGAAAAGAGTAAATGAAACCAATGAATAGTAGTCTTAGGTACCAGCTTCAGTATAACTAGGATCAATTGTGATTGAAAATTGTGGCTTTAATAAGCATCCTAATTGATTTGTAATTTATTTCCATTCCTGATGGACAGCTCTCTGCTAACTGACACTTTTACTGTCTGTCCCAGATAAGATCAAGGGTTGAGTGAACTCTAGGGGCTGAACTACATTGTTATTAGTGATCCCTTTAGTCAGGATTAAGATAAATTTCAGCATCAGTAGTAAGATAAATTTGAGTTTTCCCATGTAAGAGTGAGAAGAACTTTTTCCAAATCAGAATGACTGATCTGATATCAGGCTGTGGCCAGGATGCCTAACAAACTCACCTTTCGTCAGAAAGCATGAGTGTCAATAGCCTGAAATACTTCCTTGGAAGCGTCGTGCATTCAGTGAGCTGGACAACAAATCCAGAACAGAGTCTGGGGGTCTAGTTTGCTGTGACTATCCTGTAAATTACACAGACCTAAGATCCTTTTATGGCTTTAAGGCACACTGGTCCTGTTATTTACTGCCACATTCTGAAGACAGCATAATTGTTCCCTTAACTGCTAAGACTGAGTCTTCCAGGAACTGTACTTACCTTGTACTAGCTGTCACATTTTCTCGGGAAAAATCTTTGTGGGAGTGCCAGTTAGAGTTAAAAGCATGCCATGAGTGACTCTAACTGTTTATCAGCATAAACATTTGGGTTCCCTCAGTGCTTTCTGGCACTGTTTCATTTACTGGTATGGATACAGTCTGTCTATGCCTCCAAGAAGCATCATGTTGGTGCTGCAGCCCATAGGTGATTTTTTTGGTTGAAACATCTTCAGGTTAGGTTCCCGTGATGGGTTCAGATATAATGAGTTCTGCGATGGAGCCTGGATCCAGCCAGGACAAGAGCTGACTGCACTTGCAGGGTAGATGTTTACTTCTGAGTCACTTGTCCTGGACTCCACTTATAGCCAGTGGAACTCTTAGGGCATGAGATACCCAATCCCAACTATGTGAACTGTGCCTTATAGGAGCTCTTTCTCACCACTGGCTACATAGAGTGAGTGGGTGACCTAAGAGCACTTGAAGTGGGATGCTATGATTGCCACTCCAGGTCCTACGCTTTCTGAGCATGACTCAGCAGCTGAGATCTGGAAGGGCTATCAGTTCACAGGAAGTTTGGGAAGTTTTACATTTCATGTGGATATCAGATTGAAACTGGCTTTTGAGAAAAATTAAGTTTTATGTGAACTAGAACACCAGATTTTTTGACAGAATTATATTACATCTTCTTTATAAAGACTAATCATAGCACAAGACTCTTGAAGTTGTCTTGTTTATTTATTATCAAACAGTCTTTGAAACAGCCAGTACTCCAGAAATAAAAATGATACAGTGATTTCAATGAGGCTCTGCTCCTTTGTCTTTGTGTCTCTTGCCCTACTGTTCTAATATTTATATTTTAATATAGTTTCATGCCCAATATTGACCTCTATGAAGTTTTTTTGGCCTGTTTTTTGAAACAGTACAGCATCAAACACGTGCATCCAGCAGTGATTTAAATTACAGCTGGATTTAGGCATGTTGCACAGGTTTGTTCAAAGCACCAAAGGAGACGTACCAGGCATTTAGAAGCCAGGAATACCATTATATTCACCGTTTTGTTGACACAAGCAACCTAAATAAATTCCTTACTCTACCTTCTGGTTTCTTGTAGTCCCTACTATTTCCTAGCCTGCCACACAGCAGATGGGGTTTGCAGCCACTGGTTAGCAGATGACCCTGATTACATTTACTGTGAACCTCATACAGAAAAATCTTTTATTCAGTTACAGAGAATTAAATAAATCAATCCGAGAGTTATGCTGCCACCTCAAAGTGAAATCTGACATTGACTACTTTATATAATTCCATAAACTACTGGAGAGAATAGTCTTGGACCCATTGCATCAAATGAGACTTCAAAATATAGCAGTATGTCTCCAGCTGTTAAAAGAAACATAAGCCAAATAAGACAATTTCTTTTTCTTTGGCAAAATACCAGGGCTCCTGTCTATGTCAGATGAACATTGTTAAACAGGGAAACATACCATGGACCATCCGAAAAAAAAAAGAGAAATTGGAGGTCTATAACTGGTGCAGTTTATTCACTTCCAAATATCTGTAGATAATAAATTCAAGGGACTTTTTTAGACTATTCTAGTGTATATCTTTGAATCTTTAGAAACAATCTGAACAGACAGCTCAAGTGTCACTAATACCATTAGGGGCTTAATAGTTATTAATTCAGCCATTTTGACTTCTAAGTAGCAAGATGCAATTTTACTTAACAATTTTATTGTTAAAATGTTTCAAGAGGTTGCTAGTGCTAGCATATTTGAGTTTTACGTGTGCCTCAGCATTTCTGCAGGTTAATAACGTCCTGAAGGCTACAGGATTTCCTTTTCGTTTCCAAAATTACATATGCATTATTGCAAATGAGTTCTGCCACAAAGGAATTCATAATGAAAACATCAGAGGGAATTAAAGTGCTTCTTATAATACTTGAGCTTGCTCCATTAATCTGAGGGCAAAATGAATTGAGTCATTATGTTCCCAGATGGTATTAAGGACCAAATGGGCAGCCCTGTCCCAGCTTGATATTTCTTTTTTCACTGTAAGTATTTTTTTGCTGGGGGAGTGGGTCAAGTCCAGGGGCAGCAAATCCATAGTGGGTAACTGAAGTCCCCAAGTAATGTTTTAACTCAAGTTTTAATCTTTATGCACAGAGACAGCAGGTCATTGTTAACTGGCAAGAGAAGCAGAAAGATTAAGAATGTACACAGTGCATTACCTTGAGAGAAGAGTGAAGGAACGTAAGTATCTTTTGCTGTAGAATCATTTAGCTTTAAAGAGCTGTCTTCTCATATCTATATGCATGACTTCATGGAAATTTGTTTATGTCTGAAAGGTATCTGAAAATCATCAGGCAGAATAATATTTATAATAACAGTGTTATGTTAATTGTGGTTGTCAAGGATATGAACAAAGCAGTGTCTTTAATTAAGTCAGCTGAGACACCTGGAAAAAGCAGAGAAGATTTCGAATTTGAAATAGGAGTAACAGACTTGCAGCTAGTGTTTATTAAACACTATCAAAAGTGCATTTCTGCCACTACACTGTAGACGTTTTATACAGAGATCTGAATGCAGTTTTATTTATTTGTGAAGAAGAAACATCTAGATGTCTTGAGTGTATCTTTCTGCAAAAGAAAGTTCTCAATTAACCTCTTCAAATAACATTCATTTTTAAGCAAACTGATCTCATACTTTAATCAGCTCCTGCGTATTCAGGATGACTGGAGTGTATTTACATTGGATATTGTAAGCAGATACAATTCTTCTCTCACTGTCCTCCAGGTGGATGTGAATTCACTTTATTGCTAATGCAAGGTAGTAAATCTGTGTAACAATGTTAAATGATATTGAATCTGGATATCTACCACACTCGAAAGATGGATTTGTCTATAGTGGGATCTGCACTAGTGTGAATACACAACAACATCTGGAACTCATTTTGGAGCAAAATGAGCTTGAATGTGGCCACAAGAGAGCAGGCGTATGTATTCACATTATTTCCTTACATGTGAAAATGGCTGGTCTGATTAGTGTTGGAATTGGGCTGATCGGAGTCACCAAAATTTCTTCACTGAAAGGCTTGTTGAGCATTGGCACAGCCTGCCCAGGGAGTGGTTGAGTCATCATCCTTGGAGGTATTGAAAAGATGTGTAGATGTGGTACTTAGGAACACGGTTTAGTGGTGGGCTTGGCAGTGTTATGTTAACTTATGGTAGGACTTAATGATCTTAAAGATCTTTTCCAACCTACACAATTCTGTGATTCTATGACCTTGGTTTCCTCCCTAGAGAGGAGAAGGAGAGGGGATGTGGCTAAGTAACCTGTTATAATTTTTATTTATTGATGTACTGGGTTCAGCTAGGATAAGGTTAATTCTCAGTAAAGGAGCTATCCGGGCATAGGGAATAGCTCAACCAAACGAGTCGCTAGTCAAAGGGATATTCGATACCATCGTGAAGTCATGCTCGGGGTATATATATATATAGAGTGGTCGGGGTGGGGGACTGGGGCTCTCTTCCCGGTTTCCGGTCCGTTCGGGTGGTGAGATCCGCGTTACATGTTACTCGCGTTATATTTGGTTAAAGGTTACTGTTATTTCACTGTTATTGTTACCATTTTATGTTCACCATTAAACTGTTTTTATCTCAACCCCAGAGGTCTTTGCCTGCGGCTCCTTTCGGACTCTTCCCCTCTCTCGGTAGGGGGGAGGGAGTGACCACGTGGTTCCTTTGTTTCCTTCCCGCCGCTGGTAACTCGGCTCGAACCACAACAATTGACAAAGGAGACAAAGAGTGGGAGAGTGTGTCATCCAAAGCATTATTTTATCTTAGACTTCAGAGGCTGTACCTAGGTCCATCTCAGTCACCGGAAGGGATGGAGTAAATTCAGCCTCGGGTTGAGAGGAATCACCAGCAATGCTTCTGAGTTTCTCCAGGATTTTCTTACAAAGCTGTGACATTCCCAAACACTTCACTGAAGGTGTATGGGAGGCGAACACAAAAAGTAGCCTTCTAGTATAAAACAATTAACTATGATTCTCATTTGCATCTGTTGGTTAAAACCAGTGAACAGAGTGCTCGCTCCAGGATTTCAGGATTCAGAAGGAATTCTTTTCCTTCCCTCCACAGAGGGAGGATATTTAATTGCCTCGTGAAATACTGATAAGTTTTTCTGGAAGTCTCATGTCATGAATCGCCATGAACTTTCAGCTGCCTTTGAAATCCCACAGAAGTGAGCTTCCAGTGCTCAGGAAGGTGCAGGCAAGCTAGAAGAGAACATGCCACATACTCTTTCACAGCTTGCTTTCAGCTGCTGATGCCTCTTGTTCCATCCTCTCTGTGATTCCTCTGCCTCTAACCAGACAGTGCCATTTCACTTGCTCTCTTTGACTAAAAACGCCTCATTGAACATGTATCTATTTTTTTCATGCATTTCTTATGCTTTTCAGTTATACACAAATGCCTTAGTCTGGGACTCTTGCTTTTCACCTGTTATCTCCTTATATCAGTCAGGCACAAACCTTGAAGATCAGTTACAAGTCTGCGGCGAAGCACGTGAATAGCTGTCAGGAACAGAACAGGTCATGTCTACCAACTTAGACATTCCCAGATGTACTGCAGAATATCCACAAAACCCAACCCAAGTCAAGCAAAGCCAGCATCCCACAAGCTTTCACTTCCTTTTTTGAGTCCCTCAGTGCTTGGCTGAGGAAGGAGTCAAGACTTCTGTTTAAATCCTCAGATAAAAGATAAAACTGTTCCAGGCCACTCGTAGAGTGGACAGTTACTTCACAAAATAATCATTGAACTCTTGGGAGGTCTAAGAGTATAGCTGAGATCTAGAAGTGCAGCTGACAAGAGGCACTGACAAGGTAGCCAGCTGCAATAAAACAGAAAGAATTGAATTTTAATTTTACTATAATTCTGTTGTAGCAAGGTGAAGATTCTAGGAGGTTTTAATTTTTTTTTTTCTTTTTTTTTTTTTTCCCCCCCCAAAAGCTGTAAATGAAATAAGTATTATCCTGAAACAACCCTGAAAAAATAAATTGATCTTAGTTAGTTTCCCTTTAGGCTAGTGCCATTGGTGCTAAGATGTTCGTTGGCACCAGAGTATGTAACATCTCAGTCATCAGCAATCTGGCAAGTATTTTGTCCCCTGTATCAATCCAACAGCTATATGCCAGACTGTTTGCACCATCTGTCACAGCAGCGTCATCAGGGGCGACAAAAAGTGGACAGCTGGTACTATCAGTCTGCAATACCATTTTAAGGGAGAAATACTAGAACCTGTGGCAAAAGACATAGAAAACAAAGAGCCTTAGTAGTGAAAACACTAAAGCAAATACTCTTCAGATACAGCAGTTCATCTTTCCCATTACAGTCTCTATGGTTATTAGAAACACACTTCTAAGAATGAAAGAGGTCACAGGTGCCGAAACTGAACATAATCAGTCCTCATTATGCATACTTTTGGTTGTCCAAGGAAAGCAAAGTTGCCTAAAATGACTGGTGATATAAAGCCAATCTATAATGAATCCCTCAGCTGCAGAGAACTGGAATAAAACTGCAGTAGAGAGAATTTCTGGATTGATTTTTGCCATGGAATCACAGTTACCAGGGAAGCATTCATCAGATGCTGGCCAGAAGCTGACCTCCATTACTCTGCTCCTCCTTGCAGGTTTGTCTTTGGTAAAAAGCTATTTCACAGTCTTATGAGTATATTGGCAAGAGGGTAATGCGTAACCCAAAGCAGGATGCTTGGAAAGATTTTTTTCTATGTCCTAATACAAGTCAACCAGTATTCAACTACATAATGCATGAGTCAGGCCATCAGGCAGTGTTTCGACCAGTCAAATCTGCAAATCAACCGAGGGACACATTAGGAAATGCATAGAGCTACACATTAAAGGTTTTGGTAAAAGGCGTGCTGCAGCAAATGTGATTCAGGAGTTACTGCACCATTTTGAAATTTATGGCCAGTCTATACCTTCTGGCTTAAAAGTGGTGCCAAGATAACATATGCAGCTGAGGATTGTGTTTATATTCCTGTACTTGTTTTGCAAAGTGTTGCAATTTGGTTTTGACAGACTTGAATGATAACTGCAGCACTGAAACCAGAATCACGGCTCGTCAGAAGGTAGTCGATTTGCATATTTCACTGAGGCCAGTGTAGTGCAGAGTGAAGACCAGAAAGAAAACAATTTGTTAAAGACCATCTGAAGTAAAACAGTCCGCACCTGGGGTTTAAAGATGAAGGCTTTGCTGTCATACGTAAGCATACCGAAAGCCAGGGATCGCTGCCCTGTGGAAAATTTTGAAATTTCAAATATATATATATAATATTCCATATTATAAGAAAAGAAAAACTGACCTAAACATATTTTGAAATAGTTGTTTGACCAAAACAATTATTTTGGAGATCTTTCCAATCTATGACTTTATGTATAATTACATAGTCCATCATCATTAGAAGAATGATATGGCTAGAATATGAAATACTGTTAATGACAGTCTGTAAAAATAGCATCCAGGTATTCTGTTAAAAATATGGGTATTTTTTTTTCCCAGAAAAATCAATGCATTCTGAAAGAAGCTGCGGTTTTGATCAAAATAGTATTTTCTGGTAAAGGAACAGCTACTGAAGTAGTTTTGACCAGCTGTAAGAATAATCCATAAAATTTCAAAAGTCACATATAATGTAGGAAACAGGGATTTTATATTATATAATTGACATTTGGAGTGACACAGAGCTGCTCTACAGGTTCAAAAATGTTTGCAAGCTTCTTCTAAAACCGTCACAAAATATCAGTAACAAAGTAAGTGAGGATACAATAATGAAATTTCACCTCAACTGTCATAACTGAAGTAGGGAAAAATGCAATTCAAATTTTTTATCTTTTATTGCTATTGCAAATAACGATATTGCAATCATAGAAACTGAGGTGTGATTAATCAGATTTCTGACCTGTCTGTTATCTCTCTGAAGAAGCCGTGGCCAGAGTTAGATTCAGCTCAGTCCTTCTTTTGCTTAAGTGAAAGGGCAATAGGTAAATATTCCAAAAATATTCTCATTATGTTAGGTCTTCTGTCAAAACTACTCAATGACAACTACTGTCAGGAAAAGCTCTCATATCATATAGAGATATTATCCAAATCTAAATAATTGTTTAAAATAAGAAGAGAGAGAATAAGATCCTGTCAAGTGGATAGTGTGATACTGGAAATTATCCTCAATCTTCACATATCCCCTCGCTAGACAGAATGCACTAAGTCATGCATGGTTGAGCCTCTGTTAATTTTCTTTGTAAAAGAAAAAAAAGACAGAAAGATTGAAAAGTACTGCAGTTTTCTTCTGTTGCCAGTTAAACAACTTCATCACCCCTGTTTTATACATTACTGCTTTTGAGTGACTCCACATTATGCTCGTCTTTGCTGAGGTCTGCAGTCTTATGGAGATGCTCTAGGTCTGATAACCCCACCAGAAGCAATGGTGAGACTGGGGCCTATGCAACTATATCCTGTAAAACAACATCAGTGCTGTACATAATATCCTTAATTGTGGATTTAATTCTCAGGGTTAAATGTGAATACTGGACCTGACCTTCTCTTCCGGGTTTGGTCTTGGCAAAAAGGGTTATGGCATTCAGGAATTTAGCTGTGAAGCAAGAAGTGAGCACTTAAGACTATTTTCCACTGTTTGCAATAAGGTTTTTCAGAGTATCTGTGAACGCAGAAAAATCTGGGATCTGAAGTTGAAGCACGTTTTCTTTTCTGGCGATCTTTTTATTCACCAGAGGATCAATTCTTTCTTGTCAAGTTCTGCTGTTGTTGAAGGACCAATTGTCCCTCAATAAAATTTGAGATTTCTCTTTGTGTTTTAAAGGGTAAGGGCCTGCCTCCTACATTATCCTGGGCTGGAAAAAAATAAGTTTCTTGTGAGACAAAGTTCTTTTCATGTTGTTTTAGGAACATGAAGCAGCTTTCTTCCGGAACAGTCTTGGGAAAGCAGCACTTCCAATTCTGCTTTTCCTTTTGCCTTTGAGCATTGTTGTGGTAAAACTGACATAGCATAAATGAGGATGCTGTGCAAAAGAATAGATAAATTCTATCTCAAATTTGTATTTTAGATTACAATGAAAATATTATTGCCAAGTATTATTATTACATTCTCAAGAGTGTACTTTGCCTAATAATTTTTTTCCATATTATATCAACATTAGCTGAATCCATCATCTGAAGTAATATCTACTTTCTTCAGTTTGAGTCTCAGAAGAGATAAACATTTTTTATCACTGTCAATAAGAAAATTACTTATGTCACCCTTGATACTGAAAGGAAGCTCGATTAAGTTGACCTTGATATCCAAATGAACTGTCTAATATAAAGATTGCACATATTCCAGTCTTTTAAAATTACCAGAAGTGATCTATTATTTTGCATGATAGATGAGTTATTAAAAGAAGTAAGGTGGAGAACTGTGAAAACTTTTCGTTAAATTAAATAGAGGGCTTCGTTAATAAGTTATTTAATGTAGGAAGAAAACGATAACTAAGAATTTTCAGGAAATGGAGAATGACTTAGGCCAAACTCTTCACAAATTATCATTCTCATCCAATGGAAATGATTGTGAAACTAAGCAGGCACATAGACTGGAGCTTCAGGGGAGAGTTTAAATCAGAATGCTAAAAGCAGAAATTACTACAGTCTCAAAAGCTAACTATATCAAATTAAAAAGAAGTGAAAGCATGATTTTGTATCCTAGAGAATTTAGTAAAAGAATACTGCTTGCTGGTGCATTTGGTGAGTGCCAAAATCGCCCTGCATAGCGTGGGGTCTCTAAGACTGAGCTCTACTCCGAGATGTTACTGGTCATGAAGGTGCAACAGCCTAGACAGTAGTCAAGCTCCTCATGAATGTGTGGGCACAACACTCCATGGGTGGGATTCCTTACAGGGCATGAGAGCCTATATCTTCACATTTGCACAAACAGCCCTGTGCAAAAATCTGTGTTCAGCAGGATTAAAACTATTTTTCTTTTCTGGAGCAAAAATTTTACTATAAAGAGGCCTGGAGTTTTCATAGAGGAGAGCAGCTGTTGATTAGAAGGGGTCTAGAATATCTTTCAGAAATTGCTTGATGAGAAACGTGTGTCAGTACTTTTCTTCCTGTATTCATTTGCCTTTTTTGTAGGACACAGAGATGCTATTTATTTTGTCAAAAGAAAGAAAATGTCAAACCTTTTGAGCTCTCAGCCTTTCAGCAGGTGAGCTCACCAGTGTATAGAGGAGGTCAGTGAGCTGAACTTTGGCAGCAATATTAAAATTTTATAATGTTTTAAATCAGCATAATTTACCTCATCAGTTAGGTCATGTCACAGTCCTGTGCCTTTTAAGCCCTGAAGCATCATTGGCAGTTACAAGCGCTGCTCTCACTGATGGCAGGAGGGCTCTGAAGGTAATTTCAACTCAAAGTAAGCTGAGATCCCTGGATACTTTAAAACAAAAACAGAACTAACTTTTAATCTTTGTTGTGAACAAAGAAGGAATTCACGTAGATAAGTGGAATGAGATACTAATAAATAAAAATAATTGAATAATGTCTCTGAACCAAGAAGGAAAATTGGGCAGAGTGATATCTGTGTTCTTGGTATGGAGTCTTTCTGTAGTGAGATTTTGGAATATGACAAGGGTTCTCAGGCTTTCTGATAACAGGAAATACTAACTGGCAGCAAAGCATTCAGCAGGAACAAAGGACTCCAGGAGGAGTGAGTTAGTTTACCTCAGGAAAGCTGAAATCCTAATGATACCATTTTCAACAACAGAACAGCAAGTGCCACTTACCAGTGACTAGTTACTGTATGTCAAGTATTTTTAATATATTTCAGGACTGAGGGGAAGAACAAGCAATACACTTAGAAGACATTTAACTTCAGCGTGTGCTATCTGTGCTATTGACATGCAATTAGGAGAATTCCTTATTGTGCTTATTTCCCAGTCTTATTCACCTCATGTTCCTCATTTATGTTTCCTTGAAGAGTCCCACCAGTGCTCTTGGGTAACTCCTTCTGAGAAGTGTGGAGGTAGCATCTACTTCCTTGCTTGAGTTTGCATGTATCTGGCTGTGGTGGGAGGCAGGAAAGCCCAGATTTCTAGCTTCTTGCAGTGTCCTACAGTAACCTTGAATGGCTCTAGGATGTGTTGCAGGGTGGGCTTTCACCTCTCCTTTCCCAAGATAAACCTTATAGTTCCTTTCTGTCTTTCTAAATCTGGGAAATGCTGACTGATGTGCTTGCCCAAAAGCACAAGTAGGAACTATCTCTGGCAGCTCACAGCTGAACAGCCCTACCTGCCAAGGCACCTCGTTTTAGACCTGCTTTAACCCTTCTGTGTTAGCCTTCCTTCAGTGCACCTGCTCGGTGTTACAAACTTTAGTGATCATTTGGGGATGTAGACAAGCAGATCAAATATATTTTCCTCTGTGCCTTATACCATGGTCTAAGCATGTGTTTTCAGCAGAGATACAATAGTACCCACTGAGCCACCTTGCCTCATGCATTATACCAGTCTATAAATCTCAAAATAATTTTTCCTTCAAAACTTCCTATTTTACAGCCATAAATATGCCTGCACACTATAGGCACCTGTTGGAATACCGTCAATTACAGTAGCAGCAGAAAAACTGAGAGTGTAAGAACATGCTGCTCACACTTTTTCAGTACTAAATTCACATGTATTGCCTCACCACTTCTATTTAGAAATCATAAATTCTGTTGCATTGAAGTTCATATTTATGGGCCATTAGCTCTGTCACTTAGGGCAATGAGTATAAAATCATAAAACCATAGAATCATTTAGGTTGGAAAAGACCTTTAAGACCATCAAGTCCAGCTGTTAACCTAGCACTGCCAAGTCCACCACTAAACCATGTCCCTAAGTACAGAATCATAGAATCATTTAGGTTGGAAAAGACCTTTAAGATCACAGAGTCCAGCCGTAAATCTAACATTCTTTTCTTTTTTTAAATGGCTTGGACGAGTTTGTCCAGTATAAACTGACTAGTATTAAAGCACCTAGCAGTGCTCCACTGTCTTTTCTAAAGTAATGGAATATTTTTAATTTGAATGTAAAACTCAGATTTCATACACACATTGTCAAGTACTTCCTGTCAGAATTCCACAATATACTGCCCATGATACATTGAAGAGGCAGACTCAATAGGTCACCTTCCATTTAAAAAGCTGTGCCAGTGTTTTCTGTGATATTTTGGGTATAACATTTGTTTTGTTCTCATTGATATAAGAAACGAGATCATTTGAGTGAGGTTTTTTTTTGCTTCTAAATTCAATGGTTATGATAATATCCCTTTGCTACTGTCCCGGTTTGAGCTAAACAGAACTGATTTTGTTCAGGACAGCTACTCTCCTAGTAAGAGAGGAAAGGGGCAGGGAAGCTTGTTTATACACTGTTCTGTGTTTTTGTGCTCAGAGTGTCCCACGATTGAAGTGGGCAAGCTAGCACAGGAGAGTGCATTCTCAAGAAGGCAGGAGTTAACATCAAAACCTCAAGTAATGCAGCTTGTTGCAGGCAAACTCAGTAAACATTTATATTGTGCCAGTTCTGCAGTCAGGAATCATTTTTAAAATCTGACAATGGATAAATTAGACAGTTTTCCATTACTGCCTAGAAAAGTAAAAGCATAATTGCCACTTGCATCTGGTAAAATGGATTCTGCATTGTGATATTTAACACATACTGAATGAGCAAGCTAAAATCAATAAAAAGTAGAATGGAACTTTTTGCTTTCCCTCACTTTTCTTATTGTTGCCTGGGAGCACTAGGTAATTGAGGCAAGTATTTATTGTAGAGGTTTGGATATCACACTCTTCTTGCATAATGTTTCTCTATAAAATCTGTATATCCCAATCAGAGTTCACAAGAAATGTATTGTATGAAGTGCAGCAGGCTTGCTGTAGGTAGTAAGTGGGGGCTGTACCTTTTTGGGGCAGATGATGGAGGTGACTTTTAGGATTTTCATAGGCCAATATGAAAATATAGTTCTGAAATACCAGCATTGCAGCAACATCCTCCCGAGGGGCACATCATTGTCTTGTGGGCTCAGACAGCAGAGGTTTTGGGTAGCTGTTGGGTAATTTCATAGAATCATAAAATTGTAGAATATTTTGGAGTGGAAGGAACCTTTAAATGTAGAATCATAGAATTGTAGAATCATGGAATCCTAGAATACATTGGGTTGGAAGGGAACTTTAAAGGTCATCTAGTCCAAATCCTCCTGCAATGGAAGGACATCTTCAACTAGATCAGGTTGCTCAGAGCCCTGTCTAACCTGACCCTGCATGTTTCCAGGGATGGGGCTGCTACCACCTCTCTGGGCAACCTGTTCCAGTGTTTTGCCGCTTTCACTGTGAAAAATTTCCTCCTTATAGCCAGTCTAAATCTACACTCTTTTAGTGTAAACCCTTTACGCCTTGTCCTATTGCAACAGGCCCTACTAAAACATCTCTCCCCACCTTTCTCTTAGGTCCCCTTTAAAGTATTGGAAGGCTGTAATAAGGTCTTCATGGAGCCTTCTCTTCTCCAGGCCAAACTCCAACACTTTCAGTCTTTCTTCACAGGAGGCATGTTCCAGTCCTCTGATAATGTTTGTGGCCCTCCTCTGGACTCACTCTAACAGGTCTGTGCTTCTCTTGTGCTGAGGATCCCAGAGCTGAATGCAATACTCCAGGTGACATCTTACCAGAGTGGAGTAGAGGGACAGAATTGCCACCCTTGACCTGCTGGACACATTTATTTTGATGCAGTCCAGGATATGATTGGATTTCTGGGCTGTGAGCACACACTGCCAGCTCATGTCCAGCTTTTCATTCACCAGTACCCCAAGTCCTTCTCCACAGGGCTACTCTCAATCCCTTCATCCCCCTCCCCTGTATTAATACCGGGGGTACCCTGACTCATGTGCAGTACCTTACACTTGGCCTTGTTGAACCTCATGAGGTTCACACAGGCCCACTTCTCAACCCTATCCTGGTCTCTCTAGATGGCACGTTGTCCCTCAGGTATGTCAAGCACACCACTCAGCTTGGTGTCTTCTGCAAACTTTCACTCGATCCTACTGTCTAACTGATGAAGATATTAAACAGCACTGGTCCCAGTACAGACCCCTAAGGGACACCACTTGTCACTCATTTCGATCTGGGCATTGAGCTGTTCACCACTACCCTCTGGATATGACCATCCAACCAATTCCTCATCCACTGAACAGTCCACCCATCAAATCTATATTTCTCCAATTTAGAGAGAAGGACGTTGTGGGGAACCATGACAAAGGCCTTACAAAAGTCCAGATAGAGGACATGTGTAGCTCATTTGGCTTGTGTATTGTTGGTGAGAGGATTCACCCTCACCTGGGGTCACAGACTTGTGGGTGGTAGAAATGGTGATAAAGAAGAGAGAATTGGAAGGTATATGCTGGGGCCTTGGCCTTGGTGGGGTCATGAGCCCGGTAGCCTGGGAAGAAAAGGCCATGAGAGGACACCTGTCTGCAACTGTGTCTCGAAAGGTAGTTTCTAAGTGGAGGAGTTGGAGTCTCTGGCCTCAAGAAATGCTCTTCCTCCTCCAAGAATGATGCCAGCAGGCCCTAGGGTGCCTTGTGGTGCAGAGGAGCGAAGGTGTAAGCATGGCTGACTTTGCGAACGCCTTGCTAAAAGGTTGGAGATAGCAAGGGGACCTGCAGGCAGCGTGGCTCCAGGGCTGAGCAGTGGAGCCAAAGGAAAGCCTGGCAAGCCTGAGAAAAGGCCAAGGCCCCACCTGCGCTGAACAGAGCCGGGCAGCTCTTTGCTGGGCTGTGGCACGAACAGCTCGAGCCTTCGTGCGGGCGGCAGTGTCCCTGCCGCATCTGAGATCTGGCATGCAGGCTTGGAGCAGCAAACGGGACAGGAACTGTGGCTGCCTGTCCACTGGTGGTGGTAGCTGTGCTGCCTTGCTGGCACTGGTGACTTTACCTGTTGTCCCGGTGATCGTGTATGTGGGTCCCAGGCTGGTAAATTGGGCTGAGATGAGGCCTCGTGGGCGATGAGGCCTCCAGGTGCTGACCCAGGCTCCTCCGTCCGTGGCAGAAATGGCTGCAGAGACTACAGGCAGAGCAGGAGCACTGCTGCTTGTCTTCCTGGAGAGAGGCACAGTGTGAAGCCTCCCCAGGAGGAGCAGCGAGGCTTTGCCTTCCTGGGTTTCGGCCCTTGGATGGGTGCGGGTGTGCTTGTTGGTTGCTGTAACTCTCGGTCGCAGAGCGCGGCGAGGGTGAGGGCAGCCAGTGGTCGTGCGGGAGAGGTTGTGGTGTGCCCTGCTGGGTGGCCTTGTGGAGAGGCCTTGGCATGTCACAGGGATGCACTGTGGTGTCACGAGTGCTGTGGTATCTGTGGTACGGCCGAGAGGGAGCAGGGGATATGCAGCTTGCAGGCCAAGACCTTGATGAGGTCACTAGGTCATCCCAGAATCTTACTAGTTGGAAGAGACCTTTAAGATCATTGAGTCCAACCGTTAACGTAGCACTGCCAGGCCACTGCTAAACCATGTCCCTAAGCAGCAGATCAACACGTTGTTTAGATACCTCCAGGGACAGTAATTCCACCACTTCCCTGGGCAGACTGTTGCAATGCCTAATGACCCTTTTGGTAAAGAACTTCTTCCTAGCATCCAGCCTAACCCCGCCAGCACAACTTGCAGCTGTTTCCTCTAGTGCTGTTGCTTGCTGCTAGGGAGAAAAGGCTGACCCCCTCCTCTCTCCCACCACCTGGAGAGAGCAATAAAGTCTCCCCTCAGCCTCATTTTCTCAAGGCTGAATAATCCCAGTCCTTTCAGCCACTTCTCCTAGGATTTGTGTTCCTGACCCTTCACGAGCCTAGTTGCCCTTTTCTGGACACACTCCAGTGCCTCAATGTTCTTCTTGTAGCGAAGGGCCCAGAACTGAACACAGTGCTCAAGGTGTGACCTCATTGCCGAGTACTGAGGTACAATTACTTCCCTGCATGCCAGCCGCAGGTGGGGGATGTTGTCAGCTTCCTACTTGTTCAGTCCAAAGCCCTCTTCTTCCTGGGTTTCTTGTGTGGAGAAGAGTGGTGAGCAGGTAGAGGAGGGTTCCTGCCGTGGGCCTGGCTTGGGCTGCAGGTACTTGCTTTCCTGACAGAAGAAACTGTCTTTATCTTGACCGTTGTGTTCCGTCCCCATCCCACCATGGAGGGGAAAGGAGAGAGTGAGTGGCTGGTGAAGGCTTAGCTGCTGGCCAGGGTCAAGCCTCTAGTTTCCAACCTCGTCAACACAGAACTGGCCTTACTCCAGGGGCAATCAGTGTTGTAAAGGAGCTGAAACTGCCAGTTGCTGTGCCTGTGGTCACTGGCGATGGAAGATCCCCTTTGGGTCCTGATCTGGAGAGTTGATAATGTTGACTTCTGAGTTTGTGCTTTGTGTCCTAAGGTGTGTAAAAGACTTTGAAAGATCCCTGCAAAGAACTTGTGAGTTGCCAAACATACAATCATGCAAGGGCAGGTGAGCAAGAAGGAAAGGCAGAGCTCATGCTGCTGCTCCAAGCTCTGATTAAGGGATTTGAACATCTCTCCTATGGGGAGAGACTGAGAGAACTGGGGCTGTTTGGCCTTGAAAGGAGACAGCTGAGAGGGGATCTTATTAAGACATATAATTATCTGAGGTATGGGTGTCAAGAGGAAGGGGCCAATCTCTTTTCAGTAGTTACCAGGAACAGAACAAAAGATTATGGTTTTAAGTTAGAACATAGGAAGTTCCATCTTAACATGAGGATAAACTTGTTTACTGTGAGGGTAACGGAGTATTGGAACAGGGTGCCCAGAGAGGTTGTGGAGTCTCCTTCTTTGGAGACTTTCAAAACTCACCTGGATGCATTCCTGTGTGGCTGCCCTAGGGGAACCTGCTCTGGCAGGGAGATTGGACTAGATGATTTCTAGAGGTCCCTTCCAACCCCGAACATTCTGTGATTCTATGATTCTATGAAGAAAACAGCCTTTGAAAATGCATTATCACTAGTTTAGTTTATACCAACATCTGAAAAGTTGTGGTGAAAAGAAGAGAAAGTAAAATCCTCATAAATCTATCCTTCTCAAATTAACAATTTGGGCCATTTTCATACGCTGGTGTCCTTGATATCACAGAGGGTTTTTTTCCTCAAATGTGGAATAGCTATGGTGATGTGTATGTATCTTAAAGCTGGAAAAATAATCTGAAAGGAATAATTTATCTGACATATTGATCTTCCCTCTCACCTTTTTAACTGCCTTGTCTATTTAGACAGAAAGGTCTTTGGTCACATCCTGACCCCAGTAAAGTCAATAGTAAAATGCTGATATACTTCACTGAAGCCTGGCTTTTACCCGGAGCGGTTTCACTTAGCAGCTCTATGGAGTCTTGATATTTACAAAGAAAAATTTGAACAAGCATACAAGTAATGAAGAAATAATTTTGTGAGCACCAGAGGAGAGATGCTTGGTCTAGGCCCTGGGTCAATTCTCCAGTGTCTAATAAGAGGTGAATACATACGTCAGACTTTCCCTCAAGTTTCTTTTTGATAGATTGTTTTTTATGAGGATATTGGGAAGATAATATTTCAGAGACCTTTGCCCATTTTCAAGTCTAGTTTTAGTTAAGCAATAAGAATGAAAACTATTGAGAGGGAGGGGAGGAGACACAGACACAAGGTGACAGAGTGCCCCATGTATTCTAGGAAACAATTTAAAATTAATATTTTCAGAAGAGTTTTAATTGGTTGCCCTTTATTTCTGTTTTGTTTTACAGCTTTCTAACATTAGTCTTACAAGGAAATTTTAATAAATACTTCATTTTCACTAAATGCAGTTTTCTAAACTGTGCCATCATGAATTTAAAAAGCATGTGTTTCTTCACTCTTAGTGTTCCTTAAAATTAAATTAGTGAGGAAGTTTATCATAGACTGTCAAAAAACAAAGAGAAAGAGCGAGGGAGTAATGTTAATCCTCCCAATTCCTGTTGCTTGTGCCAAATGATAAAACAGAGAGATCACAGCTGTATTTTGCATAGATGTCCATATGGCTAAGCGTGGGTCATAGACTCTTGCTAGGTGTGCAGAAAGATGGGACCTTTTTAGATTTTAGGAGAAAATATTTTGGAGAACTATAGTTCAAGTAGAGGAAGAGTACAGTTCATGCCTTTCCAAAGAATGCTAAAATAAAGCAGGAATAAGTAGGAACCAATTAAATGTTCTTTGAAAAAAACCAGCTGTAACACACATGGATAATGAATCGCCTGAAGATCTCATGTTTAAACACCTGTAGAAATGGAGAGAGCAACTAACAGAAGAAAACCCACTTCTATTTTCCAGATTGCACCCATTTTGTCCGAGAATGACTAAACTCTTATATTTCTTGTAAATCTGCAATCTACCGACAGCAAAAACACAAGTTTGCAAAATTTACACACTGGTTACTTGTGTACATTTTGAGCATCCTCCATTCCTGGTAACATCAGTAAGTGTATTCAGCAGGAGAGGACTCTGGAAAATTGGAAAAAGCTGCCACAGACCTTGGAATGTCTAGGAATTTTCTGTACTACTGATATTGATAATTTTCTGAAAAGTATTATGCTTCCTGGGTATGAGTTTGTATTTTACAGCTTGACAGCAAAAACGTGGATGTAATTTCAAACTGTTATATAGAGTGACATGGTATTGGAGAGCTCTGAGGTATTGATCAGGACATACAGGAGAATAAATGGCAGACTCAGGAATGGATTTAAGTGATGGACTTCAGCTTTATGGCTTTAAAAAAGGAGCTGAGCAGTAAATGTCTAAATCACACTTACATAGCTGGCAGTTAGAAGTCAGTGCGTGGTTAAAAGAGTTCAGCCACAAGATCAGTGATTTGTGGTGGAACTCCTCTTCAGCCCATACAAGGATGTAGCCTTTTCACCCGTGTGAGCTAATGTAGAGGCTATTAAGAGAGGTCTTTCTTAAAGTTTCACTTTTGTCTTCTAGCAGATGGGTCTGTATTCAACCAGTATATCTGTAGATATTTCACTGAGTTGCCTAAGTTGGAGGATACTGTAAGAAATCAAAGCTGGAAGGGAAATACCCTCAAGAAGTTCCTTTTCTCAATGGACCATATAGGAGTTTGAAGCAACTGGTAGCCTAAGCTAGGCACGTCAATTAAATATCTAAAATTAGACTGAATGAATCTAGCTCTCCACCAGTTAAATCTATCTTGTTTACTGCTGAGAAGAATGAGAGATTCTAGACATATTTATCTTACCATTCTGAATATGGAAATTTCATATATCACTGTGCTTATACTACAGGGATGAGGAAAAGAAAGGAAAGAGGGTGAGAGAAATACCTTTTAGATTCCCAAAGATCCTCCAGGTACCTTCTACTGCTAAGAACTGAAAGAGTATCTAAAGGTAAAGACTAGAATTTAGCTTGTCTCAAGCCTAATCTGCTTCAGCCAATGAGCAAACCTAGTTTTTGGTGAAGGATTGAAACACAAGGTACATAGCTGATGTCACATTCTTTGCTACAGTCATTCCCTGCTTCCCATTGATGAGGATAGAAATGCTGAGGATAGAAGGCAACTGAACAGAGAAGGATATATCACAATTGCAAGCAAGTGGAAAGGTGCATGAGTACTTTTTGACAACTTGCTTCCACATATCATGAATTTGTGCTGTACAGCTTCATAAATTCCTTCCACTTTGCGCAACCCTTTGTATGTTTTTAAATCCAGGGGGCAATTATTCACAGAGGGCCATTCCTTGGTGGCTTCAGAAGCAATTAATCCATGGTGTGCTGTCTGCTGTATCAGAGGCAGTCTGCTCAGGTCTTCCAGTTCAGTGTGAGTAAGCTGGGCCAGCTGCAGATTCAGAGTACCTGTATATTCAGAAATGAATTTTTCATTGTTTTTGCAGCAATTCCAAGGGGTACGCTTGGCTTAGACCTTGACGCCACGTAGTTTAGTTCCTAGTGCAATCTGACTCCCAGCACCTGAGAAGCCAAGCTCAAGGCCTTCCAGGGGTCAAACAGCTGCCTCTGAAGCAATCCTACAAGAATCAAGAGCAAACTACAGGAGTGACAGCTCAGATAGATAGCTAAAGTCATCGTGCCCTTGTCAAACCGATTGCATCCTTTTATGTGATTAGCAATCCTGGCATCCAGGATCACGTACCTAAAAAGGCCTTGTCAGCTTTCACAGGACAAATGTGTCCGTGGCTCTGTTCCTTCCATATGACCCTGACCCTCTTTCTCTGCTGGTTCGTTTGTGAGCACGTTAATTCAGTGACACTGCTTCTTGCATAAATTTCCCATTCATTCATTCCAATGCACGCCTGGAGCTGCTCCTCTGCTGCTTGAAGAATGAGATTGCTAATCCTGGAAGCCAGGAAAAAGGCTTCAGCAAATGCTGCTTTAATCAGTCAACTTCCATTCCTACAAAGGTGATTTCTGAGTAAATATCCTATAACCTGAAAGCAATATTAGTGTGGAACACATATTGCCTTTCTTGTCCTGACTCCAACAGTGGCTTTGGTTAGAATAGCTCTTTTTAGTATATTACAAGACTGTATCAGGTCAGATCTGCCTGATCACAGCTCAAGATTGTGGATGAAGTGGATTCAGTGGGAATCACTTATTGCTCTATGTTGTCTTAAGCTTATAGATGAACCAAAGGTGCTGGAATAAGGACTTGCAGTCTCCCATGTTTGACAAATTTCTGCAAATGTTTTTTAAACCTTAATTATCCAGGGTTGTCTGCAGTCCTAAAGTTTGAGACTAGCCTGACAACGGATAAAGCTCAAATAGGAAGTGAATGTAAGAGAATTCCTCAAATTCGTCCTTCCTACAGAACATAATTGTGGTCTTGTGGATGTCAGACTGTGGAAAAAATTCCTTATACAAGCTGTCATTTTTCAGGTACTCATATGACAACATCTATTGTCACCTACAGCTGGAAGCTGGGCTGCTGACCGGTATTATAGTTCAGGGTTGCCTTTTGACCTCAGCATTTATTGGTCACATTTTCAAACCCGAGTACAGGAGTTTTGGATGGTGCACTCACCTCAAGTAGAAGCATTACTTGAAGTCAGTTGAAAAGATAATTCTTCAGTTACCCTAAAAATGTCTCTCTCACAAGCAATAGTATTTCTGAATTAACTGTTTTTCTGCGAAATTATTGAAGCCAATCTCTATGAAATTATTGAGAGTAACTGTATTTTCTTTGAGGTTTCAGAATGCAAAGTCTAAATTTGTATCTCTTTGCTAAGGGTAGCTGTTGGACAGTTATATGCACATTGTAATTCCAGGCCCACTCTTGCTTCATTGCCTGAGTTGCAGCCTAAATTTTTTAGAAAAGTTTTTTATATTGTCAGGATAATGATACAGATTTGTAGTGGCTTATTCAGACTGAAACATTAAGCTTTTAAACATTTTTCCATGGCAGCTCTAAATCTTGTGGTCAATAATTTTGTAATGTACTGGATGCCAGTAATGTCAAATACTTTGTGTTAAGTTCTGATGGCATTTCAGAATACGGGACAGTAGTACCTGTGTAAATTAGGCACAAGGACAGGGAATGTTAAAGAAACATGTACAAAACTATGTACAAATTTATTTGTCTAAAGAAATAACGCAAAGCATGTCAGTGTCCCGGTAGTTTTCCATATCACTATTCAAACTGCAGAAGATATGAATATAAAGTAGTTGACAGAGTTTTGCTCTTCTGTTTACAGAGATTTACGAACAATAAGTAGTGAAACTATTCAAAATCACTCAGAATTATTTATGAATTAGAAATATCAGTTTCATGCTTACGAAGAACTCGTTGCAAAAATTGAAATTGTATGGTCCTATCTGGTCGTGTGCTATGTGCCGTTTATTATGTAATAGCTGTAGTCTGTCTAGTGATAGGGTGATAGGGTGAATTTGTACATGTCACTGTGCAAATTCAGAGCTTGAATTATGCACTTTTTTCTTTTTTTTTTTTTTTTCAAAACAACCTTCACTGTGATGATTTCTGTTAAATAGCTAAGGGGGCCAGAATTCACAGCAAAGCAGCTGAGTGGGAAGGGTGTATACAACTGTACTCTCCTTGCATCCCAAACCCAAGAGTTACTTTGCTCTCAGTGCAGTCAGGAAAGTTACCAAAAATATAGTTTTGTACTTGTGAGATGAGTTGAAATAAAAGTCTCCACAATACTCCACAATATTTTAAAAGGCAATTTTAGTCCTAATGGAGCCGTTAAATAGATGTACCAGTCTCACTAGATTTGCTTCAATTCCCATTTGAGTCAATGGAGAGAATCCCATTGGCTTTAAGTAGGAATTAGAGTAACAGGATTTATGAAGCAATTGTGTTCGGTCAGCGTTAGAAATAGGAAACTCTTGAAATTTTTCCCTTTTTGTGGAAATCAAATCTCTGTACCTTGGCTTCAGATTGCATACTGAGAAAGAGGCAGAAAAAGCTGAACTTCCACTTAACCCAGATAGGTTTGAGTCTATTTCAATGTGTGGAGAGACAGAGAAATGCCTCCCACGACAGGAGACTGATAAAATCAGTAGTCCCATCCTTAACTTCAGAAAGTAGTAAGTTGAAATATTTGGGGAGCAGGAATTAAACATGTACAGTGCTTCTGAATTATGGAGTTTTTAACCTTTTTTCTTATAGCTTTTATTCATATATATGTAGAGGAATTTCTTGTGGAGCAGAGGCACGGTGTAACTTTAAAAGTGTGGACAACCCAGCTTAGGCCAAAACAAAGGCTCTGTCCTTGAAGCTGCCTTGGAACACAGGGAGGAGGAGGTTTTATCTGTTTTGTGAAGAGCCTTGCCAGGGAGAGAAGGGGGGTGTGAGAGCTGCTTGCATAGTGGAATGGCATTACCCAATAAAACGCTGGCGCGTGTGAACCTGTAACTGACCAACTCTGTTAAGGGGCAGGCGTGTGGGCACTGTTTAAGTGTATATATTGAGCTGTCTGGAGCAATAAAGGGTAACTACTTGTAGCCATATCAGTGGGATTTGTCATTGTCTTGACCGGCTCTCCGACGGGACCCTCTTCATATATACATCAGGCCTTGAAACCAAATTCAGTAGAAAGCAGCTTGTGATGCTGAGACAAGTAGCCCTGGCTGGTTTCTTTTTAAAAGAAAGAAGAAACCAAAATATGAGAACAGGCAGGTTTTGCAAAATGTATCTTTCCAGGGTAAAAAAATCCTGTACTGTATTAACCGCTGCAAGAATAGCACCTTTTCTTCTCACCTCTGTTTCACAAAGCCTGTGTGTGAGCTTTTTCTTTCTCACCTTTAACACAGCCTCCTAATTTAGACAACTTCTATGAATGGCATCTGAGCACAAAGTTCAGCATATTTCCAAGCTCCTTGAGGACTCAGAGGCAATCAAATCTATCTTTAAATGAAAATGATGAACGTAAGTCCAACAAGTCCTATATATATATTTTTTAACGACATCAACTTCTATTTCCCCTGCCTTACCTAGATGCCTACGTGCTCCTTGTCTGTGAAAGAGCTTCTACTTCATGCAGCAATCTTGGAGAGTTTGATTTAGGCTGTGGATTTTACTGCTGCCTATTTTTATAGCAGAGTTTTATATATATGTCTCTACAGTTCAGTGAGCTTAGAGGTGTGCCATCCTCTAGAAGCATCAGTGCTTTCTATTCTCTTTAGTTTCACCGAGAGGCCTTACTACTACTTTTGTTGAAATTTTCCCTTTATTTAAAGGGCATTTGATGCTTTAATAAATACATCTGTAATTCACAAACATCTCAGTATCTGACCTGTCATTATACAGGTGTAATGCAACATGGAGAGAACATAAAAGGGTGTAGTCTCTTTCCTCACATTACCTAGGTAACTAGAAAGCAGCTGCACAGTGTTGTCTCCTATCTTTTACATCTCAGCTGGATCCATTCTATTGAGAAGTCACAGTTCTTGCAGTGAATGATAAAACAGGAACTAGTTCTTTTTACAGTAAGATTTTAAAAAGTGTTTGGTGTTATACTAAGCCATATGCAAATCAGCTCACATGGAGATTACACTGCTAGTAAGGAGAGATAATGTACACGACATTGTAGGTCTTTGTTGGCTTTGAAAGTTATAGCATGACTATAATATTATGCAGTCCTTAAAATGCACTAAAAATGAATAGTCTAAAGGCAATCAATTACATACTTGGAAAGATTCAGTGTCTTCAAATTTTTAGTGTCAGACCTGTTTATCCAAACCAGCGATCAGTTGGCATAACTGGATGAAAGTTCCTTAAGTGCTTTATAATGGCTGTGGCTTTCGAAGTAAATCAAACACATTTTTCAGTTAAAAATAAATCAGACTTATGTCGCTACAGAAACTACAGCTGTTGTAGTTTTGGGGGACGTGTGTTCGTCATTGCCTTGCTTAGATCCAGACATCATAACAACCTATAAAATACAGAAATGTCCCATGAAAATCTGAGTATTTTGCAGCTGCTGCATTTGATAGCTAATTTAAATATTGTAACCTGTAATTATTTTATTTGCGTTATTATTTTTTTTTTTATAAAATACAAAAACCAATAGTTCACTCTCATAGTGATACAGGTAGATAATTGTGAAGATTAGAACCTTGAGCCTGGAATTTTCTTGTGGATCTGCAACAGGATATAGCATTATGATGCTCAGTTCCATGCTGTCATTTTGGAACATATAATGGCGGATGAGGTACCTCTGTTCCCTGCAAGATATCAGGAGAATTAAGATAGAATCATGACATAAAATAGAGGGTGTGACTGAGCAGCTATAGGAGTAGTATATGGAATCCTCCTGGAGACCCAATCACGTGAGTGTGGAGCAGTTTTATGGAGTCAAATGAAGATTCATGCCTGGAAGTATTTTCTGAACCTCTGTCTTCAAAAAGGAGGAGATGAGACCTCATTTTTATTTGGAAAATTAGCAGCTGGTGAAGCTTTATTGTTGAAATAAAGCCTTTGTTTTCCAGACTTTGTTGCCAGGACTGTTGTATTGGTTTGGCCTGGCCGGATTTTGGCCGTGGTGGGGGGAGCTGCAGGGTGGCTTCTGCAAGAAGCTGCTAGAAGCTCCCCAAGGTTGACAGAGTCAATGCCAGCCGGTTCCAAAGAGGGACCCACCGCTGGCCAAGGTTGAGCCTATTAGTAAAGTGATAGGAGAGGAACACCTCTGTGAAAACATATTTAAGAGCAGGGAAAAAGAACTGCGCCACAACAGCTGGCACAGAGATGGAGGAGTGAGAATCTGTGCAGACACCAAGGTCAGTGAAGAAGGAGGGCGAGGAGGATGAGCTCCAGGCACCAGAGCAGAGACTCCCCCGGGTCTGTGGTGAAGACCGTGGTGAAGCGGGTTGTCCCCCTGCAGCCCATGGGCTGGGTGTAGATGTCCACCATGAGGATCACCGTGTAGATGTCCACCGTGCAGAGGACTCCATGTTGTGTGGGTGGATGCCTGAAGGGGGCTGTAGCCCGTGGGAAGCCCGCATCAGAGCAGGTTGCTGCCAGAGCCTGTAGCCCGTGGAATAGAGGAATGCCCACACTGGAGCAGGTTGGCTGGTGGGACTTTGGTGATGCTTCAAGGGACTCACGCTGGAGCAGTTTCCCCTGACGGACTGCACCTCAGACTCAGGAGGGGTGTGCTGCCCCTCATGAGATGTCTCACGTTGGGCAGTTTGTGATGAATTGCCCTTCGTGGGACAACTCATGTTGGAGAGGAGAGCGTGAAGCTTGTCTCCCGTGAGAGGGACCCCACAATGGCCCTGGGGAAGAGTGAAGAGTTCTCCTCCAGAGTGAAGAAGTGGTGAAACCAACGTCAGATGAACTGATCGCAGCCCCCATTCCCTGTCCCCCTGCACCGCTCGAGGGAGGAGGTGGAAAAACCGGGATTGATGTTAAGCCCAGGAAGAAGGGAGGGATGGGGGGAAGGTGTTCTGTTTTTAAGATCTATTTGCTCTTTCTCACTTCTCACTACTCCTCTCTGATTGGTTCTTTTAATAAATGTACCTAATTTCCCCAAATTGAGTCTGTTTTGTCCGGGACGGTAAATGAGGGTGATCTCCCTGTCCTTACCTTGAACCCTGAGCCCTTGGAAATATTTTCTCCCCCTGTTCAGCAGTGAAGGGGGAGTGAGAGAGCGGCTGTGTGGGTACCTGGCTGCCAACCAGGATCAAACCACGACAACTGTTCATGCATTATATCTTATGACTGTTTAGGCACAATGAATAGGGATGACTGGGAATAAGAAGCAGAACCCAATATCTCTTTCTTATAAACCAAGGGTCTAGTCACCCATACTAGGTGACAGCCTGCAGTTTCTTTCTTTCATGCAGTGACCCTTGTCTTTCCACAGCATGGCTCCATGCCACAGGGAAGGGTAGGAAGTGAATTTCTGCTGCCTTACTGATACATCTCTGTTTAAACAGGAGAGTGTGAACCTTTAGCTGAAGAAAGATCAGAGCTGTCATATTCTAAAGAATTCCTATAAACCACTGAACTGCTTGATAAAATTGAGCCAGCAACCTTCCCTGCATTTCTTAAGAAGCTTTATTTTGCATATAGTATTAAGCCTGCTCTGAGAAAACCTACTGAATAGCATTTAGAAATCTCCTTCATAGAAGCAATAACTTTAAGGATTCTTCTTGGGCTCTGATATCACTGAAATGTTGAGGTTAGATGGGAACATTTGTTGAATTCTCTTGCTCAATCAAGGTCATCAAAAGTAGTCTGTGACATGAGCGGAAGTTTATCAAGGTGATAATAGTTTCTTCTCAATTTAGAAACAGCACTTTTTAAATTTCACTGAGAAAGAAATATCAGTTGTCTGAGGAGCTATTCAGGTCTTCTGAGGATCAAATTTTTAGACTTAGATCTGTACTTGGGCACCGTCTGGACATAGCCTCACTTTTGGTGGATTGCTCTCGTGCATGCAATTTTTCAGATCACATATAATGGATATCCAGAAGGTTAGTGTCCCAAGGGGCATTCTGTGGGCTGAAAACAATTCAGCTTAATAGGGAGGGGGACCTACTGATACCATTTCATCATATGTCACAAGCTATTGCAACCTCTAGGGAAGGATTTAGTCACTTGAATCAGGTATACAGATATTCTGCTATGGAAGGCTACACTGGTGAGGACTGAAACAACTAATGAAGATGTTCTTTCGGAATATTCCTACATTAAATGTCTACCAGGGGAAAGGTGAGTTTTAACTTGTTGTGGATGTTACCCTGAAGCACAGCGGAGGATTTAATGTGCTTTTATTTCACCCTGGGAAAAGTCCAACTCTGCTCATTTATTTTTTCCTGCTGTACAGATTCCTGTAATCTTAGTTCTTTGGATGCTAGCCCACTCAGCACTTCTTCTGCTTTAAAGATGGCCTGTCTGCTGTTTATTCTGCCTTTTGACAGCCCAAGTCTAAAATTTAGAAAAGATTGGATAGCAGGAATAGCAAATACAGTGATTATATAGAGTGCAAAAGCTGAAGTTCTCTGCATCTTGTAATCTGGCCATTTCCAAGGTAGTTAGATAAGAATCCTTGTAATGCAGTGCTGAACTTTTGAGTACAATATTTTTTTTTTTAGCTGTGGTTTCACTCTATGACACTAGTGGCAACCATTTTAGCATACTCATTTCCTAAATATGTATTGCCTGTTGTGCAGTCGGTAGGAGAAGCAGGTTAGTGAAACAGCTGTTAATTTTCCACCATGAATTTCTACTCCATCCTACTTGGAATGTTTTTTTTCCCCCTGTAAGTCCAATAAATATTTATGTCAGCACTGCTGTCAAGTAGCACTCTCAGTAACAGACAGTTGCTAAATTAAGATAGTTTCCTTGGCAGTAATGAAAGGCTAATAATGCAATTGCCATATGCAAGCCTTGGAGATTTGCCTTATAATTATCTTAAGAGGTTGAGCTGTAACTCTAAGAATAATAAAACATAGAGGCAGACTGTGGTACCACCAGGTGAATTAAGATAACATTGAAATGATGTAAAGAAATCAGGTTACCTTCCTTGTTAGTGCTGTTTCACAGGGCCAGCTTCAAGTGAAATTCAAGTAAAGAAGGCAGAGAGGGTGAGAGGTGGTGCTGCAGACTATGACCTACTCACAGAGGTGTTCCTCCAGTAATGTGTCCCAGCAGAGCTGTGCAGCTGTAGTCTTGCTTATGCCTCAGAAGACTCCTGCACAGACAGATGTGTGCTAGTAGACAGGAAGCACAAGAAAATTGCTACACTTTCAACCAGGCCTATTTTTCCCTTCCATTCATCCCTCAACTTCTCTCAGGCTTTACTGTTTTGTCCTCAGTAAAATTGACAAATGGAGAATTAATGCTCCTTTTTGTAGGTACAGTTCAGGAGAGAGATCTTGAAATCATCATTAACAGATCTCTGAAAACATTGTTTCTGTGAGCAGCAGCAGCTAAAAAAGCAAAAAAAAAGATTGGACATCAGCAGAAACGGTATTGACAAGACAGACATCAACATTTTGCCATGGTTTAAAATGTTAGTGCATACCCATGTTTAGTGCTATCTGCGGTACTAGTCTCTACATCTCAAGAAAAACATGGTGGAGTTAGAGAAGCTATAGAGGAGGGCAAATAAAATTATCAAGGTGATGGGACAATGCTTTATGCAGACAGTCTAATAAGACTTGGATTTTCCATGAAGGGAATGAGTATAGGGAATACAAAACCATTATTCAACAGATCACACTTGACCAGAATTAAGCTGGACACAATGAAACTAGCAGATCGGTTTAGCTGGACACAATGAAACTAGTAGATCAGTTTAGAGCAAATCACACACTCAGTTGTGGATTTTGTGAACTTCACAGAATGACATCTCACCAAATTGCTGAGGTTGGAAGTGGCCTCTGGAGATTATCTAGTCTAATCCCTCAGATGAGAGTAGGATGCTCAGGGCTGTGTCCATTTGGGTTGAATACCTCCATGAACCGAGACTCCACAAACTCTCTGGACAACACGTGCCAGTGCTTGATCATCCTCATGCTAAAAAAAGCGCTTTTTTATGCTTAAGAAGAATTTCCCATGTTTCAGTTTGTGCCCGTTTCTTCTTGTCTTTTCACTGGTTACCACAGAAGAATCTGGTTCCAACTTCTTTGCTTACCGTCATCAGGTATTTATACTGATAGCTAAGACCCACCCTGAGCCTTCTCTTCCACACCTGCCAGCTGCCAGCCCAGCTGCCTGAAACCTTCTGGACCTGGTAAGTTGTTGTCTCAAACAGCTGATGGATTGATACTGGACTGTCTCTACATGCTCTACAATGGCTTGTACAAAGAGGCGATTAAGGTGTTCTTCTAGGACAAGCTATGACAGAATTTTCCTTGGCAAGGAACATGGTACTGGAGAAGTATGTCTTACACATTCTGTAAAAATTTTGAATGAGGAAGTTGTGCATGAATGTAGTAGAATATGACAATGTCAGCAAGTTTCATCCTGTGAGATGTGGGGGGTGGGACACAGAAGAACAGCCATGCCTTTATGAGGCATCCTAGAGGATTTCAGGAAAACCCCTTTAAGGTCTATCAGCTGGGGTACTCATCAGGTGATGCATGTGCTAGGTAGTGTAGCCAGCCAAGACATTTGGCCTTGAAAGTTCTAAAATAAATTCATACAGATTACCAATAAGAACTTTGTGGGGATAGGGATTAGTCATCCTATGATTAAAAAGTTACTGATGTATACATGCACGTATGTACACACACACACACAGATGCACCTACTCTCAGTCACACAGATACACATACATATGTGCATACACATCAGAGCTTCTTAAAAAATAACATACAGTTTGCTGCATTTCCAAGGCTGGAGGAGTGAAGCGCCATGCTAGAGGTGGTTCCATTGGTTGCTATTAAAAAGTCAGCACTTAGATAAATGTGGCAGATGAAAGACCACTTTCCCTTACTCCCACACACACACACTTGGAAGAGGAGATAATTCATAATGTACTGCAAAATGCTGATTTTTTAAATGCTACATACTGTGGACAAAAATAAGTGATTATTTATTACTTCTGTGTTGCTGTGAGTACTTAGCTCTTGATTCTTTTAAGCTCTTTTTACTCAAAGAAAGAAAGAAATCCTCTTCAGTTGTTTACACTAATCCTAGTCAGACTAATCCTCAGAATAAGTCATTATATTTTTCAAAAGATGCTTGTTGACCCTTGAAGGAGCAAAATCCTATCTTAGATCTATGATTTATACAAAAATATTGTTTCATTTTGAGAAAACTGGGCATTTGAACACTCTAAATAGTTGCAAGTTCCTTGGACTTAACAGAGAGGCTGATTCCTGTTAGTCCCTCTTACCACTGGGGATATAATGGTTTTTTAAGGTGAAATAATTGAACAGAATGTGCATTAGTACTACTGAAAGCTCCCATGACCATGGTACAGTGTTCAGTACAGCACATAGAATCCTGCTGAAAACTGTGTTTTGTACTTGTGGTACAGAAACAGCAGAGGAATGAAGGAATTGGGTCTTTGAGAAGGTTATTCACAATAAGCAATACTTTCCCAACAACCTGTACAGGGTTACTGTACAAGACATAACATATTCCTGAGGGCTGTGAAAGGATCACTCATCATCTGGTGTGGATGGACAGGATCATCTGGTGTGGATGGACAGGACAAGGCAGACATCTATTCACAAGTGGTGTCCCCCACGGCTCAGTACTGAGCCCAGTTTTGTTTAACATTTTCATCAATGATTTGGATGAGGGGATAGAGTGCACCCTCAATAAGTCTGCAGATGACACCAAGCTGGGTGAAAGTGTCGATCTGGTTGAGGGTAGCAAGGCCCTACAGAGGGATCTAGACGGGCTAGATTGCTGGGCCAAGAACAATTCCATGAGTTTCAATAAGGCCAAATGCCAGGTCCTGCACTTCGGCCTCAACAACCCCCAGCAGCGCTACAGGCTTGGGGACAAGTGGCTGGAGAGCTGCCAGGCAGAGAGGGACCTGGGGATGTTGGTGGACAGCCGGCTGAACATGAGCCAGCAGTGTGCCCAGGTGGCCCAGAAGGCCAATGGCATCCTGGCCTGTATCAGGAATGGTGTTGTCAGCAGGAGCAGGGAGGTGATCATGCGCCTGTACTTGGCTTTGATGAAGCCTCACGTCGAGTAGTGTGTCCAGTTTTGGGCCTCTCACTACAAGAGGGACATTGAGGTGCTGGAGAGGGCACAGAAGTGGGGTGCCAAGCTGGTAAAGGATTGAGGGGTCTGAGGCTGTTTAGCCTGGAGAAGGGGAGACTGAGGCGAGACCTCATTGCTCTCTACAACTACCTGAAAGGAGGTTGTAGCAAGGCAGGGGTTGACCTGTTCTCCCCAGTGGCGAGTGATAGGACAGGGGGAAATGGATTTAAATTGTGCCAGGGGAGGTTCAGGTTGGATATTTGGAAGAATTTCTTTACTGAGAGGATTGTCAGGCATTGGAACAGCCTGCCCAGAGAGGTAACTGAGTTATCATCCCTGGAGGTATTTAAGAGAAAGGTAGATGTTGGGCTGAGGGGCATGGTTCAGTGGGGTTAATAGGGCTAGGACAAAGGTTGTACTCAATGATCTTGAAGGTTTCTTCCAAATGAAACTGTTCTATGATTCTATGATCTGTGGTTCTGTCTGGAAGACAACCAGGGCACATTGCCAGCCTTTAATTTCTTGAGACCCTCCCTTGCCACAAATGACAGAGTCTGCAGGGTCAGAAGGTGC
The DNA here is from genome assembly GCA_020746105.1 of Trogon surrucura. Classification (NCBI taxonomy): domain Eukaryota; kingdom Metazoa; phylum Chordata; class Aves; order Trogoniformes; family Trogonidae; genus Trogon; species Trogon surrucura. Next base: position 36,387,973 of record CM036622.1, read on the forward strand.
TGTACATGAGGCCCCAACAAAACCTACCCCACCCTACATGACTTCTCAGTGGTCCCTGGCTGTGTGGTACTTCAGCCGTTGTCTCCATCCTGAGGTCTGCAGTTTCTTTCTATAGCCTACTAGTGTTATACCACTCATCCGGAAAACAGGACCCCAGATGTGATCAGTTTTGTCTTCCTGAAGAGTACAGTGGGAGCAGAAACTATTGCTTTTGTATACAGAGCAAGGATTCAACTTATCCTAGTCCAAGACAGCTGCTCCACAGCCGGTTGAACCAACCCAAATGACACCTTTCCCCCCCAAAGAAAAAAAAATGGCAGTGTGGTATAGCTCCACCTCTGCTTTTGTTTGTCCTTGAAAAAGAGAAAACAGTTTGTTAATGTATTGCAGTCTTTTCCCCGAAACACATTGCTGAGGTAACTTAAAGGGCCATGTTCTAGAAATTGTTCTGTTTCAGTTCATAGTGTTAAAGATTACATGTGAAATTGTTTGTGCTGTACTGAAATAGATAAAACCAAATTGTTCCTTCTTCTGTATTTATTATGGATCCACTGTTTATTTAAAAATATGCTAAGGGAATCTTGCTGTATAACCAATGGTTACATTGTGGTATGAAGCAGAATGTGATTCCCCATTCACAAAGACAGTTTTCTGCTCTTGTAGCTATTTTTATTTGATTTCTAATCTGTGCTAAGGCATCTGTGAATATGATAACTCAGCCTAGATAGAAGAATTCTTAAGCTGAAAAGAATGAAAATTACCAAATATTCCAGTTTAGCATCTATTTACTGAAGTAAATAACTTCTCTGTGTGTGTGTGGTAAGGGATAGGGTTCATTCTGTAGCTCTGAATTTCTATTTCAAGTGAAAGGAAAACATCTAACCAAATGTCTCATTAATGAGAGCTTAAAGAACAGCCTGAACTTCTAAACATTTCTCATTTGCAGCAATAAGAGAGTCCAGAGACTTTGGTTAAGCTTTTCATATCCAGAGGGACATTCCTCCCACGTGTCCTCCTACCAGCATCCTAAATTTACAGAAAACTTCAAATACCTTTAAATATGAATGTTGAAGGACCTTTTTACAGACTACATCCTCTTTGCAAGTTGCAGTCAAATCTGTCAGAATTTCGTCTTCTGCCAACAACGAGAATAAAATATGTATACTCCTCAGTCAAAAGTTCAAAAGCTACAGTTCCCAGGCTTTCATTCACAATATACACATTCAAGAATAACAAGTTGCAGGTATATGTCTAGTGAATGCCCCATAGAACTATTAGTCAGAGAACAAAACTAAATTGATGTAGCTCTTACCAGACTTTCAGAATTTGATCCATCTAGCACATTCCAGCTAAGATTAAAAAAACTCCCAAAGAATTCCAAAGCCACAGGTTCTTTTAGACACAGGGCAGCTTTCCTCCTGCATTTTTATATTTTAATCAGCTTCATGCAGTATGTTCAATCCTCCATGAAAGCAATTCAGTTCCCAGAGCCAACAGCTTTGTCGTATTTTCTTACTGACTTAAAAAAGAAATGCCTTCCATGTGGTGGCAGAAAGGGATTGGAAAAAGAAAATTTATTTACTTAAGATGTCCCACCATACACGAGACCTTCCAATTATTTTAAAAGTGGCACAGGGAGCTTGTCAGCATTCAGAATTAACACCAGTCCCTATAAGAGTCACTAAAACCCCAAACAATTAATAACCTGAATTACCTGAAGGGAGAGTGCAAAAAGAATGCTGACAAGGCAGTTGGGCAGCAGATGAAAAAGTTATGAATAGCTAGCTTCATGAAAGCATATACAAATTTACTACTAACAGAATAGTAGAATCATAGAATGGTTTAGGTTTCAGTTTGAAACTGTTACCCTGTGTCCTATCACTACACTCCCTGATAAAGAATCCAAAGAATCCCTTCCCTTCTTTCCAGTAGGCTCCTTTTAAGCGTTACAGGAAAAAAGGAGAAAGGTGGGGGCTGTGAGTCAGACTGACCAGACCAATTTTAGCAAAAATTTTATCCCCAGGTAGAACATACTACTCTTGTAGTGGAATGTTGTTGGAACCTCCTACTTAAATCCTTTTTCTCTCATATAGTCTCACTTCAGGCAGGTCTGTGATCTTTATGGTTTCAGCTATTGTCAACTATGCATTTATTATTCCACTGCAAATATACGCTATATTCCCCATGTTTTTTCAAAATCCTAGCAAATACCAGCTTGAAAACTGCTCACATCTGCCCATCAGTTCAGGATATGCCCTTTCTGTTTTCCCTTATAAACAGCGTATTTCTACTATATTGTCTGTAGGGTGTGTATTAGCATGTCTGCCCTGGAAAACACACATGGTTATGACACAACTAGGTCCCAAATCATCTGTTAAGATTAAGTGGATTAGGCTGCACTGCATACTATCCAATAGAATATATTCTCCTCCATGTAACAGACTGGACATTTCTTAATGGTTAGTAGCTAGTCTGTAGAGGCATATAGATCTCTAGCCTTAGGGGACCCATGCCTTAAAAAACGTATTTCTAGATCTACTTTTTACAGAGACAACCTATTAAAACAATGGTATGTAATATGATTTATTGAAATGTTCCTTTTAAATAATTTTTTATTCCTTTAGTAATATCTATGTGTACAAAATCATGCAACAGTCTCTCTCAGATTATTGGCAATTGCTGGATGAAAGGAGAAATCTTGGGTGATTAAATAAAACACCTGTTGGTACAGGCAACAATGTAAAATAATTTTTATACATATGACAGTAGATGTGTTTATCACCACCATGCTATAATGAACAAATAAAATTTTATGTCTGATGCAGTCCATAGACGTTGAATCAAAACCCCCAACTAAGAAAAATGAAAATATTGTTCTGGGAGAGGATCTGAAAGTGAAGTCTGATAGAGGCTGATTACAGAGAGTCTAATTACAGTTCTCAAGCAGTTTTGGTAGAGAAACTGATCATTGTAGTTATAATCGAGATCTGGTGTAGAAACACGTCATGAAGCTAAGTGTTCTCTGCCTAGTATTTTGTAATGCTAGTAATATTACCTATGTATATATAAAATCAGTTTCTTTTGTAGTCAATGGCAGCTTAGTCCCATTGATTCCCAAGGGAAGTGGGGAGAAATGTCAGGATTTGCCTTGATAATGAAGATTATTTGAATGATCAAGACTTGTAACAATGCAGAGGTCAAAATTTAAGCAATAAATTGGATAGTTGTTTGAGTGTTGTAAGTACTGCCATGTGAGATACCTCACAGATACAGCTGGAATAGCTTGTATTTTTGAGGAATGATAGGAGCAATTCTAATAGCAATGTATTATTTCGAAAGAAAAAAAACTTAGCTAAAAGTACAATTTCAAAGTAGTTTATCTCTAACTTGTCTTCATGTCATCTGTTAAATAGTTTGCCAAAAGCTTTCCAATAAAAAATTTCTATTCATGGTTTAAAAGCTCAGTGAAAAATATTATTCCTTTCTGGCTGTCTAAAAGTTTGCTATTACAGAAATAGGTTTCTTATTAGATATCAAATCTGCTGAGTACTTATTGCTGCAACATAATAACTAAGAATGGTATTTTTAGTGCTGTGAAGCTGTCAGGAGGATTCGGTGCTGAGAAGGGCCACTGTGGATGGGGTGGCCAAAAAGGGCTGAGCTGATCTAACAGCAGCTTGCAGTGGCGAGTTGCAATCCTACTCCTCCCCACTTCATCCCATCCCCTGCCCTCCTGCAGACATGCACCTGGCCCTTGATGAGCTAATTGAGTTTATTAAGCTGACTTTTGTTTTGCTGAGATTCTGAGCTGAAGCCCACACCGAAGGGAGTCAAAGTAAGGTCAGGACTGATGCAGGGTGGAGGAGCAAGGCACTGTGTCAGGAAGCAGGGACAGGAGAGGGCAAGGAGGGAAGCAGGAGGGGGTAGGAAGATGTATCTGAGTTTACTCTGGCTCATTGCTGGGGTGTTGGTCACCTTTCTGTGTGAGAAGGCTGGAGCAGAAATGACAGGTATGTGTTTTTCTTTAAAATTCCAGTTTACTTGATCCAACTGTTTAGGAAAAGAAAGCACTTTATATACAACTGCTGCAGAAGAAAAAATAGTGTATGAATGTTCAGCTCACTTCACTTCTCTACTCTTTCTCTGCAAGTTGTAAGAGTTAATGAAAAATTATTTGGCTTCTTCACCAGGCTTCTACTTCAAGGCTTTCCTTAGTGTGAAATAGTGTTTATGTATTTTCTTCTTTGTGTTTTTCAAATCTGTTGGGGAAGTTGGGGAGGAAGACAGTTGTTTTCAGCAAAAGTACCTGTTGTTCCATGACCTATCATCATTGCTTATTTATGCTACTTTATGACTTGTCAACTAACAATATAAAACACTATAGATACAATGGTAAAATAGGAATTAGAAGTCTTACATGGCAAATTTTACTTCTTTTGTTTGTTGCTTCTTGACAAGTTGCCTGCAAAACTGTAGTGTCCCTAAAACAATGCAACTCAAAAGATAGATATTATCTTTTCTGCCTTAAGACCTCAGTTTATAGCTGAGTGGTTTTTAATTATTTTTTTTTATAGTAGGGGCAGAGAAGGTAGTAACTTATGCATTTTTTTTTTTTTTTTAGTGATCCTAACAAGAAACTGTGATGTCTCTTGGCCTGGTTTCCAAGTTCGATCAATGAATATCTCCTAAAACCTGTTCTAGTGCTCGTATTCAGACAGTTAAACAGCAACTCCAGCGTGTTACTGAATTGTGCCTTGCTGACTTCAGTAAAGTTTCTGGGTAACCATCATGTCCGGAAGAGACTAACTTTAGGCTGACAGCATAAAGAAATGTGTCACTGCCTTTTAGGAGCAGAGCAAGCTGTGGTGGTATGTGTCAGGGTTGCTCAAGCAACCTGCTGTGTAGCAGAGAGTTGTATATGGCTTTTTACACTGTACATTGAACTAAAGTCTCCTTTTAAAAAACTGTAAATACTGCATAGTACCGGAGGTGAAACTTGGGAAAAAGTAAGTATCCAAAGCAAAGCACAGAAGTGAGAGAAAGCCAACTAAAACAGATGTGAAAACATAAAAAACCCCCACAAAAACAACAAAAACAACTAGCCAAACAAAACCAACCTTTATCTGAATTAATGTATCAGAGTCCTGGAAGAGAGTAAGGTAAGGATATGTAGATGCAAATGGATGGACTCTTTGAGAAAGAAGATATAGAAAAGTTAGCACTTCTTCCATGGTTGCTCACCTGAACCTACTGTCTTTTAACAGTCTGCATCTAAGCCAAGGTGAATTAGAGTGAAGAATATTCCATTCTCAAGAAAAGAAAAGTGATTGAAATATATAGGTTCCAAATGAAATCACAAGAAGAAGGAAGGCCCTTTGGAAGGTTTTTGACTGACATTAACTTAGCAAGTCAGGCATCAAATCTACTTAGGCAGATTTCATTATCAGAGATTTGATTTTGATTGGTGTCCAAGATCTAGAAAAATAGATTGAACCTGGCAAAATGAAAATACTAAAAACCACTTAAAAATGCAAGAAAGCAAGAGATTGATACATTAGACATTGAATGAGGGAACACAGCACTGGAAAGAAGTTGGGATGCTAAATAAGTCAGAGAAACACCATAGAGCAAATGTCTACAAAGTTGTGAAGTTATAACAAAAGCATGAAATGGGAAAGGTGTGTGGATCCACCTGTATGTCGACACCTGGAAAACAAAAAAATTGCAGGATATATTAGTGTTTTGCTGTAGTATGCAATCAGACTCAGCAAAATTAAAATGGCACAACCAGCAAGCATATTGACAGTGCCCGATGTATAGTTATGAGCATGGCAATGCAAATGGGAATGAAGAACTGTTCTATATAGAGGCAAAGTGCTGAAGCTGATGAAGGAAAATGTACTCCTTCAGAGTAGATTGGTGGAACTGTTGTGAATTATAAGCTGTGAGTTAATGCTTGGACAAATGTTGTATCTGAAAACATTGTAGAATATTGGAATAAGAAACATAAATACATAGAATAAAATCCACTACAACCGAAGACTCTCAGAGGAGACCCAATTTCTGTTTAAGTATTGCATGAACTTGTTTTAAAACCTCTAAAAAAAAAAAGGTGTCAGTTTATTTATTGTGAACAATGAGCCAATAATGAGTCTAAAAAATGGCAGATCCTCAGTTTGCTTAAGAGAGGTCCTAAAGGTCAGTTGGGCATGAACAAATATAAAGGAAGTGTTGAATAAATCAGGATGTCAGAGGAGGTAGGGAGAAAAGTATACATATTTGCAAATAATATACTTAAATGTTGACCTTACTTTTCTCTGAGATTGCATATCCTACTGAAAACACAGTATAGTGTGTATTAAATTTATATTTGCTAAACTTAGAATACCATAAATTTTATCTGACCTTGTTCAAAGGATTTGTGTGAGATTCTAGATTTCAATGTATATCAAGTCCCAAATCTCCTCAACGAAATGTCTGGCAGAAAATGCTAACATCTCTAAAAAGACTGCTTTAGCTCAGTGGGTTGAGTGTGGTGTTTCAAGGTCGCGGGTTCGATTCCCGTTCGGTTCTCAAGTGTTGCCTGACCTAGTCGAGAGGTGGCGTCCCTGCCCACAACAGGGAGGTTGGATTAAAATGATCTCTAAGGTCCCTTCCAGCCCAGGCCATTCTATGATTCTAAATGCAGGTTAAGAAGTCTGAAACATATCCAGTAGTGCTGGACTTGAGAGTGAGGGTGGCTCACACTGAGCTAAGAACAAGACTCTTCATTCTAGGAAAAAGTGGAACAGAAAATACAGCTTAGGAGGATAAAGTAGAAGAGAACAGGATATACCACATATAGAAGCGGTATCTCACTCATGCTATGGATACAGTGGTTTGTACATGCAGTTCATATACACGAGGGCATTGCATGGGTGTACAAGGCTGCAACTGGCAGGAAGATTGCTCCTTGCTCTTATGTGAGCTCCTGACTTTTGAGCAATTGGCTTTAGGACGAGAGGGAACAGCTGCAATTTATTCTTCTGGAAAGGGGAAAATGAAGAAGAGAAAAAGTCAAAGCATCTGAAAGTAAATTGGAAATGAAAGATTTTGCTGAGCTGCTAATGGGCAGGATTGAAGCTGCGAGTAGACAGAAATCAGGATAGTTCTCCGTGTGGCAATTTGAGCACCTAGAGCTTCTGAAAACCCCTCTAAATACATGCAATTCTGGTAAAGTTGTTATGAATAAGGTTTATGCATGAATGTGAAATGACTCATTGCGCAGTCTTCTGTTTTAGGGATAGGAAATGTGTGAATATCACGTCACCTCTCTGAGATCTAAGCGATCAGATGTAGTCTGAGGCAGCCTGAGCGCAGGGGCCACACATTTTCTGTGGGCAGCTGCAGCCCAGGACAGTCACGCACACTGGACAGCTGCTTCTGCATGAAAACACCCTTTCCAGCTAGCAGCTGAATGTGGTCTCTTTTCTGAGACACAAACCACAACACCCAGGCTTCAAAATATTGTTTGTGATCTTGAGTAAGACATAACCTTCATTAGCTTGAAAGGAAGTTTCTGTTGACAGTAAAACAACACTGGCAATTGTATGAAGTGAAGTAAATCTTCAGTCTAAATCCATTTTAATTATTATTGCTGCTGTGACTACTAGTGGCATCGTACAAACAAGTGTATGTGTTTGTGTGTGTTTTTTGTGTGGTTATGTTGATCTATATTTATATATCTTACCTTTTTATCCCCACAAAAGTACACTAAGAAAAGTATAAGTACACCCTGAGAAAGAAAGTCTTCCTATAGATCCATCTTGCTTTGTGACATAACTTTAATAAGATCTTTTCCAGAGCCCTTAAAAACTTTACAAAATCTCTGTGGAAGTGTTGCTTGCACAGGATGCTGAAGGGTTGTTAACTAGCACATCCATAATCACTAAGCAAATAACTTCTGGGCTTTATGATTTTTCTTGGCTGTGCAGCAAAAGGTGCGTTTCAGAAATTTATTTTCTTCTCACTCTGTCCTGCTGGGAAATTTTGTGCAGTGTTTGTGTGCACGTGTTTGGGCATGGCTCTTCTGTGTGTCTCTCTGGAACTCTGCTAGTTCATGGCTGAAGTTGAGAGAAGCAGTCTCAAGTGGAAGACTGCAGCATCAGTAATCAGGGATTTAAAATAAATAGGAGGAAATATTTTTGGGGTGTTTAATGTCTAGCCAAAGCTCTTATTATGTACTTAAAAATGCTCTGCCAGTCAGTGTGATTGTTAAGTTGTAGGTATTTGAGTGTGGGTATTTAAGGAGTATTTGAGATTATGGATCTGACTGCTCTGAAAGCATTCTGCCTCAAGTATGGAATTTATTCACTTTTAATGATTACTTTTTGCTATATTACCCCTCAACAATTCCACTGACATGCTTACTTGAATATTCTTTTTAAACATACCGCATGGATCGAATATTAAGCCCTCAAGATATTTTTAAATGGCACACTGTATTGGAATCCTATATCTTCAAATTCAGAAAGATGTAATCCATAATAAACAGTGCTCATGATAGAATGCTTGAGCCTGATGTATATGCTTGAAACAAGTCTATTCAGCATAAACAATATTTCTTTAAACGTTACTAGTTCAAACCATATTTTCACCTTTAAGTACAGAGAATAACTGTGAAACTTACCATCTCTAAAATTGGGCTTTTTATTTTGTTGTTTGATTTGATTTTTTGGGGGGTGTTTTCTTCAGGCTTGTGGGTTTTCTTGGGTTTGTTTTTTGTGTTGTTGAGGGTTTTTTTAAGTATTTATACGTGGAATTGTGAAACAGCAATATTACAAGCTTAGATGCTGGCCAGGAAAAACATTAGCACTGATGTTTGAATTGTCATTCAGTGTGTAGCGATGAAGAGCAAACATTTGCATGAAGATGTGGTAAAGTGTTTCCTGTGGCTGAATATTGCTGGGAAGAACTTCAAATGTGGATTTTACCTACGAAACACCCCAACTTCAAGTCTGTATGTTTCTGCAGGAGCCTAAAGGGGTCTCCGGTCATCTTTCCTTCTCTTTCAAAGCATTTCTTCTCCTGTCATGGTATTGGCAAATATCTCATCACCTGATGAACTTTGTCACCCAGCAGAAGCTGAGAACAAGGTGCGAATGTTTTGCCCGGAGTCCTCCCCCTGAACCTGCTTTCTATAAAACCAGATGAGCATCAGTGCTAGTGCAATAAACAGGGCAGCAATATGTGTCTGGGGAGAAGGAAGCATGGTGGACTTGGCCCAGGCTTCCAAAGAGCTCAAACAACTGTGGGGCTGTGGCTTCAGAAGTGGGTTTTGTACCTGAGGTTTCTTGCTGCAGCTGTGAGCGTCACAGGATCTTCTTGAAAGATAAAGAACAGCCATGTCTTAAGAAGGTCTTTTAGCTTTGAACTGTGTTACTTTCTGCTCATTTCTCTGTTTAAACCATTTATTGTTAGCCCAATTGGTCTAAATTTGTTGACATAGGTCTCATACTTTTAAGTTCTTTCTTTTAAACATCTGCTTGAGAAGAGACAGATGAATGTCTGCCGTTTCTTTTTCTTCATTCTTTTCTGCAAGTAGATAACTACTGGGGAAACTAATTGTTTGGAAGCATTGTATAGATGGACATACCAGCTCAAGAAAATGTTAACGCATCTACTTCATCTAGAGATGCAATTCATCTCTACTTGAGAATTTGATCTTGAATCCTTACAAGCAAGTACTTAGCTATTCTCCTAAATACTGACAATTTCCTAAATTGGAATCAATGATTCTTTGACAAAGAATTTAGATAAATGCTTTTTACAATTTTAGTCAATATATTTTAATTCCTCCATAAGTCTAGAAATGTCAACAAGTACAGAAACTAGAATTCCAGGCAGAAATAGTAAGAAATGTTAGAATTATGTGAAAATTACATGTAGGCTGAGAGACTTCTCATGTCGTGTTTCATCCAACGCAAAGTAAAATGAATGAGATGCAGTACATCTGCGGCATAGTTTTTGTGAAGTAAAAACCAACAGATTCTTAACTGGAGTGGCATAGCTTTAGCATGACTGTACTGTTACTGAATATCCTGCTAACATGTGGTAGAGGTTTGGTACATCTTTAAACAAGTCAGAAAAAAGAAAGCCTCTCATTTTTCTCTGTTCTAATTATCTTCATTCCAGTGGATTAGAAAATGGAAAAAGTGGAAGTCAAGCTGAAGATGGTTCAGAGCTCAATCGCCTGCCAAGTTAAATCTGACAAATGGCAAGTGTGTGTAATTAATACTGTAATCTTTCCCGTGACCAAAGGGCATCTGCAGTAGCTGTAGATTGTAATTGTCATCGTTGTCATATAAAATGTGCTATTATTAAGTTCAGGCTGAATTTTATTGCTGAGAATGCTCATAAATTGAATGGTCAGTCATTTAAATTACCAAGTAGAGAGCTCTGTGGTTTTCTCTAAAGCTACTTTCTAAGGCAATGTATTTGGCTTTAGACCTCTGGAAACTATCTACCTTCCTTAAAGAGATGTTAGACAGGTTGTTAGCTATGAGAGGATGCTCTGACAGATGCATTGCATTCCGTTCATGTTTTAATCATCCCTATGCCATAATTTGTAATCTTTTTCTTGAAAGGCAAGTACTGCATATGCTACGTTGGCAACCTAAAAATTAGGAGTTATTATCTTGTTAGTGCAGCAGAGAGAACAAGTGAGGATGGTTTTGAAATATAGATGAATAAAGTGTAGTTGTTCAAGATTAAAAGATGAAAGCGGATGAAAAGAAAGTGATGCATTCAAAAGAGAGAATCTTCAGATCAAGGAGTTACCCAACAGGATCTGAAGTCTTTCATTCTAGGGGTAAATCACAGGTCAGCAGTGATTTCAAGTCTTTTCTTTCTGATGACTGGATAAATCAAAATTTTAAGGAAGGCTGACTCAGAACTGTTGTAAAAATAATACTCAACTGAAATATGGATTACTGACGAAGTGAACAGGATGCAGGATGGTAAGGGAACTGCAGCATTCATCAAGTCCTCTTTCTTGCTATTAGAGACAAGAAGGTCATATAAAATCTTTCTTAAATGGATTGGCTCTGTATTAAATTAGTTTAGGTATTTGTCCTCACTGTAAAATTATTACTTCAATAGATCTAATAGTCAGAAAATACCTCCTTACTGGTCTTTATTCTTGTGATAGCCTTATCTTTTACTTTTAGATGTGTCTTATGCCCTTCTAGTATTATCTCAACGAGTATATTTAAAAGGCATGACTGGATTTTCACTCAGCTTTTGTTTTCCAAGATAAAGAAGACAAAATCTTTTGGTTTAGTGTGTATATTTGATCTTCATTTTACTCTATGGTGTCAACTGGCTGTCATAAGCCAGCTCTGAACTGGCAGCCATATAACCCACTTTATAAAACTGCTGTGTTTGAGCTAACAAATGCTTCAATGTTTTCTCCCTCAAACAGGTTTGTAGGTGTTTCTTTTGTTTTTGTTTTTTTTTTCTTTGTTTTTTTTTTTTGTTTGGGTTTTTTGTATATTTTTCTGGAGCTGTTCTCTATGAGTTCATTTGTTTGTTTGGAATACAAATTCTTCTCGGATTGTGTATTCTTAACTTTTACCCTAAGCCTTTGGTTTTTATGTGTTAGGTATATAGTACTGGAAAAGATCAGCTGGTGGAATGAGCTAAATAAATTTCCCTGTTGTTACCGTCAATATTTAGTAGAAACTGCATTCAGAAAGATACGCAGAGCATCCACTCCACCTTCTACTATTCATGCAGACCATAAACCATTCAGTAACTATTTTTCATATGATAGTAGAAGACCAAAAATCTAAAACCATAATAAGGCCCTGGAAGAAAACAGAAAAGCAAATGTGTCACTTGTAAGTCCCTGCAATGGTATGAAATTAGGTAGATTATTTTTCCCAGATGATCACAAAAAGTGAAACAACTCCTATATTGCAGAAGAAGACAAAGTAAGCACTGGAATAGCAAAAGGACAATTTCTTTAGTATTTCTTTTTGGCAGACAAGATGTTTCTTGAGTCTGTGTAAAGAAATTCAACATCTGTGAGTGAAAAAACAATTGGACTGAAAGTTTGGAAGCCTCCAGTTACTACTGAAAATTTGTTAATATCTCCTTTTGTGTGTCAGAAAAAGTATTTGCTAGCCCAGGTGTAGCAATGTACATTCAAACAATATTTTGGCCAGGTGTCAAATGAAGATTGCAATCAGAGTGCCAGGGTAGTAGGAAAAATTGTTATTCTGTAGCTTTGGTGATCTCTTGTTTATTTTCACTAACAATCAGGTTTTCAAATCACCTGGGGCAACACAATGATATTTTAACAATGTTGCTGACAGATGTATCACGATTATCTTAGGTGTTAACCACATCTGTGCAAAAGAATTATTCCTCCTCTGGCCAGTACATGTTCCCATGTACTCTGTTTACTCAAAGTGCAGTGACAATATAATGCCTTCCACAGTGTATCAGGATGAGAAGATAAGCTACAAGTATTAAATTGATTCCCCAGGGCTTTCTTCTCTTTCAGATAAACTCTAAAACCCTTCTGTATGTGTGTGGTGGTCACTTTTTTTTTTTTTTTTTCCTCCCCCTAAGCAAATTCCTTGACTGGTACAAAGATAAGGAAAGCAGTGAAAAATCAGTTTCTTCATTACATTAATTACAGTTGTTAAAGAAAAAACTGATTCATTAAGACCCATTTAATGGGATTGAATGGAGTCCAGCACAAACATACAACTAAGAACTTACATGATGCAGTTAGGTTATAGGCATATTCCCAACTGCAGTATTTAAAGGGTTGTTTCAACATAAACTGATATGGATCGTAAAACTTCTCATGACTCTAGCCAAATCCGGTGTTCTGAATTTATGCAAATAACCAAACCCCTGAAATCTAATTTCTGCCTCTGCCAGGCTGGTGAGAGCTATGCTCAGGCTTCCACAAAAAGCATTATATGAGTAAAATAATGTTCTGCAGTTAGCTCCCATGGCTCCCACAGCTTCATTGTATCAAGCATCGCTGCAGGGGAAGCGAGTAAAACTTGCACAGATGGAGTTACATCTGCTGGCATTAGGGCTTAATTTGTCACTCTTGTTTCTAATCTCAGGAAGCATGCAAGAACTGAATGTTACTAATCTTTCATATGACAGGAAGAGGATGATCAGAGTAAGTTCAGCACCACGGCCAACTCAGAGCTCAGCCCTGGCTTCTGAAATGTTCTTAAACAAGGCTTTGAACATGGGCATGTTGTCACATGTTTTCCTATGCATTTTTATCCCAGAGTACATATCCTAGGCCACACCTAGGTGTGACACATCCAGTTTGTGGTGAAAAAACCGAAATAATTACTTCAGCAGTTCATTCAGCCTCTATTCAAAGTGTAAAGTTCCAGCCAGGTCTGTGGTATTAGAATACCAACAGAAAAGGACCTGCAGCATGCTGCCGTTACCACCAAAAATGTTTTTATCTTTCTACTTTCACTCCCTATGCCAATGCAAAGCTTCTGGTACATCAGATATGGTTGTCACATCCACACTTGCTGCAGTGCTGCAAGAAAAACAGTACTCGACCAGTTCACAAGGGAATGTGTAGAAGCTAATGATGGTTTAGGATTTCCACATATTGTGAAGTTGGTCAGATTACCACACTGCACTGCAGACTTTCTCAGCCAAAAAGATTTTCTCTAGAACCTCGGTTTGGTTTTGGGGGAGTTGTGCCATAGGGTGTGCTGGCAATGGCCATGTTGCCAGCACATATAGCCATGGTGTAACTGGGCTGCAGTCCCATGACTGCCACGGGCACTGGAATGTTTTTTTTCTCCAGATCTGTGACCACTCGGTTCACTGTCATTGATTCAGTCCTGCTTAATTGTTGACTCCTCCTCATTACTATTTCTAGCTTAATTTCTTAAATTGAAAAAAATATACAAGGTGTATGTATACATGCATACATGTGTGTATACATATAGACATATGCCAGAATTGCAGAATCACAGAATGTCAGGGGTTGGAAGGGACCTCGGAAGATGGTCTAGTCCAACTGCCCTGCCAGAGCAGGATCACCTACAGTAGGTCACACAGGAACGTGTCCATATGGGTTTTGAATGTCTCCAGAGAAGGAGACTCCACAACATCCCTGTGCCAGTGCTCGGTCACCCTCACAGTGAAAAAATTTTTCCTAGTGTTTTTGTGGAACCTTCTATGTTCCAGCTTGTACCCATTGCCCCTTGTCCTGTCACTGGACATCACTGAAAAGAGCCTGGCTCTGTCCTCCTGACAGTCGCCCTTGACATATTTATAAACATTAATGAGGTCACCCCTCAGCCTCCTCTTCTCCAAGCTAAAGAGACCCAGCTCCTTCAGTCGTTTCTCATAAGGGAGATGTTCCACTCCCTTCATCACTTTTGTGGCTCTGTGCTGGACTCCCTCAAGCAGTTCCCTGTTCTTGAGCTGTGGGGCTCAGAACTGGACACCATATTCCAGATGTGGCCTAACCAGGGAAGAGTAGATGGGGAAGAGAACCTCACTTGACCTACTAGCTGCTCCCCTTCTAACACACTCCAGGATGCCATTGGCCTTCTTGGCCATGAGGGCACAGTGCTGGCTCATGGTCATCCTGCTGTCCACTAGAACCCCCAGGTCCCTTTCGTCTGCGCTACTCTCCAACAGGGAAGTCCCCAACCTATACTGGCATATTGGGTTATTCTTTCCCAGGTGCAAAACTCTACCTTTGCCCTTGCTGAATTTCATAGGATTTCTCCCAGCCTTCCAGGCTGTCCAGGTCTCTCTGAATGGCTGTACAGCCTTCTGGTGTATCAACCACTCCTTCCAGTTTCGTGTCATCAGCAAACTTGCTGACAGCACTCTCTAATCCCTCATCCAGGTCATTGATGAATATATTGAACAGCACTGGCCCCAGTACTGACCCCTGAGGGACTTCACTAGATACATGTGTGTGTGTATATATATATATGCTCTCACACTGTGTTTGAGCTATATTTTTCTGTTGGTAAAATCCTGAAGTACTGTTTCCACATTAATGAAATAACTAGGATCACTCTGGCCTATGGGATTCCCGACTGTCTGAACAGTTTGCTCTCATCTTCTCAAACACCATCAGCAATCCCAGATCATCATTGTACAAGTTTGTGTACTGCTAGATACTCTTGTCTTCCTACCTAAATATCAAAACTTCTCATGTCTTCTTATAAGACAGTCTATTATTAATAAAATTGTATGGGTCGTATCACCATTCAACTTTGGGCCATAGTTACTTTCTACTTTTGCTGTGACAGTCACTGATGTTCCAACCTATTAACAATGTTAACTAAGCTGTAATTTCCTTTGCTATTCTTAGGAGCTACTTCTGATTCCCTGGCTTTCTGTAGTATTTTTTGAGAGAAAGGAAGTGCTTGGTGGATAGCAGGATGACCATGAGCCAGCACTGTGCCCTTGTGGCCAGGAAGGCCAATGGCATCCTGGGGTGTATTAGAAGGGGGGTGGTTAGTAGGTCGAGAGAGGTTCTCCTTCCCCTCTACTCTGCCCTGGTGAGACCCCATCTGGAATATTGTGTCCAGTTCTGGGCCCCTCAGTTCAAGAAAGACAGGGAACTGCTGGAGAGAGTCCAGCACAGGGCAACTAGGATGATTAAGGGAGTGGAGCATCTCCCTTATGAGAAAAGACTGAAGGAGGTGGGGTTCTTTAGTTTGGAGAAGAGGAGGCTGAGGGGTGACCTCATTAATGTTTACAAATATATCAAGGGTGAGTGTCAGGAGGATGGAGCCAGGCTCTTCTCGGTGACAACCACTGATAGGACAAGGGGTAATGGGCTGAAACTGGAACATAAGAGGTTCCGCTTAAACTCGAGAAGAAACTTCTTCTCAGTGAGGGTGACGGAGCCCTGGAACAGGCTGCCCAGAGAGGCTGTGGAGTCTCCTTCTCTGGAGACATTCAAGACCTGCCTGGACACGTTCCTGTGGGGCATAGTCTAGGCATTCCTACTCTGGCAGGGGGATTGGACTTGATGATCTTTCGAGGTCCCTTCCAATCCCTAACATTCTATGATTTAGGTGTTTGGAGACTGCTCAGTGATTGCATGCCTGAAGACTAGGTGCTGATATGTTTTGAAAAGCTTGGGTGTTTCTGTTATCACCCCTATATGTAGGAACTGGCACAGCAGGTGTTAGTGTAGAGAGAGATTCCGGCTGGATGGGAAGTTAAAATGTGGAGAGAAACAGTATCACTGCTTCCATCTTTTGAAGTTGGAAGATGGAAAGGGTAAGGCTGTTAGCTGTGGATAACAAAAAGACTGTGTCCAGGTGTATGTATTATGGTTATTTTGCAGAAATAATAGAAGGATTTTGTGTATCTATTTAAGGTTTGAATGGTATTTATTGAATACATTCATCAAAGCTGTACAAAAATTATTAAAAAATCATAATATGTTTCTTCCTGAATAACACAAAAGTTAAATGAGTATATGACATGAACTATGCTGAGCTGTGGAGCTAAGGTATGGCTAAATAAATGAGGAGAGATATCTTTAATGGATCTCTTTAAAAGGTATTCTTTCTCCATCTCTTGGTAGCTGAATATTGTGGGATAATTCTGTATTTAGATTAATTGAAATGGTGGACCAGGCAATGATTTGTTCTCTATCTTTTAAAAAATTATTATAGTAAGTATTATATCTCTTGAGGATATTAACTATAACTGATCTTCTCCTTCCTGGGTGAGTGGACTAACAACTAGGACTGTCTTGGTTGCTTATGCAAAGCTTGGTAATTATTTTATGTGAGATGAAGTACTATTGAGGGGAAAAATTGTGGGAGCCTCGCTACAGAATGAAAACAGTTAACTAGGAGATTACACTCCCCGCTCCACCCCCCCCCCCCCCCCCCCCCACCCCGCCCAGATCACCCTCAGTTAGGGAAATAACCGGTATTGAAAGAGCTTGGTCAGGGATGGTAGATTCAAATCAATCCTTGTTTAAAATGAAAAATTTCTCTTCATGGTGTCGTCTTTTTTTTTTTTTTTTCCAAATACAAGACAGAAAACCAACCTCAGCACATCTTTCTGTTTAGGCGCTGCCCCCAGTTTATCTTCATGTGCTTCTACTCTCATAATGTTCCAGCACTAATCCACTTTTCTCAGGATATCTTGCATATGAATGTAAACCATTCCAATCCTTCAGAAAACCCTGGCAAGAACTTCCCATGAAGAGCCTGCTGTGCCTCAGAGGGAATCAAAAGGATGAGAACGCTTTCTGCAAGTGTGTGAAAAAGGGAAGTAGGAGGCAGTGGGCTGGAGGGGCCAAAGGCTTGCAGCTGAGCCAGCAACAGTGTTGCAGCTATTGCTCGTTGAGGAGAGACATCTCAACTGCAGAGCTTAATAGTTTTGTTTTGCTGGGTTTGTCATGACAGTTGTCAGAAAAATTCCTTTGTGCCTGGTTGAATTAGATGTGTGTGCCCTGTGCCAGCTTAGTCTTCTGATGTCCTGAGGGGACCTTTCCTACTGCAAATTATTTTCCATTGAACAGAGGATGACTTGGGGATTGGTCCTTATTTGTCCATACGGTAGCTGTTGTTCTCTTCCAGTGTGCAAGTCTGATGAGGGTATTGGACACAGTTGCTGTATACATGCTTAAAAGTATTTCATTCCCTGTGATTTTCCTATCACTGACTGTTCAAGTCTTATTTTCATTGAGAATAATGAACTAAGGTGGAAGAAAACGCTTTAAATACATAAAGCAGAGTGTATGCTCTTCACAAATTTCAAGGTCTAGATGACATTTTAGAATGTTGCTCAATATCCTGTTCCTCAGTTTAAATAAGACTGGAGTACAGGAGTCCTAAATCACCTGTCATGAGTTACAAAAAAAAAAGAAAAGGCTTTATATATATTCTAGAAATACTGGGCCTCAGGATACATTATTTTTTTTTCCCCTTCTGCTTGGAATCCTTATGCAATATTGCTTTGCGTGAAGGAAGAGTTTTGTTTTATTTCTTTGGCCACTCCAGAACCTTTCCTATATGAGCTGGCAAGATGAGTTTTACATTCCTCTGCATGACTGTAGGATATTGGAGTTTAAACAATGAATGAAAAAACTTTACAGATTTATTTAAGAGCAGTGAAATATTGCTCCCTTAATCACAGAATCATAGTATGTTAGGGGTTGGAAGGGATCTCTAGAGATCATCTCGTCCAACCCTCCCGCTAAAGCAGGATCACCTAGGGCAGACCACACGGGAACTCATCCAGGCGAGTCTAATATATGCTGTCAACAGATTTTAGAAGGGGGAAGATCAGGAACTGCATGACAATAGATTGTTTGTCTAAACTGAAGAATTTAAGCATGAGTGAAATGCTTCAAGATTTATACTAGGTAGCCAACTGGTGTTGCTTTGACAAAACAAGAGCAAGTGAAAGTTGCAGATGTGGAAAAACAATTTTTTTGAGAGACCCTATTTCTTTTTTTTTTTCCTATTTCAGGTTTCTTTCCAGTCCTTAAGCAGTTGACCATTTTTCAGCTTTTTGAATCCTACTCAATTCCCATGAGTGAACAAGCAGTTCTCTCTGTAATACATCCTAACACAGACTTTATTTCTTCCCCTTTCTGTCCTTTCCCCCCATTCTTTCATAGCTTCACTTCACTACTTTCTTGCATTCTCAGTGCGTTTTTAAATCTGTTTGACTCCCACAGCGGGCCTGATACTGTATGCCTCTTCAAAATAATTCCTGTTCTGTGTTATTTTTTATGGATGCTAAAGCTGTGCATTTGTGGAAAATGTTTTGCTCACTGTATGAGATAAAGAAAAAAAAGGTTTATGAGTATGTGTGAATATGCAATTAAAAGACATTTCCTACATTTTAGCTGTGGAGATTCAATTAAGGAAGTACAAACAATCACCATTTTGTCACCTCATAATTTTGCTTGATTTTACAGCCTTTACAACCTTAATGTTTCCTTAAATTGAAGTTTGCATTTTGTGGGGATGTTATAATCTTACATACAATGCATATAGGCAGAAATGCAGAAATATTCAGTGTATAATTATTATCAAAGAAACTCAAGTGTTGAATCTTCAACTTCTTTAAAGAAAAAAAAAAAAAGCTTTGCGAAGAAAACAGGATCATGTAAAGATTTAATACATCTCAAAGCCAACACAATTTGGTTTGATACATGACCCTTTTATTTTGCTGCCTTAAAATGTCTCCCTTCTGCCAAAACCATTTGTTACCTTCTTCCTTGGGGAAATATGCAAAGACATGCAGTTATGCTCAGGCCTCCCCACTGGAAGGTTTTTATTTCAATCCTATCAGCCTGTATTCTCACCAATCATTTTTCTTTTGTTCTCAGGATCCATTCTTTCCAGTAATTCACTTGAGCTACAATATCTGAGAAAGACTGAGCACCTCTGTAATTTAAAGGAAAAGATCTTTTCAGTCTGATTTGTTTTCAAGCAGCTTTTTGTGAGAAAGATTGGTTTGCACCCTCCAGACAATTAAATACACTGACTGAACATTGTTTATCACCAATTAACCCATACAGAAACTACTTTTATTTTTGGCAAAAGACAGCAAAAACTAACAACTAACTTTTAATATAGTTTCTTGACAAGTGACAATTAGTGACAGTTAGGCAAGCACACAGATGTTGCTTGGAGCAGCTGTGACAAGAAGGTGACATGCTGTAGTGGGACTGACAGAAACCTGGGGTGAAACACTGACCGGACTGAAATCTTGAAAGTCGGTGCTATCAGCTTCAGCAGGACCAAGATTTCTGCCCAGACAAGGATTCACCTGACTGTACAGAAGTCACAGGCACACTCATTGTTATGGCCATAGAGCAGAGAAAGCACCACATCTACAGTAGTCTTGACAAAAGCTTGGCAGGTGGGACTGACAAGGATTTTTTGCTCAATAAACAACCTGGACTGCTGTAGATCCAAACACCTTCAATTGCAATCCGTTTTCCATCAGCCTTATGGCCAAACTTTGTCATTTTGGAAAATCACATAAATGTGACAGTGGAAGAGGGTCAGAAGAGATGAAATTTATAGATTTAACTTTCTTGATTAAGTTTAGAATAGTCATGATGAAATTTTCTAGTGCAAGAGCAATCTGCATTTTTCCTATGACTGCTGTGGTCTACCTAAGAAATGAATACTCATTTTCAACAGTGAAAGACTCTTCTATACTTCTCTAATAACACTCCATTATTGTATATTGCTGTAATATATGCCTACCATGAAATCAAGAGTGATCTGGCTTGATGTCAACTCAGTAGACTGGTATCTGGATAAATTCTGGTGATTTCATAAGGAGATACTGCACAAGATCTTATGTTAGAGAACTTGGAAAGCAAAGGCATGGATGTTTTTTTTTTGGCTAATGTGAGGCAATGGATTATGGAGAGAGTTGGTAGTATGCTTATTGAGCCAGATATTAAACTATAATTAACATATTTTATGAAATATATAAGATATCATCCCACAGCAGAAGAATGACTTCCACTTTTCACCACCTTGTGACGAGGGCTTTCAACTCTAGATGAGAACAAGAGTAATGGTCCTCAGTATTATTTTAATGTTGAAAGCTTATTAAAGAGTAATAATCGAACTGTGAAAGAAAACAAGGAGTCCACAGGGCAGCCAAGGCAAAACATTCTTCTCTGAGAAAAGGGTAGGAAAAGCAGCTCATTGGTTCCTTTCCTTTCTAAATCCACCCCCACAAAAAAAGGAGGAGAATGAAGAAAGATTTCTTCCAAAATATTTCAGTGTCATCCTATGGGCCTGGCTTCCTGGGCAGGCAGACATAAAAAAATCTCAAAAGTGGCAGGAGACCTTTTGAATTCTCACCTATCCAACCCTCAAGATTTCTGAAACATGCTTCCCCTCATTCACATTAGCACAGAAGTTCCATAAAGCTGTAGCTCTGGCACTGCGTTGTGTAAATAACAGGTAAGGTGCAAGTAAGCGGGAAGTAGGTTGGCAGTGAACTGCCTCTACCCAATTTTGCCACCTGGGCAACTCCCCTTGGACCCAGCTTTGTTTGAACTGCAGCCAGGATCACCAAGGTTGTGTCCACTCTATATGTGTGGCCAGAACCACAGCATGCACTAGGCTGGATTTCCTGAGAAGGCAACTGTTCAGCTAACTCTGGAGAGAAGCCTGGATGTGAACCGTGGCGTACATGATGCAGCTGGGTGGGGATGGGCCTCTGGAACAGGCTGAGGCAAACTTCGTGTAGGTAGAGGTGCAGTGTGCTCCTGTCTGCCGGCTGTGCAAAATATTTTGAAATTCCCCAGGTAAGAAGTGCTGTATGCATGGAATGTATTAGAAAACCAAGGCTGCCCAGAGAATGATAATTCACCCCTGCCTAACTGCACATTTGGTTAACTGTAGGAAGCAAATTTTCCTCACTGACTTGTAGGTAGAACTAGAGAAAAATTTTGCAGTTGAAAAATATTTCATCCAGAAAACCAGTTTCTTTTGAAACATGAAGGTTTTCTTTTTTTTCATTTAAACAATTTTCACTGAAGAAGCCTTCAAGTGTTTTGTTTTCATAATGTTTAAATCTCTTTTATATTTCTCTTTTATATCATAAACTCTAAGCATACATATACATCACTTCAGAATGTTCTGACAGTTTTGAAAGAAAATGCTCTGATTCTTTTTTGAAATGATTCTTGGAGGGGACATAAGGAATTTTCATCTCCCACAAATCTCTAAATTTAAACTTTTGCATTCAGATCATGAGCAAAACCAAACACTGAAATGTCAGAACTTTATACATGATAAGAATTATTTTTTTTTCCCCAGTGCATTCTGCTTAGATTACCCTGCACAGTATGTGCTTTCCTTCCCTAACCTGTCTGTTTGTTCAAAAAAATCAATTTGAACAGTCTGAACAGAGTTCTGCTGCTGGCCCTGGCCTTAAGGGGTTCAGAGCACCCATCATGCAGCCCAAATGGGTGAGTTACTAATTGATACCTGAGTTCAGCAATGGGAAAGAGTTGGAAAATCAGGGCAGAAAAAAAAGAGATGCATTGAAGTCTCTCTTTGTAATTTCCTAACTGACTCTACTTTCTTTGTTTTCTTGTGTGCTTGTACAACAAGACAGATGAGATACCACCCTCTCCAAACAACTGCTGTTTGACGATGTTGCCAACTGATTTTTTTTCCTACATGTTGCAAAACCTTTCAGCAGTGTTGACCAAGAGAATGATGTCTTATGCTTGGTCTTAAAGGGGAACTAAAGGCAGGTTCATGCTGCCCGAACTTCAAACACTTCCCAAATTAAGGTGATTTTAGGTGTTTCTGTCTTAAAGAACAATTCAGATTCTCTAGTCCCTGGAATTAGGTGCATGTGGAAGCATCCTTTCCTGGAATCATTTATGGAGCTTTTGGACTTCCATTGCACTTTGTATTTTTAATTTTCATTTTTGCTGCCTCATTGCTCACAAAGATTAATAAATGTTAAGAAGGAGGTCATTTAGCATTCTGCCCCTCTTTGTGATGCAGAAATAAGAAACATTTCTCTATCTCTCACTATATATCTGTCCTTCCTTGTACTACATGGGCAAATTACTCATTGTAAACAACTCAGGAGTTTAGACTAGTGTCTTCCAGTTCTTCAGCACTGAACTTTTGCAGAAAGTTTCCCCAAATAGGAACAGTTAGCTACAGTTAGGCATGGAACTGGGTGCTCACATTTGGGTGGAACTTGGCCAAATAGAGAAGAACTCTACATCAGTGCCTCCTGCCTCACCGTAGGTGATCAATTGAACTACCCTTAAAAATTTAGCTTCTTGGATTTGACTATTTTTCTGTCATCTAAAGAGAAATTCAGAGTCACTAGCTGGCTAGAAGTGCCTGGAGGCTAATTACAGCTGACTAATTCATGTGGACATGGCTATTGTGCTCATAGAAAGGAGAAAGGTTAATTTTAGCAGGTGAGTTGCATTGATATTGGGAGATTAGAGCTTGAAAGAGTTGAATAAAGGAAGGCTGAGACTCATTATTTTACAGTAACTATTCTTTCATTACTACCAGCAGTCCCAAGTTCAGTGAAGAAATGACTTTCTAGCATTCACAGAGAGGTTTTACCTTCCTGGACAACTGAATCTGCTTTCAGTTTAGGTTAGGTGGTTTTTCTGTTTTGTTTTGTTTGGGGGTTTTTGTTTGTTTGTTTAGTCTTGGTTATTTGGTTTGGTTTTTTTTTTATTCCACTGGTGTACAAGTCAGTCCTGAAAGCCATAGTTACATAAACAGACAAAAAAATATTAAAAAGATCAACTTCTTACCTTGTTCCTCAGCCTTGTAAGTGAGCCAGACTACCAGCTTTGTCTCCAGAGGGTTTCTGTAGTTTAGCTGATTCTTTGTGTCTCTGCACAACTATTGCCATCTTGTTCTCATCACTTATTTGCTTGAACCAGAACCTAAAACCACAGAAGTTATCTGCTTTTAAGACATTTCTCTTAAGAATGGATCTTGAGGTCTCTGATGCTGAGCAGCAGATTGCTGTTTGTTCTCGGTACATTGGGCTGTAAATTCACCGAGAATGATGTGGAAAATGTGTTCTCGTACATGCTCTCTCCAGAGTGTCTATGTGAGGTGGTGTGTATTCCCCACTGTCAGTATGTTGTCAATAACTGCTGCGAAAGCAGTATAAAAATAATCAAACATATATAGTGAGGCAGAGGAGGGAATGGCACAGTTTCTGCACTTGAGAGTCAAAAATACACATAAGTAGTTTCTTAAAGTGATCCGGAAATTCAGAGAATTTCATATCAATGGAGATTTATTATTATTTTTTTAATTCTTTCCCTCCAAGCTCCAAACTCCCTCCTTCCCCTCCCTTCCACCCACCCCCACCCCCTCCCCAGTAAACCCAGGGATGCTAACTTTGGTTAGTATAGCACTGTGTTTATCAACAGCAAAAAACCTGTTGTTAGCCCTGAAAAATTGCCTGCTGCATGGGTAAACTTAATGTGTAATAAACTCAGCAGTGCAGATGCAAGTTTAAGATGCCTGAAAACTGAAATTTAGCTGGAGAGCTGTTTGATGGGAGTATCTATGTAGACACAGAACATCCCACTTGATCTTACCTGACTTTAAAGATAACACACTATGGAGTATGTGTAGCTCCCACTTAGAGATAGGTGGAGCTCTGTCTGTTTGCAATGATCTTTTGCATGTAGAAACTGAGCAAGTGAGAATAATTATTTTACAGCTTTCATGCCATTTAAAATAATAATATACCTGGCTGATGACAACTGTTTTCTCTTTCTTCCCTTTAGCTACATAAACAACTGATTCTTGTCAATGTGAATTGTTGTGTTACAAAGCTGGAACAACTTTCTAGGCCTTTCTCCATCCTTACATAACAGAAAAATGCAATACCCCAGGCTGACAGAATCTGAAGGAGAATGGTTGCAGAAAAAAATTCCAGCTCTGCCAAAGGGAAGGGAGAATTGGGGATGGGAAGAAAGTGTTCCTCAGCCACTCTAGATGGATTTGTAAAGATTTATTGGGCTCAGAGCAATCTGTAGCCTAGTAAATTGGTGTTCGAGGGTGTCACAAACAGTAATGTACTACATCTTGCTCTACAAGGTACAGGTGTCCAAAAGCTATTACAGTCCAGCCACTGCACTAAAATTGTATGAAAGTGGTAGTATGGTCTGTGTGTGTACCTGTGAGTGGTACCAGAAAACTTTTATTTTATTTTTTTTGTCCTTTTGTTAGAGCTATGAAAGAGGTCCCCACTCTGATAAAATGCTACCAAGAGGCCAAATTAAATTTTCTACACCCAGATTCAACAATTACTCTTGTCAGTAATAACTCAGAGGGAGAGTAACTGTATCGAAAGTATGTCTTGAAACTTTTGATAGTTATGATACCACGGGTAGCAGATGGATGATACCGTAAAATTTTGTATTACTCTATGGTATTACAGACCTCTAGCTCCTTAAAGTGTACAAATGTTCTCTTTCTCTACCCTAGTTTTGATTAAAAAAATGGCTTTTTCTTTCTCAAATCATTCTCAGAACATCCTTACCTGCTTCATTCTGTCTACTATTATAGTACAGTACTGTTGTAGGATGAATAAACTAGCCTTATAAGGCTGCTTTAATGAAAGATTTACTTTATTCCCATTTAATTTTATGGTATCTCTTAGTATGTTATCTTTTCAGCAGCTTAGCTAATGAAATTCGGTGATACAATCACGTTAAATTGTACATGCTTCTTTAGTGGATTAGTTTCTTACAGTGATTTTGCTTTTGGCCTGGGGTGGCGCTTTAAAACATATAAATAGTAATATGTAACTCTGTTTAGTCCCTAAGAAGATAACTTACAATTAAGGATGAACAAGTAGGTTGCTTACATTCAAAAACTGTATAAATCTGTTTTATGTGTATGTGCTAATACTTTATATCTAGATACAGGTATGAAATATTTGCAACAAGACTCCCTTGGTTCCCTCTTGATTTGTTTCCTAATATATTTAGACAGGTTTTCACTACGTTAGTCAAAACCAATTCTCTCTATTGGGCAAAGGATTATTTATTACGTTAAATCATTTAGGATCATACTTGTAACATTGATAAGTGAGAACAGAAAAGGTAGTAAAGAGTACCAGAAATTCTGTATTTTCTCTGCATGGAAGGGAAATTGCTTTAGGATTTAACAACAATTGAATATTTTGAAGCAGCTAAAAGGCCAGTGGCACTTACTTGAACAAAATCTTATCACCACTTCTGTGCTTGAGATGCCTCCATACATTGATGCTAAAGATTTTGTTTCCATGGTCTAGAGACTACTCACTGGTCTGATAATCGGAAGATTCTGTCAGAATCGGAAGATTTTATTGCAGATTAGCAGCTGCTGCTTTATATGACAAAAATTGAGGAACAGATTAGCTGGTTTATAGTGTGTACAACATAATAATCATTTCTTAGCCAAGTTAGAAAAAATCAGTGGAAATTCTGCCCCTTACCATAGTACAAACCATAGGGTTTGGAAGCTCAGCTATGAGTGTGTTGATGAAGAGATCAGCAGCTGAATCCCTTGCATAACAGCACAAAAGCCTTTATTGGTAGTTAAGACAAGACAGACATCATCCACCAAAAGTGATAAAGAATAATTTAAAACTGAAAGGGCAGGACTTACTTGATCCATATACCCTGATATTCTTTTTGACATTCTCAAGAACTGGCCATATCAGTCAGCTATTTCTTCCCCTCTTCCAAAAGAGGTCTTTAATGAATTATATGCCTTGTTTCCACTGAAGGTAATTTGTAACACAAAAAATAACTAGCAATTGTCATGAAATATTAACAACGATCTTGTTAAACAAAAATTGGAGCTTCTATTGAAAATGAGTTCTTACAGAGGTTTAAAGAAGAAAAGCAAAGGGTAGAAATTGAAAGAAAAGATCTCAGCCAAGAGTGTCCAAAGAGACTAGTAGATGGCAACAGTGTTAAGTATCTTGAAGGTGGAGGGAAGTCATTCTTGAGGCTTAAGGCTTATCCAAGACCTTTAAATGTCATCTTCAGTAGGCTGAGTCAGTCTTCTAATGGACCAAAATATGATATGAACAAATCAAATAAGTAAAAAACACCAACAAAACACCAAACATGGAAGAGCTGATACTTTTGTATTTCTTGCTCATGTGTCAGCGCTTGTTTTGTTACTTGTCAGAAGCTTTCTGCCTGTTCTCCTTATCCTGCTTGGGTCAATTTCTGTTCCATGATCCCATTTTTTTTTATCTGAAGAATGTTTTCATCTACCACACCTTGTCTAAGATACACCGAAACCAATGTTGTATAGACACTCATGGGCAGAGTGTTTGTTAAAAATTGTAATTTATTGGGATTTTGCAAAAAATAACACTAACATGGGAAATCAAATGTCTAGAACAGGATGGTCATTGCTGTCTGGGTGGCACTTGGAGTCTGTTGCGAGAATCACAGATGAGACTACCCAAAGTGAAATTCTGCTCACTTCTTATGACTTATCTGAACTGCTGTCCTACATGATCACTCCAGCGCATGTGCTGTCATCAAGTCAGCACATCCATTGTCAGAGATTTTCATGGAACTGAACTATCTCCAACTTCCATTTAGAAAATCTACTGTTTCTGCATTTGTGGGAACCGTTTGTACTGACTATTTAGAAGTATCTTATCTATGTCAGGTCTACAGCAGAAACCACCTAGAAGGGCCAGATTCTGTGCCCAGGTTATTTTAAATACAAAACTGGTCTTGGCACAACAGGAGCTACCTGGAGGGAATCTTCAGGATCATCTGAAATCCCCACCTGAAAATATCCTGCAAGAATTAGTCAAACGCTTTGTGGTGAAGGTGGTGATGAGCTGGATCTGGCATGTTGTCTCAGCCCAGTCCATTGTCTCAAGCCAGTTGAGTGTCTTGTCAGTGCAGGGATGTGCTGAGGAGTTCCTGGACCACTGCACCCAGGGGCTCAGGGACTTTAGTGCACTGCATGTGCACACAGGGACAGTCCTGATATCCAGCTACATCACAATTATAACTGAGGGATAAACATGAGCTCTGTCCTTCTACCTCACTTGTAACTTCTGGTCTGTTGCTGCTGCCACATGAGTGGCTTTCTGTGCCATGAGTGTATATGAGAGTTTATAGGCATTGATGGACACTTGTAAATATCAGGGGGTCAAAACCATTAAATTTCAATAGTTGCTTGGAGTCTGAGTGAATGCTTCTGGTGCAACATTTATACAGCTTTTAGAGGGCTGCTTTACAGATTAAAAAAATCCCCAAACAACAACACAACCCAAAACAAAACTCTCAAGAAAAATAGCTGATTACAGCATTAAATCCTGGTAAGATTTCAGTAACATAGGTTTGGCAGTGCCTTACTTATTTTCCCCAAGAAGGCTGTGTATTAAATAATCAGCTTGTAAAAAGAGCACCATTTTCACTCTTGTTGGCTCTACTTCCCTACTGTATACTTTTAAAAGCAGCAATGTCATTTTCTGTACACAAACTTGAGTCATTCTTCTAATTTTGGTGGGATTTAGATAGTGCTCCTGAGGGTGGATTTGAACCCATAGGCACTTGTGGAAGGAACTCTGGAGATGTTTCCTTTTGCTTTCAAAGGAGTTACTGTTCTGAGTGTAGGAGTTAACACAAAATCTTTTGGAAGACTCTTAACTCATAATCTAATTTTCCTGTTGGTTTCTTCAATATACTTACTCAAATTCTGCGTAAGAGCATGACTAATAAAGATAGAATTGCATACAGTACAATTTTTTAAAAAAGGTCTCATCTAAAGGAAAAATTTTTAAAAGTGGAATGTCAGCACATCTGGAGAATTATTCTTATTTATCGAAATGTGGGAAGTGACAGTTTAAGTTGCATTACATGGCTCCACCACTGACATTCCTGAGTAACAGGACTATAGGACAGGAGAAACGAGGACTAGTCTGATTTCTGGGGGTTGGCCAACTCTTGAATTCTGTACTGAGACTACTTATTATGTTGCCAGTCAGTAGTAAAAAGTGATTTGTTTGTTGTTTGTTTGATTTTTGTTTGTTTGTTTGTTTTTTCATAGAGATCATCCATCAAAATATTATAACTTTCAGACACTTCCAGGTTGAGCCAGGATTCTTAGTGATCTAAAATTAGGTTTGGTATTTGAATATCCTTCCCATCACTAACGTGTTACAGGGAGGGGACAGGAAAAGATGGATCATATTTTTAATGAAGCTGAATATCTTGAAAAATCTCAGTTTGTTAATGTATGTTTTGTTATATCAAAAACTAATGATTGCTATGGAGCATCCTTTGGAGCTTTCACTTTAATGATGCAGATCATTACATTTTGATGAATGTTTATTAGGAGCTGCATCTGTTTCAGTGCAGCTGATGCTTTTAATAACCATTAGCCAATGGTACCCCTATTCCCTTGAAGGAAGTGTTGCCGTTATGGGCTGAATAAAACCCAAACCAAACTTACTTTTTTTCCTACAAAATTTCAGTGCTTTCTGTATATAATGTAGACCACAGTTATGCTGAACTAACTTTGCTCTAGTCCACACTAGACCAGAATTGGAAAAAAGTTTTCTTTGTTCCTGGTATTATAACAAATAATTTTCTCTCTGCTTATTTTGTGGGAGTTGGAGCATTCATTGCTCCTTCTAATGTCCAGGGAAGGAAAAGTATCTGACAAATTGAGCACAGTGAATATTTTGATGTTGATTGCTTTGCTGGGTCTGACACAGGTCAAGGATTGTGATTAATAGAGAACTGTATCAGTGTCTAGGCTCCTACCTATGAGTAGAAGCTTTTGCCATGAGACCTGAAGGAGGGAGCAGACAACATCCTCTTGCATAGGAGACAGCAATTCCCATGCTGAAATTCCCTACAGAAATACTCTGGAAGCCTGTGCCCCACATAGCATGAGGCCAGTCAGGTGGAACTCACTTCTGCTCAGTTCTGCCAGCTGCTGTGAAGCAAATTTTTTCATTTTTCTGGGAAGCAGCTTTGTTCTTGGGAAGAAAGTGGCTCAGGACCCAGCTTGTTCCACAGCTTCTGCAAACTTTCCCTTGGGACAGAGCCTGTTACACACTGTATTGAAAATGACTTCTTAGTTACCACCACTGTCACCGTTTACTTTGCACTCATCTCCCTTGTTTAGCAATATGACAAATTCATACTGCGTCGCTTTCCTTTCCCATACATCTATTGCAGATATTATGACTGTCCTATCACTAGATTCATCCACACCATTGCATCATTAGGATTTATGTTCATATAATTTCAGTATTACGTGATCATTTGCTCAGCTTTTATTCCTGTAATTTTCATGCCTTGATTCTGTTAGACATCTTAATGCATTTTATCCTCGGGGTTTACTAAACATTGTCCAAGCCCAACTACAGACCTATAGTCCTACACTTCTTTTATCGTCTCTATAATCTTGTGAGTTGTTAGTAAGTTTTATCAGTTTTCTCTATTTGTTATTTGACTTATGGTTAAAATGGTTTTTAAGCTATTATCTGTTGTGTTAAGCACTGCTTCTTAATGCTGATATGGCCTAGATATTGCACCTCTTTTCACTTGTTATGTTAATGTCTGGTAAAACTTCTCTATAACTCTTTGTCTGTAGCACTCTTTTAAAGGAAAAAGAATGGGGAGAAAAGAAGAAAATAGCACAGAGCTTTACCAGTTCACATCCTGAAAGAGCACACTCGATCCATTCAGTAAAAGTTTCCTTTACTGTTTTCTTGGAAAGAGAGGTGGCAATAAGAAATATTTGTAACTGTTGCCTGATTCCATGCTCTGGGGCTTCAGAGGGCTGCTTATCTGAAGGTGTTGGGCCACAACCTAAAAATATCCCAAAGTTACTGCTGTCTTTCAGGAAAATGAACCATCTTCCCTGCCTAGAAATGATATGTGTAGGGAAGGAAAAATATTTTACTTAAATTTTGCGTTTTACCTTCTAACCCATCTGGCTGCCAGCTTCCCACTCAGCTGCTCACTACCCCACCCCCCCAGCAGGACTGGGGCAGAAAACAGGAAGAATGAGCGAGCAAGGAGACTCATGGGTCAAAATAAAAACAAGGAGGTCATGTACAGGGTGCAGGTCACAGTCACTTCAGTGAGGCAACATGTGGTGCAGCGTGGTTTGCAGTGAAGATTTAGTGGTTTAATTCTCTTTTCTCTTCCTTTTTCTCCGCTCTAGTGTGGATGTCCTATGGGCTACAGCCCCTCTGAAAACATCTGCTTCACCATGGAGCACCTCCTTCTACTCATCTTAGTATTCCTTCTGCTGCTTCTCCCTCTTTTTGTTTCCTCCTCCTCTTTTCGACTGGTGTTTTCTGCCTGGTCATCAATTTGTTTTCAAAGAGGCACTACCAGCTTGGCTGATCGTTTCAGCTGTACCTTGTGCCTATCATGGGGCAGCCCTGGCCTCTTCTCACGGATGATGCCTCTCCAGCCCCCCGCTACTGAAACCTGGCCACCTTCACTCAATACAGTTGATAGGATGAACTTCATTCAAACAGCAAGCACCAGTGACGGTGACCTGTTTGAGAGCTATTGTTAAGGGCTGGCTGGGAGCAGTGGATGCTGTCAAGTCAAGGCAAAGGATGCAGAGAAATTCCTACTTCTCCTAGGGCTAAACAAAAGCACAAACCCCTAAATGCTGGTTTTCCTTGCACTACCAGTTACAGGCCAAGCAGAGTTGTAACAGTCCAGGAACTGGACATGTAAGACTTACTGTGGATTATTACCACAGAGGCTGCCATTCCTCTGTGATTATATTTTTCTATTTAATGCCTAGTTATGTTTGGATTCATTAAACATGAAGCCTACACAGCTAAGCCTCAAATGACTGTGCTGGAGTGATGTTGTTAATTGCTCTTACTGTTGCTAATGGCTAAAGCAAGTGTAGTAGGCTCACAGGATAAAAAAAAGGAAAATGGATATTTCAACCAGACTAATGCAGATTAAAACACAGTTAATAAACCTCATGTGAAAAGCTTATATTTAAATTATAGATGTAATTTTCTTGTGGATATTAGCGTTCTATTTAAGGGCCTGTTTGTGTATGATTTTCTATAACTACAGATGAACTATTTCTTAGTTATTCATTATAATGGCAGAAGAGAAAGGTTTTTTCTTTGTAAAGAACCTTCACATTTATATCTAATAGATTAATTGAATTTATATCACTAAAATATTTCTAAAAACTTGAAAATTGAAATTTTTCCTTTGCTTTTTGTGATTTTGTGTAACTCCAAATGCAATGAGTCACTTTAGATTTCTTTTCCCTTTGCACGTGGAAATAAGAACATTAATTTGACTTACGATTTTTCTTACATATTTTTCATTTGGAGGTTTTTTTTGTAGTTTTATTAGTTTACTGCAGAATTCTGGATTCAGGTAAACAGAATTGCAGTAGTTTACATCTATGATTTGCTGCTTATGTAAGAGCATGAAACTACTTGTAAACCTAGTATTATTTACAGGATTTCAGAAACAAATCCGCAGGGAAACAAAACATATGATGGAGGGAGGGATACTGCAGAGCAGTAAGAGAGAGGCTGTTTAGAAAACATTCCTGAGAACAAGTTCCATATTGTCAAAGAAGTTGTTTCATACATTAGCAAACACCAGTGTTAGAACAGCCAGAGAGACAACTTTTTTTTTTGTAAAAGAAATACAGAAGAGCTATCGCTGAGGACTGACTCCCTGGGAACATGAGACTCACACAGAGCAAAGCTTCATGGAAATGAACTTTCACAACAGTGCTCTCTTTAAAACCTCAAAATGTATTTCTCAGAGTTTCTCTTAACACACTGCTGGTGGCTTAAGATCTTCAGTAGTAAGTTGGTGATAGAGGGAAGAGAAAAGTAGATCAAAGAGAAGAGAAAAAGAAGGAAATAATTTTGAGGAGGACTTGCATGGCAGATTAGCAGTTAGTCCTAGAAAGACCTTTTTTTTCTCTGCCTTACTTTCAGAGTACATGTGAACATCTCAACACATTTTTATTTTCTGGCATGTATGCATATGAAAAATGGATACATACCTTTAGATACCTGAGTTTGCACAATTTGCATCAATTGAAAATAAAAGGCACATTCTCTTTTCTGTTCATTTATGGTATTCTGTATGAATACTAGCTAGGCATTTCTCCACTGTAGGACACACTTAACTGATAGACATGCTTTGCTTCTGAAAGTGTTTTGGCTGTTCTCTGCTGGTAGGCGGCCAGTTGGCCAAACAGACAGCTGCTTCACAGCTGAACATTTCAGAGTCTGCAAAGCTGTAAAAAGTTCCTCTGCCCTATTCTACCCCTGTAGATGAGATGATAAGTCACACAAAGCATTTAACACCACTAATGTTGGTAAAAAGAGCTGAAAGCACAGACACTTCAAAAACATCCTACTTACTCAGTTTTTGGTTGCAGCAGATGACAAATGCGCATCAATCAATGAAAAGAAATGATTTTTTTCTTCCCTTAGAGAACTTAGAGAATCCTGAGTGAAATTTCTGAAAAGAATCAGTACAATTATATGTTTTTTAGAAAACTAGTTCTGTCTTGTAGTGAGATCAGCATATCAACAGAATAGCTGATGGTATAAGGCATCTCTCTGACATACAGTACTCTGTGTGACAGTGGTTAACAACCCAACAGAATGGTTTGATAGTGTTGTGATTTAACCCCAGGTGGCAACTAAGCACTACACAGCTGCTAGCTCACTCCTTCCCCTGCCCCACTGGAATGGGGAGGAGAATTGAAAACAAATAAAACTTGTGGTTTGAGACACAAACTACTTCATAATTGAAATAAAAATACAATATAAGAATCATCGTAATAGTAATAATAATTGTAATGAAAAGGAAGGTAACAAGAAGAGAGTGAAATAAAACCCAAGAAAGACAAGTGATGCACAATGCAACTGCTCATCACCTGATGACTGATGCAGAGCCAGTCCATGAACAGTGATACGTCCTTTCCGGCTGACTGCCCCAGTTTATGCTGGGCCTGATGTCATATGATATGGAATATTCTTTTGCCTACTTTGGGTCAGCTGCCCTGGCTGTATCCCCTTCCAAATTCTTGTGCCCCTCCAGGATTCTCACTGGCAGGGCATAAGCAGCTGAAAAATCCTTGGCTTAGGATAAGCACTACTTAATGACAAGTAAAATCATCAGTGTGTTAGCAATGTTATTCTCGTACTAAGTCCACAACACTATACCAGCTACTAGGAAGTAAATTAACTCTATCCAAACCAAAACCAGGACAGATAAGTCTGAAAAAATTGATGTAATTGAAGAGGCCTGGGGATCTTTTCCTGGTTTGGGGGGAAAAAGTTTCTAAGATGGCGCAGGAGGGTACCTGAAAAGGCTGAGGAACGCATTCTGTAGTTACATTGAGTGTGGGATGTCATTATAGACATTAGAAACAAAAACATGCAAGAAGTAGGAGCGGAATTTATTGAAGCAAGAATGAAGATTTCTATGGTAGTTTTCCTTTTGGAAGAAGATGAGAGATAAAGGCAAACAGGAAGTTTTAGGGAAACTACAATAGTAGAATTATAGTAAACAAAAGGAGACAATGGCTAGATCACAGAAAAAGGAACTGCAGCCTTTTAATGAACTCAGGCTCATACCTTTGTGGCTAGGAAGTGCGGGATGACCAGTGTGAAATGCATCATTATTCTACATATGTGTATGTGGCCAGAGACACAGGCACAAACTTGCTCTTCTGCACTCTCAGAAAAGCAAAACTGCAGAACTGTGGTTGTGTTCAGGCTAGGATAGTAAATTCTGCTGAGGGTCAAAACACGTTAGCTTTGACCTGATGCTCTGATAATGTGGTCACGTGTTTTTGGGATCAAGCCAGGTGAGACCGTAGCTGGAGATCTATGGATTTGCTCAGGAGAGACTTAGCAGGGGAGGGAACAGTCTCCAGGCTTGCTGGTTCTTCCTTTAAGGTCTAAAGATGTCCAGCTTGTGAAGCTGGGCTGATCTGACCGAACTTACTGCTTAACTTGAAGTGGACTTCACAGTATGTCATTTAAAGCTATCAGTGTAGAAAATACTTGTTTTGTTTAAAAGAATAATGGAGAGGGGCATCTCACTTTTTTTTTAGGCTCTTGAGACTATCTGTATGTCTCTTCTGTGATTTATACGAATACATTCGTGATTAGTTTTGCTCTTGTAATGAGGGCTGCTCCAGGCAATCCACATTTTAAACATATATAATTCAGTATGCACAGCACACACCAGGTAATAAGACACAATTACCATAATTCTGCATTTAAAAAAAAAATTTCTATTCTCACTGGATACATTCCAAACTCTAACATGTTTCCCAAAAGTCATTACTCTATTTTCTTGTTGAATTTTTACACATTTTTGATGTTAAGATAAATCATGAGTTTACTGTCATTAGAAGTAAATAATAAATGAAACTTTAAAAGCTCCATCACTGCTGCTTGAATCTTCAAGGGTAACTCCAAATGCCTCAGTAACAACATCATTCTGTCTTCCAGATTGTTAACATGATACATATCTGATACCAAGTGAAGTTAGATTTGTTACCAGCATTCTTGCAAATGTGTTTTACAGGAAGAAAATTCCCTCTGTCATATGTGTATGAACTCGTATCATTTGCCCTGTGAAGTACTCTTTGAAGAGTTTCTCCTCTCCATCATCAGATAACAATGGCAAAATGAGATGAATCAGGATAGTTTTCTTAGCCAAATTTACTCCAGGGATGTGACTGTTGAGAGCATCAGGCCTTTCTAAATCTTTTGTCATTGCTTTTGTTCAGGAAAAGTATTTTTTTCTGCTTCCATGCAATAGCAGAGTCATTCTCAAAATATTGTTCTTTTCTAGAGAACATGCAGTGTAGTGCAACTATCAGTGCTTAGGAAGTGAATCAAAAATTCTTTCATAGCTTGTTTCTACATGGAAAACAAGACAAAGTTTGGTTACCTTCTCAGCAGCAGATCTGTATCAGAACTGCAACAAGATAAAGCCAGGTAGACATAAAGTC
Source organism: Trogon surrucura (assembly GCA_020746105.1). Lineage (NCBI taxonomy): Eukaryota > Metazoa > Chordata > Aves > Trogoniformes > Trogonidae > Trogon > Trogon surrucura. Next base: position 36,423,546 of record CM036622.1, read on the forward strand.
AACTGTGATTTTTTGATCATCTTTAAACTACCTACACCATTTTGACTGAAATTGAATAGCCACAGGCGTCATTTTTAGAACTTACTTGATGAAGGACATAACAAAATATTTAAAGTACTCACCAGATTTACGGGGGTCCATATCTCACCTCTGTGTGGGGAGAACCTGCTTAAAAGTTTTACCTTTCATTGGAAGTCTCCATGTCGTTAGGATATTTGGTATTCTGGTATGAGATGCTCTTATGGATGATATTAATTGTAAAGATGTTACTGAGTCTAATACTGAAATCCAAATGCTCTGTTTTGGGGTATCTGAACTACAAGGCCTGAGCATCATTCCTCCTTCCATATGAAGAACTATGCAGGTATTTTATGCATTCTCTGTTGACTTCACTAGATGTTTCAACATTGCAAAAGGTACAAAGGAATGAAAAAGAAGCTCTAAGTGAATTGCATTTTTGATATGTTGCTATGACGAAGCTGACCTATTATGCAGAATAGGAACAATGTTCTGGTTTGTTATTTAGAAAAAAAATAAAAAGTAGACTTGATACTTTATTATTTTAGAATGGATGGGTCATTACCTAGAATTGCTTTGGTTAGTGAGGAAATACAAGATGAATCTGTAATAACAAGTACAAGTACTAGCGTGAACTCTACAAGACAGATTTGTGAAGCTGATAAGGAATCTGTCACACTGTTTAATGTACTAAGTTCTAGGAAATGAAGTTAAGACATATTTTCTGCTGAGTTCTGTATTTGATTTTCCATTTGTATTTGTTTCAATTTGTAATCAGGTCTCTATTTTTCCCTTATCCTTCATCAAGGCTCAAACCAGTCTCTTTCCATTCTATGGCCATCTACACAGCTTTCAGGGCTAACACCATAAAGCCTCATGTCTGTTTCTTGACCCTGCCTAATCTATCCTAACAGCAGTTGCTTGTCTGAAATCTCTTCCCTCCCTCTTTCTGTTTCTCTTTCTTTGCACTGAGAAGCCAAAACGAGTGTACAGCAGCAGACACTTTCAATGGTTAAATGTGAATCTTACTTCAGGAGCGTCATTTCCAAGCTACCAGGAGTGGATGTCCCCAAGAACAAGGTGTCTGTGGTGGGTGATGAGGCAAAATTGAAATTCTGGAGAATTAGGAAACTGCACCAAGACAGGACAGGGATGTTCGCTTATTAGATACCTCAGTTACCAGACAGCTATGCTGTGTAGAAAGTCAGACAACATGGGAGTATTGGATGTCTGAAGATATCTCACACAGTAGTTGATGAAGTTAGTAGAAATGAATCAGCTTCTTAGAGGACACAGAATAACAAAATTGTTGGTGCTGGAAGAGACCTCTAGAGATCATATAGTTCAACCCTTCTGTTAAAGCATTCAGGTGAGTTTTGAAAGTCTCCAAAGAGAGAGAATCCACAACCTCCCTGGGCAGCCTGTTCCAGTGCTCTGTCACCCTCATAGTAAAGAAATTTTTCCTCATATTCAGATGAAGCTTCCTGTGTTCCAGCTTGTGCCCATTGCCTCTTGTCCTGTCATTGGGCACTACTGAAAGGAATCCGACTCCATCTTCCTTGTACCCACCCTTTAGATATTTATAGATTGATACGGTCACTGCAATCTTAATGCAAAGCAAGAGCTGAAGCTGTCAGCAGGTAGTGTAGGCAGCAGAAGGTGCACTGTTTGGCTGAGAAGCTGGGGAAGGCAAAGAAGAAAGAAGGTGTTGTTTGCTCCCAGATGTGGAGACCTACATTTCTGATTTTTTAAGAAGGCATGCCAGAGGAGAGTCTTATGCATGTTCACATGTTCCCGGATTTCTGGATAGAACCAAGAGTCAAGAATACCTTCTTTCTTGCTGGAGAGCATTTTGCCATTTCCCTTCTGATGCACTGTAGAATTTTCCTCAGGATTTTGTTTAAATTTAGAGTGGTTTATGAGCAAACATTGATCTGGTTTTTTTTTTTTTCAGATAAAAAATTAAAATATTTTCATTGAAAAACTAATGGCACTTCAGTGTTTTGCAAGTGAAAGTAGTTTGTTATCTTATGTTCAATATGAAATAGAGAAACATTGCAAATTTTGTTTTATCATCGAAAGTTGGCATAATCCTATCTTCACTGATTTTGGGGAAATTGCAGCATCATATTCAATCTGACAGCTGGCTGTTTTAGACATGTTTTCTGCTGTGATTTTCTTTTGAAACAGAGGATACGATTACACTGTTACAAGATGGAAAGGATAAGTGGAGATGTCCATGTTGCTTTTGGAGTTCATTGATGAGTATCACGGAGGCAAACGCTTAACTGTTTGGTGAAATTTGCAGTGCTCTTCCTTCAAACAGTGAAATGCATGTACCAAGAGTGTAAGGAAAACAAGAGTTCACAGAATCATTGAGGCTGGGAAAGACCTCTGAGATCATCAAGTCCAGCCTATGATCCAACACCATCACATCAGCCAGACCATGGTACTAAGTGCCACATCCAGCCTCTCCTTAAACACCTCCAGGGACGGTGACTCCACCACTTCCCTGGGCAGTGCATCCCAGTGCCTGATCACCCTCTCCGTGAGCAAGTGCTTCCTGAGATCCAACCTAAACCTCCCCTGACGCAGTTTCAGGCCATGCCCTCTCGTCCTGTCACTGGTTGCCCAGGAGAAGAGCGCCACCTGACTACAACCTCCCTTCAGGTAGTTGTAGAGAGTGATAAGGTCCCCCCTGAGTCTCCTCTTCTCCAGGCTAAACACCCTCAGCTCCCTCAGCCTCTCCTCACAGGACTTTCCCTCTAGTCCCTTCCCCAGCCTCGTTACTCTCCTCTCTGGACCTGCTCCAGCACCTCAATGTCTTTCTTGCAGTGAGGGGCCCAGAGCTGCACGCAGGACTCGAGGTGAGGTCTCACCAGTGCTGAGTGCAGGGGCATGATCACCTCCCTGTTCCTGCTGACAGCACCATTCCTGATACAGGTCAGAAGGTCGTCGTCCTTCCAGGCCACCTGGGCACACTGCTGGCTCCTGTTCAACTGGTTGTCAACCAGTACTCCCAGGTCCCTCTCTACTGGGCCACTCTCCAGCCTCTCCCCGCAGTTGGTAGCACTGCTGGAGTTTATTGTGGCCAAGTGCAGGACCCTGCACTTGGTCTTGAACTTCATACTACTGGCCTCAGCCCATTGACCCAGCCTGTCCAAGTCCCTCTGCAGTACCTTTCTACCCTCTGGCAGATTGACACTCCCCCCCAGCTTGGTGTCATCTTTGAATTTATTAAGGGTAGACTCAATCCCCTCATCCACGTCATCAATAAAGATGTTGAACAGGACTGGGCCCAGTATTGGTCCCTGGGGAACACCACTGGTCACCAGATGCCAACCGGATGCAGCACCATTCACCACCACTCTCTGGGCCTGGTCATCCAACCAGTTTTTTACCCAGTGAAGGGTGCACGTGTCCAAGCTGTGGTCTGCCAGCTTTTCCAGGAGGATGCTGTGGGAGACTGTGTCAAAGGCTTTGCTGAAATCAAGGTAGACCACATCCACAGCCTTCCCCTCATCTACTAGATGGGTCACCCAGTCATAGAAGGTGATGAGATTGGTCAGGCAGGACACTCGATTGAGCGTAGTGCTGAAACACCAAAGGTCGCAGGTTTGATTCCAGTTCGGTCCTCATGTGTTGCATGATCTAGTTGAGAGGCGTCCCTGCTCATGACAGGGAGGTTGGATTAAATGATCTCTAAGGTCTGTTCCAGCCTAGGCCATTCTATGATTCCTTTCCTAAACCCACATTGGCTGGGCCTGATCCCTGGTTGTCTTCTACGTGCCGCTTGATGGCACTCTGGATGATCTGCTCTATAACCTTGCCAGATGCCAAGGTCAGGCCAACAGGCCTATAGTTCCCCAGATCCTCCTTCTGGCCCTTCTTATAGATGAGCATCACACTGGCCAAACTCCAGTCATCTGGAATCTCCCCAGTTGGCCAGGATCAGAGATAAATGATAAGAGAGTGGCTTAGCCAGTTCTTCCGCAAGCTCTCTCAGCACCCTAGGATGAATCTCATCTACACCCATGGACTTGGGATCTAATTGGCACAGCAGGTCACTAACTACTTCTTTCTGGATTACAGGAGGGGTATTCCACTTCCCATGCCTGTCTACCAACTCAGGACCCCAGTCGCCATGAGGATAGCCAGTCATTTTGTTGAAGACTGAGGCAAAGAAGGCAAACATCAGCCTTTTCCTTGTCTTCTCTTATTATGTTCGCCCCTCATCCGATAGGAAATGGACATTTTCCCTGACCCTGCTTTTGTTATTAATGTATTTATAAAAGCATTTTTTATTATCCTTAACAGAGATGGCCAAATTAACTTCTAACTGAGCTTTCACATCTCTAATTCTCTCCAAAACAGATTTATGATGTAATCTTGTAGTACTGTGCAAGAATACTTCCATCTGCAAGATAGTATTGTCCTGGGACACCAGAAATTGAAATATTCTGATGTATATCACTGTAATTTTAACAGATGTGTGCATGTCATAGAGTCAAGTGACTAATGATTATCCCTAACCCAAAAGCTATTAAACAAGATTTGTTGCAATGCACTATAAAATAAACAGCAGTGCCTGTGTTATCTAAATAGAGTAGAATCCTAGAATCATAGAACAGTTTGGAAGAGACCTTCAGGATCATCGAGTCCAACCTTTGTCCTAACCCTGTCAACACCACTAAACCATGTCCCTCAGCACAACATCTACTTGTCTCTTAAACACTTTCAGGGATAGTCACTCAGCCACCTCCCTCGACAGCCTGTTCCAATGCCTGATAACCTTTTCAGTAAAGAAATTCTTCAGAGTACCTCGCTCTGAGAGTGCTACCAAACATTGGAGCCTTTCTGTGTGAGGTGTGTTACTGGGTGGAAGAAGAGACTTAGGGAGCTGTGGAAAATCCTGTGATAAGGAGAAAAAGATAAAGAAACAATTGATGAAAAGATTTGCTGAAGGATGAGGGGAAAAACTCTAATGGAAAGAAAGAGGGGAAGAATACTTAATTAAAAACCAAACAAACATGAGAGAAATCCACCACAAAAAAACCCCAAACCCAAAACAGGCAAGACAGGAGTCTGAGGAGAAATGAGGCCAGTGTGCAGAAGACTGTGTGAGAAGATGGGAACAGAAGGGAGAAAGATCTGCAGACAGAAGGCAGAGCAGAAGGAAAAGGACTGAAGTTACACACCACTATCAGGAAGAGGCAAATCTGTGTGACTCGGGACTCCTTGTTAAGAAAAACTGACAAACCTGTCATCAGACAAGCCCCACCAAATGGAGTGGCATGCTGTCTGTCAGAGTCACAATCACAGCAGTTCGGGTTGAAATGCATCCAGAGGGAGGGATCCATGTGTCACATTGTCACATTTTTGCTGGGATGAGTCCAGGATGACATAGCAGAATAGAAAAGGCAAACCACTTTTTTTTTTTTTTTTAATTTAAAAAAATGAAAAGATATGTGATCATCAGAACAGTTGCAGTTTCTAGATAAGATCTGAGATGCTGAAGTATTGGTGCCATAAAGAAGGCACTCAGTTACTGGGATTCACTGAAAGCTTCTTGAACCAGAAATATTGGCAGTGACTTTAAGCTCAAAAGGTTTAGACTGACATTTTCCTTCCTGAATAAAAGAGGAAGATGGAAACTGAAAGACAATGCATGAAGGAAATGCCAAGGCAAGAACACACAACAAATTTTAGAGCAATTTGTGAGAGTCTGGCTGCTGAATTTGAGTGCAGAGTTGTCTTTGCTGGAGCTCATAAAAGTGGTGCTCTCTCCATGTGTGCTTTTGTCTAAATATCTCACAGTAGAAGGGCTGTTTTCAGCCAAGCATTTGCTGACTATGTTGAAGAGCTAATACAGCACTTGTGTGTGTCTTCTTCTCTATGGATCAGAGGCTTCCTGGGTGGTAAGTCTGGCTCCTGCAATGTTTGTCTGTTGACTAGTTAGTTGAGCTATCATCTGAACCACTTTTTATGATTTCAGATTCATTGTTTGGACTCCTTGTGTTTACAACAATGTTGTGGTATTTTTCCCACGACTGTTTTCTTTGTGCCAGGCTATTTTTGACCTTAACCCCATCTGTGCCAAGGTGAGAAGTAACAGTTTTGAACACCCCGCGTGCAGACCTCTTGACAGATAACAGGTCTGTGTCAGGAACCACTGAAAGATAAGATCTGTTGACCTCAGGTGGATCTAATGGAGAGAGCATGAACTGCAGTTATGTTGATGTTTTACTCAAGATCTCCTGTTGTGTCTTAGCTTGGTTCAGAGAAAGATTTTCTTACGCGTGAACTAGAATCCTTTCTGGGGAAAACTAAGTTATAGTTCCACTGCAAGTGATGACCCAAATGTCCTTCTGCTTCTCCTGAATATATGTGGGTACATATGTCCCTTGGACATTTATAAACTACAAAAAGTGCCATACATACAAATTAAATGTAATCTGAAGAAAGTTTTCTCAACTACTTGCAGTGTAATTATAGGAGCTTGAGCGAAATGCTTGCTAATAGTAGGCATTGCTGTATGCTAGACAGCAGAGTGCACCACATATGCTGCAGGATGCCATGGGCCTTGTACAGCATATGATTATTTCCAAGGCACGGGGAATTAAGGAGTGCATTTGTGCTTCTCAGCACATTCTAGTTATAATCTTCTAGGCTTTGCCTTCAGTTTACTGAGGAACAAAGTCCAGGGGAAGGACGGGCAGGGGCGTGGTAGTCAAATGTAATCGTATCATAGCTACCAGGTGACTGCAAAGCCATGTGGTTCTCATTTGGAGCTCTCAATACAAATTTCTCCTTGGCCTTCAATAAATCTGCATCTATGTACAGTGAAATATAAGACCATCCATGATGGGATAGAACTGTTCCTGCTTCATTATCTGTAGGATTTGCCTTGGGGGTGGATGACCTGAATATTAAGCATGTTGGGGATCAGATACTAGCTGCGGTTGTGCCTAGTTAATGGGTTTGGTCCTAAATCTGTATCAGCCTAGTGCCCAAACCTGTAGGTTGATCTGGGAACTTTCCTTCTTGCTTTCATTTACCACAAAAGTAATCTTGAACCCGACCAATATTTTCAGTAAGACACTTTCCCCTACAAATTTAGACTCTGACAAGCTATGTATATTCCAAGAGGCAGTTCCCACCCACCTCTGCTTAGGGCAAACACCTTACACCTCTCTAATACTGTTCCCATCTCCAGTGACTTCAGTGCTAAACTAAACCCCGCTAGACTAGTGTTTGCCAGTTACAGCATAGTATCTCTAGAAGAACATAATATATCTATTTTCCAGTGGTTTATGTGTACTACTGTGGCTATTAAATGTAGCTTTGTAGCTTTTTTTTTTTTTTAAACTTCCTGTTTAATACAATGGTGTCACCATTATAGCCCTTTCCTGGATTTGAGATAGTTTTACCTTCAAGTGCCTTCAAAGATTTTTCATGGTTTTCAGTACTGTCTTTCACAAAGTTTTCACTTTGTGTTTTTTTCTTAATTAACAAAACTATAGAGCTGGATGTCTGTTTTACTAGTTCTGCTCTTTCCTATACTATCCAAACCAGAATGCTTTTCTCTGCCTATATTTGTCATTAAATCTTTACCTTTTCGCCAATACAGAGGACCATGGTGAGTTATTTCTGCTGAAAAGGAAATCGCTGATCCGAGTCTGTTAATTCACGTTCATAATCTATTTATTAATGCATGCACACAGAAGACTGTGCATGAATTTCTAAATACAGTTTACTCTTTTCTTGTGCATACTTTCAAAGGCTGCCTTTTGTGTGTTCTGCCTCTGTTCCTTGCAGGACAGCAGTTATCAGGGAGCTAAGCACCTGATATCTCCCTCATCTTCCAGACTGCTCCAGTGGGAGCTATAGTGGTTGCCCAAATTCCCAGATAGGCTGCATCTGCCTTTGGCTTGTTAGGGGCAGCCTCATGACTGTTCTTTCACTCTCTATTGCTTTTTCATACTGCTGAGCACAGCAGCACACAGCTGTAAACAAGCAATCCCTTAATCCCAGTGTTGGAAGCCACTTTCTGGTCAGGGTTGTTGATATCAATTCGGTGGACTGCTCAATCGCTTGGCACAGAGATTACAAACAGCTCAGGAATTGATGTGTTGCCAGCTTTCACATGGGCATTGCCAAATTGTTAAACCAAATTCCTGGCTCACTTCAGTTAATGTGGCTTAGACTTGGATGGAGTTTACTGATTTGAGTGGCTTCTTCCTACTGCTTTTAGTTATTGCTCTTTAAAGTGACTGTCCCTCCCAATGAGTCTAGGTATTATACAAAGACATGTCTCAAGTTGAAGAAAACCTGTGTATGTTCAGGATCAATGACTCACTTGCTGATAGTTAATTCCTTTCATAAAAATTCCTCCAGACCAATTTTGTCCATCATCTATATGGAATTCTAAATATTGACAGCCTATACAATCTATCTGTACAAACAAAGTCTTAATAATCACAGAATCATAGAATTGTCAGGGTTGGAAGGGACCTCTGCCATGGGAAGGGAAATCCCCCACTAGATCAGGCTGCTCAGAGCCCCATCCAACCTGGTCTTAAAAACTTCCAGGGATGGGGCTTCCACCACCTCTCTGGGCAACCTGTTCCAGTGTCTCACCACCCTCATGGTGAAGAACTTCTTCCTAAAATCCAGTCTGAACTGATCCATCTCTAGCTTAAATCCATATCAATAATCATCATCATCATCATCATCATCATCATCATCATCATCATCATCAAAAAGCCTAAAATTGATACAAATGAGCTTACTGGCATGGAGTCAATTAAAAAAGCTAGACAATACTGATGGAAATAACACAAATCCTTGTAGTGTGTGTCTGCACTAGGTATATGTAGGTAAATATAAGAATGGAGGAGGGCTCATGTAAGCTAACGTTAATTTTACCTGTGTTCTGAATTCAAACAAAGTGTGCAGTGTTTTTGAGCATTGACCGGATTGAAGTTACAATGAAGTGGACATAAAGATTTACACCCCTACTATGATTTCTACCTATTGTGTAAAGTTTTCCCATAAATTGGTGCTGAAAAGATTTTCCAGACCTAAGTAGTATTGTCTCAGGACGACAGTAGAAGGTGCATCATTCTGATGAGGCATTATCTTACCTGCGTGTTAATGCCTCTAATTGCACTATTTGCAGATATAAGTTACACAAATCTACTATGCAACTCTAACCTACTGCTATAATCATTTAGAGGTATTCTGTTCTGGGTAGAAGGAAGAAATTTTTGTGTGTGTGTGAGAGTAGAAGTAAGGTTTTTGGTGTGTAAGCCTGCAGGTTTTCACAGGAGCCATGTGAAATTAACAACAGGTTCTGATCTCTTAAACTTATTCTTAGCTCCAAATTAGCCTATAAAATACAAGCTAAAGTTGAAAATAAAGTTTTAAGTAACAGCTATCATTTCTGATTGCTGCTGACAATGCCTGGCTTGTTAAAATGGGTTATTGTTTGTGCAACTGTAAAGTAAATGTGTCAGAAAGATCAAATGTGTTCTTGCTTGCCCATTTCTCAACAGAATCTGCTGATATCTTACCAATCCATGTAGTTTTCTTCCTGCGCACTCACACATTGTCCTAATTTCTTTTTGTTATATTCTCCATGACAATTACAGACTCATGTCTCCTCACTCCCCATCTTTTCAGTAGAATGTTTGGGTTTTGGGGTTGTTTTTTTTTAGGAACAGGGAGGGCTAGGCAGGTATTTGGTGATGTGATACTTTGGAAGCCCTTTGTTTCACCTTACGTAGGAAGTAGACTGTGCCAACCGAATGTTAGACAGGCTGGACAAACTGAGTACAGGAGACTAACGTGGCTCTGCCATAGAATCAGAGAACTTGGGAGCACAGTCACGCTATCTGGGTTGCACTAAGCTCCGAACAGAAGTATCGTGCTAAAGACTGGATTGTACCAGGCTGTAGTGCTACAGACCTGTATGGACCATGAGAAACTACAGATGGTGTTTATCTCAGCAGAAAAAAGGGTTTTGGTTGGTTTAAATAGTTACTCAGGTAAACTAATTTTGGGCATACTTGGGCAACTGATTAAGAACACCCTGATGACCATTTTACTGCTAAGAAACTGGCTCCCGTGAGTTGATGTCTTTTTTAGGTCAGGAAACTGGCTCCTGTGGGTGATGTCTCTTTTGGTTTGTTAGTCTATAGTGTCTCATAAAACCTCAGTGAATATCCAGTGTGGACTGAAGCTGAATGGCATCATGCAGATGAGCTGGGCTGGTTCATGAGCACCAGCACCTTCTACTATTGCACAGTCTGGGTCATTTTGTGTATTGCAAGTGCCTCACTGGCCATTTCTGTGTCTTACCAGGGGGTCATACTTGAAAAAGGCCTTTCTTTTTCAGTTGATAACAATTCAGTATCTTACAATAATTGTGAGTATCTCTAAATTAGATACAACAAACCTAACTTCCCTTCATTTTCTTTCGGTAAACTACCTTATGCATGACATATTACTTGGCCCTGGTTATAAAACTACTCAGCGAAAGAAGTAATTAAATAATAAAAAAAGTATAAAAACGTAAGTTTTTTCCTCATGTCATAGCTGAACTGCATAAACAAGTGGGTGCTAGGCCCTGTATCTGTGCAATACAAAGGATGGGCTCAATCCAATGCCCCATGAAATAAATAGAATCATAGAATGTATTGGGTTGGAAGGGTCCTTTAGAGGTCATGTAGTACAACCACCCTACAGTGAGGACGGACATCTTTAACTACATCAGGTTGCTTAGAGCCCTGTCCAGCCTGACCTTGAGTGCCTTCAGGGATGGGGCCTCCACCACCTCTGTGGGAAACCTGTTCCAGTGTTTCACCACTCTCACTGTAAAAAACTTGTTCCTTATATCCAGTCTAAGTCCACACTCTTTTAGTTTAAACCCATTACCCCTTGTTCCGTTGCAACAGGCCTTGCCAAAAAAATTGCTCCCATCTTTCCTAAAGGTTTCCTTTAAGTACTAAACAGAAAGAATCTAGCCCCAATGAGCCTTCAATAATTTTTATCCTGCAGACAGCTGAGTGGTAAAAAGGGCTTGGTGATTCCTGATGACTTACTCTTCTGTAATAAAAGTATATTATATTATTTGGGAGAAAATAGAAGGCAATGAAGGGAGGAGGCAGAGGACAATGTGATTTTGCTGCAGGAGAAAGACAAAAAAATGCTGGCAAAAATAAATGTTCACCTGTTTTTTGAATAGTTACCACAGATTTCAGTGTATTAAGCTACTTTAACTAATTACAACTGGCTTTATACATGTTTTCAGAGTCTTTCAAAATACTTCATATCATGTTTTGCTGATCAGTAATAAAGATTGTTAAAAAAACATTTGCTAAGTGTGTTGTGTTATATCCTGACAGTTGTGAGCTGTTTTAAAAATCATCCTGCCACAGAAGGATGCTCGTGACTTAACAACCCAAAGCTTGCCCATTTGTGAAACCTGGATGTTTAATCTAGATAAATTTGCTTGTTTGTACAGTTGTGTAATCAATGTGTGTAGGAGAGTTATGACTCTACGCAACTATTAGCTCTACTTTACATAAATATTACGTTTTATCAATGGCCAAATGCATGTCTTTGTACAACAAAATATTGAAGAAAGAAATGTAGAATTTTAATGAGAACTTTCTGCTGGATTTTTATGGCATATTGGGTGTTTATAGGATAGAGTATAATCTTTCATAAAGCTTTATGAGTCGTTGTAGCAAATCATTGTTTTCATACAAATCAAAAATTACCTGGCTTGGGAAATTTAAACTTTCTCAGCTATTACATTTTTGTGTACTTTGAAGAAAACTGTTTCTGCTTGGATAACTCTTAAAATAGTTCTGACTAGGTAGCTATTAAAATAGAAGTTCTATTCTATATATGTTATTTATGAACATACACAATAAACATGTTTGTAGAAGAGATGTTGATATGGGTTTTGACAATATATGTTCTATTCTATAGGAATAGAAAATCACAAACATGACCATAAGTTAGAGTTATGACAGCGGAGGAGTTGTGCCTTAAAGTGTAAATTGTTAGTTGCCATTGAGATCTGAGTCATAACTTTTTGGTTTTAATTTAGAATCTAAAAAATTGATCAACTAATCTTCACTACTACATAGTATACCTCTAGACATGTTTATACACTTGAAGGAATAGAAGACAATATATTTATTTGTGAGGTAAATAATCTGAGAAAAGAGGAAAATTGCTAGGAGTCAATTGCTTTTGCAGATAGTAAATTTATTAAACATGCAGCTTAGTGAAGAAATAAAACTACTTATGCATTTTGGGCAAAGTTGGTGAATAGATGGCTGTAGAATGAATGAAGTAGTTTTGCAAAAAAAAAAGAGTGAAAAATACCTTCTTTTCTAAGTTAAACAATTTAACTTTTCATTTTGAAACAGTTTCAAGTTGAGAATGTCTTTGTCTTCTATGAAATTGAATTTTGATGAAAAATAGAAACTTTTTTTTTTTCTCGAAGAAGAGACTGGGAGGGTGCAGACAGGAAACATTCAAGATTCACAACTTCACAGATATGATGCTCTCAGTTATGCATCCAGCCTTAGTAAAACATCCTCTGATTGAAATTCTGGTTGTGTTACATCATCTGTGGGAGTTCAGTCATGATTTTGAAAGGATCCATGATTTCACTCTCAACTTTTGTGTCCTGCATATCTGCACTTATTAAATGTAGAGGGAAAAACTGGGAGTTAGGAAGCCAGAGACACAAGAGTAAGGGTCTTTTTGAGATGTATGGACAAGGAGGATGTTCTCTGAAAACAACTAGATCTGGACATAAGCACTTTCATTTCTCCTCTGTCCTTCCCTAGTACTGCTCCCTCTTGATTAATTTGCTTTCCTTGGTGTTTTCATGCAAAAAAATAACATTCACTAAGCGATACACTAAAAAGTGCCAAAAATATTCACTAAATGCTGTATTTCTGCTACTGGATCAAACACAATTTGAGGAAATAGTGTGGCCAGCAGGACTAGGGAAGTGATAATCCCCTTGTACTCAGCACTGGTGAGGTTGCACGTTGAACACCGTGTTCAGTTTTGGGCCCCTAACTGGAAGAAATTCATTGATATGCTGGAGTGTATTCAAAGAAGGACAAAAAGCTCGTGAAGAGTCTTATGAGGAGCAACTGAGAGAACTGTGACTGTTTAGCCTGGAGAAAAGGAGGCTGAGGGGAGACCTTGTTGCTCTCTACAACTACCTGAAAGGAGATTATAGTGAAGTGGAGGTCCATCTCTTCTCCCGAGTAGCTAGTGATAGCAGGAGAGCAAAATGCCTCAAGTTGTGCAAGGAGTGTTTAGGTTGGCTATTAGGACGAACTTCTTCACTGAAAGGGTTGTCAGGCATTGGAACTGACTGCTCAGGTAGGCAGTCGAGTTGCCATCCCTACACGTTTAAAAAATTGAGTAGATGTCATGCTTAGGGACATGGTTTAGTGGCTGATTTGGTAGTGTTGGATGGTTGGACTCAGTGACCTTAAAGGTCTTTTCTAACCAAAACTATAGTATGAAATGGCCCACAAAATGCTCTCTCTTTTTAATTACTCCATGCATTCCTATTCTCAATGAGGTATTGAAAGGTAATAATGTTCAGTGGACTAGGCAAACTTTTCTAATACCTTCTAGAAATAGGATGTGACTTGGACAACATAAATTACACTGTACTGTTAGGAATGTCTTTAAATCTATACTTGGAGTAATTTACTATTTTGTTTTCAGAGAAAGGTAGGTATTGTGTTGGTCTGAAATAGCACCTTCACATTGAGTGAACAAACCAGCAAAACTTCTTCACCTCGTAGTTATTATTATAAATACTGCAAAAAATATACTTTAAATGTTCACTAACTTTGTGCCATATTGTTTATGGTTCTTCCTGGGTGGTTTTCACACTTTTTCACATATTCACACTTCTAACATGGCACTGTATGTGCAAATGGGAGACCATACCCATCTGCACAGATTTCACACAGAAATCTGTGTTTCCTCATGCAAAAACATTTAACCAAAAATTCAGGAAAAGACTTGAAATCCTTGAAAATGTCCATGTGTTTGTTATTTGTTTGTCTCTACAAAGCCTTTTTTTCTCTGCAGCTTTCTCCAACTGTGAGTAGAATGTAGATTCAACGCTGATTGTTTCTAAGTGGCTTAAATACTTCGAACACAAATTATTTGCATTCAAAGCCTTGATCTTTGCTCTCAGGACCTCAAAAATGACAAGAAGCAGAACTTCTTATCATTTGTTTTCACCCAGATGCATTAGTAACATTCAATTTCAAGAAAATAATTCTGATTCAACACCTTTTAATTGAAGAAACAGGCAATTTTTTTCTGTAATTTTCTTCACTTGCTATTTGTGAATTAAGAGACTTGACAGCCTACTATAATGGTTGGACAATTCTAGATGTTTTAAAAAATGACCTGCCCTCGAAATGCCTTATTTCGGCATTTTTATATTTACAAGGATGATGGTGAGGGTGATAGAAAAGGAGTTAATAATATGCCATACATATTATGCAGCTTTGAAGTGAATCATAGCATGACCTACTCTATGAGGCCTAGAAAATTAGAGACTTTTCAGTTCCTGAAGAAAAACTTGTATCAGAAAAGAACATCTAGACAAGAAAAAAAGCCTTGGAAAAAATCCTGTTTGTTCGTATGGCCTATGGAGTTACAACCAGCTTCCTCTGGAACTGCTCATGATCCAATTCTGGCATTCCTAGCAGTTTCTTCCACAGTGTAATGTAAAAACAAAGCAAAACTTACTTCATCTTCTTAGCGGAGTACCATGGGATGAAACCCTGAAGAGGAGAGGGGCCCAAGAAAGCTGGTCCATATTCAAAGACCCCATCCTCCGTGTTCAGGAGCAATGCATTCCAAAGAAGAGGAAGGCGGGCAAGAATGTCAGGAAGCTTGTGTGGATGAACAAGAAGCTTCTGGACACACTTAAAGACAAAAAGAGGATCTACAGGAAGTGCAAGAGAGGACAGGTAGGCTGGGAAGAATACAAGGAAGTGGTCTGAGCAGCCAGGGATCAGATAAGGAAACCTAAAGCCCAGGTAGAATTAAATCTAGCCAGGGGCATCAGGGGTAACAAGGAAAACTTTTACAGGTGTGTCAGTGATAAAAGGGAGTCTAGGGAAGACGTGGCCCCTCTCCAGAAGGGAACAGGACAGCTGGTCATGAAGGATATGGAGAAGGCAGAGGTTCTCAATGACTTCTTTGCCCCAGTCTTCACCAGCAAGGGTGAAGCCGCACAGTCCAAGTTGTAGAAGCCAAAGGCAGGGACTGGGAGAAGGAAACTCCACCCACTGTAAGTGAAGATCAGGTATGAGACCATTTAAAGAACCTGAAGGTGCATGAGTCCATGGGACCTGATGAGATCATCCACGGGTCCTGAGGGAACTGGCAGATGAAGTTGCTGGGCTGCTTTCCACCATATTTGAGAGGTCCTGGCAGTCTAGTAAAGTGCCCCCTGACTGGAAAAGGGGAAATATCACCCCCATTTTCAAAAAGGGAAAAAAGGAAGACCCAGGCAAGTACAGGCCAGTCAGTCTCACCTCTGTGCCTGCAAGATCATGGAGTAGACCCTTCTGAAGGCTCTGCTATGGCACATGGAAAATGTGGAGGTGATTGGTAGCAACCAACATAGCTTCACCAAGGGAAATTCCTGCCTGACACATCTTGTGGCCTTTTATGATGGAGTACCAGAATCAACCGCCAAAGGAAGAGCAACTGATGTCATCTACCTGGACTTTTGCAAGGCCTTCGACACTGTTCCCCATGACACCCTGATCTTCAAGCTGGAAAGACACGGATCTGATGGATGGACCACTTGGTGGATAAGGAGTTGGCTGGAAGATCCCACTCAAATAGTTGCGGTCAATGGCTCAATGTCCAAACGGAGACCAGTGACAAGTGGTGTCCCTCAGGGATCAGTACTGGGACCAGTACTATTTAACATCTGTGTCGGTGATGTGGATAGTGGCATCGAGTGCACCCTCAGCAAGTTTGCTGATGACACAAAGTTGTGTGGTGCGGTCAACACGCTGGAGGGAAGGGATGCCATCCAGAGGGACCTTGACAGGCTTGAGAGGTGGTCCCAGGCCAACCTCAGGAAGTTTAACAAGACCAAGGGAACGGTCCTGCACTTCGGTCGAGGCAATGCCAAGCACAGATACAGACTGGGTAATGAGTGGATTGAGAGCAGTCGTGGGGAGAAGGATTTGGGCGTGTTGGTGGACGATAAGATCAACATGAGCCAACAGTGTGCACTTGCGGTCCAGAGGGTCAATCGTATCCTGGGATGCATCAAGAGATGTGTTACCAGCAGGTCAAGGGAGGTGATTCTGTCCCTCTACTCTGCCCTTGTGAGACCCCACCTGGAATACTGTGTCCAGCTCTGGAACCCCCAACACAAGAAAGACATGGAGCTGTTGGAGTGAGTCCAGAGGAGGGTTACTAAGGTGGTCAGAAGGCTGGAGCACCTCTCCTATGAGAATGATTTATTTAAGAATTGAGTGCACAAACTGAAGGATAAATCCTTATGCTTGATAAACGTTGTCTATGAGTTATGAAACTCCATTTGCTGTTGCCTAAGCGAAACCATTCAGATCTCTGAAATTCTTGCATCACCTTCCTGGTGATGCTCTTTCCTTCTTGTGCTCACCAAGGCCACACAGACTCCTGTATGCAGTTATGTCATGTAGTTACTGGTTTATAACCTGCAGCCTTCCACTGATTTTTCACATCATCTTCTGTCCACCTTCTAGTGTCTTGAAAAGTCATGGTACATGAGATTAGTTCAGGATAAGGAGTGAGAAGGACTCGAGAGTTATCTGCCAACAATGTCAGAGCCCGGAGCCACCAATAACCTCCAGGTTACTATTAAAATTTATAGCACTATCTTTTTCTTTTTCACCTCTATCAGTTCACCCTTACTGGCTTTATTGAGTGAAAGTGGCCAAGTTTTGTTGAGGGGAGAGTTACAGTGGTGGCCTCTGTGAGAAGAAGCCAGGGGCTGATCCCAGGTTGTAGATAGACCATTCTAGATGGATCTAGCTGTCTCTGCAGTGGACCTGATGCAGGACACAGCCCAGCAGCAATGCTGGTCATGCTTCTGTGAAAGCATGTTTAAAGAGAGCAAGAAAACCCTGGAGGGGTAGATGAGGAGGGTACAAAAAGGAATGAGAAACAGCAAAAGGAACACCAAGGTGAGAAGTGGAGAAGGAGCTGCTCCATGGCAGGGCAAGTATTCTTGAAGGGGCTGCAGCCTGGGGAAGACTGGCAATGCAGCTGACAGAAATAGAAAGAAGGAGATGAACTATTATGGCCTACCCGCAGCGCTCCTGCACCCTTTGTTGCCTCACTGAAGGGACTGTGTGTAACCTGCAGCCCTGCAGCAATAACAAGTAGGAGGAGAGGAGACCGGAGTAAGGCTGAGCCTGGGAAAGGAGGAGGTCTGTGTTTTCCTTAAATGTTTTAATGTTTGTTTCTTTTTTTGTTATTGTTTTTTCTCAATACCTCAATAAGTACTCCAGTATTTACATAAATTAGGAATAAATTAAGTTAAATTCCCAAGGTGAGTCTGTTTTGCTCGTGGCAATAACTGGGAAGTGATCTCTTTGGTTTTTTTTCATCCTGCAAGTTTTCTTGCTCTCTGACTAGTCCTATTTTCAGCCTCCCTATCCTACTGGGGAGAGTGAGTGAGCAGCTGGGTGGGTGTTTGGCTGCCAGCTGAGGCTAACCCACCACATCACCTCACCTGTCTCCATGGGCAACCTATCAGTACCAAAGTGCCAACAGCAACTGTTAGCCACAGGTTTTCAAATGAGCGTGGCCATGGGCTTATGAATAAAAAAGGAATCTCTGAGGCTGTCACATCAGCATCCCGGGGAAGTGGAACTGCAGCCAAATCAAGTTCTTCCTGAAGCAACTTGTCAATCTCCTGGTCCTCTTGTTCTTGGCCCATATCTTCGCCGCCTCAGTGTCTAATTTAGTTTCTCTTTTAGTAGCTATCAATGGCTGTCAGCTGTTTTTCTTTTCTTTTAAAACTATTCCTAAATTAGCCTGTCATGTCTTCCCTGAAGGACACACATGACAATTGTTGTCCTTCCTTCCACCATCAATGAGAAGCCACAAGTGTTGTACAAAGCTCTTATCAAAGCTGACACAACAAAAATCATTCTGTTTAACATTTCTCATTGTCTTAACAGTTGTCTCTACCTGAATATAAGAGTTGGGTGCTCATGTCTATCTCATTTACTTAAGGTTTTGGATTCATTTAACATATAAAACAGTAGAAGAAAAAAAAAGCCACTTTTTTCTTGCAAATAAAAGTACGTAAATTACGGCATTATGTGCCTTTGTTGTCATGCCAGTGGGAGGCCCTTCAGTATGTTATTATTTCTATTGTGTCCTAGCAGAGGGCATTAGCTCTTTAATACTTTTTTTTTTTTTTTTTTTTTTAAGAGATGCCATTGAAGATCATTAGTTGCTGACAACACAAAACAAGAAATGTAACCATTCAGCTAAGGAAGATCTAATTTCTCTTTCTCTCATTTCTTGTCATCTCATTTTCCCAGTTCTCGAGACTTGAAAATTCCAGTCTCAATTTCTAAAGTAAAACATGGCAAAATTACTTCAGAAGTTCATATTAACTTTATAAATAAGTAAAAAAAAAAAAAAGCCTGAGTAAATCTGAGTAAAGTTCATTTATTTTTCTTTAGTTAATTATCTTTTACATTTACTTTTGTGATTGACACTTGCATGTGTCAGGAAAGGAAAAAGGAGGAAATACAGGAAAGTAAAAAGGAGGAAATACAATAATTTCCAATCCCTCACATTCTTCCTGGACAGTCTTCATCCCAGGATAGTGTACACTGAAACAAATCGGTGTGAACAAAGTTCTGTTGAGATCTGGGCTCAGGTTCCAAACCAATTCTGAAATATACTCCTCATCTAATTTACTTTTGGAGGTCACAGGAGAACATGAACTTGAAAGTGTAAAGCAAGACCTAACTTGGCTTAAGCATAGGTCTCTAGTCTCTAATGGAGGAAAATATAAAGGGAGTGATGCCCAATTATGTGCAATGCATAGGAATCGGGTATTTTGCAATGGCTGTTCAATGACTGTCACAGTCTTTCTTTACTGTCACTTATAGATAGTCTTTCTCTTCTTCCCTTTATAGTGTTCACCGTGACACCACAGTTCCACCTAATAAGGAACCACACTGAGATGTGATGATCTAATTTGCTATTTTCATTGAATCAGATCCTGGAAATTGAACAAAATTATTTTTCTTCACCCACATTCTCACTTACTCCTTTTCCTCTTTCTTTTTTTTTTTTTGAAAATAGGCAGCATCACACCAAATAGAACATGGTTTTGAAAAGATTATTCTAGAAGTACTTAAATTGCTCTATAATGCCATTTTTATGCAGTTTTGAACTTTGATTTTAAAAGGCTTCACATTACAAGATAGAATTATGTCTGAAGATGCCTTCTGTCCTAAAGAATATCCAATTGCTGAACAGTATATGCTATTCACAACTGATCTGTTGCAACTGCCATAAATAGCTCATATGTTCTATTCATCTATTATCACTCAATACTGAATTAATAAAGTTTGAAGCTTTCTAAGGAACTATATTTTGAATATTTTCCTGAAATAATTGATCCATGAATCTTAGATAATCTGGAGTTTCATTGTGCATTCTTGAAGCAGAATCTGTTACATTGTAAGCTTCTTCTCTCTTCTTTCACTGTAGATGAAATATCTAAGACATTTAATTATTTTAAATGAGGTGAGAATATGTAACAGACAGAGCCTGTGAATTTTACACGTATGCCTTTTACATTGTCTAATGCCCAGGAACTTCACTGCAAGTGAAGATATCACCTTACATAGAAACATACTTTAAAATAACTATTTTTTTTTTGCTAGTGAAGGTACCTCTAAGATCTTATGATGCTTATAAATCTTGATAATGATGATCTGAGAGGTACTGTTAGTAGATCCCTAATCCTGAATTTTAAAAAGCTAACTATCAAGCAGCTGCTTTGCTATATAGTTTCAGAATTAGAGAGAGGAGGAATGAACTGCATGATGTGACTAAAGACAACTAAATCAAAGGTTATCAAACTCTCTAAACCATGTAAAAATCATTAAAAGCAAAGAGGTTGAAGGAAGTTTTAATATCTCATAAATTTTCTTTACATGTTATAGGAGGTGACAATCATTTGGCCTGTTAAAAAGAGAAAAAAAGAAAGTTTCGAAAAAATAGATGGTCATGGTGCTTGAAGCCTTTGATGAATTTAATACTGCTGGGAATTGACTTTATTGGATCTGTAGGTTCCTGCATCTAGCTTATCTGGTGATTGATAGTCATATCGATGAAAAAATTTCATGACTCATGCATGATTGATAGCTGGATGTCAGGACAAAATAAAGCATAACTTTTCTGGAGTAACACAACAAAGAAAAGAATTGGTTTTGTCTCATTGCCATTAATTTAAGTCAGAGGTGCTGTTTACTTCCCATTTGGAAAGACAGAAACATACATGTGAAGTCTGAAAGCCCAGTCCGAATGACACCCAGGCAAAGCCCCCTGTTTCCTGAATGGACTTGCTTATTTGCAAGGACTGGTGTGCCTTTGGATGCGTGTGTTCACTGCAGAACTCATCAAAGTTCCTAGTGACTCTTTGATGAAAAGTGTTGTTACACTTCACTATTCTCCACAACTTTATCAGTTCCATGGATAAAGGACTTTCAGTACATTTAACAGCTTTAATGATCAGTAAAGGTAGAGAAAGACCGGAGTGTGGTTGGGGACGGAGAAAAACTAGTCCTTAATTTTTGACACATTTCTTCTTGATTAATTTTGTGGAATGTGAATGAGCTTTTTTAATGAAAGCTAGCAGGATGTTCTTCTCTTTGCTGGGCTTATTTTCTCTTGCTGAATAATTTGGAACACCGGTTTTGAATTTTATGCGAAAGTCACAGAATTGCACATTAATCAGGCAGCTAGATTAAATATGATCTGAGTTCTTGCACATTAATGTGTTCTGGATAAATCTTGAATGGTATGATTGAGAAATTCAATTAAAAAAAGATTTATCCAATTGGGGTGATATGTCTTGGTCTCTGTGAGGCCATAGAGTTCATGAGAATTAAAGGAATTTGTACCATGAATCTGTTCTGGAAAACAGGTACAGATGGGTGGTTAAAAGGACATCTGTTGTTCTGCATTAATGCAGTGTCACAGGATCCAGGACCTCACGTTGACTTGAAAATAAGAATAAATATTGGCATGAATTTTTGGGTTACACTTAAGTGATTTCAGACATTAGCTATTATGTTTACGTTCCTGTGTTGCTGTTTTGAGTAATATCTTATATACAAGCACAGTAAGCAATTAAACCCTCTTGTATTTGTACATATGAACTCATAACTGAAAAACACTCGCTATGGTTCCTATTTACCCTTCTCCCTGCAGACTCATTTATCTCAGTGCAAAACTGAGCACCACGTGGATGCAAAGCAGGATAGTCTTTTGCACCAATATAAATGACTACACAGGTGATGAAAAAAAAAGACATATCTGAACTTAAAAGTCCTTTAATCTTACTTCTTCTGTCACGTTGTGGGTTAGTTGGGGTTTTTTTTGAGGAGGATGGTAGCAGATGTAATCACAGTCAGAGACAAACATTTTCTCTGTGGCACTTACTCTATTCACTTTCAGAGTCACTGACTAGTTGCCTCCTTTCAGCTGGGAATGGTCAACTTGTATTTCAAATAAATCCTTCATCTTCTTAACCTCAGTTCACTGTGTCTTGATAATCTTACATCCTTTATTTATAGGTGTAGTGAGCAGTAAATAAAGAGAACATACAGTGGTTTTCATACTATAAACAAGAAAGGAAAAATAAAGGAGAAAACCTCAGGGTGGGTAGGTCCATGAGTTTGGGACGAAGTCTTACTTTGGATTTCATTTGTAAGGGCAAAAATACCCAGACAAAACCAAGTTTTATGGAAGTGGTACGTTCACAGATAATAGAATTTATGCAAAGAAAGTTCAGAAATGCATAATAAATACTTTCTTCTGAGTTTCAACTCTCTTCCCTCACACACAAAAAAGACCTGGATACTTCTTATTTATAGACTTCAAAGAAGAATATAAATCTATAAAAAATGGAGTTGTGAAAGAAGGGAGTGGAAAAGCAGTCCCAAAAATGTATTCATGAACAGAAAAAAAGAGGTAAAAATGAGTCTGTAATTTACTGCAGCTCAAAGGCGGCAATAACTAATACACTGGAAATTTACCCATTTTATGCATCTATTTTGCTTGCTTTACTACTCTACTGTTCATAAAAAGAGCATTTATTTCAGCAACTGTCATGTCACTTGGCATTTATGTGATCTTTGAGCTATGTGTGAAAATGCAGTTTTTTTCCAGTTCCTATTTTTATTGAAAAGTTATTTATTTTACAAATTGGTATGAAGGTGATTTGTTTTCCTGTCTAACTAGTTTTACTATTCTACTTTTATTATGTTCTTTCTCATCACCTGGGAATCAGAATCATAAATCATTTGGTTTTGTTTTTCACATCCTGGTCCCTGCTATTGTATTCCATCCTCTGTGCACTGCTGTCTTAATTCCACCTAGCTATTAACAGTGAGATTAAAAAGCATGCTTCTCTATGCTTATACATTTTCTTCCTCTTATACTTCATTTATGAGGTAATTTGGATTGCCTACAACATTTTGCTCTGAGCTGTCTTTTGTCCGTTTACTCTATTGCGTCTCTTTGCTACTGTTATTCTCTCTTGCCTGTGGGCTGCAGACCTGCGCCAGGAGTCAGAGCCGCTCTGTGATGGGAAACAGACCTACAGTGGGGACCTCACCTGTCCTGTACAACTTCCAGCATCAAGTGTGGGATAAAAGATGCATGAAAAAAATAGACAGGGGAAATGCAAGGTGATCACTTCCTGATTAAGCGCTCTCTGAGCCAGAGTCCCTGCCAGCTCTTCTGGCTGTTGCAGAATTCTGCTATTGTGTCATGTATTAGATGATCTCTTGAGAGGCTTCACTGTATTTTCCAGTAGGCATTTTGTTCCTAACTCCACCTCCAAAGTTGCCATCCAAATGGGAACTAGAAGATTAATTAACTGCACCAAACATTTAAACTGTAAGAGGAGAAACAAAGGCAGCTGAACAGATTGAATTTGCTCAGCTGCAGTCATCTTTTAACAAGTCTCACTTTCCAGGAAAAAAACCAAACCTGACCATACATTTACTCAACTGTTAAACGTCCAGGTCAAATTGTTTATCCACTCTTTTGTTTTTTGCTGTCAGCATAAATAGCCTTGCTTCTTTAAGAAGATTGGCATAAAATGGAGGTTGTTTATTTCTAATCGCAACCTTTACCTGTGACAAGGCCATATTACTTCTTGGACTAAAACTGATGAGAGAATAAGTGTCTGCTCAATGGCTATTGATGGGAAAATCTCATCTGTTGTCTTGGCAGTTTCAGTACATTTAGAAGCTGAGAACCCAGATGTGAGTTCGAGTTGTGCTTGTTTATGACTAAAACAATACATGGGGCCACTCAGTCCTGTAAAATATTCAAGGCTTTTCCCTTGCTTGAGATCATTTAGCTGCAGTGTCTTTCCTGGGCTCCACATTTTGTCTTGACACCTTGTAGAATTTATAGAGAAGGGGTACTGGTGGAATGAAATCTAATTTTGTGAAAATGACTCAGAACCGCTATCTTCCGAGCATCAGTTGTGAGACAAAGAAAACTGGCTGCCTCAGTGAGGGGAGCCCACCTGTGCCGCAGGTATTTTTACAACTGCATTCCTATTCCCACGGAAGAGCTTTTGGCATTCCTTTGCAGTGTTATGTCAGATGTCTGCACCCGCATTACTTTCTCTGCTATAAGGACTTCCTGGTCGCTGGCCCGTAAAACAATAACTGGAGAGCTATAGCAAATCCTCCAAGAGATCTGCTCATTTGAGAAACATTCCTAAAAGCTGTGTTTCTGTCTACATGCAGCAGACTCTCCTATCCTGAAGGATATCTCAAGCATAAGTATGATCCCCAGATAATCAGTCATGTTTGTTTTACAGGTAATGCCTTTTTTGGTGTGTCTGCTTTCAGACATAGTGTTGCAAACAGTGCTGCCAATTAATAGTTTTCCCTTGCCTCGGAATTTAGAGGAAAAAGCAGAGTGCTGCTGACAAAAACATAAAACACAGCCTCTGCTAGCTCTGAACATCGCTTTATTAAGCTCTGCATCCAGCAGTAGCTAATGCCTCATGCTTTAGAGGAAAGGCAAACCCCACAATTTGTGCAAAGCCATAAAATAGGGGAAGTATTGCTTGCAGAACCTGAAACCATCAGCTTATTCCCTGAAGCATGAGATTTGATTATATGTTTGTTTCTTGGGGAGAAGAGCTTTGAGTATTTAAGCTTTTCAGGCTGGAGATCATGCATTAGACTAACCTGGAGGAATCTGAAGCCCATGTAGAACAGATTGTGGAATTCCCTTGGCAGAAATGAGCAAAGCAGCCATTACTAACATGCTGTCATATTGCTAACTGGAGCCAAATGACAAATTCATAGGAAATTTTGCTTCTATTTCTGCTCTTGAGTTATCAGTGAGAAGCTTGTGATTTCTTCTGGGTGTAAGTAGCAACCTTATTTCCCACATAGTTTCTAAGTTTGTGTTGTGTTTGCAAACAATATAATCTGGTATGAGTAGCAGCTGGGACTAAATAGCTGGGTCACATAGTGCTGTCTGCATCTCTACCTGTGGACTGCATGCAAGGGCTGGAAAGCAGCTGTTTGGGCTCCCTTCACTCTTTTCTGCTTACCTCCAACTCATCTTCCTTTTTTCCCTTCTAGGCAGTACAAAGGAGTGCTTTAATTTTTGACTAGGCTGCCTTTTTTTTTTTTTTCTTAATTACTTTTATCTCTTTGCTCTGGATCTATGTAATAGTGGCCAAGGAAACCAGAGAAGTCAGCGCCTGTGGCTCCAGTCACGCATAGTTTGGGGCCAGTCCGAGCTTTGTGAGGAAGAGTCATGCAGAGAAGGCAGATGGAAAAAAAAGAAACAAAAAAAAAATCATTATTCAAACTGTTATGCTGTGGCTTGTGAGCAACCTCACAAAGGTCAAAAAAACTTCAATTCATCTCTGGTCTACACTGAAGATGAATTCAAGTGTTGCTAGGCCCAGGAGCAGGCAGAACATAGAGGTCTTTTAAAATGCTTCATCCACGATTTTTCCCTCTTGGTATGTGGCCCTAATAGTCTACCGCACAGTGCACCTTCTGCAGTCACCCTGCAGTGTCCAGATGGGCTTATTTATTGCTATTAGTAGTTAGTTACACTTACATTCTGCCCAAACACACAACCTGCTACTCTCGTCACCCATCAAATTCCCACCAGTTCAGAAGACAATGTGCTGAGAGAAAGGCTGAGTGAGCTTGTAGGAGCATTAACCTGGTTAGTTCAGTCTTTAGAGACTCAGAAAAACAAAGTCCAACTCAAAACTTGCTATGAGCATAAGCTTCTTTCCCCACCCTCCAATTTTGGACACAAAATGCATTTTTGCCTCCTATGGTTCTTTGTGCTGTGAAAGATAGGAAGGCCTGCGGTATTTTCTTCAAAAGTGGTAAAGGTCTTTTAGCTTCCAGTGGAAGCTAAGGGCAGTGAACCGTTCCTGATAACCCCCAGGATCAGATTTCATGACAATTCTTACATTTTTGCTTCTGTTTTGTCAGTAACAGCTTTGTGATTGAATAATAAAGAACTGGCAGCACCAGCTGACACTCATGTATGAATTGAGTTACAGAGCTCTGCTAACACAGAGTAGCTGTGTTATCTTGTGGGTATAGTTTAGGCTCCTTTTTCTGACATAGCAAAAATCTTCAAGACTATGCCATCCATTCTTCAGCTTGGAAGCAGGTCTGGGCATTGCTTTCAAACCCTCTTGACCCACCACCACGGGTTTTGCTCTTTTCTCCTAGCTGCACAGGAAGGGGTGCTGGCTTGGGACTGAGTTGGTGGGATAGGACTGAGGAACATCTAATCCTGGAGACATAGTCTCAGGGCTCTGCTTGTAGCAATGGTAGGTGCATCTGGCTTGATGTCTGGGATTGATCATCCTTCATCTGCTGCCTCACTTTTCTCTGATGGTCGTTGGGTTGTTAGTGGAGACTGTCACCATCACCTGACCCACTCTGTTGTTCAGGTACACTGGGGCCACATCTCGTTCAGGTACAGTGCCCTGGTCAGAGAGGTCTTATTTTCTAGTAAGTTCACTATGGATTTTATTTCTGTAGTCTGGACCCATAATAGCCCTGAATAACTTAGAAAGAAACCCATATTTCAGTCTCCTTTGCAAAAGGCAATCAATATTTCTAATTTCAAGGATATTGCACATTGAGAGAGAAAATAATAAATGAAAATGTATTATTTCCAAGTCATAAATCGTGATGTTTTCTGTCTTCCATTTACTCCAATTTTTTGACATCATGACTGACTTGTTCATCAACCAAATATATATAAAACAATGATTTAACAAAGACTGAGAGTAAATGTGGCAGAGGTTTAACAGTTACTTACTGTGTAGAGGACAGGGTTAGACAAAACTGTCAGACCCTCCCATTGAGTCATGAGGTTCAGATGTGTTCTAAATTTCTTCTCTGAGGAGAGTTTAAGTGTGACTGGATTGACACTTAGTCCCAGACTTGGTCGACGGTTTATGCCTTAAGAATTATACATGCATAATCAATCCTTTATATAACTTAGTTAAGATTTCTAAGTTACAGCACACTTATTCCCAGTTCACTTATGGAGTATCTGGTGTGATAAAGACTCTCTTAACCTTAAGAAGTAACCCTTAGAGACATCACTACTCAAGGGGAGATCCTGCTATGCAGGACAGCCCAGTGGGCCCTGGGCTGTCCACTGTTTATGAAGATAATTGACTTATAGTCATATTTACATACTGACTAGAGATTTATATTTCTTCCAAATTTGACTTGAGTCGGATATTGACCAGCACCATGGTTAGGTGGGCACACTGCTCAAATTAGCCCTTAGTTATTGTGTTTTCACCAGTCTTCACCAAATCCACATGACCAAATGCATTCGTTACTACTGCTGGTTATCACTTGAGTAGGGTTATGGGAAATAAAGTTTAGGGGTGATTGGGGGAGCATACTGTCACAAGAGGCTGACATCTTCCTACCATCTTTCCGTGGTAATATTGCTTGCCACCTTGTAGTTGAAAATGGCAAAAAATGGGTAATATTTTCCAGTGCAGTTGGATGTCCTAAACTTTATAGTCACATCACAAATGCCATCTTCTAGATCACTGTTTTCATCTCCTTGTCTCCTGCTTCTCCACTTAGTCAGCAGAATGTACCTTACGTACTCAACTGGGATCACATTTTGAGGGTGTTTTTTAAAACATCTTTTTTTTCAGCTTAAAGGTTTTAAGCCTTAATTCCTCTCCTGCTTCTTTGTTGCCAGAGCTGTACTCTCTTTACTCACACTGTGATCTGTTCCAAATTCAAACCAACAAATCAAGCTAGCAATTTGACAGAAGTGACATTGTGGATTTTTCACATGCAGTATGCTTGGAATTCAGGTGTGGCTTTCACATGACATTGTTTGATACTGCATTCCCCGAAATTAAAAAGAATAGGTGTATTATTTCAATCTGAAATAAAAAAAAATAATTACTGCAGTAACTTGATGCCTGTTTAGATAGAGGGATTTACTTTTTCTGCCTTGAAATCCTGTATATTATGACACTACTGGCATTGAAATAACTTATTCTTCCCAGGTTTCTGTGTTATAAATCATTTATGAATATATAAAGCTTTAAAATATAGGAGAATACAACTTTAACACAGTCTTCTTCTACCGACAGAAAATAATTCCTGATGTGTAATGTAAATTCTTATGATGTTTTTGTCTCGTGGGATATCAGGCACATACAGAGTAACACTGAGCTTTGCAGTCAATATATGTCTTAACTATTTAGTAATACAATACATTGAGGCATTTCATGCATTAGTTTCCTCATTGACGAAAATAAATATGGGATAAAATACCTCTACTCACAGGAAACCATTTGGATTTGCATAAGATTGGAGAGAACTGAGACACAACCAAGTTCAGACAATTCAGAGTGCATCTACACTAGTGGTTTAGAGTGTGGCATAGTTTTTTTGTGTGTGTGAATCCCTCTACAATTTGCACTTGATGTACTGAAGATGCACCCTCGGTATGCAGGAACTGGATTCTTTCTCTCAGTTGGATTGAAGAACGGAAAATTTCTGGTATGAAAATTCTCAAAGAGATTATACAATTTCTGTGTAGTTTTAGCCATATCACTTCTTGAATCAAATTAATAGTACCAGTAGAGCTGCAAGGGAGATACTGATGGTAGGAACATTTTAAGCCACTATTGCCACCAAAAAACTTACTCTTGGGAAACTATAGCCTCTCAAGTATTAATTCCCTTCTTCTCAGTTTATTGCATCATAACTGCTAAATATTAAATGGAGAATAGGCTTCTTGTTATCAAAGCGGATTTCCCTCTCCAAGGAGCCAGCTTTTCTTTGTGCACTGCAGTACTTTAGCATATAAACATGAATCATCAAAATCTCACTTAAATTCATTGAATTGTAATCCAGAAACTGAAGAAGCAGAGCCTGGTGAGCATTTTCAAAAGCATAGTATTAGTGTACTGATGTCTCTGACCTGAGTAGCTAGTCACTAGCTGGGATCTTGCCAGTTTGTTAGTCTTGAGAAGAGAAAGTGCTAATACAAGCCAGGCATTTTTCTTGGTGCTGATTACTTACAAAGAGTGTACACAAGTGGCTCTGCTTCTCCTAAGGCAGGAGGAAGAACAGTACTTGGCTTCCGTGCTCACAATTTCCAAGCCTATTTCCAGCTACCTTACTCCACAAAGGAGCCTAATTGCTTTGTTCATTTAGCCTGAATGAAAGGTGCCGAACGTTTTCCAAAGCTTTAACAGGAGCTGTGACTGCCCTCAGAGGAAAGCCAAGTTTGAAGGCAGCCTTCAGCACCTTCCCAGGCAGGAACCCACCAGGGGCTGGACAGGCTGGACAAACATTCTGTCTGGGTCTATCCAGATCTACACACAGAGAAGAGCAGCTTCCTCACCCTGAGTTTTAAAATAGTCTAACCTGGTCCCCGGGTTTCTCTAGTAAAAAGAAAATTTGTATGGAAGGGTACTGATGATTAAAGCTACATTAGAGAATGATTACTTATTTAATTTCCTGGTTTAAGATGAGCAAAAATTAATTTCCTTAACTCTGTATTTGGATTAAGAGGAACTTAAATATCACGGGATTTTGAACATCCAATTTTTTTAATAGCCATTTATGAAGCACATGCTTATTTGAGAAATATGTTAGAGGGTCAAATTTGGAAATTCAACTCTTTTCAGGAGAGCATATGGTATGTAGTCACTTCCTACTGATATGGGGGATTGTACTGTGTATTTATGGCTAAGCATATGCTCAAGAGTTTTCCTGAATGGGCATGTGTACAGAGCCACACTTACACAATTCGCTGATTTAGATTTCCTGTAAAATTTATTTGTGTCATATTAATGTCATATTTTTAGATGAAATAAACCTCATGTGATTTTATAAATGCATTTTTATTTATAATAGTGAAAAAAGATTTTAGGCAGAACTTACAAAACCAACCACATTGCAAACTATTCTAAAGAAATATATAAAAAGCAATTTTGATCTCCTTATCTGTCTGTGTTAAATATTACATTTTAAATAATATCAAATTCCTGGGATCACCCACAGCAGAATTAATGATTGAAGCACATGATTAACATTTGCTCTGTCGGGGGGGCTGGACTAGATGATCTTTCGAGGTCCCTTCCAACCCCTGACATTCTGTGATTCTGTGATTCTGTGATTGACAACCATGTCTTCTATCAAAAATCTAATTTCATTCTCCAGACAACCTTGACCTTTCCTGGTTCTGTCCATGGCATCCTTGTACCACTTAGCAACACTGACTCATGAAACCCTCCTAGGTCTGTCAATACCAATTCCATTTGCCTCTCTGAGTTTTTAGTCAAGAAACAAAATTGATGGTGCCCTTAGTAACAAGTGAATGCAAGGTAGAGTTAATTCTGACTTAAGAACATAGTACAATTTGCGGTTGTTCAAAATGTCTAGAGAAAATTTAGGACAATGACTAAGCAGGATTGTGTTTTCCTGGGAGGCATAAATTACAGAAACTCTTTCCTTAATGCACATTGAGGTATTAATATATTTTGTAAAACAACCTGAAAAAATAAGGGAATTAATATTGTCAACACCTATATACAAGCAATAGAACAGAACTTACTTCATTTGACCTAAGTAACTATTGCCACCACCTTCCTTTACAGTGATGAGTAGTTAAATCTATTAGGTCAATCTCCAGAAACCTCCCCAGCAATATAGAATATTAAGATGACAGTTCATGTGACTCATGCTATTTATTATTCAGTACAACAATCTAGGAAATTTACTGCTTTCTTTACCTTATATATGTAGGGTCTAATCCAAAGCCCTATAAAGCCAGAGACAAGGGGAATTGTCACAAGGAGTCAGTAGCACACCTGGGAATCAAACCCTGGAAAGACCAGAGGAAGAACCAATTTTCAAGAACTACCATCTTCTGACATTTCGTTTTTCATCTTTTGCATAGAGAGAAGAAATAGAACAGCCAAAAGCAGAAATAAAGACTCATATGTGGGTTACAGGACACCAGAGTGTATGACTTGGATCTGAAGCAGGTATAGTGAGATTTATCAGATACAGCAAGGCTCAACATAGGCAGTTTTATGTGCTCGTCTTGATTGTTGTGAACTAGCGTTTTACTTTTTTTTCACCTAGATCTAGTCAAAAGTTTAGAAATTGAGAACTTTCTTTCAGTAAACAGTTCATTAAGCATGTTAATAAGCTAATTTGATGTCAAAAAAATTGCAGTTAATAGCAGAAATTATACTTTACAATTCTAGATCAGCTCTAATCCTGAGCTCTTTCCATTGCAACTCCTTATTATATCTGAGTGGTTGTTTTAAATCTTTTGATCAAATGATAAAATGAAATATACTGATGACAGAGATGTTATACCTTAGAGAAAACAAAGTTGTGTAACATAATGAGAACTACAGAGTCTTTACAGACTGAACTGCCATGATTTAATTCCTAGACATAAGGAGAATGAATATGGTACTAGCCTACAGTGTTAGTTGAGATGACCCAGATGTACTAGGGACAATACTTATGGTCTGATAAAGGAAATCTGCGTGCTTATGAGAGGAAAAAACCCCACTAAGGGCAGAAAATTTAATTTATGTTATATGTAGATGGTATACCAGTCACAATGGATTGTGCCATAGAGAATAGTTTTGAGCATCATAAACAATTCACAGAATCACAGAATCACAGAATGTCAGGGATTGGAAGGGACCTCAAAAGATCATCAACTCCAATCCCCCTGCCAGAGCAGGAACGCCTAGATAGTGCTACATAGGAATTTTAAAATACTACAAAAGAAAATTTGCCCTAGATTAAATCCTGAATAAAAAGTAGAAGAAAGTTCAAGGCGTAATCACAAAAAAGTTTCTGTAACATTAGTATAAAAATATACTCAAATTCCACAGCCTTATAGGAAGAGAAAAAAAAGGTTATTTGGCTAAAAGGGAATTAATAAGAGTCTGGAAAATCATAGAAGTCTTACAGGTGGCATGAAGACTTTTTCAGACATCACAGTGAAAATGCTGAGTAAATATGTATTGCTCATCAAAAGAAAATATTCTGAAAAAAACTACAAAATTAAAACGATAAGCAAAATTCTAGCATCATTAACCACAGAGGCTGTTAGAAGTAAAAGGTCTGCTTAATAATAAAAAAAAGATGACTTGTCCAAATAAGAAAATTAGAAAGGAGCATAAATACCCTCTAGTTAAACGTAAGGTCATAGTAGGGCAGGCAAAAAATGATTTTAAGGTAGGACTTGCTAAAACCATTAACTAATATTGAGAAGTTTCACAAAAAAGAAAAAAAAAAGAACAAATGCAGGGATTTTAACAGCGTGTATTGCTTATTCCTAGCTGAGGTATAAAGAAACACAAAACTAAGACCATAGCAAAAAAGTTAAATGAATCTCTTTTGTGAGCGTTTGCTACAAAAGAGCACAAGGGAGGCTCCCACACTGAAACTCATCTTGAACTTAAGGAATTGTTGTTAAGGGTTGAACTTAAGGAATTGTTTCAAACTGAAGCTTCAGTAGAAGAGTCTTAAGTGCACATGTATAAAATGGATGATAAACTTCAGGGCCAGATGTTTTTTTTCCTGAAGAGTGCTAAGGAAACTGAAGTAACAATTTTCCAACATTACCATTACAGTATAGCTCGATATAGAGGAATAGGGTTGGCAAATGTAATATCTTATTTTCTTTTTTCCTTTAAAGGACCCTTCTGACTCTGTACAGGATCTGTTTCTGTATTGGAAAATTTTTTAAACTATAAAACAAATTATAGCAGAAAATAGAGAACAGAAAAAACATAGAGAAATCATATAACTGAGAATATGTTTTTTTTTGGTTTTTTTTTCCTAAGGAGAATTCTCTTATTCATGAATTTTAGCATTATTTGAGGTAAGGAATTAGTCAAAGGGGAAGAATTCAGCATGGATTTAAAATAATTTTTTCACTCTCCAAGCACTTAAGGAAATTAAGATGTAAGAAGACTAGGGAGACTGTCCCCTTCTGGGTTAAAAATTGGGTAACGAACAAGAATAAACATTATGAGTGGTGTGATTCGTAGAGCAGGAATATTGCAAGTTTTCTCAGGATCCATCCAATCCTTCCTTGTTTGCTGTATTCACAAATTATCTGGAAAAGGGATTTAATAGTGAAATGGGAAAAGAATGGGAGAGAGGAACCCAGGAAACTTTATTAAACAATTTCTATCACACTATATGGCATAATCACGTGGTGGTCTGTGTAGTTCTAATCATGGCACCTGAACATGGATATTGTTGATCCATAAAAGATTAACAAAAAAGGTTGGAAAACATGGAAAAATGAAATGAGCTAATTTTTATTTTTTGCTTGGAAAACTCTAAAAAAGTCACTTATAGCACAGAAAAGGTGAAGGTATTCAGAAGATGGCACTGTCTGAAATTATCAAGTAGTAGAAATGAGTTCTTTTCCACATAAAATATCATTAAACAGATGAACTCAAAGATTTGGATGCTGAAAACATACATAAGCTCAGAAAGGAATGAAACAAATTCACAAAGAGCAGTCCATCAAGGTGCAGTAAAAATACATGTCTAGACTGCATCCAGATTGAATATTTGGATCAGGGACATCTGAAATCATACATTGCTGAATGGTGGAATAACGTACCAGGGAATTTCCAGGGTATGGTTGTGTAGTACTTCCATGTTTTGGTAAACCTGTGCCTTTGGTCAGTTAATGCTATATCTGGCTACCTGTAACTATTTTCATATTTTTAGCCTACCATTTCCCAGTATATATTTTTTTGCCTAGTCAGGTTGTACAATGATATTACATTTTGTCTTGATAAAAGATGGAATATACTTTAAGAAATCACTTTCATGACATTATGAATAATTGTGATATTCCTATCTATAACAATTATGCATGATGAGTTAGAGGTGCCTTTTAGGTTATGATCCAGTGTGTATAAATTTTTATGTTAAGTTCTGTTTGTCCTCAGGTCAAGGTCTTCCTTGATTATTTACATTTAACGTGGGGACTCTTCATCAAAGTGATTTTCTTCTCCTGGTCACTGCCAACTCAATTTGATCTCACAAAATGAGTTTGTGGCATTTAGATCATATCAAATGGTAGCAGAATGTGAAATCTAGGCAAGTATATCTCATGACATTTCTTTCATTCTTTTATCTTCTATTGTTTTAATGAGCTACTTTAGAAAGTCCAGATGTCTGTTTTAATATTTTTTCAACCTTTCTGTATTATTATTGACTTTCTAACACTGATTTCTCTTTTACAAGCATTCTTAGCTGAATATTCACGCTAGATGAGAGATATAGAATTTTTGGGTTTGTATTTTCAAATTGTATAATCTGATATGAATTTAGAAGCAATTCAAAGGGCATGATGTGAAGTTTGCATCCTTCTTAGATGTGGATCTATTTTAAGTACAAAATGTTCTATTCAAATCCCAGTTTTTGCATAAGCCTATTGTATAGGTAGATTTATATGATTCAGGTTCCCAAGTACTTTGTAAGAAATGGAACATAAATTTCATGTTAAAGTTCCTGGTATGCTGGACTTCAGTAATAGGACCATTTGTCATTAGCTTAAATGGAAAATTGTAAAAATTACAAAATAGCAAATAGCTAAATACAGAACAAAATAATTAAAAAACAGCTTCAAATATAACAACATGCATTTGAGCAATTTATGGTAATGAATGTATTTTAGGAAGGGTAAGAGTATGTTAATAAATGCCTTACAAAATAAGTAAATCCCTGATATGCAGTGGTTCAGCTACTACCAATGGAAAAGTTGCTCAAATCTAATACATACATTAGTGAATTCTGTCTAAAAACATTACTGATTCCAATCACATTTAGGGTGATTATTTTAACTGTCAAACCTGAGTGTGAGAAGTTTGTAAGTTGTAAATAAAGGTGAATTAGTTCAGAGAAGACATGCCAGAAAGGTTGCCTGGAGAGATGTGGAGAAGATGGTACAATTACTATTATGGATGATGGGAGGTGGCTGTATTCATAATATTTCTGTTACCTAGTCTTATTAAAGACTAGAAAAACAAATTAAGCAGCTATTCAGTCCTGGTGAATATAAAAACTAACAGTCCTGTAAGGAAAAAGAGCAGCAAAACCTTACATGTAGTAAGCATGTCTGTAAATTTGGGAAATTTGGGTCCCTTTGAGGAACAGCTGAAAAGTGGTGGGCATATGACAAATTAGAGCCTAAAATTTGAGGACTGTGACTTACAGAAAAGGAATGGGTTTTTCTTGGATGTACTGGTAGGTCTCATGTCTTGCTACTAGGCCTGTCACTAGGGTTCTTGTGATTTTTGAAAATGTGTCTCATCCACTAGCAGGGAAAGTCTTAAATTTCTGTAATATGTAGCCTATCATATTAAAATAAATCAGTGAACTGATGAGGGTTTCTCTTAATGCAGCAAACTTTAAACTGTGGTAGCGCAACTCTGCTACATGAACACCCTCTATTGAAGCTGGAAACCCTTGAGAGAAGGGATAATTCAGACCATTACCTGATGCTAAATCATCCTCTGATCACTCATCACAAGTGTTCTGAGTGGCATGTTTTCAACTTCATACCATAGCAACTCGGATTTGAATTCCCACTACAAAAAGTTAGATTGTAAACATCCTATATAAGTCGTATATAAATATAGTGGCCTAGTTTGGAGCTGTGGGTTTTATGAGACATAGTGACAGCAAAATCTCAGAACTGAGGTTTAGATCAGAGTCAAGTAGTGGAAGAAATACAGGAAAGTATGAATGCAGAAAATGTTGTACATAGGATTCCATCTACCTGCCTGTTTCTACCCAGAGATGTGTCTGCTGAGAGTCACCCTGGAAGATGAAGAGCAGCAAAGCCTGTTCTGTAACTTGAAGTCTCTTAAATCAGACTGACACCTTTAGAAAACTGTTGCAAGCTCTGAACACATTTGATGAACCTCACCATTGTTATCCTTTTAACGCTGTCCTTCCGCGTGACCATAACTTCACTCCAAATACCTTTCCGTCTTTTCTAGTTAAAGTATCTTGTCTATGGTGATGCGTTCAAGGTTTGCTATAACTAAGTACAGTTGTTAAAGGTTTTCCATTCTTTTATGAGTAAAAGTCACATTTGAAAGTGACTTTTATGTTTAACAAATGCCATACTGCTGAGTGGTGAGAGATGGCCTTCAGGAAATGTAAGCAAAAGATTGAAAAAAAGGAGCTGTAATCTGTCTACTTCCTGATAATAAGTGAATTAGAAATGCATCAACATAAGAAATTATAAAGCCTGCAATTCAGCTAACTTGCTCATTTAAGTGAATTAATACATTTTTGAAATATATTAATAAATTTTTGAAATGTATTAAGTAATTAATTTTGAAGAATAAATATATTTGAAGTGTTGACATGGAGGGAACTTAGCTGGACACTAAAAAAGATATTTGAGACCTGTCTGTAGACTACAAGAGGATATTTTTCTACATTTTCTGTGATGCAAAGTTAAGTCTCAGAATAACAGAGCTGAACTTTTGTGTTATGTTTTTGAACTTGTTTCCTAAATCTTTGACAATGGTTAGTCACATGGAAGTGTGCAGTACTCAATTTGACTGATTATCTTGGCAATAAAATTGGTACACTATACATTTAAAAGAAAACTGGACTTGAGTCTGCCTGCAGACCTCAGTTTAGAAACAGAAGGATGAATAAAAAGTTTGTAAATGTACACAATGGTTTGAGTGAGAAGAAATGGTGAGAGTTAGACGTCAAATCATATAGCACCATATTTCCTCGGCCAAGGTGTTAGAATGGGTATTTGCATATTAAGTTTTCAATTTTCAGCTCTGCTGTAGTGTGCTTTTCCACAACAGTCAGTGACTGCATGACAGCCATTATGATTATATGGAATTAGCAGAAATTAAACAAAGTTAAAATTTAATGATAAAAAACCCACAGCAGTGCATCTTCTGATATAAATTTTGCCAATTAAAAAAATAAAGAAAACCCATCATCAGGGTAAAGATATAAGATTCAGAAATTGTGCCTCATAAGTCCTAAACTTAGAAGGAACAGAGATAGCACTGATAAATATATTTTCATTTATTTTAGCTTGCAGCTGAGAGGTCACTGTGTGCAGTTTGCACAGATTTACTGTGCCTTCTGTACTATGTGACACATTTACTCAGTGGCCACTACTAAAGGTTAACGACTTGGTCACAATCTTCATATTAAATATTGTGCAAACACTAACTTGTTATTCGTGGGTCATGAGAGAAGCTCAGGGCCACCTTTTTACAGGTTTCTAAATACTGTCTTTAAATTTATGCCTTTTAGGTTTCAGGTACCCAGCTTTAGCTTCATTAAAGTGTAGAGACTGGATAAAAAGGAAATTCCACACCTTTTAGAAAAATTGTCCCTCCAAACAAAGATCAAAAGATATAATAAATCGTCCTATTGAAAATAATCTGGAGATATCAGAGTTTGGGTAATCTCTCTTGACCTTCCTGCATCTATTATCACAAGGCAATTGTCTGGAGACAAGATCATAGCTGTCTACTCCGATTCTTGTATGATTATTAACACTGGCTAACACTAACCATTCTCCAAGCTCACACAACGGTCAGTCAATCAAAATGCAAGTAGAAAGTCAGAAATGGCTACAGAACACCTGTCTGTTCATAAATGATTTATCAGACTATAAAATATCAGCTTCACAATGTTTCTTGCTGGAGGCAGGGCCAAAGAAGAATCTATGGGCCAGCTGTACTGCTTGGGTCATACATGGGCTCATGTGGCTTTGCAGAGCAGCCACTACCTCTCAGCAGAAAAGATCCCTGGGTGAAAATCTGCAGCTTCTGTCTACAGACCTTGTAAATTCTCCAGAGTTTTTGCTGCAAGACCCCTGACTCATTTCCATTGCCTTTCTTCTAGTTCTCCTAGACCTTTCCAGGTACATACAACCGGAAAAAAGCAAACTGTTTGGGATATGCTTTCATAGGTCCAAAGTGTAAGGAGTAGACTTCATAACAAAATACCAGCTGATAATCAACTTGTAGTTTAATTGATGCTACTCAATTTTACTCAATGGGAACTTTAGGAAAGTAAGGAATAGGGAATTTTTTGTCTTTCCTGCATAGTAGGATACACCAAATAGCATCAGAATTTACTGGAGTGGAAGTCAGCGTCTTGTCTTCTCCAAAGCTTTTCATTTTGCCAGCTATATCAGTCTAGCAGAAGCTACACATCCTAGTCCAAGATAGGAACTACAATATGATGAAGGGTGTAACCAAAGCAAGTCCACAGTTTAGCGCAGACATTTCTTCAATCCATCACCTTCCTATATCTAGCCTATATCTACCCTACTCATTTCCCATGCATCCTCTACTGCCAAAAGTCACAAGCTCACAGCCTTTACCATCAGAGAAATCTCCAATTCCCAACCTGAAAAGTACAGGCTTTGCCTGCTCTTCCTTCAGAAACCTAGACAGGCTGGAGGGCTGGGTAGGGAGAAATCAGATGAAGTTCAACAAGGCAAGTGTAGAGTTTTACAGTTGGGAAAGAAAAACCCCATGTGCCAGTATATGTTGGGAACTGAACTGCTGGAGAGCAGTGCAGGGGAAAGGGACCTGGGGGTTCTGGTGGACAGCAGGATGACCATGAGCCAGCAATGTGCCCTCATGGCCAAGAAGGCCAATGGCATCCTGGGGTGTATGAGAAGTGGAGCAGCTAGTAGGTCAAGTGAGGTTCTCTTCCCCATCTACTCTTCCCTAGTTAGACCACATCTGGAATATTGTGTCCAGTTCTGGGCCCCTCAGCTCAAGAACAGGGAACTGCTTGAGAGAGTCCAGCACAGAGCCACAAAGATGATGAAGGGAGTGGAACATCTCCCTGATGAGGAAAGGCTGAAGGAGCTGGGTCTCTTCAGCTTGGAGAAGAGGAGGCTGAGGGGTGACCTCATTAATGTTTATAAATATGTCAAGGGGGAGTGTCAGGAGGATGGAGCCAGGCTCTTTTCAGTGATGTCCAATGACAGGACAAGGGGCAATGGGTACAAGCTGGAACATAGGAGGTTCCACAAAAACATTAGAAAAAACTTTTTCACTGTGAGGGTGACAGAGCACTGGAACAGGCTGCCCAGGGAGGTTGTGGAGTCTCCTTCTTTGGAGACATTCAGAACCCGCCTGGACGCGTTCCTGTGCGCTCTACTGTAGGCGATCCTGCTCTGGCAGGGGGGTTGGACTAGATGATCTTTTGAGGTCCCTTCCATCCCCTAACATTCTGTGATTCAGTACATCTTGGGGTTTGGGCTAGTGCATC
This sequence comes from Trogon surrucura, assembly GCA_020746105.1. Classification (NCBI taxonomy): domain Eukaryota; kingdom Metazoa; phylum Chordata; class Aves; order Trogoniformes; family Trogonidae; genus Trogon; species Trogon surrucura. The sequence continues at coordinate 36,462,770 of CM036622.1, forward strand.
TACAGGGTCTCAGAGATGATCCAGACTCCTTTTTGACATCTCTGATATTGTGCAACCTGCTGAGCTCCTGCACCTCCTTTGCGCATCTCCTACACAGACCCTCCCCCAATAAACTGCTCCTGCAGGCTGGGAGCCCATCTCCATGGCCCCAGACTCAGCGAGAGGCTTCAGGTATCCTGGCAGCCTCAGACCCACAGGGCTGCATCTGTCTTCTGGAGGTGGGTCTGGGCTCTAGGTTCAGATGTACCAGGTGAGTTGTTCCTGTGGGTGTTGGGGAACAGTTGCTGAGCATGTGTACACTGTTTCTGGCTCCTTTCTGTGTAGCATCCCACATGAGCTGTTGCATCTCATGACTTGTAGAAACCGTGACAAGGAGCTACAGAAATGAGTGGGCAGAAGAAGAGGGAAAATCTATGCTCCAGTCCTCTGCAGCCTGAAAGGAGCAGAGCCTGCATCCCAAGAGCAAGCAGATTGTCATCATCAAGCTGGAAGTGAAATAAACAAACACTGCTCTCTCTTATAATAGGGTGGTAATTAGAACCTAATCACAAGAAGATTCAGATTTTATTTGTTTCATTTTATATGTGATGGAAAACCAACAACCAAACTCAACAAATTTAGATTCAGATTAAAAGCCAGGGTTGAGCCTGACCCTGGGAAGGGAGTTAGGTTGAAAATAGATCCAATGTACCATAGGTACTGTTTCCTATCCCTACGTGAATTTAAAGGTCTGTGGTTGAAACCAGAGTAACTGGAGATTGCAAGTGCATCATCTGACCCAGAACTAAAATACTGCTGAAGAAAAACAATTAGTTCAGCCTAGTGAACTGACCCAACTCCACTCTGATAGAGCTACAGAGAGTTATGAGAAAGCTAGTGAGAGTGCCTTTGAGTCTGTTCAGAGTGCTGCCTTGGTATCTAGTGCGAGATTGCTTTCAACTGGAAGGAAGAATGTTTCTGAGAGCAGCCAAAATAGATGCTAGTCTAGTGACTTTTTGCATAATAAAATCAAACAAAGAAAATCCTCCAGGGACAGCTGGTAATTAGAAAAGTCTCCAAAACTGGTTCATTAAGCCATTTGCTGGCCAAGTACAAATTCTGAACAGAGAAAAAGAAATTACAGTCTGTGTTTTAAATGTTATTACATGTTTTAGCTGTCATTACGACCAGCTAAAGGAGCTAATGGTGTTAGAATTAGTGCCTGCATCTCTGTGGGAAAAGCAAGCTCAGATGGGGCTCATTATACCCTAAGTGGAATGGCCATTTGTTAGCTATCGATTGCAATTCCAGCTATCTGGAGACTGCTGTGCTGTCAGACACAGCACGGCTTTTGTACGCTCTCTAACAGTTCTTGACAGTTCCTGGGTGTGGAATCCCCACCACAAAAACCGTGTGGGATGTGGGGGAGACTGGCCTGTCTAGTCGCATGGTACAAACATCTCAGGGAGCGAAACCCACAGCTCTACAGCTTTTTATGAAGCAGACAGTTGAGCAGAAATAGATACTGTCCTTAACAGGCTCATTATAAGCATGCATATGATTATGTGTATACACATAAATAGAAAACACATATTTATAAATATACATATAAAATGACATATATATACATACACACATATGCATACATAAATTGTATGCACGCATGCCCATGTGTATGCATACATAACTATGTCAGCAAGTTGTGGACTAAATTGATATTGTGAATTTAATTTTCCTAATTTGAATTGAGAAAGGCATTTAAAGAAATTGTTCCTCTGTTGCCTCATGATTCTGGTAAAGCAGTTTCCTCTTATGGATGCTTTTTGCAGTGTTATAATTAAAATGTTACAATCTTGACAATGTGCTCAGAAGTACTTGGCAAATCATGTGGCTTCCTCTGCAGTGTTCAGCATTTTGGAGTAAGTGGATAGAAAATTGGGGTCTCATGGATTGAAACTGATTTACAAGGAAATGCTGTAAGGAAGAAACCTAAATGCTATCTTTTGAAATCAGATCTGTAAATAAAAATGGACTGAACCAGAGTTAAATGTCCTGGTTGCTAGCTCAATGCTCAAGGCGGTTGTAGAGGCAGTTGTACAGAGCAGCCATATCTGTTTTGGAGAGGTTTGTACCTGCTGTGTTGGTTCATTGTGGTAGGGCCTTTTATAACAAAGTGCATGTGCCTTTGTTCTAGCTGGAAGGGCAGCATAAACTCTGCTGAATGATGGATTTGGCTGCTCAGGGTGGGGTTGGATGGGCAGCTGGGAGCCACAGTGTTATAATCCATTCCAACCTACTGCTTTCCACGAAGTGTTGAGATTTCATCATCAGTTTCTGTTCCAGTGTGGCACAAAACCACAAGCCTTTCATTAGTCTGTCAATAATATAAACTTGCTGGATAATATCAGCTTGCTTGTAGATAATGCAGGCTTCCTAGGAACGATCAATGTTCTGATGCTTAAGGGGTTGCTGAAATGTAGGTGAGCCAAGTTGGAGCCTTTGCTTTGTCTACTGTAGATGGGCATGAGGCTTTTAGAAAATCATCTGTTCTGGAAGAGAAAACACTGTTTCATAATTTACTCAAGGCAAAATATACAGAACACCTGGCAAAAAAATTCCCGTGAAAGGCAACATTTCAGTGAGATCAACATATTTTCTAGCCTTCCAGTGCCCTGAGAGACTCTAGGAGATTTTCTGAATGCTTCCTGCCTTCTGAAGCAATACCTGCAGTCCTAACAGCAAATATAAGCCTAAATGGCATGACCTAGATTAAAATTTAAAACTTTAAGCCTCTCACAAGCAGTGATCTTGTAGGAAACTGCTCTGTGCATACAAAGTAAGACATATCTTTTCATAGCTCAATGGTAGATATCAGGAAGCAGAAATGAAGTGTGAAAGCCTTGTCTAAAACCAAATTCTCACTCATGAAAGGGTCAGTGCAGACAATGGTTGATCAAATGTCTTCTACCAAAATTTGCCACAGTCTTTTATTCAAGTTTATATAGATATTCCCTCATTTGCATTGTTTTACCAGAATATCAAATACAGCAACATGTATTTGTCATCAAAATCCCCTGTGTCATACCGGAACTCATTCTTACTTGGTCTGAGGAGCAACTTACCAGTTATTCAAGAAAATGCGTTTCAGGATAGCATACTACTCGGAAAATATGTCTCATTCTCCCTGGAATTCATTCAGATTCTTTTGAGATTTCATGATTTTTTTTTCTCCTGTTCTTTCCTTTTTTTCCTTCAAAATTTCCAGTGTCAAATTTATGACACAAATTTGTGCTATAAATCCACAAAGCTTAACAGATTCTCTTTGGTGATGTCTCCTTCTAATAGACACTGTTCAGTATCAAAATATCTGCCTCAGTATAAATGTCAAAGACAACAGATGAAATCCACATCCACTTTACTTAAAAATTAATATTTAGTATGTAGTGGTTTTGGTTTGGCAATTTGGTGTTAGGATAATGCTTTATAAGTCTACTGTCACTCTCAATTTTATATGTTTTTCCTTCCTTGTACTTTGCAGCTAAAAATAGCATGTCTATACTTATATAATCTGCTCCTTCCCTCCTCCCCTGGGAAAACACCAAAAAGACTTTTTGTTTTTTACACAGGCTGTGGATTTTAAATGGCTGCTGGCAGGTAGTATCTGAGGATCTATGCTGCTGCACCGAAACTTAAAGGGAGCTCTGCAGACAGGAATTTTCTCAGGTTTTAGCCTCTTCTGTGGTACCCAGGGAAGAAACTCTAAGGAGGACTGTTCCAGTTTGAGAGCACCAGGACAAAAATTTTCTGGGGCTGCCTGGACCATGCAGCAATCACAGCGGGGAGTGGGGGCAGCTGTGCCTATGGGGAGGTGAGGATGGGCAAGGTGACCCAAATGGACCAACCACAGTGTTCCTTCCCGTGGTGCTCAGTATATAAGAGCCCCTAAAGAGAACCCTGGGGTCTTTTTGTGTGTGCCTGCTGTGCTGGAAGAGTTGCTATTAGCTGTTTGTCATCTCCCTCTGTGCTGCTTATGTTCCTGTCTCCTATTTTCATGCTGTAGAGGAGCACCATTTGTCAAGACAGGTTGTTTTCCCCTGCCTCTCTGGGTGGGAGTGGCACAGCTCCTTTTCTGTTGGGTTTGGTTTTGGTTTTTTTTTTGTACTGTCCCATCTGCTGCTGATTCTAGTCCAGGACTTTTCTTTCTATTCAGGACCTTGTTGTCAACTGGAAGGTGTGGGTCCTATATTAACACATTCTCTTGTTTCTTTGAGTATACATGCATACTTTTATATATTTGTATGTAGCTTGACATCTTCATTGGTTTTTAAAATTTTTTTTTCATTAAACCGCTTCAAGTTTTTTTCTGCCTCAGTCTTTCCCCCTGGTTCCCCTGTTACCCTTCCCTGGGATGGTGCTGGTGGGATCACAGAGAGTGTCTGTCTAAGTTTAGCTCCCAGCCCAGCTTTAAACTTTGACAAGGACCTACTGACATTTCCAGAGGAGTGTAAAAAACAGATGCACTCAGCTGCAGACTTTGGGCCAAAAATCTTCAATATTTTAACAGAAAGGTATTTCCAGAGAGAGATGTCCATACTGAGACAAGCCCTGTCTTGGATTCTTCCTGAGAAGGGGCTGATTTCTGGCAGGAAAAATCCCAGTCCTGTGAATAAAATTTGTGGCAAAGGGCTAGTGGTTTGGTCAACATCTTGCAGGATTTGGCCATGGGGTAATGAACAGATTGTATCATCAGGGACCTCAAAATTGTTTCCGCATGATTTCATATCTTGCAAAAATACCTGATTAACCGTAGAAAAGACATTGGCTATTGCTCTGAATTAGCTGTTTTTTTTGTGCTGGCATTAGAATATCATGGGAAATAGCAGCAAAAGATACCCACAGAACCTTGTCTAAATATTTGCATTTCTGTGGTTCTTCTCTGCATGACACTATTGATAGAGAAACAGAATCAAACTCTTGGGAAGGCTGTCTACTGCATAGAAGCTGGATGAGTAGTTTATAAGGCTTTGGTTTCTGTTCTTATGAGATCTATGTTGGAAGTAACTGCTTTAATTCTAAATCATCATACTGCTAGCTTGTCTGATAACCATAAAGGTAGTTTTCTAGTCCTACAGATGATCCCTTCATGACTGAACTATTGAGATAAGTAAGAAATAAAAGGCTTTTCACAAACATTTGTTGTGTGTACTTTATAGCAATTCCTGACACTGTGTGTGTGCTCACCCACATGGACCCCTCTCAAATTCCAGCAGTAAAACATCCTAGAACTAATTTCTTTATGTCACTGCTTTTCCACTTACATGTACCAAACGTTAACCACCCTTGCTGCTTCTAATTAATTAAGTATAGACTTTTCAAGATGTGGCTGGGGAATGAAGGGCATGCATTATTTTTCCTTCCTTTGGCTGAAAGAGCTACAGATGCTACCTTTAATAAATAAATAGATAAATAAATGTAAACATCAGAAGAGGGATCCTAAATGGTTCCGCACAGGTAATCTGACCTGGCTTTTTTTAGCTTGTGTAGCCTCTTCCAGCGCTGTGACCTTTCCTGGAAAAATAAAGTATCAGAGGTGGGGCCTGATCCAGTACCCACTGAGGACAAATCAGTGCTTTTCTTTTACTTCACATACATTTTGACTTGGGCAATATCTAGAGACATAAATGGGAATCCAGGACATCACGTCAGCCTGACTTTATGCAGTGCATGACAAGACGGAGAGATTAGCCTGACTCCAAGGACAAGAGCCAATGGGCAGAAGCTGGAACACAGGAAGCTTCATCTAAATATAAGGAAAAACTTCATTACCTTGAGGATGACAGAGCACTGGAACAGGCTGCCCAGGGAGATTGTGGAATTTCCGTCTTTGGAGACTTTCAAAACCTGCCTGGATGCAATCCTCTGTGATGTACTCTAGGCAATCCTGCTTTAGCTGAGGGGTCGGACTAGACGATCTCTGGAGGTCCCTTGCAACTCTGATGATTCTGTGATAGAGTGAGACACAGCTGATCTGGCCACTATGCACTCACATATCATTGTTCTCATCAGACAGGTGAACTGAGCATGCTATACTTTTCATAAAAATTAAAGATCCTGTGTCTAACATGATGGGCAGTTAGAAACGCTGCTTTGTTTTCCACATCTTGGGTATAATAGACCTGGCAGTTGCTGTTTCGTGGAGAGAGCCCCTGGAGATTCTCTGCTGTCTCTTACAATGCAGCAAGCCAGTGCTTTGGTGTGTACACCTCTAACTGTATGTTAGTCCTGCAAATAAATCTGAAAGTGGGCAAGGTCTGTAATCTGGTGCAAAAGATTTTAAATTGTTTTCTCTGACATCCTTACTTTCCAAAAGATGCAAATGCCTTTACCATTGCTCCAAAGCAGATCCAGTGATAGTAATGGCTTGTGATTGGGGTGCTGCTGACCAAGTCCTGTCTGGTGCTGGTGATTTGTGTGCTTTTCTAAATATTCTCAATTTCCATGGGAACTAAGGAAAATCAAGGTATTAAGGCCTGTATAATTTACATTTCATTGTATTCTTTAAGAAAAGACGTTTTAAACTAAACTGAAAGCACTTATTCAGTGCAAGAGGTTTTTATGTTCGTGTTACAGATGTCAGAAACATGTCCTCATGCAAATCCTGAATGCAAACCTCATAGTAACATTATTTGTCTTGTTTAAACACTCTGTAAAAGCAAAGTTTGTCTAAGTCACAGTTGCAGCTGCTTTTCCCGCCTCTGAGGCAGCTAATGAAGTGTTTGAATTGCAGCTGACCGGAGTAAAGAAAATAGTTTTGTCCTCATGTCACTACTCTTGCCTCTCACTGGAAATAATATTTCCCTTCAACATCTGTTTTACCTGGTCATGTTACTGTTCTCTAGTCTCCTCCTGTAAAATGCCCAGAGTAATTTTAGAACCAGCCTTTCTTAGTTTTGGTTTTTTTCCTTAAAAAACCCAACCAACCAAAATCAAACATAATGTTCCAACCCGAAACCATCTTGGAGAAAATATGGAGAGTAATCATATGGAAAATTATACTAGGAGACCTGAGGTTTGGAAAAAGCTGTTGGCATAGGAGAACAGGATCTGCAAATGCTGTGCTGTATAACCTGGATCTTCCAGTCAGCATAGTTTATTATCGCTATCCTCAGGAAAATTCTTCCTCAGCAGTGCCCCTAGAGGAATTAGCATAAATTAGCATGTTCCTTTAGATATATACCTGTCTCAAAAGTTAATTTAACACTTGAAAAAGGACATGGATCAACAGCTCTTGGACTCAAGCCTATTTATTTCTGAAAAAAACCACAGGTTCCATGAAACAAAGGTCCTAGCTTCTTGCTCTCCTAAGAAATAACTCCATAGAAGTGTTGTGGTTTAACCCCATCCAGCAGCTGAGCTGCTCACAACCACTCACCCACTCTTCTTTGTTGGAATGGAGAAGAAAATCAGGAAAGGGAGAAAACTTGTGAGTTCAGATAAAGACAGTTTACAGGCAAAGCAAAATCCTCGTGCATAAGCAAAGCAAAACAAGGAATTCATCCGCCACTGCCTGTGCTCAGCCATCTCCAGGAAAGCAGGACTCCATCATGTGTAACAGTGACTTGAGAAGAAAATGCCATCACCCTGAACATGCCCTCCTTTCTTCTTCCCCCCAGATTTATGCATGACATTGTACAGTCTGGGACATTCCTTGGGTCAGCTGGGGTCAGCTGTCCCGACTGTGTCCCCTCCCAACTTCTTGTGCACCCCCAGCCTCCCTGCTGGTGGGGTGGAGTGGAGTGAGGAGCAGAAAAGGCCTTGACTCTGTAACCTCTACTCAGCAATAAAGTGTGTGGGTTTTTTTCAAGCACAAATCCAAAACATAACCCTATACCAATTACTGTAAAGAAGATTAAATTTATCCCAGCCAAAAACAGAACATGAAGAGGAGTCAGTCCTCGGGGTGGGAGGGAATGTCCCTCTTGTCCACTGAGACCCAGCCTTATACTGACACCCTCATAAATAAAAATGAAGGCACTGCCCACTATACCATGGCTGCAGCTGTCAATTATCTTCAGAGAGAGTTTTCCTGCCACTGAATGGAGAAAGAAGAGTTTGACAGCTTACCCAGGATACCATTCCTGTCTTATATAGTAGTAATAGCATGCTTTCCTGTGTTATTATGTAGGGAATTAGTTTAATCCATTTTAACAAAGCCTAAAATATTACCAATATCAGCTGTAGAAATTCAGAGGAGATAAAGGATGAAGAACACTTCCCTCCAGCTTATTTTTCAGTGTCTTCAGTTCCTGGCCTTGTTGTGGTCAAAGGAATCTTTTTATTTAAATATAGCTTGCTTATAGAGAAGATCATCTTGTCCATAGTATATACATGTTGCTATTCAACTGCTCGTTGCCAACAGATTAACTATTTACCACTCTTCTAAGTGGTTTCTTTTTCTTTTTGTCTACCCACTTGTACCAGAGCTTTATAGCCACATCACAAGCTCTAGGGAAAACACGTTTTTTTTCAGCTTGCAGCATCATATAAGTTTACACCTGGTTGCCACAGATGTTTTACTTGCAAATCTTAAATATATATATTCACAGTTTACTTAGGCAGCCAGATTTTAAGATCTTTCTCCAGCAGCTTTTTACTGCTTGGCTTTGGGATTCTCTCATCAACCGTTATTAAAAAGGTATGGAAAACTGCACAGAAAAATGCCTGTCTTGAGTATCTGGTTGCCCTATCACCTAAGCATGTGAGCCCTTTGCATGTTTCAAAGTGTTTTTCTTTACAGTGCTCCTGTTGTAATGCCATTTGTGAGGTGAGGGGCTGAGGAAGAGGCATGCTGCATCTCTGCCAAGGGGGCACATTGATCCACAGCATGACCCTGCGTCCTCAAGAGCCTGGCTGGAGCACACTATGCTTTCTGTCCAGCCAGAGTAATGGGGTTTCTTGCCCACAAAAGCAGAGGAATCAAAGTGCTTTAGTTCTTACCTTGACCTGGGACATGGCCAGCATGAATACCCAAGTCTGGGAACTCTGCAGCAATCTCATACCCACCAATTTATATAAACTGGTTTAAGTGACTTGCAGAAGATGATACAGAAAATCTGAAACAGAGTAAGCAGAACCTGGGCTGTCAGGATGTGATTCAGACTGAGATGCACTGTGGTGTCACAGAAGCCTACGTGGAGCTGACAGGTACCATGCAAGGTCTGCAAGAAACCTGAACCTTTGTGGTGCAGGAGCTGGAGGCAAGTATCAAGAATGAGAGCAGTTATCTAGTAAATGCTTCCTAGCTTAGGATTCATTAAAGTCCAGATAGAAAGCTTTGAGAGATTTAGTATGAACCTACCCTACACCGCCAAATAGTCAAAGACCAGATATGATTTTTTTAATAACATGGTAACATTCTAACCCAATTTGAAGTGTTCATGCCTGTCCTGTTACTTTAAATGATATTCCAGCAGAGCATTTAATGAGGAGTAAAAAAACTAGTTATGGAATTAAAAAATTCATTGAAGGGAGATACAAACCTTGACTAGCATCTTCAAGTGTCTGGTACATTACTTCATTTTGCATATCCAGCAATAAACTTCAGAGAATCACAGAACAACCCACCTTGGAAGGGACCTTAAAAAAAAAATCATCTGGTCCAACATTTCCTGGGAAAGGGAACCTAAATGAGACTGTCTAGTATCCTGTCCAATTGCATCTTGAAAACCTCCAGCAATGGCGACTCTACCATGACCATAGAGAGCTTACTCCAGTGACAAGTTGTTCTCATTTAAAAAAAAATTATTTCTTGTACTGAGATGAAACCTCTTCTAGTACAACTTACACTTGTTACCACTTGTCTTTTTAATGTGGCTTCTCATGAAGAGAAAGCAAAGCTTCTGACCTCTATCTAGCTGCCCTTTAAGTAACAGAAGACTGTGGTGAAGTCCCCCTGTAGCCTTCTCTTCCCCAGCGAGAAAAGTCCTATCGCCTTCAGTGTTTCCTCATGTTCTCCATCCCTATGATCATCTTTGTGCTCTTCCTCTGGACCCTCTCCAGTCTGTTTGCATCTTTCCTGAATTGTGGAGACCAAGACTGACACAGTGCTCCAAGTACATCCTCACAAACCCTGGGTAGAGTGAGACGATCACATCTTTATCTCTGCTAGTAACACCCCTGCAAATGCAGCCAGGATCCATTTTACTTTTGCTCCTGCAGTGATGCTGTGTTGAGCCGTGTTCAACTTGTTGTCCACCAGCATCCCCAGGTCCCTTTCAACAAGGTTGGTCAACACTGATCCTAGCCTGTGCTGGGCTCTTTGGTTATTTCTGTGAAGTTAGCCATTTCATCCCAAGACTTTGCAGTTGTCTCTGTAAAACTCTATACTGCTCTTGCTAGCCTACTCTTTCACATTGTCCAGGTCAATTCATTCAGCAACAAGCTGCTTTTTCACCAGGCTGTCAGTGAGCTACTTACACAAAAGCATCCACGTATTTTGTGAAGGCAGAAAAATGTACCCCATTATCTACCGCTTGAATCCTTCCATTTATCTTTGCAATGCACTAAGAGCTCCAGGGCATGGTTTTGATAAATAATTAAAGGCTAATCCTGGAAATGCTTTGTGTGGGGAGCTGCCATTGAAATCGATGGGTGTTCTGAGCATGGAGAACTTGCACTAGTGGGCCCTTAATCTTGCAGTAAACCAGAGAGACATTTGTTTTGCAACAGAGTGTTTGGTGGAATAATGAGAGCATGTGTACTGAGATTTTATTTTTCATCATTCTTTGCAATGAGAAAGGACGTTGTAGTGTTTATATCCAACATCAATGCAATGTAGAAAAATTATAATGGATTTCTGGAGATATTATCTTCTTTAGTTTATAAACAAGTCACTGTTGACTATCAATCACTATAAATTTTTCATCATTTAGTACATGAAAGGCATCTCAGCAGTCATTAAAATATTTATAATCATAATTACATTATCTTATGATTCTATGAGTCTGCTTACATGTATATAAGTATATAGAGTAACTTTGATTTTTCTCTCTCGGTAAAAACGCCAGAGATAAAACTGCAAGCAATTCAAGGCTGGCTCTTAAGCGTAAATGACTAAGGTAACTAATGAAAAACAAACATGATGGATGGCATAATAATATATAAAATAAAGCTTATTGAGAAACACCGGCATTCTGAAAATTCTGTATGAAGAGAATGTTTTGCATTGCGAATGTCTGAATATTTTTTTTTAAATTGGTAGCTATTTTATCATCAGTATTATAAGATTTTTTAAAATGAAATAGTAGCTGAGCTTAAAGGTCAAGAACCATAAATAGATCAAACCTTCCTTTACATATACTGTCTGTATTTGAAACAAAGTTTTTTAATTCTTTTTTGAATGGAAGTTTGAGTTAATTTCTCCTTTTTTTTTTGTTGGTTTTTTTTCCTGTATATTTACAAAGCAAAATCTTCTACGTGTTTTAGTGGGCTGAGAAGCAGATTATTAAAAAGCCATATATATGCTATCCTGAATTGAAGTGCTGCCTTTACTTACTGTTTCTCACTTGCTTCCAGATCTGTGCTGTAGGAAGTTCTACATGTTTTAGTTCCCTCAGCAGAGAAAAGCTGCAATAATCATGTGCAGCCCCGACGCAGCAGCGATAACCCTCTGATCTGCACCAAGCCCAGTAGTCCCTCCCAGCAGACCTGCATGGACCCAGTCACAAAAGTCTTGTTTGGGTCTACAGCGACTGCCGGATGAATTGGTGTCTGCCTCTGAGCTGTGTGATGTGTCAGAGATTGGTATTTGGTTTTTTTCTTGCTTTTTTCATACCTACAGCTTGGCTTGCTTTGAACATCGTTGTTCCTTGGGTCTACCTGCCATGAACCAGAGTTCTGATCCCAGGGATGTGTCCTGACCTCCTGCCCCACACCTGGACAGGGCATCTACAAAGACACCCCATCTCCTCCCTCTCCCTCTCTCCTCAGGTGGAAACATGGCATAGCTGCTTGAGTATTTGAACTCTGGGGTGTAAACTGGCTGGTTAACAGCCTTTTTAAAACTCATTTTACCTATTTTATCTTCCTTTCACCTTCTTTTTTTTTTTCCAGTTAGTGATGGGAAAACTTGGCAGGGTACAAAATGTTGGAGAATTAAATACTGTGGTATATACATGAATTCTTATATGAATTTCCTCTTTTTTTAAATCACCGAAACCACACTGCTATAAAAATGTTTCTGGTTTGTAAATATTGATAAAACTGTGTTTCTAATATATGAACAGAATTTTAGTTGGACAAATTAAATAAAATGCCCCTGTGTGAATAAAATTTCTTCTTGCGGAACACAGCCTTTGAGGTTAACCGTAGTGTAACAGCCTTTTAAAAATATTCTTTAACTTCAAAGGAGAGCCAAAGAGCAGCAGATATCAAATGAAGAATACGTATCTCCTCCCAACTGTAAGGATGCTGTCCAGACTGCATTTATCAAATAATTTGCATGACTGTATGGCTTAATTTTCTCATTTGTTTCCAGATCTTCACATGGTTGTGATCTGATCTTTGTGAAATTACAGACATCACAACTTCACATCGGTTTCACAGAATCACAGAATCACAGAATCACAGAATGTTAAAGGTTGGAAGGGACCTTAAAGATCATCTAATCCAACCCCCCTGCCAGAGCAGGATCACCTACAATAGAGCGCACAGGAACGCGTCCAGGTGGGTTTTGAATGTCTCAAGAGAAGGAGATTCCACAACCTCCCTGGGCAGCCTGTTCCAGTGCTTGGTCACCCTCACAGTAAAAAAGTTTTTCCTCATATTTTTCTGGAACCTCCTGTGTTCCAGCTTCCACCCATTGCCCCTTGTCCTGTCAGTGGACGTCACTGAAAAGATCCTGGCTCCATCCTCCTGACATTCCCCCTTGACATATTTATAAACATTAATGAGGTCACCTCTCAGCCTCCTCTTCTCCAAGCTAAAGAGATCCAGCTCCTTCAGCCTTTCCTCATAAGGGAGATGCTCCACTCCCTTCACATCAGGGGAACGGGCTTAGAAGAGACCTTGCCAAAGCTCATCACAGTGGAGAGGAGAGGTCTGAACATGGCTGCTGTGTGACTTCAGTCCTCTGATCACATTGTTTCCCTGCACATGGCAAGTACCTAAAGTGTCTTTAAACAGAGACAGTCAGTGGGACATGGGGGAGGATTTTCTGCTGAAAATTTTTTTCCAGACTGGAGGTACAACAGGGGCAAGAGAGATAGGACCTGGTCTTTGCTGCGTGTGATATTGCTGTCACAGAGACCGGACCCTCTTTACACTTTCTATTCATTTTTTAAAAGTGAATTTAGCAAGCATATAATACATCGAGATCTCTGAAACCTGAGGTCTTCCATTTTTCCACTGGAATAGGTATGGAGAAAAGAGTGAACGTGAATTTCTGTGCAGAAACCTACCAGCCCTGACTTTTTGCAGGTTCTCTGGAGACAGGATAGTAATTCACTCTCTGGGTCCATTGATGCTGTGGCTTTTCTGCACCAGTTGTCCAAATGAGTGCTGCTTCATCCCAGCTCTAATGAATATTCTGTATAAAGGGCAGGGCATGCCATTTACCATGGCTGTTACTTTAAACTATGTTTGATTGGAACTAGTCATAAACAGAGATCAGTACCTTCATTCAGAAGGAAATAGCTGGGGTTCATCTCATTTTATTGACAAGAAAAAAAAAAAGTTTAAAAAATATAATTTTTTTATAGTTGGATCAGAAAAGTATAAAAATGTTGATGGTTTATTGTTCCTATAATATTGCCATTAAAATTCATCATTTAAAAATTCCAGAATAGAAATTTTATATTTGGCTGAAGATCGTCAAACAAATGAGTTCTCAGCCCCCTGAATATCAAACTTGAATACCACCATGCCTGAATGTGGCCTCCTGAGATCTGAAGCTGGATTTCTAGATGCTTTTTCTTTCTCTGATCAAGTAAAGTAAGTCAACAATAATGTGAATATTAGACTGTGTCACACTCTTGGATCAAAGGAGAGAAAAAAATTGCATCATTAAACATTGTAACCAGCCAGAAAGATTGGCTTGCAGGTCAGCCCTGTAAATTCCCACAATGCAATATGGCATTTAGTTCTGAAGTGATTCATCCCTGTTGTATCCAACCCTAATAAGACCAAGTTTTACCAGCACTTTAGAAAGCTACAGAAATACTGGAGAACACTCAGTAAATAGGTAGAGAAAGGATCCAGGACTAGGAAAACAACCTTGTGATGGTTTGACAAGTTTAGAGTTCAGCATATTCATTTTGCAAAAACATACTAGAAGTCAGCTGCATATGACTGGTGGTTAGATATGGTTGCTACACGGAGAGATGTGAAGTGAAAAAACTTGTCAGCTTTCCACAGGAGATTGACTGATTTCAGTGGCTGCAAGTTAAAATCTGATTAATGACACTTTAAAATATGATGCGATTGGCCGCTAAAAATTAAGTATTGAAGTATTTTAGTGAAAAGAGTGAGTAAGTTTAAACATTAAAAGAAGGAAAGAGGTTTTTGACTTTGTTCGTTTGGATTTGTTTTCTTCCACTGCTTTCATCCAGATTCTTGAAAAAAATTCTACAACTTTTGCACACAGAACAACTCCTTTGGCCTTAGCTGGAGCCATGAATAAAGCCTGGAGCACTAGTCTGGATTATTAAGATCCATCAGTTTGTAATTTGATTCAAAAATATGAATAATAGTTTTCTATTGCTAAATTCAATTTCTTGATTAACAGAGGCTATATGGAACAAGATTGCAAAAAAGGGAAACAGGTAAATGGCCCTCAACTTGCTTGACCTTGTCTTTTGAAGGTGCCTAAAGCTGTGGGTATCTATATTGAGTTTTCTTTTCAGCAAGCCAATTCGTCTCCCATTTTAATTGACCTTTTGAAATGTTAGTGCAATAGAGCAACCTGATAGCAAAAAGTAAGATTAATACAGACATTTTGTACATAGTTTATGAGAAATAATCTAAATATTTACAAAAAAGAAACTAAGTTGAAAAAAAGATGCTACTTAAACTGTTGGAAACCAATAAATATTAGCTAGAAACTACAGATAATGGCATCACATTTGCATCTATTGCCTTCACTAATGAAGCATTTATAGGATCTTATAAACAAATTTTTTTTTTTGCAGAACATCATTTATCAACTTCCTTCAGTGTTTATTTCTGCTTGAAATATGAGTACACTGCATTAGATATGAGGTTACACGGAAAAAAAGAACAGATTACAAAAGCTTGAAAGAAACTATATTTTTATGATTAATGGTATGCTGGCTTAACATTTCAAATTTAATGCAATCCTCTGTGACCCTCTTTTTTTTTTTTTAATTTCTTTGTAATGGAAGTTTTTCTAAGTAACATTAGTTGCCTGTAATTTGGGGTGAGTGGGAGGTGGAAGAAACTCTTCCATTAAAAATCATGTTGTGCTTTGAGTGTTTCTTTCAGAACTGAAACTACTCAGCAACTTTACATGCATATTGGAAATCATTAATGAAGAAATTTCCGAAGACAGCTTCAATTTGCTACCTGAAAGAGGAGAGCATGAACACCTGTGAATGCATCTGAGGTCTGAATTTAATGACCTGATCACATATCTTGAAATCAGCACCTTGAGTTCTGCTTTTAACATTCATCTATTCTCTTTTTTTTCCTGATAACATCTTTGGGCTATTCCTGTGCCAAATCCCAGAAGCAACTTCAGAGAATGAACTAGAGGAGAGGAAAACCCCAGGAATTATCTATAATTAGTCTCACCTTAGTCCTCTGCTTTATTGATAAGAAACTTTACTCCAGGCTTTGGATTAAAACTCATACACCCTAGACATAAATAAACGTTGTTATATTTTTCTGTGAAGGGTTAGGGCTGGCCCAGCCCCTGAATGCTGACAGATGCTCTCTAATCATTCTCCCTCCCCGAAATGGAAGAGGAAACGGAATAAGGTCGGGAGACTTACAGACTGGAAAAGAAAATTAAAACAGTTTTAATAAAACAATAATAGTATCAATGAAAAAAATAATAAAAATAATGAACTATATAGAAGTATATATAAATCTGATACCAAACCCAACTCCCCACCCAATACCAACCACCACTGATGCTGCAGTGCAGGCAGCACCTGGGAAGTCCCAGGCTCAGGGGCGGAGGGCAGCTGGGCACAGGACCTGGATTCAGGAACTCAGGATCCAAGGCAGAAGATTGGCCAAAGTCCTCCTTGGACACCAGCCATTGAAGAAGAGAGCTTAAGTCCTGTGATCCCTCAGCTTTATACTGAATATGATGTATATGGAATGGAATAATCTTGTTGGTCACCTGTCCTGTCTGTTACTCACTGGAGGTGCAACCTTTTACTTCCTTGTGATTCCTTTTACTTTTCAGCACTTCCAAGATGTTTCAGAAGAGCCAGCAGTGACCTTGGTCACTATAACAGCAAGTATAAGCAAGAGCCTTTCTGCCCAGTCCCAGGCAGTAACCGTAAACATCAGGTGTTATCACTGCCAGTAGCAGGCACTGTCTGCAAAAACATGCTGCTGACTTCAGAAAGTGCAGCCTCTAATAAGAGACTGAGCTGAAAAATAAAAACCACTGAACATAACTAGTTTAGTTTAGCTCAAACCAGCACCCTTTTTTTTACCAAAGAGCAGTGTAAGACACCAAACCAATATGCTCCGATTTGACCAGCTGCCTGATCTTTAGTTTCCCTAAATTGCACTGATGTAATTGCTCCTGTACTGGTCCTGCTGTCCCTGTCTTTGAGGGAGAAACAATGGTTCAATTCCTCCTGCTTCTTGCCGGCTTTGTGACCTAGCATCCACTTACAAATCTCTACTACTTAAGTGTCAGACCTGCACTAAACCACTATTCAGACTGTGACTGTGCTCTTTTGAAGGTTGATACAAAAAGGGATGCAAATTCTTTGTATCAGCCTCTTTCAAGCCTTCTGTCCAGAGCAAGCTACCACCAAACCATCAAGCTTGCTGGTGGTCACTTAGTAGCTACCGACAAACCCAGAAACACCAGGATCCCAGAGCTCCAGTGTTCCTCTCACTTGATACCACAACTTGCACTCCAGCCAGGTGTAGTAGTGCATGCCTAGTCCCAGCTACCTAGGAGGCTGAGCCCACCAGATTGCTTTAGCCCAGGAGTTCTGGGCTGCAGTGCCCTATGCCAAGCAAGTATCAACACCAAGGCAGCACAGTGAGCAGAACGCAGTGAGCCCCAAGGACACCAGGTTGACTAAGGAGGGGTGAACTGACCCAGCCCTAACCCTCAGCATACCTGCACCTATTCTTGTCTCCTATGCCTCAGGTCAGCCTCCATCAAAACACTGCAGTGCAGTTTTGACTGGGGTTTTAACATCCTTCTCAAAAAAAAAGGAGTGCCAAGTGTTTTCTGCACCCTACAAGAGCTCTCTGCATCCTCCAAGAGCATTCTGCATCCTCCAAGAGCTCTCTACGCCTTTCAATCTCAAGCTTTGCTAAAGTAATCCACCATCTATGGAAAGTATTTCTGCATCACAGACTCTCACTCCTTAGGCACCTCTGAGACAATGGCAGAGGCTTCCTTCCTCCTGGTCCAATGGCAAGTCTTCCGTAATAATTTCAGTCTCTGAGTCCCAGTCTCCCTTATTGTCCTCCTCACAGCCGTTCTATATGTGCTCAGCCCTTCACATGCTGCTCTGGAATTTTTGTGCATGGGGATGAAAATGACAATTAGACAACAAAGACAGTGCTCACAGTAGAAAAAAAACCCGTAAAAATATTATCTAATGCTACTGAAAGCAGGCCATTTGTCTCTTTGCTGGTTGGAATCTTATAAATGTGTAGAAGATCAGTGCAGGCAGTTGTGCTCTTGGAACACTTTATTTATCTTAGTCACTGACCAGCTGTGTTATATGCATCTTCTTTTGTTAATATGCTGCTGCTCAGCATGAAAGTCAAGCTTGTTCTTCTAGAAACTCACAAGCAAAAGAGCAACCAGCTGGTACAGAGGGAGGAAAGGAAACCCATCAAATAACTTTTTAGCCTGTGGGATGAGAGTAGGCGATGAAGGCAAATAAGTGAAAGGTTGGAATGACGGTGGGGAGGATCGGAGAAAGGCAGGAGACTAGAAAGAGTTGGAAAAAGGTGGAATGGGATAAGTGTTTGGAAAAAAGAGAAAGGCAGGACAGGAATATAGGGTGTACTAGGATTGAGAGTATGTCTATGTTCAGCTCCTATCCAGGGCTAAACTATAGCCGTTGTTCTATTATCCAATGACCCCTGCTTAGTTGAGAAGGGGAATCAGGAAAAGGAGACCCATGAAATGAAATAAGAACAGATTTAATGAAACAACAAAACTGATATTAACACTAACGCAAACATCTAGTATACAAAGCTGTACTCAAGCCCAGTGAATGTACGGTGGTGTTTTGGTTTGGCCTGGCTGGATTTTGGCGGCGGGGGGGGGGAGCTGCAGGGTGGCTTCTGCAAGAAGCTGCTAGAAGCTCCCCAAGTTTGATAGAACCAATGCCAGCTGGCTCCAAAGAGGGACCTGCCGCTGACCAAGGCTGAGCCTATCAGTAAAGTGATAGGAGAGGAACACCTCTATGAAAAACATATTTAAGAACATATTAAGAACATATTTATAAAGAACTTTATAAAAACATATAAAGAACTGCGCCATAACAGCTGGCACAGAGATGGAGGAGTGAGAATCTGTGCAGACACCAAGGTCAGTGAAGAAGGAGGGGGGGGAGGATGAGCTCCAGGCGCCGGAGCAGAAGGAGTCCCCCGGGTCTGTGGTGGAGACCATGGTGAAGCGGGTTGTCCCCCTGCAGCCCATGGGCGAGGTGCAGAAGTCCACCATGAGGATCATCGCGTAGATGTCCACCGAGGACTCCACGCCGTGTGGGTGGATGCCTGAAGGGAACTGTAGCCCGTGGGAAGCCCGCATCAGAGCAAGTCGCTGCCGGAGCCTGTAGCCCGTGGAAGAGGGAATGCCCACGCTGGAGCAGGTTGGCCGGTGGGACTTTTGTGACGCTGCGGGTGGCTCACGCTGGAGCAGTTTCCCCCGAAGGACTGCACCTCAGACTCATGAGGGGTGGGCTGCCCCTCATGAGGTGTCTCCCGTTGGGCAGTTTGTGATGAATTGCCCTTCGTGGGACGACTCACGTGGAGAAGAGAGCGTGAAGCTTGTCTCCCGTGAGAGGGACCCCGCAGTGGCCCTGGGGAAGAGTGAGGAGTCCTCCCCCGGAGTGAAGAAGCGGTGAAACCAACGTCGGATGAAGTGACCGCAACCCCCATTCCCTGTCCCCCTGCGCCGCTCGGGGGGAGGAGGTGGAGAAACCGGGATTGATGTTAAGCCCGGGAAGAAGGGAGGGATGAGGGGAAGGTGTTCTGTTTAAGATCTGTTTGCTGTTTCTCACTTCTCACTACTCCTCTCTGATTGGTTCTTTTAATAAATGTACCTAATTTCCCCAAAACTGAGTCTGTTTTGCCCGGGACAGTAAATGAGGGTGATCTCCCTGTCCTTATCTCAAACCCTGAACCCTTGGAAATATTTTCTCCCCCTGTCTAGCCGTGAAGGGGGAGTGAGAGAGCGGCTGTGTGGGTACCTGGCAGATGGCCAGGGTCAAACCACGACAGGTGGTCACCGTAAACAGAAAAACAGCGCTCAAGAGCAGAATGCAGTCACCCAGTGATCACACCCCTTGAGAGGAGGAAAAGAGAGAACCTGCAGCCTGACCAAACTTCCCCCTTTATAACGAGTGTGGTGTGTATGGGTTGGGGTACACGTGAGCCAGCCTGAGTCAGCTGCCCTGGCTAGTGGTCCTTCCAGGTCAGGATCCTAGTTGACCCAAAGCTGCTGATGGCTGCACACTGTGGCTGGATGGTGATTCTATCCCAGCAAAACCAGAGCAATGCCTAATTAGAGAATGGGGAAATGACATATAGAGACTGAAGAAAAATATTAGAAAATTAAAAAAGGCAAAATAGAGAGTGACTGAGACTAGAATGACTCCGTTCACTTTATTCATGGTTGAACATATTGTTTTTCTGTTGTCCTCTTGATAGTGCAATTTTTCCTTGGACATTGTGTCTCTTACTGCAATAACAATTATTAGATCTGGAAAGTATTATCCAGGTAAGAATAAAATAAGTTGTTAACTATCTGTATCAGGCAGGACTGAAGTAGAACAGCTTTCTCCAGAACAATACAGTTCTTTTGAAATCTAGTGTTTCATGGGACTGCTGTGATGGGAGAATGGGAATGTCTAATGTTTTGTTTTGACAGTGTTGAAACATTTATATCAATTTGATTTGACTTACTTAGTAAAGATAATATATTCTCTTTAACATTTTAATGGAAGAGTTTAGGTGAAATGAACCAGAATGCTGAAGTCTGAGATACTTTGATAATACTGAAATGAAAGGTTTTGTTGATTGATTGAGTTCTTCTAAGAGGTTTATTTGTCTTTTTTACTGAACAATATGAAATGTCAGAATTCCTTGTGAGATGAAAGAACTGACTCCAAATCGTGTTCAAAAACAACTTTTAATACCTGCTTATCTAGTTGATTTAAACATTAATAAGAGATCAGTTTCTTAAACACAAGTAATAGATTATAAATCCGAAAGAGCTGGCTACAGGCCTCTAGCAGTGTCCTTTATATAATAAAACATCACTCAAGCAATCCACCGATTCCTATCTTAACAAAATCCTGCTTCTTAGAATGTGTTTTAATATGGCAAAACCATTATAAATTATGCTATATTGCCCCAAATGTTAATTACTTCCAATGCTGCAAATTTGTGCCCTGTTGCCAAATCAAATTTAGTTTCCCTCAGTCTCCAGCCACTGTGTTTTTTTCTGGTTTTGTCTGGTAGACTGAAAAAAAAATCTGTTCTTCATGTCAGTGTTATGGACTGGTATGCAATCATTTATCTTTCCCTTTGTTAAGCTAAATAGACTGAGATCATTGGCTCTTTTGTTACCAATAATTTCAGCTTTCTTCTAGAAGCTATTCTTGGAATTCTTTCATTGATCCTTTTCTGAGTTACAGACACCAGGAGTCAGCAGAACACTTGCTGTCTTGGTAGCAAATACAGAGTTTGTAATAATCAATATTCTTATGTCTACACATATGAGGTGAAGATCAGCCTGTCTGGCTGATTTTGCACTGAGAGCACTTACAGTTCAGTTGTGCTGTTGCCTTCACATCAGATTCAGAACCTGTCTAGATTCCTGCCTTTTGTTAATAAATTCTTTTCAGGATTTACTAGTTTTCTTTTTTTTTTCTTTTGTGCAATAAAAAATATCAGAGTTCATTGTGTAACAAAAGAACTGACTCCAAATCATCCGCAAAAATAGTTTTCAGTACCTGCTTAGCTAGTTTATTCAAATATTAATGAGAGCTTTGTTTCTTAAACAGTGAAGTAAGAGATTATAAATATCAAAGCACTGGCTGCAATCCTCTGCTGAATCTTTTATATAGTAAAATGTTTTTATTATATACCAGCACATAACTGCATTTATGAGCATGAAATCTCCCTTCCATTGTCTGTTCCTCTGGTCTCACTTCATACTTAATGATATAAAACTCCACTTGATGTTTCTTCCATCCATTCGGACATATTTAAACAGACTAAAGTGAGCTGTTTCTCTCATTCTTTACATGCTTTCAATTTCTGCTTAATTGTCCAAACTTCACCAGTAGCAGTATGTCTGACTTCACAGCTGACATTGCTCTGAGCAGAAGATTGGAGTAGATGACCTACTGTGGTCCTTTCCAGCCTGTATGATCCTATAATGTTATGATTTTCTTCCTAATAAGTAGAAGAAAAGAACAAATTACCAAGGTTGTCTCCTAAGGTCTCCATGCTTGATAATAATTCACATCTATACTTTGAGAACAATTAATCAATTTTTAATGCATTTAATGTTTGGAATTTTGATTTTGTGTTCCCATAATTTATTGGTTAAAACATTTGCATGGTATAAACCATGTACCCTAGAAGATCCTTAGATATTATTACTGTTCATTGTAGCAGCCAAATTTATAATCTCATCAAAACTTCTCAAGATGCACCAGCTTTTCTAACAGCGAGCTTTTAAATGGAGAGTCATCGATGACTAAAATTAATGTTTTAGCAGAGTCAGTAGAGAACTCAAGAGACTTGTCTTGGCTTTATTGAGTGGGTAGTACTTCCTTCTCATTCCATTCTGTAACATCCCCGAATTATGGTTTAAGTCTTTGATGTGAGAACAGCAATTTGAAGGATGATGCCAAAATGACCAAGTTTATTTTTCAAAAGTCTCCTTCTCTCTCTTCCTGCCATCTAGTTTTTAGGTTCATAAGCAACAGAAAAACTGTTGTTCCTTATATTACTTTTTTAGAAACTGAGATGGTGGCTGCTGGGAATAAAGGACTTCCTCTCACCTTAAAAAGAGCTGGGTCCAAGGCAGTTTTTACTCCAGTACTTTGACTTGTGTATGAAATACTTCTGTAAATGACAGTTTTACACTGATTTTACATGTTACAGTGATATTTTTTATGAATATATAACCTCTAATTATATCTTGAATCAGACAGACTCACCAACTGTGTTTTATGCAGAATACTCAGTCTGCTAAATTGCACTTCTATGATATACAGCTCTGTAAGAACATCACAAAAAGATCACAAGGAAAACAAAAAAGAGATGTGGGAGGAGAGCTGAAAAAGGATAGCACAATTTGCGTCAGGGTAAGAGAAAATGGTTATAAAATGATAGCTAACTCTTACTCAAATTGTAGATAAATGAAGAGGAGTTCCAAAGGCATTTTGTACTGCAGAGGCAGCAGTCTGGGGGAATGTTCCATCTTATCAGCTGACAAGGCAGCAGGGAACTGCAAGGAAAAGCTATGGGATTTACTCATAGCAGCAGTAAGAGAGATTACAGAACTGCAGAAGCACACAATGTCAGGGGCTGGAAGGGACCTTGAAAGATCATCTAGTCCAACTGCCCTGCCAAAGCAGGATCACCTACAGGAAGTCAGACAGGAACGTGTCCAGGCGGGTTTTGAATGTCTCCAGAGAAGGAGACTCCACAACCTCCCTGGGCAGCCTGTTCCAGTGCTCTGTCACCCTCACAGTGAAAAAGTTTTTCCTAATGTTTTTGTGGAACCTCCAGCTTACGCCCGTTGCCCCTTGTCCTATCATTGGACATCATTAAGACTAAATTACTGATCCTCACGTGCCATATTCCTGACAAATATATGTCTGTTAATAAGTCTCCATGTGTGAAGTCCATCTCCCTACTATTAGCTGCCATAAAGACTGTTGTCTGCTAATGTGCTGCTTCTGCACTAAAAAGGCAGATGCACAGGCACCTGTGCAACCTAATTTTTACTCATTTTAGACAGTACTGGAAGTGTCAGTCACCCTTTGCTGTCAAGGGAGTCTAGATTTAGATTAGATGCTTGACAATTCTGACTTCAGGTAACCTCTGTGAGTGTATCTATGGTGGGATTGGCTGTGCTGGCAAATGAGTGTTAGACCCAGGTAGAAAACTACTGTCAGCAATCTGTGACCTTTATGTCCATGTTTTTCTGATACTGACTGATACTATAGCCATGACGTGTTAAGCAGCATGGAAGAAATGGCATACCCACGTGCAAGGATGAGTATCTTTTGAAAGTAAAGTGTGTGTGATTCAGGTTTTTTTAATGTGGTTTCCTCGAAGCTTCTGGTTGTACAAGGATGTGCACCATAGAACATCAAACACTCTCCTTTTCTCTGTGTGGTTGTTGAGATGAAATACAAGACAAAGAGCGGGCCGAATAACAAAGCATTGCACATTAAGTGATTATGGTAAGTTTGTCTGCCTGACTGCCTAAGGAAAATAGCTCAGCGTGGCTGACAGAGTGGTGCCGATTCACTGAAACAGAGAGGAGGCTGTAACTATAAATATTTTGCCAGTTCAGAGTAACTCTGAGATGAAAAACAATATAACAGAGGCTCTTGTGTACTAGGTCATTCCCCTTCCTGCATGCACCACCTCTGGTGAACTCCAGGCATATTTAATCATGTTAGCATATGCTGCCCTCCTCAATAGACGTGTTTTTAATAACTCAAGACTGTTTATGAATAATTTAAGACTGGTGGAGTGGGGGGGGGGGGGGGGGGGGGGGGGCAGCAGAGAAGGTTGATATTTTGTTTTTCTTCAGGCCAGCTCCTCAGCAGACTCAGGAGTTGGTCTTCACCAATGACGCTTTTTGCTTCCTTTCAAACCCTATTCCTTAACCTTTTCCTCAAAATACCTCTCAGTTTTAAAGTTAAACAGATTGAAGCAGGTTGTAAACCACAGGTAGGGTATGTCTCCTTTAACAAACTAAAGTTTGGATCACAGTCTAAGCTAGTTCTACGCTTCTTCTCTGGTCAACAGTAGAAGAGTTTGGATCAAGAGCAAGATGGTTTAGGAAGACAGTTTATCCCACCTTCTCTCAGGTATCTACCAGTATGATGGGTTAGGGTGAGTCTATCTCCAGCTATCAAAAAAGCCAAGGCGAGCAATTTGGACCAGGCAAGATTTGGATTTTAGGATCAATAAAAAAGAAGTAAAGTAGAAAGGAAAATGTTGGTTTAATTAAGAAAAAAATGCTTTCACGTCTTGATTTGTTGCAATCCTTGCCCAACACAACTGCTACAAGGACACTTAAACTAGAACCTTATACTGCAGGTGAGTAAGTATGGATGAGCAGAATTCCAGAAAAACTGAATTAAAACAAGCAGTACAAGTGGCACTACCTATTCCGCAGAAGTATATGATTTGATAGGTTGTGCTTTAGAAACAAATTTCTTAGTCAGTTCAAGTCTCACTGGTTGAATATGTTAGGAGCAGACAAGTTTTTATTTGTGAATCAATTAATAATTAGATGTGTGGGTTTACATGTATCTATAGAAAAAGGTTATATTTCTGTTTAATTTCTGATGTTTAGGATAATGTGGAGGATGTGTACTTGGCAGGTGCAGCAGAGAAGAGCCCTCTTTTCCAAAGTGAGGGCAACTGCTGTGCCTGATGCCTGATGATTCTTACTACAGCAAGGATGAGAGATTTTTGGTATAAAATTTCCTACTGCAGATTGAGGAAACATTCTACTGCTTTGAAATGAACAGAAGGTAAAGAAGTACCTCTAACTAGAAAAAGAATATGGTTCTTTTATCAATAAGAAAGGAGACTTATTTTGGAAGGAGCAACAAATGAGATTTTTTTCTCTCAGTTCTTTGAGGTCTGAGAGATTTTGTTTATTTTTTAAAAAAATTCTTCCTCACATTGCAGTGTCAGTGGGGAGTGCATTTCGTTCTGTTGCTGAGTTCACATGATACCACTCGTTTTGCTAACGCCGTAATATCAGCTCGACTCCAATAATAGTCACTGTGCTTTAAACCACTTTTCCACCTGACATCTTTCTTTCACAGCATCTCTTGCTTTCAACAAAGCAGTCAGCTATTTTTCCTCTGTGGCTGGCACAGCAGAAGATTCAGTAGGAGCTGGTCTGGTGGAGCAATGATTGATGACCATAATCATCCCTGTCTGGATAGAAAGTGTATCACCTACCAATTTGTTCTGTTCCTGCCGGCTAGAAAAGCAAGGGTCCTGACTTCACTATCAAAATAGCTGAATGTCTCTGGCATGGCAGCAAACCTCTGCACCAACGATTAGAATTAGTTGACACCTATTTGCTATGTGAATAAGCCTACGCTTCTTCATCCTCTAGCTACAACTAGCCAGGCTGTAGGTTAACTGCACTGCAGAGGGGCTGAGCAAGAACAAAATGTGAACAAAGGAGTTAATTCTGCAGCATTGGAACAGCATGTGCCTCACATTTCCAGATCACTCCTCATGTCCAAAGCCTGCAGAAGACACAGCTTTAAAACAGGGAAAATACCTTTCAAAGTCTTTTCTGTTCTCAACACTCATTTCACATTCTTAACACAAAGAATTTGCCTTGAGATGAATGGTTATAAGGTGACCAAATATTTGAACCTGGAAACAAAAAGAATTTTTCTGTGTTGTCCCTCTAAAGTTGGAGTATGAGGGCAGCAAGATGATGTAGGAAGACAGGACAAGGAATGTCGTTGTAGAGACGGACACGACACATCTGTATGGTGATCAAAGTGGCTCAAAAATGACTCCTTTATTAGACAAAGGGTGTGCCTTTTATACATAGCTGTAGGTAGTAGAAGAAGGTAGCGTGGCCTTTGCCTATAGGTTAAACACTTGTTGTTCAAGTTCTAATTGGTTAATACTGAGCAGCTTCCAGCTGGGCTCATCCCCCCGGATCTTGAGGGAGAAGGTTCCGCAAACGTGTCCAAACTCAGTACACACAACTGCCCATCTCAAGGTTACACTGGGAATTTGTCAAGGTCAATGTCTTCAACCCATGCCAGGTTTTCAGCAGTCCAGCTGCCATCCCCCACAATTCCCGCTTTTTGTTTTTGAGCTACAAACGCTGCCTCAACAGTCTGATGCAGGGCCCTTCGCATCAGAGTGATCAAGCAGGGTAGCATTAAGAGCACGATTACAACCACGAGCACTATTAAAAATCCTGTTTTAACCAAAGACATTAAAGACCCTGACAAACCCCATTGCCCAAACAACTTTTCAATGCCAAAAAACCCTGTGTCTTCTTGAATCTGATGAGTCATGATTTGTAGATCTTGTATTTTCTTGTGGATGGATTCCGAATGATCTTCCAGGTTCATGCAACACATTCCGTCAAACTCTTCGCATCCATGCCCATGCGCCAGAAGCAAGAAATCAATTGCTGCACGGTTCTGCAAGGTAGCATGCCTTATTGAGCTTACATCGTTAGCCAATTGTGACAAAACTTCAGAGGTTAAATTAGCATTCTTTTCTATCCAGCAAGCCATTTTATTTAAAGTTGTTAGTGCATTTGCAACTGCTACACCAGGGGCAAAAATAGAAGCAAAAATACATTCTGCAGTATTCCAAAGTTGCGCATTGCTATCACAATTTTTCAGCAGTGTCACTGATCTTTTCGCACGCCCCCGAGAAAAGGCATGCAAATCACTGTGATTTAATAGCATTGTCATAGGTGGTGTCATCATGGCCAAGCGACCAAAAGTACAAGGACCTCCTACAGCCATGGTTGGTATGCCGGCCCAAGCTCGCTCCCCACACAGTAAGAACAACCCTTTTGGCAGTCGTGACACAGATCCGATTCCCGTTACTGAGTGGCTCTTGTTTCCAGCAACATGCTGACACCATTGAGAGGCATTCTGCCAAAAGGGGGACAAAGGTGTAACATCAGATACTTCGATATCACTGTTCACTGTCAGGGGTAACCCATTGGAGGTATGCCAACAAGTGCTATTAACATACAGGCATGATCGTGCGGTCAAAGTTCTCAGAATCTCTAATTCTTCCGGCTCCCTGCTTTCTGGTAATTTGGTGGCCCAGTCAAAAAACCCAAGGGTGCAATTTTGCATACTGCCATTACATTTCTTTGTAACAGATAATCCTCCCATACCACGCTGACCTACTA
Organism: Trogon surrucura; assembly: GCA_020746105.1. Lineage (NCBI taxonomy): Eukaryota > Metazoa > Chordata > Aves > Trogoniformes > Trogonidae > Trogon > Trogon surrucura. Next base: position 36,490,332 of record CM036622.1, read on the forward strand.
ATAAATGCGCTTCTGAATCATTCAATGGCACACCTATTAAGCAGGTATGAAAAGGCTGATAAGGCTGAGCAAGTGAAACACAAAAGCTGCTCTGGTTAAGTTGGTGCATTAAAGTCACCCAAACGTTGGTCCCATGCCAGGCTGGTGGGATATCATGGGGTCTTCCGGGAATCCAGAACAGGCCGCACGCAACGAGCAGGACACCAACGAGGACCATTATCTGTAGAGACACAAGCATAACCCCTTCCCCAGGTTACCAAATCAAATGGCCCCTGCCATTGGCCTGTTGCCAAGTCCTTCATTTGGACTTTGGCACCTTTTTGAACTTGCGATTTTGAGAAAAGAGAAGAGAAATGTCGGAAGATAGGAGAAGTATCAAAGTCATCACTGTACTGTAAAAAGTTAAGAACATAAAGAACTTTGTCCAGACATGCCTGTGGTGGTTCCCTCACCATTCCCCCTTTTTGTTTTTGAAGCATACGCTTCACTGTGCCGTGAGCACGTTCAATAATAGCTTGGCCTGTTGGTGAGTGAGGAATACCGGTAAGATGTGTGACTCCCCACATATCAAGAAATGTTTTAACTTTCTTTGAGGTGTAAGCCGGACCATTATCTGTTTTTATTTGCTTTGGTACTCCTAAAATAGAAAAGGATTTTTTGAAATGCCTAATGACATCTTTGCCTGTTTCTCCAGTGTGAGCTGTGGCAACCATGGCATGCAAATAAGTGTCAATAGTAACGTGAACATATTTTAGGCATCCAAACTCATCTATGTGAGTGACATCAGTTTGTCAAATCTGTAAGGCTTGTAACCCACGTGGGTTGGTGCCAAAAAACACGGGTGCATGAGTTCCCTGACAATCAGGACAAGTGGCTATAATGGAACGTGCTTCAGAGTGAGACAGGCCAAATTGTCGTCGCAATGCTCGGGATCCCTGATGAAAAAATTGATGCGACAAAACAGCTTGTTGCTTAACATTAGGCACCGGGCCTAAAGCAAGAGCAGAAACAAGGGCATCAGCCCTGGCGTTACCTTCTGTATAAAATCCGGGCAATGATGTATGACTACGAATATGTAGTATAAAATACGGTTCTTTGCGGTGCTGAATAGTTTTCCACAGTGTTAGTAAAACATCAAATAACAATGGATTGTCTGAAGTAGTAAGGACAACTTTGTCCAAGCGCACCACCAAATTGGCAGCATATGCCGAATCTGTAATAATGTTGACGGGACCAGGGAATAAGGTAAAAGCTAAAGCTATTGCTCTCAATTCAGTTACTTGCGGGGAACCGTTTTGCAAAACTACTTGCGACTTCCATTGACCAGCATCCAGCCAAACAACTGCTGCTTTGCCCGTTTTTCCGGATCCATCCGTAAAAACAGTAGGACCCTCTACCGGTTCAGGTTGACTAAGGATTTTTTGTCCAAAAGGGACTTCTTTGGCAAACTTTAACAAGGGATGTGAGGGCAAATGATAAGAGATTTGGCCTGAGAACCCAGCTAAAGCAGCCTGTAGTTCATACTGATTTGCTAGGCACCATTCAAAATACCAGCTTTGTACGGGGAGTACAATAGTCATAGGGTCACGCCCGGTTAATTCTAAACACCTCTTTCGAGTCTTGATAATAACATCAGCAATCAGTTCAAACAACGTGGGAGCAGTTTTACGTGACCAAAAAGGTAAAAATAACCACTCTAAAATATGCAAGGGCTCATGCCATTCAGGGTTCCATTGGACTATAGCACCAAAAGGCACTACGTTATCAATCAAAATAAAAACTTGAACATTCTGGGAAAAATCGATCCGATCTATAAATTTATCATGCAATGCTCGTTCTACCAAGAGCAATGCTGCTTTTGCTTCTGGAGTTAAGGTCCTGGGTTCCAAGGGATCATGTGAATGCTTTAAAAGTTCCAACAGGGGTTGCAATTGTGAGTTAGTCAAGCCCAAATATGGCCTGATCCAATTCAAAGAGCCCATTATTTTTTGCACATCATTAAGAGTTCGAATTTGCACATCCAATTTTACTGGCTGAGGCATAACTTGCGTATTTGTAACAATCATGCCTAAGTATTTCCATGGTGCTACAGGTTGAATTTTTTCAGGTGCTATGACCAATCCAAACTGTTGCAAGCAATGAGTGGCCATTTTTTCCATTTTACTTAACTGGCTTTTGTCAGAGGCAGCCAACAAGATATCATCCATGTAATGGTAACAATAGTCTTCCGGAAATGCTTTCCGAACAGGTGACAATGCTTGTGCAACAAACCACTGACAAATTGTTGGTGAATTTTTCATGCCTTGTGGCAGAACTTTCCACTGATATCTTTGTGAAGGTGCCTCATGATTGACAGAAGGCACAGAAAATGCAAATTTCTCTTTGTCTTGCTCTGCCAATGGTATTGTGAAAAAACAGTCTTTTAAGTCCATTACAATTATGTCCCACTCCAAGGGGATCATGGCTGGAGAGGGAAGACCCGGCTGTAAGGCTCCCATGGTAGTCATTACAGCATTCACCTGCCTCAGGTCATGTAAAAGTCGCCACTTACCAGATTTCTTTTTAATGACAAGCACTGGAGTATTCCAAGGACTGTGAGAGGGTTCGATATGTCCCGCAGCTAATTGTTCTTGTACTAAATCCTGCAGGGCCTGTAATTTTTCAGAATTCAGGGGCCACTGATCCACCCACACAGGTTTGTCAGTGAGCCAAGTCAAGGCAAGGGTGGGCTGTTGAACGCCCTGCAGCACAGTGACCCCCGTCAAAAGTCCGTGGTAATTTTAACTCCCCACTGGGAAAGACAATCTCTACCCCATAAGTTCAACGGGGTGTATGTCACATAAGGCCGAATTGTAGCCGCCTGGCCCTCTGGGTTAGTAACAAGAACTGTATTAGCTGACATTACAGTCTGAGTACCACCACCCAAGCCAACCACCCCCATTCCCATGTTACCGACAGGCCAGGTGGATGGCCATGAGTGTTGAGATATAATGGTTACATCTGCTCCGGTGTCCAACAGTCCTGACAGCTGCACCGATGATGGAGAATGTCCTTTCATTGTCACTGTACAAAGCAGCTGTGGCCGTTGAGAGGTAACTGTCTGAGACCAAAACACTTGAGGCAAGCCAGTCGATCCGAAGCCTCCGTCTCGTCGTTCTTTTTGCTCTGTATTAGGAACAGAACTCAAAAAAGGAACAAGTTGAGCAATTCGTGTCCCCTTTGGGATAGTCACAGGGGGATGTGATGTTGAAACCATAGCACAAATTTGTCCAGTATAATCAGCGTCAATAACACCAACATGTACAATAATGCCATTGACTGTACTACTTGAGCGTCCAATTAGTAAAGCACTTAATCCTCTTCCTATGGGGCCAAAGGCATCCATAGGAACTTTCATAACTTCTTTAGTCACAATAGTTACTGTGTCGGCGGTGGATATATCCATCCCTGCCGATCCACTGGTTTTTCCGGTGAGGCGGTCGCAGAGGGGAAGGTTTGCTGACCCATCCCGAGAAATGGCTTGGTGAGAGGCACTTGTGTCTGTGCGCGCCCCCTCGCGCTCCTCTTCCTGTTTCCCGAGAGGGGCTGTCCATTCACATGATATTTTGATCTGCATTGTTTTGCCAAATGACCAGCTTTACCGCAACGATTGCAAGTCACTCCCTTTTTGTTAGCATTGGGACTATTTGTTTTCAATGGTCATTGTGGGCAATTACTTTTGAGGTGTCCTTCTTGACCACACCCAAAACATTTTGGTTTCTGTCCAATAACTCTGGCGAGAGCTGCCATCTTGTGTTCAACTGTACCAACTTTAGAGCAGGTCGAGACCATATCAGCAACAGAGGGATCTCCTGGCAAGGCTTCTATTATTTTTTGGCAGTCCTCATTCGCGTTATCTTTTGCTAACTGTTTCACTAATATCTGACGCAGCCCTTCATCATCAACTTGTTTTTCAACTGCCGCAGCTACTTTTTCTACAAACTGTAGAAAGGGTTCCTTTGGTTGTTGTTGTATAGTAACATATTTCTGCCGTGGCTCGGCCATCTCCATAGTTTTTATCAGTGCTGACATTCCAACCCGCTGAGTCTGTTCTAATAATAGTGGAGGCCATTGTGCCTGAACTTGGGGATTAGCGAAAGCATTAGTTCCCATTAATGCATCCAGTCCTGCTCCTTGTCTTGGATCTCCCTGAGGCAGCTCCATATTTTCTAGAGCTGTTTTTTGTGCCAATTGTCTCCAGGTAGAATAAAAAACCGAATACTGAATCGGCTGAAACAGTACTTGTGCTAAATGCGCAATATCATATGGACATAACAAATCTGTATTGATTACTCGTATAAGCTGCATAACCTCTGGAGAATTAATTCCAAATTTTGCTGCCTTTGCCTGGAGATCTTGGACTACTTTCCAAGCAATGGGAGAGTGCTCATCGCACTGCCCTGTGTTCGGTGCCGCTTTAAACACAGGATATGCTACAGTTTCAAGGTCAGAGGGTCCCAGATCAGGGCACGTTTCTCGGGGAAGGTTAAGCTTCTCTACCAAATTCCAATCTCCTACTTCAGCAGCTTTTTTCCGAACGTGCTTCCAAAATCGCGTGGGATTACGGGGTAGAGCAATCACAGTAGCTGGGGGTAACGTCCAGGGGGCTGCCTTTCCCACTCGCTTTTCTGGGCGACAGGCGGGGCCACCCTCCTGTGTACACGATTGAAGAGGAACTATTCTCCCTTCGTCTTCACTGTTACCGCTATCTGGCAAGGGAGGGTACTGAGAGGCAACAGTGGATGGCTGGGTTGAAAAACCGCCTTCTTTCACATCAAAAGGCACATCAAAAGGGGCTGGTGGGTTTCCAACACAACTGCCTTCAGATGTTAACTCTGCTAATTGCTGCGCAGGTGTCTTATATCTTGGTTTATTGTCTAAAAAGTACTGCGGGGAAGGGCATTTGCTCTCTGACAATTTTTGTGTTGGAGAGGTCGAATCTGATTTTTTGTTAGAGTCCGAGGGAGGAGGGAGCTGCAAAGCCTCCATCCTTCCTTCAACCTCCTCCATTTTTTTCTCATGGAGGGCCCCAGCAGCCGCCTCCCCCGAAATCTCCTGCAATTCTTTTTCTTTTAACTGTCGCTCCGCTCTCATTTCTTTCAGAGTCTCACTCAATAATCGCCAGGTAGGAGCTAACTCAGAAGCATCCGTCGATCCTAAAGAAACTGCGTCCCATAACTTCTGCCCCACCTCTTGCCAAGCAGAAACACTGAAAGCGACAGACGCAGACGCCTCAAATCCCTGCTTTTCACTCCACAGTAACAGAAGCCGTAGTGCAAAATCACTACACTTGACTCCTCTTTTAGCAAGAAGAGCTTTCCAGAGGCACAAAATAGAGCCCTCCTCTTTAGAAATATGCTGACCCATATTTCTTAAACCCTGTTCCCGGCGGCTCACCTTTCCAGGTGTCTTAATTTTCAGGTCCGGACCAAAGCAGACTCCCACTGCTCTCAGCTACGCCGGGCTCCGTCTCCGCTGCACGTCGACCTGCAGCCCAAAAAACCATTTTTTTCGCCTTTTTTCTGTTATCACGTCGTTTTTCTTAGAATGTCGACATGTCGACACGCCAGCACGTCGACACGTCGGGGTCACCAGATGTCGTTGTAGAGACAGACACGACACATCTGTATGGTGATCAAAGTGGCTCAAAAATGGCTCCTTTATTAGACAAAGGGTGTGCCTTTTATACATAGCTGTAGGTAGTAGAAGAAGGTAGCGTGGCCTTTGCCTATAGGTTAAACACTTGTTGTTCAAGTTCTAATTGGTTAATACTGAGCAGCTTCCAGCTGGGCTCATCCCCCCGGATCTTGAGGGAGAAGGTTCCGCAAACGTGTCCAAACTCAGTACACACAACTGCCCATCTCAAGGTTACACTGGGAATTTGTCAAGGTCAATGTCTTCAACCCATGCCAGGTTTTCAGCAGTCCAGCTGCCATCCCCCACAAAGGAACCTCTCAAGGGAGTTAGGAAAATTATTACTGCAGTCCTGCTCAAATAAAATCATACTGGAGTCACTGCAAAATGGCTCAGCAGCTAACGCATCTTCTGCTCTGCAAGGGGAAAAGCAGATAGTTTCTTTCCTGCAGAGAGATGCTTGAGACAGCTCACTTACCTTGTTATCAAAGAGCAGCCCCATATTCAGCTGCAGGTTTGCTGTTAATATTGCAAACTCTCATAATTTTATCAAGGGTTTTCTCATATTAAGTGCTCTTCTAAAAGCTTCTGGAGCCAAGTGATAACATGCCAGTGTTGGATTTTGTTTTCAGCATCACAGTTTTTCTTCCTTCTGACTGGGAAAAGATCTTGAAATTTGGAATCCTGAAGGACTGATGGCAAGATAGCCCAGTAGCTGTTTTAATTGTTGGTGGTTTTAAGCACATCTCATGATATCGTCAAAGCTTACTTGCAGTTCTGTTCATTTCCTAACTTTAAATGCTTCATTTGGACAGGTCCAGGTGAGGTGCAGAGTGATTTGTCAGGTGAACAGTGGCTCAGGCACTTTGCCCAGGGAAGAAACAATTTTGTGCAAAAGAGTGGCTACAAAGGATGGATGAAAATCAGCGTCCCTTTGAAATCTAAACATGACTGCATTTAGTTTGGGATGGGTTTTAAAGGTCAAATCTGTTCATAAGCACTGAGAAAAGCTAAAACATAAAAAAAAAATCTTACAGGTTTTATATAATGTAACTTACAGTGACTGTTCAAGCAAATTAAAGAGTAAGAATAGATCTGGAAGTATACTGTGTTCAGGAGTGGTGTGCAGTGAAAATTCAATTGCATAGACTCTTGCTTTCCTTTTTATGTTTGGGGGTGACCTATTTCAAATTAAAGTCTACCATAGATGCTGCATAATATATTGCAAATTTCCCATACTGTGACAATCTGGAGAACTCCCAACCACTGTGCAGGTTTTCCTGTCAAAACAGCAAGATTTTATGGTCTTTTCCAGAGAAGGTTCTTGAAGCCATTGAATACAGATACATTCACTATCCAGAAAACCTACTACAGGGTAACCTATTTTCTCTGAAGCAGAAAGGCATTTTAAAAATCTATATTTCTTTATCAAATGGATCCATTTTAATTCTACCCTTTTGCAGAAATTTATTCCTGTTACTGGACTGATTTGGCTTATTCAGATGGTTAATCGTATGGGATTGTACTACACTTCAAACTTCATGCTTACTTTTTTACTGACTATTTTGTGAAGTCAAAAGAAGTACTTCACTACTTAGACATATTTCCCACAATCCCTGTTGATTTTTGCTCAGGATCACAAATAACTATCAGTTCTCCTGCTACTTTTTTTCTCGTGGATGAACCATTACCTTAATCCACAGATTCCAGCCAGGCATGTGAGTCCAGCAGAAAATTTTTGCAGGACAAAATGCAAAGTTGAGCGGAAATTATTTTTCTCACCCTTATTTTGTGTGTTTGCTTGTTTGTTTTTTTTTTCTTTTTTTTCCAGTCAATATTTTGGCTATGGCCTTGAGGCCATCCTTTTTTTTTTTTTTTTTTTCTAGTTTCGTTGGCGGATGCTGCTTCACTTTTGGCTTTTGTTCTGGAATCCTTTCCTGATTTCTTTATATAAAACCGATTTATTCAAAGAATGTCTTTAAAAAATCCACTCTTGTCAAAATCTGTCCTGTTTCAGGTGGTGGTTGCATTGCTTTAGGAATGGAGCCAGAGCTCGGTGTAAATGTAGATTTTAACGATGCACGAGTTTCCCTCTACTGATTTTGTAAGGAATTCACAGGCTGATAACAGCCCCTATAGAAAGGTTTCTGTAACAGCCAGGGTCACTGGGCTGTTTGGAGTGGCTGCCTTCCCTGTGGAGTCCGACTGGCTGAGCCCTTTGGAGATGTTTGGAAGAAGAACAACAAGAAAGAGTATGCTAACTATTACTTGGTGAATTATAGGTTTTAAAATCAGACAAAAGAAGGGCTTGATCCCTGCCCCAACCCACTGGTGACTGCCTTTCTGCCCTGAGTGCATGCAGATTTTTCTCTGCTCTTGGAAATTGGCAGTACAATTGTCTTTTGGTTTAAAAAACAACCAACCAGCCTGAGGAAACCTAATGTTGGTCAAATACTTAACACTTCATAAAATGGCAAGCAACTGAGACAGGCTTTTGTAATGGGAAATGTCTGACCACATGGAGAGAAGCACTCTTTTTCCTTCTACATGGCCCAGTAACTGACGGAGGCTCTTGTAATTAGTAGTTCTGATATCAGCATCCCTGTGACCTCACCACACGGGAGGGCAGCTGGCTTAGATTGCCTAAACAAAATGTAGGTGTCTGTCCTAAGTTACTCAGGCTTCCTCTGCAGTCACCAGTGAGAAAGAGGCATTCCATGTCAGGTTAAGCATCTGAGAAGAAGATGAGTTGCCATCTCTGATAATTCTATGGGGACCAGAGATAAGTAGACCGACTGTCCAGCTAATTCTAGGCAATTAGCTTTCAGACAGGTATAATGCTGTGCAATTAAATCCTGTATAGAATATTTAAAGTCTTACAGTGCAGCTTTGTAACACAGGAGACATGAGAAAGAGTACTGATATATTCAGAATGGAATTTTTCTTTACATTTGTGTTCTGCTTACATTATGTACACAAGTGTAACAGATTTGCCTTTTTTTTTTTTAAGGAATAAATTCAGCTCTGATCATAGTCAAAGAACAGAGAGACTGCATTTATTTTTTTGCTGATTGCATGTTTTTCTCTTTGTAAACTCACACCTTTAGTAAACTCAAATCAGCAGCACCCTTTGTCTTCATAAGACTAAATATTTGCTTCAATGTTAGAAAAATAACTATGTAAACTAGACCTACAGTGAAATTTGGGGACACTTACTATATAATACACATTTGTACTTGTTTACAGTAAGTAAAAAAACCAATTAATTTGCTTGAAGTTTCTCTACATGTAATTTGCAGCTGACACAAAGTTCATCATTTATGGATTGTTACCAAAATAATGTTAAAGAACAACACCTTGCAATATTTACTTTATGTTTACTTTATGCTGTATGTGTTATGTCACTGACTATATGTACAACTCAACATGGCATGTATGACGAGTTGTGAGAAAACTGGGAAGGAAAATCATGTCTATTTCTGCAAAAAAAAAATCTAACAAAATAATAGCATTTATTGTGTTGAAAACTGCCAAAACTATAAATGAGTTTTATGCTTTATCTTCATCAGAAGAAAAAATATTGTCCAAGGAACTAGCAAATAGGGAAATAAGCCTGCCCTGAGTTGCATGTTACTGCACAGGGGCAGCTTCAAGGTTGCCAGCTAAACCGTTTGACGAGTCTGCCAGTGAGTCAGATCATGCTGGTAGAGAAATATCTTTCAAAACCCAGCATCTGGGTCCTTTATTGCAATCCAAGAAGAATGAGAATGATGATGTAGTTTGACTGTAACTGGCACAGGCTTAGACAGAGCTGTCAGAGTTACCATTGCCTTTATCTCCTTTCAGATAGCTTGTTTCATCTCAGTTGCTTATTTAATAGATCTGGGGCATTTATTTGACTGTTTTGCTTTATTCCCTCTCCCTAACATTGCTTTGTACTTTATTCTAAATATTGTCAGTTGAAAGAGGCAAGTTCTGCTCTACAGGGGGTTAGATGCAGACCTTCCCATTTTTTCCATGTGTGTCTACATAGGCGAGCCACTACACAGAAACTCATGTCTTGCATCTGAAAGCTCAAGACAGGGATAGTCACATGGTTATGTAGGTTGGATGTAGCTTTTCAGCTGAAAGGGCAAATAAATCCACCTCAGGCTGTGTCAAACAGATAGAAGTAGGTTTGTTTTTTCCAGTTGAATTCCAGGCAGAATAAAGTTATATTCTGGTTTACTGATGCTGAATCCTCTTAACAGAATAACATATTTTTCCTATGACTAAGGGGAGCCACACTTTGCAAAACATAGCAGTTTATAGAATCATAGAATCATCTAGTTCAACTGTTTATCCAACATTACCATGACTATTAAATCATGTCCTGAAGTGTCACATCCATGATTTTTGAACACTTCCAGGATGATCTTATCTCCATATTTCCAAATTATGGCATAAAAGATAATAGGTGGAAATAGCTGACATGGGTAAAGCACACAGGCTGTCTCCAACAGGCAAAAGAACTTCTGAAGCCCAGTGTAAAGGTCTTGAAACACAAGGCTTACCAGATGCCTTCCCAGAAATATGCTCAGCTAGGTCATGAGTTGAGGGCTACAACACCTTCTCTAGCTCTTTTGTGTCTTCACTAGTGATACTGTGCTTGAGCTTCAGCAGGGCACTACTTTTGCCTACAAGCCCCACAGGTGACTGGTGCTTCTTGACCAGACTACCAGCATGTTCTGTTGCAGCTTGGGACAGGGCATACCAAAAACCTAAACATTTGTGATCCTGTGCAGATTACTTCAAACAACTGAGATTTTAAGTTAAAGGCATAGTTTTTATGCTATTGTGTTTTTGAAATTAAGCCACAGTATTTGTGAGAGCAAGGTATCATAAATTTTTAGGAGTCTTTGGAATGCTCCGGTTTTTCCATAAGAAAATAGCAAATTTGAGGAATGGTTTGGTTAGTCCAGGAAATAAGGATAATTCCAAAAACATATTTGATCTTCCAGGGGAAAGTGGATTTTTCTCTGAAATATTGAGGAATTGTACATATATATATATATATATGTATAATTTAATTTCCTCCATAAGCTCTGTTCTGCTCTGTAGTCATTCATAGGTACAAGCTTATTATTTGGGCTGAGACTGAGTTTGTCTTCCAGTAAGTGGCCTACCATGTGCTCTTCCTTATTGGTTTGCTTTCAGCAAGGTGACTGCAGGTCCCCTGCATTTAGAACACAGTGGTGTCTGTCCTCATCTTCAGGCAGTGGGACAGCAGTTCACCAAGCAATATATTTTAGCAGGGAGGTTCTTTCACCAATTCTTTTTTTGCTGGAACAACTAACCTGGCAACAATATTTTTTGCCAGTTTTTAGAAATCCTATTCTGGGAGGAATGTGTAGAGTTCCCAGAAGAACTCTCGTATTCATGTTGTACTGATTTAGTTAAAGTAACATAAAAAACTTGTCAGTTTATAAGTGTAGGGACTTTCATGACTACTTTATATTAATTGCATGTATTTTCCCTTTGTAACTATTTTGTGTTTTATTTTTTTCCTTTGTTTTTCATTTCCTTGATAGGTCCAGATACAAATAATATCAAAACCTCTCTTCATACACTGACATCTTCTGAAGTCTGTCTTTGACAAGGAGCTTTGCCTGTTACCATACACCTGGCTTCTTCATTTCGGACAAACAGTTGGCTTGTCCTTATCACCCCTTTTTGAACTAAAAGCAATGAAATTTAGTTGAGCCTAACTGTAAATATTGAAGTCCGCTCTACACACCTGTAGGTGCACTTTTTTTTCTCCTACGTGCTCAGATCATTGTTTTCCTCAGACTGTGGAAAGATAAGAGCAGAAAGGAGTTATGATATCCCAGGGTGGGGACAGCTTCATGTAGCAGGAATCAAAATTGAGGGCCATAGAATTTAGACTAGAAACCATTCCAGAGGTGAGAAAATTCCCTTTTCTTAGCACTGAGGAAAAATTTATTTAAAAGAAAATTTCTAGTAATGTTGTACTACTGTTGATTTCTGGGATAGTTTTATTATGTCAGAGGACAAGCTATTTTGTTTTCCACTCAGTCAGTTACAAGTAATGAATACAGTAGTAAAACACCATCCTTGCCTAAATACAGGTAAATCTGATCATTCCTGAACTGATCTCTCTCTTAAAGACTTATTCAAGGTGCATCAGTAATTTGTAAGGTTTCTGCTATTTTTTAGCATTTAAACTGTATCAACAAAATATATAAGCAATGTCTGAGCAGGTAGTAATTTCTCAAAATATTCCAGCTACTGACTCTCTTGATTAAGTGAAGAATTGCTTTTCTGCTTTTGACATTATTGCACTCTTCAATTGACTGCTAGTGGGTGGATATTTCGAACAGAATCTTTTTGATTATGAAAGTGTAGGTGATATATTATTTTCTCATTTCCAGATAATCTCCCCATTAGAGAAGGCGTGAGTGGTACATGAGGAGTTTCTCCTTCGGGTGTCCGCTGTGTACATACAGCAAGTTTCTCAGGCAAAGCTCATTGGAATTTGTAAATGATCTGTTCTCCATCTGAGAGCTTTAAGTACTGGATGCAGCTGCTCACGCTTTTCCCCATTTGTAAATAGTTTAAATATGCATGATCATCTCTGGCAGATTGCTTAAGCTGCAGGATTTATAAGTTTTTTGACTTCTCTCTTATAAAATGATTCGCCATAACATGTCCTGCACCTTTCTTTCCAGAAGCAGCACAGTCTGAGAGCCTGAATTTTAGAATGAACAGTCAGAAAATGTAAAATCATTTAATGCCAGCAATTCTCATGTTAGACTGCTAATCACTTATGCCCCAGAAGTACCTTTCCCTCCCCTCCTTATTCAATATGCCATATGTCAGCAATTAACAGTGAGTCAAATTATAGCTCAGCATAGTTTTGCTCATGCAGTTAGCAGAGTAGGCAAGAACCAAACTTAATCCAACAACTATTTGTAAGTGGAATGCAAAGGGCAAATGGAAATTGGCTACAAAATTCTGGATGGTGAAATGTCAATGTTATAAATTATTTTAGCTTCAGAGTGCTGGGAGGCAAGGAGGAGCTTATTAGTTAATAAAGTTTTCTAAAATTCCTTGTGTTCTGACAAAAACCTGTAAACATATTTGAGACTCAAAAAGAACTAGTTGGAATTGGGACACCATGGTGCTGACGACATTGATATGAAGTGAGACAGATGACTGGGAAGACATGATCTGTTTTGACCTGCAAGTTCAAGACACAGTACGCTGAGCATGGTGTATAGAAGACAGGCAGAGGATAACTTTGTTTATAAAAGCTTGTTTCTAAAGTAAAGGACAAATGCAGGTTGCTGTAGCCACATGAGAGCAGCTCAGATCACTCTGCTGGTCTCCACTCATCCAAGGAGCAGGACTCACCTCACTCCAGTTCAGAATCTCCTGGTTGTTTCTCCATTCTCTGCAGAGTTTTAAAATGTGTACATGTGTGCTTGTGTGCAATAAATCATTTCTGTTGTGCAGTTCAAAAGCTGAGAGGTTAAGCATCACAGTAAAAATAATACTGGAAGGAATTAGAGAAGTAGTGGTAACAATGAGCACTAGTGATAGGCATAGGAGCTCTCAGCAGAAGCCTAGTATTTTATATGATTACTCAGTTTTACTCAAAGTTCAGAATTAAAAGAATATTAGACATAATTATTATTCTCCCTCTCTTAATTTCTCAATTTTTTACCTAATCCGTATTTATTACCACATCATCAAAGCTAAATATGACTCATGACCCTTGTAGACTAGTTTTTGATTTTTAATGTTTCTCAAAATTTCTCTTCAAACTGAGACTTTCCACTGTTATTTAAGATGTTGAATAATTGACATTCAGAAAAAAAATCTCATAAGCCAAGAAATACTGTAAGTGCATTTCAAACTTACCTATGCCTGGCACATCTACAATCTTTTACAGAAGATTTTATTTCAACCTGTCTGGTTATTTTGCCTGCAGGAACAAGAATCAATATTATATTTTCTAATGTGAACTTATTTCCAGGTCATCAGCTTGATTTCTTAGATAGCAGTCTAAAAACCATCATATGTATAGCATCATGTCCAACAAGTGTTATCTCAATTCTTTTCAATTTCCTTATAAGCCACTTAAAATCTTGAGTGAGATTTCAAATATTTCCTCCATTGTATTCTGAATTATATCTAACCTTGTACTTCTATCTCTCAAATTTTCAGTAAGTATATTTCCTATATCTGAATCCCTTAAAAAGCAACAACAAAAAGAAATGAAGAAGCCAGATTGGAAGAAAAAGAAAGTATATAGCTGTGCATGTTTAAGAATGTCAGTCTCTTCTGCCAAGTAACAAGGAATAAGACAAGAGCGAATGGCCTCAAGTTATGCCAAGGGAGGTTTATATTGGATATTAGGAAAAACTTCTTTGCCAAAAGGGTTATCAGTCATTGGAACAGGCTGTCCGGGGAAGTGGTTGAGTCACCATCCCTGGAGGTATGTGAAGGTGTTTTGATGCGGTGCTTAGTGACATGGTTTAGTGGTGGACCTGGCATTTCTAGGTTAAAGGTTGGACTCGATGGTCTTAAAAGTCTATCCCAATGCAAACGTTTCTATGATTCTAAGAAGCTCTCTAGAGATAATTTTTCAAACAAAATAAGGTGTAATATTCTGAATACAGTAGCATCTGCAGGATTATTCTCTGACGCAGCTGGATATCCTGCCGATATATGCCACTTGTTTAGGTTTACATCCCAGTTGTGATCAAAGTGAATGTGTTAGCTTGATGTATTTAATCGATCATTTGCTGACGTAAGATTCATATCGATTCAAAAGATTCATATGAATGAGACTCAGACAGCAGACAAGTCTGTATGACTGAAAAATCTTCTATCACTTTAACTTATTTTGTTATTTTTCGCATCAAGAAAGAATTTCTAAGAGGGTGTTGTCTGAATATCTTCATCTTCTGACAGAATTCTTGTATGGCCTCATATAAACGATTTCCCACCTTCTGTGTCTCAGTGTTGGCTCCCTGATTGTCTTAGCAGGTTACCTTCATGTGCCTTTTTTCAAAGGGACATGAAGCTATAAATTCATTAATTTACTTTATTTTTTTTCCCCATAATATTGGAAATATTACGCTTTCCTGTATGGTTGTGTTACATAAAGGAATAAAATAGAAGGAAAGCTTAGCTGTCTCATCATAAAACTTGTTAGAAGTTGTGGGATTTTTTTCACTAGCAGACATAATGATATACAGTTTGACTGCAGGACACTCTGTGTTCAGGTCCTATCAGGTTTTCAGAAGATTGTTGGCAGAATGTGCCTGTCATACTTCTATAAGCAGCGATATCCTGCATACTGTATGTCTTCTGATAGTGTCTAGAAGTTTCTGTTACAGCAAAGATCACTGTTTGTTAGATGCTGCACTAACCAAAAGCCAAAAGAAAAGAATCTTTCCTAAAGCCAT
Source organism: Trogon surrucura (assembly GCA_020746105.1). NCBI lineage: Eukaryota > Metazoa > Chordata > Aves > Trogoniformes > Trogonidae > Trogon > Trogon surrucura. The sequence goes on from CM036622.1 coordinate 36,505,481, forward strand.
TCCTTTCTGGTTTAAGACATTGGGTAGATGTAAAGGAAGGTTGGGAGTTTGAAGGAACAAATAATATAGAAAGCATGGCAGGCAGCACTCTCTGTTTACCAGACATCTAACTATTGCCAGGTCTATTTCTTGTAAGCATCATTGCAAAGGACAGTTTCAGGGAATGGTTTGAGAGAATAGCAAGGTCATTTTGTGGGTCTTTGCGGGTAGCTCAAAGGTGTTTGCCTAAAATCTTTGTAAATGTAGGTTAGAGCTGACAAAGGGAGATGATATCGCAGTGGTTGAGAGATGGAGTTGAGAAGTAGGAGTAAGATAAAGCTAAGTAAAGTTGGGTTATATTTAGTGCAGAACAAGTAGTAGAGAGGTCAGTAGAGGGTGGAGACCATAATTAAAATAATGTGTTAATATGAGCTCTTTTGTTACATTACTTCCTATTGTAATTGTATTGCAGATATATCCGTTTTAAGAGTGAGCCATTAAGATTTAGAAAAAAAATTTGATGTAAAGTTGTAAGGAGAGGCTCGAGAAGGAAATGACCAGATTACCTGTCAATAACAAGTTGAAAGTCCTGTCAGATTGATCAAGAAAGAAAAAAATCCAGAGGCTGGTGAAGAGAAAGTTAAACATTTGGATTGCGTGTCAGCTGGTAGCTGGTTTAGAGAGAGAGCTCAGGTGGATACAGGGGTCAAGTCTGAAGCAAAGAAACAGGTCTGTAAGAGCCCCTTCTCCCCCCACAGAACTGAATGGTGAAAAGGTCAGTCCTGAGAATAACACACCGAGGAAATGATTAGAGGAGCTGAAGGAACACAAGGACATTGTCCTGGTTTGAGAGCACCAGGATAAACATTTTCTGGGACTTCTGGCACACGTGGCAGTCACCATGGAGGAAGAGGGGCAGGCATGCCTATAGGTAAGAGAGAATGAGTCAAGTGACCCAAATGAACCAGTCACAGTGTTCTTTCCCACAATGCTCAGTATATAAGGGCTCCTAAGAAGAGATACAGGGCTTTTAGTGCTTCTTGTGCTGGGAGGATTGCTATGTGCTGTTTGTCATCTCTTCCTGTGCTGCTGGTGTTCCTGTCTCCTGTTTTCATACTGCAGAGGAGCACCATTCATTGGCACAGGTTGTCTTGCCCTGCCTCCCTAGGTAGGACCAGTACAGCTCTTTTTCTGGTTTTTTTGGACTGTAGTAGGCACTCTGGTCTCAGGTGCTTCTGTCTGCTGCTGAGTCTAGTCTGGGATTATTTTTTTTTCTGCTTAGGACCTTGTTGCCATCTGGAAGGTGTGGGTCACGTATTAACATATTCTCTTGCATCTTTGAGCATATTTGCATATATATATGTATATTTGTGTATATATTTGCGTATCTCTATATAGTTTGATGTCTTCATTGTTATTGTTAGGTTTCGGATTTTTTTTTCATTAAATTAGTTGAAGTTTTTTTTCAACCTCAAAAATTGCTCTCCCTGGTTCCCCACCACCCTCCCAGGGACGGGTGGTGGAGGATCACAGAGAATATCTGTCAAAGGTTAGTGGCTGGCTGAGCCTTAAACTGCAACAGACAGAGAGGCATGGAGAAGTGCTTCTATAGGTTAGGATCAATGGAAAAAGTAGAGGAAGGAAAATTGTTAAAAGTGATGGAAATTACAGAATTCAGTCTGCTGCTCAGAGAGAGAAATGGAGCCAGCAGGGAAATGCAGTGGAAGAAGAAATAGTAAATGAGAAATGAATGAGTAACAGGCAGATATGATTTGGGAAAACAAAATATGCCGTCCAGAAATGGATGAATAAAGCAGAACTTGGTAACAAATTAATTGTATGAGATGCACACTTGGATCAAAAATGGTGAACAAGATTTCTCCTTAACTCTTTCCACTTTCTCTGGAAAGTCCATTTTCTGTCTAAACTTATAATGTGATTCAATTAAAATACAGTCCCTACATCATATAATCTCAGACTGGAAGAGATTAAGTGGCTTAGTGGTGAGGGAGCTACTGACTTTTGAAGACAACTGAATAACTCAATTCTACAGAAGAAGTTTCAACTGAAAGTTATAACTTTATACAACAAACAAGTTTAAAGTTATAAACTGTATTAATATATTAAAAGGATGCATGATTCCTAACGTGATTCGGGCACTTTAAATGAGTACATGAGAAGGTTTAATGAATGAAATACTGTTTAACTGAGGAACTATCTCCATTTTTCACACAGAAATTCTTCAGGTACTTGTGTATGGTCAGAAGTAACTCGGTCTTGTCATGACTTTGTGTTTAGTATGTCTTGGAAATTCTGTGATCAATAAAACAATCACTTTTAGAGCACATGTATCATATCAGACCACTCTAACAATGAGGTGACCTTTATTTAACAAATGTATTTATAGCAATTACCAGTTAAAGGCCCATTTGAGCTTAATGTAACATTTAGAACATTGTTTTCAAAAGCTACTAATAACATTAACTTCTGTGAACTAGTTTTATGTATTTTGAAATAATTTATCCTACTGGCCTCTATAAAACTCTGTGGCAATTCTGTGTCAATGAGTTTCCAATTTAAATAGACTTATATGAAAAATGTAGTTCTTACAGTAAATGTGCTATCAGATGATTTTGCAGGGGCTGATTTTCATTTTATCTATGTATTCTGAGAAACAGTAAATGTCCTTTTCCCTTGAATTCCTAATTTTATTAAACAATATCATATCCTCTTACCTGGATTTTTTTAAGCCATAAAGTCTCCTTTGGAGTCTCATCTAATCTGGAATGTATTCCACATATCTGTTAGTATTTGTTGCCTTCCTTTGTCCTTTTCTAACTCCGCTATAAAATTTTTAGAAGAGGTTTGCCAAGAACTTCACGCAACATTTAAGATGAGGGCACATTGTGGATACGTGCAGTAACACAATGATGCTTTCTGTTTAATTCTTTATGTGTTTCTTAATAATTCCTACTCTTTTATTTACCAGCCACTGAGTGCGTAGTTAATGGCACTAGATTTCAGAACACAATAATTTCAGGATTGCTTTCCTGCCTATTAGCAGCTAATTTAGAGGCCAGCCTTGTGCAAACTGAGTTATTTTACACTGGTGATACCAGTTAATAAATATTCTGATAAACTTGGATAACAATAGACTGTGTTTGATGATCAATTCATATACCCCAGGTTTAAGACTAGACCTATATTCTAATTTTCCTTAATTTACACTTATTTTCTCCTGTTAGGAATAATCTATGAAAAGATCTTCCTCGTTTGTCCATGCAAGCCTGTTTTCATTACACTTTCCTGTAGGATTTGGAATGTAACAAATGATCACTTTCCGCTCTGTCAGAGGAGGGTCAAACCCAGATTCCCCATTGCCAAGAGGAAATACATTAAGGTACAAGACTGCTTCTAATCTGTCCTCTGAAATCAGTCTCATTTTGTGTGAAATTGCTAAAGATTTCCAAGGTCCAAAGATAGTGCCTGAGCAAGAACCAGGGTGAACAGCTGACATCTTTTTAGACGGGGAACATGAAACGGGTCCTCTGAAAGTAGGGGACTGAATCCATTGAGTTTGGATGCAGAGCATAGGCACCCTTGAGTTGATCATTTCACTGAGAATCGAGTACCAAGGAGTAGAACATATGGATGACTGTAGCACACAGAGGAAAACATATTTCTTCATTAATGGAATACATTCTGTCAGCACCGAGGTCAAAATCTTATGAACTTTTTCCTGTGAAAAATGTAATTCGCTTCTATTTCCTCATGAGAATTTATGCTCCAGTCACTTAGGAGACTTTACATACTAGAGACAGCTGCAGTACCCAATGACATTAATCCAGCTCTACTGTTTTATTCCCAGTGGTATGGGCAATGGATTGTCTGCCGAGATTTCAGACTGAGATATAGTGACACATGTTACTTCTGTGGTTGCAGTCATTCATTGAGCAGTAACAAAAATTTTCCAGTTACAAACGTTTTGATGTATTTCAATTTGCAGAGCTAATTTATAGGAATGAAGTAGCCAGTTAATTGAGCTATCCTAGTTTGTTACTGAGATGATGAACTAATTTTTATTAATAAGGGTTTTTTTGTAATACAAGATTAAAATATATCTTGTAATACAAGATTAAAATACCTGTTAATGTATTGATTCATTTGATGCATTACATGATCCTGACATTAGTGGGAAACTTTTCTCACTTTTTCATTCTATATTAACAAGTACATTGCCAACAAGCTTTGTTAATAAAAATTGCTGTGAAGGTTTAATGTGCCTATACAAAAATGATCACAAAATATTTAAATTGAAGTACAGATGAGAATATAGACCATCTAGGTTGTCATTCTGTTTCCAATAATGACCAGCACCAGATGCTTCAGAGCAGATGAATGAGCATATTGGAAAATCAAAGAAAAGAAATGTTTTTGCTGAGATTTCTCCCCAACCTGATACAAGTTTTGTTGGCTTTGCCTCACAGTGAGGAATTTATGTATCCATTCAGTTCTTCTGTTTTGTTTTTTTTTGGTCAGTCTAACTGGGTTTTCTTTCCATTTGTGGAAACATTCAATTTTTGGAGGAAACTTGGTAACCCTAAAGTCTTAATGCTCTATACACCAAGAAATCATGCAGGTCAGTTGTTTGTATAGGTCAGTTTTGTTCTGTGGGAAGGAAAAATGAGGAAAATTAGGTATTCTACCTAGAAGAATTTTCAATTTGATTTGGTCTGTCCTTGCTAACTTTAAATTGTATAAATTGTTTTTAAAAAACTCCTGAGAACATTACATTTCAGCGTACTGTTTTGGTACAAATATTGTCTCTCTCTTTTTTTTTTTTTCCTCTGGGAAAGTGAATGATTACGCATATTTTCAATGTTTTCCAGTCTGGCAAATTAGACATTTTGGTTTTCTGTGAGCCTCTAGTATAATTACTCAGGTTCTTGTTTCAGTGGCTTAGAATAAAATGAAAACATCCTGCCTGACGTTTTCTACTGGTGTTAACTGTGTTGAAGTAACCTTTCTATGGGAGATTTCTTGGAATTATATTATGGTGGCCCTTGAGTTATAGGTATCACCTAATTCAATATATGTCTCTCTTTGGAGTCTGACAGATCATCAGCATCATCCTGGCTTCAGGTAATTCAAATTATGCACACTGTCTTTGCTCTTTTTGCAGAAAAGTACTAAGGGGAGGGTCTGGCAGACGCATGTGTTCCGATTCACGAAGATGCTGCCTTGTCTAGTTTTGTATGGACATGTGGCTTGAAATGTCCATTGTACAGAGTGAAAGGACTGGTCAAGAAAGGAATTGGTACAACTCTGATTTGATAGTTGACAGAATGGCTTGAAGGACACTCATAGCTTTGGCTATACAGCCTCACCTGTTTTTCCAATGTAGGGATGAAATCTTTTAACAAAAATGGTAAATTTCACAAGACTTTACAGGGTGGAAACATAGGAGCTTTTCCTGTTCTGGGTAATTCAGAAGCTAATATATTTTATGTCCTACTGCCTGTTAATACAATTAAATAAGTTCTGTGTTCTTAGTTTGATTCTGCATTTCATCCTTCATGTGATCTTTGATTTCTCATTCAATAGATTGTTTGCCAAAGTCCAGTGATGTTATGGAAAGAGAAAGGAGGGAAAGACATCTGTAACACATGCCTGACATTACTCAGCAGAGCAGAGAAAAGGATCTGGCTCTTGGGGGAATTTTGTCCTGTAGGTGATCCCTTTCTGTTGTAAAGGGCACCATGTCAGTGACACCCAGAGAGGACTGTGGCAGGAAGAGTAACTATTCTGGAACTGGTTTACATCAGACTCTTAAAAGTTTGTAGGGCTTCTGGGAATGGTGAGATGAGTATTTTGGCAAGTGAAGGCCTCGGCAGATGTAAATCAGCATACAGCTCACGCCAGCCGACAGTGTAGTGTAACTACTCTAGCACTACACGGAGGAACTAATTTCCCTTGAAGTAATGATTGTGTTTCAATGCATAAAACCACAGCTCAGATTATCCAAACCTTTAAAAGTATCATTCCTTCAGACCAAGTCCTCAGATAACCTGCCCTCCCAAATAGCAGTATGAGACAAAGAAGCAAAAGAAGGGAATCTCTATTTGAATGGAATTCCACCTTATGGCAAAATCAAAGCATAAGACCTTCTGGATGAAAGTCAGGTTTTGGTTACATTTACTCTTGTATTACCTGCACATTTCTGCTGAATCATAGGAGCTTTTATACAGACCCTGCAAGTCCCTCATGCAGTAATATGGAAAAAACTTCTTGCGAGCAAGGAAGTGTTTGGAAATATTGTACTGTCATAAAGTAGAGGCTGAATTTCCACGGCACACTAATTACCCTATATAAATTTTAAAGCATAATATTGTTACGTATTTTTTCCTGAAAGCTGCCAACTATGTGACTTTTTTTTTAATCCTCATTTATCCTTCTACCATTGCTTGAGTTAACAAAGTCTATTAGTTTCTTCAAAGGCATTCAAATTCAAGATTTTATGACATAAGACCTTTTTTTTTTTCCCTACGGTTTCCTAATGCAATCCTGCTAGAATCGGTCTGATGAAAAACTTCTTGGATATAGTTTTCCAAGAAGTATTTTTCTGCCTTATCAAATTGAAACAAATTACAAGTCTCTGTGAAATAATATCAAATAGAAATTTATACAACAAACTTTAAAAAAAATAAATTCCCAAAACAGTATCAGTGAGGTCTAAGTGGAATGATTTGATCACAGTTTGCTTATATTTTTTTTACATCCAGCCAGATTCTTAAAAGGAATGCGCTGATAAGCTTAGCAGTGTTTGCATGGAGGAGAGCTTAGCTGAGGGATCCAGAGAGACTGTGTGGAACAGGTTGGAGACACCAGTTATTCAAGAGTGGCTGGGACAAAACCTTTTCCCAGAAATAAGCTTGAATGCTACTGTCTCAGCAGTGCTGTCATTTTTCTCCCTTTCCCCTCTTAACCAAAGTTTAGGGACATAATATTCAGATGTTATAAACTCTTAACAACCACTCCATGAGTGCTTGTGAAATTAGTTCTCTTCAAGCAAACCATGTTTGCCCAGCAATTGTATGCATGCAAATCAGGTATGACCCTCTGGTCATTCGAGTACAGCACCAGTATTTGCTCCGCATAATCATTTCAGAAGGAGGTCAGAGCCCCTTGAAGTAGTTTCCATCCTTTCCTGCACTCTTTACATTTTTCCTCTGCTGTTTTTCATGTGGTGCAGGTTCAATGCGGTTGATATCTAAAAGAGAACTCCCATAGGAGGGATTCTGAGGCAAATGCAGCAAGATTTTGTACTGATTTCATAAAACTTGTGGAAGCATAGAGACTGGTGGCACTGAGAGCCTCTTAGAAGTGGACACTGACTTGATCCGTCAATTTAACCAAGAGCTCTATAAGTCTATTTCATCTTTTAAAACTGACTAAGGCCACTGGAAGTGCTGACTGGTGTTGTTGAAAAGCTTCTCTCAGTCATGACTGAGAAGGGTAGGGAGACCCTGAAAACTGGGCAAATATTATTCCTGTCTTTGAAACAGGCCAAAAAGATAATCCAGTGTCCAATTCAGATTTGTCACTCTCTGTTGGATTCTTGGAAAAATAATGTAGTGTGTCCTCTTGGAGCACGTTTCTTAATTCATGAAGGCAGTTTTTCTTGGGAACAGTCATAATAGATGTGCCAAGCATAGACCTTGCTTGATCAACCCAGCTGCCTTCTATGGTAAAATGACTGTATCTATGGACAAAGGAAGAACAGTGAATGTCATTTACCTTGACTTTAGTGAGGCTTTCAACCGAGTCTTTCACAGTGTTTTTTTGTATCCAAGCTAAGACCTTACAGGCTGAATGGGTAGAAAAGCTTGGTGAAAACATGTTTGAGCAATTGGGATAAGTAGTTAAAGGGTCAGTTAGAAGTGAAATACTACAGAGGTGTATCCTGGGACTAGTTCTGTCCAAAATCTTTATTGAAAATCTGAATTGGGGGAAGAGGGGCACTAAGAGGAATGGATGATGAAAACTTCATGCAATTCAGCACGAGTCATTATAATCATTATAGTAATCATTGTAGTACAGATCTCTTATTACAGGAAAATAAAATAGCTGAAGCAGGTTTCAGTGATCATAATAATTCAGGTATAATTGTTGTACACACACTACGTGGTTTCTACCCTTTTTTTCTCATGTTTTATTCACCCTTTCTTGCCTCCTCAGGGTCTTGAGGCTGGTAGTTCACTTTGGTGATGGTCGTGGGGTAATATTACTTCAAGTCATCAACAACGTGGAGTCCTTCCCTAGGAGGAATATGATCTATGTGTTGACAGTTTCTTCTTCCAGACTCTAACATCAGCTTGGAGTCTTTCTTATAAGTTGGCTAGCATGCTTTTACACTTTTAACCGTTCCTCGTTGTTCTGTCGCTTTATGTTAAATTCAAATTTGTTATATATTGTGCCTTATCTATATACACACATATATATGCCAGATACTATTTCTCTATTCTATTTATTTTCCCTAGAACCAGTTTTGCACAGCTCCTGGTCTGTGTTTCTTTAACTGACCATGGATATGCTGTTTACAGTCACAGTGTCTCCAGAGATAGCTCATGTCCCATTTGTTGTAATGTCATACCTGTAGTCCTCTATGCTGCATATAGTCTCCACATCTTAAGGCCTCTGCTATCACACTTGACCTGTTTCCCTATGCTAAACTAGTCTGTTACAGTCATAAAACCATGGTAATACTGTAAAAAGACAAACAAAACTAAAACAAATTAACCACAGACTTGTGATCAATGAGAAAAACTGCTGTAACAGCTAAACCAAGTAAAAGAAAGCTGCAAGCATGCCAGGAACATTCAGATAGAGTGAGCACAACAGCCTCAGTCCTGCAGCCTTGCAAATGCAATACAAAGTTTGTCTTGCTACTGGCAATGGCTTGTTATTGTATTACAGGATCACGAAGTTACGAAAGGCACATACTTAAACAAGAGACGTTCGGAATGGATATATGGAGAAACTTGTTCCCTGTGAAGACAGTTTGGGGAAAGGAAGAGGTTGTCCAGAGAATTTATGCTGTTTCTGTCTATAGAGGGTTACGAGACTTGCTAAAACCTGGAGCAGCCTGGTGTAATCTCATACCTTACCCTGCTTTGAGCAGGAGGATGGACTAGAGGTCTCCTTCCAGCCCTTTCCAGCCTGAATTATCCTGTGAAGCTGCCCCAGCCACAGGTAGCTCAAGAATTCCTTTAAGGTGCCAACATGATAGCCACAAAGATTGCCTTGGCAGGTCTCCCATAGGTCTGTGAATGTGGTGGGGACTCCAGCTGTGCAGTTTGTCATTGTGAGGAACAGTCTGAGAGGGCAACCATTGGGACAGGAGGAGCCACAGCATCTGTGTGCAGTACCTGGAAAGCAAAGAATCTCAGTGCACATATGGTCACGTGCCTTTGGTTTGTTCTTTTCTATTTGCTTAGCACAATATTTCTCTTTACTTACTTGAAAAACTTTCACATGCACTGTCTGCATTATTTGACAGACTATAATAAAGGGAATGTTTTAATGACCTCTTGAGAACACTTGAGGCCTGAAACAGAGGGCAGAAGACTGTTAGACTTAATTCATGTTTACTGTAGCAATCACTTTTTCAGCTGTATTTTTAACAATTTCTCTGGGCTATTAGCACCAGAACACCCCTAAGAAAAGGTCTTTAAAAATATTTTTATTCTGAAGGGCTTTGTACCATTTCTTGGCAGCTTTCTCTCAGTGCCCTCTGACAGTACCAAGCTTATCCTGGAAAACATGGCTGGCCTCTTTGAAGATAATGCCTTACCATACACTCCATATTCTGACTTCGTTCCAGGAGAAAGATTGGCTTCTTACACGTTTCAGTTGTTTTGGAAAAAAAAATAAAAAAACACCAACCAACAAACCAACACAAGGTTTTCTTTGTTTTTCCTGAATAATTAATATTTATGACAAAAGTTGACAAGAAAATCTGGCATTTGGTGGTGGTTAACAGAGTAAATTGACTAAAAGGCTGGAGGGCAAAACCTAGGAGAGGATTGCCTAAAGCACAAAAGACATGAATTTGGAAAACGAGTAAAGATTTAATTGTCCTAGGGGCACAAAATCCAGAGATTTAAATAATCGAAGTCCTTGGGTACTAGGCAATCTCACCAAGGAAGACATGGATCACCTCATTCGTAGCCTTACTTGTCTGCTATCTCTAGCCATGGGCCATCACTGAGGATATGTCTATATGGTGAAATGCAGTACTGTGTGGAAGCTTTTAATGAAACTAGTATAGTTCCATCAGGGGTGCAGTCCACCTGGTTAACTGTCAGAAGTTACTTATAGACACATGGGGAAGATGGAATGTTTCAAGCCCTCTGTGTATAGAAACCTCCTGTGTGAATTTAGCTGAGAACAATTTCTAAGATGGTAGTTAAGGGAAGACAGAGAGTGAAGCTAAACAAACAGTTTAATGACAAGGCATCGCAAATTAACCAAGAACACTTTTTTTTTTTTCCCCAATGAAGTGAAAGGAATTTCAGTGTCTCCCCAAGACAAGAGTGGAAACAGCCCCGTGGACCTTAAACCACATCTTGTCAGGAACTAGGAAAAATGGCTGGGTTTTGTCATTGGCTTCATCACTTTCAGTTTGTTATCCTGCAGCTGTAAAGTTCTCATTTCTCTGACATTTTGCCCAAGGAGTTTTAATCAACTGACATAGCTGTTGTGGCTTAAGCAGGCATGACTGTGCTTTAAATAATGCAGGGTAGGTTTGGTTTGGCATGAGGGAAAGGAGAGACTTGGAAACTGAAGGATTGCTGTGTCTAATACCTTATCCCAGAGAATTTCAAAGACAATGAGGTTCAGTGAATTAGGTTAGATTATTGTTCTAAAGTTTGCGATAAAACCATGGAAAAGCCTGACATTTAAGAGTGGTTCCAAGAATAAAACTAGAGCAATTTTTAACAGCAGAGTTCGCAGGGAAACCTGTATGAGAGGATGCTGATAATAAACTTGCCGGTATCTTCTGGAGAGATTTTTCTGTTAATAATAGATTCTGTTGCTAGCAAATTTCATATCTTTTTTTCCCCATCAAACACAAAACAGAAAATGCGTAGATAGAAGCGGTGACTTCTATTAGCAGAGTACTCAGGTTAGCTAACTCCCACACCTGAATTTGTTCTGGAAGGTTTACATTTCTGACAATGTTTGTGACTCTTAATGGATTCGGTTGCTGGAATTGAAGTAAAGGTGTAATGCTTGTTTGCTTATCAGCAGCAGCAGTAATAATAGAATAAAGGTCACCAAAACATGAAGGATGAAATTGTGTATACCAAAATCAGCAAAACCCTTCACTCATCTCACTTCTACAAACCATCCCACAAACATTTACATCTGTCGAAATATTACATTTCTTGCCAAAAATATTGCTTACAAAATAAGCAAGCACAAATAAATCTGAAAGGGCATAATTAAAGTTGTGACCTGCTTCTTTATCAATGTAATTTTAATTTCTCATTCTTAAGAATGTAACCACTTGGTTTTAATCTCTAACTTTGCTCTTTTTACTCCAAAATGGAAATAGTTCTGCAATTGTATACTGCTGATCTGATATACTTTGTCAGATGTGTATTAACTTTCTCCAGAGATATAGCTCTCAGATATTTTGATATATATCTGTTTTTTTCACATAATGCAATATATTGTGGGCAGGGAAAAAAAGTGATATAGAGAGAATCCACATTGGGTTCCCAACAGGATGTTGTAACTTTCACGCCAGTGTATATAATTCAATGGAAATTTGTATTTTTCTGTGCTGGAAAGCAGCCAGAACTTGTATGATTTGTTGAATAATATGCTCTGATTTCATACTTATAATCCATGATGAAATGATTTCTGGTGGGAAAAAAAATGGATTGTGCCAAAAGTATAAACCATGTGTTCATGTGTGAGGAAGAGAATGGAGGAGGACTTTGAGAAGAAACCTTGAGACTTTGGGGAAGAGAAGTGGAGGCAGGGAGGAAGCTCACAGCAGGGAAAGAGTGGCTGGATGGTGAGTGGTGGTAAAAGGAAGGGGCAAAGGAAAGTGCTGGGGCAGGGGTGGCTTTGCAGGAACCAAGGAAGAGCTTGGAGCCAGGACCTAGAGAAGAAGGGGCAGGGCAGCGGGGTCAAGAGTTGTTTGGGAGATGTGCAATGGGCTGTGCCCACCTGCATGGGATGTGATGTGCCATTAGAGGCCTCAGCCTAACACATTTGGTACCCTGACACTTCTTTCCCTCTGAGAGCTAGCTATTCTCATCTTCACATTGGTTAAGCTGGGCAGGAACAGTATTTGGTTGTTTACAGCCTATCAACACTGGTATTATTTCACTGGTTATGGTATAGCAAGTCTTCTCCTTAAGTAAAAGGTCTTAATAAGGGAAAACCTTCAATCTAGTGCAGCACTGTTTTTGGAGGGAAAAAAGAGATGCACCCACGGGTGCTGAGGGAGCTGGCGGGAGTCATTGCTAGGCCACTCTCCATCATCTTTGGTAAGTCATGGGTAACAGGTGAGGTGCCTGAAGACTGGAGGAAAGCAAATGTCACTCCAGTCTATAAGAAGGGCAGGAAGGATGACCCGAGTAACTACAGACCGGTCAGCCTCACCTCCATCCCTGGAAAGGTGATGGAACATCTTATCCTTGACACTGTCTCTAGGCATATCAAGGATAAGAAGGTTATTAGGAGCAGTCAGCATGGCTTTGCCAAGGGGAAGTCATGTTTGACCAATCTGATAGCCTTTTATGAAGACATAACCAGGTGGATGGATGGTGGCCATGCAGTGGACGTGGTCTACCTGGACATCAGCAAGGCCTTTGACACCGTCTCCCACAGCATCCTCATAGGTAAACTGAGGAAGTGTGGTCTGGATGACCAAGTAGTGAGGTGGGTCGAGAACTGGTTGAAGGGAAGAAGCCAGAGGGTTGTGGTCAATGGGGCAGAGTCTGGCTGGATGCCTGTGTCTAGTGGGGTCCCTCAGGGGTCAGTGCTCGGGCCGGTGCTGTTTAATATATTCATCAATGATCTGGATGAGGGATTAGAGAATGTTGTCAGCAAGTTTGCTGATGATACGAAATTGGGAGGAGTGGTTGACACACCAGAAGGCTGTGCAGCCATTCAGAGAGACCTGGACAGGCTGGAGGGCTGGGCGGGGAGAAATCTTATGAAGTTCAATAAGGGCAAGTGTAGAGTTTTGCACTTGGGAAAAAATAACCCCATGTGCCAGTATAGGTTGGGGACTGCCCTGCTGGAGAGCAGTACAGGGGAAAGGGACCTGGGGGTTCTAGTGGACAGCAGGATGACCATGAGCCAGCAATGTGCCCTCGTGGCCAAGAAGGCCAATGGCATCCTGGGGTGTATTAGAAGGGGAGTAGCAAGTAGGTCAAGAGAGGTCCTCCTGCCCCTCTACTCTGCCCTGGTGAAGCCACATCTGGAATATTGTGTCCAGTTCTGGGCCCCTCAGTTCAAGAAGGACAGGGAGCTGCTTGAGAGAGTCCAGCGTAGAGCCACAAAGATGGTGAAGGGAGTGGAGCATCTCCCTTATGAGGAAAGGCTGAAGGAGCTGGATCTCTTTAGCTTGGAGAAGAGGAGGCTGAGGGGTGACCTCATTAATGTTTATAAATATGTCAAGGGGGAATGTCAGGAGGACGGAGCCAGGCTCTTTTCAGCGGCGTCCACTGACAAGACAAGGGGCAATGGGTGGAAGCTGGAACACAGGAGGTTCCAGAAAAATATGAGGAAAAACTTTTTTACTGTGAGGGTGACAGAGCACTGGAACAGGCTGCCCAGGGAGGTTGTGGAATCTCCTTCTCTTGAGACATTCAAAACCCGCCTGGACGCGTTCCTGTGCGCTCTATTGTAGGTGATCCTGCTCTGGCAGGGGGGTTGGACTAGATGATCTTTAAGGTCCCTTCCAACCTCTAACATTCTGTGATTCTGTGATTCTGTGATTTATGCAAGTTACGTATTTCCATGTATTTCTGCTTGCCTGATGTCAGAAACAGTGAATTTACACACAGGCGCAACCATTCCTGGCCATTCTTTCCTGCTGTTAATAAGAGACTGGAAGTCTTTGGTCTGTGGGGAAACTAGTTAGTAGAAGAAGGGTGAGAAGGCTTTGACAGTACGCTGACATGAATAATTTCTGCTGCAACCTTCCCACAGCGCGAAAAGGACTTTTTTCCATCCAGAACACATATTCTTTAACAAAAGTCTCTAATGGGAAGATGGAAAATAAGAAAAGCAAACTCAGTCACCTTTCTCTGCGTGCAGTTACATCCCTGCTCATGTTTTTGTAGTTATTCCATTTGTGTTTGCTGTCCTGCAAAGAGAATATATACCTCCCCAGTGACAACTAATGGAGATTCTCCATTTAGCCCAGTTGGGAAGATTTGGTTCTTCTGGAGCTAATGATTACAGGCTTAACTCTACTGTGTGCAGCTTAGCAGGTTATTTTTCTATGTCTATGGAGAGCCTGGATCATTACAGAAGCATGAATTGCTGCATAATGCCAGCTAATAATTGATTTTTCTCTTCATTTGAGGGGAAAAATTAAACTCAAAAATACTACAGAAGTTTCTTTCTTTCCTTTTTCTGAAGCAACCCCTCCCACCAAGCATTTAATCTTACATGAAATTTGTAACTGATTATGGGAAAAGAAGAAAAGAGCATTCAAAATAAACCAAATGGAATGAAAAGATTCCAAATGTAGGCTGGCTGGTGACAAAGAAAGAAAAGCTTAGACCTTACAGTGCCTACTAACGGCCGTCAAAAAGATTTGAGCTAAAAAATGGTAGCAAGGGTGGAAGAGTGTATTTTTGTTCAGTGGCTGAGTGAGGAAACCAGGGTGTGCAGAAGTAGGAGACCTGCAATTCACTGTCCTCTGAGAAAAGCTAAATGAACATCAGAGAAGGACTCTTCAGTATGTACAGGGCAGATCACAGCATTGTCCTGGAAGATGGGAAAACAGATTCAGAGTTCTGCCTGGGTCAAAGCAAGGGCTTAAGCAAAACATTAATTAGTTTTTAGTATTTTTTAAAGGAATTAGTTAAATTAGGAAAAAAAAAAAGGAGAATCAGAGGTATAATGGGTCCTACCTAGAACAGTGAGGATTGGAGAATCTGTTGAGACCTCTAAGCCTGGAGCTCTGAGTGATTTAGAGGCTTATGATGGTGTCACATCCCGCTCAGAAGAGGGAGACAAGTGACTTAGATTTGTAAATCCTCAATGGAGTGGACAACGGTGAGACAAATCTCGAGATCCATACAAAAACATCTGTTAATTTCCTACAGGGTATAGACTGGACAACAATTGGTTAGGTACACGGCACATTGGGGCAAGCAATATTATGTGACTTAAGGATAGCCGGGAAAAAACTAGGTATACAACAAACTACAGCAAGCCATATGATATGCCTTGCATTACTTAACAAAAACAAGGAAAAGGCCTAGACACATAACAAATTGTAGCAGGCAGTATGATAATGATAACAAGAAAGGTAGGCAAAGTATAAACTAAGTAAGCAGTATGATATGCCTTACATTACTTAATGAGAGAGAGAGAGATCACGAGTCTGGGTTCCTGTGTTGGTCTTGCCAATGAGGGTTCAAGGATACATCCATCATCATCTTGTTGTCTCTTTGCTTCCTCTCTTCTTCCATGTTATCCTTGCCCCTCTTCGATTTATCAACATTTTCCTTGGGTCCCTCCTCAGATTACTCTATGTACTGACGTATCATATGTATGGAGAGGAGTAAGGGACTTCATGGGATGCATGTTCACAATAATCTTTGTTAGTGTATGCATGGGTGTCAGCTGTTACATGCATTTTGCCAATAAAGAAGCAAAAGGGCCCTCACTGGTCAACTGTCCATAGGGGGTGGGGCTGAGGCACGGCTGTCCTGCCTTTACGGGGTTCCCTCCCTCACCCACATCTAATCAGGGGTCTCAGCAACTGTTTAAATGTCATGGAAAGATATTCTAACAATTTTTGGTTCAGGAATTGGATAGGAAATTAATTGAAGTCTTTGTTTTGAGGAAAGGAAATAAAATATCATGGGCAATGTATTATCCTTTTACATTCAAATTAGAAAATAGCAAGCAAAGTCAGAGAAAAGTTGGAAAAACTGCATTTCACATTATTTTGATTGACACTTTTTGTAACGTGATGCTATACTGCAAAATGTTTGTTTTGAGAAAATCTTATTTTCCAATTAAAAAAAACAATCTGTCAAAAATGTTTGCAGGATGTTTACCTAATAAAGTCTAAATGTAGGCAATAAGCTTTAACTCTGTCTTCATGAGAGGAAAATAGAACATAAAAATAAGTGATCACATTTCTCGGTTTATTATGTTTAATTGAGAAATAGTGTTCACACTAGAGAACTGTAGGACTAATAAGTGTTCAGAACAACAGTAAATACTGACGAAAGAAACCAAAATTTTTTTAGTCAGTAAACAGTTTTGTGCAACTTCAGCTGGGAGGAATTGAATCAAGGGATAGTTCAGAGCTGGCTGATCATTGCTAAATTGTTTGACAGGATGGATTCAGTTGGTTTTTTTTAGTTTCTATTCTTACACAACAAATCCTTGTTTCTGAATTTGTAACTCCATTTAGATAAAATGTTTTGGTTGCATACTACCATTTTATCTCAATAAAGCAATGAAGGTTGCTGATCAGAGCAGGTTACGAAGAGTCTCTGCTGACAGTAATTTTTCACATTGAAGAGCCATTTGAGGGGAAAAAAGGGAGTGAGAAAAAACAACTTTAACAGCTTGCAATGTAACTAGAATTCCCTGTTCCTTTGCTAGTTTATAGTTGTAAATATCTTCCAGAAACTCAATCCCTTTGGTCTAATTCCATTGCTTTTTCTAGCTAATAAAAACGTTTGCAGAAACAGCAGGGTTTGTAATACTCGTTCTCCTTGTTTTTCACTTGATGTGGTCTCTTTTAGTTCCTGATATCTACAATTGTAGCAGAAATGTTTGTGTTCCAATAGTTGAAGATCCTTATTGTTTTGCTGACATAAGCCTATTTTCCAAGGTTTACACCTTGACTGTCAACCTTTCCTCATGTTGGAATCTTGGCCCCCTAATTTTTAAATGGTGGATGAATCTTTTTCATTTTATATTGGTGATTAGAACTACCTGATCCCGTGCTATTACCGCAACCACCTTCATAGTTTTGTTTTCCTCTGTAAAGCTTTGGGTACAGTTCAAAGGCTGATTTCTTGGTTAGCCTGAAGAGGTGGAGAAGGCTGGAAGGTGTCCCGTGGTGCACTACCTTTTAGAGACGCCTCTCTGAGAAGTCAGATTTGGGCAGAGTATGATTTCTTTCATATCCTGTCACTTAGTCATTGCAGAGACAGCAGATGAAAAATCTACTTGATTGCACGTTAGTCAGGTTAAATATTTTTCCCCATGGTAGTAGGAATTCCTTCTGTTCACTTGGCCACTCTCTTGCCAGTGGGCTCCAGACCTGTCAGTAGAGGTATATTTTCTGATGTAAAACTGGATTTGAAAATGCGCACTTTTTTAAAACCTCTGTCCTTTCCTACCCTTAAAACGATCTAAGGGTGGCCAAGTTTTCTCCTAAACAGACTTTTCTGTCTCGCCTGATTATTTTGACACAACTGCATCTCTCATTGTCTGTCAGCTGAAAGACATTTGTTCCTCCTAGTAAGAAAAGAAGACTTCAAGTCTGCAATTTTCCTCTCCTACATGGCACAAGGAATTGCTCATTTTCACAGCAGCTCAGCTGATATTTGCTGCTGTGGGGGGTTTTTTGGTTTTTTTAAACTTGTTACTGTTTGTTATCGTACAATTAAAGCATTGCTTGTAGTTTTCCAGCTAAACTTTTCAGCAATTCTTTTATACCACTTTCATAGAAGTGCTCTAGATTTCCTGACCGAACATTTTTTTTCACATCTACCATCATTTCTCCCCTTGTTAGCACATCAAAGGCAGAGAGTCCTTCTTAAATAACTTTTCTGACATAGGGTAGGCTGATATTTGAAGATATTATCAAGGTTCTTAAAATGCAGTTTGATTTACGACTATGCTTGACAATGTTCTTTTGGATTTATTAGCATTTTCATTTTGTATTTGACTGCCTTCATCCCTGAGTACTCCAGCTGATGTTCCTACAAATCAAAGAGGAAAAGCAAAATTAGGTTGCTGCCTGTCCACTGCAACAGGACAGGAGTTTAGGGTGAGATGAAACTTATCCTAAACTTAAAAACTGTGATGGAGAGACTTCACTGTAAGGTTCAAACCAACAATCAATTTGAACTTCACTCACAGGTCCAACACACAGATTTCACTGCAAGGTTCAAACTGTCAGTTTATTAGAACTTCACTTACAGGTCCAATATGTCACTATTGCAGATTTTAGAGATACAATGGAAGAATGCATTAATGTAGTTTGAGAAAGAAACAATACACAGGATACACTATTACAGACCTCGGTGATTCCCAGAAACATGTACTGTTACAGATTTAAGAGCCACGCAGGTTAGTAACAACAGCAATCTTAAAGTATGCCACGTGTCTTAGTCACTTACCCTCTCTCAGGTAAGGGTTCTGAATCCCAGGTAAAATGTCATTATCCAACGTCTCGAATAAGAGGGGAACAGTCTCCTACAGTCCAGCTGTACTGGCTGGATGACTGGGCCCAGAGAGTGATGGTGAATGGTGCTGCATCCAGTTGGCATCTGGTGACCAGTGGTGTTCCCCAGGGATCAGTACTGGGTCCCATCCTACTCAAATTTTTATTGATGACCTGGATGAGGGGATTGAGTCTACCCCTAGTAAATTTGCAGATGACACCAAGCTGGGGGGGGAACGTCGATCTGCCGGAGGATAGGAAGGCACTGCAGAGGGACCCGGACAAGCTGGGTCAATAGGCTGAGGCCAATGGGATGAAGTTCAATAAGAAAAAGTGCAGGGTCCTACACTTTGGCCCCAACAACTCCCTGCAGTGCTACAGACTGGGGGAGGAGTGGCTGAAGAGCAGCCTGGCAGAGAGGGACCTGGGAGTACTGGTTGACAGCCGGTTGAACATGAGCCAGCAGTGTGCCCAAGTGACCTGGAAGGCCAGTGGCATCCTGGCTTGTATCAGGAACAGTGTGACCAGCAGGAGTAGGGTTGTAATTCTGCCCCTGTACTCAGCCCTGGTGAGGCCTCATTTCAAGTCCTGTGTGCAGGTCTGGGCCTCTCACTGCAAGAAAGACATTGAGGTGCTGGAGCGGGTCCAGAGGAGAGCAACGAGGCTGGGGAAGGGACTAGAGGGAAAGTCCTGTGAGGAGAGGCTGAGGGAGCTGGGAGTGTTTAGCTTGGAGGAGACTCAGAGGGGACTTTATCACTCTCTACAACTACCTGAAGGGAAGTTGTAGTCAGGTGGGTGTTGGGCTCTTCCCCCCGGGCAACCAGTGACAAGATAAGAGGGCAGGGCCTGAAACTGCTGAAACTGAAACAGGGGAGGTTTAGGTTGGATCTCAGGAAGCACTTCCTCATGGAGAGGGTGATCAGGCACTGGGATGCACTGCCCAGGGAAGTGGAGCCATCGTCCCTGGAGGTGTTTAAGTAGAGGCTGGATGTGGCACTTAGTGCCGTGGTCTGGCCGATGTGGTGGTGTTGGGTCATAGGCTGGACTTGAAGATCTCAGAGGTCTTTTCCAGCCTCAGTAATTCTGTAATTCTGTGTATGGCTGGAAAAACTTCTCCCCATTCTGCCCAAAATCTTACAGTTTTTATACGGTAAGGATGGGACTGGGGGGGGCAGACGTATGCCTGAGGGGACTGGACTATTTAGAATGCTTATCTTCAGTGGTATGATGAGATTTCTCCTTATCTCTCCAGGGCACCCCCTAGTGATAACTAGCACACCGGTAACTCAGACAAATTATCATATCTTGATTTACTCAGCCGTTTAACATATTTCACACATACATGATTTACTCAGCCGAATTTAACACATCTCAAGAAAAGACGGTGATCAAATATGAGACTCAGGGAAAATGTATGTTATCTGGGGTTTGCTTCTACTCAGGTTTCTGTCCTTTGTCTGCTGTTTCATTCTGGGATAACTCAGGGCTGGGTCGTTTTTCACAACACCTCTTGGGTCATCACAATTAAGGGTCTGTTAAGGCAAGGCAGAGCTGAGCTGAATTAACACCTGCTTATGTCTCACCTTTGTTCACTGAAATGTGTTCTGTGGGTATCCACACAAGAACATAAGTAGTTGTCTATTGGAGTAGACCTTCATCCACTTTTTACAGTGCTCTATCTCTGACAGTGGAACTAGCAAACTTAATTTAGGGATGGCATTAGAGTCTTGCCACTGTGTGATCCTTTTCCCTTCTACTCCACGTACATCCAATTTAAAAAAAGAGGGGGAAAAAAAAGAAAAGAAGCATAACTTTTCACTTTTCACACTGCTCTGAGTGTAGAATTTTAATTGCTAGGATTATAAACAGCAAAACCCACCATTATTCCTGTAGCTCCACTCTAGATCATGGGTTTTATGTGAAACTACAAAGTTAAAATAAGGAAAGCACTGAAAAGAAAAGAAAATGCTTTTGAATACTTAGCATTTCTTACTCAACATTTTAAAAACTTCCCTTTGTGACATTCCATCTAATTATGAGCGTCATTGACCAGAAAATTGTTATTTTTGGATCCAGTGATGGCATCATCAGCACCTGAACTTTGCTGTCTTCAATATGTAGTAAAAACAATTGGAGGGGCTTTGTGGGTCTTGGTAAATGTATTCTGTTTTCTCTCAGCATACATTAGCTACTTCAGAAAAGTTGCTATTTGTGTTTTTACTGACAGCACCAAGTGGCCTTATCCTGGTTAGGCTCAGCTGTGATATATGATTTTGACTTCACTCAGTACCTGCTGCTCTCCATGAGGTATCTGCACTGGATTTTAAGTGGTGCAAAAGTTCTTTGCCCAACTCCATGTGGCACTGAAACACCTTAAACCATACCCTTTTAGATAATCTCTGAAAAAACAGCCAGTGAGAAAACTGAGAAGCCACGGGCCAGAGAACTTGCTTCATGAAGAGTGGTATAGATAGACAGAAGTATGAAGTTTATTGGATACCAGTCAACTGGATGTGCTGGGGTTAAAAATACTTATTTTAGGTGTGTTCCATATGGGGATTTTGTGTGGACAACCTGAGAAATATATTTGTCTTTCTCAGCCTTTACAGAGTTTCAGATCTCCTTGTCTTCCGGCAGGAGAATGGAAGCTGCCTGATGTTGACACAATTTGTGAATTTCAAATACCTGGCAATTCAAAAGGCAGGGTATTAAAATCCCCATATCAAAACTTCTATGCATTCCAGTTATAATAACTATAAACTGAAGTGAGATAGCCTATTTATACCATCCCAGAAAAATATCTGATATCTTCTGTTACCAAGCTGGCTTTGGAAGAAGTAATATTTGGCTATCATTAGCCTTATCCTAGAAGAGCTTATTTTGAAAATATTTTATCTGATGAATTTCAAGGGCTGCCTCGTAAATTATCTGATGATTTTCCCTGATCATATCACAGCCTGGTGGAACCGGGATTTCATAAAGAAGTGATGTATGGAGAACCAAAGGAATGCACACTTAAAAAGCGTAAATCTTTTCCCCAAGTTTCTAGCCAGGAAGAAAAAATATACCTGATCATCACCTGTATGAAATTAAGAACTTGGCCTGTGGAGGAATAGAGAAAGATGAGACAATCACAGCTACATTTTGAATGAAAATATTTACTTTCCCAGCTTTAGTCTTCCGATGTTTCCATATTTTCCTAACTCTTGACATTTTCTGAAAAAAAACACCCCCATGGTTCTCTCACTAGTTCTAAACCCAAATGAATATCCACATGTATCTAAGTAATATGGCAATCAAATCTCTATTTGTACATTCCTAGGTATCTACTTCTGTGTTAACAAAATTATTTGAAGACATTATAAGCAAGACTGGTTATTAATTTAGAAGCATACTGAAATATTTGCTGACAACTTGTAAAGGTGGTTTTGGGTTCCATCATTACATGTAACACATTCTGTTAATTAAAATTGATGTTTCTTATGGGTAACTTTGACCCACGTAATTTGAGCTGCATCTTAGATATTTGTGCAATTTATCCCACTGTTTGCAAGTGGAAATGAGATTTTCTTTTCTCTTCTGATCTCTGATCAGGATATTGCACTGGGCATCATTAGACATTTTAATGAGAAATGCGATCTAAAGACTGAGATATAAAAAAAGGCAAAGCATTTCTATTAAATTATTTCTTTTGATAAACCTAACGGGAACAATTGTACTTCACAACTTGTGAGCTAGGTAGATTTTCAGCTCTGACTAGGCTTGTGAAACAACTTCTGATTCACTTTGTTTCCAAGGCCTGTGACAACCACTCTGCACAATAGTCCTAGGTGATAAAGCCCAGACCATCTGATTTCCCTATCTGTTCAGCTACCACAGCCTTGAGAAGTGGTGCCCAAGGCATCAGCCCCCAAAGGTTTGAGGTTGAGATCAAGTTCTCAGGGTTAAGCTTCTAGATCTGTGACAACAAAGACACTGAATGAGGATTGCATGGTTTTAAAGATCCTTTTCTTACAACCAGGAGCTTCTCCATCCAACTTTTCTCAAGCACAACCAAAGGAACTTGTGCCTGAACCTGAGGAACCAAATGGGTTTTGGAGCCCTGGTGGTCTTCATTTCTGGAGCATTCAGTGAGTTCACGCTGCCAGCACATCATTTCCGACTACAATAAAACAGACTCAAATTAGTAGGCTTTGTTAGTGCCATTCCTTACTGCTGCTAGTGAAAAACAAGGGCTAAAGATAAGCATCATGTTTTGCTTACCCAGATTTTACGAAGTTTGAGTAGGATTGTGTTTCAGGCAGATGTGTCATGATACAGACTGCAGAGTGTTAGGGGAGGATTCAATTATCAAAATTTAGGTGTTTTGTTCTGGCTAAGATCTTTCTGTTATCAAAGACATCTGCAGAGCTTTGTCAGACACCATGCAGTACCTGCAGCAGCTGTATGTCCTTTGAGTGGTAGCTGGAGATCAGGAGGATTTCCCTTGAGTATCTGAAATGGCACCAGATGCATGAATTGCATCTCTGGTGTTCACTGACTGCATGGCCTGGAGAGCAGCTCATTTCAAGGTAGGCAATGATGGCTCAGCTTAGCTGTAGACACCTCGTGACAACATTAACATCACACCAGCTCGTGTTCCAGCACCTCAGCTGAGTCCCCAGCAACTTGTCGGTTTAATCATGCCCTGCCTCAGCTATACTGGAAGATTAGACACCCAACTCACAGGGAATACTTGTTTTAAGAGTCTTAAACTTAGATGGTTTAGTCTCTAGCAACTCAAGATTTGAAACCCGTTACACACATCCACTCACTGTATTTCAGTGTTTCCTAATGGAAATATTGCAGGCTTTTGGTTCTGTGAGTTTCCTTCAGTTTCATCTTTCAGCCCTTGAGCCATGACTAGAACATTTCTGCTGGATAGCTCAACTAGTATGTTCAGATGAGCCATATGCTTCCTGATTTCATGCTACCTGCATCCCTTTTCAGTTTTCCTTGCTGCTCCCATCCTCTCTGTGGGGGATGTGGAGATGGACCTGAACACACCAGACCCTGTCTCCCTCAGGAGACCCTGCTGAAAACAGAAGGATGAAATCTTCCTGTTTGTTCCACAAATCCTTCCCCTACACTGGGATATCCATGGGCACACAAAAAAATACCTTTAAAAATATATGTACATGAATACCTGTCTGAATCTTTGTTGCCTTCCTTCCTGACTGAACCATGTTTCACATTTCCTATGGTGAGCTGATGCTGAACTTCCTGCTATAACTATAAAATAATATAATGACAAGGAAATGAGAAACAAGGAAAGTATCCCAAGTGTCACACAACAGTAATGTGCTCTGTGAACTCTTTTTAGAATGATTTGTAGTGGGGAGAAGGGGTAATTACAATTGTGTCTCTTTATTCTCTCCAACACAGTCCTGGGGGTAGTTTAGGTTGGTGCATGCCCTACTGTTGCGTTAAAAGGAGAGAGGCAACAATTCCTGTTGCAGACAAGAGGCAACGATTGCTAGTGCAAAAAGGAGATGCCAATTTCTGTCGCGTTAAAAGGGGCAACAATTGCTGTTGCAAAAACTCACACGGCCAAACTCTGTGGATAAAGGTGCAAATCAGCTTGGCAGATGCTAAACCCCCTTGCGTTCCAGCTTGTCCTCAGATATCAGAGGGGCTGGGGGTGGCTAGGCTTAGGTTGTGAGTGATGCCCAATTCAACATTACTAACATGATGCACCAATATGCCTTTGATCTGGAGGCACCCCTGGATTTACAAGGCTATCCTTCATGAGCATGGCAATATACTCACACGGCCAAACTCTGTGGATAAAGGGTCAACAGGGACTCATACAACTATATCAGAATCAAATATAATTTACTGAAGCAACAGATAGACAAATTTGTTTTGATTGTCGGTGATAGTGACTGCAAAGCACATACAAATTTACAGATGTAATAGATTATGAGCAGCTTTATAAAGACTTCCTAAGTATCTCAGGGCAGCACTTGGTGAGACCAAGTGTTCGGACCTTACCCAAAGGCATCCCTATGAGGGGAAGAGAGACTCAGCCCGTTGACTGATCCCAGAAGTCAGAGGTGGTTCGTGGTGGTATTTCCCTGGATGATGGTGGAATCTTCCCTAAAATTCCCCCTCTCTTGGGCCATTTTTATACTATTTGTTACCTTTCAGGTGGAGCTTGAGTGACTCTAGTCATGTGTATCTTTATGGTGATTGGTGTAAATTTTCCTTGATTCATGTTTAAAGGTATAGACTAGAAAAATTCAGCACGCAAGCTCAGTGAGGGGTGGTCGCACCTCGGAAGCGGGTAGCTTTTGGTATGGAGGTGTGTTTTGGTATTATAATGAGATTATAACGGGCGTAGTTCACCCAAAGGTCGGTATCTATCAAAAGATGACAGACTCTTGGCCCAGGATAGTAAATATGCAGTCAACTGGCTCTGTGACGTCTCCGGGTTCCTTTGTGTTCACAGAGCTTGACCACGGTATCTCCACTCCATTCCAATGCTCTATGTGTTTTTCTCTTAGAGTCATAACATTAAGCTTCCTTAATGCTACCAGCCCTTAAGGCTACCTTAGAAACCTTTGTGGGGAGAGCTCCTTATGCACCTGCTGCACGCTGTCCTGGAAACTTTCTCAATGTTCTGACGTGTGAACAATCCTATGTAGGCAATTAAGTAATTTCAGATAATTATCCCACATCAAATGCCATGAGAAAGGTTAGTTTTTGAGGCCCAAGCGCTCTGGCAATGTTTTAACCAAAATGGTTGACTTGCAGTTAGAAGTAAAGTTTAGGCAAAGGTGCCTTAATCCCGCACCTATTCACAGTGTCATGCAACAGAGGATTTTGCTTCGTACTGGATTAGACCTCAGAAAAGAATGAGGTAAGGAAGTTCTCTGAACTGGATGATGACCACATTAGATCCACAATGAAGAGCCACCTGTTCTTCCCCCTGAACCTTACATGGTGGAGATCCACAGCCTTAAATTTTTGGGAGGCAGCTGTGTACGAAAGAAGACAGAGCAGTAGAGTGAAGGGCAAGGACTAAATATACGCTTTCCTGGTTGTTTCAAAATAATATGATTGCCACCTAGTTAAAACTCATTTCTAGTGCAGTATCTGTCTTTCTGAAATGCCTAGGATGATGAGAAATGCCATTTAACTTTAATAACTTCATAATTTTATTGTACTCTGCAGAAAACCTTAACTGACTCTTCAAGGTTCTTCAGTTCTCTAAAAATTATTATTTGGCTGGCTGTCTACTAATCTCAACCCATATTGAATTTTAAACAACAAAAATCATTCAAGTTGGCAAGTCTTTTATAAGGAAAACATTTCTATAATTAGGATTAATTCAAAATACATATTGCCCTTGCTAATGATCATGCTTATTTAGAAGCATGATTCAGCATCATACTATAGGAACCAGCTACATGAATTTAAATAGCACTCCATCAATCTGTAGAAGAAAGTGACATAAGCCAATATAGCTGTGTGTACAGTAGATAAAACTACCCATCTCTGGAGATTTCTATTCTAGGGAAACAATTATGTACACTGAATAACCCTATACTTCCACAAGGCCTTTAGAGAAAACTTGCTGTTCATTTGGAAGACAGGCTTTGTAAAGGCTATTCCCATCGAATTTAGCTTGTCACTGTATTGATTAAGGTGAGATTATTTTTGCCCTTGATGGTGGTCCAATTTTTTATATTATAAAAATATCCAGTACAGCAGATAGTGTCTGCAGAAGAAAGCATTGGGTTTTTTTCCCCTGCATCATTCTCATCTGTTTTAAAAATATTATGGTCTGTATTTTTGTTATGCTTGAAAGCAAAGTGAATACAATCAGAAATAAGCATCTGTTTAAATGTCTATCTTAGCTGACAGGGGAGATTCGGAAGCTGACAACTGCTAACCCGGGGATAATAGGTTCACCTACTCTGCAATTTCCTCTGTGGGTTTAGTGTCTCACATAATCATTGCAGATAATATCAAGTACTAATTAGCATTTGAGCAGATTTGGGGTTAATTTTCATCTCACATATATCAATATAGCTCTACTGACTACAATACTACATTCATTTATATCAGTTCACTGTCTGGCAGTTTCTCTTCTATGTATTGACTGTCACTGCCAACAATGTGTTTTGGAGTAGAAAGAGGCAAGGAAGGAACCGAGACTAAAGCAGTAGGCAAAGAGGAAAAAATACTCTAAAAGCATGATGACAACCTGTCCCCTTAACCTCAATCAAAGATCTGGCAGTCACAGGAATCTGATTAGAAGTGCTGAGGAAAATACAGCTGTTCATTCCTGGTCTGCAGGTGTTGCAATAGGTATTCTATTGTCAGATAGCCAGTGTTTGGAATCAAAGTAATTATTTCTGGTTGTAGGAGTTAAAAAAAAGTGTTATCCACATCATTATAGTAGCAATTACCCATCTGTAACAAGCTGAGTACTTCGAGGATACCATTATGTCACTGAGTTTCTGGCTCTGTGGTCATTAGATTTTCCTTTATTTTTTTTTTTTTCCCACTTGATGGCAGGTGTCTTCCGTGCTACCCAGTTAATTCCAGCCTCAGATGCTGTGTGCTTCGAGGGCTTTAGCTCTTGAGAGCACGAGATGAGACACCTGGCCTTTGAGCAGAGTGTTTTAGTGGAGAAATGAGAGAACCTGCTCTGTGACCCTGGTGGCAGTGAGCATTGAAGTGACAGTGCCCAATCTGTCATAGCCCAGAGGACAGAGAATCGGTGCAGTAGAAAGAGGATGTTTTCACAGAAACCGAACTGTTCTAAAACTGAATGACCGATGGCTAGTCATACATGAAATGTGTTCTACCTGGCAACTTTAGAAACAGCTTGGAAATATAGAAGGCAACAGCATGTAGCAAATATGCCACTTACATTCATTTCCCGGTAGAGGACTGTGTTCATAATTTATTTAGTCTCAAGCTTGCAGGCAACCTCTAGTCATTTGGTGCAGAAAGGTTCACTGGACAGTTACTCTTTGTACTCCCACACACTCTTGCAGCTCCGAGTGAAATTAACTGGAGGTGTGAGCAGCCGCTGTCCACGGATCATGCGTCCCCAGTATTTGTTGTAGCCATAAAATCATCCAGTGAAACAGAGCACATCCAAACAGGGAACTTACTTTCTTCCCAAAATACAATGGGAATGAGTTCCTGAGGAGAAGCTCCCATATGTGCTTTGAGTTCCAAAGGAGATTAATAAAAATGATTGTAGTAGGAGACTGCATGGGAAAGTGCTTAAGTTCCCAGCCTCTGTGAGAGGATTGCCAAGACGTAGAAATGGTCTCAGAAGTGAATGACTTCAGTATGACAGCAGCATGTGCTGGTTCACCTCAGAACATACCTAAATCTGGAGCAGTGTTCAAATGGCAGTGGTTTGCTTACCTGCTGCTTTCTGCCCTGCTTACACTTCTCTTTTTAGTAATTTAAAGACACAGGACTTGCTGTCAGAAAGGGCTAGAAAATAAAACTAGTGACTCCACCTGGTGCGCTCAGGTCCTGGATATATCTGCCCTAGGACTTTCTCATTAACTTTTCGAAGTCTCTGTGTTTGATGGAATCACTGTGAGAGGTTCACAAATGATAGATGAAGTAAATAGCTCCTATCCCATGATTACGCAGAGAATGAGAGAGAAAAAAGTCAGAATGTGTTTGACAATCACTTGTATGTTGAGCAGCGAGTAGTAGCAAGTAGAACTACTTTGATAAAGTCAACAAAATCTACAGACTGTTACTTGTTTCCTAAAACATTAGCTCTTTTAAGAAAAAGACACTTTCAGCATTTTGGAGTCCAGCACTGAGCATACAGGAGTCAACCTCTTGTCATTCAGTAGAGAAAGGCGCAGTGGACACTGGACATTTTCTCTTTGTGTACCCATTTGCTCTTGCAACTGAATGGAATTAACTGGAGGTGTGAGTAGCTATTGGGCCTTGAAGACCACATGCCTCTTGTCCTTGTCACAGCCATAGAAAGCAATGAAGAACTCAATGAAAAGTAACAAAATGATAATGAAAAACAAGAGGCAGTCTACATATTGTGGAACCATTTCTTTCTGTCTACCTTTATTTTACTATTTACATCTAAAAATTAGAAAGTTAATTAGCATTATGAAGATGTGCAAACTCCATTCTCCTTTCTTTTAATATATCCAAGGCTTTAGAGGATAACTTGCTTTGCCTCATGTTACACTGATTTATATTATCTAGATATGTCCATCATGTCATGGATGGTTATTGCTTCTTTGTGGTGTAGTTATTCACACATCTTTCATCATATCTGTGTTCCCTATTGAGAACAAATCTCCGTCTGTGAGAAACAGATACGTAACAATAAAACAAAGATATTTTTAATATTTACAAGTTGCAGCTGATTTTGTTGATCATACTCTAGATCTCCATCTTGGCTATGTACTTCCTCTGAAGAGCATAATTACTGCTGTCTTTCTAGAAGTCTTGTTCCAAAGTGATTTTTTTCCCCCTCACTTAACTAAATAAGCTAAAAAGGAATTTGAAATCTCAGGCTATCCACAAAGTCTTTGCCAGGTACCCCCATGATGCCACTCCCCTAGATTCTTCTGCAAAAAAACAATTGTCCTGATAATATGTTCTGCATCATTCTGGCTATGTCTAAATTTATCTAGGCATTCCTGCTCTGGCAGGGGGATTGGACTTGATGATCTTTCGAGGTCCCTTCCAATCCCTAACATTCTCTGATTCTGTGATTCTGTGAAATATCTTCTTGTGTTCCTTAGTATTGGAAATTTGTAAATGTTTAGTAATAACAAATATTCACTTCATTAGGAATGGGACTCCACATTTTTATAGCTGAATGTCAAATTAGTAATGATTCTCCTAATGATTCCTAGTAGTTCTATGTGACAGAAAATTTTATTGGTATAAAAGTACACTTTGTAGTTTTACCTCTGTAATACTTGTGGATGGGAAAATGTTCTAGTAATTATATAGCTTATATAATTGAGGCAAATAAACTGTTACAGAATGAGCAAGCAACTGTGTGGTTGCTTTTAATACAAGGAAATCCATATAATGTAAAAAAACAAGTCGGTTTTTTTTCCGTTAAATTCTCAACAGCCTCAGTCTATGTTTCAGACTCTGAGCAGCCACTGCTGAAGTGTCCAGAAGCCTGATAGTTGCTGTTCTTCTGATTTCTTTGTACTTCTTGGACAGAAACCAACAATACCATGCATGCCTTGATGCTTAGCTCCACCAACACCTCCAGATATGTCACCACTGTCACATAAGACCACCTTTGTGTACCTTCCTATTCTGCTAAAATCATAATGTACATCCTAACTTTCCTCTGAGTCATCCACATTGTTCTTTGGGAGACACCTTCTGGGAAACAGTGAGCAGACTGCTATGGATCTAGATTTTTCTCCAGTTATGAGTAAAAAAAACACAGAGTGGTCTGGCAGGTATAAATAGCAAATTACAGAATTGTCAGTAGAGAATTTCTGTGCCCAAAACCTACTTTTCTGGGCAAACTGCAAACACTGAAATACAAACTGAGAAATTAGCAGATTTGAATTCATATCCAATGACTTCGTACAGTTTTCATGCTTGCATAGAATTGTTATCTAGGAGCGTCTACTGTGAATGTCCAGTTGTTTAGAGCAGTTTTAAAGCAAATTCCTAAACTACCTGTCTTAAATAATGAAGTAACTGATTTGAAAATCAGGATATAGCATTTCCATTTTCCTTCAGTATGAGCAAAGCAATGGTAGGAACTGTGTTGTCACTGCCCACTCAAGTAGAAGAGCCACAGCCTGTGTATCATGGCAATATTCCACAATGTCTTGAAGCTTTTGCCAGACTTCTGTGGATTTGTGACAGAAGCAGTGCGCAGTGATTCTGTGTGATTCTGTGATTTGGTCTGTGGCATCTTGTTCTGTAATAAGGAACCTGGAAAATTGTATGAGCACCAACATAATGTAGAAAGCTGTCAAACTGATGATCTAAATTCAAACAAGACCAATGTTGGTAGTGCCTTAAAGAGATATTTTGTCACTGTTTTTCTCACCACTCTCTTCCTCACTGCTGTCAAGGCCGCATTATATATGTGTAAAGCTTAAATATTCTGTGATTACTGCATGTTTGTCTGAAACATTAGCAGTGAGTCTAGATAAAAATACCACCTTGAATCATATTGTGTGGTTCCATCCTATAGATACAGCATACTCCAGTGTGACACATGCACTCCTGTATTAACTAAATAAAGAAAGAGGAATAACCCATAATTTCATAAAACGTGCCATTGATGCGAAAGAAATTCCAGCAGAAGAATATTTTTATTACTCTTTTCTTTTTTTCCTTTTTAAGAAATAATTTCTTTCAGTCAGTCACTCTTCTCATAGAATCATAGAATGATTTGAGTTGGAAGGGACCTAAAAAATCACCTAGTTCCAAGTTCCCTGCTATGGCCAGGGACACTTTCCACTAGACCATGTTTCTCAAAACTCCATCCAATCTGGCCTTGAACACTTCCAGGGAGGTGACATCCACAATCTCTCTCGGCAACCACCCTCCCAGTGAAGAATTTCTTCCTTACGTCTAATTTAAATCCACTCACTTTCAGTTTAAAGTCATTACCCCATATCCCATCACTACATGCCCTTGTAAAAAATCCCTCTCCAGCTTTCTTGTAGGCCCTCTTTAAGTACTTGAAGGCTGCTATAAAGTCTTCGCAAAGCCTTCTATTCTCTAGACTGAACAACGACAACTCTCTCAGGTGGTCTTCACAGACTGCTTGGACAGCATCTCTGTATTCCTCCCAGACCACCTGTCCTTATTTCCACCCCCTGTAGGCTTCCTTTTTGTACTTGAGTTTGTCCAGGAGCATTTTGTTTATCCATGCAGGCATCCTGATGTTTTTACTTGACTTCACTTTTGTCATGATGCATCACTCCTGAGCTTGGAGGAGGTCATCCTTGAATGCTAACCTGTTTTCTTGAGCCCCTCTTTCCTCCAGGGCTTTATCCCATGATACTATGCCAAGAAGATCCTTGAAGAAATCAAAGTGTGCTCTCCTGAAGTGCAGGCTAGTGGGCCTGCTTTGTACCCTCCTTGCTGCCCTAAGTATCTTGAACTGTACCATTTCATGGTCACTGCAGCCAAGGCTGCCCTTGAGCTTCACATTCCCCACCAATCCCTCCCTGTTGGTGAGAACAAGGTGCAGCATAGCACTTCTCCTCATTGGCTTCTCTACCACTCGGAGAAGTTATTATTAAAGCATTCCAGGAACCTCCTGGACTGCTTATGCCTTTCTGTGTTGTTCCTGCAACAGATATTGGGGTGATTGAAACCCTCTGCAAGGATTAGGGCTTTTGAATGTCGGGCTGCTCCCATCTGTCTACAGAGGGTCTCCTGGTCTTCCTGGTCAGGTGGCCTGTAGCAGACTTC
Source organism: Trogon surrucura (assembly GCA_020746105.1). Lineage (NCBI taxonomy): Eukaryota > Metazoa > Chordata > Aves > Trogoniformes > Trogonidae > Trogon > Trogon surrucura. The sequence continues at coordinate 36,537,606 of CM036622.1, forward strand.
CACTGAAATGTCACTGTCCCTGCCTTTCCTTTAATTCTGACTCATAAGCTCTTGCTCGCCTCCTCATCCATCTCCAGGTAGACCCCCTTGTACTCCAGCAGTTGAGAGAAACTTTTCACTGCTATGGAGCCTCAGTGCTGTTTCCAAGCTGCAGTGGATTTTCCTAGGCTCCTCCTTGTCTTTAATTTTAATGTTTCAGGGATCCATGCTTCAGTCTGCTATATTCGGGTGTACTGTTCACTATGACTTACTCACAAGAGCAAGAAAGTTCCTGCTTCAGCAGGATATCTGCTGGAAATTAGAAAAAACTCAAAGTTCAGCCATGACCTCAAGAGAAATAAGTGAAGATTTTCAGATGACCGTGGGCAGTCAGTCATTATTATTTTTTTAAATCAAGAAATGAGAAAATAGTGTGATATATTTGAGAAAATACTCAAAGAAGATGAGTAGCCTCTTCTGGGTAGCTCTTGAAGCAACTTGTTGGCCTTTCCTTGAACAGAGTTGTTTATTTAAAACATCATGGATTGTGAATTTTAACTTTCAATGTATTTGTATGTGTTAGGTTTGAGAAAATGTTACAAGTGCCTTGGGTGAGACTTCAGTTCACATGTGCCATCTGAAACTATGAAAGAATGTCAGAAGTACTATCAAGACATTAACTTTGTGAAGTGTTTCCATTTCTATCTTCTTCTGTTGCTTGAGAGTCATCCTCATTAGTTCACAGCACATAAAAAAAATCTTTCTTTGCTGCCTAGTTGTGAAAGGTAGGGGGTTTTCATAGCAGTGAAATAGTAAGATACCTTTACAAAATAAGACCTTTAAATTATTCCATCTGCCCATATGATAAAAGAATTCATAAAGCATGTGAGTAAAACAATAGAAAATAATTTTAGTGCTCTTTTTTCTTCCTTCTGCTGTGCTACTTTAATTCCACGAACAAAGAGACTGAAAACCATAATAGGTTTGGATCATAAGTAATCAGTATGCCAGCCAAACCCAGATGCTCATCAGTGCACTTTACATAAGATGATAAAATCTATCATTTCCCTTAAATTCATTAGTTTTGCTTATCATATCAGAAATGTGTTACTTAATTCTTCATTCTTTTGCAGAATCTAAGAGGCTTTGCTCTGCTGTCAGCAGTAGGTTCAAAGCTCACTTAAAGTGTCTGTACATAGGTAAACCTCTCAAATGATTACCTAGATATAGGAGGAAAATCAGTAAGACTCTTCTGAGAATAAGTTAAACTTGTTTTCCTGCTTTTAAATAAGGATTCTTAATTCTAGGGTTTCTTGTACATATTGTTTAATGTCAATGAACAGCAAAGTTTCCTTATAATGCATTAGTACTAGGCCAGTGAGTTTTTCCTGCCAATCTGTACTGTTCTCTTTAGCACAAATACCCTCAAACACACAATATAAAATAACATGATTGCTAAAACACTTCTGATCCCTCACATAATATGGATGAACTTAATTAATCTATGTTTACTTGAGACTGAAAATAAAAAAGCAATGGAAAACATTTTGTTCATCTGGCAATTTGCATAAACCAGTGTTATTTTAGCCATCACACATTAGCTGATTAATTGTTGATGTAGAAAAGTGTATATTTGTATTTACCTGCATGTATATGATGTGTGCATCACTCTGATCAAGGATGTGAACCAACAGAAAAGCTCAGTAAGATATATGGAGCTTAAGAGAAGGGAAGAAGCTCATCACAGCCTACATGTGATCAGTTACCATCACACAAATTTTATGTTAGCTGTATGCATATATAAGGTGTCATCAAATGTACATGTACAAATACACAACTTGGAAGCCTGGTATAATGCAGAATACGAAAACATAAAGCTCTAAATGATTCACAGAATCACAGATTCAATGCAGCATCCTATTTATGGCAGCAGCATCTTGATCTTAAAAAAGCTTTGGGGCCTCAGTGTGAGAGAAGCTGACATTTTTATATTTTAAGCATAGATCTAGAATACTGTATACTTTTGCATTATGACAACTTACACTGGGAAGCGAGAGATGGCACCAGAGGATGTCTGTGTTGAAAGGTTGTTCAGGTGTAAAGCGTGATCTCCTAAGGGACTCAGCAAGGAGGGCAGAGATCTCAACTGGTTAAACTGAATCGAGACAGTAAGAATAGAACTGAACTAGAGCTGCAAAATTTGTATCTGGTTTAGATTTTAATCATTGCTAGCTTCTGAGCAAGTTCATTCTGCACATCTATAGAGGCAGCAAAAGCAAACCCAACTGCCACCATGCAGGCAACACAGTATAGGAGTCTGGACCTTTCCAAGAGCTACAGAGCTTTTATATACTGGAGTATATAAGTCCTCTCTGTCATGTTTGGACAAAGACATTCATAATATGTCCTCCCCAATGGGTAACAAGTCAGATGACTGAGGATGCACTTCGTTGACTGAGTCATTCAAAATGAGGTCAGGATGATGACAGAAATCTGCCTCAGCTACTGCAGAGATATATCTGTGAGGATATACATATATATTTTATATATTTATATACATGTATTTTATATATTTATACATACATTTTATATGTATTATATATATACTCTTTGAGCAGTGACATTTATGGGTTCTTACCCATTCATGAAAATTACAGGGACTTTGTCATACACCTATTGCTTGAACCGTATTTCGGAAGTGGTCGTCACACTTGTATGTCTTTGCATTAGCAGCCTGGAAACTATCTTGCTTATTTCTTACCTATTTCAAACAGAAGGGTTTAATGCTATTTTCTTCAAAATATCACTACTCTGAGATCTTCGGAAGACCAAGACAGGTAATATAATCCCTAGGTTTATAGCATGGAATTGGGCAGCTACAAGCTAGAAGAAATGGAACAGAACTATAAAACAACTGTGTTAAGGACTAAACAGAAAAGGGCAATTTTGCTTACAATGAATGCCCTGCATTTCCTCTGTCACTTCTCCAGCAGTTTTTTGTCCTTATTTGGAGAGATATAGCCATTTCATGTGGTGTAATATATGCTATGAGCACATTGCACTGAATTGTTGGTTCCTAAACAGAGCTACGTGAGAAATTTTGATCTTCAAACACTAACTGTAACGGCTTGGCAGCTTATTCTTTGAAGACATCTGTAGCTAACTGCCTTATCCAACCACTGCTTCTGTTCTTCTAAGACAGGCATAATGAGTCCCTTGCATAGTGTATGAATGTACTCTCCACCTTGGCATCAGTGCCATCTACTACAGCTGTACTTAGTTCACAAGCAGATCTGTAGGTTGCTTAAATAGCTTTTGTATACAGCAGTGCCAATATTTAAAGGTAAAGCCTCTAGTTATTTAGCTCTCAAAGTAATATTTTCAGGTCAGAAGCTGGGGTTGAATGGGTCCATGCAGTAGAAAGTCTGTATAGAAAGAGCAGTAACTCTCATAAAGCTGGGCCAGGCTCAGCCTTCAAAGCCTTTCTCATACAAGCGGAGCAGTGCAGCTGCCGCTCTTAGCACATTCCTCCTGCTGGCCACAGCCTGGGAGCTATCCTCAGCTTCCCCTGCCACAGGCAAGATCACTCCCAGGACATCTGCTTCCCTGGGGTCTGTTTATGTCTTCAAACTTTCTAAAACCATCCATTACCTAGCGAAGGTTATGGGACATCATAGCAGGTCTTTATTTCCCTTTACTACCTGGGGTATGAAATGCATCAGGATGAGTAGAGATGACTCCCTTGGGTTGAGAAAGGTTCTTTGCAGCATTGCTTGGGCCTTAGATTTCTTGTGCCTTGACGATTCATGGGAGAAGACCATGATGTATCATCATGTTAGGTCTACTTATTACTATCATGCTCTGGAATGTGCTTTGCTTAGGGGTTGTAGCAGATGCTTTAATAAATTGTCAGAGAGTAAAGACCATGATCTGAATAATATAATTTTCCGTAGTAATTACATCTCATCTCATCAAAAGAAGAGTCTTTGAAAGCTCTCTTTTTTGGATTGTCGTTTTCATTCTGTGGTTATAATTTCATCTACAGTTGTTACTGTGGATTTTTTTGGACTCGTATCAAGGATAGCCTCACACATTTCTTTGACAAAACCTTTTGAAATCTTTTTGTAATTGCTGCATTTTTCATGCATTTCTAACAGCTAAAGTTGATGAAAACATAATTTACTGAATGTTTGTGTGACATGCAGAATACTAATGACTGTTTAATACCAGCTAATACCAAACTAGCACTGAAAGTCAACCAACCTGGTGATAAGGAAAGTATCTCTATCTGCATGGGGAGAAAGAAGAAAGTGAAAAAATTAAAAGCAATAAATAAATCTAGTACTGTATGCAAACACATTGAACTACCATTTGATCTGAACAAATAACATGAAGCAAAGAACCTATTGAAATGTAACATTTTTCATTTCACAAATTGCTCATGAGCAGCTGAAAACCACACTTGTCATCATATATTATTCACAAAATATTTTTGCAAGTAATTCTTGACAACTCTTGTAAAGCAATGGAGCTAAACCTACCCATATAAGAAATGTCAACCCCCTTTTGACTTCACTCAAGGCAGACATTTAAAAAGCATCTTCTTACAGATAGCCGAAAATAAAGATTTACTGTGATTTCCATCTTGTTTTCCTCATCTACTCCTGTAGCAGGAGTAGTACCTCACTCGTGATGAATTGGCTTAGCTGTACTGTTCTAGTTTTGAGTTTCAGTAAGTTTCACATGTCCCAAACACTGCAATATGTATCTTACACTGCTGATCTACTTTGAAGACTAAGAGGTAGGTATCTCTCCCCAGCTGCTGTGTAGGCACTTCCTAAGCTCCATGGAGAGAGGTAAGCATCTAGCAAGGGTGACTCTGGTGGTCCTGAAGAAAGTAGGATAAGCCCACTGTAAGGGTTCTTCATCTGACTCGGTTAAGTTTCTCCTAAGTACAGAGTACATGCTTACACCTGAAAACTGTTCAGCAGGAGTGTTACGTGGTGAATTTATTCTGGAATTTGTGAAGGCCAAAGAAATTCTAAGGAAAAGTTAAAATGTTTTTCTAACAGGAGCTGACAGACAGGACTGTGATATGATTTTCATGCAATGTTTTTAGTTTTCCAAGCTGCCAAGGAGACTTTCTCAGTCTGAACATGTCTGATTATGCTGATCATGTTTCTATTCACTATGAATTTCTCAAGCAAATTTCCTGATAAATCCCTGAGAAGTCTCTAGGAAAAAAAATAAGTTACATATTAACCCATATATTCTAACCTAAAGGTCAGAAAGCCTTTCGAATATATTGCCTACAACAGGAATTAAGTGACTAAATCTCACTGCTGTACTTTGAAAATATACTCTTAGCAATAGTCTAACTCTCTGCTCCAACTGCCAATGACTGACCTTAGAAAGAAAGGATCAGAATATTTTTAATCCAGGTATTTACTCAATTAGGAGCAAGGGAAAATACTATATGGTTGTTCGCATTCATTTTACAAGGTTTGCCATCATCATGATGGTCCAACAGTGCAGAGAGAAAGGATTTGTATCATACAGGTAATAGGAATTTTACAACATAATTAAAATGTGCTGCAGTGTTATTTTCCATACCATCTTCTATGGATGTTTGGTCCACCAAAGTAGAGGAACTGCTCCCCGTGCCATGAAACTGCTGCCTCAACTACACCAAATGTTCTGCTGCGGGAAATTTGCTAATTTATTCCTCATAATTACACTCGGATATCAGGGCTTTGGCAAAGATATTCTTCTGCCTTGGGTCAACTTTGTCAGGAAGAACTAGGTCCATTCTGCATCAAATGGATTACCAAATATGATGAACACTCTTTTCCTGAGTTACTATTTGCAGTTTTTCATTCTTTGGTTAATTCTTATTAAAAAAATGTTGCTGTTAACTCTAGAAAAAAATGCTGATTTTAAGCATTAATCTGAATTCATCATTTAGATTACATTTCACCAAACATACATATTTCTTGAGATTCAGATGGAGGTGACTCAATTCCTCTATTCTAAAATCCAGCTTCAATGGATTGAAGTGTTTCAAGCTGTTTGCTTATACTTGCTCAAAACTAGCCCATAACCTCCTCTTTCATATGTCACCAACATAGGAATGAGAAGATCAGGTAAGAACTGACCAAATGTTTACTCAATAGCTACAAACATCTTTGTGTATTTTTTTAAACACTTGCACGATTAATCACTGTTTTTAGTCACTATCTGACCCTGTTTGTCTTAGGACTTTACAGGGAGTAGATATGGAAGAAAAATATTTTTTTTTGCAAAAATTACAACCTACCATGAGTAAAAAATCCCATGAGGAATTTTCATCTTAATTTTACTGACATGAGCAATTACAGCTGCTCATCTGAGATTTTATTTGAGCTTGTAAACTTGTCTATCTTTATTCATCATGAGTCTAACCCTTCCTCGGTATTCCCTGCGCTCTCTGGAATTAACATACCCTTTTCTCCAGGTGTCACAAATACGACATTGCTCCTCAGACTTTCTACATGCCCTCTCTTTTACCTTTCTAATTCACAGTCAGCTCTTCTGCACATTTGCTTCCTTTTGCTTGTCCATTTCAGCACCCTCACCAGCCCTCAGTATCTGAGAATCTCTCTGGTGAAAAGCTAGTGGGGGCTGGCAACACTGAGATGAAAGACAAAATTATTTTCAACTCAAAAGCTCTGATCATAACTGGTAATAAGATTCAGTATTATACTTCACCCTGACCCATATAATATCGAATAAAATTCATATAAGAATTGCTTATCTAACACGTTATTTAGAAAAAAAATAAACCCAGGGAATTTAGCATTTGAAAAAATACAGTCACAGAACAGAAGTAAGAGAGGGAGGCTCATGGGGGGAAAGCTCGTTGCTAAGGATTAAACCTATAATATGTCAGCAGTAGATACCAGTACTGTAATTACAGATGATATTAATAAAAGCATTAAGTATTTGAAGTCACAGAGACCTTTCAAGAAATTACTAGTAAACTAAAAAGTAGACCAAGGATTATTTCATTTAATTGTCAGGGTTTAGGTCCTTTTTTTCATAGCCAGTTCCTCAAGTGTCTCAGGGAGAGAGAGAGAAATATAATACAATCCTGAAAACTTTTTTGTGTACTTCAGGTACTGGTTGAATGCTATGGGTAAGACAGAATCTTGTGTGAGCAGGAAACTTGTCCCAGTTGACAACTACCAACCTAAACAACATGCAGTGTTAACATTTTTCTTAATATTTTTAAATTCTTCAGATTTTGAGACCTTAGGAGCTCCTGCCCTCTGGAAAAAGCAGCTCACTTGAAAACAGAGTAGACTCCAGTTCAGCAGACTGGAATCTTTTCAAAGAAACACTGACATAAGCAAGGAGCAAATATTTCTAGTGTTTTCACTCTCTCTGATGAAGGTAGAGCTTTCCACTTCACAAACATGTGGGGAGAAGACAGACAGACAAGCATTTCCTCAGCAACTTACACCTTCTGAGTATGAAGGATGGGAAAAAAAAGACTTTATTTGGGAAACTCTGCAGTTTTTCACCCATGAAGATATGCAACAATTGATTAAATATATTTCCTACCAGTACATCTTTCATTTTCTGATTACCATGCAGAATTCTATGCCAGGGGTATAAGTTCTTATTAATGCAAGCGTACATCCTTAAGAAGATATACACACACCTTCCCCAACATGTACACACAGCTATTTCTACTAAATTCTGTAGGATTTCTCACTGGGCATGGCAGAAAACAGTTAGCACATAAATTACTTGGAAAAAAAGAAGGCAGTAAATTATTAATCAACCATTTTTTTTATACAAGATATTGCTTTATATAGAAATAATATATAGCTGTCTGAGACTAATTGGTTCATTCCACTCACAGTGATTTATTTATTAACGTTCCTGATTTGCACACATACAGAACTTGGAGTACACAGAACAATTTTATATATAAAATTTAAAATATAAAATACATTTAATTTATTGACTTGCAAATGACAAATTTATTTGGTCAAAAAATTTTATTGGTTCATAAGAATGAAATATTGATTTTTGTGTGTAATATATGTTTTAGATGTGCACTTAAGTAGAGGTAGCAGAACTGCTTACAGTGCTTGGTGGAAGTCTAGCAAGCTTTTGAACCTTATATTTATTTTGAGAATTTTATAGCTAAGTCATAAAAAATGAATTTGGGCTGAGTCTTCTTTTAAGACAGTCACGTATCTATTGCTTGACATCTCAGTCAAGAGCACTTTTAAGCACATTCAAAAAACAGATTGGTCACTGTTAAGCAGTAGATGTTTAGAATAAATACCCATTACCATAACCGTAGATTTATTTCTGTCTATAATTTCTGCAACTGGCTATTTGGCTTCCTCTGTGTTTTTTGTTGAAGAAAATAGTGTTTACTGAAGAATAACAAAAGTACTTTAGAAATGCTGTGTGCTTTCTAGACAGGTAAGGTGTTGACCTAAGACTTGGCCTGATGGTCCTAAAGACAGTGAGAATATTTCCATGGCCTGAAATGTTAATGAGTTAATTCACCTTAGTTCTGGGGCAGAGAAACATGCAAGCACATCACAAGAGTCTATCTCAACCTCAGCAAGGCAGCAGTGAAGTTCACTGACTTGCAGATTCCAGTTATCCCCACACACATTGATATCATTGTGCTGAGTGTCTAGAAAGAGCAAGGAAATGACCCATATTCACAGTGATTCTTTATCTTTCTGTATAATGTCTATATCAAGATGCTTACTTTGCATAATAAGGTTATGCATTGAAGTGAAGACTTTCCACCAAAGTGTAGGACAGATTTTGCTGGCGTTGCTTGGGGACACAAGTACTCAGACGTCATCTCTCAATAAAATTGGCCTAAATGTGTTTCCAGACTCCGTTCCTGTGCTGTTCTCTCTCTTTTTTTTCCTACTCTGACTCAGTCTCACTCACCTCTGGCTGTGCTGATGTGCTTGATTGTGGGACTAAACAGTAAGAACACAAGGGAGAGGGACAGGGATCTTACAGGGAGCTTTCAAAGGACAGGCAGGTTTCCCATCTGAACAGACACTCGGTGCCTCTAAGAACAACCCCATCCCCCACTTGAGAACCTGTGAAGTGGAGGCGATGCCTGTGTCCTCCTAAGGCTAGATACTGCATGGAGACAGTATTTTAACAGAATCACAGAATGTTAAAGGTTGGAAGGGACCTTAAAGATCATCTAGTCCAACCCCCCTGCCAGAGCAGGATCACCTACAATAGAGCGCACAGGAATGCGTCCAGGCGGGTTTTGAATGTCTCAAGAGAAGGAGATTCCACAACCTCCCTGGGCAGCCTGTTCCAGTGCTCTGTCACCCTCACAGTAAAAAAGTTTTTCCTCATATTTTTCTGGAACCTCCTGTGTTCCAGCTTCCACCCATTGCCCCTTGTCTTGTCAGTGGACGCCGCTGAAAAGAGCCTGGCTCCGTCCTCCTGACATTCCCCCTTGACATATTTATAAACATTAATGAGGTCACCCCTCAGCCTCCTCTTCTCCAAGCTAAAGAGATCCAGCTCCTTCAGCCTTTCCTCATAAGGGAGATGCTCCACTCCCTTCACCATCTTTGTGGCTCTACGCTGGACTCTCTCAAGCAGCTCCCTGTCCTTCTTGAACTGAGGGGCCCAGAACTGGACACAATATTCCAGATGTGGCCTCACCAGGGCAGAGTAGAGGGGCAGGAGGACCTCTCTTGACCTACTTGCTACTCCCCTTCTAATACACCCCAGGATGCCATTGGCCTTCTTGGCCACGAGGGCACATTGCTGGCTCATGGTCATCCTGCTGTCCACTAGAACCCCCAGGTCCCTTTCCCCTGTACTGCTCTCCAGCAGGGCAGTCCCCAACCTATATTGGCACATGGGGTTATTTTTTCCCAAGTGCAAAACTCTACACTTGCCCTTATTGAACTTCATAAGATTTCTCCCCGCCCAGCCCTCCAGCCTGTCCAGGTCTCTCTGAATGGCTGCACAGCCTTCTGGTGTGTCAACCACTCCTCCCAATTTCGTATCATCAGCAAACTTGCTGACAACATTCTCTAATCCCTCATCCAGATCATTGATGAATATATTAAACAGCACCGGCCCGAGCACTGACCCCTGAGGGACCCCACTAGACACAGGCATCCAGCCAGACTCAGCCCCATTGACCACAACCCTCTGGCTTCTTCCCTTCAACCAGTTCTCGACCCACCTCACTACTTGGTCATCCAGACCACACTTCCTCAGTTTACCTGTGAGGATGCTGTGGGAGATGGTGTCAAAGGCCTTGCTGATGTCCAGGTAGACCATGTCCACTGCATGGCCACCATCCATCCACCTGGTTATGTCTTCATAAAAGGCTATCAGCTTGGTCAAACATGACTTCCCCTTGGCAAAGCCATGCTGAGTGCTCCTAATAACCTTCTTATCCTTGATATGCCTAGAGACAGCGTCAAGGATAAGATGTTCCATCACCTTTCCAGGGATGGAGGTGAGGTTGACCGGTCTGTAGTTACCTGGGTCATCCTTCCTGCCCTTCTTATAGACTGGAGTGACATTTGCTTTCCTCCAGTCTTCAGGCACCTCACCTGTTACCCAGGACTTACCAAAGATGATGGAGAGTGGCCTAGCAATGACTCCCGCCAGCTCCCTCAGCACCCGTGGGTGCATCCCATCAGGGCCCATGGATTTATGAATGTCCAAGTGTTCAAACTGATCCTTAACCCACTCCTCATCAATCAGGGCAGACTCCTCCTTTGTCATGACTTCCTCTGGGGCCTCAGGGGACTGAGGCTCCTGAGGACGGTCTCCAACAGTGTAGACAGAGGCAAAGAAGGCATTCAGCAACTCTGCCTTCTTTCTGTCCTCTGTCTCCAGGACACCCACCTCATTCAACAGAGGGCCTACATTGCCTCTAGTATTAGTTTTGTCAGCAATGTATTTGAAGAAGCCCTTTCTGTTGTCTTTGACCTCCCTTGCAAGTTTTAACTCCAAGGAGGCCTTAGCTTTTCTGATTGCCTCCCTGCACTCCCTGACAGCTGCCCTGTACTCCACCCAAGTGGCCAGCCCTTCCTTCCACAATTTAAACACCCTCCCTTTCCACCTGAGTCTGCCCAGCAGATCCCTGGTTAACCAAGCAGGTCTCCTGGATCTCTTTCTTGATTTCCTACCTCATGGGATGCATTGATCCTGAGCCTCAAAGAAACGGTCTTTGAATGCCAACCAACTCTCTTGGGCCCCTTTACCTTGCAGCTCCCTGTCCCAAGTGGTATCCCCCAGCAATTGTTTGAAGAGGCCAAAGTTGGCCCTTCTGAAGTCCAGAGTTGCGATCCTGCTTGCTATTCTGTTTTTACCGCACAGGATCCTGAACTCCACTATCTCATGGTCGCTGCAGCCAAGGTTGCCCTCAACCTTCGCTGCTTCAACCAGACCTTCCTTGTTGGTGAACACAAGGTCCAGCAGCGCTCCTCTCCTGGTTGGCTCATCCACCATTTGCATCAAAAAGTTATCATCGATGCACTGGAGGAACCTCCTGGACTGAGGATGGCTGGCTGTGTGGGACTTCCAGCAAACATCTGGGTAGTTGAAATCCCCCATGAGAACCAGGGCCTGGGACTGAGAGGCTGCTGTCATCAGAGGCTGCTGTCATCAGAAGGAAGCAAAAAAAGAGCCTTGAAGCTAAACTTAGATGTAAGTAGCTACAAATATATTTTTCTTCTTTTATACGGTCTCTAAATATCTGCTTTATTGGGCTTTCCATTTTTAAGTTAAGTAAAATGTGTACTTGTTTCCTCCAAAATGTCTCTCCATCTGGTAATAAGAGACATTTCAAGTCTGGCTAAACATCTGCATTTCATTCTCAAGGAAGTAACAGTCCTAACTGTAGGTTTGTTCTGAACAGATAAATTGTGGTACAGGGGAAAAAAAGAAAAGAAGAAAAGTTGAGCTTAGGCTCAACTGTTAAATAGATCTGGGATTCAGCCTTTAAGAAATGATAAATAGTAACTAGCTGTACTAGAAACAGGAAGGTGTGAACAACTTCGATTCTTTAGTTACTACATCCTAGTCAAAACAGCATCACTGTTTGTTCAACATCAAAAGGTGAGATCTGATCTCACCTGGAAGCCTACTATAGTGTCCTGGTTTGAGAGCACCAAGATAAAAGTTCTCTGTGGCTGCCTGGACCCCACAGCACTCATAGCGGGGGAGGAGGGGCAGCTGTACCTATGGGGAGGAGAGGATGGGTCAGGTGACCCAAATGGACCAATCACGGTGTTCCTTGCCATGGTGCTCAGTATATAAGGGCCCATGAGCCCTGGTGCCTTTAGTGCCTGTTGGAAAGATTGTCCTTGGCCCCTTGCCAGCTCTCTCTGTGCCAGTGGTGTTTCCTGCCTCCTGTTCCCACACTGCAGAGGAGCACTTTTAGTTTGGACAGGTTGTCTTCCCCTGCCCCTCACCCTGGGTGGGAGAGGAACAGCTCCTTTTCTGTCTGGTTGGGTTTTTTGGTGTTTTTTTTGACTGTCATTGGGACTCTGTGCTTGGGTACTCCCACCTGCTGCTAGTGTCCAGCCTGGGACCTTTCTTTTCTGCTTGAGACCTTGTTGTCATCTGGAAGGTGCAAGCCCTGCATTAACATAATCTCTTGTATCTTTGATCACAGTTGTACTTATATCTGTATACAGTTTGACATCTTCATTGTTATTGTTAGTATTTTTTATTTTTTTTTCATTAAACTTGTTCAAGGTTTTTTTTTCAACCTCAAATTCTCTCTCCCTGTATCTCCTGCCATCCTCCTCTGGGAGGGTGATGTGGGAATCACAGAGAGCATCTGTGAAAGTTTAGTGGCCAGCCCAGCCTTCAACATATAGTCAACAGTTAATGATATTGAGTTGCAGGGGATTTCCTTTAGACACTTCACACTTTTTGTTTGCTCACTTCTGTATTTTTTTTAACTATGAAGCAATTTGATGAAGAATGGATTTACATACACTGTGTTGATTATGTCTCTGTTGATTTACTGTGACTTCAGTTTTTTATAGAGTGGCTGAGTCATACAATATCACTACATGGTAGATTAATTTTGTCCCAGAGCCTGGCCAAGGTGCTTCCAGCTATGCAGATAGACTTAAGAGAATATGACCTCTGTCACCACATACCTCAAATGAAAGAGTTTTATCTGTTACATATATTCATGCAGACCCTTATTTTTACATTACTTCAGTCTTTATGCTCACCTGGAGACATGAAACTTCTGAAACTGTCTACTGATGGCTATACTTAGCCTTACAATTACTATTAGTACAGCAGCAGTGCCTGAGACCTCCAGAGCTGAGTATCTATATGACAAAATCCAAAGCCTTGTGTTAGAAAGCTTATAATATAAATGAAAGGTAGACAGAAAAGGATAAAATACACAAACTGGAAAAATACAAGGTTGGAGGGAATACATAGGATAAAGAGATACTTATCATGACTAACGTGGATTTTAAAAATGGTTAAAAAGTAAATAATACATTTGTGGATCCTCCTGTTAGCTTTTTTACCAAGCGACCTTCTACAAAAGCATTAGGAATCATGTGTTAGAGACATTATTTGGGGAATCTGATGAGTTGTAAGTGTAATTCTAAATAAACTGATTAGTGTATAAAAATATCCGGGAGGATGTTGATCCATTTAAAATGCTTGCAAAAACCACATAGATAGAATTTTTTTTTAAGGAATATTTATTTTCAGTTCCATTTAAACAACCCACTTTTATAACACATACTAAAATCTTTAGGAAACATTCTAAGAAATTTCAGGATTATAGCTACAGGGATGAATTAAATGCATTTCAGTTCTGCAGACTAAAATACAGAATATGTTTGCATCATTCTGCATTTTATTATGTTGCTGCCTTTTGGTATGCCCTACATTAAAAATACATGACTGACACTCTTTATAACAGTAAGCATTTTTATTGAAAAAAAAATATTATTGCATTAAACTACATTCCCATGAATTCCTTGAATAACCTAAAAAAAAAGCTGCGTTGCATGTACAATAGTGCAATTCACTTAGCTACTGTATAATATAAAACATTTTTTACAGAGAATACAAAACAAAATTACTAGTTTACATATTATACTAGCCAGAGTGTTATCCAGTTTTAAATATAAACTTAACACTTTTAAAATCAATTTGGTCAAATGGCATTTTTATGCAATTCTGCACAATAAATATACATGTTAAATGTATTCCAGAAGTGCCTCAGTTACCAAAACGAAACAACAACTCAACAAGAAAAAAGAAGAAAAAAGTATAACTGAGAAAACATTCATTACTGGAATTTTATAGTGTGGGTTACCTGTTTCCTTGGATTATGTATCAAGAATGTACAATCAACTAAAATACATTAATTTAGAGTGCATATGTTGCTGTCACCAGGATACTGTAAATCTTTTAAAAATCAGTCTAAATAAAATCAAAATTATAGCATTGGTTCCCATATATTAGGATCAATTATGCTTTTAATAATAATGATGCATATTTAAAAAACAAATATGGCAGCATGTAGATCAAATATATCATTTCAGCTGTGCTGATAATTTTATGATATTTCTCCAAGAAAATCCCTTCTGTACACTAAGAACTATATTGGACATTCCCTTTGTTTATAGTAAATGATTGCTATTTTGCTGTTGTGATGTTTCTATTCCTTCTTAATCTCTTTTTTTCCCATTAATACATCAAAATCCTAATTCCTGTTGCTCCAAGAATTAAATTTAATCTTTATTGTCTATACATTTTCCTTAAAAGATCATGCTTGTTTGTATATACAATGATGCAGAGACATCCTACGATTTGGTTCCTTCCTTGAATTCCATTGTACTGTGCATACATTAAGGGAAACATATATAACTATTTCCCATAAATTATCTACATAGTAGGATATTGTTAATCTTCAGCTGGTCAGGTTACTTGCCATAGGAACTTCTACAATATTAACATTGTCTGTGAGAAGCAGGGATAAAAATGTGTGTGTAAAAGTTAAAAAATAGATTAGCCTGTCATATCTTCTACTCCACTTTTTTTTCTCTTAGTGTTATCTACTTAGGATTCAAATGAGCTGTTATATACAATGAGAACAGCTGTTTATTCTTGAACAGGAATGGAACTGGGCCCATAAATTTAAAAGTTTGTAGGGCTGGAAATGCATTTTTTGGCTATTAGCCCTTAACTGGTGGTGATGGCTATGCAGCCTCTTCTAGGGCACTGATTGAACTGTTCCTTTAAAACATCCAGTTCAGAGTATTTCTGCAGAATCATAACTAATGTTTTCAAGAGGTCCACTGAGTGAGGGATCTCCATTAGCAAGCACTAATTTTCAGAGATGTTAAGTCATATTCAGTGAAATGTTTGATTCTCAGAAAATAAAGTTTCAGAAGTATAGAAATTACACGTGGATTCAGATCTAATTTTGAGAAGATTTTCTGCTGAAAGTGAAAGGAAGAATTCTAAAGCCATGGATATATTTATTTTTAATTAATAAAAGTAATTTAAATCAATAAATCAGCTGGGAATCCAACCAAAAAAAAAACATTTGAGGGTGCTGGATCCGCCAACCTTTTTCAATACAAAAATGTTTTGCTTCTGTTTAGTCTCCAGATTTTTTTCCAACAGCTTTTATTTGATAGCTAAAATATTAAGTACCCAAAGAAACTTTAACTTTGAAAATACAGAATAAGCAGTCACAACTTTTCAAGCCCCTTGAGAAGTCTGGCATAACACCAGTTTAAGCTGAAGTAGATGCTTTTAGAAATTAAAACAATTCCATTTTACTGCAGTTGATCAATCTAGTTTGATTAAAACTGAATTAGAAAATTGGCTAAGTTGTACATTAAATAACCAAATTAATTGCAGTTAGATCTCTCAGTTTCTTCAGATAGCTGAATATAATGGGATTAAATTTTCCAAAAGTTTTTTAATGTGTTTTATATTGATTCTGAAAGATACATTTTTTAATTGTGCACTACATTATTGCAAATTAATTGAAATTATTTCAAGTCTTTCTAATCCAAACAAACAGGTACTGTCAAGCACTACACTGTCCAATTGTATTAGGAAGCATGCCTGCAGTCTAACCATGACTATGAACTTAATTCCATGCTAAATATCCCTTGTTGAGCCAGAAACATTATTAAAATAGTCAAAATTCAAAGGGATGCTGAAGCCCTCACCTGTTTCCAGATACAATTTCAACCAGGCATAACTCTGGAGGTTGGATACATGCAGTCAAACATTGCAGATTCAGAACTTCAATTTGTATGTTAAGAGATTGGGAAGCCATGCGAGAATCTTGATGTATTTGTTTAGATTCAACATACCTTGAAATGCTGAGAACTGTAGCATGATTTTTTATAAGACTTGACCTGGAGAGCCAGTTTCCACTGGGAGCTTTACTTTTGCATTTTTGTGACTATTAGCAAGTTTTTACAGAACTGGCCAATTGTTTATATTGTATGCGAAAGGGATGAAACATATTTACACATACTTTGGGCAAGATTCTCCCACATGCCAGAGCCCTGTTTGATAGGAAAGAAGTGTTGCAGTCCTGGCCAAGGTTCTGAGGTTCAAAGCCAGCACCAACTGCTTGGTAGCTCTGGGCTGCTGCAGCCCACCCCTTACATAGCCTATGCTACAGCCACAGGCAGGCAATGCCAAAGAACTTGGCTTCATCCTCTTCTTTCTCTTGCCTTCTTGGATGCTTGGCTCAGGAAGAAAATCAGCAGCCTGCTTGTGCCAGCACAGAGACCCCCTACACTAAGGACATATTTTCTTATGTACCTGACAGACTGCAGTCCCTGTACACTGTCCAAAGGGTAAAATAATTAAAATGTCTTTGAGATGTTGTTGTGATCCTTTTCATCCACTGTTAACTCACCACTCCTCACTCCGAGGTTCTCTAATTTATTTTGGACAGGTGACAGAACCAAAGGCTTGCGGTCCCAGGTACATTCTCTTTTTGCTCAGTCTGAAATACCAAGTACTATGCCTTTGCATATACACGCTCAGAAAAGCAAACTTTTGAGGTGTGTCATGATTGCTCTACCTTAAATTGCATTACTTTAAATCACTCATCAGTGCTGATATTCTTGGTCCCACTGTGTCTGGGTGCTGTGGTACCATTCCTACTGACAGTCACAGACTTCACTTCAGGTTGTTCTTTCCAAATCATCTGTAGAATGACACTAGCTGGACCCCATCTTCCTTGTGATAGTATCATAAAAAGGCTTTAAACCAGCTTTTATTCAGTGATAAAGGAACAAAATCAACATTCGTATGCTGTCAGCCAGAATGTGGACTTTAAAATATATGCCGATGTGCTCTCAGCAAAACAGTAGATTTCCCCTCAGATGTGATTGAACATGAAATAATTTATTTTATTCAAATTTTGGTGTGGAGCCATGGTGTAATCATTTGGGCTAGTTTAAATAGCTAGAAACACTGAAAAGTTCTTTTATTGTAGGTAACTGTTGGGTCTGATTAGAGCAAGAATGTTGATGGGGCTCTTGTCCTTGGAATAGTGGGTGAACTAAGGGATTTGGATGTATAGCAGAAGGTGTGGCTGCATTCAGGTGTGGTGTAAATAAGGCTGGGATATATGCAGTGTGTGGCAGGGCAGGGAAGGTCAGTGGGGAAGGGTGGAAGGGGGTGGTGGAGACCAAGTGCAGTGGGTGTCCTGTCAGTAAAGCAGGGTGGGCGGGAGTGAGGGCTGGTACTAACGGGGACAGTGATATGGGAGCAAAATGTGTCGGAGAGAGAGGATGGAGATGTGCCAGGGAGAGATGACCGCCGTGGGGATGGAGAGATGCCGAGACAGCAAAGCGTTGCAGCAGTGTGTGGTGGATGGTGGTGACAGTAGCGTGCTGCTGAGCAGGGAGGGCAGGAACTGCTGGTGTTGCAGAGAAGGCAGCTGGTCCTGGGGCAGGCAAAACTTTCAGGTGTTTTGCCAGAAGTTGTTTCTGCATATGCTGTTGGGCTTGCAGCTGCAGCAACCTGTATTTGTCTACCTCCTCTGGTGAAAACGTGATAGGTTGCTGCGTTAACAGAGGGGAGGTGGATTTATTGTACACTTCTAAGTCTTTTACAGTGTCATCACACTTATGTGTAGCATTGTCACAAAGAGAGTCTGAACTGCTTTCTACCTGGTTCGAGTCCATGTTTATGTCATGTAGTTCTTCTTTGGTCTCTGTTGAATTAGCAACAACAGAATATCTGTTAGAGGGAAAAGCACCAGGGAAATCATTTGGTACTGGGTCACAGCTCTGTATAAAGGGTTGCACTTCACTAATGAAGAGATTGGACTGTTCCTTTATTGCTGTGTTCCTTTTTATGTTTGGGCTCTGATAGCCTGCTCCTATTTGAATGATGTCTTTAAAAAGACAATGATCATAATCAGTGCCTGTTGAAAGAGCAACATTAGTTATCTCTGATGCTTCAAAGTTGTTTTTCTTCACACTGGTTTCCGATGAGCAGATTTCATTATGCCCCGTGTCATTATTACCTATGTTTAACAGTTTCTCTGGCAAAGATAACATGGCAATGTCTTCTACCGATGATGATAACTGAAGAGCAAAGTGACTTTGCGAGTGATCCTTCAATTCTACCTCACAGATGCTGGAAAATCTCTCTGAATTGTGCATTTGTTCCTGGGATTTCTTTGACTGCACTCTTTCTAAAAGTAACTTGGCTGTCAGTGACTTTCTTTTTCCATGTATGTCTTTTGCCAGGGTTTCTGAAGAGCAGGTGGCAAAGTTTTTTGACTGAGCATTCACGCTCAGAGAGTTATAATGTGCAGTTTCAGCTTTTCCTGGATCAGTGTTAGAACCTGTTTCTGTGTCCTTTGTTTTGTTGTCACAGTTGTCAGTCTCTTTGGAGAAAGATCCCGAACTGCTGTCTCTTGATATTCTGCTACTAGATGATCTTTCACTGCTTTCTGAATCTCTGGTGGAACAACTTTTGGAGCTATGGTAGCTTCTATTTCTGCTATGCACTTTCCCAAAATGCCAATGTCTACGTCTGCTGTGTATAGATCCATCTTGGTGTTGTAAAGCTTTATGTCTTGAACATCTTTGATATTTAATTGTGCCCCTGTGTGTACAGTTTCGAGGTTTGTGAGTTCTACTATGACAAAGATAACCCTCATCTGTATCATCAGAAGTGAAAATACACTTGTGCTTTCTGTGTTTACATTTGTGCCTTTCAGCTGTCTTGCTTTTTCTTTTACAACAAAAAAGCAAATGATTTCTGCTGTGATTGTTTGATGTGGGACTCACGTAGCTCATGTAGCTGCTTGTACCGCTAACTGAAGTGTCAGAATAGCTGGAATGTCTGTCAGAAGAGGACTTTTGAGGAGATGGGAATCTCCAGCATCTCGTGTAACTTCCACATTCTTCATTTTCTGAAAACTTGCTGTTTGAACTGGATTTACAACTAATGGAACTTCTAGTGGAGTCTTTTACGCTGTCACTTATGTCACTGCTGCAGCTGGTCACGTCTTGAACAGATCTGCAGTCATTTTGGTTTTTGTGTTTCTCCTCTGAATAAATTAAATGACATTTTGCAGCTTTAGACTTTTTAATTCTGGACATAAAAGCAGAAAAAGAAATGCTTTCACTTCTAATGTCCTGGTTTTTTCTTTCACAGCTATGTAAACGATGTCTTAAAGGTCTTTTCAGTGTTTTTGTATGAAGACTTTTTCCGGTCACATAATCCTTTTGTGAGACATCAAGGTAAGTAGGCACTTTGGGTATATTTTCATTCAAATACTCTGCAATGTATTTTCGACCATTTTCACTAATTTCTCTCCCTATGTCTGACTCAGTTTTTTGTCTGGCCTTTCTTGGATTTAGGGAACCTTTCATCTTCTTTGGTTTCAACAACTGATTATCGTGTTCATTTGTCATTTGCTTGTGTTTTATTAAACCTGAGGCTTCATTTTCATCTGCAGTCTTATTTATACAGTGCTCTTTACAGCTTGCTTTATTTGTTTCACGTTGTTTACCATCTCTGTGATTTAAAGAGAGTCTGAAGTCAAAATACAATGGATTACAGCCATACGAAATACAGGGTTCAGTTTTTGTAAACAAAAGTAATTCTGTGGGCCACTGCAGAGCAGTGGTGCCATCTTTGCTCACTACATGGAGAAAAGGCAACACCTGGGGGTTAACCTCTTCACCTGTGGTTTCCCTTGGAAGTGTTTCCATATTCCCATTTGCAGTCTCTGAATTCTCCGAAGATCTTTCTCTTTTTACCGCCCCAGGACTGTCATTAATGTTGCTTGCATATGCCAGCTCAGTTGCTGGCTGTTGTGGGAGCTCAGGTAACTGGTCAGGCAGGTGGGAATTGCTGTGCTTGTAGGTGTTCAGCTGTGTACAAAAATTGCTACCTTGGCATGAAGGTGAAATGACAGTTTCTAACAATTGCTCAGACTCATTCAATTTGCTCTCTTGCTCTGTTTCTCTACGTGAATCAGAAAAATCCAAATTTGAAAGCTGTACTTTGACTTTGGAAAATGGAGGGTGAGCACTGACCTTTTCTTCTAATTCTCTATCATTAATTTTATCATTTTCCTTTAGCATTTTAGGTTTTGCAGCCATGTGACTTGATGCACTGTTATCCAAATCCATTTGGTCTTGTGTTACAGATGGCCCTTTATCCAAGCTCCTTTTCAGATCTTCCTCCAAATATGTGCCAGAATGACAGCCCTCAAGAGCTTGCTTTGTTTTCTGGTTGGGGGATTCACTACAATCATTTCCTTCTTCAGAGTTCTCACTGAAGACAGATGCTGAGGATTCGAGCTTCAGAGGGACTTTTTTAGAGAATGAGAAAGACACTCCTGCCCTTTGAGAAATGTTGGTGACATTTGGGAACACTTGTGAGACTTGATTTCCAAGTGCATGGGGTCTTTCAGTAGGGGACTGGAGCCTGCTTATGGTAAGCTGCTGTTTCTCTAGCATATGGCTGGAGAAACCTTGTCCTTCATTCGTGGTCATTCTTTGAGGACTGGCTGTGAACTTGCCGCCCTTGTACAGGAAAATACCATCTGCTTTTCCATGCTGCTTTTCTGTGACTAATCTGGGGGCTTTAAGCAATGGTCCACTCCCAGTGATGCTGTAAAGTAATAAATAAAAAGAAAAACAAAGTTTTATTAAATAACCAAACAGAACTTGCATTTGACAACGCCTGTCTGGTAAAGAAGGGTGTCATGAGTGCTCTTACAAAGGAAAACTAAGTTTCTAAAGGGTAAACATGTAGTCTAGCCCTGAGCTTGGGCTTCTGCATGGGCAAGACAGCCTTTACCTACAGGAAATTACAGGATTTGAAGTCAGCACATGAATGCTCTTTTGCAGAATTGTGCCTGTGTATATCCAGAATTAACAATATTGTCTTTACTTTGAATTTTTTTGAAGGAGCATCTGGTCTGTGGCAAGTCTTGGTTTTCTGAGACACCACTGCAAAGGAAATTGTGCCTTGTTCAAAATGAAACAGTTCCACCTGGAGCATTCACAGAATGAGACTCGATGACAAAAGATAGCATTCTGCTTGCTTGGGGGGTGTGCAGGTATGAATTTTTAAGAGCAGATTTTTATTTTATCTTTATATTTTTCCACAACAAATGACTTTGTGAAATATTCAAAGAGGTGTTAATGCTAAAACTATCACCAAACATTGGTGGCGTAAAGTTCACAGGGTGAATTTCCATCGATATTAAACAGCAACATCAGTGCTTCATTGTCAAGCGTCATTTGACTTACTTAGATATACTTGCTCTTTCTGTATTCTACTTTCATTAATTACATCTTCCCTCTTCTCAAAACCTCTCAGATTTTAAATCTGTGCTTTGGTTTTCTTGTACTTAAAAATAAATTAAAAATCAACCTATTCTAAGAATGTCTTAATAAATACAGTAAATCATGGTTGACTGTTGCCATGTTCCATTAGAGATGAGACAAATATAGTCACTATACAAATGTTATTCCATTATTTTAAATATGCATTTCATTAGTCAATTTATCTACATTTCTTATCAATGCAGTACTACAATACACTTACATGAAAAAAACTGGGAACCAGCTTCCATAAAGATTTTGATTAAAAATTAGAAAATATTTTAATTAAATGACAGATCTGTATGACTGCTATCTATAAGTAGGTTAACATTTTTTTATAAATGCTATAAAAATGCATTGATCTTCAGCAGGGAGAAAAATATAAAGACTCTGGTGTAGGTTCAACTCAGAGTGTGAGAATACATATGCAATTCTGAAAATACATTTGCATTTGCCACCAATTTGACATCAGGAGACACAAATTCACTCCTATTTGTACATCAGGAAGAAATTATCTCTTGGAGAAAGCATGTAAAGAGATCCTTTCCAAAGTGTAGGAACGGCAAAATAAAGCTGCATTTTCTGATTTTCTGTGCAAAAGATTAACAGTAATTTTGTTGTCAAATTGCATTAGCTTGTTGTTCCTTGGAACCTGAGACATGGTGCTTAGGGATAATAACAACTGTGTGTTTGTGTGTGTGTGTGTGTGTAGGCTTTTGCTGAGAAAGGCTGACTTTCTGTCTCACCTGAGCAACTGGGACTGCTACCCCTGTGCCAAGACCACAACTCTCAGCCATTTCTGAACCTATTAGTTGTTACAGACAGGAATAGCAAGCACTGTCTTTCCAGGATCTTTGTAAAGGATTATGGACTCTTGGCTCTTTCTGAAAGGAAACCTGCTTTTCTCTCTCCCGGTCTCACTCTGGCTTTCCTATTATCACTGACCTTAGCCGTCTATCTGAGACTACAACTTCAGGTGCGTGGGCAGAAAGGCATCTTCCCACAGGCAGTTACATTTCTTTCAGCAGATTTTTATGAAAATGGAGTTGTAGCCATAAAAGTGATACATTAGCACTAAACTGTTACATTTCAGCAGATTACTCAAAAGCAATTACATAGGCCAAAATGAGTGTATAATAAACTTTGAATGTTATTATTTCCAGAGTACAGCAAGTTTGATATTAATTTAAAAGGGTGCCAGTTTAATTATCTACTTAATTCATTACAGTCATATATTAACATAAACAATTGGAGTGGTGGCAATCTATTCTACTGAAGCACTCACTGGCATTAAACAAAGGAGATTTCTCAAATATAAAGGTTTATTAGTGCAAACTTTGTGCTGTATTTTAATATTTATCAACAGACCTAACAGTATTAGATAAACGTAACTCAGTTAATTACTTGGTTTTCATTCACACAGTGATATTTCCATTACTCTACAGAGAAACTGTGAGATTAATCTCAGTATAGTAAAAGTAGTGAAAATGATTCACGAAGTACAGAAAAGGTGTTTTTTCTCTCCTGTTCGCTTACAATCAAATGACTAGACAGTTATACTAATCCATTTAGGTCAGTTTGAGTAAGGTAAAATGGTAATATTATAAAAACCATCTTCAAGCCACTCAGTTCAGAAGAGAGACGTTTAACTAGCAACAGAAGAGTAAAGCACAAACCTTCAAATAGCAAGGAATTAATTCAGGGGTTTTCAATTTTATGGTTTGCAGAACAGGAGCCTTTGGAGTTGGGGACAGCCAAAACTGGGTTGCAGTATACACAATCACTGTACATTATGAAGTGTAGGAGTAAAAATATGGAGATTTCTTCTGCGACTAAGGAAAGAGGGCATTAAAACATAAGTTTAAATACTTGCCATTCTGATTGTTTCCGTAACTCTGCAAGCTGGTGGAGCCTCTTGAGTGCTTTTTCCTGTTTCTTCTCATCTTTCCATGACTTTGAAGCCACATTTCGAGCAAATTCCCTTTGTTTTAAATCTTTCAATCTCTGTATCAAAAGAACAAAAAGAAAAGGGATTAAATATGTACACAGCAGATGCATTTCCCCTTAATTTACTTGCTTTTGGTGAAGTTAGTATGTAAATGGAGAGCAAAAACGTACTTAAAATTCTATCAACCTAAGAAGAGATTGAAAATGTTGGTTTTGCCTAACAAAACAACATGATCTGGCTGATGGTACTCAACTGATATATACTTACATATGAATGATAGCTTTCTAGTTTTTTATGAATCCATAAATCTTCTGTTGTGTACAAATACATACACAAACTAGACTCCATTTAATGTCATCAAAATTTTTGTGTTTAATTCAGCCAGAGTTTAATCCATAGGTATGTACCAAAATAAAGCTGAGCTCATGTGTGTAATATATTTTATAAATTTCTATACTCGCGCATGTATGCATGGATATATATTTGCTTCTGTAGTGGTTTTGTACCTTCTAAGGCCACATTATTTTTTGCAAAGGAGAGAACTACTGTCTGAAATATTTGATCAGGAAAGTCTTTTATTATTATTTTCACAAGTTTTTGGTCTCCTTGAACATCTATAAGTCAGGTAATTCATGTTGGAGAGAGCAAAATTCTTTGTCTTCATTGCACTTTTTATTACCTGGTTTTGCACTGCTGATAGTATAAGGAAAAGCAAAGGAGATGACTCAAAGCAAAAGAGTCCAAAAAGTCCTCTGCAAAACAAGTGCTGCTATCTTGCCTTTGAGGTCACTGTGCTCTCCTCGACTCATCAGGTCATGTCCAACCTTACAGGTTCCCAGTTCAGGTCCGTGCTTCTACACTCCGTAGCAGAATGCCTTTTTTCCTTCACCACCTCTCCCCTGCCCTGGTGCCTGGGGAAGGTAGGTTTACAAGCCAGAAGGGAGTGCTGGTGCATTCAGCCAGATGACTAAACTGGAAAGCTTGAGGACCAGGCATGAGAACTAAACTACAACACTCAATTGCCCCTTGGTCTGGAGGTGCCGCTGTGTTAGGTGAAATTCAAAACTATAGTATCAGCACGAGGAAATGCTAAATTTTCCACAGAGCCCAGAGAGCTGCTTTTGTGAGCTAGACTTCAGGAAAGGCTTTGATATCACAACTATTTTTAAACTGCTGTCAGCTGCCAGCATCTATGCTTACTTGCTTACCAGCACCTAATGGTCAGCATCCTAATCACCGCCACCATCTCATGCTGTTTTTTCCCTATAGCATGGCCAAAACTGCAACATAACCTGGAGGCTGACCCAGCGTTGTGGCAGCAGCTATTGCTTTCTTCAGCTCAGCTCTGTGCAGCAGTTTAGCCCTGGCACAGAGCTCTGTGCAGGCCAACAGGCATCTGCATTTGAGAAACAAGGCTGAAGGCAGAGAGTCCTCAACTTCTAGGTGTGAACAGAATGATGAATGCATGAGAGGGAACTGCTTTCTTGATATAGGTCTGACTTTTGTTAGTATATGAAGACAAAGTGAAAAGGTAAAAACCACTGTGTGGTTATTTTATACAATCTAAAGATATTTCAGCTTCTTTTTTCTCCAGGTAAAATTAAGCCATCCAGTTAGTGATGATGGCATAATAGGACAGAGAGACATAGAGGAACCCTTGGTAGAAACAGGTCATACAGGGTCTATGACTGCATTCTGTGCAGAGTGCTGGAAAGCTGTAGTGAGTATTCATCACCACTGTCACATCATCTCTCCTTCAAGTACAGGATTTTTTGAAAAGCCATCTAAGATGTATGAGAGAAAAATAAATAAATGCTGATAGACTAAGAGAAGAATTTTCTTGATTGCTCTCAGCCTTCTGGACCCCAAGACACGTGCCTCAGAGCACTGATCTGGAGGTAGGGAGAGCTGAGCTGCCCAGCAATCAGCTACACAGGGAGCTTAAGAGCAAGCTCTCAACCACCCTGATATCTGCACAGGCGAACTCCCTTAGATGAGGATAAGAAAGCCAGAAAGGTAGTTGCTCTGGGAACTAGTGCACCATCAGCTAGCAAGAACCATCCTGCTGTCTGGTACCTGTTGGAAGTTTAACCATATTCATTAGAAATACAGTCTGTAAAATCTGTATGTTTCTCTGAAAAGTTTCTAAGAGTTTCAACATCTAGTACTTCACTGAACTAGACTCTGAGACAACAGCAAAGTCCTCTTTACAGCACTTAGGCTTCAGTTCCTTGGAAAGAAATGTTTGCTCCACCACATTTCTAGCTTTTTCCTGCCCTTTACATGCCCTCCCTCACTGTTCATTTGCCCCTTGCCAGGACAGTCATACAGGGCTCCATTCCTCAACCTCATTTCCTGCAATTTACAGTAAAATGGATGAATATGTAGGAAGTTTTTCAAATAATATGTTACAGCCTAAGCTGTAAAAGAAATCAGAGAATCTTCCCAGAATGAATCTCCACTTTCTGTTACCTAAGTAGTCTCTCTACAAGAGCGTAGAGGTATTTAAGCAGTAAAGAGCCTATCGTCCATAGAAAAATAGAGGTAGTCTTCAGTCTTATTAACATCTTCAGTGTGAAGAAAGGGCAAAGAAACATACTTGAGAAATGTCCTTTAGTGCTGCTTGCTATGTTTTAGCTGTCACCATGAGCTGTTCGGTATCACACATAAAGCATTCATGAGGAAAAACAGAAACAGTTTCTACCTGTCAAGGAAAGAAAGAACAATGTGAAAGCTAGTGCTATACAGCACAGGTACTGCAAGGCAATACCATTCCACTTCTTTGACAGTTAGGATGATAATCAACAAAGCAAATGGACCAACACTAAGAATAGAAGTTCTAGCAGTATTTTTTTTGCTCTCTAATGGCATGCAGCATGTGTCAAGGAAGTAGAGAAAAGAATAAAAAAAACATAGGTAAGCATAGTGGAGGACTCATCAACCAGAGATGAGATCTAAGAAATCAAAAGCATCTATAGTCTGAGCAGAGAAAGGTCTCTCCCTGCACATCCTCTCATCAAAACAAAAACCAAAAAAAAAAAGCTGCACTGCCAGAGCTCCAGTTAGGAATCATAATGAAATTTGTCAGCAATGCTGGATAGACTATGGGACTGCCTGCTGAACCTGCAAAGCCGTGGTTTTCTTCACTAATAACCTGTGCCAGCCTCCTGACAGGCACACAAATATTTTCCGCAGCTGGTGCACAACAGCATGCAACCGAGTAGGTACCTGAATGACAACCCTAAGCTCAGCAGGTGTGTTGGAAAATTAACATTGCTTTACATGACAATCGCATTTTTCATGTAATTAGGTACTTAACTGGGCATCCAAATAGAGGCACATGTAATAAATTATGATTTATTTAATTGCAATCTTGTGTTCTCTCCTTCACCTGCTACAAATATTGCTATGGAATTACATTTCATTTTTAGTCTCATGTTCTATTCTCTCTCTCTGTTTTTTGTGCACATGTGCATGTGGACATTGTCATATCTAAAATTAACCCATCCCTTTTTTATAAACACCCACACAGAATATTTAAAGACCACAAAATAATATTCATTGTTATGGAAAGATTTACTTATACAACCGGGTCTGAGTCATGTTGGCTATTCTGTCTAAGACCCACTCAAAAATTGCTGAATCTATTCTTTTCCTCCTCAAGTCTGATATGAGTCACCAGGAGATCCAAAAGAGTTAATGGAGCTGCATCTTCACCATTTGCTTTTGCTAGATATGAAATAACAGTGGCTAAATACCCATACTTTAGCAATTTCTGCCCATTCTTTACGTTGAGTTGTTTTTTTAACATTGTCACTTTACTGTGGACAGTACTTGATTTTCACTGACCTATGAGCACGTGTAGCATACTCACACTGGCTACATTTGCAGAACTGAGATTACTTTCTTTCCAGAGTTATGATCCTGATTTCTATTCCTACCTCTGCAAGTGAATGTTTCTCCAGATTGCTGTTCATCTGATCAAATTTAGATACCTACAGCAGTTGCTTAGGGACCTAATCACCTCTTCTTAAAGCAGCTATCTAAAACACAAAGGATGAAGTGACATGTAAAAGTATCTCTTTCTTTTCATTATGAACAAAGCGTAATTAATTATTAAGGGGCGTTCCTCTAAAAAGGTCTCTAAAAAGGTGACATGGCTGAAGTTCCTTTACACCAATGCCTGCAATTTGGTCAATAAAGAGTAGGAGTTGGAAGCCATCATGCTGCTAGAAAACCAGGACCCAGATGCCATTACTGAAACTAAGTGGGAGGAATCCAAGATGGGGACTGGAGGAGCAAAGTCCCCCTCAATGTAAGAGAAGTGCAGGTTGGTGACCACCACATATATAAGACTATGGGACCTGATGAGGTGCATTGCAGAGTCCTGAGGGAATTGGCTGCTGTAGTTGCCAAGCCACTCTTCATTTGAAAAGTCATGGCAGGCGGGCACAAGTGCCCAGTGACTGGAGAAAGGGAAATATTGCATCTGTTTTTAAAAAGGGTAGAAAGGAGGACACTGGAAACTACTGACCTGTTGGCCTCATCTTTGTGCCTGGGAAGGTCATGGAACAAATTCTCCTAGAAGCTATGAGAAGTCACATGAAGTACAGGGAAGTGATTCAAGACAACCAGGATGGTTTCACCAGGGGCCAGTCCTGCCTGACCAACCTAGTGGCTTTCTATGATGGAGTGACTACATCAGGAGACAAGGTAAGAGCTATGGATCTTATCTATCTGGGCTTCTGTAAGACCTTTAACACAGTCCCCTATGATATCCTACTTTCTAAATTATAGATAATCATAGAATCATAGAATTGTCAGGATTGGAAGGGACTTTAAAGATCATCTAGTTCCAACCCCCCCCCCCCGCCATGGGCAGGGACATCCCCCACTAGATCAGGCTGCTCAGAGCCCCATCCAGCCTGGCCTTAAAAACTTCCAGGGATGGGGCTTTCGCCACCTCTCTGGGCAACCTGTTCCAGTGTCTCACCACCCTCATGGTGAAGAACTTCTTCCTAATGTCCAATCTGAACCGATCCATCTGTAGCTTTAATTCACTCTCCCTAGTACTGTCACTATCCGACATCCTAAAAAACCCCTCACCGGCTTTCTTGTAGGCCCCCTTAAGATGCTGGAAGGCCACAATAAGGTCTCCTCGGAGCCTTCTTTTCTCCAGATTGAACAACCCCAACTCTCTCAGTCTGTCTTCATAGGAGAGGTGCTCCAGCCCTCTGATCATCCTCGTGGCCATTCTCTGGACACACTCCAGCACATCCATATCTTTCTTGTGCTGTGGGTTCCAGAACTGGACTCAGTACTCCAGGTGGGGTCTCTCGAGAGTGAAGTGGAGGGGAAGAATCACCTCCCTCGACCTGCTGGCCACGCACCTCTTGATGCAGCCCAGGACACAATGGCCTTTCTGGGCTGCAAGTGCGCACTGACAGCTCATGTTGGGCTTCTTGTGCACCAGTACCCCCAAGTCCTTTTCTTCAGGGCTGCTCTCAAGCCAGTCAGTGCCCAGCCTATATTGGTGCTTGGGATTGCCTCGACCCAGATGGAGGACTTTGCACTTGTCTTGTTGAACTTCATGAGGTTGGCCTGGGCCCACCTCTTCAGCCTGTCGAGGTCCCTCTGGATGGCATCCCTACCCTCCAGGGTGTCAGCCGCCCCACACAGCTTGGTGTTGTCAGCAAACTTGCTGAGGGTGCACTCAATGCTACTGTCCATGTTGCTGATGAAGATGTTAAACAAGACTGGCCCCAGTACTGATCCTTGAGGGACTCCACTTGTCACTGGCTTCCACTTGGACATGGACCCATTGACAGCCACTCTTTGGGTGCGGCCGTCAAGCCAATTCTTTATCCACTGAATTGTCCATCCACCAGATCCATATTTTATCAGCTTGGAGACCAGGCTGTCATGCAGGACAGTGTCAAAGGCTTTGCTCAGGTCCAAGTAAATGACATTAGTTGCTCTTCCCTTGTCTACTGATGTCGTGACCTTCTCATAGAAGGCCACCAGGTTTGTCAGGCACGATTTGCCCTTGGTGAAGCCATGTTGATTGTAACCATTCACCTCTCAGTTATTCTTCTGCCTCAGCAGTGCCTCCAGGAGGATCTGCTCCATAATCTTACCAGGCACGGAGGTGAGACTGACTGGCCTACAGTTCCCCGGTTCATGCTTCTTTCCCTTTTTGAAAATGGGAATTATGTTTCCCCTTCTCCAGTCAGTGGGGACTTCACCAGACTGCCACGAGAGGTACGGATTTGATGGGTGGAAAGTTCAGTGGATGAGGAACTGGTTGGATGGTTACATGCAGAGGGCGGTGGTGAATGGCTCGATGTCCAGGTGGAGATGGGTGTCCCTCAGGGGTCTGTAGTGGGAGCAGTGCTGTTTGATATCTTCATCAATAACATAGAAAGTGGGATCAAGTGCACCCTCAGCAAGTTTACAGATGACACCAA
The DNA here is from genome assembly GCA_020746105.1 of Trogon surrucura. Lineage (NCBI taxonomy): Eukaryota > Metazoa > Chordata > Aves > Trogoniformes > Trogonidae > Trogon > Trogon surrucura. The sequence continues at coordinate 36,567,908 of CM036622.1, forward strand.
GCTGACTTGCCTGAGGGACAGGATGTCATCCAGAGGAACCTGGACAAGCTGGAGAAGTGGGCCTGTGTGAACCTCATGAGTTTCAACAAGGCCAAGTGCAAGGTCCCGCACATGGGCTGGGGCAATCTCGATATCAATATGGCCTCGAGGATGAAGGGACTGTGAGCAGCCTACAGAGAACCACTTGGGGATACTGGTGGATGAAAAACTGGACAGGACCTGGCAACGTGCATCCATAGCCCAGAAAGCCAACTGTATCTTGGGCTGCATCAAAAGAAATGTTGCCAAGAGGTCGAGGGAGGTGATTCTCCCCCTCTACTCCACTCTGGGGAGACCTCACCTACAGTACTGTGTTCAGCTCTGGAGTCCTCAGCACAAAAAGAAGACAGATCTCTTAGAGTGGGTCCAGAGAAGGGCCACAAATATCATCAGAGGGCTGGCTCACCTCTCCTTTGAAGAAAGACTGAGAGAGTTGGGGTGGTTAGCCTGGAGAAGAGAGGGTTCCAGAATAACCTCACTGCAGCCTTCCAGTACTTAAAGAAAGAAGGAGACAAGCATTTTATCAGGGCCTGTTGTGACAGGACAAGGGTTAAGGCTTTAATCTACAAGAAGGTAGATCTAGACTAGATATAAGGAAGAAATTTTTTACAATGAAGTTGGTGAAACACTGGAACAGGTTGCAAAGAGAGGTTAGAGATATCCCATCTCTGGAGATATTCATGGTAAAGTTGTACAGGACTCTGAGAAACCTGATCTAGTCGAAGATGTCCCTGCTCACTGCAGGAGGATTTGGACTAGATGACCTGTACAGGTCTCTTCCATCCCCAAAACATTCTATGATTCTATACCAGACATAGACTTTTGATAGAGGAAAATGGGGCTTCTGGTACATTTTCATTGCTACAGGTAATATTGCTGTCTGTAGGCTACATAAAAAAGTATTTTGAATTAGTGTACTTTTGGCACATGTAAGAGGAAGAAAGTTGAGGAAGACATCTGGACTTTTTTTTATAAATCATTGACAAAGATACAGAGAAGGTTTTGATAACCTACATTTCCCCATCAGATTTGCCACCCCTCATTTTCCAGTGAATCTCTAGATTCAGGAACCATTTTTCTTTATTGCTCCCTCATTCATTCTCTCTCAGTTTGAGGACCATACGAACACGGTGCGGTGGGACAGTATCACTTCTCTTTTTAAGCATTCTGGCAGAGGCCACGTTCATTCCACTATATTACATCTAACAAGGGTTCTCAGTATAACTACCCAGATGCTGAGGCAAATAACCGTTGCTGCAAGTATATTGAGAAGCAAATCCTCTTCAGTTACACTATTGTGAATAAGCATTGATGCAAATAGAAGGCGGCTTTGGAAAAAAAAAATTCCATGTATTAAGTTAGAAAATTACAGGTTAGTATGAACTAAACATTTTTTTTTTCCACTTACATTTAGACTGTATTTTTTGAGAACGTAATTCACAATGCATCCTGTAAAATATTCATCATTCTGTAACACATTGCAGCCCCAGGTAAAAATGTAGTGTATACTGCTGCTTTGCTCAGTCAGCACTAACTATATGTCTCCTGTCACATTTAAAGAATCTTCTCTGTAACTACATCCATGAGCTAATGTCTCTGAGTGCCTGATAGGCTTTAGAGATTGGTTTCCACTTTGCTGAAAAGCTTCTTAATTAAGTTCTAAATAAATTCACCATAGAAGAGTTAAAAGAATAAATAAGGAATGTGAATTTCAGTAATTATTCTCTGTGGAAACCCTAACACTGGAACCAATTACTCTGTTTTTAAACTGGATTCACAGTGCAAAGCATCAAATGAGAATGCTAGTTACCAGAGAATACAATCGGACTTCAAGTCTGAAGGTTATGGTATTAGCTCTCTAGGTGAAAGGGAGGAAACATCAACGAAGGAATTTGTTTTTACTGTGGTAAATAAAATCCTAAAAATAAATGGGAAAGGCTATTATGTACAGGAACTAACCATGAGATATGAAACTCAAAAACTAGCTGATAAATTTTCATTTGCTTTAATCCATAAATAGCTACAGATCACTTTGAAATGCGTGATAGTAATAAGTTTTTTAAGAGCTTATGTTGTAGTCAATCTTAACAGATTCAGTATTGCTAATAGGAGTGAATAGGAAGACAGAAAGAAAATATCCTGGTATGATTGCGTTAGGGAACGAAGTGATAGCAGGAATGGGAGGAAGGCAGTCCTCAGACACGGCCTAGAGAGTCCATCTATCAGTGAATGAGATGCCAATTATAGATCCAACCCGAAGGATAAATTACATGACTATTTGGAGGACGTGTTTTCACATCTTCATAAAATGTCCTGTTAAGTCTGTGTAGAAAGGTGGTCTGACCTAGTGCAACAGGTTTTCATGCCAGGAAGCATCAAGGTTAGTACTTGCCTGTGTTTTTTCTGTAGGAGCTTTTTACTCTTTAACCAAATCTGCAAATATTCCTGCTAATTAAACTGATTTCATCCAATGCTGGATGAAAGTGCATCCATGGGAATCCCTCAAGTAAAGTTAAACCAGATGGGTTTCATGGTGCCATTTCCATAGTGGAGGGGACAGAACAGGCACTTTGTGGCAGCACCTCACTCATCTGAAAACTTGAACTATTAATGGATCCAGCATAGGCTCCACTTGACCACCCATGTTTGTATCATTTCCAGTTAGCTTATTGTCATATGTTCCAAAAAGGTGGCCGTACACTCTAATTTGATTAGACATATTCAGTGCCACTTTGGAATACAGAGTAATTTACCTAGTAAAAGCAATGCATTTGAATGATAAGAAACGTGGGGTAGGAACTGCATGTTCACTGTATTTCCATATATTATCTCACTTTTAGGGGTGTCAGACTCTTAGCCAGAGAAAAAACAATATCATATATTTTGTTCCTTTTTCCTTCTCATTTAAGCACCTTAAAGAGAAGAAACTGACATAGAAGACTCCGTGCAAGACTAGCTTTTGAAGCCTGTTTCTTCACTTTGTTTTTCACTCTTCTAACTGTAGCAGGTGGAATACAAAATCAACCACATTTTAAGGAAGAGAGCAAGAGTCTGAATTATCCAAAAATTAAACAGGTGAGCTCAAAGCCTGGCTTCTTTGTAAGCTCATTGAAACAAGAGGAGAGATGTAAGACATCTGAACTAAACCTGAATTTGACTTACTTGTGCAATCAGTTGATTCCTGATAACTATGGTAGGGCTGAAGGAACAACAACAAAGCATAAAGAATAAACCTATTAGAAACTATTGTGCCACATCCACAGGTTTACATCTTGGAGTGCATTAAGAAAAGTGTGTCCAGCAGGTCTAGGGAGGTTCTCCTCCCCCTCTACTCTGCCCTGGTGAGACCACACCTGGAACACTGTGTCCAGTTTTGGGCTCCCCAATTCAAGAGAGACGATCTACCGAAGAGAGTCCAACAGAGAACTACGAGGATGATTAAGGGACTTGAACATCTCTCCTATGAAGAGAGACTGAGAGAACTGGGGCTGTTTAGCCTTGAAAGGAGACGGCTGAGAGGGGATCTTATTAATGTGTATAAATATCTGGGAGGTGGGTGTCAAGAGGAAGAGGGCAGTCTCTTTTCAGTGGAGTCCAGTAATAGGACAAGGAATAATAGGTATAAGCTAGAATATAGGAAGTTCCACCTTAACATGATGAAGAGTTTCTTCACTGTGAGGCTGACAGAGCACTGGAACAGGCTGCCCAGAGAGGGTGTGGAGTCTCCTTCTCTGGAGACTTTCAAAAGCTGCCTGGATGCGTTCCTGTGTGACTGCCCTAGGGGATCCTGTTCTGGCAGGGGGATGGGACTAGATGATTTCTAGAGGTCCCTTTCAACCCCAAACATTCTGTGATTCTGTGACTCTACGATACATAAAGGAAAGTTGAATCAGCAGACCACTACACAGTTACTTCGAAGTGCTGTACCAGAGCACAAGCTCATCACTAAAAAGAGTCATTTTAATATGTACTTGAGATAAATGTAGTGCTTACAGGTATCACTCACTGCATTCTAGATGAAAAAGTATGGTCAGGGCAAATAGTGAAAAATATTATCCTTCATAGGATATAATAATAGCCTTCATAGGATATTAAAGACAGCTATAAGAAGAATCTTCATCAAATATCTTAAAGTAATACAATATTGCTTTTTCTAATAGGATGTAATAGTTATCCAGAAAAAGCATTCTACGTTGTTTTGCATTTTTTTTTAATTCAGTCAAAAGCAAAATATTCTTTCTCCTTTATTTAACTATAGTAGATTTATCTCTTCTGGAGTAGGAAAGTTAAAGGTAATCAGTAGCAATACTATAACAAAATGTCAGCTCAAAGTAAATTAAGTTTAATAAATGACATTTCTTTGCTCTTTTTGTCAATACAAAAAGGCCACAAAGGACTTTTTGTAATCATCTAATCAAAACTTTTCAATAACAGAAAACAGAGGACATCCTGATTTGCTATGTTTTAACTGATAAAATCAAGTTACTTTGACAAAATGTGTTTTACATAACCCACATTAAATGAAATTAACTACATTATCATTATTTAATAATTTATGGAGTTCTTTATCAGTCATGCTAGTACTTTTCCTTTTTCTGACAGGATGACAAATTTTCTTTTTTATTCTTTTTAAATGGTAGCATAGCAGTATCTAGCTTCTAGCTTGACACATTTTCCTCCAGTGTTCTAAGACTTGTTAAAAATCAACATGGTTTAGCCTTTGGTTATCTGAGACCATCTTCTGAGAACACATCTCAGTAAATGATATTGATTAAAAAAAAGTTATTTTGATTATGGTTTTTCTTTTATTTAATTCTTTTCCAAACTTGCCTCACACTATTACTATATGTTGCATCCTTTGACTTTAGCATCCTTTCATCCCTGTACTTACTCATCTGTCTTCCCTGCAACATTTCCCTCTGAAATAACAAAAACAATAAGATGCTTCCTAAGAAAACTCAGTGTCATGGAAAAAGATGACCAAATTCTAGATTGAAATGATGTCCTAATTTTCCAGTTTGCACAAAGACATTTTGGTCTAACACCCCTTTGATTACCACATGCTTAAAATATTATTCATTTGCAATTTGTTATTTGTAGTTGGTCCCCTTCATGCACTGCTGTTGCAATCTGCAGTGCCTGATGCTTTTACTAAGAGCCGGAGCCTAAAAACAAGCACATGGCTCAAGATATGCAGCTCAGCCCACTGGTGCGTAACATATCACTGACACTCTTCAATTGTGATTCTGAAACTTGAAAATTTCAATACTGTTCTAGAAACTGCTCCCTGGAAGGGTGGCAGAACTAACCACGATGTGCTTCTATAAGATCTATCCCAAACTATTCTTACCTCCTTGTATATTGCAGAGCTATGGGAGGTAACATTTAATGTCCTCCACATCCCTATGTTCCTGCAAATTGTATTCACTCTTACACCAAATGATGCTTTTCATTAGGCACAAACATTTTAAATATTATCTGATCTATCACTCACTGCTTCTGAAATATTTTATGATACTTCTCAAATTATTTGCCTGTCACTTGACACAATCAAACTTTTAAGCAAGATTTACTCTACTCTTCCTTCCCAGGAAACTTTTATTCCCGTAAAATTTAAAGTTGATCTTTTATTTATAATGTGGCTTCTTATTCTAGTAACCTATACTTTTCTACACCCCTGAATTTTACTTATTTCTTGCAAAAAAATAAAACAGTAAGTTTATGTACTTAAATGGAACAACAATCCTCTTATATGCACCAACACAGATACAATATGGTGATAGTGACTTTATATTCTTTGGAGTTAAAATAATACTGTAAAGTACTCTAGAGAAAAGAAGTAGGGCAACTGGATCATGCATTACCACTTGAATTTCCGGAAAAAAAAAAATCAATTTTTTTGCTTAGCTTTTAGAAAGACCTTCTACAAAAATAAATAAGGAATTGCATAAAAAAATGTGTTCATTTCCTAGAAATAAGAGAAAATTGCTTTAACAATTAGTGTACACTTCTCACATGCTCAATGTACAGATTTATTAGGCTATGACTTGCTGTTTTGCATGTGTACAGTTCCAATTTATAACTATTTTCAAGTTACAGGCCAGAATCTTAATTTTCTTTCTTAAACAAGTAAAGTGACATTATGCTGTGCTAAGTTTCAAAATGGGAAGTAAATCAGAATCTGACATGGGCTATTGAGAGCCATAATAATGCCAATAGCTCAGTGGTATAAAAGTAATGTGGAATTCAGAAAAGATGGTCATCAGAAGCTGATGGGAAGACTGAATTTTGCTTTGAAGTAATGAACAAGATGAGGTTAATCTGAATATTCTGGTTTCCTTTTGAAAGGTAGAAATTACATTGAACCTTTTAGACTATATTTTTGTATACACATATTGGTAACTATGTGATTTGTTAAATTGTATTGTTTAAACCCTAAACATGTTATTACTTTACCCAATAATCTCTCTACTAATGTTTTGATATTCAGACTTACATAAGAATGGCGATCTAGGGCAAGTTCAGAATATAAGAAATAGGTTATACCGCTTCTGCTGGATATGATTTAATACTTTGCTGCATCTCACAAATACGAAATGGGAAGTATAAATACAAGGCAATGAAATGTGCCTGCACATGCACTTTTAAACACTTGTACTGAAGCATCTGTTTTGAAGGAAGCAGTACTAAGAATCCATCAGCCTGCTAAGGGCTGAAAACAAGCAGAGAAACTACAAGCATGCAGTATCCTACAGGGTTCCTGGCAGTTTCTGTCAATTCTTCTGTACTTACACACTTGTTTAAAGAATCAGAATAACTTCTCTGCAGGAAATTTTGATATTGGGGATTTTTTTTACTTTTTAGCTTTACTGGGAGAAGTAAAATTTTGAACACTTATTAATAAAGGAAAATTTCAAGTGCTTCCAAATGACTTGATGTCAATGCATCTAAATAGCAACGAAACATAACATGCTAAAGTTACAAATTGCATCATTTCTTTACCTTAAGAATAGTAAATACATGTTCATATGTTGTAATTAATATTTTAATATTTTAATATTTTAATATTACTTTTTAATATTTACAAGGATTTTTAAAAATATTTTTAAAGTAACACTGTTGAAACAACGCATTTCAGTCTCTATGCATCATTTCAACCTGATTGAAACTAAATGTTGTAAACCTTTTGAAGGAAAAACGGTTTTGATCTTCTAACATTCCTCCCAAATCATGCTATTCTAAAAACAGTATTTCCTGATAAACAAGTGTTTAGTTGTCAGGGTTTTTGTGTTGGGTTTTTTTTTTTTGGTTCAGGAAATATTTGTTTTTAACTGTCCAGTCACCTGTGATAATATATTTGTTTGCTATTCACATGAATGTCATCTACATTTCTCTGGATATTCCCTTGCAATTTAATCTGAGAAGGTGCTTAAAGAGCCCTCATCTCTTTAATGGCTCCTGGTGGAGCCTAATTTTTATGAAATTGCAAAAGCTGTGAAATGATAATTAGTCTGTGTTACTTCTTTATTTTTCCCTTAGAGATGTGTTAAAAGATGTTAATTAACGTTTTTAACTAAGTAAGGACAATAAATGACTAATCTCAACATTTTCATTGCTGTCCTGGTGTCGCACAGATATATTTTTGGTTTGCTTTTAGATATTTATTTCTGCTACAAAATGCCCCTTAAAGACATACAAGGCCAACTGTGTGCAGTTCTTCAAACACAAACATAGTTGATTAGCAAGACTTTAAAGCTCCACAGGAATCAATTGCTCAGCTATGTTCTTGCACATTAATCACTGCATGGAAGTTACAGACAGTCAAAAATGAACACAACTATAACGGATGCAGGTTCTAGACAGATGTTCATAGGGCCACAAATACTTTGTGAATGCTGATGGGATCAGAAACATTATTATTATTTCACCAGAGAAGGGAAAAATATGAGCAAGAGACCACTGTTTAAAAGTTATGCAAAATTCAACAGAAGAATGGTTTTTTTTCTGTGAACATTTGAGGGTATAACACTTTGCTAGCAAAGCTAATTATCCAGTATTTTCAAAAAAGCTGACTATGTCTCAGAATTACCCCAGGTAAGATACGTAAATATGTGTTGTAACTTGCACACCAGGTTCTGAGTGAACCTTATCCCACAAGTCATTCCACAAACATGAATTAAAGTACTTGTGAATGGACAGTACTCAAAGACTATCATAGCATCTGGCAGTGCTCTGCCCCTATCACCTCACTACTGAAGCAAAACTTCTACAGCCTGACCTTAAGATGACACCAGTTATTTCATATCTGCTAATTTAACAAAAAAGAAAAAAAAAAGTGTAATGTATGTGGCCTATAAGCAACGTTTCCTTATGTTTGGCACTCTATCAAAGCTGGCAGATGAAATATAACGTATAACTTTGTTCAGTCTTGCCCGGTTCTTATTAGTTGATGGTGAACGGACATTTTTGCGTGAATGGTAATGTTTTACATAGAGGTAGGTGGAAAACATGCTGTGTATTCTGCTTCTTCTGTCCTTATTACTGGCGTTTAAGAAGTGGAAGAGACATCTGAATACAGATGTTTAGAAAAAGATAGTAACACCAAATCTAATTTATCTTCTTCATTAAACAATATAGGCACAACTGCAGCCTGACTGCCCTAAAGGTTAACTGAAAACGGGAATAAAAATTTTAACATAAATATTTAGGTTCTCTATATCTATCCCATTTTCTTAAGTAATATCCTATCCACTGAGAACAAAATGAGAACAAAAGAGGAATATGTTGCTTTTAATCACTCCTTTTTACATAGCATGAAAAAGTATGACTGGCTTAAAAACACTTTTTATTTGAACAAAATGTTTCAGGAAGTCTTTGGTTTCAGAATTGATAGAATTTAAATTGTAATTGCCATGTTCAATCAGTCATAAGAGAATTCTTTAATTATTTTTTTTATAATGTTTTCCTTATCCATATTTGAAACAGAAACAAAGTTTGAAACAGTGGAAAATTATCTGAACCAGGGTTGCTGAGTTTTAGTCAGATTTACCTCACCTTTTGCATAAATATAATTAAATAAAAATATGTTTCTTTGTGTTCTGGGTGGGGAATTATTGTACAAAATTAAACCCTAAACTGATGTCTTGGGGAAGAATTTCATATTTGTTTGCAGTTTGTCATAATTTTTTTTTTACAAATCTAATCCTTCAGATTTCTTCCTTATTTGAATAATCCATCCATTATATTGTATCAACCATCCCTCCTGCTTGAAGAATTAGTTGTAAAACTTCAGCAATTAAAAAGTGTACCCTCTGATAAGAATGAAAAGGACAATAACACAGGCATTAATGCACAGCACTTCCTCTAAGTGACATTCCGATTATTGCCATGTCTTAAATGCCAAAATCTGATAATACACTTCTGTAATTCCTTATATAATGAAATGCTTAAGAAATATCTTACAGTCATTGGACCATCATTAACAACTATGAAATTAGGTGTCCCATGGGTTTTTTTCCAATTTAAAGAGGGTTAAATTGCTAATTTACATGTTAATTAGCATTCATTCTAAAGAACACCAAATGTAATTCCATAGCATCTAGCATTTAGCAGTTTAGCTTATCAAGACATTAAATTTAAAAGAAGCTTCGCATTATTTGCCAGAAGTTGTTTTTGAGGGCTAATGATGAAAGGAATCTCATTATTCTAAGCAACATGCAATTTAAAAAGGATGAATACTGCCAATTTATTTATCACTGAGTAATAAGAAAGCAACAAAGCATTGGCAGGGCAGCAGGTTCAGCAGTTCTTAATAAGGCCCACTGATCTGCACAGATTTGTAAATTTAAAATACTTATGGTGACATTTCTTTGGAATCTGTTGCCTCGAGTCACACCCAATCACCGAAGTGTGCTCAGTGGTATTTGATAGCGTTGCTTCTCCAGCTCTGGAGATACTCTCGTCCATGCGCTTGCAGCAGAGTGCAATTAAAGCATCTCTGTGTAGCACAGCTATAAAAACAAACCTCCTCTCATAACATTTAGGGAAATATTGCATGATATTATAAACCAAGCATTCACTTCAACATCATTTCAAATTGCCAAAATAAATGTTATTAGTACAGTAATGCCACAGAATTAACATATTGTTTACATCCTGCTTTTGCTCATATACTGTACACTACTTCTTCGCTTAAATGCTGATGTCATCCTCTATTGCTTTATGTTGCCTTTATTTACATCAGTTTCTGTGATGTGACACAACCTAATTGTCTGTTTCACTGAATTGCTACTTCAGCATTTCAAAGATGGAGGATTGCAGATACTTTGAAGCACATCAGCTGTGATGCAAACATGCTTTTAGAAAGGCAGGAGTTCTCTGTTTCTAAATAACAGAGAAAAGTGTTCAGACCAGTAAAATTTTGGTCTTATCTATCAGTGGTAAAAGACGGAATGGTACATGAGTGACAGCATTATACATTTTATTCTTTGCCTTTTTTCAGACCTCATATTTTTATGTTGTGAAAGTCCTTTGTATTATTCTCAATACACCATTTTGTGCCAGTATAATATCTGTTGCTTTCTTGTTAACAGAATTAGAGTTGTGAAATGTGAGTTTCGTATAGCCTGTCTGGTTGATTTGGTCAACCTCAGCAGTAAGTGGAATGGCTTAAACATTGGTGGCTCTGAGCAGTGACACTGACAGTTTCCTCCTGTGCTTTAACTTGGTATTTCCCCTTATTTATGGATTATTTCTCCAGGTTCTTCCTCCTGTAACTCTTTTTTTCTCCCTTGTACGCACTTTCTGTATGTAATTTCTGTCTCACTGTCTGTAACTTTTCCCATAATTTCTTCCTTAACACAGTTCTCTTTCTGTTTCCCCCTCATTGCACATTATCAGTTCTTTTGCAGCCAACAGCTTCATCCTCTGCACAATGTGGATTTATTCCTCAAGTATGATCCATCTGCAGCACTGACCCAGGGAGTTTTCCATGAGGTAAACAACATGCAACTTGAGACTAAAGATATTATTACAGAGCAGATAAAAAAAAAAATCAAATTAGGTTGTCCAAATGCTATTAATTCTGGTGTCTTATCACTTCTTTATTCTTGACTGCAAATACTATATTTTTAACTGTAATTTACTAAAGCTTGAGATCCAGAAAGACAATTTCAGCCCAACCTCTGAGAGCAACAGAAAACTGTCTCTTAAAATAAAAAGTGTTTGAAAACCTTAACTATAAGCATCACATTCAGTTCTGTATCTAACAGTCCAGTAGAAATGATGGGGTAACCTAGTTCGTAATCGAAACTAATTTAGGAACAAAAGGGAAAGTAAAAGGAGTTAATTCACAAGAACAAATTCTGAAAGAATGAGAAAAACTTTTTAAGTTCTTGTGGGAAAGGCAGCGTAAGAAAATGAAAAATATTCAGTGAGAAATTATCAAGACCCCCCTCTTCAGGAAGAGTTGCAGTCAGAGAAGAAATGGGTTTTGGAATTATTACCGAGAATACTGAAAAATCAAGGTAAGAAGAAAAACTAATTCTTTGCTTTTAGCTTTGGGTTTCACATGAAAGAAAACAAGACTTACGTCAGAAATGTAAAGACCCTTTCTGAGGGTAGAGAAATGTAATTAAAAGGAAAGAGTGAGGAAAATTGAATCGGTATGAGTATTTCAGAACAATGAAAAAAATAACAGTTAAGAATTCCTCAGCATCAACCTCCCAAAAGTTCAATAGAAAAATACTGTGATGAAGCAGAAGTGTCTGACAAGGGGTATGCAGGCACAGATGACAGTTATTCACAGATATGAATAACTGTCTAATGGTGATAGGTAAAACATAAACTGGTAATAAATTTGCATAAAGCTAATAAAAAATTGGGCATTTGATTGAAATTAAAGAATTTGTGGAAAAATCTGAGAAACAGTTGACCATACTGAATCATAATTTCAGCATTTTGATTTCTGTGACAGAAGATCTAATCTGAGTAGAGATACTTATGGTAAATGTTCTGAAGACAGAAAAAATAATAAATAATAACCTTCTCTAAAACCCCCTCTTGTAAAACATCTGAGCATTCTTCATTTTATACATTTGAATATTTTCATTTATTTTTTGTGAGGCTGCTTATAGACATACATCTTAGAAAATTCAAAATTGTTTTGAGAACTGGGCCTAATTTTACACCCTTCAAATTGCACACACATAGAAATTTGTGTATACTTTTGAGCATAGCAAACTACTGGTGGTAAATGTAGTAGAGCAATAACCACCACACAGACAAAATTCCTATATAAGTGGACTTCAGGTCTTCTTATAAACCAGCTGTTTGAGGGAATCTAGTATCATATCACTGTACCTCTTGCCTGACTCCTTTTATATTTAATACACTTTTGTTTCTGGTTTTCTTACTAGGGATGTGATGAATGTGAAAATTTTATTAAAAGCATGCATGTATTTCTTAACAAGCATCAAATCAAGGTGGTTTTTGTGAGGCTACAGCAGCAGAATGCTGACTAACTGAGAGCAAGAAATACTGAGATTTTTTTTACCATACAGGTTATTTTCTGAGGAGGCTACAGACTTCGTGTGCAAAATCTGGCCCTAAAAAGCAGGCCCTTCTTAACAGCCAGTGTTTGGATGCAGAGAAACAGAAGCAGGGGCTGCAGGGAAGGATGCTAGACTTGTCCACATGGGAGTAAAGGAGGGACAGTGGGTCCATCTACATATCAAGGTAAAAAAAGGAAAGACCACACAAGTAGTGGACCTTCATGCGGGGCAACTTTCTGCTTAACCTTAGCGTTCTTACAGCTAAATATACATGGCACGTTGTCCAGAAGATGGTTTCCTGGTGTTGCTGTGTTTGCCTAATTTCCCAGATCCCAGTGTGAAAATTCTCACATATTGCCAAACCAGTTTCTTTTCCTCCAAATGAAAATGGTTTGGGTAATAGGAGATATGTATCTTGAAGCCAACATATAGGACTTACTTTTCCTCCAATAAACATAAAGATACTGGAAAAAAAATCCTAAAGATGAATGAACAAAATCTCAGTGTTACACTGAGATCCTGGAGCTTTTTCTGTTTTCACTTATCTGTGCATTTTCTGAGCGGTAGAGGCAATGCTAGCTAAAATGTAAGCATATTTGCTAGCTTTGATGTTTAACAGGAACTAAATCTCTGCCTGAATTAGAGTTTAAATCCACAAGAACCATAAAGGCTTAACAGCAAGTGCCCACAGCTGTACACACTAAATCAGACTTTCATGCAAAAAATAAACCCAAGTTCTGGCACTCATGGATTTAAAGTCTAAGATATAGGTACATGTATGTGAACTAGTGTAACTGAAAGCTCTGTTCACCTAGTTGTACAGTACTGCTTACTTCAAGAATACTAAAATTTAGATGTATTTTGTTTTCATGTGGGAGAATGTGATGTATTTAACTCTGGCTAATTTTTGACAACAAAACTGAAAGACCTGTTTTGTCAATCAGAAACCCCAAGATGGCAATACAGCCTTGTTTTTCTTTGCTACTTTATTTCTATTATTATTATTACTATCACAATTATTATATTGTGGTACATGGAAGAGATTTGTCATTTTCTCCTTTGCTGACATCTAAAAGCCTTGCTGATTGCTAAGGATTACTTATACAGAAATTGAAAGCTCCAACTATTTCGACATTAACTGAATGGATGAAGGCTATGCATGACCTGGATGTATTAAAAGATTGCATTTAATAGTGTTAACCAAATAACTATCTCTGCTCAGATTTCGCTCCCTCTTATAGATGTACGTGGCCTAACAACCCTGCTAAAAAAAATCTATACTTCCATATTATTTTCAGTTTAGTATGTAACATACATCCACATATATCACATTTTCAGACAACAGCCTATATTGATTTTCTATGTGCTAATTACTTTTGAATGAATTCACACCAGGACTCTTATCCTTCTCAGTGTTCAGATAGTTTGGACAGAGCCAAGGTAATCAGTTCTCATGTAGTTAACTTTTGTTGCAGAGAACATGGTGAGCAAGTGATAGCAAGCACCATTCACCTTGATGCTTGATGAGAGATACTGCAAATTTATCAAAAGTGCTACTGCCTGTGACTTCTGCCCAGGGCTGTATAAAGTCATAGATTCCATAGTAAAGTAAAAACACAAAGGAAAAAAAGCTGTTGATTTCATGTGGGTTAGCTGGCATGTTCTTGACCAGTGAAACATGTATGCACAGCGCTGTACAGTGACGAAAGTTTAGGTGCTCCCAGGAACGACATCCACACTCTCACCCCAGCCGTGTTGAGTACGAAGCCTAACAACAGATAGCTCATGTAGAGCTGTGAGGAAGCGCACCCTTCCACTCAAACAGATTTTCTGAGTTCAATTCATCCAGCCTTGCACTGAAAGAAACTAATTTCCAATAATAGGTGATATCAATGAAAAATTATTACAGAGTAGCTGGCAACATTAATTAAGACTAATGTTGTCAAGACTACCAAGGAAATAAGAGCTGCTTAATATTCAGATAATATTACTCATAAATATACAAACCATATACCCCTCCAGGGTCATTGCAGTGTTAGAACAAAATGGAGATATAGGCAGGTGAGGTCTTTGATATTCTTGTGGTTTTCTTCATAAATATATATACATATATGTACACATACATATGTAGTATTTTATCTCTATAACTATGACTGTACGTAGCATGCAGAGAGAGAGAGAGAGTCTTTCTGGATATACTGTTTTAGAATAACCTAACACAGCAGAAAGTTCAGTTATGCAAACAAGGCCGGATTGTCAGCATAACATTTTGAAGTCCTCTGAGGACAGAGAAAGCAATGGTTCACATGCCAACTGCTACGTACAAGACCCAGTACTTCCTGCTTTAACTGACTGAAATCAAAGATAAGAAAATGGATCACAAAATTAATTTTATAAAACCATAATATTGGGAGATTACAGTAATACTTCTTCGAATAAAATATTTCCTCTGGAAGAGAAACAAAAGACTCAGGACAAAGTACTCAATGCAATATCCTTCTTTCTGTCTTTACACCTTCTCTAACCAGCATTGTTACTTTAATAAATATTTTGAAGAAGTAGCATTTAAATGAGAAGTCACATGGGAGTTCTGCACTGTGTTGTTACTGAGGTGTAAAGAATATCTCAGTTTACTCTCCATTAGAAAAACGATGCTTGGAACATATCCATGCAGATGACTAGAAGTTTCCTCAAATTTCTGCTGGAAAACAGAAAATATACCTTAGGAGAAAAAAAATCTTTTCTGGGGGTTACTCTTTCTTCCAGAACACACATTTTGAAACTAACTAAAATCACAGGAAACGATAAATTAACTTGTTTTCTTTGAAGATTACACTGATAGAAGTAAGAAGAATAAAGGCTCTTCTGTGACTGATCATAAAAGTCAGAGGAAAGGGCGCATCCACACTATTCCTAGGGGCAAACTAGTGCTGTTCACAGGCTTGGCTGCGCAGTTGAGAAGTAAGAGGGGAAAAGAAACTGAATTACCCTGTCACATCAGGAGGGTAGCTAGCTAATCCTGCACTAACTGAGCTTCTGAACTACATCTGAAAGGGCAGGATGGGGTGAGCTTGTACTGTCAGTTGATATTCTGTGTGTGTCGCACATTTCCATGCACTCTCAGTTTTCAGTACTATGTCTGGCAGCTTTTAAAGCACTAAATTTACCTAAAAATTAAAGAAGAGTTTTATTGCTTAAACAATGCCTTTTATGACAAAAAGCTGCCAAAATCTTCCCTGCCCAGTAACTCAATCATAGATGGTGCATCAAGCAGGCTGTTTTATTTTGCATAAGCTGCTCTTTGCAGGGGGAGTGTGTGAAGATAGAAGGGCACAAATGGATCCATTTGAGTTTAGATGCATTTCAGATGAGTTAGAAAAAACAGCCCAAGGGTGAAAAAAATTCTTTGTGCAGCAAATGGGGATTTATAGGGATTAGAGTCACATGTTGAGGATCTGGAAAAGCATTTGTTTTTTATTGTTATAACAATTTTTATGCATTAATTAATGAAATGGTGATGTGCAGAATTGCTTGGATTTAAAACATAAATACATTAGATGAATCTAGCTCTGTTTGGGGAGTGATGGGCAAAAAAAAGTCCCACTAATATCCATGGATATCTGACTCTGGGCTGCTTGAATTCAGCAGGATGGTTCAGCACGATGGGTGGGCAGACGCTAGGCAGTCTGTTCATGCAGTGCTGTGATAGATGCATACTTTGTCATATCAGAGGTTCAGAAATGCTCATTCCTGGACTTTGTAAAATATTTTCTTAAAATTCTGAAGTGTTTATGTGAATTAATTGCATTTTTGTTCCATAATGCCAGCTCCTATGCGGGTTTTACTAAAATTATGGGAAAACTAGGATGCAGGATAGAAGGATAATAGGCATATAAGGGTAGAATATACCTACCACATATGGATCTGATAAAACTGATGCAAAACCAATGATGAATTGTCTTCTACTTGAGCAAATTTAGAAGCTTCCTACAATCAATGAGGAAGATGGACTGCTGTAACATACACAGACATTTGTCAGGTTTACCTGCTTGTGAGCGTGATCATAAGAATTGATGTGGTTGTCAAATTCCTGGTGTTTGTGGTACTGCTTGTCACATAGTTCACAGTAGAAGTTAGCCTTCACATCTTCCAGTGCCTTGGCTGCAGCTTTCTCCTTCTCAGCATAGTCCTGCAAAGGCAGAAGGAAATTCTTTGCTAGAGATAGTGAGCTCATTCTTCAGCAGCTATTTTTGTCATCCACATGAAAAGCATTAGACTGACTACGACTGCTAGATCACCAGGCTCCATCCTGTACATGCTAAGGAGGTTTTGTTGTTAAGATGGATTTAAAAAGATAGTTGTGATTCTTGAATAATTATTTATACTACTTGTTGTAGGTATTGCAATAAGAAAAGTAGAGAGGAATGGAGTGCAGAGGAACACCACCAGGACACTACCTGTCTCCTGGTCAGGAGAGTTGAGCAGTGAGGAACATATAAGCCACCACAGTTACTCTGCTAACCACTACAGCACTCCCCATTCGCACCAGCATATGTGTGCTCTTTCAGGTACTGTTGCTCAGAAGAAAGAAACTAGTCTTAGTCTGACATTAAGGCAGATTTTCTTTTGTGCTCTTCTTTCTCCTTTCTACAGTAGGGCCTGTCAGCAGCTGCCTGTGGCTGGCTGAGATTTCCCTGGAGCAGAGCCACCTCAACAAGTCCTTTTTCCACGACACCTGTCCCTGCATGACGAAACATGCCATGCAGCCCACCCAAACTGAATGTAGCTATCACCTGCCTGACACAGACCACAACCACCGACAAGAGCACTAGCTCAGGTCCAAGCTCAGACAAACATATCTGAAAACAGGGAAAACAAAACTAGTTCCCACATAGTCCCCCTCCAAGTCTCCCTCATGATGCATGTGGGTGCTCTGGAGAGTCAAATACATTTTCAATATGAAATAGGGTACAAAGAGAAAACTTTAAACACACTAGCCAAGTAATGGACTTAAATAAGCTTGATATTCAAAACTGGCAGCAGTCTTTGCCAACCTTATTTCTTTTACAAGTCCTTCATCATATTGTTATTATTATGACACTTTCTTAAATACATAAAAGAGCAATCTTCAGACATGAAAAATATGAACAAAAAAGTTGGTGAAAGCTATTCATTTACTATTCGTACTGACAAGTTGATATTATTTGAGTAATAAATTGCCAAGGATTACAGTAATTCATCATTTGTTACATCATTTTACATAAAGAAACTGATACTTTCTGCATGCAGACTTTTCTTGCTGTGCAGCCAGTGTTGCCTCCTGGCTACATGCTTTCACCATGCTTTGCACGACAAGCTCAGAGTGCACCAAACCCAGGTCACATTGCACATCTGGGACCCTCTACTCTTAGTAAATCATGTTGCCCGGCACTGCTCCAGGGACCACACTGGGGTGGAGGCAAGCCTTTGGGCACAGCAGATCAACAAAAATGTGTATTTTGAGCCTTTCAGAGGAGGCAGGACTTTCCTAATGAGTGCCACATGTTTTGAGTCTGAGACTTGACCAGGCAGCAAGTGCTGCTTTTCAACACGACACACGGAGCTTCCGTCAGCCCTGTGCTGTGAGTCCTTCTGCTCTGGCCTGGTCTTTACTCTCTCAGGTCAGTGTGAGTAGGTCTTTCTCATATGGTAGTTTAGAAGCTGCTGTTAATAGTGAGATTAACTTCACCTAAATAAGACTGTTTAGAAGTTAGATGTATGGTCTAAGACAGTATTCTAAGCTTCCTCTGTAAGAAATAGAAAACCGATAGCCACTGCCAAATGGTTATTAACCCCATCTATTTCAAAAACCTATTTTAGGATGAGATGAAACTCTCCAGAGATGCTCTCTCTCTCTGTCGACCACTGTAAGGCTTTAAATTACTAACCTATGCTACATCCTTAATTCTTACATTGCTGACCTCTGAGATAATGAACTCTATATTGTATTTCTTTATATTCAATTCTAAATCTCCCCATGAAACTTGCATGAACTGACCTGCTTGAAGACGGGAGGTCAAAGAGGAGTTTTGTGTCTGGAATTTTGATTTTACATCTTGCAGATGATATGTCAGTCCCTCCCACAGAGCAAACATCTAAATAAATCTCTTTCCTGCATGTATATGGCTCAGGTGTTAGTGAACTGTGTTAGACTCAGTTTGGACAATTGTGAAAACAGGTAGTCTGAGCTAACATTTCTCCTCTTGAGAGGCTTCTCAATAACAGTAGTTAACACCTAATTGTATCGGGGGGAATATTCTCACAATCAAATAGTTAAATAGCTTTCATTAGTTATTTAAATCTACAAAGCCCATTAAAAAGTGATACCTTCCAGCTTACGCTTCAGACCCATTGTTTTGCTAGCATTAATTATTCACACGTCCTTTGGTATAATTAAAATGCATAAATTACAATGTGGATGCAATAGCATTAATTATGCAGATATGTCTTTCGTGGAAGACAAGTGTTGAGGGCAACATATTTTTATTCTAAACTGGTAAAAATGTAAGTTTTGCACCCACTGGCAGCCAGCCAAAGCACAATTGTTTTTCTGGTTGTTTTGTGTTTTGTTTTTTTTCTGGTTCTGAACTGTCAGTTAAATGTTTACAGCCTGATCCATCTTTACGTCTGCTGAAGGAAAAGCCTAATTGTTTGAGGTGAACATATTGCATTATTCTCTGTGAAGCACAACTGAAACTGCTGCTCGTGACCATTCCAAACTGCGAACTTTATCTTCCTCAGCAGAAATTAATACAGTTTCCTTAGCATAAAGATGTTTTAAAATAACAACAAGGCAGCTCCCAGGTGCATCCTAAGATAATCACAACTACTTCCATTGCCTTATTGCTTAATTATGCTTGTCTACCATGGCAAAAGATATAATTTCCTGCTTGCTTATCGATCAGATGCAGGGAAATTGAATGCTACAGCACATACTTTAGGAAGGTCATGGATTTTTCTTTCTCTACAAAGGCACAAGAACTTCCAGCACTACAGTAAACTGCATATAGTCAAATGAATTTTTACACGCAGACTGCTAATATCATCTCCCTGGAACTATAGAGACCAGTGGCCAATTCTGACATAATAAATGCTATCAGGTAAAAGAAACTCTGCAGAATTGTATCCCTAGAAAACATGATCACGAATGCCTGACCATACCAATGCAGACACAGGAAAGTGGGAAAGATACACTAATGTATTTTGAACTGAGATCACTAGTAGTAATGAATGTGTGTGTCACAGTTTCATAAATTTTATTCTGGATCATATGCTACTTACTAATGAGATATAGTCTGGGTAAACATGTATGTTTATAAGATGTCATAATTTAGCAGTTTTGTCTTTGAGTCATGGACAACAGTGCAAGCTGATGTCAGCCATGATGCAGATATTTTGGGTAGCAACTCCTAGAAATCACCGATTAACCACCTTCTATGTCGCTGGATGTGGATAGTATATTGTATGGGATAAATGAGGGCAGAATATACCTGAATCCATTTTTTTCCTAGAAGCCTACAAAATGGTTCCATTTTATAGATAGCAGTTAGATTCACACCAGTTTGGCCCACAGGGGCACATAACTGTAATAATTGTTTATATGTTGGATTAATATAAAAAGAATAGTTCTATCATGTGTTGGGCTGGAAGTGCTTTGACTTAGCAGCTGCTTTTGCAGTACACTTCTTATTGTGAAAATGCAATTAATAGTATCTGACATTTCATTTTCTAATATAGGGAAAATCAATGAAAAATCCCATGTAACTGAGTTTTCTAGAATGTTGCCACTGACACTTAGTCAATTAGAAATAATTTATTAAATCTAGAGTCTGTAAGAGATATTTAACAGACTGCATGGCCATTAAAGTATGCTGATCTAGACAAAACAATATCACATTGCCTGCCTCAGTAACTCATAGTAAATAATTTGCTGTGTTCAAACTAAGGTAAAAAGTATCTCACTTGATACAGTAAAACATTCAGAGGCAGTTTTCTACAAACCCATGGTTTTCTACAGATATAGTGGAGTAAATTCATAGTGCTTGTAAATACAACATGAGAAAAACGTGACATCATTACCTCACTTTTGGTCACCTATTTCTAAATCGGAATGTAAATCAGTGACAGACCATCTAACTCACATTAATGCAGAGCTCAGTAAGTGACAGACTGCTCCCTCTTTGGGGACATAAGCAACCAAAGAATATGATAACTTAAATATAATTCTGTGAACCAGATTAGATATGAGTGCAAGTATTAAACCCTGATGCAACTACCAAGATGCCTCTTGGGGATTCTCAGACTACAGGTTGGAGGAGAAGTAGGACAAACATAAGCACATGAGGAAGATAGAGAATTTTACTTTACATCTAAGAATTTTAATTAGATTTTCATTAATGACTTAGATGACATCATGAACTGTGATTATGTATGAAATCTATGAGTTATACTAATTAACAGCATAGGGCATACAAATGCTTTAGGGACCAGGATCAAGATGAAAATTACTGTAATAATCTTGAGATGTAGTCAGAAATCAGTGAGATAAAGTTCAATAAGATGTGCATCAAGTGCTTCACTTTGGAGGTGGAAATCATATTCACCAGCACTAGACTGTGAATAGCTGAGTAAACATGAATTGAAGGAAAAAAGTCCAAGAGGTTAGAGTGGAAAAGAAATTAAATGAAAGTCAACAATGAAAGTCAAAGCAAATCACATTCTGACATGTTAATAGTAGTGTTATATGTAAGATGCTGAGGGTAATGATTCCACTTGATTCAGTATTGGTGAAATGTCAGCTGTAAAATACTATTGTGTACATCTACACCAGCAAATGACTTGGCTCCTGGAACCTGGCTCTCCATCATCCCCACTCCATATGTGATAGTTCATTCTCAGGCTTTCATTTCAGAGTAAACTTGCTAGATCTCTTTGAGGTAAAAATGAGCGCAATTCTGGAACAACATTCAATTCAGGGACCACACTCGACAGGTGGCAAAGCTCTCCATGCCCTGTACAGTCTTCCAACAGTCACCAAACTGCATTCCCTCAGGCATCCCCATCTCATAGCCTTCCCCAAAGCAAGCAGCACTTGTATGCCATAAAAATGCACACAGCATCATGTTGCAAAAGAACTGCCCAGGCAGTGTTTTAATATAGCCCTCACACTTTTTTCAGAAAGAGTGAAACAAACCAAATACAACAGTTATACCTAAGGGTACCACACAGACCCGAGGAGACTTAAGCCAAGTATAGACATGACCTGTTTGCCCTGGGATGTGGTGTGGCTGACAATTTTTTCTCCATCTGGGCCCAAGAGACTAGATCTAGTTGTTGGAGCAAATCAAAGTGTAGACATAGCTTTTGAGGCAGATTTGGTCCAAAAAGATGAAGAGACGTGACTCAAGGACAACCTGAGAACACAAAGGAAGTCAGAACTGTCTGGGTTGCAACATGGCTGTAGAAGCTGAAATGTTTTCTGCAGTAAACATAGAATCATATAGTCATAGCACGGTCCCCCTGCCACGGGCAAGGACAGCTACCACTAGACCAGGTTGTTCAAAGCCCCATCCAGCCTGGCCTTGAACACTTCCAGGGATGGGGTTTCCACACCTTCTCTGGGCAACCTGTTCCAGTGTCTCACTACCCTCATAGTGAAAAACTTCTTCCTAGTTTCTAACCTAAACCTACCCTTGCCTCTTGTCCTACCGCTACATGAAATGAATGTGGGTTTATTACAGTTAAGATTATATTCTGGGCATTTAAAAGCAAATTCTAAGAGCCTCATGGGTAAGACTCAAAAGATAGAAAGTTATAGAAGATCTCAGAATGTTTCCAGCTAATCTGCAGATACGGTGATTGGTGTGACTGCTGTAAATCTAGACTCCATACTAAGGCTTCACTGCAATTATATTCCAATATGACCACCTTAAAATGTAGATAGAAATGTTTTTTCTAAGTTGGACAGAACTGTTACTGTAGCCAAGAAAAAAATATCCATCACTTGCTTTTTTCTGAGTCCTTCTTCTCTGCACAAATGTGAGTCTTTCAGTGAATCTGATTGTGACATTATTTCCAGCTTTCCATTTAAAGTCAATTCCTTCAATTTGTTCACTGTTTCATACCACTTTGTCCTCCTCTCAAGTGATCATTTCTTTTACCTCTTTTCTGATGAGTGAGATATTATCAATAAATCTGAAGAGTTAGTTCTCCATTTATCTCTTATCATTCTCATTTGTCCAATTGCAATTTTTAGAGTACAGCGCATGTTCCAGCACTGCATTTACGACTGTGTGATGTTGTATTTCTTTGTCTGACACCTCTTCTCAGATGAAACCATGCCTGGAAAGGTGACGGAACATCTTATTCTTGGCATTGTCTCTAGGCATATCAAGGATAAGAAGGTTATTAGGAGGAGTCAGCATGGCTTTGCCAAGGGGAAGTCATGTTTGACCAACCTGATAGCCTTTTATGAAGACATAACCAAGGTGGATGGATGGTGGCCGTGCAGTGGATGTGGTCTATCTGGATATCAGCAAGGCATTTGACACCGTCTCCCACAGCATCCTCATAGGTAAACTGAGAAAGTGTGGTCTGGATGACCAAGTAGTGAGGTGGGTCGCTAATTGGTTGAAGGGAAGAAGTCGGAGAGTTGTAGTCAATGGGACAGAGTCTAGTTGGAGGCCTGTGTCTACTGGGGTCCCTCAGGGGCCAGTGCTGGGGCCAGTGCTTTTCAGTATATTCATCAATGACCTGGACGAGGGATTAGAGAGTGTTGTCAGCAAGTTTGCTGATGACACAAAACTAGGAGGAGTGGTTGACGCACCAGAAGGCTGTGCTGCCATTCAGAGAGACTTAGAGGGCTCGGCGGGGAGAAATCTTATGAAATTCAACAAGGGCAAGTGTAGAGTCTTGCACCTGGGAAAGAATAATCCCATGTGCCAATATAGGTTGGGGACTGACCTGCTGCAGAGCAGTGTAGAGGAAAGGGACCTGGGGGTTCTAGTAGACAGCAGGGTGACCATGAGCCAGCAATGTGCCCTCATGGCCAAGAAGGCCAATGGCATCCTGGGGTGTATTAGAAGGGGAGTAGCAAGTAGGTCGAGAGAGGTCCTCCTGCCCCTCTACTCTGCCTTGGTGAGGCCACATAGAATCATAGAATGATAGAATCATAGAACAGTTCAGGTTGGAAAAGAGCCTTGGGATCATCGAGTCCGACAATTAACCCTACACTGCAAGTTCGCCCCTGAACCATATCACCCAACACCACATCTAAGCGACACTTAAACGCATCTGGAATATTGTGTCCAGTTCTGGGCCCCTCAGTTCGAGAAGGACAGGTTGCTGCTTGAGAGAGTCCAGCGCAGAGCCACAAAGATGGTGAAGGGAGTGGAGCATCTCCCTTATGAGGAAAGGCTGAAGGAGCTGGGTCTCTTTAGCTTGGAGAAGAGGAGGCCGAGGGGTGACCTCATTAATGTTTATAAATATGTCAAGGGGGAGTGTCAGGAGGATGGAGCCAGGCTCTTTTCAGTGATGTCCAATGACAGGACACGGGGCAATGGGTTCAAGCTGGAACATAGGAGGTTCCACAAAAATATTAGAAAAAACTTTTTCACTGTGAGGGTGACAGAGCACTGGAACAGGCTGCCCAGGGAGGTTGTGGAGTCTCCTTCTCTGGAGACATTCAAAACCTGCCTGGACACGTTCCTGTGCGATCTCCTGTAGGTGATCCTGCTCTGGCAGGGGGGCTGGAATAGATGATCATTTGAGGTCCCTTCCAGCCCCTAATGTTCTGTGATTCTGTGACGTAATTTAAGATTTTTGTGCATTTTGACCTAAAGTCTCCTATAGAACACAACAGAAATTAACTTCTATGCAGTATCTTTCATATTCAAGTTATCTGAAATCACTTTACATCAATGATATTGTTTGTGTAGTAACTGTGTAGGAAAATCCAGAACTTGTTATAAGCACAGGAATAGCTATCACACAACTCATCTGTGGCTGTTAGAACCTTGTTTTATTAAGTGCCTTTTTCATAAAATACAGGCTAATCATATCAGATAGCTTTTTATAGTCTTTAATACCAATAACATTAAACATTTACATCCTCACTCTTTTAATACTCTTTGTCTCTTTCTCTGTAGATGCCATAATATTAAAGCCTGTTCATGTAGACTAATTCAGTACCATAAATGATGCAATATGACACCTAATGTCAGTGGGTTTCTATTATTCATAGCAATGGAGAATAATTGTTAATTTTATGATAAAATATTAACAAATTTTAGTAAATATAGACTGGACAATTTATTTTCTTATATTACGTATATTTGCAATCTGCTTCAGAAAAATGATTAACAGGGTAAGCCTTAATCCTATATTTGAATTATATCTATACTGTTCACCTTCTCTTAAAACTTCCCCATAAAAGACCTCCTTATCATTGCATTGTGTAGCACTTGATGACATGCTTTTAACCAGAAATGAAGATATTTTTTGCACATTAGGTTTTCATGCATCCATTTTTGCTTTTTTATTCAACAGACATCCAAAACATCAATTTATGAAAGCTTTGGCTTTCCTCAGCCCTTGAGGTTATCCAAGTGGAACAGGACGGCTGTTTACACACATATATACTCCTCTTCATCTGCCCCTTCCTAAATACATTCATTTGAGTTGCAAACTTCTACATACTTTTCTTCATTTAAAACTGCAGTTTTTTACATGCTACATTTCCACTGATCTGAGCCAAAACAAAAGAATTCCTTGTATTCACCTGCCAAATGAAAGTTAGTATTTGAATTCTTATTGAAAAGAAATGCATAAGAAGGAGGAAGAGAAAGGAAGGGAAGGTAACGGAAGGGTAGAAGAGAGGTGGAAGGAAGGATGGATAGAAGGAAAGGCAGAAGGGTGGAAAGAATGAATACTTTTTCTATCTCATTTTTAGCCAAATGCTTATGTCTTGAAAACCACCCTACAGCATACCTGGCAATTAAAAGTCATTTAAATTCTAAATACAACTGGGCACTCAACTTGCAGATTAATGGCACTATTATGGCAATTTCCAAAGTAAAACTCCCTGTCACTCCATGATTGAAATCCATCTCACTGGTAGTATCTCCTGCACCAAAAGGGATGCAACTATTTTCCAAACTTACTTCTATATGATGACTTGGGAATATGTTCACAAGGGAAAGTTAGTAGCTACTGACATATCTAAAGAATTAGCATAAATATTTGATTGTGGACCATAGAAAATGATTATTGACTGAAGATATTAATCCAGTGTCCAGCACCTCCAGATGTACCTAATCCAGAAACTCTGTACAATGTTTACACTCTTGCATCACTTCCAACCTTCTTCTTTTGAAGGATAAAGTTCTGGTTTTTATTCTCAGTATGATGAGGTCTCCTTAGCAGGGAGGAGTGAATGGATTTGTGAAATGTGGAAACACATGAGAAGTGATGGCTTAGTGGCAATGCTGAGCACTGCCGTAAGTGAATGTGACTCAAGTGCCAAATGGTTTCCTTCACAGTTTCCATGCTCAGGGTATATCAGCTTCAGGGGCACACAGCAAAATCCTTTCAGCCCATGGTATCTTGCTCCATGTACAGCTGTTCCTACATGATGGTGGCTTTGTTTATTTCTCTACTTTTTTTTTTTGTCCTCCTTTTCCTTCAACTTACAATCCATGCCAGAGACAGAACCCTAGTCCTACCTGCCAGTTTCTGTGTTTACCACACAGTATAGTCAGTAGTGATGTTAATTAATCAGCTGCGAGTGTGCAATGTTTTTGATTACATAGTCATAGAAAAAAAAGACATTTTAGTCAGAGTATATCACGGGCACAAATTCCTGGCCCTTGTGAGAATGTGGAGAAACCCCCATGCTCACAGTCAGTTGGGACACCTTGGTGCCACTTATCAACTCCTTTTGCAGTCCTCTCACCTTGGATAAGGACATACTGCAAAAAAGCATGAAAGGCTATCTAAAAATGTTTGCCTAAATTGCTCCACCCAACCCTTACCTCTTTGTGAGCTCCTTTCCCAGAAACCCGGTAAGAACAAACCAGAGATGCAGCCACCTTCATCTCCAACCCAAAACCAAAGCAAACAAAAGATAAGACAAAAATTAGATGCAGGGGGATTTCCTGAGACTATTAAAGGGAGAGTGAGTATATTTTTGCAGAGGCAGATCTGAAAAAAGTCCAAGATGTGGAAAAGAAAAAGAATACCTGTTTATAATCAAAACTACATTTTTTTCTGATGTAATATTTTTGAGTAACAGATGAATATGATGCCAAACTGATGGCAAACATCTGTTGTGTTCTTGAATTCACCATACATGATTGTTGGTATTAGGCATAGGATTGTAAAATACAACACACAATTTAAAATAAATATGCTGGTGTCTGGGGCACAAAAGATCTTAAATGGATACTTTGTTGAACAAATAAAAGATGATCCATCCTCATCTCCCCTCAGATAAATAATCTGTATAACATAGAGCTCATTCTGTCACAAGTCCTTGGTTGGGAATACATTACCCAGACTTAACGAGCACTTCTAGTGCTGTCTCCGAGACCTGAGGCTTTCTGAGACAACAACTCAAGTGGCTGATTACAGCTTGGTGCTGTTTCACAAGGCCCCTTGGTGTGGCAATTAATCCCATGAATTTACTGAACATAGTGCAACATTAGAGGTTCTCGATTTCAGAAAAATGAGCTAGGTTGGTGTTTCTCAACTTAAAAGAGCATTTCTGGCTTCAGCATCACCTATTATAAATACAAATGGGGAGCTCTCAACTCCAAGAGCACTATCATTAAATTTCCTGCCTTACTGTGCCACATTTCTTAAGAATGAGTCTTCTTAAAAAATGACTGAATTTATATCCATTACTG
The DNA here is from genome assembly GCA_020746105.1 of Trogon surrucura. Classification (NCBI taxonomy): domain Eukaryota; kingdom Metazoa; phylum Chordata; class Aves; order Trogoniformes; family Trogonidae; genus Trogon; species Trogon surrucura. The sequence goes on from CM036622.1 coordinate 36,595,440, forward strand.
ACTCTCTGGATTCTCCATTATTTCTGAACTGTGATTCTGCATTGAATGTTTAATGACTTAAATGCTACATAAATGAACAGAAGTACTCTGTAACTTTGATTTTAGATAAGCTGCTAGTACGACCACCTGTGTTATAAAACAGTGCACACTTATTAAATAACAGATTTGACAGTGCATTTCCTTAATGAATATGAATACAAGTGTGTGAGCTCTCTAACTCTTCAGCTAATTAAAACAGATGACTCAATGAATTACTGATGAGACATTTCCTCCCCGTATTTAAAACCTACATAGTAAACTGCCTGTTCTTGATTAAAATACAAGAAGCAAAAAAAACCCTGCTTATAATCTCACTGGTTTGCTGCCGGCTTCACATAATATTTGATTACATAACTGCATGTATGAAAGCAGAAGCAAACAAACAGTAACGTTCATCTAGATGACACTAGGGTTTAGTTTTAGGTGGTAGGACTTGATCCTTATGGGTCCCTTACAATTCAAGATATTCTGCGATTCTAGCAGCAACATGGTCCTCTAGCATATTGAGACTTCACTGAATGGCTACAGCACGAGTGGGCCCAGGGGCCACACTCAGTGTTTTATGTAACACCATGTATATGCCTGTAATCAATATGAATGTCATTTTTAAACTTTTGGATAGCCCAGACTGAGTTGGTACTTATAATACTAATGAAAAGTTTAACAAAGAGTCGGCATCAATGGGCAGGAAAAAAAATATCTTTGCATAGCAAGTACATTAATAGGTTTGGGGGAGCTATTTTATACGTTGTTCTTCTGTTACTTCCCTTCTGCACCAACTTTCCACTGCCTCAGTCTCTAAACCTCATTATTTTGTATACATCCCATTGACACTTCAATGGTTACACATTGTTTTAAAGCAACTTATTCTGCTAGATTTCTGTCACCAGTGATTTTGGTCTAACTTCATTCCTGAGCAGCCTTCCACTACACTGTCAATATACTGTCAGGAGAACCCAACAGAAAATTGGCCATTACGAGATTTGATGTGTTAATGTAAAGCTGGATTCTTCTGAGCTGGCTCACACTGATATCAATAGCTGTCTGATGGGACGTGCACTCTCAGTCGTGCAGGCGTTCTAAACCATCCCCCTCACATGTGGGAAATAACGCAAGTGCACAGTAAAAATGTCCAGGGAATAGTATTTTTGTCAGGTCTCATTGCTTGTATTTAGAGATAATCTCTCCCCTTTTTAATACAAGTACTATACCGTACAAAATTATTGAAGCAGAAGTTCAGTACATTAGGGCTATGACTAGACCATTCGGGAAGTAAGTCTATAGTGATTTAAAAACAATCAGGCCCTCATTTGCATCATGACAGGGGTGACCAAGTGAGAGTCAAACTTCATATTAGTAGCCATCGCTGTCCTGCAAATTTTCTTTTTCCTCATTTGAGAGGAACACAGTTCTTAAATGCTGGACAATCAGCCATATTCAGTGACCTCTATATAGTCAATTCCAGTTATGAATTTAGTAGAAGATACTTCTGTATATTCAAAATAATCTATTCTGTTCTAGTAGAATAACTGATGAGCTTTGCCAGTATTACTGTATGTGTTTTATATAGGCAAATAAAAAAGCAACTACGTCCATATGTGATTTATATGGTCATCTCTGTCTTCATCTCTATTTGTCATATGGTTACATAAGCTTCTATTTAGTATTCAAAACATCATTCTGAAGCCTGACTGACTCCTGCCCTGAATCCAGTGCTAGGATTTGGCCTCACTATACTCAACTTTGCAGTACAGAACTTGTATGCACTTTGGCTGCATTCTGGAATCTACAGGGCTGAATTAGACATCACAGCTGCCTATTGTAGGCCAACATAAATCCAGCATGTGTAATGAGACATTATTAGGAAATACCAAGAGAAAAAAATAGAGCTTTATGTGTCCTTCCTTCAGGGATTTGGATACCTTCCTGAAGTTAAATAGTTAAGCAATTCTTCAAAAAGTTGTTGGACCCTCTTTCATGTCTTGCCCACACAAGGTGAATTTTCTGTTCGAGTTGGGCATGGGGCACTGTATTTATTCATTATATAATTGTTTATAACATAACATAACATAGCATAGCATAACATAACATATAATTATTTATTATTTATCCCTTTTCTAATTACTAGGAGGACAGAGGAGCTCAGTACAAAACTGTACACTTCTAGCACTATGGAAAAAGTGAAAGCAAGCAGTCAGATGACATGAAAAGATTTGTCTGCAGGTTTATGACTGTGCCAGAAATAGCACCCCATGTTCCAGTGTTAGCCCAGCGAACTGCATGACTACATCTTCAATAATTTTAGTGAGGGAGGATATCTAGAAAGCACGGAAAAACATGACAAAGAAGATGAAGATGGTTGGAAAATAAAGAAACGAATGACAAGGCACCAGAGAAAATGAGGAAGGAGAAAATATAATAATGACAGATGAAAGAAAGAAAAACTTCATACTAATTACCTAGGTAAAAAAAACCAAACAAAGTATTAATATACATACCTCAGCCTTTCTGTCTGGTTCATAGAGTATATATAATTTATGCAATATAGTACATATAGTAAAACTATGAAACTATAGTTCCATCTAATGTAATATACACATTACATACACTACATTATTATACCATTCCATTATTAGTACAATAATATCATAAAAATTATAATGCCATATATAATATCAAGGCAATGTTAATATTAATATAATACCAGTAACCACCAGTATTGTATTTATTATATTGTAATATTTTAAATTAAAATATGATTATATATAACATAACTATAGTATAGAAATAAATTGTGCAGAATGTCTACTGATATTCAAGTCACAATATTCCATGTCCAAGTTTCTGTATTACGTTTTATGGTTAATTTCTACATTAGTATCCTTCGTATAGCATTACATCACTGAGGATAGGTGTTATGAAATAAAATCAGAGCTCAGATACATAATTGTGACTTTATAAGAAGCAGAAGTTGGCATCACTAAATCTAAATAATGTACCAACATTATACTATGCTATGAGGAGAAATAGTGCTACTGCTATCTCTGCTACCAACTTGGCTCTGCTAATGAGCTGCATTCTCATAAATCACTTCAAGTAAACTTATGGTTTCATCACTTCATGCATAGTATTAATATCCTGGAACTTACAGCCAAGTGCAGATTTTATAGGAACAAGTATTTTAGATTAGTTTGAATGTAAAAAACATTTGTTCTCAAAGTTTTTGTTTTTACAGTTAGTGCTGGAAAACATATTTTTGCAGTTCTTTTTTGTTTTTACTTAAGATACCATAAAAGAGGAGGCTACTGACAATAATGAGAGCTTATGACAAGTTACATATTTTAATAATATCCACATTTGTCTCTTATTTCTCTGTTTCAGATTTTAACTAGGTCTAATAATGAATATCACAATACGTAGTGCTACTCAGGATAAAACATGCTGAGGTCAATGAACTGCAGTAATTTCTACAGTAGTTACTTAAAAAAAATTTCTATTCATAAAACTCATACTTAAATCTTGGCAATACTTATCGCAGCTGTTCAAGATGTACTGTTCTAAAACCAGCACTTGCTTGGTTATGCATGCATAATAAACCCTCTTACTGAATTTTCTTCTCCTTACCACTTCTTCATTTGCAAATGTAATACACACTTGCATGCAGAATAGGATAATGAAATTAATGTCATGCTTATATTTCCCATAAACAAAAAGAAAGTCAGGACACAATAAAATAATGGGAAATTAAAGTGACAAACCAAACAAGATACTCATACAACAGGCACACACCCAGTCCATTTCATATATTACTTTATTCAGATATTATACTCCTGCACACTAGTTTGGCATATGTTGAACAAAAACCCCCAAATTTAAACTCTAATTGTTTACCAAGACATTTTCTGAAGCTACCTCATTCGTCCTCAGATCCTACATTTGATAATTAGTTGTATTGCCCTGAAACATAATGATGTGACACTGGCATCTAATTTTGGATGAAATTCAGCCCTGCACAGAAAACCTGCTTATGACTCTCTGCAATCCCTTGGGCAAAAATTAGGAGCTTGACTAGTGCTGTACACTAGGATGCATTCCATTTACAATGAGTGTCATTGTGCAGATTATGAAGAAGGTTTTCGGAGCTACTGGAGGAAAGGCAAGAGCTGCATATTGTCTGATTGTGTCACAGGTTTAAGTGCAACGTAAGCTTATTTTCCCCTTTGTTTGCAAGCTCTAGCAAAACAAACAGATGGGAATTCTGAGTTAGTATTCTCATGCACAACAGTGGACCCCTATGTTTGTGTTCATCTTGCTTTCATTGAAGTAAGACTTGCGTCTTGTAATCTCTTGAGTTTTCAAGGGCTCTTGAGGTTGGTTGGACTCTAGGACCGCAAAAGCTGCTGATATGCTTTTATTAGATTCCGGAACCTTGTGCTTAAGTATAGTATAATGACTACTCTAATATAATAGCATCTGCAGTCAAATTTTTTCAGCCAGGTCACCTCATACAAGAGACTCAAAAATCTTAAGGTAAAAGGAAATTAATTGCAGCACAGAGATGAGGGATTTAAAATCGCTAAATTCGAGATGATGTGTTTGTTTCCTTATTTATACTAGAAATAAAAATCAGGCCCCAAGCAGAGGTTCTTCAGAGAGTGTGGCAGTTTCTGCATTACTGTCTTGAATCAAAGCAATAACAAGCTTTTGAAGCAAACCAAAAAGTCTTTTCCACTTCTTGCATGTTGCTTTGGTTCACGGAGCAGTTTCAGTTCATGTAGTTGGCTTGCTTTAAAGGGAAACTACCAGAGAAGAACTGTCCTGGGTGACTGCCAAATATGCTCCACCCACTAATGGAAACACAAACGTCTAAACTAATGATTTATCCTGCAAACACCTTTGAGCCACATGTCTGGTGGAGACAACTGCTCCAAGTTAGCAGCCTAAATCTTGTCCAGAGCAATCTCTGAACAATAAGGTTGACATCGGTGTCTCAAAAACAACTGATCCACTTCTACTAAAGTTCTACCAACTTTGGCCCAAATTCACATGAACTCAGTAAAGTACAAAGGTTTTGCTACACATCAGTAGGCCATTTGTCAGCATACTGTATTATACAGCACTTCCCTGGCTGACAGCTGCATTGTTAGCCTTCTCTATATCCTTCCAGTTTGAGGGGTTTATGTTAAAAATTAGGATAATAGCTTTCTGAGTTATGTTAATACAAGCTCAGTCCACAGCCCACTCATTAGCCTGCATCCAGCCCGTCACCAAGGAGATGAGGTGAAACACAAGGCTTGCTCTGTGGAGAAGTGAAGGATGTCCATCAGCAACCTGTAGCTTTAAAATAGCCACGAAAAGTAAGTGAGGCCCCAAAGTGAATTTGCTCCCTCTTGCATTCAAGACAAACGCCAGCTATAACTTACGCATTAAGGTCACTGTGTTTAGGGATTGATTTTTCTTTTCTGTCAAGGAGACACCAGATATAGCTTAGGTTCTATAAACTGGACATTTTGATAACGCTGCAGTCAGGTCAATTGAAACAGAACTGGTACAAAAACATTATCAAGCATCATTTCAATAGTGTGTGGCTGTCTTCCAGAGGTGCAAATATCATTACAATATAGCAAAGCAGTCTATGAACTGGATTAGCTGAATAGTCATTATCAGCACTCAGGAACATAATATCAGCGACAGTGCCTTCACCTGCCTGAGCAGTTTAAATGTCCTGCCTTTTCATACTGATAACACTTGTCACCACTCGCAGGCTAGAGAAAGCAAGGCTTTGATCTAATTACAGAACCATAATAATTTTTGATAGAGAAGAAAAGACATATAGTGTAGGTCATCTTGTCCATCTCCCTGCACCTGCCTGACAGTTGCATTCTCAAATACCTGAAGCGTATTAGAGTAATACCTTGTTTTTTGCTCATTTTTTTTCTCTTCTGTGCTTTTTGGGGATTTTATTGGGTGGTTTTTCAGTCTCAGAGCAGCTGAGTTCCCAATAGCAATGCTATTGGAGTCTTTACATAGGGCAAATATTAGTAATTTGTTTTGGCAGAGAAGAATAAGAAGAGAGATGGTATTTTTAGAACTGTTTGAAAGATTTTCCTCTGGGGTTTAACCTCCCTAGCACAGGATGTCTGTACGGAGGAGTACATTTTTGCTTGGTATGGGCAGGCACTTGTCTGCACTCCAAAGCTGGCGATGTAGCTTGGAGACAGTCAGGAAATCTATACTGCCAGGTGGATTTTGAAGTGGTTCAAGACAAAAAAATGGTTTAGTGATAGAATCCTCATTAACTAAATTATGCTTTCTGTCATCTTAGTTTCCTTTAGAGTATACAAAGTTAGTACACATTAAATATTCTATAGATACTATATACAACACTAACCTATAGTAAAAAAGAATATGTTGGATTTTTTAAGTTTCCTATCCATCCCTGCAACGCCCTCCTACTCGAGGAAGTGCTCTAATAGTCATTTGATTACTAGTATAGCACTAATTTTACTCTAGCTATAGAAATGGACTTTCACTGGCTATAGTTTTGCACAGGGTGAATTCTGATGTAAATAAAATGTGCACCATACATACCATGGATAGATGATATGGCAATGAATTGATACACGTATAACAACAACCATCTATTTATTAAAAAAATATAGCAATAGAATGCCATCATCATCTTTGAATTGGATCCTTCGATTTATATGAGGCTGAGAAGCATACTACAGTACATTATCAGGCTGTAGAATCACCTGCTATGTGTGCACAGTAGTAAGCTTGCACAGTTCCATTAGCTTGCTCAGTTTGGGCAGAAAAAGATCCAACTACAGATTCAATACCAGGGCAAAAAAGCCCTAAAAAACAGATGCTGACCGTCGGTAACCACAGAACATTTCTACACTCTGCTTTCCATTATCCTGGAGGGAGTTCTCATTATCAGCTCCAAGAAAAGTTTTCCTAAGAGTAGTGAGACAGAAGGCACTGTAAGGATGCTCGCTCCCACAGACTGCCAAAGCCTTACATGCAGCTGATGCACAGAAAATGATTTTAACAAGATAGTCATACTGGGCACAAACTCATGTAGTTGTTAGTGCAGGCATTTAGAAAGGTATTCATTTCATGAGCAAAACACCTAAGAAGGGGTTTCTAAATGTGCATTGTTTCATCAAGGGTTAGGGCTGGGCCAGCCACTAAGTGAATGACAGATGTTCTCTAACCCTTCTTCCTCCCCAAACAAGATGGGAAAGGGAATAAGGAAGAGAGACTTATGGATTGGTGATGAAAACTAAAAGAGCTTTAATAAAATAATAATGGTACTAATAAAGAAATACCAAAAATAATATATACCAAATATATATATAAAACCGATATCAAACCTAACTTCCTCCCTGATAGCCATCACCATGGATGCTGGAGAACAAGCAGGCACTGGGGAAGTCCCAGGCTCAGTGATAGAGGGGAATGAGACACAGGAGCTGAACTCAGGAATTCAGGATCAGAGTCGACGACAGGAGAATGGATGGAGTCCTCCTCAGATGCTGGCCATTGAAAAAGAGTAAGACCAAGAGGGCTTAACTCCTGTGATCCCTCAGCTCTATACTGAATATGATGTATACGGAATGAGATACTTTGCTGGTGAGGTCTGGGTCAACTGTTCTGTCTGTATCTCCCCAGAGATGCAACTTTTTACTTTGTTGTGTCCCATTTTACTTCCTAGATCCCTCAATGTGGTACACAAGACCCAGCAGTAACTTCGGTTACGACAGAAGTAAGTACAACCAGGAGCCTTTCTGCTTGCCAGTCCTTGGTAGTAACTATAAACATTGAGCATTATCACTTTCAGTAACAGACACTGTCTATAAAAATATGCTGTTAACTTCAGAAAGTGCAGTCACTTGAAAGAAACTTAACTGGAAAGTAAAATCACTGAACAGAATTGGTTCTGTTTAGCTCAAATCATAGCAACTGTCTAGGCTCTCTTAATACAGTTGTTGAATGATGGGCTTTGGTTCTGCCGCCCATACATATCCAGTGCTACCTGGAACATCTTTAGTACCGCTTGCAAAAGCATCCATGTACTTTAAATCTTACCTCCCTCCCTTGCGGTAGCTTCTATCTCAGATGCTGACAAGGGCAACTGCATCTCATGCCTTGTCAGCTGAGCAAGAGGGCTGGGAGGTAAAGTTCAGCCAAACCTGCACTAAGGATCCACTTCAGAGCAACATGAGTTGTTCTCCAGACTGAATGGCCTGTACTTGCCAGAGGCTTAATGCAGTATTTTGAGTGCCTTTTGAGATGGTTGTGGTTATCAAGACATTCCAACGGTGCTGTCTGATGCATTGGATCCCACTCGAGACTCACACCTTTCTAGAAGAGGTACCTGGCAATTAGGTAGAATATCCTTGGGCACTGGAAATGTCATTAGGTGAGGAAGCTCAGGCAATTGAATCCTGTTAATAGCCCATAACACCTTAACTTAGGTGTCTTAGTCTGGAGATGAGTTTCATCTTGGAAAGTGGATCAAGTTCTTAAGGCTAAGGGAAAAACTGAAACCTCTTAAAATCTTTTCTGCTGACACCTACAGCTAACAAGTGACAGAAGTCAACCTTGTCAGATTAGGGTATGAATTTGGAGACATTTATTTTTCTGACCCCCAAGCTTTAAAAATTTCAAAACCTTTTCTGGGTTACAAGTTAGTAAAAACTTGTTCTTGCAATGTTCTGTTAACTTCACTGACTACCCATCAAGGAGAGAAAAAAATGTGTTGTGTTTTTTTTTTAAATTCTAGTTTTCAGGTCATTTATGACTTTGAATTTTCCAGCATCAGTAGAGATCGAGCATCTCTTCACAGGCAGAATGTCCCTTGACAGTCCTTCACCTTGGGGACGATGGAACTGTCAACTGAACAATGAGTGAGGGACAACACTCATTCTGCAGCTGGTCCACCACATGTAATTCTCTTTTATATTAGATTAAAAGGAGAGTGACCAGTGTGACCCCTATCAGTGTTCAAATAATGTGAAAACCTGCTTTTGAAAGGTATTTTTCACCATAAAGTTAAAAAATCCAGAACTCCTCCTGTTAATACACGGGGAGTAGGGGTTTGTAATACGCTACGACAGTGAAGTAAATGGTATTAGAAAGAGAGTCTTTAGGGTTTTTTCATCTGTAAGGAAAAATTTGTTTGCATAGCTACACTCTAGCAACAGGGTATTTCTTTAAGAGAATGGACTTTTTAAAAATTATAATTTTTACTGATGTTTTGTAAATGTCTGTTGGAATGTTTGGAGGATGTGAGAGTTCAGCATATGTAATATAATCCCACAGCATACCTGAGATTTTCCTTATGAATACTTGCAAGCATTGCAGAAATGAAAACCGTGATTGCATTTTAGGTAAGCTTTTTTCAATTACTAGGTACAATAACTGGGATAAAATCAATTTAACATGCATAACTCCTTTAAGAAGTCTACACAGAACACTGAAGTCTTAGCCACCTTGTCTGTGGGACTGTTCAAAATGTTAACAAATTTTCTTTTATAATAATAACAAAAAGTGTTTCTTTTAAAAAAACTACTTGTCACTCAGATAGTGCTAAATATTTTGTTCAAATAAATTTCAAAAGGCCTTCTCCTTCTTCATACAGACTCATGGACAACACAAAAAAAAAAAAAGAGGAGTCTACTTCTGAAAATGCAAAATGTTAAAAAAATAGAATTCCCTCCAGTACTGTAGAGATCAATACTACACACGCTGTTTCTAGTGTTCTCTAATTTTATATGAATGAGATCTGAATAAAAGTAATCTCTCCTTCCTAGAACCTCTGACCAACAGGAAGCATTCTGTTCCACTGAGTCAAAAACAGTCAGAAGAGGTGAAGATACCTTCATCCCTTGTCTTCCATAGGGTCATACATTAAGAATTCAGGCTTGCAAGCTGTGAGGTAATCCTGGCTTCAGCATTTGCAAAACTGGCTCCCCGAAAGACAAAACATTGACAAACCTTTTGTCTGAGCCTTTCTGTGGTCTGTGACAAACACAGTACCAGCTAGCTTTTACAATTATTCATGAACTGTGCTAATTTGCTAGGCCTAAGACTCATTTCTAGTAGCTCTAGAAAGACTACACATATGTATTCATAGAACATCAGAAAGATTATGTAAAAAATGCACAAATGAATACTGAGAGGCATGAAAGATATGTAAAATTTGTATTTGGGGACAAAAAAGGGTAAATGCCACATTCTGGGGAAAGAAAGGTACAGTTAGGAAACATAATGTAATTCAATGATAAAATATCTAGAGAATTACTCAATCTGGAGAGAATACAAACAATCTAATTTTAAAAAGGGAGTGAATGAAATGTGCTGGAAGGGCCAAAGAAATGGACCGTTACTGATTCAATCATTTCATTAAACTTCCAAATGTTTTCATGCTTTTTAATTTAATCCTTTGTGATCCTGGAACTTTCAAGCAGGAGTTCTTCTACCTTTCTCACAAGGTTTCATTTTTCCCTCAGGATGATGCCAAGACAGGAATATTCTGCCACTAAATTGTGACTGGGGCAGTTCTTCAGAGGCTTCTCTAGGGCACTTGCTCACTGTTATTCACTTCCTTACTGTTATGCACTAATTTTTATACTTTATTAACACCTCACAGGTCTCTTTAGTCAAAGGGGGCTAACCCTGTGTAAATGTCAGCGTATTTTAAACAGTCGACTGCAAAACTGGCATGCAGCTCTGTGAAGAACCTGTTCCACTTTCTGATTCACAAATCCAGTAAAGTAGGCTTAAAGCACAAGTGAAAGACAAAAGGAGAATTCATCCAGCCTGCTGACAGTGTGCTCCCTATTTTCCCTACATCACTGGATTGAACATTACACTGATGGGAAGTTAGAGGGAGGGAAAGACTCACTGGGCGTGCTAATAAAAGGCTCTTGTACTTGTAGGACTGTATTTGCTGTTGCATAATTACATGGATCAGCTTGATCCACAGTTTGCAATTAAAAATGCTCTAATTTAAAAAAAGCGCAACAAAAATACAAAACAAAAAAACCCCACTTGGTAATAGTGCTTCTGTTGCATGGGATTTGGTTTCAGAGTTACTTTGAATGTTTCCGTCACTGTGTCTTTATCTGCTTCACGGCTTACGATGCTGAGAAAGATGAGATAGGAACTAATGAAGAGACAGGATCAATAAACCAAATGCTTGTGTTGTTACGTTTTTTTTCAAAATAGGACTGCCTGTGCCATAAACCAGACTATCTCTGCTGGGTTTAGCATAAAATTTATGATAATACATAGTGATTGCTGCTGTTTGTCACTCTGCAACCTTAGAAAACTGCAACAGTTTGAATCAGAGCACAGATGAAGGCACTGAAGTAGTTGTCTGTTGACTTGCAGATTAGATTGTTTCATTTTGAGCCAATACAGTTTGCAAAACTTCTAGCATTTCCTAACTGTGTCTTTTTCTTTTTTCTGAGATGCAATATTTGCTTTAAAAAAAATACAATGCCAAATCATATTTTATCCTGTCTGTTCCCCGATGCTCACCAAACTCACAGGGTACACATCTGAACCTAGACAAATGACCAAGTACAAGATCATTAAGAGGAAGAAAATAATTTCCAAAGGTAAAATGTGACCTAACATCAGTGCTTCACACAGCTGTTACTGGTGCAACAGCAACAGCTGCAAGTAGAGGAGCTGGCTCTGAATGTTCCTGAGAAAAACTAAGGATGGACACACACACACATACACACGCTTAGAGTGCTTCTATCACGCTTAGAAACTGTCTGTGTCCCCTCCATTTTGTGGGCTACAGAAAGTGAATCCCGTTTCAGTGTTCTTCTCTAGTATCTAAGAAAATGTCAAGCCTTACCATAATGTTCCGCTGCTATTGCACACATATGCAATGCAATTATAGCTTGCCAGAAGTTTCTGGACATTTAAGGAACCTCATGTGTGAGCCAATACTAGGGAAAATTCTCATTGATAAACACCACTGCACAATCTGCCTCACAGGCACACCTAGTCTGCCCCTAGGTGCACCTTGAACACATCAATATAATCAAAATAGCACAGCTGAAGTTTCTATGTACTAAAACACTGGACAACACTCTATGGCGCTACTGCTGTGTGACCAAAGTAAAAAAGCAAAAGTTAAAAGCCTGTTCTCCAATCAAGTAAAAGATGTAAGGCATGTAGCTGTGGTTGGAAGTCGCTGCTGCTGCAGATCTAGGGAGAATATGGCCACACTGAATCTCTGAGTCTTTTTAGTTTCATCTGTTAAAAACTTCCCCATTCAGATGCCCCTGCTGTATCCAATATGGAAGACGAAATAGGTCCAGTAATTCTTATATTTGCTATTACTTCAAAGCCAAATCTTGTCCAAGTATTTACCAGCAGGGAAAAAATGCTGTCATAGAAACCATTTTTTTCTGCTGCCTTAGCAATCCCCCACCCAGCAATTTTCAATAATACATATTACAAAGAATATGCACAAGTGTACATATACATATACATATACAGCGCATTCATATACAACTAGACGATGTTAAGAACTGCCTGTGAAGACAATGGTGTCAAATCAATGTCATACTAAATGGCAAGTAAAGGCATTGATCTATGTGACTATATTATCAAATTGATTATGCCAGCATTTGTTGCTTGTGGAGTTCAATATTTTTAATGAAGTAAATCACGCAAGATTTTAGTCTAGTGTATTCACCCATTATTTAACTTGTATTTCATAACGTCTTTTTATTTTTGGAGATTTAACGTTAAACCAATAAATACAAGGTAAAAGAACAAGTAAGTTTCAAATAATCAGTTGATTTTCCATGCCATCATTCATGCTCTCTTTTTGACTCCTCAATAGTCTGAACTCCACAGTCTCTACAAAGTGCTGAGGAGGGAGAATTTGACCATACTGCTAAGTACACAGTCCTCATCTTGAAATGAATCTAGTCTTGAATATGACCATTGGATGCAGCAGTTCCCTTGGCACCCACTGTTTAGTAATGTTGGCTCCGCTGACAGCTGTAAATCACAGTGACGGGAATCTTCAGGATGGAGATCATGGGCATGAATGCCTGCCCATCCTTGTCCTGAAACCCGATTACTGGTTTACTATTTGGATGGGCCGGAGTATGTTCATTACCACATCTGTGCTGGAGGGCAGAATTTCCTTAAGATGACTCGTTCAATTGCTTGCAATTTTGCAATTGTGTGAACACACACCAAATCACACCAGGTCCTCAAAATGTACCTTTTATTCTGGTCCCCGATCAACATCAAGCCAATAGACCTCATCTGCTTCTTCCCAGAAACTCAGATACAGCAAAACTGGGTAAAGTTACATACTAGTGCCAAGTATGTCTTCATTGCCTTTGTTAAATTCTTTATTTCACCGTCCTTCCTCGCTTAGTACAAAATATAACTGCGCTACCCAACACAATATTAATTTAATTTGATTTTCAGTTTTAAACAAAGACAAATACTACCTAAAATAAATTTCAGCGCTTTCACTGTTTGAACTATTGTTGATAATGCTGGTGAAAAATGTCATGTATTAATCTTAAATAGCATGACATTTCAGTTTTATTAATCAAACTCTTGTCAATTATTTCACACTTCTTCACAGAACATAAAATCATACAATGATTTCGGTTGGAAGGGACCCCAAAGTCTGTCTAGTTCCAACTCCCCTGCCATGGCAGGGACATCTCTCGCCAGATCAGGTTGCTCATGGCTCCACCCAGCCTGGCCTTGAACACACTTCCAGGGATGGAGCATCCACAACCTCCCTGCGCAACCTGTTCCAGGGCCTGCCCACCCTCAGGGTAAAGAACTTCTTCCTAATATCTAGTCTAAACCTATGCTCTTCCAGCTTCCACCCATTACCCCTCATCCTATCACTACAAGCCCTTGTAAAAAGTCCCTCCCCAGTCTCCCTGTAGGCCCCTTCAGGTACTGGAAGGCCGCAATAAGGTCTCCCCGGAGCCTTCCCTTTTCCAGGCTGAACAAGCCTAACTCATAGCAGAGGTGTTCCAGCCCTCTGACCATCTTGGTAGCCCTCCTCTGGACTTGCTCCAACAGCTCCATGCCTTTCTTGTGTTGGGGGCACCAGAGCTGGACGCAGTATTCCAGGTGGGGTCTCACAAGGGCAGAGAAGAGGGGCAGAATCACCTCCCTCGACCTGCTGATCACACACCTCTCGATGTATACACATCTCTTGATGCATATGTTACATATTTCAGCACCATGCAGTATAAAACAGCTGTGGAAGTCCAAATTGAGAGACTGGCAATCTGCAAAATGGACATTGCTATTTCAGCCACTGATGCTTTACTTACATATTTGTTCCCAGTTTTGACAATCAGTGAGGAATTTTAACAAATAAATAAATTTCACTCTGTTTTAACATTTTTAAGACATTTACTCTTATACCTCTATTTCTCTTTTGCCCCCATTAATAAAGGCTAACAAATTTAGAGGAAAATACAAGGGAGAAATTCAATGGAAATAATACTTTTAAAAGTTTTTATTAGATTAAAGGCCTGTCTCACTTGTACTAAAGCCATTGATAATTGAGCAGGTAGTTCCTTATGTCTTATCTGATATAAAATATTCCACGTTAATCTACTGCTTTACTTACAAAGCTAAAATCAGAGGCTCACCCCTCAGGAGCAATGCTTCATGTTATAATTTTCTGAAGGGTCTCTAGTGCATTCCCTTTTTTTTCAATGTGCATAGCTGTGTGTATCAAAATTGCTCAAGTACATAGGAGAGGCATGTTTTTTAAATTCAGCCCCAAGCTTTTAATGCCTTAGATCCCCTTATCTAACAGCTTTGAATTACCTTGTGTCACTGTGTTGCAGGATGTTCTCGAGGATATAACTGATTAAATGGCACAAAATCTAGCAGTGATGGAGCAACTTCAAATCCAAGGTCACTAAATGAATTCTTAGATTGTCAGGCTTTCTAAAAAAAAACCCAAACCTGAAGTCCAGAACAGATATTTAGTAAGTTTTGAAGCAGCTTTAATGTTTTCACTCTTGTTTTGTAATGAAGTTAGTGGAGTGAACCCAGCTAATTATCCTTCAGTTACGGAACTATTTCTCCAAAACAAGTTTCAGAGCGTGATAACTGGTGATTGTACAATTCATAAACAAAGTGAATTGCTTTAAATGTTACGGGTTTTATAAATCCATTTCTGTTGCATATTAACAATTACAAAAACCCCCACATTGAACATTTCCTCATTTTGTAACTGAAAGACCAGAAATAATTGTAATTATAATTATGTGGCAAGAAACGTATTTGGTTGAATGTTGGCTAACGGTCTCTGTCCAGTCGAACAAACCTCATGGAATATCTGTTGTTACCCTCAAAGTTTAACACATCTTACGCTCATGTTACCTATCACCTCTCAGGAGATTTCATTCTTCCTTGCTTGAAACCCAAAGTTTAACACATCTTACGCTCATGTTACCTATCACCTCTCAGGAGATTTCATTCTTCCTTGCTTGAAACCCACAATTTGTCCCCATCAATGTGTATCTCTTAGCTGCTTGGGTTTTAGAATATCTTTTCGCTTACTTTCAGGATCTTCCATATGTCGGGGAACAGTTACTTACAAGCATCCAGCAAGTGATGAGGTCACTCTCCTACACTTTTCTTGGGAAGGTTCTCTTTTGCTGTAACGCAAAACTCAGTGTTTTGGCTACTGATGCTGTATTATCTCACTGTTCCTTCCCCCCCACACCCCGCCTTTTCTTTCCCTCTCCTCTTCCTGTCTATATCCATCTGCTGTCCTTTGTATTTTAATTTAAATTATAACAAAACCAGGGCAGATACCTTCTGGCTGTTTGCATGTTACTTGCCACAGAAGGCTCCAGCTCCAAGCTTTGTAGTCCCAGATGGTACCGTAATACAAGCAATAAAGTTAATCTCATAATTCCCCAGGGCACCAGCCCTGAATTCTGCATGCAGGGTGCACTTGTCCTCGGGACTGATCACGTTTTTCTTTCAAGAGAAATGCTCTGAGGTGACAAGGACTCTACAACATCTTTACACCCTTTTCTGATTCTACACTTTGCATAATGAGTGTCAGACATGGGTGGCTATCTGCAAATTTACATATACATCCATACACATGCACACATGCAGATACACATGCACATATTTTCTAAGGTACAGGTGTTATGGCAATCTGCAACTCCAGTCCAGATATGCAGCTTCTGTATCACTGCGGAGAGTTCTCTATTATGGTATAATGTGAATCCCCGCAAAGGTATACCTATTATGTGCATATGTGAATGGAAACTGGGGAGTCCCGAAACTAGCCTCAATGGTACATCCATCCCTAAATCCATGGTGAAAATACATTCAACACAGTGTTTTACTACCAGTGAATTGTGATTAATTTTACATAGATAGATCTACCCACCCTGATTCAACCACTTAAAAATGAGATTTGATCTTAAACATGACTACTTACTTCAGAATTCCTTTACAGCAAACGAAGAAATAATTCTCACTTGAACAATAGCCCTTGTAAAATAGATGAGATAAAATGTTCTTAATGCTGAGAGCTTGGGATGAAAAAATTAGACATTTGATTTTAGATGACTAAAGGTAAAAGAGATTGACACATTTCTGGAATTATTGTTTGCCTTGTTTTGTCTCTGCTAAACATGGATAAGATTCTGCGTCACTATTTCAGTGCTGTTCCTGAATGTCATGTTGTGAGGGTGGCCTGTAGGGAGATTATGTCTTTTTATTTACCACATTCTGTAGGGAGATTGTGACTTTTTGTTTAGCACTCCATGGCTAGGTTTATAGATGGTTATCTAACCTGCCTTCTCAGACAGTTTATTTCATTTTTTAATCCTGGTAGACTCTTTTAATTATATTTTATCCCTAGAGCTCATGAAACCTTCACATTCATAATACTCTTACAACTATTTTCACAATCTGAAAGTATTTAATTTTGATCCTCTGTAAGGAATTGTATCATCTTCTTGCTATGTGAAAACAACTGTAAAGATATTTTTTCCCAAAGTTTTCTACTGATCTTTCTGGATGGTTATATTGTAAAACATAGGTCACCTTCAGATTTCTGCCCACATTTTGATGTCCATAATTATTGAATATGAGGACTGTAAAAATGCTCATAATGAATAATAATTTAATACTTCTTTGCTCAGTGATAACAAATTTAAACACGTCATTTGGAAACTTAATGGCCTTTGCAGGTATAGACTGAGACAAAGTACACCAAGCACCACCGTTTATTCTAGTAGATTGCCAGTGTCTTCACAGATGAGTTCCAGGTTTCAATACTAAGCAAGGAGGAACAAACTACTCAGGAAAGGATGGCTTTGGAACTCGATATAAAGCAGGGTGTATATGCACCATCCTGCAATCACTTTTCTGTGAATTTATTGTAAAATTTATCAGAAAACATGAGTCATTTTTTTGGAAGGCAGATCTATGAGCACTGATTCTTTGATTAAATGGTAAACAAAATCTTGATAAATACTATGAAATTGCAGTAGCATAGCAAAGATATTCTGAAAATAGTTCTGCATGTTAGGAAGAAGATTATTAACAATTGGAAAGCTATATAGTTTATTGTTTGCTTTTCTTGTAGTAGTTCATAACTGGGTGTTTGATCATCCCTTGTCATGCTGGACTAAATGGAAGATGATTGCAGTGGCAAATTCATTTGCAACCTCTGAAATTCCAGGAATGTTTATTTCCACTAATAATGAGCTTGTCATCAGGGTATTCTGCATCAATTACATGTAAATGCTCAATTTTCACTGAAAGTTCTAATCAATATTTGCATATTTAAAGAACGAGGTGAATGAAAGTTTGGAAATTAATGAGCAGACTGGCCCAAAACACCGCTTCAATATGTTAGCATAGCAATAAATTCTCTAGCAGAATTAATAGCTTCTCTGAAATCAACTAAAACTCACGGCAACAATTTTTTAATAGCTCAATGTACACAGTAGTTTTAGAAAAGTTTAAAAAGACACTATTGCAAGTCACTCTTTTAAGTAAATATTTAATCCATGTCGATAACTGCAAATATTTTTTCTGTGTAGGAATTCTCAACAGGGAATAATTCTTCATTGATGCTCTTATTTGTTACCATGTGTAGTTTGTCTCTTGCCATAGCCCTAAGTTTCAGTTTTGTAGGTTTGGCTTTAGTAATGTTTTGTTTTTCTGCTGTTATTATTACATTAAGGTTTTGAAACCTTCTGGTGAGAACTGTTTACCAAACTGTCAACACTAACTTTCTATTTCCTTGTATAATAAGTACTGTATGCAACTCCCAGATCAAGTTACATGGACAATATCTTTCTTGTAAGTACTAAATGACATATTGAAGAGCAAGTCAAATAGTAAATTAAAATAGACATTTTTTGCCTGTTTACGGTGCAGGCTTTAATGACATCATAAACCTTTGCTGATCCTGCGTGAAGCTGTCATATAAGAAAAAAATGCAGCCTTATAAGAAATAAGTATTTTGAGACTTCTTTTTTTCCCAGATGAGGACAGGAATAATAAAAAATTACACTGTTTTGCCAAGAGAATGACATTGATTTTAGTTAGCCCTGTACTGCTGTTTCCAGAAAGCATGATTGCTAATCAGATCAACAGTAAATTGAATACTAATGTTCCCTTTCCCTGTGCATTCAAATCTTCTTCTATTAGTATAAATCTAATTATTAATTATTTATATTGCAGTAGTACCCAGGAGTCCTAATCAAAATCTGGCATAAACACAAATGAAAAGACTGTTCTTGCACAGGAAAGCTTAGGTGAGTTTTGTGAAGAAAGAATAATGACTACAGAAACTTGTTCCTAACCAAAAGAATTTGAGAAATACAATGGCTTGTTGGGTCTTTTTCTAGTCAAAAATTTGTGCCCAAATGCAGTCAACTGAAGTTTAGTCCAGCCTAACACTCTTCTGTATTTGTTTTGCAGAGACTACCTTTGGCATGTCTAGGATTAAAATTGTAACAGCAAATGTCAAAGTTAAACTGAAAAGCCTTTAAAAATTCGGATTCTATGGCAGATGAAAAAACCTATTTTACGTTCATGAAAGCAAAGAACTTTTTCAATGATAACAAAGCAAAGATAAATTTGGTCCATGCAAAGAGTAAATTTCAGTGAAATTTGCCATAACAGACATATGATATGATAATTATAAGTATCTTCACTGAATTATACTAAAAGAAAATTAGATTTCATTAACTTTCCCAATACTCGGTATATAATGACTTTTTTTTTAAGACAAAATAAAATATAAAAAAATTAAAGTGTTAGCCAAAAAATTAAGAAGATCACATGGAAAAGAGTGCTTTCCATTATTTTTATACAGTCTTTCCAGTAACCAAGGGAGGCACAAACATACTGATGCAACTTCACATCCATGGAAGGTGTTTTTAAGATAAGGTTGGTTTTGTCCTTATCCTACTCTGATTTGACTGTTAAATTGGTGGTGGTTTTGTTGTTTAAATTGAATTGATGTGGTTTTTTCCCCAAATTGAGATGGGTTTTTGCCCTGACCGTAATAGGTGAGCGAGCCCTCCTTGTCCTTTGTCTCAACCCTTCAGCCTTTTGTTATATTTTCTCTCCCCATCCCACCAAGGAGAGGGGTAGAAGTGAGCAAGTGGCTGCACAGTGTTGAATTTCTCACTGGGTGTACCTAAACCATGAAACTGTGATACTATTAGAAACACTATGTTTAGTTCAGATTGCCTGTAAAAGTTAGACATATTAATTTGCATACTGGGGAATTAGTAATAATAAAAAATCTAGTATTACTGTAATTATTAAAAATATATAACTACTTAATGACTGAGTGTACACCAAAATATTGAACAGCTATTTATATGTACAAATACAAATAATTAAAAAAATAATTAGCAAAACAGTAAACACTTCATATCTAGGGCTTTTTTTGGCATGAAAAAAATCCTGTATTAAATATGTCACTAGCATATGATGATGGATTAGTAGACAAGACTACACTAAGCAACCTATTATTTATACATTGCACTTGTCATAAAAATCTACTATTTAATACAAGTATAACCATCACACACAACCAAGCAGTAGCACAGGTTGCCCAGAGAGGTTGCATGATCAATATCTTCAAGGTTTTCAATACTAGACTGTACAAAGCCCTGAACAACCTCATCTGAGTTCACAGTTGACCCTGTTTGAGCAGGAGGTTAGACTAGAGACCTCTTGAGATCTCCTCCATCCTGAATTATCTTATGGTCCTATGATTCTGCGATGTCAGCCTTCATACGCACAGATTAGAAATAATATGATATTTATTACATATAAAACTCCTCAAAACTGATACAAATATTTAGATCCTACGTACCATGTACAGATTTGCTTAACTGCCACTTCAGGGCATCTCGGGCTTTGTTTCTCTGCCTAACACAGCTGTGCCATTAAGCAGATGCATTTTGTAGACTTAATTATTATCTGACATTTTTATACATTCAATGAAACATTGTTCTAAATACAAAAGACAGTTAAACTTCAAAGAAAATGATGTACAAGACAGGAACAAATGTAGACAGATATATGGATAACCAGAAGAAAGCTTATATCACTTAAAAGTGTGGGCTGTATATTATACACATCTTTGTCTTCTTTATGGCCTACATAAAGTTAAGTTTGTTTGGGTGTCTTAGCTATGTATTTGCATATACTGACATTTTAGATTTTTTAACTGATGATGTTATACAGTAATTTTTTTTATATATTTTCAACTACATTGCTATACTACTTTTTCATCTAGTTTTAAAACACACATTTTAGCTCTTTCATTTAAACTATGTTATTGCAGTAGGTATTGTTTTAAGCATTGGCTTGCTAACAGAAGGCTGTAAGAGGCCAACATGCATTCGTTACAGTTGTGAAGTTCTTATACAGTACATCTGCCTCAACTGTTTAACCATATGAGTTTGGTACAGCAGAAACTGCTGAATAGGAGCCCGTTGACTGCTTAGATCTGTTGTCAAAGGAATATAATACTCAGCATTCAGATTACAGTGTTTGTGGTTGAATAAGAAACTTTTGAGAGATTCTATTTATTTCAAGTGCTTTAACAAGACTAGTTTGAACGACACAAACCACAGAAATTTCTTTCTGTGTACATGCTTTTAATTGATCTTATTTTAGAAAGTCCTGACAAGTGGGATAGTCATGACCTCTGTGCATAATGGCAGCTATACTTTTGTGTGATAAAGTCACAAACAATTTATTCAACTTATCTCAATTGACAATAAAATTCAGTATTTTGCCAATAACTCCTCCTTCATCATCCCATTTTTCAAGAAGATTATTTGGTCAGTCGCTTTAAATAAATGTATTTATTTAATGTAAAACTAAAGAACATGTTTATGTAATGTAATATAAGTTAATGCAAAATTAATTATAACAGGTTCAACTTCTCAGGAATCAGAGGAAAAGGGACAGTCCTAAATTCATTTAATATTTGGTTTTGTATTTTGAACACATCCAATGTATCAGGATATAATATGAAACATACCTTAATGTATCTCAGCTGCATTACACTGATGGTTCAGAACTGACAAATAGCTCTACGTAAGTTTCCATGCCTACATAGTAACAAAAAAAATTATTTTTTTAGGGTAAAAGTGAGGAAACTATCATGACAGAATACACAATATTTTCCTTTGTATGTTTTCCATGTCTACCTATATAAAAAATTGCCTTTAGCTAAGAAACGCTTGATTGAAATAATGTTTTCCTAAAAATCTTGATAAATTCACCAAGTCACTATATTAAATTTAGTTTTCTCTAAACAGCTGTAGCAAAGAGATGCAAGGTGGGTTCCCACCACAAATATCCTATTGGTAAGAACACTAAGTACAAAATACGTCTCATCACTGGTCCTTCCTTTGCAATGGCAACCACAGAGAAGAACTGCTGCTCTCTAGCGACAGGATAAGCCGGACAAAGTAATTTTTGCTCCTGGAAAGAGACCAAGGAAGAAGAGAACATATATGGAGGCAGATGGTTTAGGTACTGGCATGTCTTGATACTACTCTTTCCACAGTGGCTTTTACCTTATTTTGCTTAGAAATGAAGTTGGATTATGGTTTTGTGGAACCTCTCATCAGCCTTGTTTAAAATTGACACTGTGCCAGTGCTCTCTCAGCTTTCCGGAATATCCCTCATCACCCAACATGTATTTAAATATTTCATAGGTCCAGCCAAGACGAAAGACTTTTAGCAATAAGTATGCTACACCTGGTGATTCAAAAAAGACATACATTTTTGTAATTACAGTTTAATATTTAGGTTGATGATTAGTAAAGGAAGGGGTATCACTTTCTTATCTCACTTTCTTATCTCACTTTCATCAGCTTAATGCTCATCGTATTTATTTTGTGCAAACAAATATTGATTATATTTGGCTTCTCTGCATTATTTTTTATATATATAAATACCAAATGTATTAAAAATGTGAATTTTGATCTTTACGGGAAATAAAAATTTGGTAAAACTTATTTTATTCATAATGTATTTTTTGGAGCTCAGATCAACAGGTCACCTTTTACCTGTATTGTTGGGGGTTTTTGTTTGTGGTTTTGTTTTTTTTTAATCTTCCTTTAAATACTTTCTATTTTATACTCACATGTTCATTGGTTAATTTTTATGTACCCTTTCTTCCACTTTCTCCCCATCGATTTCATTGACAATTGCTGTCCTTTGTACTGCCATTGAGCTGCAATGGAATTTTGGAAAAAGATGTCCTTTTCAGTAAGGCAACACAGTTTTCTGTCTATTTCATAAATCATTTCTTATATCCATTTCCACTCCCTTTTTGCTGTTAGTCAGAATTTCAAAATTAGCTATTCTGGAGCACTAAATATACATCTAGCCGGTTGGAATGATCTTTGTGTTCTTCTTCTGAGCATAATCATACCATTATCACCGATGTCTAGGCCACCAATAAGTTCCAGTGAAGGGATTAGTTAATTTTTACTTATTAGAATACTATACTGAAATGAACTTTGAAACTTTAACAGCAAAATCAAATCATGTATCCCATCTTATGAAGCTAGAAGGAAAAGTAGTATTTCTTGCTTGCCTTCCCTGAAAAGAAGACAAATCTACTAGTTATGACAAAATGTGTGCCAAGGACCAACTCTCAGTGTGCACAGAATACTGTGTATAGCATACCTATTTTTAGTTTAATATTATTTGTTGAACACAATATTTAGAAAATGTTGCTGGTTTTCAATGAATAATTTATTCAATTTTGTTGCTATCTTAGACCAACTTTAATTATAATCCATAGTGCAATGCTTAAGCAAAGAGAGAGAAAAAAGATAAGCCCAGCTATTGCTAGGATATGTGGAGACTTAGGACATTAAATATCATCAATCGAAGCTGAAGTTAAAAATCCTGCCGTTTTCAACTTGCACATATTCTCTCTTCTAAGTTCTTCTGATTTAGTTTCTCCTCGTTCGCCCTCCCTTCTCACCTTCTGTCAAATTTTGCCTCCATTTCCCTACCAAAGATCTTCTAAATTTCCATTCTGTTTTTCCTTTGCCACTTACCAACCTCCATCAGCGAGCCCTCATTTATTGATACAGAATCAGAGTAGTCCAGTAGACCTCTTGGTAGTGAATGGATCCTTCATAAAACACTTCTAAATTCATTAATTTTTCACTGCTGCTTCAGCTCAGTGGAGGAAATCTACACTAAAACATTTCTGGGAGCCATTTTATATCCTTGTAGATTTCTGGTAAATGTTTACATTCCTATGGCCACTGTAGTTTAATAGGTCCCATCATCTGCTCTTGTATATCCTTTAACGCAGGCTAGAAAAATACCATAATAAATTTACTGAGTTTGTTTGGCAACATCCACAAATACAAATACATAGAGGAAAGAAAGATGAATCAATACAAACCTATGCACTAATCTTTAAGAAAGATATGAAGACAATTATGCTGAACTAAGTAAGCACAGAAAACAGGAGCATTTTCTTTCATCCAAGTCAAGCAGTTATACATATAAAACTGCTGTCATATTAGAATTGGAAAACAGTTTAGACAGTAGGTACAATAGCAGAAATCATTAAAAATTTCAAGAGGTTAGGAATGCCTGTGAACCAGTATAATTACTCCATTCCACAGAGTGCCATTATATGGACTTCTGTGCAACACACTAATGCTGATGTGAGATATTCTGCTGTAGCTACACAGAAAGGGAAAGCAGAATGACATGACACTGGACAATAATTGTGTTTTGAAAATATTAACATTTGAATCATTTTCAAAAAATGCAAAGGTTGTTCTTATCAAAAAAATTCTACTTGAGACAGAATTTGTGAAGTGGGCTCTGTTTGTACTGTAAAGATTTCATACTGGATTGTCCCTATGAGAAATAGGATAGGAAGACTCGGAGAGAGTTCCTTCCCATCTGGGTTTCCTGGGCCACTATAGGAATGCAAACAGTAGTAATAGTAATTATATAAAAGCTAGGCAAGCAAAAGGATGTTCTCTGGTGGTTCGGGGAGAAAATCATAGAGGTTATTGTCCTGGAGCCTCTATCTTTGATGAGAACATTTAAATATAGTTGCACCTGAAATTTCAACAAAATACCATTCTTTTGCAGCAGCTGCACGTGATTTGCCAAGCTCCAATATCTGCAGTTTAATACAGTGGAACTGGAAATAACAAAGGTCACATTCAGGTACCTGTTACATGCTTAAGGTCTGCTAATGTAGCATATGAAAGTACATCGCAAAGAAAAGTTTTATTGGCTAAAATATAACAAATATTTAATTCCTTCCTCTCCAACCGTTCCTTCCTTTCTTAAGGGTTTAAAGTTAATTGCATGAGCATAACAGACGGGTATATACGAATATATACATACTGACAGACACAGTATTTTTGTTCTACACTACTTAATATTGTAACACAAGGTACACAAGTAGCCCTTTTTAAGAAAATGATGTCCAGCACTACCAACCCAGACTACCCCAAACACAACAGGCTTTTTTTTTTTAGAAGACAGTTTAAAAAAACCTTCTGCATTTCTGATTACAGTCTTGAAAACCTTACCTACTAATATAATACATAATCAGCATATCTCTGCTTCTTCAACAACAATTTTTAGGCAAGAAATATAACTATTAATGTTCTCTGAAAACCGCACCCCATTTTAGCAAATCTCTACAGAAAAGAGAGAAATGAATTATTACACTGAAATTATTTTAAAAATAAAAATGTATTAATTTAGGTAGCTATTTTTCACATATCTTTCTTACTTCTTAGCTCATAGGCAAGACTAACTCATTGTTAAAAATATTTAAGTCATGCTCTAGGAAACTTTCCAAAAGCACATCATAAAATGTTGCATACTTTAATTATGACATCTGTTCTGCAATAGAGTATTATATAGTTCAAATCAACAGCATGGCTTGGTGTCATAGCTGGTCTTGTTTCAGAGGTATAATCCTCAATACTATATTAATTGATTCTCTTTAACAATTTACTGTATAGTGCATTGCTTCTCTCAACCTAAAAAGATAAATATCTGCAGTCTAGCATTATTGTATATGCAACTAGCATAATTTTTAAAGAATATAATCGAAAAAGTAATTACAAGCTGCCTGACATGTCCCACAATTATTTAACAAGGTTTTTTTTTCCATTAAATGGTATTATCTTTAAAATTATTAGCAATTTATCAGATTCCTTAATAACATATGGAAAAAAAACAGTACCTTGAGCACTATTTTTTCCAAAGATATGTAAAGGCCTATATATTAGATACTTTTCAGCTGTACATCTGTAGTTGAGAACACAAGATAATAACAAATCCACTTTAGTAGCTGCATTATGAGATCTGAGTTAAGTTTTTGAAAAATATTCAAGTACCTGTATCATCTGTTAGGAAAACTGCAGTGCAGGCATGTAGATTTTAAACAGAAAGTCAAAATCGCAGCTGAAGTGCGGACAGAAATAATAACAGACCTTTTCTAGCTCCCTCACCAACTGGTTGTTGAATTTTTTACGTAGATTAAGGCATGGAAGATTAAGACAGAAGCTTTGCTCAGAGCACCTACCAGGCAAGAGAAAGAAAAATACAGCACTCCACTTACAATAACGTACTATGTAAAACCCGAAAAGCTGATTGGCAAAGCAATCATCTTAAAAATGTCCCTGAAGACTAAAAATATAACACTATTATATTTTGTACTAGAGCTCCGTGGTATGACGACAACCCATTAACTCAATCAGAATAACGACAGGAGGGCCATCAGAATGATAAAGCCCTCCTAATGAAATGCAGACAAAGATTAAAAAGAATTAAAAGTGACAAGTAAAATCCATTAAAGAACAGCCTTTAGCTACTGTAATCAAAGGATTATTACTTACCTTGTCAATTAACAGCTGCGTGTCTATTTTTTCACACAACACAAAACACTATGCTGTGTCCAAAAATTTTAATTTATTTGGCTTGTGTACGTACATTGCAAGACCTCCAAATGAATTGCGTACACAATTTTAGCAGCCGTAACACACACAATTAACCACAGTGTTCTGTGCTATCACTGCCTTTAAAATTGAGTCTTACTGGAGAAAAAACGTAATTACAAATGGATTCAGTTGCAAGTGTATTAATTAATGCCCTTAACTTGTGTCTGACATTAGAAACATGTCAGCACATACCACTTTGCTCAAACATGGAAAATCTCATTGCAAAGTCTTTTACAAGTAATATTAGACAATTAATGCAATTAATTACACCAAGAATTTCTACTAAATGAAAGTGGGAGACATCACAGTAAAAATGTTTTCCTTCTTTTTTAGGTGTTTATAATATGTGACCATCTATCGTTTTGGTTCCATTATCTTTAGCAATTTGCCTTTACTTTGTGCTTCTTCTAAGCAGCTTTAAGTGTTTTCAGCATGGGAAAAATTATGTAATAACTCCATGCTTACACACCCATGTCATTTTCTCAGACAAATTACTCCTATGGGTCAAGCTTCAGTTTTCAGTCATTCATCCAGATTTGTTCAGCATCACAACTGTAATTAGATGAATGGCTGAGCTGCTTAAACTCCTGTTAATGCTGAATTTCTGAAACAAGGAAAATAGTTTGTACTATTCAATAGGGACTAAGAGTGAAAATTAAGACACAGTAACATGTCAAGCACATCCATTTCAGTCTATCCAGATAAAACAAGAGTAATCATGAGCAAAACATCACCCAATACCACATCCACACTACCTAAATAAATGTAATGATACTTTTTTCTCCAACTATTTATCATTTTGATACCTTTGTTATTCAAGGTTATGTTGAGACAAATCTGAAAGGTGTCTCAGCAATCCTGGCTGGAACGACAATGAAATGCCTCTGATGTCCACTCTGCAGTTCTTGAAAATTCAGATGTTAGTAGAGAATTTATGCACTTGTGAAATATTTGAAAGTGTGCAGAAGATGGATGAGCCATCAATAGCATAAATATAGAATGGAATTAAAGACTAGAGAATTCTGTTAGTGAGGACGTGTGTTGCCAGTTTCTTTGAGAAAGCAGATATTCAACTTGCAGTTGTTAAGTATTTCACTGATCACAATAAAGCCAGTTCACTAACAAGTATTGCTCTTTTGCTGTTTAACACTATCAGGAAAGGAGCTTTCCACTGAATGGGATCATAACGAAATGAGAAGTCTCCCAATGTACCTAGAAATCACCTCAAACCCTTTCTGTTGACTGTAAAAACATATCAGGCAGTTCCACATGTGCGTGCTTTCAGTATTGAAAGTACTAATACCTCTTATCTTCAAGAAACTTGTCTATGGAAACATCTAAAATCAATAAATATATGCTTTCATCAAAATCTGTAACCAAAGCACAAGCTAACCAACTAAATCATGATGTCAGGTAACAAGTCTCAGACAGTATTTCTTCAATAAAGAGAGACAGATATAACCAGAAAGCAAATTTTCCTACTGCTCCATAATCTTTGCTTTGGGTTGGACAACACTGATGTCATGCCACAAGCCCAAGAGATAAAGAGCTTTGTAAAATCAAAGTCTAGTCCTTAAGACTATGAAGCAAGACATCTAGAAAGTTTTACAAACAAAATTCAAATATTACAGTGCAATAACTAGTTAGCTACCAAATACAGCCATCATAAAAATAAAAAATTTCTATATTTGGTGCAGGAGGTGAACAAAGGTCTTGAGCAGATTAAATTATGAAAGATTGCTGGATTTGAAGATACCTTTCCAAGATGCCTAAAAATGTAGAGAAAGATTCTGACTATCAAATATTATTGTAAACCAAGAAGACACCTAATGTACACAAGACAAAAAGTATTATAGATTTTTTTTTTAAAAAAAACTTGAGACAAAGGTAACAAAAACTAAGGTAACCCATCATCAGCATTTGTATAAAGTTAGCTGAATAGTTAGTTGGGTGACTTACAATGATATCTGCAAAGTTGTTTGGCTATATCAGATATTGTTTATCTCCTTCCACAACTGCTGTGGATGTATTTTTTATCAACCACTTCTGTAAAACTAAACTATAAGGTATATAAATAGCTATCCATGGAAAACTATACCATAAAAATATCTGTTAAGAAATTAGTAAGGATTTTTAAAGTACAATATTTTTTAAATAAATGAGAAATATTCATTCTTGAACAAATATTGAAAAGCACATCAGAAATTAGGATGGTCATTATACCAACCTTGCAAACTAAATAATGTAAAAAATTTTGTTTGCCAGTAAAATAATAATTAGAAATATTTTGTCTGAAAAGGATTTATTAATTTTGATTTACTTCTTGAAAAGACAAAGAGTTTAAATTTCAAGGACTGATAGACTACATTCAGAATTACGCATAATCATATCACTCGCAAGATTGAGAGTTACTACTGTGCAAGACATCTGAAACAGCAAATATTTTCATTTGGTGCAAATTGGTTTAATAAAGCAATGCCGTTTACACCCGCCAAGGATAATACTGTATTTTACTTGTCTAAAACTATGTTTCTGAGCCTCAGTATAGGCAAGAAGCCTAATTTTTTCTTAACAAATCCTATGAATATGTTGCAGTTCATCAGTGAGTCACAATATTAAATTTACATAAATCAATAGCTCAAATACTCCACTTGCCCTGTATATTTGTAATTTAGAGAACTATTGAAAAGAACTGTTTATTGCATTGAAGCAGGTGATGGAATACTGCTTCTTTACATAGTATTTAAACGCAGGATGGGGAATTGTCAGTTGAGAATTTTTGACAAAGAATCTGTATGATAGCAGAAATACTTTTTCTAGTTAAAACACTTAATAAAATGCTTTCTATAACATCTTATTATCAAAAAGGTTTTCTTAATCCTTACCACCTCCCAGTAAATGAAAAATAATCAAAAATAAATCTGTCATTACTAAGAATTATTATTTTCTCCCATTTCACCTAAGGAGCAAAAGGAATGAAGGAATCATATATCTTCAAGAAAGATTCCTGAGGGAGTTCTGTCTTTTATTCTCACTTTAACCACATCATCTGTGTCTAATACCATCAGTAGATAATGTTATATTGTTTCCTGTTTTCCTATGCAGTTTCACCAAAAATTCTCCATTCCCAGAGTTGTTCAAAGTGTTCTGTTTGCTCTGTTCTTGGGAGAGGAGTTATTTTCTTTGGCTCACTGATTCCACTATATAATGCCATGACCTTTGGAGAGATTTTTTTTTTTCCCCTTTGAGTCTATTCACACAGCTGCTTTACAGAGGTCTGTTCATTGTCTTTTCAAACTGCCTAGAGGAGTTTGCTCACCGGCATTCAAATCTCTGGAGACAAACCCAGTTGGCCCAGTTCTGGTAAGAAACATCCCTTAGCTGAGGAACATAATGTTTCACAGACAAATATTACAGAGATTTTTCCATACACTACACAGAGCAAGCAAATAGTATAAAAAATATGTGTTCCAGTAGCTTCTGGAGATACTTTTGTAGAATGAAAAATCTTTGTAGCTTCTCTCTCTCATATCTACATTTGTCAACCTTCCCTAGCATCTCCCACTTTGTTTCAAAACAAGGGTAAAGATAAGCTGTTCTTTATCAAAGCGCAATTGTACTAAACTGTGGAATATAATGTAGGAATGTGAATAATGCGGATGTGAGTAAAATTGAGCTCTGCAAATTGTTGCAAAGTATTTATACATAATACTATTATTTTCCATTTTTTTAGCTATAGCCTTGCTACCAGCTACAAAGTTATTTGTATCAGAACATTTTATTCCACTGCATCTGCAATTTCTCATTCCTAATCTTAAAAGACCGTGTATAAAATATTCTTATAAGACATACTTGGGAGTTAAAGTACACAAGTCCTCTGAATATTACATATCATTGAATCAGTAAGTGAAACTGATCCTCTGGCATACTGTACCATAAGTGATACCTATTTCCCTCTACCCCCAAAAAGAGATATTGATCCTCTCTCCCTTCTTCTTACTCAAATCCCTCATGTTCCACATGTTGCAACATCTTTTTTTCTCAAACTAATGAATCAATATAATTTACTTGAACTGCAAGGAGCACTTCTGAGGCTATTTTTAATCTGAAATTATGAACAAATATTATACACGTGAAAATAGTCTAAATTCCCACTCACACATTGACATTTACGTACATGACAAGGTTCCTTCATAAATGGGAGTGTATGAAGTCTTAATTCGAACAAAGATATGAACATTTTTTTCGTTTTATTAATGACAGAAGTACTTGAACTTAAAAGAACAGATGATATAAAAGATGCAGAGAACAGAAAACAGAAGAAATATAAAAGTTGATTACTATTGCTAAAGATTGTAACAGTTTTTTAAAATGTTTCAATATATACTTCTATGTTAATAACACCAACAGTGAAATTATATTAAGTATGTTACGTAATAAAATAGTTGCTGCTTCTTTTTTTTCTAATAAACAATATTAGGTTTTATGGTCTTTAAACAATTAAAAAGCTGCAAAGGGATAAAACATAATAATGAACAGAAAGTGAATTTTTTAAGCAATACTGTGCCTCAGAAGTTCATTTTAAATGCATCTCAAGTCTCTAAGTGGTTTGCAAATAACATTTGATTATAAGTATGAATCTAACAGTGATATTTTTAATAGAAATTAGAGGAAACTGAATAGCATCTGGACAAGAAGAATAGCTAAGAGCTAAGACCAAAGAGGATGTATAATTCCAATTTACCAGTGATGGAAGTTATTGAGTCTTTTAGTACAATTTAAATGAGAGGAAGATCAGGCCATAGTTGTGAATTACTTTTTATGATTATGTTGACAGCAAGACAAGATTATATCTTCACACTACTTTCTGTGGTCATGGTGATTTTGATTTCCATGCTAAGCCATGGGCTTCATTATGCTGTCATTGTTTCATGTGTTTTAATGGTATTATCAGTATCGCTGAACCTCTCCTGATGAGCACCAACTGAACCAGCCCTAATGATTTGCATTGCTAGCTGAAGCATCTGGCTCTAAGTAAAGCAGTTCATGTTTAAGAGAGCAAATCATGCTGCTTTGCTTGGCCATGTAGAATAATATTCACGTAATGAAATTTTATCTGCACAGAACATTTTGAGTTTTCTCTACAGCCTGTAGAGAGGGTGGCATTCCAGAAGGCAATAATCCTCCTCTGTTTTAGACCAGGGTGCAAGGTAAACTCCCAATAGGAAAGCAGTATTACACATATTAACATATTCTGCTCTTCAAAGAGAAGCAACTACTGTTTCAGTGATAGAGACATGATAAGCATCATAGTTATTGTTGATACATCAGACCTTGCTGAGCTGGTTGATGAACTATCCCTCTTCCAAAACCTGAAAAATTGGGAGTGACTTCAAATGGCATGGGTAAGGGTTCAGTGTCACGAGGACCACAAATCGATTTGGACATGTCTGGAAAAGTCCTGAAAGTTTTTAGTTTTTCCATTGTTTTTTTTGGGGGATGAATGTTAGTAACAACCAGTAACCAAGATGGATGGATTTGTTGAGCTTCCATCACATCAGTTTTCATGCAACAAAACGTATTCTGTTGTTTTGACACATGGTATTTTTTCCCCTACGGAGATTTGACTAGCGTCAGCAAGAGATCTTTTTTAGATTTATTATGCCAGCTGTTTTTTGACAGACAGTTTGCTCCTTATCTTTGTTTTACCTCAGAAGGATTAAAGCTTCTATTTATACAGAGGCTTTTTTAGATTGTGTTTTTCTTACTGATTAAGTTTATGTGCCATCCAATAGCTCAGATGCCTATTCAAACTTAACTGAACTCTTGAGAAACCTGGGCTCTTAAGGACACATTTGAACTAATGCAACACAAAATGTCTGCACATACTTTCTTGTTATATTTATGGGATGATCTTTTTTTGGTGTATTTCTATGCATTGTACCTTTCTCTAATAGGAAAAAGTGAGGACATGCAACAACAGAGAAGAAAGCTCAACATCTACCTGATTGCTTGTAAATCTAAACAAAGGTTTAAATTTAGACTGAATATCTGGATCAATACTTATTCATCCATTTGTGATAGACCATTCCTTACAGATTTTAAAATTAAAATGAAAAGACTCAAATTGTCTTGCTTCAGCAATTCCAAAATACTCGAATACAAAGTCAAACTTTCTCATTTTACTCAATCTACAGAACAATCTGCATGTAAAGCATTGAAGTGGGTTCATCTCAAACAACAAAAAATCAGACTGTACCTTCTCTATAGGTATAGAACAAGAAACATTTTGCATTTAAAGGAGGACTTCTCTAAACAGGGACTTCTCTTTTTCTCACTTTCAGTTACCTGCCATTCAGAAAGGAGCTGGGGACATAAAGCCTACAGGTAGAAGTCAGGGTGTTATGTGAGTTCAGCATACTAGATAAGTCCACTGAATCTGTTCCTTTCCAAGCAATGAAGACCCTGCAGGCAGCAGTCCCTCATACAGATGAAGCTGTTGGTGGATGCCTGGACTGCATGTATGTCAGAATGAAATCTTTCACCTGGAGCGCCTTTCCTGCCTCTGCCAAATAATCTGACACAGTGTTAATAGTCATCCCACATCTCGGACTCTTTTCTCCTGAAGTTACTTTTTTTTTTTTTTTTCTCAGACCCACCCCATACCCAGTTAGGTGGCTGAAGTATGCTCATAATGTTTATAAATATTTTAACATTCAAACAGGAAAAACCTGTAAGGATGGTCTCAATTCTTCTTGGAGAAATTGAAGTGGAACCTGTACTTTCTTCCTTTTCTATCCTTTAATATTAATATCCCTACAGTGCTTATGACTTCCCATAATGTACTAAGAACACATTGCAAAGTAATGCTGAAATGCAGACCCCGTATCCCAAACACAAGACAGGAACTAACACACAGACGTAGGCACAAAGAGCTATTTTAGCCTGTTCTGAGAGTCAGAAATGTTGTCTATCTAAAAGCTTCAACGCAACAGATATTAAAACATATGCTTAACTTTACCACATAGCTGTACAGAGAAAAATGCTTCAATTCATTCAAGTTCCTTGCTGAAAATTAGCCCTAGTACTGCAACAGCCTGTTGAGGCTGAGATGACTGAGGTCCCAAACACAGTAACATGTTCATCGTCTCTATGGTCCATAACATTCTGTAATAGTTAAAGCTTTTCAATGTTATCAGTTGGAGTTGTGATTTTTCTCTATTATGATGCAATTTTTTGGAACAATGAGTCATCTCAAGAAAATGAAATGCTTTGGACATCATTTCAGTTCTGTCATGTATTATTAAAGGCCTGCATATCTTCATTTATACATTCTGTGTAATTCAGCCATTCTTTATGTTCCTTTCCACAAAACACACTTATGCTACTGTCACTGTCATAGTCTCAGACAAACTGTGATAGTGAGGAAAGGGTCAGCACAAAACAAGCAAGAAGGAACATCTTCCTGTTAGTCAAGATGGATCATTTTTCCAGCCTAGTGTTACCTCACAAAGGTGTGGATACCCAGGGTATTACTTATCTGGACTTCCTTTACAGTTATTAAAAAACATTCACTTGAGTTCCAAGATTGATTTTTAATATGATTGGGAAGAAGACTCCCTTGAATGCTCTCTCATGATTAAATATAGTTACAATAGATAAGACACTCAAAGAAAACTTTTAGATGCCTCAAGCCAGATTAAATATAACTTCCCATAAATGAGTGCATGAACATCTCAAGACATGGACCTTGCACTGGAAGCACTTTCACCTCACATTTGAATGTTATCAATAAAATTATGTTGTCTAACACTTTCTGATGGCCCAGGAATTTCTTCAGGTGTACTGATAAGAGCATATTGGAAAAAGTAAATAATCTTTCAGTTGGTAGAAATCATGTTCATGTTATTCCACCTCCAATTTGCTGGTCTTTTACAGGTCATTTTTCAACTTAGCTTGACAGTGCTTATTGAACTGCGTGTCTCTGAACTTTCTGATAATGATTTTATCAACTTTTGAAACAGTGAATATTTTCTGGCTGCAGTTGACACTATTACGTGCAAATACTTCAACACTTCAGTTTTATATCTCTTTTAGCATTTCTTGTGGCTGAGCACATTACATTTCTCCCAAGTCCCTGGAATCCATAAATGCTGCACATTCTTGCTGGGTATCTGATATCAAACGTTATTTCATAGTAAGGAGCTTAGTTCTCTCAGCTCCTATTGGGCTCAGCCATATAATCCAGAAGAGAAGGGTGACAAGAAATAACAAAAGGTTCAGCAATGGCCTGTCAAACGCCAATCACATTAGCAATTTTGAACTGCAATTCCAAAGAGACTCAGGAGTTAAATGCATCAAGAGTGTATTTCTGACTAACATAATGTTGCTCTATTGTTTTGTTGACAAGAAAAGATTCCGGCAGCTCTTTGGCATAAAAAGCTTAGCAGTGATGTGTTCCTAAAAGTTCATTTGCAGCAGCTCCTTCTCTGTGATTAAAAGCTAGCCACGCTAAAACCAGTGGCTAGGATTTATTCTCTGAGGAGACAGAGGTGGCACGCTATTTTCTACCAAAGTAAACTTCAGAGCAAACGGTATTATAAAGCTCACATCTTTGCAGGTGCTTATACAAATGATTAGCTTAAATAGAGATAAGCGGGTAGGAAAGCTGCCATTATGGCTGCACTGAAAGCAGCTACATGGCCAGAGATTGGGCATTAGGGAAGTGTCAGGTTGCTACATGGGCTAAGGACTCCCAGGGCCCAGTGGCCATGGCAGGTCCCCAGCAGGGGCAAAGCAGAGCCCCACAGCCTGGGCCAGACCCACCACCCCAGATAGGAACATGGCAGCTGAGGGGCGGCCAGGGTAGTCCCCTTGGAACAGGTAAAAACCTCAGCTGACCTAGTCAAGTATTATATCACTGCACATTGGTGAGCCCAACTGGAGATGAAGCCAGGCTCTGCTGGAGGCATTTCCCTGGAATGACAGAATTAAAGTTTGCCATTACAGTTGCCACAAGGAAGAGCTTGAGCACTGCATTGTAAAGTGAAAGCTGAGAGTCATTATGACCTTTCTGTTATATCACCAAGGAACCTAAGAACTATTTGAATCAAAGGACAATGCTAGACCTCTAAATAGGTATAAAATGGTTATGGGAAAAAAAAAAAGAAAAGAAAAGAAAAATAAAAAAAAAAGATATTGATGCTAAGAAGGCTTATTTTAAAACAGAAAAATGATGAAACAATCAAGTAACAAGAACAAAATTCTTTTTTAAGTTGGAGCAGTTTATACACTGGATCACACAACATCGACGCAGGCCCTGGGAGAACACCACGTTTCAGTGAGAAGACTGTTTCAGAAGTTCTATTCAGTTCTATCCCATCCTGTGACTGTGGGGCTGCTGTGCATGATTGCCTCTTTGGGAGTTGCCAGAGCAATGTTAACATGAAAAGATTTTATATAACTCTCAGATATATTAAACAGGGCAATAAGAAGAATGAATAAGAAAGTTCTGATCTTTTCTCCCGCAGCACTGTTAAGGCCCACAAGCACAGTTCTGTGTTCAAACTTCAGAGAGTGTGAAAATGCTGAATGCTGTTTGACAATTTACTGAGAAAAGTCCATGGGCCAGAAAACAAGCCAAATACTGTGAATCTCTTCAATATTGCAAATTAAAGGAAGGATGCATCTCACCTTCCTTCAAACATCTAAAACTAGGTGTCTAATCTAAGCCACTCACTTAAGACTTCTTTATTCCATGAAGGGAAAGAGGCTCTCCAAACATTGATTCATCCTGCCTGTCTTAGGCATATCTTTGCATGAGATGAATTGGTCTCTAAGCTTCTCTTTCTCTACCATTGACTGTACAGGGAAATTAGAAAAACAAGAAACACCAAACACATATCTTTTAGGGGAGCTAAAGTTAGGAGAGATCAACCCAACCACAAACAACTGGATTTGAAGTGAGGAAATTCAAACTGTATCTTTCCTTAAGAAACATTTTAAAATATTAAGTTGGAACAGTTAGGTTGGACAGGAGTACATCCACTTGTCAGTTTTTAGATGAGAGGAAATACCTGTGTGTATATTCCAGGAGGAAATATATTGCCTTAAAAAATCCACAAAACAGACTGGTAGACAGCTCATTCAGCTATGAACCTGTAAGCAATAAGATGATACATGGTATCTATGCAACTGAATGTCAGCACAATAATATTTTCATATTTAGAAGGTTTTGTCTATATTTTTAAAACAAGCTTTTGCAGCTCTTTGGAATGTTATAAATCTCCTGTTGCTTGCCCAGAGATTTTAAGTGGTCTAATCTAAAATATGGCATAACAGAAAACAATAGCAAACCCCAAACTTTTTACAAGCTAGTCTTCTTAGAGCTGTTGGCTTTCTCAAAACTCAAATTACTTTGGCATCGGTGTTAGCAGAAATGCACTTTGAGACATAACTTGAAAAATAAAAAATGAGTAACATATTTAAAGGAATTATTGTGTCTTTCAATAAAGGTCGTTAGGGTACTTAAATTACACTGGAACTTCGTAATACATTAGATTTCCCATCAAGAAGTCATAGGACATGGATCAGAAAAGAATAAATAATTAATCCTGTCCACTTCTGGTTTTGAAAGACAAGGCCAGCTACGCCTGAAATGTTTTTTCTAATGCAATTAAAAAACTTTAGTATTGATGATTGCCTCTCTTTCAACAAGTCTTCTTGTTTTTTAATTCCCTTGCATTTCATTTGCGACAATTTAAGCTCATTATTTTTTTTATACACAAAGATAAGCAAGCATCAGTTTGTTACTTTCCTCTCTAGGGCAAACTTTTATAGGTTTTTAGAGTATTTCTACAGAAAAAAAAAACCAACAAAAAAAACCTAAACCAAAGTTTTCAGTTTATATGCCCATGTAGACCTCCCACAACTCTTACTCTCACATTTCTGCCGGCATTTTATTCCAAATGGTCCATCAACTTGCTCTAGACTCAAAGACACTTACTTGGTTTTAATTTGAAGAGCATAAGAACATTCAGCTAAAGAGCTTGATTAACAGCATTAATCATAATAATGTGGAAAAAAATATTTCCTTGCTTGTGGGCTCCAGTATCATTTTGTACAAAACTCCACATTACTGAGCTGCATCTAGCTGGCGGCCAGTCACTAGTGGTGTCCCCCAGGGATAGTGTTGGGTCCAGTCCTGTTTAACATCTTTATTGATGATTTAGATGAGGGGATTGAGACCATCATCAGCAAATTTGCTGGACACCAAGTTGGGAGGGAGTGTCGACCTACTGGAAGGCAGGAGCGTTCTGCAGAGAGATCTGGATAGACTGGAAAAATGGGCTGATTCCAATGGGATGAAGTTCAACAAGGCCAAGTGCCAGGTCCTGCACTTTGGCCACAACAACCCCCTGCAGTGCTACAGGCTGGGCACAGAGTGGCTGGAGAGTAGCCAGGCAGAAAGGGACCTGGGGGTACTAATTGACAGGAAGCTCAACATGAGCCAGCAGTGTGCCCAGGTGGCCAAGAAGGCCAATGGTATCCTGTCCTGTATCAAAAATAGCGTGGTCAGCAGGACAAGGGAAGTGATCCTTCCCCTGTACTCTGCATTGGTGAGG
Organism: Trogon surrucura; assembly: GCA_020746105.1. Classification (NCBI taxonomy): domain Eukaryota; kingdom Metazoa; phylum Chordata; class Aves; order Trogoniformes; family Trogonidae; genus Trogon; species Trogon surrucura. Next base: position 36,633,673 of record CM036622.1, read on the forward strand.
CCACACCTGGAGTATTGTGTTCAGTTCTGGGCCCCTCAGTTCAGGAAAGATATTGAAGTGCTGGAGCGGGTCCAGAGAAGAGCAACAAGACTGGTGAAGGGACTGGAACACAAGACCTATGGGGAGAGGCTGAGGGAGCTGGGGTTGTTTAGTCTGGAGAAGAGGAGGCTTAGAGGTGACCTTATCACTCTCTAAAACTACCTGAAGGGAAGTTATAGCCAGGTGGGGACTGGTCTCTTCTCCCAGGCAGTCAGCAACAGGACAAAGGGGCACGGGCTTAAGCTCTGCCAGGGGAAATTTAGGCTGGATATTAGAAAGAAATTCTTTACAGAGAGAGTGGTCAGACATTGGAATGGCCTGCCCAGGGAGGTGGTGGATTCACTGTCCCTGGAGGTTTTTAAACTGAGATTGGACATAGCAGTTAGTGCCATGATCTAGTAAATGGACTGGAGTTGGACCAAGGGTTGGACTTGATGATCTCTGAGGTCTTTTCCAACCCAATAGATTCTACGATTCTATGATTCTATGATTTGAAATTGTGGGGACAGCAGAACCAGGGAAGAGATTGCCCCCCTGTACTCTGCAGTGGTGAGGCTGCATCTCAAATCCTGCATTGAGTTTTGAAGCCCTCCCTACAAGAAAAACATTGAAGTGCTGGAGCGTGTCCAAAGAAGGGTGTGGGACTCAGAGAAAGAAAAGACTGTCTCAACATTGCAAAGGCTATAGTTTGAAACTGCAGGGCTCACCACCACAAACTGCTGCTGTACTGATTAACCAAACTTCTGCAACATATGTAGGAACTAGCATCTGTGAGGCGCTGAAGGCAGCTTGGACAGTAGGCCTCTTGCAACATTTTGCCAGAAAACATGGAACTTCCAAGGACAGAGTGCCAGACTCACAAAGTTATACAACCAACTATGAAATATGCCTGCACCTAGTGGGGTTGTCAGCGGGTCACACTGAGGAAGACAACTTGAAGAGGAAGGCATGGCGAGAGCCAAGCGCTTTGGACCCCTGAAAAAGGGGACCACATGAGCAGTACATGTGACTGTGAGGAGGAGTTTATGCAAACAAATTCCAAGAAAATGCAAAGTAGTTCCAGTGAAAAGGTGGAGAAAAAGCAGGGACAACGGAAATAAAAGAACTGTAGACCAGCACCTAGTTGGAATATTCTCCCACCGATGACGTTGGACCTGAGGGACACCGCTGGATGCCATGGTGGTATTTGCTTGCTGCTTTTTCCCTCTTCTGTTTCTTTCTCTCTCTCTCTCTCTCTCTCTCTCTCCCTCTACTCTCTTTCTCTGCGCTTTGGAGAATAAATGCTCAAAGGAAAACACAGCATCGACCTCGTTTGTGTCTTAATTTCATCTCTGGGATCATTGGAGCTTGAGTGAGTGTGATTCGGGACGAGACAAAGGGCAATAAAGCTGGTGAAGGGTCTTGAGAACAAGTCTTATGAGGAGCAGCTGAGGGAACTGGGGTTGTTTAACCTCGAGAAAAGGATATTATTGCTCTCTGAAAGGTCTCTTCTCCGAAGTAATAAGTGATAGGATGAAAGCAAATGGCCTTAAGTTGTGCAAGGGGTGGTTTAGATTGAATATTAGGACAAAATTTTTTCACTGAAAGGGTTGTAAAGCACTGGAACAGGATACCCAGGGATGTGGTTGAGTCACCATCCCTGAAGGTATATAAAAGACACATACGTGTGGCACTTAAGTGCATGGTTTATTGGTAGACTTGGAAGTGCTAGATTTACAGTTGAACTCTTTGCCAACCTAAATGATTCTGTGATTCTATGATTCTATATTTGAACATTAGCAACATGAGATTTACTCTTTCAGGAAATGTTTAAGCAATCTTATTATTTGTTTCAGAGTTGCTGTATTGACTTACTGAGGCACGTTTTTACTTTCTGTGGTCTCTTGTTTCTGTGTAGTGTCCTCTGCACATCATTTTATTTCTGAGCTTGAAAAGCTGAGGTCTGCTACAAGTTGCTCAATTATTGTACTAAGAAATCTAAGTATTAATGGATTTTTTTTAAGTTAATGTTTCCCAATAAAAATAGACTCACTTTAGGATCTTGAGATCGACTGGAAAAATAATTATGAATATTCCCATTTACAGCATATAATTCTTTCCATCATTTTGATTTACACTCATCTTAGGAACTTTACAATTCTATAGTACAGTAAAAGGTTTTCATCAGTATAAAGAGAAATGGCTTTTTCATACTGGAGACTTTCAAAGGTGAAAGTACTTCTAAAAAAGCAGTCTTACAAACTCAAATGCCTTTATCCTGATCTATTATCTTGACGTGAACTGGGCACAGAAGAATGGATGGTGTGATCTGACCACACTCAGGGTTTGATCCGATCCGGGTCAGGCATTTGTGCTTCTTTTTTCTCTCTCTAAAACTTCTCCAAGACTAAATGCTCTTTCATTTTGTTAAAAATAGCCCCATCCTTTGGATTTGAGATGTCTGACATTTTCTACTTCTTCTCCTGCCTTGTACTATTGTGGTTACTGCTTCCTTCTACTGTTTGAATTTTAGGAATTATTTCAGTACCTTCAACTTTTTCAAGACTGGATTGCTTACAACAGTGTAACATATATTCCAGTTTCTCATTTAATAAAGAATGCAACCCCCAGATTTTCATTTGTCTCATCTCTTGTTCTATCTATCTATCTATCTATCTATCTATCTATCTATCTATCTATCTATCTATCTATCTAATCTATCTATCCTTCCTTCCTTCCTTCCTTCCTTCCTTCCTTCCTTCCTTCCTTCCTTCCTTCCTTCCATCCTTCCATGATTCCCTTGCCTACAGAAGAGCTTAATTTAACTAATGTCCTACCTTCTATAATTTCCCCCAGTTATTTTCTGTATAAAGCCAGTAAAAGGAAACTATTAGAAAATAACAAAAAACCCCGGCATTCTGAATGCTAAAGTTTTAACTCATTAATTAATTATATGTGTTTTGATCACAAACATCTCTTTCTGTTTCACTTCATTTCTTACATTAGAGCTGAGAATAAACATTGCTCGTACCAGAAAATTTGAGATAAACTGAAGTATAGTAGTAGCAAGATTATGAGTTTCGAAGACTCAGGAGTATTCCTGACCATACCAAAACTATAACAATTATTGCAAAACGAATTCTATAGGGCCAAGTCAATACTTTCCGGAAATTTGACATTTTGCCTGCTATTTTCATTTGGAATGGATATTTTTTTTGTTACATTCATCTTTGAAACAGATTCACTAGGTTTATTTAAACCCAAGCAGTTTTGCAATATGAATAAAACATACTATTACAGCTTTCTTCTGCTTAAGTTCATGAGTTTTAACAAACAGTTCAGGATGAGATTCCTTTCCTGGTTTTCTTGAATAATGGCTCAATTGGTCAAACATTATTTATTCTTTCAATTTGTTAAAAGCCACAGGAAATTCATGCTCAATTAAGTAAATCTTCATAAATGCAATAGCAGAATGAAAAATATCTCCACATCATCGATTACCTGATAATTCTAAAAAAGGAATACTGATAATTTGCTATAATGAAAAAGAATGAAAAGATGTTTTCCACAAGAATAACTGAGCCACCACCACTTCTCAGGAAAATGCTACCAATAAAGTGGTTTAATCTAATAAGCTGCTGAGTAATCTGCACTCATTCTTCCTGACCCATCTCCAGGATATTTTCTTGACAACTCTAATGGTGGCTTTCCTGTTTACCACCTCAGGCTGTGTCCCATGTGCTTACAATGCCCCACACTCTCACTACATGCAGGATTCATGCCTTGTTTAAATTTTTCTCTTGGGCTCATAACAAACTGCAGAGCACTTTGAGAAAGAACAGTACCTGACTTTTTGTGGCAATTTTAGGAGAGAAGAAAGGTAGCCAGAGATTTTCATGCAGGAGAAGGGTTTAATTTCTGCAGATTCTTTCACAGACATATGGTGCTTCATCTTATCAACCTTGAGTTACACCAGCTGCATTTATTAGTGGCTAAGACTTCTCTATGCATATCTTTAAAACGACCGTCACTTTACCTCAAGACATTCAATTGTTTCTTGTTTCCCTATTAGTATGCCCCAGTGAACACCAGCATTCATCATAAGAAATGTCAGGCATAACTGAGAATTTCTTCAAAAGCCATTTCATTACACACACATGAAAAGAAAAAGTAAAAAAAAAAAAAAAAATAAAAGAGACATTTTATACAACTTCAGTTTTCTTCAATTTGTCCTTGATTTATGGTAAAATTGTCCTTGATGCCTTTATTTGAGTTTTAAATTAATAGTGTGCACAATATTACGTACATCTAGATAGGTACAGATCCTCCCACATGCTACTTAGAAGTTAAAAAAAACGGAAAAATAACACTGTCCTTTCACACTGAAAATCTCACTGTGTAATCAGAATTGACTTACTTCATGAATGTGGTGTGCATTTGGTTAATTAGTTTCCTTCTAGCACCTCTGAAGCAAAAATCAATTTTTCACAGTATCATATTTCCCTCCTTGTAATAAGTAACATTTAATATTTGCTGGTACTGTGATAAAATGTATTCGAGGTATTTTTATGGAGTACCAAATTAAATGCTTCAATTAGAGCTTCAGTGAGCTGTTCAGCAAAGCTTTGAATGAACCCCTGTAGGCCAACCTTAAAAAAAAATCTCCAGGCCTGTATTTTCATGCACTCTATAAAGATGTGTCAGACTTGCAATTAAAATAATTCGTTTTTCTAAATGAGCCGAGAGAGATCACATCTCTTTTGCTCAATTACTCCCATTTCTACTACTTTTTCTCCTATATTCTTGTGCCCATGTGACACTAGAGCAAAAAGTAATATGAGGCTTTGGAGACTGTAAGACTGAGAGTTAGGATCTGTGAGCTCCAGCTTCAGAATATGAAACAGAAGAGTTCATTTTAGTTGTTTTGAGTTTTCCCTACAGGTGAAATCCTTCAACATCCACAAACTGAATCTCTAGACTTTCTCTATTGCCAAACATCCTCAGAGTTCTGTCATTAGATACATACCTCAAGACAATTGTTTCTTGCCCTGTCTCTTTCCTATGCTCTTTACGCTTATACTTTCACTTGATACTCTTTTTATCTGCCATTATTAGGAATCTTCCATGTCTGTCAAATTAAGCTTTTGAACACTGCAAGTCTTGTGAGAGAGTATTCATTTCTCTTTGTTCGGCAGAATAGGCAGGAATTATTCCTGACATCTTAGTTAATTTCTTTATTTTTTTTTCTTCTTGGAGACTGAGGTTTGTACTAAAATAGATGTTTCCAGTGAAAGTCCTAATCAATTTGATAGGAACACAGCCACAAGAAAGTAGTATTTTTTTTAATACAAAGTGTACAACATAATCATGATAAAACTGAAAGAAGCTTGAAACACTTTGACTTGTCCTAGTCATGGCTTTCATGACTCAGTCTCATAAGCCTTCAGAGACACAAAGTCGAATAATTTTTCCAAGCAACTTTTCCTTTGGAAAAATTATCCCCAAATGAGAAATGTTAGCAACACAAGAAAGAGAAAAATATTGTCAGCATTTTTGTGCAAATTATTATGTAATTTTTCTTTGCTTTATTAGCACTTGAGCAAATCAGACCGTCCAAATGTGAAATATGTTTCTGAGATGATTCAGTGCCAGAAGTTCAGATCTGCTAGACAGCTACAGTTGCAAGAAAAATTATATGAACCTTTTGGAATTTCACAGTGTTCCGCATTAATTTGTCATAAAATGTGATCTAACCATCATCTAAGTCAAGAGTACTGACAAATATAATATGCCTAAAATAATAACACAAAACCAATTCTGATCCTCCATGTCTTTATTGAACACATTCATTCAACATTCAAAATGCTAGTGGAAAAAGTAAGTGAACCCTTGGAATCCATAACTGGTTGACCCCCCTTGGCAGCAATAACCTCAACCAGGTGCTTCCTGTAGCTGTGGATGAGACCTGCACATTGTTCAGGAGGGATTTCAGCCTGTTCTTCCTGGCAGAAATGCTTTAGCTGTGCCATATTCCTTGGATGTCTAATGTGTACAGTGCTCTTCAAGTCATGCCATAGCATCTCTATTGGGTTGAGGTCTGGGCTCTGACTTGGCCACTCCAAAAGGCAGATGTTGTTTTTCTGTTGTGGACTTGCTCCAGTGTTTTGGGTCATGGTCCTGTTGCATCACCCAACCTCTACAGAGCTTCAGTTGATGTACAGACATTCTCACATTATCCTGAAGAACTTTTTGACATGCTTGGGAATTCATCTTCCCCGCAATGACTGCAAGCTGGCCAGGCCCTGATGCGGCAAAGCAGGCCCAAATCATAATGTTTCCTCATCATACTTTACGGTTGGGATAATGTTTTCATGATGATATTCAGTGCCCTTTTTATGCCAGATGTAGTGCTGCGTGTTCTTTCAAAATAGTTGAATCTTTGTTTCATCAGTCCAGCAAACACTTTGCCGATACCACTGTGGAGTGTCGGTGTGCTCTTTCACAAACTTCAGGCATGCAGTAATGTTCTTTGTAGTAAGCAGCGGCTTATTTCATCATGTCCTGCCACAGACACCCTGCTTGATCAATGTTTTATGTACTGTAGACTCATGACCACAGATGTTAGCCAGTTCCAATGATGCCTTCAACTTTCTGGCTGTCACCCGAGGTTGTTTCTTTATCTCATTGATGAGTCTTCATTGTGCTCTTGGGGTCATTTTGACTGGGCGCCCACTTCTTGGTAGAGTGGCCACACCCAAAACGTCTCCATTTGTAGATTGTTTGTCTAATTGTAGATTGGTGAATTTCTAAGGTCTAGGAAATCACTTTATAACCCTTTCCAACTTTATATAAATCAACAATCCTTGATTGTAGATCCTCTGAAAGCTCTTTTTGGTGAGGCATGGCTCACATAAACATACATCTGGTGCGGGGCAAACTCAAAAAGTTTGAGTGGTTTTTATTAGTCAATGTAGCTCTAGTCCACACCTCCAAACTACTTTTCTTCACAAGACTCCAGGTTAACCTGACTCCGATTAGCTTTTTTGAGGTGAACTCTATGGTTCACTTACTTTTTCCACTAGCATTTTGAATGTTTAATGAGACTGTTCAATAAAGACATGGAGGATCAGAATTGGTTTTGTGTTATTATTTTAGGCACATTATATATGTCAACACTCTTACATGATGGTTAGATCACATTTTATGAAAAATTAATGCAGAACACCATGAAATTCCGAAAGGTTCACATAATTTTTCTCGCAACTGTGTGAGCAACAAGGCCATTATTTTCTTGTTTGTGTGTGCATTTGAAAGGTTGCAAATATTGACCATTTTTCAATAATTTTTAGAGCCAGTTTTTGGTAAGATCAGCTTTGAATGCTATATTTTTGTGCTTTTCTTTTTTAAACTTTGCTTACATTAACTGTGCTTCAGACAAGCACTCAGAGACATACACTGCTCATGGATTCCACAGGACACTGGCATATATTCATGCTTAAATATGTGCTTCATCGCTGTCCTGTACTTCATTGCTGTCCTGAATGTCACAGTGGAAGAACAAAATAAGGACACAAGTAGCAGAGGCATGGAATTTACTGTTCATTTCCTCTTCTCTTAAAAGCGCAATTTTTAAAGCTACTGTGAAAAAATGAAAGATATGCACAACTTGAATAATCATGAGATCAATAAAAAAAGTCATCAGCTTTTAGAAGACAATCAAGTGACATCGTAGTATAAGAAATTGTTATGAATGAAATGGTATTGAACTGAACTAGTAACTGTCATAATGGTCTTTGAAAAATTCTTACCTGAAAGCAAAACAGTCATGAGGACAAAAATTGTAATAAATACAAAATATAAACTAAATACAAAAAACACACAAACGGCAATGTAGTCATTAGACAACTCTCTACCATGTAATATTTTCTGACACTGACTAATGTTTTCTTTTTGCATGTGTAGCTCATAGGCACCCTCTGAGAAATTATTCTGTTTAGAGAGACTCAAGCAGCAAATAAACTTCAATTGAGAGCACTTAGCTCTCAAGATGAACTGTACTAGAAATAAAAACAAACATTAGTTAAATATCTAATCAGACATCTGAGTACTGCACTGTTAAACTGACTACATCATACATATAATACATATCCTGTTTACCATGTATGCAAATGCTGATGTGCTATTTTAGTACACTTTAAATAAATTTAATCTACAGAACAGAAAATATACAGATTAAACAATTCCCTACTCTGATGAAATGCTGGGTTCAATTCCACACTTTTTTTTATGCTTTAGTCATTCTCTTTCTCAAACTTAGCTTTTAATTAACAAAAATAATTATATTTATATTACATCAGTATTTCTCTATGCTGATAGAAGGGCTGCTACGTACTCCAAGAAAGTACTATTTTCATTGGATGCTTTCTAAATAAAATGCTGCTAGATATATTGTTGAAATCATAGTTAATTATAAATGTAACTAAAAGGGTGTCACAAGATTAGGAACACCAATAAACTATGTGCCACAGCAAAAACCACATTGAACATGCTTTCAGGATTTAATTCCAAAGATTTATATGTCACTTCACTTATCTCTTCCATTCTATGTCCATATATCTCCCAATAAATAAATAATCATTATAAAAACTGAATATTGCTGCTAAAAACAATAGAGGATTTTGTTTTGCTAATAGCACAATTGTTTTCCCAGACAGGAAATTAGAAACAGCACCTTTACGAATAATTTTGAACTATGGTGAAATGAAATAAAACTCTCTTCATCGCTATTGACAGAACCTAATAAAATGTTTCATACTAAATTGCCTTTGATAGGTCTGTACATAAAATCAATTATGCAAATAATATAATATCTTATCACTGTGGATAATTACAACAGTAATCATACTTATGCTGAGTTTATTTCTTCACACAGGTGAGTATTTTCTAAAAGTGGTGTTACATAAAACTGGTTTTACCTACACGAAAACGAAAAAGCTACTGAAACCCAGGTTGTTAACTGTTTGATACAAAGAGTAACCTGGAGCAGCTGCTGAGCTTCGCCTTATAATGGCCTGGTCTATCACAGAACGGCTGATGCCAGGACACTCCACTGGAGACAATCCAGTTTAATGTTCTGCTCTGGGCAGGGTCAGCTGGAGCAGGACACTCAGGTCTGTGTTCAGTCAGGTTTTCAGTATGTTCAGGAATGAAGAGTTCACAGTATCACTGAGCAAGCTGTGCCAGTACTCAGTTACCTTCACAGTAGAAAAAGTGTTTCCTAATATTCAAACAAAACCTCCTGCATTTCAGTTTGTGCCCGTTGCCTCCTGACCTGTAACTGGGCACCACCAAAAGGACCCTGTCTCTATCTTCTTTGCATCCTTCCCCCTGAACCTTTCCAGAATCACAGAATGGGTTGGAAGGGACCTCTGAAGATCATCGAGTCCAACCCCCCTGTCAGAGCAGGATCATAGAATCTAGGGCAGGTCACACAGGAACGCATCCAATGGGTACTGAAAGTCTCCAGAGGAGACTCCACAACCTCTCTGGGGAGTCTCTTCCAGAGCTTTGTAATGCTTACAAGTAAAGAAGTTCTTCCTCACATTGAAGTGGAACTTCCTGTGCTCTACCTTGCATCCATTGCCCCTTGTCCTGCCACAGGGCACAAGTAAAAAGAGGTTGTCCCTTCCTTCTTGACACCCAGTTCTCATATATTTATATACATTAATTAGATCTCCTCTCAGTCTTCTCCTTTCCAGACCAAAAAGCCCCAGGTTTCTCAGCCTTTCCTCATAAGATAGGTGTTCTAGTCCCTTTATCATCCTCATAGCCCTCTGCTGGATTCTATCAAGTAAATCTCTGCTCCTCTTGAACTGGGGAGCCCAGAACTGGATGCAGTACTCTAGGTGAGGTCTCACCAGGGCAGAGTGGAGAGGGAGGAGAACCTCCCTCAGTCTGCTGGACATGCTCTTCTGAATGCACCCCAGGATACCATTGGTCTTTTTGGTCACAAGGGCACATTGCTGCACCATGGATTACTTCTTGTCTACCAGGATTCCAAAGTCCTTCTCCATGGAGCTGCTCTCTAGCAGATTGCCTCCTAACCTGTACTGGTGTATCTTATTATTCCTTCCCAGGTGCAGGACTCTACAGTTATTCTCGTTGAACCTCATTAGGTTCTTCTTTGTCCCGCTCTCCAGTCTGTCCAAATCTTGCTGAATGGCCGCACAGCCTTCAGGTGTGTCAGCCAAACCTCTCAGTTTCATATCATCAGCAAACTTGCTGAGAAGGCACTCTGTCCCATCATTGAGGTCCTTGATGAAGATGTTGACCAGGACGGGGCCCAGCACTGATCCCTGGGGGACTCCACTAGTTACAGTTCTCCAGCCGGGCTTGGCACCATTGATCACCACTCTTTGGGCTCTATTGGGTACCCAGTTCTTAATCCAACTCACCGTCTATTCTTCTATCCCACGCTTCCTGAGCTTGCTCACGAGGATGTTATGGGACACTGTGTCAAAAGCCTTGATAAGGTCAAGGTAGACAGCATCCACTGGTCTCCCTGCATCTACCCATTCAGTCACAAATGCTATCAGAGTAGTCAAGCATGGTTTCTCCATGATGACTACTCCTGATAATCTTCTCTTCCATGTTTTTAGAGATGACTTCCAGAATGAACTACTCATCATTTTTCCAGGGATGGAGGTGAGGCTGACTGGTCTGTAGTTTCCTGGATCTTCCTTCCTGCTTTTTTTGAAGACTGGAGTGACATTGCAGTCCTCAGGTACCTCTCATTTGCCATGATCTTGGGAAAATGATGGAGAGTGGTAGAGGGACAGCACCAGTCAGCTCTCTCAACACTCTTGGATGCATCTCATCAGGGCCCACGGACTTGTGTATATTCAATCTGCATAACTGATCTCTAACCCAGTCTTCATTGACTAGTGAAGAGTCTTCGCTCCTCCAGGCTCTCTCTCCTACATCCAGGGTCTGAAGTTCGGAAGGGCTGGTCTTAGGAGTAAAGACTGAAGAAAAGAAGGTATTCAGCAACTCTGCCTTCTCTGCATCCTCCGTTATCAGAGCTGCCTCCTCATTCAGCCTTCTCTTCTTCAGGCTGAATAGTCCCAGCTTTCTCAGCCTTTCCTCATGGGAGCAATGCTACAGTCCCATAATTACCTCCATGTCCCTTTGCTGGACTCCTTACAGGATCTTTTGAAACTGCTGAGAATTGGGGTTGGACTAGATGATCTTTAAGGTCCCTTCCAACCTTTAACATTCTGTGATTCTGTGAATAGTTGGCTAATGCAGCCCAGGATACCATAAGTCGCTTTTGCTGCAAGGGCACATTACTGACTCTTGTTCAACTTCGTATCCAATGGGACACACAGGTCCTTTTCTGCAAAGCTGTTTTGCAGCTGGGTGGCTGGAAATTGCATTCTATGATTCTGTGATTCTCTCAAGGTGCAGGACTTTGCACTTTCCTTTGTTGAGTTTAATGAGGCTGATGACTCGTGCATGTCTAGTTTGGTTTAATGTTACCTAGTCTGGTCTTCCGAAGTCTTCTGGTCTTCACTAAGTCTTCCTAGCTCCAGACTCTGGCATTGCTTTCAGAGGCCTGGGATTCCTGCAGGCTGGTCTTACCAGTAAAGACTAAATTGAAGGAAACATTGCAGACCTCAGCCTTTTCCACGTTCATTGTCAGGAGGACCCCATTCCCATTCAGCAGAAGGCCCCTATTTTCCCTAGCCTTCCTTTTGCTTATGATATACCTCAAGAAGTTCTTCTTGTTGCCTGTGATATCTCTTGCCAAGATTCAGCTCCAGGTGAGCTCTGTCCTTCCTAACCCCATTTGTGCATGCTTGGACAACATCTCTATTTTCCCTCTGACTGATCTGATCCTCCTACCACCTTTCTATGTCTCCTTTTCATGTTTCAGTTTAGTCAGGGGCTCCTTATCCAAACCTGCAGACTCCCCGCAACTTTGCTGGACTTCCTGCTTGATTATTCTTGAGCCTGGATGGTATACCCCTGTCCTTCAGCACCAGAGCAACTTGGCTATTAACTTAAGCATATGATAAGTCTTATGTAAATGCTGTCGTAAGCATACAATCTCATGCAGAACACAGCTCTCCCCTGAACAACTCGGGTCACCCAGGACAGAAATTACTTGCTCTTTTTTACTGGGAAAACTATCTCATATCTCTTCCTCCAAATCCTCCAACTCAATATGCTGCCATTTCAGATGCTGTTCACGCATTTTCCTGTGTCTCATAAATTCATTTTAAACAACAATAAAGAAAAAAAAGAACAGGCAGGATATGTGTTTAATGAAAGTCATCTCTCACAATTAGGGAAGTTTTGCCTTCTGCATTCCCCCACCTGCTGACTTTGTTTATTGTCATCCCTCGCTGTGTTATGTGCAATTTGGATTGCATGCTCCTTGAGGTAAGGAGCTGTCAGTTTTTATTTGTCTGTACAATGCCATACACACCTATGGCACTACATAAATAATTAATAATAACAATTTATGACAAAGTACATTGTTCCAAATCATCACATATTGTGTGCACTTGTGTAAGACAAGAAAAGCTTTTCTAATACAAGTGGAATAACCTGGCCTGCTTCATAAATGTTGACTTCTTACTATATCCTCTGTATAAACATCAATGATACACAAAGAAGGGCTCATGCTTCCAAAAATTTCTCTTTTTTTTTCCAAGTATATATTATTTAAAAAAGATGAAAATTTCCTACAAAACTTGACTTTTTCTTTATGTCCTGAGACTCTCACAGCTAAAATTATTCTGCTAATACAAAGATACTACTGTTACCATTGTGGCATGGATTTTCCACACAAAACTCTTTACATAATGGGACATGAGAAATGAAGTAATCATTTGATATATGCAGACAGAAACCAAAAACCACGAGTCCTAAATCTCTTTTCTGCTGTAGATTAAATTAATCCCCAACAAAAATTAATGAAGTTTTTCATGTTCTTCAGCAAAAGAATTTTAAGGAAGTTACTTTCTTTCTATATAAACATAAGATACTGAGTTAGTCTTGTAGCTAAGAAAGTTTTATATTTATGCTTTAAAATTGTGGGGAATCTGAAGTCACTACTCTGAAAATGACTCTATTATGAAATGTCTCTGTATTTCCTTTTGCAGTCAATAGTAGTATTTATCCACTAATCAACAAAAATGAACAGTGTTTAAGAATCTTAATTTGCATTATCTGTATATCTTACATCTATTGTGCATCTCTGAGAAGTTAAAAATATAAAAATGGCTCACACGTTCATAACGCTTCAGAGGGATCTGTCTCTGAGAAATTGAGGCGAAGTATCACTTTTAAAAATTTTTAGAAAATTATTTTTTCATAGAATCATAGAATGACCTAGGTTGGAAGGGACCTTAGAGATCATCTAAGTCACAGGCAGGGACGCCTCTCTACTAGATCAGGCTACTCAAGGTTCTGTCCAACTTGGCCTTGAACACCTCCAGGGAGGGGGCAGCCACAACATCTCTGGGCAATTTATTCCAAAGTCTTGCCACCCTCGTACTGAAGAATTTCTTCCTAAGATCTAGTCTAAATCTATTCTCCTTCAACTGAAACCCATTTCCCCTTGTCCTGTCAGTCGACACTCTTGTAAAAAGTTCCTCCCCAGCCTTCCTGAAAAAAAAAATTATTTTTTTTTTTTAAAAAAGAGAAAAACCAACGGTGCCCACCTGAATAAGTTTATTCAGAAAGCAAATTTGTAACAGGATTAAGTCACCTCTGCAGGAGACTGCAGATCATCTTCACAGGTCTTGTCTCCTTCACAGTACTTGAGTAGAACACCCAATAAATATTTATTCCATTTATAATAATGCTCTGTAATAAATCACAGCCCTGCCCCCATTAGTTATGATACAGATTTACGAATAACCTGAGCAGGCATAAACACTGCGAAAGGCTTAGTCTCTCTTCGAGGAATATACAGCATTTTACAGAGATATACTATGTACACAACGCCATGCAGCCAGGGCCTTGGGAGCCTGTGGCACTTGTGCTGGTCATGAGCAACATGAGAGCCATTCAAATGAAAGCTCAAAAATCAGCTTCCACTTTCTGCTGGTGGGTTCATAGGAAAGCACTAAATGTTCTGTGTATGCTTTTTTTTTTTCTAGTTGTATAGGGAAATGATCAAGATAAACCATTTTAAAAAAGCCCCACACATTTAATCTGCTTCTAACATGAGAAGAAAAGCATTCTCCACCCTGCTGGTGTAAAGCTTGACCAGCTTGGACACGAGAAGAAATGAATGGTGTCTTTTCATTGTTGACAATCCCAAAAATTGATAATGCCTTCCTGTGCTTGCATCTCTCTTTATCTTGGCAGGTTAACAGAGAGGTGGCGCACACTTCTTCAGGCAGGAGCCCTGGCTTGTGTGTTTGGGCTGTGCAGCTCTGACAGTCACGCCCCTTAAACCTCCCCTTAAATCTTCTTAAAACTCCATGGCTGAAACTAAACCATGGCAAGACCAGGCAGCTCTTGTCTGAAAGGCCAATGCAGTTGCAGGATCTCCACATGCAGCTCCCTTGACCACTTGTACACCTAAGGGATTTGCTTTGCTGCTGCCTCAAGGGACTGTCCTCCCTCCACATTTATTTTCTCCTTAGAAGTAGGGCTACAGCTTCAAGGCAGTGCCAGGTGCTACCTGGTGGCTGATGTGTGTCCCAGGAACTTAAACGGGGCACAGGATCTTGGATCCCACCCATCTAATGTCCTCCTTACCAAAATGGAAGGAGAGTTAAGTGATGGAGAATTAGAACCCCTAGAGTCCAGAAATTAAAAAAAAAAGCATGTTTATTAAGTGGTTTCCTTTTCCTTATTTCTCCCATTTTTTTTAAAATAAATAAAACCTTCAGACATACAAGTGAAACATACTATCCTTCAAAGTGCAGTTGCATTTCCACCCCACTCCCAAGAATCACATAAAGCTTTGTCAAGTAACCAAAAACACTCAAGAGGCAACCCTCGGTCCCTTCCCCTAGCAATGAGAATAAATGGGGCTGTTGTGCTGCCCAGCTCGCCAGCAGCCTCTAGCGTTTGGCTGTTCAAGACTGACCAGTTTCAGGTACAGTTGCAAATTAGCAGGCTGCAGAAGAAAGTGGGAAGTTTGAGATAAATAGTATGAAACAAGAACAACCTGTTGAGAGTCCAAAGAATTTGTCACCAGAATAAGTTAATTGCTTTGGGAGCCCTGGAAAGACCTAGGTTGGTTACAGTCAGGAGTGATGAATCTGAACTGCTGCTCAGTCACTGCTGTGACGTTGGCTGCTGTGCATTATTTGTGAACAGTCAACAGGTTTCCTTTTACAAATGTTTCCATCACATGAAATTCTATAGTTCAGTTTGTACAAACATTTTCTGAGCTGCAGGTTCACTGTTTATTGACAGATTTTGCTACTGATGGCACATGGTGGTGTTTCCTTGGTGGATCTCAGATCTGACACAATAACACTTGCACATATTTCAAGATTCTCTGTAGCCTCTTTGTAACACCAATAAAAATGGATAATATTGACCTTTATGAAGTACTTTGACTTCTGCAAAGTCATGAAATTGCTCTTTACAGAAGTTCCATGTAATGCTTGTGCATCTTTAAAAAGAGATTTATTTTAGATCCTTCACATGGGCTGAATTTCACACTAAATTTTATTAACTCATAACATTAATTTTATTTCTTGTTCAAATGAAATTTAGTATCTATTCTTTCTGTGGCATATACTGTAACAACTTTAGTCATGCAAGCTGTACTCTACTGTATTTTGGTTTGGACATGAATTTCAACTACCCAGCAACCGTTGGCAAAACTCTAAACAACACATGTAATACATTGCATGTTGACTTTTTATTGAGAAAAAAAATTATCAAAAAGATGAAACAGTCTCATCTTTGACAACACATTTTTACATTTTTAGTGCAGCTTTGGTTATTTAATTTCTTTCTTGTCAAGTTGATCACAATACATGTTCCTAGCTTGAAGCGTGGAAGAGAAATAGCAAGAGACCTGTGTGCAAGATGCAATCTTCAAGGAGAGCCTTAGGAGAAACAGCTGTCCTGTTACACAGAGCAAACAACTCCCATCCCTTTCTCTCCCTTTGCCTCTCCTCTCTGCTCCACTCTGCTCAGGTATTCACTTCTGCTCCCTCTTCTCTATCTGTGTGATGGGCCAGAAACCGCAATTTCTTGTATTCGTGTATTGCAGGAATCTTTCAAATTCACATTTTTCTATGAGCCCAAGTCTGACATTTCCATGTTTTACAGTCTTGGTTGTCACAATTCAATATGCTATTTTCAAAATAGAAGTTTTATTTAAAATATTTTTAAAATTGGCTTGGTCTAATTAAATGTAGCAAATCATTGCATCTTTCAGATAGGAATTGTATTATGTACCGGGGACACAAAGTGGTGTTTTGTTGATGTTTCACAAGCAAAACTGAGAGGTAATACATAGGTGGCTTTAAGACCAGAGCACAAAATCAATAAATACTGAAGATAGATAAATATGTAAGCACTGTAAAAATGCCTGCTTATCGACTGAGATTTGTTTATGACTCACTACTGAAAGAATGGGGAAAAAAAGAGTGTCTTCAGAACAAAAAAACACGAAGCAATGTATCATGTACAATATAAATATCAGATTTGACCCATACATAAGGAAAACTAAAGTAAGAAAGATCCTTTTGGTGAAGAAGAGAGAAACTGAAAAACATCAATGATATTTACATTTCTTTCCTAACTAATCTCTGCTGCTGTCTGGACAGAGCCACCTCTGGGCTTTAGTTGCTTCAACCAGGATTTGATATCAAAGTCATAACCTGATCCTGCTTTGCATGCTGTGCTATACATTAGAAAATGGTTAGTAGTTAAAAAAACGGCAAAGAGAAGCTGTCTGCTTGCGTATGCGAAATGAGCATGTGCTAGACAGCAAAAATTTCTTATTTAAAAATGTAGGAGGACATCATTTCCTTATTGTAACCACAGCTATTATCTCCTCCTAAATGAAATAAATTTGCATGCAGTGGTAGTTAGATTTTATTTATTTATTTCTAAATGAGGTGTCAGATCTTCAGCAGGAGCTAAGTTTAGCCTTTTTTTAATCTGCTCACGAAATGAACTATTTCAGAGCTGTCTATCTGAAAGGCAGAAAAAACCAAGAGTTTAATCCAAACTTTTGCGAAGGCAGGAGCAGAAGATCCATATCCATCCACAGGCAGGGCTTCTTTATTATCATTTGTGTAGTTAGACCAAAATTAGAATTAAATTGAATTTAAGAGTTACGAAAACAATTCACCAGTTTGTACAAACATTTATCACTTCTGGTTTTTTTCCATTATGCAGTGTCTACGCAGGGAAAATACACCATCTTAAGAAAAGAAAAAAAAAAACCACAACAGCTCAGGAACAGCTTCAGGATCTGAGCCAAGAGCCCAAATTCACAAAAGACTTTGATGCCTGTATCCCGCTGATTTAAGTTGGAGTTACATGTGGAAATATCCCTACATACTTTGTGTCTTCCTATATGAAAACATTTTGTCATTGTGCAAGTTTAAAATTTGATGACATACTGTAGAACTGAAAGGAGCTAGCAGTCTTTTACCTGGGTCACGGCTGGTATGGGTCTATTAATTTCAGTGGGGTTTCAATGATTTTTAACCTTCTCTGAATTTTTCCCTCTAAAAAGCACGGAAGATTAGAAAAAAAAAATGACTTCTATTAATAAGCTAGTAATGTAACTAACAGATTTAAAATAATACAGAGCTGTTGACTTCTAGGTTAAGAACTGTACCATTTCAGTCTCTTCTTGAGCTCTTCAACTCATATATGAATCAGTAAGATTAAATGACACAGGCTGATATTTGTGTGTAACAGTAGTATTCTGAAACTGCAGAGCACCAGAAAGTAGTTAAATAGTTAATGAATTAGGGGATTAAAAAAAAAAATAAAAAATATGACAGTTGCCACTGTTGAGTGGCTTGAGCCTAGGCAGTCTGCTGACAAACTTTTCAGGAGCAGCTGATAAGGGTTGTGCAGGTGGTAGCTCTCCTACTGTGAGCCCAATGTTCCCGAGGCTGTTACCTGTAGAACCCTTTTCTCCTTCGAGCTGCCATCACAGGGATCTGTCACAACTCTCAGCTCTGCGATTTCTTGCCCGCTCATCTTGTCCTTTCTGTCCTAACCCCATCCTGACCATGCACTGGTGGGAACGGCAGACTAAGGCTTGTGCCCTGGTGCTGTCACTAAAGCTTAGGTCCTGTTCCCTCCTCTTAGTTTACCAAAGAAAATTACTACCTCCTGAAAATTTTCTGTACAGCAACAGGAACTTGTCTGAGATAGAGGGGCAGCTTGACCTCTCTCTTTGAAGCAGCTGGTAGCCTGGACATCACCAATACTTAGCTGTGCATGGGAAGAAGAGTGGTGGAGGAAGAGGCTGGAAAGCAGATACGCTCTTAAATTACACGGACACAGATTTATTTATGTAGCTGGCAAGCATCTAAATCCACCAGGACTCTGAACGAGCTGTGCTTCTCACCAAAGCTTTTGCGCAGACCTGTAGATTAGTCATGCTCTAACCGAGCCTTCCATTCAGCACTACATGCCATATCTGGCTACTGTCTAGCCAGAAAATGTCTGTGTTAGCAAGGATAGTGGGTGAGTCGAATACTGATTTACTAAGCCCATGGCAAGAAAGCACTTGGCATGACCTAAAGATCAGTAGGGCTACATTAGTTAGCGAGGATCATCCATAACTGATTCTACACTGTATCAGCAAGCAGTATCACAATCAAAAGGTTGGTTGTACTTCGTAATGGTGGGCTGATCTTACACCTACCTAAACTCCCTGCTTTTCAACCTTACTCTCAGTGCATCATCATAAATGCTAACTTATCACGCCATGAACTAACTTTGGTGGTCAGAGCTTCAAGCATGGTTCCTCTCAACAATTATTCCATAGTCCTGGGCAGAAACATATTTGCAGTTAAGGAAGCTTCACAGCTGATGCTTATTTACAAATGTTTTTACCTTTCTGTCCATTCATACTAGGCTTAGAAGACACATCTTTCTCAAAAACGATATTACAATCCACCCTCTGATATCATAACCTTCTTTCCTTGGACCATAAAGTTTAGCCACCCTCAGAGGAGAGAAAGTAGAGAGACGGCCAGAAGCAATCAAAAGGGACTTTAGGGCACTGGGGCGGATGCTAGAAGGATCAGGTGCACAGGTTGTGTTTGCCTCTATTCCTTCAATTAAGAGGAAAAATAGTGGTAGGTTTGACAAAGTGCAGCAGATTAATACTTGGCTAAAGGGGTGGTGCCAGCAGTCTAGCTTTGGATTTTTTAACCATGGGGAGATCTACAGGGCACCTGATCTACTGAAACAAGCTGGGGTTCAAATGACACAAAGGGAAAAAAGGATCCTTGGTCATGAGCTGGCGGGACTCATAGAGCGTTCTTTAAACTAGATATGAAGGGGGATGGGGTTATAGCTGGGATTGCAGCGGGGCAGTGCTCTAGAAATTATGAGGACCGGGTGGCCTTCCATCCCCCTAGGGTGAGATCAGTGTGCTCAGCTTGCTCCCTGAAATGCTTATACACCAATGCACGCAGCATGGGGAATAAGCAGGAGGAGCTAGAAACCTGGGTTCGGGCAGGAGATTATGATCTGGTGGCAATTACAGAGACATGGTGGGACAGCTTACATGACTGGAATGTGGTCATGGGTGGCTATGTCCTTTTCAGGAAAGACAGGCCAGCCAGGCGAGGTGGTGGAGTCGCTCTTTACATGAAAGAGCAACTACAAGGTCTTGAATACCATGCAGGCATGGATGAGGAGCAAGTTGAAAGTGTATGGGTTAGAATTAAGGGGCAGGCTGGCAGGAGAGATACTGTTGTGGATGTCTATTACAGGCCACCAGATCAGGGTGAGGAAGTTGATGAGGCCTTCTACAGGCAGCTGAGAGCGGTCTCACAATCACAGGCCCTGGTTGTCGTGGGGGATTTTAACTTCCCTGATATTTGCTGGAAGGACAACTCAGCCAGCCAGCCACAGTCCAGGAGGTTCCTCCAGTGGATCGATGATAATTTTCTGATGCAAATGGTGGAGGAGCCGACTAGGAGAGGAACACTGCTGGACCTCATCCTCACTAACAAGGAGGATCTGGTTGAAGCAGTAAAGGTTGAGGGCTGCCTTGGCTGCAGTGACCATGAAATGGTGGAGTTCAGGATCTCATGTAGCAGAAACAAAATGGCAAGCAGAATTGCAACCCTGGACTTTGCCAAGGCAAACTTTGGATTTTTCAAACAATTACTCGAGAAAATCCCATGGGCGAGACTGTTTGAAGGTAAAGGGGCCCAAGATAGTTAGTTAGTGTTCAGGGACTGCTTCTACCGTGCTCAAGATAAGAGCATCCCGACATGCAGGAAGTCAAGGAAGGGAGCCAGGAGACCTGCGTGGCTAAACAGGGATCTGCTGGGTAAGCTCAAGGGCAAGAGGAGAATTTACAGATCTTGGAAGGCAGGGCTGGCCACTTGGGAAGAGTATAAGGCTGTTGTCCAAGGATGTAGGGAGGCAACTAGGAAAGCAAAGGCCTCCCTAGAATTAAACCTGGCGAGAGGGGTCAAGGACAACAGGAAGAGCTTTTTCAAATACGTGGCAGGTAAAACTAACACCAGAGGCAATGTAGGCCCACTGATGAATGAGGTGGGTGCCTTGGTGACAGAAGATACAGAGAAGGCAGAGTTACTGAATGCCTTCTTTGTCTCTGTCTATTCTGCCGGAGGCTGTCCTGAGGAGCCCCGTTCCCCTGAGGCCCCAGAGGAAGTCAGGGAAATGGAGGAGTTTGCTTTAGTCGATGAGGACTGGGTTAGGGACCAATTAAGCAATCTGGACATCCATAAATCCATGGGTCCAGACGGGATGCATCCACGGGTGCTGAGGGAGCTGGCTGATGTCATTGCTAGACCACTCTCCATCATCTTTGCCAAGTCTTGGGAGACAGGAGAGGTGCCTGAGGACTGGAGGGAAGCAAATGTCACTCCAGTCTTCAAAAAGGGCAAGAAGGAGGACCCGGGTAACTATAGACCGGTCAGCCTCACCTCCATCCCTGGGAAAGTGATGGAATGACTTATCCTTAGTGCCATCTCAAGGCATATCAAGGATAAGAGGGTCATTAGAGACAGTCAACATGGCTTCACCAAGGGGAAGTCGTGCTTGACTAACCTCATAGCCTTTTACGAGGATATAACAAGGTGGATAGATGATGGCCGAGCGGTGGATGTGGTCTACCTTGACTTCAGTAAAGCATTTGACACAGTCTCCCACAGCATCCTTGCTGCTAAACTGAGGAAGTGTGGTCTAGACTCTCGGGTAGTGAGGTGGACTGTGAACTGGCTAAGGGGAAGAAGCCAAAGAGTCGTGGTCAATGGGGCGGAGTCTGGTTGGAGGCCTGTATCCAGTGGAGTGCCTCAAGGGTCGGTACTGGGACCAGTATTATTCAATATATTCATCGATGACTTGGATGAGGGACTAGAGAGTACTATCAGCAAGTTTGCTGATGACACCAAGCTGGGAGGAGTGGCTGACACGCCAGAAGGCTGTGCTGCCATTCAGCGAGACCTGGACAGGCTGGAGGGTTGGGCAGGGAAAAAATTAATGAAATATAACAAGGGTAAATGTAGAGTCTTGCATCTGGGTAGGAACAACCCCAGGTTCCAGTATAAGTTGGGGAATGACTTATTAGAGAGTAGTGTAGGGGAAAGGGACCTGGGAGTCTTGGTGGACAGCAGGATGACCATGAGCCAGCACTGTGCCCTTGTGGCCAGGAAGGCCAATGGCATCCTGGGGTGTATTAGAAGGGGGGTGGTTAGTAGGTCGAGAGAGGTTCTCCTTCCCCTCTACTCTGCCCTGGTGAGACCCCATCTGGAATATTGTGTCCAGTTCTGGGCCCCTCAGCTCAAGAAAGACAGGGAACTGCTGGAGAGAGTCCAGCACAGGGCAACTAGGATGATGAAGGGAGTGGAGCATCTCCCTTATGAGGAAAGGCTGAGGGAGCTGGGGCTCTTTAGTTTGGAGAAGAGGAGGCTGAGGGGTGACCTCATTAATGTTTACAAATATATCAAGGGTGAGTGTCACGAGGATGGAGCCAGGCTCTTCTCGGTGACAACCAATGATAGGACAAGGGGTAATGGGCTGAAACTGGAACATTAAGAGGTTCCGCTTAAACTCGAGAAGAAACTTCTTCTCAGTAAGGGTGACGGAACACTGGAACAGGCTGCCCAGGGAGGTTGTGGAGTCTCCTTCTCTGGAGACATTCAAGACCTGCCTGGACACGTTCCTATGTAGCATTATCTATGCGTTCCTGCTCTGGCAGGGGGATTGGACTTGATGATCTTTCAAGGTCCCTTACAATCCCTAACATTCTGTGATTCTGTGATAGCTTTGGGAGAAAAATATCAGACATTGTATCTGCAGCGAAACAGAAAATTGATACAAAAGTTTGACAACGGTAAAATAATGAGAAATACCCTGAGAAGTGGGAAGGTTTGAGTACTTGAAAAGTCACGAACCTGTTCCGAGAAGGAAGGAGAGAAATACTTTTGAGAAAAGAAATACATGGAACACAAGAAGAGTCAAGGATGGGACACTCGAAAAGACAGAAATGAAAGAGGATTATGGTTGAAACGCACACAATCAGGAATGAATATGCATGGAATTTGGAACCAGAAAAAAAAAGCATATGGCATAGTGCACATTAAAAAAACAGATATAAGAGCAACTTGGGTGGTGCACCATTCTGGGACTGAAATTAGGCATAAAATGAAGGATTGTTTTGGCTGTGAGGGGAGAAAGGCAGAGACCTATAGGTTAGAAGATTGCTTAGTTATATCTATCATCATCACCACCATGGCTAGGCTTCGTGAACGATGATATGGGAAGTGCTCTACCCACACATGCTACAAACGTGCTGATGGCTAAAAATGCCGATGTGGGATTGGCAAGTCCGGTCGCAAAAGGCACAGCGGAAAGTCTCCTTAGGCGGTATTGGCGAGGCACGGTTCTTTCTGCGTTGTCTTTTCTCCTCGAGACTAATTCTATGTGCGTTCTCAAAGCAGGCAGCAGCGTTATGGATGGTGTGTCTCCACGCCTCCCAGTTGGAGGCCAAGGTGGCCCACTGATGGTAGTCAATATGGCCGAAACTGAGGTACTGTGTCAGAGAGTCCTTGTATCTCCTCTTTGGGGCTCCTCTGTTGCGGCAGCCGGTGGTGAGTTCACCACAGAGCACAACCTTAGGGAGGCGGTGATCCTCCATCCTGGAGACGTGCCCTGCCCAGCGCAGCTGCGTCCTCAGCACCATGGCCTCAATACTGGTGACCCCTGCCTGTTCAAGGACAGTAACATTAGTCACGTAGTCAGTCCAGTGGATGTTTAGGATTGTACGGAGGCAGTGCTGATGGAAGCGTTCGAGGAGTCACAGGTGGTGGCGGTAGATGACCCATGATTCAGACCCATATAAAAGAGTAGACAGTACAATGGTTCTGCAGACACTAACCTTTGTACTTCAGGTTTGCCAACCCTCTTAGGTTTGGGCTTAAAGTGGAGGTTAAGTTTGCATCGCACAAGGCAGTGGTCTGTTTGACATTCTGCACTAGGCATCACTCAGGTATGACGGACATCACGAATATCGCTCTGGCACACTAAGATCTAGTCAATGAGGTGCAAGTGCTCGGATCAACGATGCATCCAGGTTGTCTTCAAATTGTCTTTCTGCTGAAAGTTAGTGTTGGTGATGGTGAGCTGCAGCTCTGGACAAAACTCTAGCAAGAGGTGACCATTGTCATTGCAGTTTCCAACACCATGCTTGCCTAGTACTCCTTTCCAGGCTTCAGAGTTATTTCCTACTCTGGCGTTGAAGTCACCAAGGATTATGATCTTATCATCTGCAGGAATCTTTTGGGTGAGGCAGCGCAGGTTGGTGTAGAACTTGTCCTCTTCCGCAGGGTCAGCTTGGAGAGTTGGGGCATATATGCTGAAGAGAACAACATGTTGCTTGTTGTGTAGTGGGAGGCATAGGGAGATAAAGCGATCAGAATGACCTGTCAGCAGATTTTCAAGTTTGGAGGCGATGGAGTTTTTAATCATGAAACCAACTCCTGAAAGGCGTCTTTCAGTTCTGGGTTTGCCTGACCAATAGAGTATGTAGCTGGCACCATGTTCTTTGAGGCTGCCTTCCTCATGGAGATGAACTTCACTGAGAGCAGCAATGTCGATGTTGAGTTACGATAGTTTGTGGGAAATTAGAGCAGAACAACGCTCAGGACGTCCACTATCCGCAGTATCAAGCATGGTTCTAATGTTCCAGCATGCGAGTGTCAATCTGAACACACCTTTGGAGGTAGGTGTATGCCTTTGCCTCTTTATGTTTGCTCGACCACATCAGAAGATGCCGGTTGGCTGCGGTTAGCCCACCAGGTGGAGGGTGGAGATGAGCTTTGGTTAGGCCACCTTTTCTAGGCCCCTCTCCATGTGGAGCAACCAGTGCTCTCCTTGAAAAAGGTTGCTTGGTCGTTCAGGATGTTGCCAAACAAGACTGTCAGCTCCGGAGTCAGTCTCAAGCAACCAATGTCCTGAACCACCTGCATGCAGGGCTGGGTCTGTGGCTTCCAGTGCACCTCACCACCTGCCATTTTGTCCCTCGCCTGTTGCTACAGGACTTTACAAACATGGGTGTAACCTTCAAGGCTGCGCAATGGATTTTTTAGGTGAGGCTCAGCATGCGCGTAACTGGCCCCACCCTTTACTCCTAAACTTCATCTAGCGAGCTTGGATGGTGACAGCAAAGTCCTCAGGACATAGGTTTAGTTAGAGTATCCTTCTCTTAGATGGATGGCCTTACAGGGCTAAATGAGCTCCATCTGCCCAGGTTTGGAGTTAGAGTTGTCCTTCTCCTAGGACGGTTGCCGGGAGGTCAGCGAGCCCATCCTACCCGTGGACACACTTAGTCTGACCCTTCAGTTGAGACCTGTTTGGCATGGGAGACCCTATTGGAGGCATATGCCATCATCAGCATAGCTCGCAACCTCATAAGGGCACGTAAGATTCTTCCCTGCGACAAGGGGGTGTCCGTGGAGACAGCACTTCTAAAGAGCATCCTGGAAAGGAGGGAAGGGCACAACGTGCTCCTTCACATCCATCCTCACAGCTGCTTCTCAGGCTGCCTTCGACAGCCTCTGGGGATGTGCCATGGTGAGGTACAGGGAGACTAAGTGTATGTGTGCATGGGCTACCAGCCACAGCAGGGCATTGCCCATCGAGGCCAGGCAGCTGGGCTGCAGCCCGAGGTGTCTGTACAGTTGGGGAATCGGGTCTCAGAGCAGGTCTGAAGGGACAGCAGAAGCAAATTCACCACTGCTCCAGGGTCTGCAGGTTTGAATGTTAGCTTTAGATAACCAGCAGTTTCCTCCACACTTCTTTGGAGCATTGATTAAAATACTAATGAGGGTAGCATGAACTGTGAGAAAACAGACTGTGAAAAGCAAATGTGACTTGAGAAGAGTGCATCAAAGCAAAAAGCTGTACTTAGAACCAATCACTCAGACAGCAATACTGTCTCCACAGAGTGTGAGCAGAATAGAAAATTCTATATGTAAAGTTAATTCTGGCTTCATGTCATGTCACAAACACGTCTGTTGTCAGTAGTCATAAGTAGCGATAAGGAGAGCTTAGATGATTCTAGCATATTTAATGTCTCATTTTTGTATTTATCCGAACAGTGAAGTTTTACGCCAGTTACTAATCACTTCTTAGCCAGCAGCAGCAGACTCCTTATTCCCTGAAGTCTGTTCTCAGTTAATTGCACTCATGAGTATGGCAAATTTAGAATTATTATTCTTCAACAAATCCTTGCAGCTCCTAGCCAGGAAGCTGTATAACAGCTAGGCAATATAAGCTGCATTATCACCTCACGTACTGGTATGGTATATTAATGGTTTTTAACCATCAGACCGACATCTCTCCCAAGAAAAGGAAGGACCAATAAAATATACATTTGTATATACAAATTAAAAAAGTAATCCCCTCCAAAAGCGGGATGAAAACTGGTGCTACAATCTACTTAGCACTCTACAGGGTATGTTAGATGAATCCAAACTGCACATTTCAGCAGAAGCTACGCCCAAGCAGGGCAGCTAGCAGTATTAACTGATTAACTCTGTTCCTTCTGACGGCAATGCATTAGCTCTACATTTTAGAACTGGCTGTTTCCATTAGCCATTGTTGTCATGGATTGTTCTTAATAACCAGCCTGAAAAAAATTAGTTATCGCTTTGTTTCAAAGTGTGCCTTTGGGGCCAGATTCACAGTCGGAAGAGCTCTACTGATTTTAGGAGGCTTATACTACTTTGCTCTGGTGTTTACATGCAGTCCCATTCTGATTTAAATGATCTGAAGGAAGCAGTGGCAGGAATCATACCAGGAGAATTTTCTTTAGTGCTTTCAGTGTTTCTCTGTCAGAGGTTAGATAACTTTGTTGCTTGGCTGAGTTGAAAAAACTGTTTTTGCTTAAATTCATCTTTTTTTCTTTCCCCTTAAATTCATCCTTTTTTTTTTCCCTTTTTTTGGAGGTGAAGATAAGTAACAGTGTCTTTTACATGTAAGGCAGAAAAACGGGTTTTAAGAGACAGTTCTACCTCTCAGACAGGACCTCCCATGTGACATCCCCTCTGAATACACTAACAGACCTCACAGCATCGCACTGTGTCCCCACAGTTCTGCATTAACACAGCTCAGATCCTCCCACTTGCTGCTTAGCAGTGGAAGAGGTTCACTTTACCGTAGGGCCCCCAAAATAACACTGAAATAAAGGAAAATATTCAATGGATGCAGACTTTGGCTGCATTCAGCAAACTTTGGTTCAGGACCTGCTTCCACTGTACACTGTGATGAAAGGTGTGCAGTTCCCTTTGCTTGGCTTTATCTCAAGGAAAGATGTTTTCCCTGAAGGGTGTCACGAACACCAGCTCTCATAGTCAATACTAAATGTGAGCTTGCAGACTTACCTAGAAGTGATCAGCTTTTAACAGGTTCAGTCAAATTGTAAAGTCTAAGTTCAATGATTTTCACAAAGTCAGGAAGACTGGAGACAGTGGACAGCTCTGCCTCAGATAGGATGTCTATTTCAAAAGCTCTTGCTCAAAAATGAAACCCAAATAACGTAACTCTAAAAGTATGACTACAGCTATGTATAAGAAAAAATGGTCTGAAAAATTGTAGTAGCCATGGTTACACACACCACCACCACAATGCAGTGGTCCTGTAATCCACTTCAGTGAAAAGCTCAGTTATATCCCATGTGATGGAAGTCTGTGAAGCAAAAACAATAAAACTCTTCAAATCAACAAGGCACACAGTGCTGCTTGGAAACGTGCTCTCCACAGGATGAGATTAAATGTTCAGCAGGTACACCCTCAATTTTAGAAACATATCTTGAAAAAAAAAATGAGCAAATTGGTTGCTTAAGCGAAAAGTGTGCAAACTATCACAGGAATGGTAAAAAAGCAAGCAAACTGAGGAAGAAGCCATTTTCACACCAGATGATTCCACTAATGAGGAGTGCTAAATAATTTTATTTGGTTCCACTAATTCACACAAAACTTCTCAAGCACTGCATAGTTCACATGATAACCATGGCAAGGCAGCGTCCTCAGTCTTTCTTCAATGGACTATATAACACCCATAAGTTTTGATTCACATCCGAAATTACTGTCTCTTTATAGTTTTACCTAATGAATCAGGGCATTTACACAAACTCTGGTTTATATGACATCTTTTAGGAACATATGCTACAACAACTCATGGAGCTTGTACAGTTGCTGAGCACTTTTTAAAAATATATTTAAAAAAAAAAATCCAATCTCTAGACATTCAGTGAACACATGGGCATACTGTTACTGTCCAAAGCACAAGACTTGCCTGAGTCGCAAATCCTCCACAGACTGGGTGGTTGGGAAATCCCAGATGGGCACGCTGCTGACATAAGGGCAGGTAGTCAAGGCCGTTCTCCATCTGCACTTTGTCACTGAGGGCCACCACACAGCTGCAGTCTGGTAGCCAGACAACCAGACAGTTACCAGACACATCCTCCTCTCAGCTGGCTCCCAGATACTCAAAAGGAGTTGTATGGCTTTGGGACTGTGCCTGGCTCAGGGTTGGGTTTGGAGCAAAGTGACTCTATATCAGCTGTCAACCTATAAAGAAGTTTTAGCTTTTCTGTCTTTCAGTTCACATTGGTGAAAATACAGAGGAGAAAAGCTTAGTGCTTCCCCTGAGTGTTCTGAGGCAAAACACATGAAATCTTGGCTGTCCTCTGCTTCTGAAGCCTAGACTGCTGATGGCACAGCTGAGTCGAGAAGAGTATTTTAGTAGCATCCTGAAGTAAGTGTTCAAACTTCTGCGAGGTATGGAGCTGTGTGGTTTGGCTCTTGTGAAAAAGGAGAGGCAGAAGGAAGTGTTCTCCATGGACTGAGTCACTAGCACCAGCAGGAATCTTCTCAGAGCAGAGCTCAGATTACTCAAGAGTCTTGATAGGGAAGGAAATAATTGATTAAAACCTCAAGTTTTGTTTAGTCTGACTATAGCACCGCATAATGCAGTCTGTGTGCAGAACAGTACAAATCACAAGTTTGTTTCTTCCTGAAATTCTTTGGAGTATAACATGCCATCAGGGGTTCCAATTAAACTCCGAGAGAGTAGTTTTTTGAATGGAGTCAGAGAGGAAAGCACAGAACAAGGTTGAGGGTATTTACTTTTTACGGTTGAAGAAAAATAACAGCTATCACATGTGGCTCCTGGGAAGACACTAACTGATCAGAAAGATTGTTTTTCTAAAGCTTAGTCTCCCCATGACTTTGTTTACTTTTTAAAACATAATCCACTCTTAGAGGGTGTCCTGCAAGAAGGAAAGCTAACATCCTCACCAGCTAATCAGGATTCTTTACTTTGTGTTTGCTGCAGGTCAGGCAATCGAATAGATTGAAGTAATTGATTCATGTGGCTAAAGGCATTAGGCCAAATTCAGAAGTGATGCAAACACAAATTCAGAGGAGCCACCCAGCGTTTTCAGATTTTGTATGCCAAAAATCTACAAGAGGAATGCAATAGAAGGAATATAGCAAGGAAACAAACAAAAGAAACCTTACCAGGAAACAGTAAAATAGCATAAATTAAAATAACCTTCCCTTCCCATGATTTACTCAAACCTTAACATATTGTATGAATGGTGCATTAGTTGCAAGTACTAAGTTGCAGTGGTAACAGGTTTGTTACTTCTGAATTTGAGTTCATTTTGGATGAGACTCCTGTCCCACTTCAAACATCTAAATTTTCTGCCAAAGTCTAAACTAGTTGCCTAGACACATTTCACAAGCAGTGCAGGGGAATGGGCAAATCCAGCAGATGGTTTTTTGCAGCTCTCTGAAACATCTGTTTTGGAATCACCTCCTGGAGGTTCCTGCTTCTCCTAAATGGTGGCTAGCTCTCTCACCATAGTATTAGAGTCACAACAGGGTCCAATTCATAAATAGAGTTTCTTTCCAATGAAAAAATACAAATAAAAATGTGTTTTCATTTTAAATCAGAGATATATGTCAAAATGTCCTCAATTATCACAGAAGAGCTCCAAGAAATGCAGAATCAGAAATACTGAACTGTTTGTCTTTATAATGTCAAATTGTCACACTTTATTAATGTCAAAATATGTTGTCTCTGAAATTTAAAATAATCTCAATAGCAATGGAAAAATACAAAATAGTAAAGGAATATAAATTATAATAGAGATTAACAATAAAGTCTGACAATGTGAAAACAGCTGCACTTAAGTAGGTAGCATTCCTGATGTAGCAGCTAGAATAAAACTATTTTAAGGGAAAGAATCATTTCATAGCAAAAAGATTTTTTTTTTCTACTACAAATTGAGCATTAGTTTTGACGCTTGTTTGAAAATTTCATCAAAATCAAAAAACACAAACAAACGTATATTTTTAAGTGCAAAATTTGTCCATTTTTATGCTAAAGCTTATGGTTATAGCTCATAGTAAGCCTCTTTGATACACAGATTGCAGCTGCTGTGGCATCTTCCCACCCAGTCTTCGGTGAATGACACTGTCCCAGTAAAACTCCACTTGGTTCATCTTTCAGCTCTAGCTACTTCCACAAGCTGTTGCAATACTTTTGCATCTGCCATGTCTCTAAGCAGGAAATCACACTCTGCGTATGAAATATCATTATTCTGAGAAGTGAGTAGTACAAGATTTCTAGTGGTCTAAAAGTGCTCCCAAATATAGAAAATGCCAAGTGCAAATCAACAAGTTCCTCCTTTACAGCTGTCCTGTAGCAGGAGTGAGAAGGCTCTGCACAAAATTTTGACCTTATTAATGACACTGCAATGCCAAGAAGAAATGTATTCTTTGCTTCTTTGGACTTTGTATAAACATATTTTATCTGACTTTTTGACCAATCCACAGACTTTTTCTTTATTCTGGTTTTAACGACAAATGTTTGTATAATAAATATTATTGCGCAAATAACAAAAAAAATGAGACCTCCAAGGCTGACTCTTCTTCAGATTAGATTTAAGCCTTGATGTCATTGAGTTTTATGTTTTCTATGCATTATTAAAGGTCTAAAATGTGGAATTTTCAGCCAAAGACATCCTACATGATCTTATTGTTTAACTGAACTTTTGTACCCAATTAACCAAAAAATCTGAATTAGCATTTTTACTTTTACTTTGCACTCATAGAGATGAACAGTATTCAAAACCTGTGCTAGAAAAAAAATACAATAGTTCACAACTTCCAGCTGTATGTCCTGTTTTATCCATTTTTACGTGGTGAATGGATAAACCAACAATGGAGCTAGAGCTGTCTACCAGCTACCTAAATGCCACGTCCTCATCCCATGAATAAGTAAAGTATATTAAGTACTAATCTCAGTAGGGATGAAGTCCACATCCCCAAGTGGCTTAATAATTACCTCTTTGGTATGACATCTTTTACACTCAATGTATTATTGTGAAATTAAATTTCTACTGTAGGTCTGGGGAATGTCTTACATGACCCTGAGCTTGTCCTTTTCTTTCAGCTACATCAGATGCCCTTATAGGAGACATTACCTTTTCCCACCAAGCTTTTCTTCTCTTATTATTCTTAGACCATTACAGCTACAAGAGCACTACCACTAGTTTCAATTATTTCAGACAGCATGAAACAGCTTTCATGGGACTGAGAAAGCCTTTACTCAGAATAGCCTATAGTCTGGCCATTATGCTGCTCTTTTGGGACATGGTGGAGCGGGTTGAATCCCATTAAGTAGAGGAGACAATTGAATCTGCCTTTCCTGCAACCTGAGTGAGTACTTTAATAATGAGTTATTGGATAAAAGGTTAGGGATCACCATTGGCTTCTCCAGATGCATTTTGTGAGAAATGAATAATAGCACTTTACACTGTAGAGCTTCAGTGTTGTGAGTCCCACTGGGGCTAAAGTTCTAAGTACTGGAGGACAGCTTAAGACCACCTCTGCTCATAAAAGTTCCTACTGGCTAGCTTAAGTAGTTCGGCACAGTTTGCAAATCTCATTATTAGACAGTTATGGCTCCTGAAGCACTGTACTGAAACTAGGCACCAAACTCAGGGCAATGATCTAAAAACTTAGTTACTGAACAACTAACTAGAAAGCCTGAAACTCAAGTCTCCAGAAGCTTTGAATTATGCATAATTGTCTGATAAGCTGGTAACTTCAGTATCCTACTTCAGTGGCGTAACTGATGTTCTGAAATAAAATATGTACCACATGCTCTTTGGGATCTAATACTGTTTTGCATTCTGCACACTTTCCTGAGTGCTGCTAGTGGATGCGACTCAGACAGTTGAAAACAAAGAGAGATTTTCCATCACCATTACAAGAAAAGAAAACATTTTTGTTCTCAACACTTTTTAGATATCAGTTCTAAGGTAAACCAAAATCATAATCTTTACTCAAAGTTTTACTTCAGAGGGTCTGTGAAAGTAGCTGAAAATAGAGTGTAATTTTCCTGATCATCATAACCTAAAGAAGTTCAGAGGGACTTACAGGCCATTCGTATGCATTCCATTGTCATGTACTGCATAGATTGTAACAGGGTAAAAAAGCACACAACAAGAGCTCACAACTAGTAACACCAGCAATATATCCGCTTTTCTTTTTTCTATCCAGCCATATTTTTCACCATGCTTATAACCACAGAAATAGACAGAGGTTGCATTCAAAGTCAGTCACAGATGTTAAAGATTCTGTATGCTCCAGTTTCAAGACCAAACCCTTACAATAGCCCAGTTTCAGAGAAGTGTTTTAAAATGTTCTGTTCAGTTTTGATCAGTATTGCAGAGAAAAGTCTTGCAAATGCTGGGGTCCAACCATAGATAGAATTCAGCCTTGTTTCTTAAAAGGTATCAAAGACACATTTCCAATGCTGTTCTTGCTGGATGTTTGAAATGCAATGGAATTGAGACATATATTCTTTAAAATTCTCATGTTTTCATGCAGCACTAAAACATATCTGACATGCACTGAAATGTCAGTAGCATTATATGAGATGACTTGATATCATAAGCCATGGTGCCATAATAGTAAACAACCTTGGAAATGGGAGCAGAGGCAGCATACGCATCTGAAACTGCGGAATGTCCTTTAGCCTCTTGCAGCTAGTTATTTTCTCTGCTGTCATAAAGATGTTCAGCCTAGATATAACCTCAATTTCTGAATTTACTGATTCTTTTATCTCTCATACAGTTTTCTATATCAAATTCCTAGGCTGCATGCAGCTATACTTTTATCCGTTGGGAGAAAGACAAAGGACCTTGCAGTTAGACCACTAGCCTGAAGGTGAGTAGACCTGAGTGCCTGACACCACTCTGTCAAAGACCTTTCTGACGAGTTTGGACAAGTCACTTGGGGGATCTCTGTTTCCTACTTATATGTAAGTGAAGCTACTGTAAGGCTTGTGAGGTGCTCAGATAGTACAGTAAAAGGGCCTTCTAAACATAATAAATAGATTTTTATTTCTAGATAGAATAAGGATTTCATTTAGTTACCAATTTATTTGATGGATTATATGGCCCAAAGCCCTCTATACGGGAAACTAAGGAAGGAAGTGTTTTATAATAACTCCACTAGAAACATTGCACTGCCACTTTACATCTCTTTCTGAACCTATTGGCCAATTACTCATTGCCACCCTGAAACAGCTCAACCAGCAATGGTAAATTAGTGTATCTCTCTTTTCATAATACAATAGTCATATTGAGAGACGGAAAAATATGTCTTGCATTTAGATCATTGTATGTGCACTCTTTTGATGAAAAGCATTTGAATCTACACAGCTAGGCATGACTCCTCAAAATATTTTTTTTCCGACACTGAAAAAATAGTTTTTGTTTTCCTATCAGAATTGCAGGAATACTCTCATTTTCATGCTCTATTTTGTCTGAAACTGTGAGAATCGTACATCATTCACATCTGTGGTGATCAGACTTCATATTTCACCATCTACGGAAAAGACAAAGCAAGATATTTGTCATATACAGAATTCTAAGAAAACTAGAACTGCCGTTCTCAAGAAATTCCCAGATTTCAATACTATATCCTTAAAAAAGGGAAAATCAATAACTTTCTTGCAGAATTTGAATTAATCTATACGTATCTGTACATATGTTTATGCACAAATACATATACATATATACACAACTCTAACAGTAACTATATATCTAAACATGTATATGAGTTTACATGTCATTTTAGGAAGGATTCTTCTGTGCCAGGTTTCCCGTCTAAAAGTTTTACATTGAAATCTACTTTAAGCTTTCTGAACAATAGAGGGAAGCAGGCATTTCCAGAGGATGATCCCTTTCATCTGAAGTAAAGTACCTTAAAAAAGAACCAGTCTTGTGGTTTGCCGATTTTCTGCAATGACTATAGAGGGTACTATACACAACTGATGTAGTCATTTTCTTCAGACTTTCTTCAATTGCCCCTGTGGTTCTCTTTGTCACAGTTTCAGAGCCTCGGGTGCTTGAAGGTGGGATTCTGGGCAGCACCATGGTGGTACAGGCCAGGATAGCTGCCCAGCTGAAGAACAATCTGGGCTTCCCCAAGGTGCCACACACCATAGGAAGATTTCTCTCTGATAGATCAAG
Organism: Trogon surrucura; assembly: GCA_020746105.1. Lineage (NCBI taxonomy): Eukaryota > Metazoa > Chordata > Aves > Trogoniformes > Trogonidae > Trogon > Trogon surrucura. The sequence goes on from CM036622.1 coordinate 36,667,970, forward strand.
ATCTTCAGAAGGCAAGACATTGTCAAAAAGTTTCTGATCAGTTATAGTCTTCAACAACACTAAATCTTTCTTTCATTAATGTGACTAGTACCCAATGCATCCTAGATTGAGTAGATGTTTTGACTGAGCCTTATAGATCCCCTAAAGGTCACAAAGCAGCTGGTGACTTGATTCTGGCACCACAATCCTGACACCTTCTCTAGCATCACAGTTAATCATATTGCAGTATAAATTGAAAGTCCAGCTGACCAATGCTCCCAACCAAAGCAATTCCCTAGCTTAAAATGCCTGTGTTTAAAAAGCTTTAGCTGTTCAATGGCTTTTCTAGCTGTGTTCAGACAGGAAAGGAAAGATCTCACATCAGCATTGGTGAGATTGAGTGAAGATACTAAATAAGGCAAAACTACATGCAAAGCTAAAGTGGCAGCAAACACCTTAATAAGCAAAAATGGTAAGAAACAAATGTTATGATTAGACATCATACACGCAAAGAAAGAAGTAATACTGAATCAACACAGAAATTAGTCTAGATAATTTGTCCAAAACAGCCATTAATACGATTGTTTTAAGGAAAAGTCAAAAAATGAGTCTCTAACGAAAGACTACAAAGGACAGAACTTTCCTGTAAATCAATAGCTCTTTGCATTCTGATAACAGCTGAATCTATTGTTAATTGCTGTGGTTCCAAGTTTAATACTTTTTAGTGTCCTTGACTGCCCTCTGCTTCCCTCTCTTACTGTGCAAATATACAACTGGCATTCCCAGACGAAAAAAAAAGAGTGAACCGAAATATTGCTCCGTTCCTTTCCTCTAGTAAAAGCTAATGAGCCAAATTTATCACAGGAATAATTAGTAGAAATTATTCCTATTGCATTGTCAAACTAAGTGACATTTCATTGTTTATCTGGAGGCTAAATGATGACTTCTGGTGATAATTACTGAACTTTCAAACTTATTGTAAATATGCACCAGATTTCTCTGTTTATCCAAACACAGAAAATATGTGAATATATAAACATATTTTAAGTAGTTTTCAACCGTTGTGTGATGCTGAATTGAAAAAGTTTTCAGTGGTGTAATATTTTTGTTTCCATTGCTCAAATCCTTCTTTTGAAAACTGGCTGCAAGAATTAAAGCTGAAAGTTTACAAATGGGCCTTAATGATGTACATCCTGAATACTGATAATAAACAAACACAGGGACAGCAACAGCTGAAATTTAAAAAATAGGAAGTACCTACATTGTCCCTCACTTCTAAACTTTTCTTGATTTAGTCACACACACCTGCAGGGCCAAATCAGTGACAGGTAAATCTTATTTCATGAGTACCTGAGGCAGAGATGGTGCAGAAATCCTTTAGACAGGACTGACAAAGCCAACTCCAAACTCCTGCAGCATGTTTAGTTCAGGTGCAATGTGACGTTCACAGGAATCCTACTGCTTTCAGGGCAGTATGGCACTGTGCCCTCTAGATGTACCAGATTATAGACCACATTTTAAACACTTGTAAGGTTAAGCGGTGAGAATTTTATCTAAATGCTGGATTCATGCCCCTAGAGAGACAGTTACATAGGTGAAACAGAGTCTGTTAAAAATTAAATTGAAGAAATATGTGTGGAACCAGATAGTAACCACCAAAGCTGTGTAGTAATACCACTCCACACGTATTTCTTCAATTTTATTTTTTAACTACATTTTCTTGATCTTTTGCAGATTTTAAGGCCAGAAAGGTGCTAAAGTTCATAATCCAATGTGATCTGCTATTTAACTTGTGCCAGAGAAACTGGACAAAGAAATTTCTAAAAGTGGTACTTGATGGTGTCCTCCTGTAGGAACTGTAAATACGTTTTATCCCTGATACGAGAAATACTTATTAACAGCAATAGTGGCTTGTCACCCGAATATCGTCAGTTCCAGCTCAGCTTTGATCTGTGCCTTGTACTATTCTCATTTTCATTTTGATTCTTCTACTTGGCATGCTATTTTTCTCTCTGCATTTTCAAGATTAGCAGTTACACCCCTTTTTTCATTTGTATACCTCCAGTTTTTTCTACAGTCTTAATTAGTAGGCTCTATATTTTGGACTTCAACTGAAAGGCTATTCTGATGGCAAATCAGGTTATGATAGTAAGAGTGAAATGCTTTGCAAAATCTCCCAAAGAATGCCAGTGGCTTATCGTATCAGATGACACTTCAAGTATCATATCTAGACGAACACTTCAAGTGAAAAAATGTGCTGTGATGTTGTCCAGAAGTAATAGCTTTCAATACTTGGTATATGTCAAATTAAATTTATTTCAAGAACATCACATTCTTCACTGGTGCCAGAAAACGTATATATTCCAGGAACAGTCCTGTATGGACTATTGATCCAAATGCTGAGATTTAAGAAAAATTCTAATCTGCTGTTACATGCTCTTTTGAAATCTTCACCAAGAGGACATATTTGCTGCCTACACAGAGTGTGGCAAGTGATATGATACAGCGTACAAGCAGTCAATAAACTGAGGCCAGACTTTTGAATTTTTGAATAAAATATTTGAATGCGCCTAGTTTGAAGCTAAGAATTTACGACAGCACAAGGACATTTTGATGTGCTTAGCTTCACAGACACAGCTAGATATTTATCATTTGAGTGAAAGCTTCCCAGTTTGGGGATCCTGAAATAGCTCTATGTATGCTTCTGTTTATGTATTATTCAGATTCCAAAACTTATTTTAGCAGAAAATTAACACTACGTCGGAAAGCCATTAAAGTGAGGACACCTAGCACTAGGACCTGGGACTTTCACCTGACTTGGTCTGAAGAGACACAGGTCTCACTGTAAAATCATTACTCGTACACACTTATCCTGCTCATTACTGAAATAATTCATCTCTTCATCCATGGACCAGAGCCCACCAGATGACCATGCTCATCATGATAAAGCATCAACAACTAGCAAGCTCCTTGCTTTGAGGCCACAGCTAGGAACACACAAGCTGGCAGCTATGGCTTCAGTAAAAATCATTAGAACAAGTGCAAAGAAGCTTATTCATGTAGACATAAAACAGCATCCTTGCTCTAACCACAACGATTCCCAGAATCTGTAACTATTAAATACAATGCAAAGAAGTCAGGTCCTAGCCCTTGCATTTCTCTGACCTCTCAAACTATGCAAGTAAAATGAACTTAACTAATCTGCTCACGAATTTAATGTTAACTATATTTCCTCTCCCTTGCTTCTTCTAATTTTCATTGGATGTGCCTTAAAACAGGAGATAAATACAAGAACCACTTTAAAGTCAGTAATTGTTTCTGGATGTTAGGCCTGCTGTCAAATTAGCCTCAAACAGAAAACTTGGATGAGATTTGCTCAACTACTAAGGCTATTAGTTGAAACTCAAAATTGATTTATTCTGCCTATTACATTAACCTTCTCCTGCACATTCAGTGGTTTATTACATAGAGCAAAGTAAAGGCAACTTGATATTTAAACATGTTAACAGATGAATATAAAAGACATCTTGCTATGAGCCACATGTTATTGTAATAAGTTGACAAAGACTTCACAGGACTGTTCAGTGCTAGCCACAAAACAGAATATTTGTAATAGTGTCATAGTAGAAAATGAATTGGGTGGCACTTCAGAGAGCAAATATAATTAGTAATAAGCAGGCTTTATTTTGAAAGTTTCTGATATATATGATTTGCAATGTAAAGATTCGTGAACTGAAAAGAGATGTTCTTGTGACTGTCAGGCAGGGCAGAATGAAATCCATTTGTTTTGCTCATTTATCTAAGGCTGTTATAATTAGATTGATGTATTAATTTCAACTAGGAAAGCTCCTAGCTGAAACGTGGAAGAAAGGGAATTAAAATAGAATGTTAATTTAAGTGCATGCTGCTTTTGCACAAGAAGTTAAGAGCAGAATATGAGCAATAATTCTACACATTCTAAAGCTGTAGGTGATTTGCCAGGAAAAAGCACATACTCTTTACCAGCTGAAAGCATATCTTGAATTTCAGCATACAGTCCCTACAGCTGCAGTCCTTGTACCTCGGTCAGAAAGATATCTCAGTACAAACATACAAATTCATGAATCCAAAACGTATTTATACTCAATTTCTTCTTTGTACAAAAGGCATTCTTGAAATGTCAGCTCCTCTACCTTCTACTTCTGTTACCACAAGTAACCTCAAAAAACCCCACTGATCCAATAACATAGGTCAAAAAAATAAAACACCAGCTTAATTAAATTTTTGTTTAAGTGCCTAGAGTCAACTTGTCTTCTCCTTAAGAAAAGTCTCTATGGTGAAATACTGCGTGTGAACAAATGTGCTCTAACTTCAGCATCTGGAGGGACTGGGCCTCAATTCTGGGAGCCAGGCAGGACACACTCATGCAGAGGAGGCAGTTCCCTTGTGATGCAAGGTGGACATGTGTGCCTCAAGCTTCCCCGTCCTTTTACCACTCACACGGACAGCTCCAGAGGCACCAGTTCAGGCTCTAAGCACCGCATGTTTGAGGTTGCGGGTGCAGCTGTTAAAGCAGCTGAAGTGCTGGTCCCTGGGTGCGCTGGTGGAAAGGGAGACTTGCAGAAAGAGATTCTTGCACATGAGGTTCAGCCCATGAGCTGCCAGCTGGACCATGTTGCTCCATGATATCAGCAACGCAAGAGCTAAAACACAGTTGCAAAAGGCATCTTCTACTTCACCATCAGCCTATTCATGCAGAAGCTGAGTACCAAGAGGGAAAAGAACTCTCTTTGACAAGAATAAATTCTTCTTGTTTTCTCAAGCATCACTCACCGACAGTGTTTCTAAGGTTTCTGAGTATGATGAAGGTTATTGGTACTCACCATATCATCTGCAATTACAAAATGTCACTACTCAGTATTTTTCCCTTGTTTCTCTGCTGAAGTCTGATTAACATTTGATGTTTCAGGAGAATACCCAGCCTGCACTTACTGGTTTGCTTTCATATTTTTCTCCTTGTGTATCTTGCTATATTCCTGAAATTGCTTTGTTATTTGGGGACTTAGAAAATTCTGGTTCCATGGCGGCATTTTAAAAACAGCTTAGCTGGATGTCCTGGCACTCTGACAGATTGAACTCAGACACAGGGTGCTTTCCAATGACTCACTTCATGTATTTAAGTAGTTACCTTAAAAAATGAATAAGATTGTGAGGTTGTGTCCTGCCAGCTGACCTGTCAGCAGGCTTGTGTTGAGAGCATGTGTGTCAGCAAGGCTGCCATCAGGGACATCATGCCGCTCCTTAAAATAAGCTCTAAGGATCTAAACGAATGCTGCAGTGCTCTGGGTTTCATTAGCATGCACCTTACACCATCAGAGCTAATAGGTGGAGTTTTGCATTTGTAAACCCATGTCAGGATTCACATGTACAACACAAATTAGCGTAAGGAAAAAAGAAAAGGATCCTGTTGACAACTGCACAGCTTAGAACCATTTCAGAGCTCTGAAACCAGGAAAAAACAGTATAAACATTCAGACACATTTTCAGACAATCTGCCTTTGACTTTGTTTAACTTTCTGTGAACATCTGGAAAACTCATAATACCATATTTTACTACTATCAATATTCATGTAAAGCAAGTACTCAGTTTTTGTGCTCAAATATTTATAGAAAGTGAATTTTATGTCTGTTTTAATGAACATTAGTAGCCGAGCAGAGTCATGGCTGTTAGTTTTAACACCACATCATGAGGAAAGAGCAACAGAAACAACACCGTGTGCCTTCCACAAGCAGTCATACTTAAAGAATACAGACAATACTCTAAAAGAGATCTGTAGAGCACATGAATCATAGAATAAGGGAACAAATTTGCAGAAATAGTCGATGGTACGCAGGCTTTTTGTCAATGGAAAAAAAAGGAGCAAAATTTATCAGATTCAATTTAAGTATGAATTATTCAGCCAGCTCTTCTTGCAGACTTGCCTTTCAGCATTATTATTTTTCATCTTAGACTATACTAACTCAATTTATGCAAGTTAGGAAGCATCTGATCTATTATTTTTATAAATTTTATTATCACAGTGATAGTGCTGAGAGCTTCTATTGTTCCAGTACGAGAAATTAGTTGAGAAACATTCTTCTGTAAAAGCAGTAAAAAAAGCCAACTAAGAATGAAAGAACAGGAGGAACATTATTCTCTCTTTTACTGAAGGTGAAAGAAAGCCTTTTAAAAAACAGCTGTTATCAAGTTTTTACATAACATGGTAATAGATCTAAAGACTCAACCTAGATCTCCGAATTAGTAATAAGGTGCGTTTGTCGGACTCCATTCTCCCATATAGATATGTATTATAGTAAATCTTTAAGATCCATTATATGCCTTCCATAGAAGCTGGAGTTCATCAACAAATAGAATATGTTCTTGAAATCAGGTGGTGTATAAAATTCCCCAAAATGCTACTGTGTCCTCTGGAGGTCACACTTATTAAAAAAACTGCCTCCGTTTCATTTCAGTACCTGTGAGGAATATTTGACCTCATCTCTACACCAAGCCAGTTGCTGTATGCCCTGATGGGGATTTGGAGCTCATTTCCAAAGTCAGATAGATACCATGTGGGCAAGCCTCTTTTGGGACTGCAGCCACATGGCTTTGTGAGCTCTGCTCAATAGACTTTCACGGTCAGAAATACCCCTGTAACCAGATACAGCCAACGTAGCTGAAGGATCAGGCTCATATGAAGCACTAGTTGACTCGGAAAGGCTTTGAAAGAGCGATAAACAGCCAAACCAGTGCTGAACAGGAAAGGAGGTGCTGGAATTTGAGTGGTCAAGTCTGTGTCCTCATTCAGATTTGGCCTTTGACTTCTGGAGTAATTTCCCTGTTGCCTCTCCAGCAGCCTCATTGTATTTCTGTTTAAAATTTCCCATTGCAAAAATTCTGCCACAAGTTAAAAACCCTCATCGCACGGTAGTCTTGGCACATTCACCTTTTCTCAGCTATATGCTTATGATTTTGGACAGTATTTCCTACAAGATGTTTCTTGCTCCTCATTTTTACTATCCCCAAATCATGTTCAATTTTGATTTTTCAAAAAAGTGATATTTTTAAATCTTAACTCTGCACTGATGGATGTACGTATTCAATGCCAGCTCTTGAAATCTTATGATACAGCCTTGTGGACCTTTCATTGCTAAGACCATTTTTGTTAAGATTCAGGAAAAGGCAGTGACTGGCCACTCAGAGCACAGAATCATAAATGGTTTCGGTTGGAAGTGACCTTAAATATCTAATCCCAACTCCTCTGTCACAGGCATGCCCCACCAGACCAGGCAGTTCAATGCCCCATACAACCTGGCCTTGAACACTTTCAGAGAGGGGAAGCTTCTCAGGGCAACCTGTTCCAATGCCTCATCATCCTCGCAGTGAAAAATTTCTTCTTTACATCTAATCTAAATCTACTTTCAGTTTAAAGCCATTACCCCTTGGTCTTGTCACTACACGTCCTTGTAAAAAGTCCCTCTCCGGGATCTATTTGACTTTTATATCATGGGACAGCACTTCTAATCACAGAGGAGAGTTATTTTGGTAGCAGATCAGAATCCCAATTTACAAAGACCACGCTGCAGTCAAATGGCTTCTCACACCAGTGACTTCCATTGTGTTTGCACAGTGCTTATTTTTAGCTGCTGTCATTGAAGTTATTACTACAGACAACAGAGGTTACAAAATGTCCCTTGCACTTAGGCAAAAAGAAATAAAGGTTCCCTGGGATTTCCTGCATTAGTTTTTTTCTGTTTGGTTTTTTTTTTCCCCTCCGGGCATAAGTGCCTTCCTAATCAGTCATCTGAAATTAGCCCTGCTGATACCATGTTTGTAAAAGCCATGCTTCTCATTTCAAACTTTTACAGTCCCTACATCTTTGTAAATTTTGACCTTTTAAGAAATGGGGTTTTTTACATGTATCCCAAATCTTATTTGGAAGTTCATTTTGTTTTAATGCACTTCACATTTCTCAAATAAGCTTCCTAATTTCCATCCATAATGAGTATATTATCCAAGTAGCAGATTACTCTACTTAAAACTGTTATTATACAGTCTGAAGAAATGCAGAAAGATTGTTAGCCATTGCTGAAAGCTGTCTGACAAGAACAAAAATGGGGACTATTAAATAATATGTAGATTCAATCAAATATAAAGCATTAAACATTCACTAAGCAAGTTGGCCACCATTCAACAAATTATTTAATTGCAGATAAATAAAGTGAGAATTAATAATTTTTCCATTGTGTCTGCAAACATTTTGAGTGCTGTAGCTGGAAGGGACTGCCAGCCCTAGGGAAAGTTTGCCCTCCATATCCCATCTTTTCCCTGTGTTTTCACTGGTGCACACATGGTGCAATTTTTTTCCCTGTTTGTTTTTTCTCTGCAATCTTTTTAGGATTCCAGTGCTAAGCAGTGGTTGCTTTTAGTCACCAAATGCATTAGTGGCTCTGTGCGGATCATAGTGGAAATGATTTTGTAGCAAATGACAGTCATGGGGGAGGCATAAGGAATCATTTTTGGGAAATAACTGTCATAAGGGAGTCACTTATGCTATCGCTCAACTGTTTTTAGTGCCCAAGAGCAGGCAATGTGAGGTAAAAGCTTTTTGTGCATTCGAAGCAGTAGTATAAAGAACATAAACAGCTACTGAATATATTAAGCCAGGTCATCTATCCCTCTCTCACTGTGTACTAACTACTGTTATAAATGCCAATTAATGCAACCAGGTCACATGAAGACTGATCTGCTCCATCACCGAAGCCTCTGAGGAACATATATAACTTGTGAGGTTACCGCTACCTATGACAGATGTTGTGAGATGCATGTTGCCAGCTCTGCCAAAACATACAGAAAACCTTGCGAGGCAGCAAACGTCAAGGATGAAACACTGCCTGCTGCCAAACAGGGCTGCTGCTGAAACACTCCAAATCTAAGACCAGTACTGCAAATATAACGTGCATTAGGATTTCCCATCCCAAAGCTTTAGAAGTCCCCAAACCTTCTCCACAGCTGTTTTAAAGACAGGTTTAAATGTGCTGTGATGCTTGGGTGAAGTAACTTGCTTTTGCAGGGCTCACAGAGCTGCAGAGCTCTCTACAAAGGCAGATCGACCCACGTGCTGAGGGTCATGGAGCGCTGGGGTCTTGAGCTTGCAGATGGGCTGTGAGACAGCAAGGGGTGCTTCTACCTTGCTGGCATAGGACCAGCCTACAGACAGCCCTCTACTGCAGCACACAAGCATGGTGGGAAGAGCTCAATCTTTTATCAAAGGTGAACAGTGTTGTTTCAAAGATAAATGGCTTTGAGAAGGACTCTTCTTTGCAGTCAGTAGACATTCAGTGCTATTCTATAAGCTGAAACACTACTTCCTTCCATGGGGTGCACTTTGAAGCAAAATGTATAAACAGTTTCCTCCTGAAAAAGGTACCTGTTTGGTATTCCCTAAGCGACTGTGAAGTCCCTTTCACAGGAGATATTGCTCAGAAAAGATTTATGCAATGTGGCAGGGCAACATCAAGGCCTTAGGACCATTAATTTAAAACGCCTCTCCTCTTCATCCTCCCGTGTAAATTGCTGAGCAATCATGATTTCTTCTTACCTTCTGCTCTCAGCGATACAGCTCATGTCATGCCAGGATCACAGGTCCATGACATTAATTATACACAGCCAAGATACACTTTTTACTTTGTGCCTCAAATGGAAAACAGTGCAAAGGAGCACAGAAGACACTGTCTGTGCTTAGGGAATTTCATTTCAGCTCTGTACTTTTTTTTTTAAAAAAAAAATACAACTATGGCTTGAGAGATCTTTCATTTTGAAAGCAGTAAAGGGGTCACTGCTACATTCAGAGCTGCTTATAGTAGAATGCCTTAAAATATAGAATAATAACATCAGGAGAAAATTTCTCTGTCCTGCTTACTTTTTTTTGTAACTGAAGGTAGATGACATAGCTAAGATAACAATCTGACCTTTACCTAACCCCCCAGATGCAATAAAACCAAACGGTACAACTCAGATATAAGAAACCCAGTGCATCTGGTCAGTGAATCTGTCTCTTCCTAGAGTGGGACAGTGGCACCCGGTACACCCTGCAATGTGAACAACCTGCATCATTTTAGCAACAAATTTACGTTGCCAGGCTTTACCCACACATCAACAGATGCAAAAAAAAAATCATAATGCATTACTCTAAATTAAGTATGTTGGGTAGAAAGAGACCTTTAGCATGCAAGTGGCATGGGGAGCAGCTGACCAGGCACTGCAGGCACAGAGCTGTATTTGTGCTTGCTCTCTCCAGTGATGCCCTCTCCAGCCCAAAGTGCAGCAGCTCTTGAGCAGTTTTCATTGGTTCAATATCACTTTTCAAGATCTGTTGTGGCCCCTGAGACAGCTTTGCCTAGGATACAGCTTACAAGGAGGTATTAGTACTCATACAAATGCCTTGAGAATACTGGGAAGGGGAAAGCCCCCACTAAAGCTGAGAAAAGCAGCTTAAATATCTGGTGCCACAAAGCAGCTACACCTCACCTGCAGCCACACAGGCTCACAGAGAGCAGCACCAGGAAGGTTGTATGGCTCCCACAGATCCAACAGGAACTGCTGAAACGAAAATGGTAACCTGGGATGTTCCCAGAGGATGGGATACAGCTCACACAGGGTGGCAGATCCTCAGGCATGTACATGTGTCTGATCATGATGCTCCACGTCTCAGTACTTGGGAGCTACACATAGCTCTGTGCAGCTCTGTAGTATCCTTTGCTCTGCAGGTGGTATAGAGAATGAAATATTTTTACTTCAGCAGAGCTGCCTGCAAACAGAACTAGATGCTTTCTAGATGAAGTTTAAAAAATAAAAAGAAAATATGGACTTCTGAGCTTTATACAAATCTGTTCGGACTGTTGTGAAGAAATACTGGTGACTTTTAATCACGTTTCATACAAATATTTTTCCAATTAGCTTTACATTATTTATGGCTCCTCTAAAGCTTTTGACTTGTGAGCTTAATGAAACTTCTTTATGACTGATTTATGAATTCAGGTTTATCACGGCATTTTATGAATCTGACATTTCCACACACATGAAATCCCAAGCACTGACCATACAGTGATCTATTGGTGATCTATATCGTATTCAAAAATATGAAGAAGATCTATAATGGCAAAAAAAGGAAGCACACACAGACGAGACCTGATTTACTGAAATATCTATTGAAATTTCTTAAAATATGTAAGTAGCCCTTGTAAAAAAATAATGACTAGAACATGCTAATAGACCATTCATTAAAACTGGTCACAAATTTTGGGGTTTAGTGTGTTTCTTTTTTCACCGCCTCACTATTACATATCCCTTTAAAGTTTTCTGCTAGAAAAATGCGGGTTTTTTTCACCCCAGAAAAAAAAAAAAAAAGAGATTTTTTTTGCCTTAGAACAAATGGTGTGAGACTCCAAAGTGTGGGGCCAAAAGTCACACACACTTGCCACTGATTTTAGCTGTGACTGGTGTCTCTACGCCCCTGTAACAGCCTGCATGGGAGCTCAGGGTGGGGATGAGAATGCAGCCAGCACAGGTGCACAGGGCAAGGAGGAGCAATCCTGTGGGCAGCAAAGGGGACCTGGCCTGGGACCAGGACAAAGCCAGTGGTGCAACCTTTCCCCATCCTCAGCAGAGACAGCAGATCCCAGGCCTGGAGAAAACAACTGTCCTAAGGAAAGGCAATTATTTATGGTAGAGAAGATATTCACCTGCAGAGCACTCAACCTTAGCTTTTGTACCTGTGCCTATTTTATCTCTCAAGGAGGCAATATTTAAGAATCCTTCAACTATTCAAGAGCAACCAGTTATACTCTGCAATGACACAAGACTAAGCAAATTTAATGTCTAATGAAAACAACAAATGCTACATTCGTTTTATACCATTTTATCTATATTAAGCTATTACTTCACCCTTTATTCCTTGCTTATCTTTAAGGGCTATTTATTAGTGGCTTATATTCTTTCTTGTTACAACACACTTGATAAAATTTCTGGGACAAAAATTAAAAGACCCTACATACCATTTACCATTTCACATACAACGTTAGTCACCGAGATGTTTAATGAACTGAAGGATGTCAAGTCAGGCATTAAATTTCCCAGTTGCTCAACTAACATTTGTTTGTTCTGCTGTGTATTTATTTTCCAAGCTCAAAGTAGTCACCACCAGCTCTCTCTCCTTGTTGCTCATGCGTAGGTACTCCTAATGCAACAAGTCAGGGATATTCAGCCTGCCACTGATCCCACTAGAGAATGGCACTCAGACTGTTTTGAAGAAAACCAGTTAGCTACTCTTCAACTTTGAGTAGACCTATTCCCATGGAAAAAGGGAGCATTATGTTGTAAACCAAAGAGAAGGTCCACTGACTGCTGAAGTACACTGCCTTACAATATTCCCCAGGTGGCTGCCTGTTGCTCTGCTGGGGATACTATATAGCCCGCTGCATCCTGGAAAATCCAAAAAGCCCAAGTAACAACTTCAGAGAGTTCAAAGAAAGGAAGAACGCAGAGCAGAACCAAAGAACACAACAATTTGTGTTGATGAGATTACTCAGAATAATTTAACAGATTTGAGTGCAAAAAAAGTAGCAACCATAGGCAACTGCTCTGCATAACTGTTGGCATAACACTGCAATAACAGAGAATCTCTCTGGTTCCTCTATAACCCCTACATGAAGTCCAGCACTTGTAATTACATTTCTTTGTATCAGGAAAATACCTACAGTAGAAAATCTAGCATTTCTCTGAGGATACTGCATCAGTACTTATCTTTGTTCTTTAAAAGTGCTAAGAATATTTATTTAAAGTTTAAATTTCATGAGCCGCAGCTTCTAGGCACTGGCTTATTTTGTACTGTTTGCTAGATTAAAAAGCCTTCAGCTATCCATTAGAAAGTTGACTCCATCTGTGTACATGTGTTTCAGTGGCAAAAAGTGAGAGCTTTACCTTCAGATTGAGATAACTGTATTATTTAACAAAATATAGGTAGTATAGAAAACCAGCAAAGTGTTATTTTCAGAGCATTTCTCCAAGATTTTCTGGGTATAGTATTATTATGAAACCCTTTTTCGTGCATGTGTCATTTAAGAGAGACAAAGTGTCATTTTTCTCATGATAATACAGAACAAAGAAATCACTGTGAACTGTGGTGAGATTCATGGAAATCTTCTCCTCTTATCACTGTATCACGAATCACTAGCTTAGTGTAGTTAAAAAGCATGTTCTCATAAGTAATTCTATTGCAACACTTTTAGCTCACAGATTTCTTTCATACAAATATGTGAAATGTTTATTAATGCATAATACTAGCAATTTTTGCTTTGGAGTCCAGGTATCAAGTAAAAACTTCAAAAAGAACTATGCAAATAACAGTCATTAGTGTTTTAATCTTTTGTAGCCACTTTTTGCAAAAAATAAATCTCATTAATGTGTTGAGGCAATAGGAAGCCATATTATACATGCTGTCTCCAAACCAGATTAGTTACGAAAACAAAGCAAGAAAATAGACACGTGCGTGATAACTAGTGCCTGCTAAAAATATTCTATGGAAACTCACTGTTTATTTTTGCACACCTGGTATACTTTTTTGTACATTCATCTCTTGCAAAATCTAACTCAGTCTGCTAGATTTTTAACCTCCTTGGAGATTAAATGCAAGGTTGTGATTTCTATCTATCTTTGCCATGTCTAAGTAAGTAAAGGAAACGCTCAAATCTGCTGCCTTCTTCGTGAAACATGTCACTGTTTTCAAAATCAGCCTTGGAGCAGTGATGGCAGTTCACACCATAAGGGACAGCAGATGAAAGCTGTGAATGACTTGACGGCTCCCCATCCCTGCGTGGCCAGAGAGGGGCTAAGAGCAGGTGGCACAGGGGTGCTTTGGTGGCCAGGGCCCCCAGGGCCAGCACAGCACTTGGAAAGGCCCATCACATTTCTTCTGCTAGTGACGGTGAGCAAGGACAAGGCAATTTTTCCCTATGCCCTGGTCCCAGGAGCACCTGCATGTTTTAGCAGGTTCATTTTTCTCAATATGACAAAGGCAGATGTCACTCCCCATTTCTGACACTCCTCACAAGTCCAGGGAGGCAGTAACTTCAGCTGCAAGTGAGGGAAATCTTCAAGGAAAGCATGACTTCCAAGGTGATTTTTTTTACTTTGATCTTGCACACCCTTCTCCCCAGACTCCAGATAAAACAATTGAATTTGCTTTTTATGCTGCAGCAAGCAGGTACGTGGGAGGTTGGGAGTTCTCCTGGGTGCTTGCACAGAGGTGGCTGCTTGCTCGCACCTACAATCAGCACCTGGCTCTGCACTGTGCCACCAGAGCCCACCTGGCTGAGTATTAACAGCACAGGCAGGTGACAATCCAAAGCCATCCCTTGAGCTACCTCCCATCGAACAGCAACCAAACAAGGGAGCCGAACCATCCCTGCAGCTTCCTTCTGCAACATCAATCTGCATTCACTTCTGTCATATACTTAGGTTGTAATTAAAACAAGATCTTTAAACTGGCAAATTCTATATGTTCTGATGGTTTTGGAGTAAATAAGATGAAAACCATTTCTACAGCATACGTAGTATACACTCTGTATACTACATATGTCCTCAAAAGACAAGAACAAAGAACAAATAAACCTCTATTTTGGGAATATCTGCTCTTTATCCTTTTTCCAGCTGAAGCAAGAGATTCAGTTTCATGCCACATTTGACAGCGTGGATGGAGTGCTGCAGGGCGTGCCACAAAACGCTGCCAACTTGTTCGCTTCATTCCATGTGCTAAGTATGAACGACCCACAGCAACTGTCAGCAGTTAACACAAAATAAGGTGCCTACCTGCTTGCTCTGTACTATGGGCTCATTAGCTGCTGGCTGCTGCACAGGCTGAGTTTGATCTCTTCATTTTAGCGTGTGGATTTTAAATTGACATGATTACAGCAGACACGGAAGATACTCATGACTGATGCTCTACTTCAGCCTTTAGATTTGGAGAAAACAAATTTTTAAGCAGAGGATTTTCCAGCTGAGAAGAACATTTACATGCTCAAACATGTAACCAGAGGTTAAAAACTTGGAAACGAAACAGCTGTCACAGTGTGCCTACATGGGCTAAGCAAAGTAATTCAATACAAGACTTTTCAGTAATCTCAATTACCTGTCCCTTCTCTATATCTGAGACAAAGCTATACACTCAGAGCTTCCAGATTACACAGAGAATGTTTTTGAGAGCACAGAGGACAGTATCCAGATTTCAAATTTGTTGTTTTCCCATACTACCTGCGTGACCAAAGTAGAAACGTACATAGCAGCAGCCACACTGCTGCAGAGACAGACCAGTCTCAGCATGCTTAGTAACCCTGTGCCCATGATGGACAGTAGCTCTGATTTGAGGCAGCACCTGCTGACATAGCCAAGAAGGGCTGAACTATGAAGGCACTTCTATTACACCCAGTATGGGTATTTTTCCAAGGGAGTTTGCAGCAGCTCAAACCCAGATATCCTGTATCATTCTCAAGTTGCTGGATCAACAGTGGTGTCTAGGGAAAAGCATTGGAAGAAAGCTATGAATGAAGTTATAGCAGAGAGGCAGCCTGAAAGACTATCTTCTCCTACCAGAAGGATCACCTCTGGAGCAGTACATTCAATTTCCTTCTGACACCAGCCATATATTTGCAGAAGGACAGTTGAACCCTTGGAGACAGCAAAGAGGGACAAGCTGGGGAACACCTGCAAGTATCTTCCACCTGTGAGATATCCACACTTGGCAGCTGTTGTCAGTCCTTCACAACCACCTCTTCTTCCCAATGTGGTTGCAAAGGCCTCTGAGCCATAACCTGGAGGACAGCCAGCTTGTTGAAGGAATGTGCCCCCATACAAGCAATGAACTACATTATTTTAGGTTGAAAAGTAGTTTTAGTGAAGTTCTGTCTGACTTTTGGGAGTTATTGTTCAGGCAGGTACTAAAAATCTAACAAATTGTCACCATTTGCATTAATTGGCAGATGGCAAGCACCTGCAGGCTGGTTTCCTTATCTACACTTGCCATTCCACCATGGCTGTGTAGATCATTGCTTTCAAACAGTTGGAGAAACAAAACATTGAAAAAGGCCCTTCTGAATATAGCGCAGATACTTTCCTGAACAAGCTGATTTTGAAAAGGACAACAGCAATACATTTTTTAAAAATTCTGCACAATTTTACCCAGGAGCAGCCAGAGAGAGGAGACCACACTCGGCAAAAGCAGAGTCTATAAAGTGAACAAGGTGTATTTGCGCAGATTCTGCAACTGCCCACACAGTCGAAACCCCATTACCCCACCTGGGAGCAACAGCATTCCGCAAGTGAGCAGCATAAGGGGAACTGGACAGTGCTGGATGAGCCTGGAGTATGGATCTGGAGCGATGCTCCAGCCTTGTGGGAAGTTATGGGCTTGCTGAGAGAACAATCACTTGAAAACTAGGAAGCAGAGTAGGCAGAAAGTCAGGCGAGATTATCAAAATAACAATTCTTCCTTGTCTTGTCACAGAGTAAACCTGGGCAGCTCTGTGCTGCAGCTGAAGCACAGCAACAGCCACAAGTTCCCATTGCACCAATCCCCAGCTTTCCATCTTTTTTCCTCTTTCAAATGTATATTTCATCTGGGCGGAAGTTTTCCTTCAATAACAGAACATACATGTTCATAAATTTAAATAACTAGATATCAAAAGAAAAAATGTGGTCATCCATAACAATCAAATTACTACATTGCTAGAAGAAACACATTGTTGTCCTCCAAATCTTTTTATCAACTTTGCAACAGCAATAACTCCCAATAAATTAGTCGTGGTACAAATGCAGAGCATTTGCTTAAGCTGCAAAAACCTGGCTGTAAATCCCCCCTATATGTGGTAGCCACTCCTTCAAAATTATAGAAAAGTATGTAAATAGCACAGGTCATATAACCAGTTGTGTGTAAGCATTCCCAAGAGCCAGATCATTGCTGACAACCATCAAGTGTTCTTGATGCTTCTAATCCCCTTTGCAGCTCACAGGAGTGCTACCTCTGTGACCCTCCTTTTCAGCCTCTCGCAAAGCTCACTTCTGCTGCTAGCTCATGGGAAGAACTTGGAAAAACAGGCAGGTTTGAGGAGATAGGTAAGAGACAACAGCTATCGAAACCTGTCCACTACTCACTGAAGATCTGCAGGTTCTTTATCTTCCCTCATACTTCTGGCCTTCCTCAGCGATTTATTACCCTGAAATCACCTGTCAGGTTTGATTCAAAGTCCACAGTCCTCCAGAGCTTGTTTTGTAATATATTTATGACATTTCTGGAATGGTAGAAGTTATACAACAAAAAGTTGTATAATTCAAGGTGGGGTTTTGTGGGGTTTTTTTTGTTAGAAATTAAAAGAAGTTAAAAGCTTCTTTCAACAAGACTGAGACAGTATTTTGATTTCCCTTTTTTATTTCTAACCTCATACTCATCTACTATTTTAGAATTACTGCTATTTGAAGCATACTTGGCACTCCTCACTGAGCTCAGAGTCTCATTTATTGCTATTAGCCCAGCAAAGGTGTATTGAAAAGTCTGCACCCGTGGCATTCATCAAATGCAATTTACCCATCTTAGAGCTTTATTATTTTCCTACTAATGCTCTGAGTAACTTTGATTTTTCTCACAATTTTCTCTGAATCATTAATTATTACATTTGATTTCCATTAATATGAACAGCTAATATAATCTGAAATACTGTCATGAGGACAGACCATCTAATTTTGTATGGCTCATATTTGTATGCGTTTTCCAAATATAGATGTAAGTAATTGTCATTAATTAGTGTTTAATGCCAAGTAAAAGCTAGCCTGAGCTCCTAGCTCTAAAAACATTTATATAATTCATATATATATACACACACAGATGTATATATACAATCCATATATATATGTGTGTGTCTGTGTGTGTGTATGTATATATATGAGTTTCCCTGCAAGGACCCAATTCTGCAAAGAATTTCAGCACCTGCCTTGGAGCTTGGTGTTTTTCTAGCTAAAGCCAAATAGTATGTATTTTCGTAGACATGTTTTCTAGATGCTAATGCCATGTAAATAATGTCAAAGTGGGATGCAAAGAAATCGGTGGCCAACCCTCTCTCTCTGACTGAAAAAGTAAGCCAAGTTCAGCAGAAACCCTCCTGCAAAGTTTCCTCTGTTCTCACAGCCTCAGGTTCCACCGCACCAACACTTTACTGAAGCTCTGGTTTTCCCACTCGCAGGAAACATCTGCCAGTTACTTGACTAGCAAAGATGTAATTTCCATCACTAACTCTAGTAGCAAGACAAGATCTAAATGACAAAAAAAAGTAACAAGATGTCCAAAAGCTTTTGTGAGCAGGCAGGGATGCAAACAGTGTTCGTGGGAGCACCAGTTTCAAAAGAATGGGTTCTGTAGATCAATGCAATTTTACCCTCATCATTCTGAGCTGGTGGAAAATTACAGGCGTATTTCAACCAAGCATGTTCTTACTTAAAAGTATCAGAATAAAACCACAGAAGTTTCTTACTGCAAATGCCACCTTACCATAATGGAGAGATGTAGCTTAGCTGCCTGGAGGTTCTGGTGTAGGCTAGCACCAATGAATTCTGTGAGGACCAGTGACACATAGGATAAGATGGACTGGCCAAGTGTCCCACCTACAGAGAAGACTACAGACATAATACAGCTGAAGAACAGCTTGGTTTTTCTCAGGACAGTCATTTCTAAATTGAGCAATTTCATGTGATAATTTACTGTTTGGGGATGAAAAGGTTGTTTGGTTGGGGTTTTTTTCCTCCTGTTTTTCTCCCAAAAGTCATCATCCCGTGAAGAACATAAATTCCAGTGACTGGAGGCGACAGGCATTGCCACAGAGGTGGTGGTTTCTGCAAGAAATATCCTGATAATCGAAGAATCACATTTCCTATCCCTTCTCCTGTACATCTCTAAAAGTTGTATGAAAATGGAAATAAAAGATGGCATTATATTCTGTTCATTCTGTATTCTCAAATCATCTTTCCCTATGGAAACAATAACAGTGCTGTACTGAAGGAGAGGTAGACATCAAGGCACGAGCATTATTTTCCTCAACAATGATACTGCAACACCAGGAATTAAGAAATCTCCTTTCTGTCATTATAATCTCATCAATAAACACTGATACAAATTATTTCCTTTGATGTCCTTGGGCAGGTGAAAGACACCATGTCATTTTTTAAATTAAGTTCCCCATTATGGACTACGTGTATAATGATACATTTTAAAACACCTTACACAAGTGTAAAGTGTGGTAAGAAAGCATGTTATTAGAGAAAAAAAAAAAAGTAATTTATCTGATAGCATGTTTCTCAAATGAATTCTTCTTTTTAGGAAACTAATATACTATCAGTGTCTAAAATCATGTTAATAAAAGCATTGTTTACTCCTTCTTTGCTGACGAGGTTTGATTGATGTTCTGAGAGACACAATTCACCATTTGAATTTTCTGCCCAGGATTATATTGCCAATAGGTCCCTCTAGCAGGAGGCATAGTTTTTGTTTGTTTTCCCCCAAGCAGTTTAAAATTATAAACATATGGTGCAAACATATAACAATATTATGTCAACCCAAACTAGAATGTGAGTTTGTAACAGAATTTTCTCTAAAATGAACTAAATCATCTCTCCGACTTTGGTCTGTCCACTGCTCTGACATTTTTAAGAAGCTTTTGGGCTTGCTTTTTCCTTTTATAAACAATATCCAGTGAATAAAAACATAATATACACCAGTTTCCCTCAGACATTGACACGCTGCCAAATGCAGCCCAGTGCAAAGTAAGCCGACTTCCATGGAAATTCACCCACACAAAACAGAATTATGTTTGTTCTACTCTTCTTTAAACAACCATACAACCCTTCTGTTTAATTGGAGAAGACAGGAATAATTTTGTAGCATAACCCATATAATAAACAAAACAGCTCCATTTGGAATTCCTTCATATTGCAGATGTCATTTACAGAATAAAGGGAGCTAGTTTACTAGTTAGATCTGACTGATGCAGTGGCTCAGCAGAGAGGAGCACAGAATGTTCAGAATTATAAATGTTACGGTTGACTTCCCAAACCACTGACCAGATTTGGGAAGTAAAGCAGTGGCTAGCACCAGCAGAGCTACATTATCTGTTGATACATCCTGCCCTACAGTAAAAATTGACCCACCCTGCACCCTTCCCTCAGGTACACCCATGGTGTGCAAATATGAGCTGTGCAAATATGACTAAAGGCAGAAAAAGAATGAAAAAAAAAAAAAAGCTTTAATTTGTAGTAATTACAACACATTGCAATTACAGCCATCATAAATCTGCCAGCAGTTGGGACATTGTGTATCACCAGTCTGAACTTTAGTGTAGCTGCGCAGGCTGAATTCTCATTCAGGGCAGGAAAGCTATGGCATGCAGCACAGCTGCAGTGGGCATGCTCTTTGCTGGGGGCTGTGTCCTTCTTAAGGTCCACCTCACTCCGCACCTACAATTCCATGCCCAGATATCAGACAGTATTTCTCTATATATTTCTTCCCAGTTCCTTAACCCCTTTTGGAGTGAAGCCAATGGTATAGCTTTAGGCTTCCGCCAGGGAGTAAGGATACAAAGATGGGCTAACAGCAGATCTGCTTTACATCCACTGGTGGCTTGTCATGTTTTCAGTTAATGGCAGAAACAAGGCTCCTTTTTATAACCAACAATTACCTAAGTCAAAATATTGCTGCTTTAATGCTCACTAGATTTTTTCCTAATTACATTGAAGAATGCATCCATGTTTCCTGGACTTCTGTTAAAATCCCCCAAACCTAAATGAATTGTCTTAGGAAAAAAACATGTAACATTTTGCTCAACCCACAATAGTATCTGGAAGACTCTGACGAATCATGCAAGATGGCTGTTGTGCTAGGAGGATGGTTCCACAGCTACATCTGCCATGCCTGAGTCTGCCCCGCAGCAAAGCTGACCCGAGGACTTGGCACCAGCCACTGCCACCAGCGCCTCTGGAGAATAAATTATTTCCACAGGTGTCCTAGCTGTTTTCCCCAGAAGGGTAAATATTAGGCTCTTCATCTTCAATTGAAAACAGGCTATTAGGCCTTTAAAAACAATTCTTAACAGAAAATATAAAGTACAAATTTGTAATGCAAAAGCAGACTGGAAGCAGACAAATGCCATCACAGTCAGGTTGGCCAGCATCTCTTTGCTCATAAGCGTGGCCACCAAGCAAAGCAGTGACCGAACACTGCAGAGCTGGGACCAAGAACAGCTCCAGTCCCCAGGTCCTGCTGAGGTTTCTGCCTTTTGGAGACAGCCCATGTGGGCTTCTGTAGCATGCAAAGAAACTGACTGACAAGGGCAGAGTAGCATGGCTTACGGCAAATTGAAAGGTCCATTTTGAGTGACTGGTGCCATATAACCACACCATGATACAGTTAAGTTTCTTCAAGGTGTTTCCTGACTTCACTCTCTGCTCCAGCCGCTCCTGAAATACTGCTCTCAGCCCTAGGACAGGGGAGAGAAAGAGAGGAAAGTGTCTGTGGCCATAGCACATGATGCAGGAGCATGCTCATAATGTGTATGTGCAAAAGGAGCAAAAAAGCACAGGAACTCTCTCCATGCTACTTCCTCCAGTTAATCTACAGACCAAGGGGACAAAAAAATTGGATTTTTTCCTCAGATTTGATTCTTATGGAAGTTTTGCAAAATGAAATGCAGAGATTCTTTTGCTGTTTTTGCAAGTGAACACCAAGGCCTCTAGAGTTTCACTGGTGCATTTTTTCTGTATTTCTCTTCAGTTGTTCCTGAGCACACAGTAACATTAGAGGAGATGCTGATAGTCTAAAGCAGAAATTTTGCTGCTTAACCTCTGCTTGCACCATCTTCACACAGGGAAGGATGCTGTAGAGACTGATAAGTAAATCTGCCTGCCTTGGCCTTCTCGTCCTACAGCACCATGGAGACCAGGTGCATGGAGGTTTCCAAGCAGTAGGAAAGATTTTTTTGTCATCTAACTTGAAGCATTTTGTCACCTTACTCTTCACATAAAAATAGCAGGAGGTAGAAGCAGTGCATTTGGCAAAAGGGGGTAGCTTGTTAAGGACTTGAATACCTTTTATGCAGAGAGTTCCAAATTTGATACTCTGTGACAGATGTCAGACACTACAGATTAACATTTCAAATCTAGGAATAACTTTTTACACAGCTGAAAAAAAAGCAACCAAAAAACAAACCCACAAACCAAACTTAGCTAAACCATATAATACCTTGCAAGCTCTTTGCTATTTCATTAGGTGTTCTGTAACAACTTGGTAAGTTAAGAAGGTAGTGCAAAGGGCAATGTTCAAAAAAGACTCAGGTAGTAGCTGGATAACCTACAACTTAGTCTCAATCGGTGAAAGAAAACCTTTAAGATACACCCTCTATTAATCCAGCAGAAAGAAATGCCCTCTTTTCTGCACCATTTTCTTGGATGATAGTCTGCCCAGTTCTCTGTAGTGCGCAGAATTTAACCTATAGGCCAAAGTCATTTTCCATTATTTTATTGCCATATTCTTCAAAGATTGTCTGATACGTATCAAAGCTGCCGTTCTTCTGAGATTACTAGATTCCATTTTATTGTACAGATCTGAGACTATTATCCTTCAAACCCAGTCACCTAGAATTAGGGTTGTTTTTATGTACGTCTGCTTTCCAGATGTTCACAACCTCTACACTGCCTCAGAAAAGTCAAGTCAGTTTCGGTTAATTTTCTTAATAGATACTTTTGAGTCTAACCTTAGGTATAAGCTGTGAACATGCTGTCCTCCAGAACACATCTGTGATTCTCAGATATGTTCAAGTTTAGCCTAAGTCTACATCCATTGTTTACATTAAATGTATATTGATTTTCATATTTATAGAGAAACTAATGCCGAGAAGTTGTAAGAATCCCATCGTCCTCTGTTATAGATTGTAACTCTGACATTATCATAGATTTACAATATTGAAATGGAGAACAAAGTTTCTTCCAGAAATTTTTAGATCACGTGCACATAACTCGGTTCAAAACAAACAGTTTAAGTGATTGAATTAGGAGCACACAGAGCAGCACGTGGTGCATGCAGACACAGTTTGACTTCCACAAACTGCACAACACACCCCCATAGAGCTGGGGGGGGGGGGGGGGGTGGTAGGAGCCATAGGGAGGGCAAGGGCTTGGGGGCCATGAGACTCCCTTTGTTTCAGAGCATGAAGTCACCCCCTTCTGTTGCTGCTGCTCTGCTGTCTGCCAGGCTAAACCCACTTTTCCGGGATGAAGCTCATAAATTCCAGCTTGTGGAGCCTGTTTCAATAGTGCCTCATCAATCAGAATTTCTGTGATTTATAAGTGGCTGTCAGCAGGACAAGTAGTGTGCAATGAAAAGCTCTGTTCCACGGATGGGACCTTGTCAGCAAGAGCAACAGTTTTCTCCCAATAGTTCTGCTCCAAAAAGCTTTCATTTAACCAGATTTCCACCACCATCTACATCCGACATTAGACACTTGTTTCACAGGACTGTTCATTTCACCACACCATAGCTTCCAGTAGTTAGGGTATTCTGTTAGTGCAGCTGAAAATAGGCTTCAAATACGAAAAATTAAGCCTGATAAATGTTATCATTTCCAGTCATTTGATGCCAAGCTTTCAGAGTTAGAATAAGACTCAAAACCAACAACGAATCAGTGTGAAAAAATATACTAACAGAAATGATACAGATTAGTCTGTGTATCTTTTTTTTAGTTCACAGGGAAACCTACTCCTCCTATCAGAACAAAATGATTACAGGAAACTAACACACAGTGAAATTATATTACATCACATGATTCAATACAGTAAGGTAAATATTTTCTGGATTTGATAGTCTTGGGTTTGGGCTTACATTTCAGCTGTATCTACAAGAAGTTTTCTTTATGTTTCTGACATAAGCATTTTAGGCAAATACTTTGTAAAAAAAGTCCTTGATGACATGAATGCAATTAGGGATCTCCCATGACAGTCATGTTGCAGAACCACAGTGAAAATTATCTTAATAGATGCTTTTTGTATGAAAGAGAAAAATGACTGAATTATACATTCACAGGGAAGGAGAAACCCCGAAGTTCCTGATCATAGTATAACCGAGTCAAAAGGGAAGAAAAAATAGCTTTTGAAACACAGAAAGAACTCAATTATTTCACATTTTTCCTTCATCGAATCATAGAATGGCCTGGGCTGGAAGGGACCTTAGAGATCATTTTAATCCAACCTCCCTGTTGTGGGCAGGGACGCCACCTCTGGACTAGGTCAGGCAACACGTGAGAACCGAACGGGAATCGAACCCGCGACCTTTGGTGTTTCAAGCACCACGCTCAATCCACTGAGCTAAACCGGCCCTTCCTCAGCTCTGTGACACTTCCTCCCATAATGCATCCTGTGTTACTCTGCCTGGAAACATTTGTAAGCCAATATCTGGTGTACCTGTAGGTAGAATATAATTATTTTGAAAAGAGAAGAATCTAGCCTTAACCCACTTGAACCTAGCAGCAAAAGCTGATTTAATTCACAGTGAAGACAAAGGGAGAGGCCCCAGCACAACCATGGGCTTGTCTGGGTCCTTTGGGCTCCACCACCTCCTCCAAAGCCCAGAAGGCCCAGCCTCTCCCAGGGACCAGCACCAATTTCCACACATGGCTGGTAATTACGGAAGATTGGCTGATAGAGAAATCTTTCAACCAGTGTGCTGCTGGCCAGTGTAGTATGTACAAGGTTACCTAAAATACATAAGCATACTTAGTGTAATTTCAAGTGTACTTTTAACACATCAAAATATCATTTCTCTCTTGATCTCTGCAGCATATTGTAAGTTTTGCACTTTAAGTGACCTTTCACTGTTTTCCTTTTCTTTCTTTTCTGTACTTCCTTGTCAGTTTAGCAGGGACTTCTCGATTTACTTTCTCTTTTCCATTCAATATTTGTTTTTCTACACACTTCAAGTGCCACAGCATCTAGAGTTCATTGTATTTGATTGAGTTAGATCACATATACATAGTGAAGTCCCTGAAACACACAGGCACTGCAAGATGAGGAGGTCATGCGAACTCTTAAAATCACATTTTATGGAACCAACAGAAAAGCCAGCGGGTAATAAAAGGCAGCCAAGCCACAGAACCTGCAGAAAGTGAGCGATATGAGGCAGCAGGTTGACCACTATTGCCTGCCAGCCAAATAAAATGGGATGCTACTTACTATGTGCTGGCTTTTCTGCCAGTTTGATAAGATGTAATTCACGTTTTGGGTGGTGAGCCTGTGATATCCTTCAACCGTAGCATTCCCTTTGCTCTTGCTGAATCTGTCCCTCTGCACCTCACTTGAAACACTCACATGCTAATGGGAAACTGTTGAGGGCCAGTTTCCGCGCTTGTACATAGAGACTTGTTACTGATGGCAAGAATAACACTGTTTCAGCAAATTACTAGCTCCGTCCCCTACCCCAGGTAAAATCTGAAGAATACTATCTCATCTCTGACTTGTTCTAGTCAACACCAGGAAGTAAAAAACTGTTTTCTGAGTTAGGAGAACAGAGAACCAGCAACTGCCCAAGCTTACCACTATGTCAAACCCAAACATTTGTAGGCAGAATGCACTGCTCTGAGGCAGGAGGGGGCTTCCCACGGTGATTATAGCACCTGCTACAACTGGAGTGTATAAACAGAAAATGCAAACATCTCCTGAGCTCCAGACATCACAAAGTGAATCCAAGCAACCACACTTTGTGCAAGAAAGAAGGAAAGATATAAAAACAGGTTGTTAAGAACAATTTGTTCCTGGTACAGTTATCCCACAAAAGTGTGACAAGTGCAGAAAGCTAGACTTGTCTCTCCTCATCCCCAAAAGGCAAAGTGTAGGATATCCAAAACCTGCAAGTCCTTGAAGTACCAGGGGATCTTGCTGTGCCTCCCTGTCCCCACAACACCACAGTACAAGGGAGATGGAGCAGGGCCAGACACAGCATTTACTGATGAACTAGCAGCAAGACAGAATAATCGCAAACAAAATCACAGAATCATAAAATGGCCTAGGCTGGAAGGGACCTTAAAAATGCAGTGTTTTCAGCTCAAAAGACCAAAATGTCTTTGAGCAAAAACGCACACTCAGCAACAAACAATGCACTTACACTTAATAGGAAGTTTACCCCACATTCAAAGATCAGACAGTATACAAGAAATCCATACACTCAGAAGTGCTTGACAAAATGTAGCTGTTTTCCGAATCACAAATCAGAGCTCCTAAACGTAACCAAATGAGCCAAGATGGAATCAACAGCTACTCATGCCAAATGCAACTCTGCTTACAGAATTCAACATGGAGAGGAAATTTAGCTCCTAGGAATAGATCCTATTTATGATTTATTTGCAGTTCTCCAGCTGATCAACTCCCAGCTGTAACCAACTAAACATCAGGGGATTAACTCAGCTTTGACATGGAGTAATCAGCCTATTTGCTCTTTAAGCTGCCTCTCACATCTTCACATTGCCTTAGAAATACATAATATTATTTCACTACTGCACCAATGAACTCTCAAAATGGTTGATAAGACAAATACTGCATGAACTGTGAAAGAAACTTCTTGAATAACAAACACGTAAGCAGCACCTTCTCTACTTTGCAATTAACTGACTAAAAGGTTTTTAATAGGCTCCTACTAAGGACTACAACGATCACTAGCATCACTACTTACTGTATCTTAACGTGCTGCTCACAACACAAAGAAACATCTTGGACTGAGTTCTCAGAGGCTGCGGTAGTTGACATTGCCAGGAACCGCTTGTACAACTAGTAAATAGCCTAGCTTATTATTTCCTGCTGTTACTCCACTTTCACCAAAATACAAATATTTTGGCTGATTTTCCAGAAAGTCAAACGCTTCAGCCAGTTATGTTGTATATACATCTCCTAATGTGATAATGTAATATATTCACAGCGATTTAGAGGGATAGCAAGCAGAACTTCACTTCTCCTCCATTTATAGGTAGTACAGGATGCACTGCCACTGCATGTAAGTTCCCTCTGGTTGTACACACATAGATGCACATATACAGAGACCCCAATCAGGGACCGTATATCTCCATCCTTTGACACATCAAAGACACTTCAGTTTTGTTCCTGACACTTCACACTAAACCCATGGCCATCTCAATCATAGTTCACTCAAATGCTAGTGAAAAAGAAAACAAAAAGCCTCACAAGCAGGGGCCAAAGAAGGGCAATCCTGTTCGGATTTCTTCCATGTGTACATACCAGCCACTGTAGCATGGAGGCATTAGGATTCTTCTGCAGAAAAACTGCTGCTAAAATGTCTCTTGCTTCCCATTCTGGAACCGTACTCGTGAATACAGGTTGGTGGGTTATTTGTTTTTCTTACACATGCTGCCACTGTGTCATGTGCTGACAGTCTTGCCTCTAAAGTTAATTAAATGTTCAATATATATTACAGCTTCCTTTCATTAGTATTCATTTGCAGAAGCCTGGGACATCTCACCCATTAAGTTCAGATATATGTAATTTGTTCTTAATGTATGCTCATTATTTGCTATGCAAATGTGAAAGAGATTTCTACACAAGCCTTTTATTCAGTATCACTTCGTGCATAGCCAAGTAGGTAGTATAAATAGCACTGGTTCTATTTTTGAATCTTTGCATCATGACATTTAAGGTTCCAGGCACTATCATTGTTACAATGCAATCTGAAAATCTATGCCACCAGCAGATGATTCAAAAGCATATATTTAATGGTAAACTGTCAAATATGTGTCAAGCATTGCTTTAAAAAGAATTCCCCTGGAAAGAACCAAATCTATTGAACTCTCATCTTTGAACTTCTTGCTTCCAATACAAATTTCAGTAATATTTTGTTAAACAATGATAAATACTTTATTAAAAATTATAATTAATATTTTTGCTGCAAAGTTTTAGCCAATTTAAATGACAGTTATTTCATAATTATAATAATTCAACAATGGAACATACATATAATTCCTATTTTGAGGACCAGACAGAAACATTATTCCAGGGAAGAAAAAAAAATATTTCTTCTCACCTAACTTATGCTCCATCTGAATTCAATAATTTCCTAGCAGTGAACACTGGCGAACAGTCCTTTGCTAAGAATAAATCAATGAATCTCCTTAATTAACCAGTTACACCTATTGTAAGTTAAGGCTTCTACATCTGCATGTTGTACAGAGCAACAGCCAAAAAAATTAATGTTTTTGTCCTTACCAGCAGCCTCATTCATGAAAAGAGCAAAGTGCAAGCTAAACTGAATTTCTCCAGGTCTTAATTCACTTCACTACCACTACATGGTCAATGAATTTCTGCCATAATATTTCAGATCAGTCAGTGATGCATGGTTTGTGAGCCTTCTGCGTTCATAAAATGAACATCAACCACGTAATACAAACAATAGTACCCAAATCCGTTTTCTTGTTATACAAATCACAAGTTTCCACCTTTGCCAAGAAATTCATGACAATCAATACAAAAATCTTACTCTAATTTAGTTATTACTTTGGGCAGCAAAGATACAAAGATGAGGAGTACATCAGCATACTTTTTACCTTTTTTTTTTTTTTTTAGCAAAATGGAAGGGGCTGTCTGAAGTGTTACTTTGAAAAGATAATCACTTCGGTAGGTGCAGAAATTACAAAATCTTCAAATTTTCAGTTAAAGGGGTCATTTAAAACAAAATTTAAAAAAAAATCTAGAAGTTAAGCAGATAGCTACAAACACTTCTTGGGACTTTTTTTCTCCTGTAAGTTTTCAGTAAGTTCAGTTGTCATAAAAGTACCCCGGTGACAGTCTTGACTTTTAGACCCCTCTGTGTCTGCAGACATGCAATTTATGCAATGGAGAAACGCAATACAGAAATAGAGGAAATTATCACCATGAGGAGAATATGAAGCCATTTGGATGAGAGAGCAATATCCGCTGAGAGTTCAAAAATGCTAATTGTGAGGATGGTTCTTGAGACAGACAACTTAAGTATTTGGTAGAGTGAGAATCTACCAATTTCTTTTAAAGGAATGAACAGGAATAAGGCAACTCATAATGTAAAACAGTGCTTAAAAACGTAAGATATTATAAGTGACAGGTATGGACAACACTACATTTCTCCAGAAATTCCTCTTTGGAACCTAGAAAGTGTTTCCTGTCAGCAGGACTGAAGCAGTCCTATCCAGTGTGGCCAAGCTGAATCTTCTTACCAGAAGAAAATTCAACCAGATCTTCTAACAGTTGTTTCCGAACATCTGTGAATCCATTATGCCAAATACTCTTACTCCAGATTGCACAGAACTTCCATAGGTAGGAAAAATTAATTCAGGAAAAGGGGACAGCATTCTATTTTAAGCATTAAGAGGGCACCACAGCCACTAATGTCTTTTTAAAGAGTGATGCTCCTGGGTTTTCTTCTAGGGTATGGGCATAGAACAGGACCCACAAAGATGAATGAACTCTCAGCAGCTCTCCCAGAGATATTTCGGTCTAAAATGGCTAAACTGGGACAGATGTATTGGCCAAGTTACTGGGAGATCATGGCCTGTTTCAGGCTACACCTGGCATACCACATAGGGTAAGATGTGAAAGGGTATTTGTGAGAGAAATGAGAGCTAGCTGGAGAGGAGCAGGACACTGCATGGTCTCCTCCAGCTTCACCGTAACAACCTCGCTTTGTCAGCAGGAGGTTTTTTCCAGCTGCTTTGTTTGCTCTGTGATTACATGTCTGGCCAACCAGAATTTATGAGTTCACGCTGGTCAAACAAAAGGCTAAAATTTTTTTTATCAAGAAAATGACAAGAGAAGGAGCCAAGTGGAAGGTCAAGTCAAAGGCTGTGAGAAGTTAAATACAGATGAATCAACCACTCACATGTGGACACATCCCAACAACAAAATGCTTCTGCACTGTAATATCCTCACTGAATTTTTCAGTTCCCTGACTGAAACATTTTAGGCCATTAACATGATTTCTCTAATAGTGCAGATATGCTTTTTATGCAGGGATGCCTCTGGAGATAACTGAAGGAATATTCCTCTCTATCAGAGCTGTCAGAGGAAATCACTCTAATACATGTGTTCAGAGCTATTCCAGAAGAGGAAGGTCGCTCCCTTATGGGGTGATGAATGAAAGCTCAAGAATGATGTAGGCTTTGGTTATTCCCTTTTGTTTCTTGCTTGAAGCACTTTTAGATCATGTTAGCAGATCTTAAGCACTAGAAGTAAATGAGAGTTTCCATTTACTTTTCTGGTAATTTAATGTTTGGCAAACTGGAAAATACACAGATTAATAGATCTGCCAGGCTCAGAAACATCTGGTTTAGCAAATTAACGAGTCTGCATGAAAAGAGGGAAAACACTAGTGCCATGACAAGCTTCTCTTACCCAATACGCTACATTTGCTGGGTGTCCTGTCTCTGCCCTCCCGTAGGGTTTTAGGGGTTGAGCAATGCAAGTAGAAGGGTTTCTACTGACATCAGTGATTTCTATGGTCTTTGAATAGATGCTAAGGACTATACTCGCTCTGGTAAACTGCTGAGGAAAATTTCCATTGATTTTATTGACAGTTCAGTCACCCATGGATAAAAAACTACAGTTAAAAAATATATATGGGAAGCAAAAATTCTCAGAGGTGTGATACATAACTCTGGATTAATAAGCAGTCCTGATGACCCAAAGAGATCAAAACAACTTTACAAAATTCTGTTTCTCTTGAAGTTAACACAGAAACAGTCCAAAGCCTCTTATGATGTCAATTTGCAACACACATCTGGAAAATGGAGGAGGCAAGACCCAGAAATTGTTTTCCTGCTGAAGATTCATAGGTGGACTGAAAGATGGTGGTACAGTGGAGGCTCATAGGACCCTGGACAATGTCATCAGCTTTACACTGAACTGCAGACCTCTTACACGAATGCATTTTCCTCATGTTAATGGGGTGCTCCAGGGGCTCAGAAGCAAACATCCCTGGGAAGGCTGGGTCTGTAATCGCAGAGGTCTAGGAGGAACATTATACAGGCCTTAGACTGGCAGAGGAGATGATTTGCAACCTGTTGTCCTATTCTAACACACATAGTAAGATGCCTCCTCTTAATACAAATGTTTTTTTTGCATCACGGTAGTACATCTCTGACCTGTTCTTTGGAGCTGTTGGCACATTAAATATTTATTATAAACTAATATGACATTTCAATGAGATAAACACAGCATTTGTCTAACAGACAGGAATACAGTTACTCAAGCACCACTCAGAACTATTAAAAGTACAAGGTCTGAAAAGGAATTCTCCTTGCCTGCTCATAAGCTTGCAAGCCATGGAGAGGCAGCAGTTTGCTGCTTGCTGAGCAGGAGCAAGTCTGGTCAGCTGGCTTCATTCCACCACCTCAAGTTAAACTCTCAAACTAACAAAAATATTGGGAAAGATTACTCTGCTTATCTCTGGCAACTGAAAACTACTTTTAGAAACAGAATGTCTTTAGTGACCTCATAAAAAAAAAAAAAAAAAAAAAAGATGCGTAGGTTACGTCTGCCCTGTGCAGTGACAGCCTAAGGCAGTGTCCGCATTTTATCAGCTTCCACTGACTCTGGATGTTTATTCTTTTTATCTGTTTGTTTTATAGTAGCTGAGGCATTTGTTTACAACAGCAGCATTTTTATAACAAAATGTTAATTTCTGCATTTAGGAACTGAGCTTTAAATTATATAAATACAAAAAAAGAGAAAAGTATCCTGAAAAAAAACAAGGGATCCATGGAGGACAGCAAATCACATTTGTATAATGAGTAACCACCTCTGCAGTGCCTAGGAAAGCAAAGCCAGACCTCCTTACCTGCACAGCCAAGTGACTGCAGGGGCAAAGTGAAGGCATGCTTGTCCACACATCATGATCCAAATGGCAATCAAGCCAGACTGAATTTTAGAGATATAAGGGGAGATGCAACAACACAATTCTAAACTCAAGAAAAATACATTTTACTGGGTCACATAAATATCAAAGCAGACTGATTGCTAGGGAACTAGAATATTAACAAGCCAAGCAAGCAAGTTCACTGTCTGCTCTAAACAGACATAACTGCAGGTCAGCATGCAAATGCCTTCCATTATTTATACAGTCCAAGACAGTTACAGGATATTGCATACTGCATAGTATATTAGCTAAGTCATGGTCATACAGAAGAAATGAACAAAAATATATCCTCTAGATTTTAACTCTGGTTGAAACCTTCAGAGCATGCCCAAGAAATAACAATACAGAATCACAGAATAGACTGTTATTAATTTGGCACAGTGAGACCACACAAGCTCCAAATCACCACCCAAGTCAGTTTGTGTCCAAAGTTTTTTACACTGGCTAATTATCCCATTATTAGTCAATGGAGGAGTGAAGGACCGAGTAATGACTTGAAGATTTGGGCCACGCAGAGCAAGAATGGGTAAACGAAAAATAGCAATCAAAACCTCCAATAAATGAACAGAACCATAAGGGGTTTGTCTTTTTCTCCTGTTTGGTTCTTTCTGGTACCTTGCAATTTTTCCAGAATAGTGGGAAGGAGAAAATTGTAGCAACATTCCTAGAAAGCTCAGAGAGAAATCAGTGTTAGCAGTAATTTCATGAGACTGCTTCAGCTTTGGACTGAATCAATGAATGGATAACAATCCCATGTGTTTTTTTCTTGTCTCCTATTACAAGAACATCATATATCCTAATAGTCTGAGACTTTCCAGTGACTAAAGCCATTAAAAAAGGAAGACTAGCATAGGTTTTTTTGCTATCAAAGCTTCTACCGCACTTCCATTATGTTAGGTGAGAAAATGTTGGAAAATAAATAATTAAATTAATCCATTAATTTATGTATTATGTGCAGGAGGTAGTATTGTAACAGCATTCACATTTCCCAGCGGGACATCAGCTTCGCAGTTTACATTGCAAGTACACATTTTTTTTCCTTGCAGTCATAATTCATCTCAAGACTTCTGCTTTCTGACAAATGGGGACAGGATCTGTATTCCCTTCCCTGCTGTCACTACTCAGCCTTGGAAGTGCTCTGCAATCTTCACTGCCCAATTAATCCAGCTGTTACCCAGACCTCATGTCCTTACAGTACACATGGGAAAGCCCCTTACATGTGACTCAAAGCACTTTAAACCCTGCTCAGCTTGCACAGTACTGCTATATCTCAAGTGAGAGCATGGTAACTTTGAAGGAAAACTAAAAGTAAATTCAACAAAAGCATGGAAGAAACAAAACCACACTATTCCTATGCTTTTAAAATTATTCAGGAAATAAATCTTGAATCATTTTTTCCTTTTTTTCATGGAAACTTGATCCTTTTTTACATCTCTTTGCTAATGAGTGACCTAAAAGATTACCTGGACACCTGGACAATGTG
The DNA here is from genome assembly GCA_020746105.1 of Trogon surrucura. Lineage (NCBI taxonomy): Eukaryota > Metazoa > Chordata > Aves > Trogoniformes > Trogonidae > Trogon > Trogon surrucura. The sequence continues at coordinate 36,701,474 of CM036622.1, forward strand.
TTTATAGGATGATTTCATGACCATTCTGTCACTTTTCTTTCACCACAGTATAGCTGGTGGCACACACCACCCTTTTGGACTAGGCCCTCTTACACCATTACCAATGACTGACAGGGAATGGACTCACTAGCCCAGCTAATTACTTCCCTTGCTCTGCTACCAGCTTTTAAGAATTCCGCAATTTTGAGAACTTGAATATTCTACAATAGTCAGTCAGCTGATAGATACTTCAGCACCATTGTGAAAACATGAGACAGGACCAAGATTGAGTGGCAGCTTCCCAGGACACTTCTCACCATGCAGACAACTTCCATCTATTTTCTTTCTCAAACGGTTTCAGTGCCTCTACCTGGTAATGGGAAGGGAGGGGCAGCAGCACTGGCAGTGCAACTGTGCAAATCAGCAAGCAGTAGACACCATCACATGGTCTTCTAGATTATCTCAAACTTTTCTAATAAAAGTAGTTCAAATAAGAACAATATCAGTCCCAGTATTGACTATGAAAAAAGAATACCTGAATATCTATTCAAGAGGAGGGGGAGGGGAGGGGAAGATGTAGAAGCCTTTCCACTACCATTAAAAAAATATTCCAGTGTATTACTACTATCTTTCTCCTCTCTTCATTTGTCTCTGCTAACTCCTTTTCTCCTAGAGGTAACATAATCCTACTGAAAATCAAAACACAAATATGTTTTTTATTGTTTTTTTTACTGCAATCAAATAACATAGATAGCAGTTTGCAGAATAAATAATTTCTTTGGATATTATATACCACTGCTGCACTGAATAGCTAAGAATCTCAAAATATTAACAGAATTAACAGATTACTGTCTTAAATATTCTTGTCAGTTAAGGTTTCTTGTCATGTTCCCTCTTAAAAGCAGAAGAAAGAAGCAATGAAATGAAATGATGCATCCTGTTCAACAGCAATCAGGTCTGCTCTTTAACCAGGAATTGAGCAGCACCCTTTTGAACAAGGAAGGGAAGTAAAAAATAAAAAAAATATTTCTGGTTGACTAATTTATATTATTTGGATCAGCTGAAAATTTTAAAGCTTAATTTAAAACCAAATTTTAAAATCAAGTCAATGCTTTACCCAAAACACTGCATTTTCAAGGTTTACACTTTCTAGTGCATGTCAAGATTATTCAGCAAGTTAAACTGTTTCTTAGTAGTAAAATTCAAACATTTCCTTTAGAAAATACTTGAACAAAATATTTAGGTTGTTTAAATCAAAAGAACTTGTCAGAGCCTACATTTCAAAACATTTCACCTGATCTAAACCTGAATACTTGCCAGAAAAAAGGTCTAGCTATGTTCACTCTACACAGTCCTGCTCATTATGTTGTCCTTTTCATTTTCTTCAAGACCGAATCTTAAAAGACTGGAAATCAAGTGAACCAGAATACTGCGGTTTTCTCGTTTTACAAACTACACTCTAGAATGAAGAGACCATCAAAGAACATTAATATTTTTTTCCAAAATAGATTGTGAAGAGCCTTGCCTTTTCATTGGATAACATGTCCATAAAAGAGCAAATTCTGAGATAATTTTGTTAAAGGTTTTCAACATTTTTAGTTGCTTTAGAAGCTGCAAATCATCTCTGGCAATAACACGCTGTGAAAGAATCTGGCAGTACCTCAGCAGTCACTTTTATATGCAAGGCAGGTTAGTCTGTTTTACAAGCAAAAGGATTTACCCTGAGAATTTAGACATCTCTGATATCTTTACATACATCTTAAGGCTTAAAACACCAAGCCTTAATTTTCTTGACGTAGCTAAGCAACATAAAAATTAGAAAACACTATCCGCAGGGTATTAAGAATCAAAACATCTTTTTAGTGGAGGTACTTATTAATCTGAATCAATGAGTGCAGTTTCAATTGCTCTGGTTTTAAAATGGCTGGAAAAGCTTAATACTGGTCAAGATATGTGAAATCAACCAGCTAAATAAAGAAGACACACATATATTGGAAAATTAGATGTTAAAGATACATAAGATATTGTCAACGTTCACATACAAACCTGGAAAAGCTTATCAAACTAGGCTGTGTCTTCTATTCTACCAGAGCTGCACTCAATGTAGACAAAATATCAAAATAGTAGCATGGCATAAAAACCTTGAAAATCAACCCTCTCCGGAAAACTTTCTCTTAACAGCAAGAAAAATATCCTCAGCATGCTTTCAAGCCTCAAGCTCACAGCTGGGAAGAAAAACACAACTTCAGAGATTCAAGGACATGAACATCTAAAGCAATCATGTTATTATTCAAGTGCTCAAATCCCATTATGTCTATGTTCGAGGTTACTGGGTGGAATTGTCCAGCAGTAATATATTTGACAGAAAAATTCACATTACTATTTTTAGCTACAAATGCAAAAAAAAAAAAAAGGCAAAAAAAACCCCAAACAGAATGCATACGGCAGCACTGGCTAGCAGTGTAAGAAAAGACAGGAGTCCTAAGTGTGAGACAGAATGCATTTTCATCAAAAAGACAACAAGACTTAAATATAAAGGAGGACTATAACTCACACTGCACCTCACATGCAAATGCCTATAACTGAATATAAAACAGAGTAGAAGAAGCCCTTCTCTTATCCTTCTCACAACAGGAATTAACGTGTTCTGGGCTGAAAGAGGAAGAAATATGTGATAATGCTACAAACTCACTGAAAAATAGCGGGACACATCTCCTAAATCCATTCAACATTGGAACCAGTCAGAAGATAAATCTTTAAAGCAACATAGGCTGAAAGTCTTTGCATTAGCAAACAAGCCTCATGTATCTACCATGCTAATTACACGTCTGTTGAAAGGATGCTTCATGTCACCTATCTTACTTTGCTTCACCAGCATTACATGCAGTGCAAAATGCATCCACCCAGACTCAAGCTTGCTACCTTGAGTCATCATCACATGACTCTGCACACACATTTAAGGTGAAACACTCCTAGGTGAAAACTGTTCTCAGTACCTAATACACATGGCTCCCAGGATTTCTTCCACAACCCTACACACCTTGTCTCTGGCACTAGAATTCAAGCTGGTATCTGTGTCCACTCCCGCTGATCATAGGGCTACAGGAGGTGGCAATCGCTGTGGCTTTTAAGTGCATGAACACACATATCCCCTCCACATGCCTTATAGCTTTGAAAAGTCCAAGCAGGCCTTGCTCCTGACTTCAAATTGTGCAATTCACAAACCTTAGCATGAGTAAGCTTGATGACTGATCTCCCATAGTCTGCACCCCATGAATAGGAATAAAAAAAAATAAAAAATAAAAAATAAAGAAAATCCAAATACTGTCTGAGAGTGGCTGAGGTCCAAGTGAGGAGCAGTAGTTGCCTGCCAGTTGGTTCACAGAGGGCTTTGGAAATAAAAGCTACTTGGTATAAACTGCTGGTGAGAGACCACCTGTAAATGTAACATTTTTGCACTCTAAACAGAAAATGCTAGAGCTGTAATGGTATTAGTTCCTGTAATACAGAAACTAGCTGTATGCCTTCAGCTACTGGGGAAAAGGGAGTGGGCACGCTTCTGATGTGAATATACACACAAATGAACAGCTTTTCAGATGGGCCCTCAGATTGTGCTTCCTTCTTTCTTCAGCTCAGAAATGCAATATACACCCAGTGGAAATTACAAACAAAATGTACCATTACGAGTCACAGATTTCCAAACCACTTTGGCAAAGAAAACAGTTTTCTAAATTATAGAGATAAGCAATGATCTGTATTTGCATAAAAACATGAAAATGTCTACTGTGTGATTCAAATACTACTGGCACTTCAGCATAATTACTCTGCCTGCTTAAAAATTGCCCATGGAGAAATGGATGAGGCCTTAAAATATAGCACAATACAAAATACATCTTATGAACTGTACAGCTTTTAAAGTGCTTTTGAAACCCAGGAGGTGGCATGACTTAAGGTACATTCTCAATTTCTTCTATATTATAGATTACACCTTCAACCCCAAAGTCATTAGCCCTCAAATATTATGAGGCTCATGACCTGGTAGAAGATTTCATACTATGCATCTGCAGTAGTGTTTTCATTCAGATTAGGAGCACACTTTTGAAACAAATGGCCTGGACAGTTGGTCAGCTTTGGTTCATGTTACCATTTTAAAGCACATGGACCTGAAGACACTCTCCCAGAGGGCATGCATTGCACCTGTCAGTGGATGAACATTACTCTACTAGACCAGATTATGGGGTTGTTGTCATAAAATTCCTGAACATCATGTCTTTAGTACCAATGGTTTACCTCTACTAATCCACTCCCTTTGGTTTCACTACTTACTAATGCAGACACTGTGTACAGCTGTGCAAAAGTTAAACTCTTAAACCACAAGCAAAACTAATGACCTTTGTGAAAACAGGGTTCATCTCCACAGACAAACCCAAAGGTAGCCTTAAGCAAGATCTGCCCTCGTGCAGTTTGATGTGGCTCTCAAACCTCCATGAGATAACGTTTGTATGTTCTGTGGTTTTTTTCTCCAGTAATGGCTGCATTCTACCAAGAGACTAAATGGCTACAAGAAGACATGGTTTTGGAGATGAGGACTGGATTGACTCGTGGAATTAGGGACTCAGGCTAGGATGTAAGGTACAAGACTACATATTTTCAGCTTCATTCCCAATATACAGAAACTGGACCCCACACTGCAGTTCTCATGAACAGATTAAAAAAAAAAAAAAGGCTTTTACCCTTAAATCCTCATTTTCATAGTTTTGACTGGAGTCATGATTCTAAAACTTCTCTGCTGCAAGGTGTAGTGCAGAACCCAAAAGCAGGAAGCAAGAGTTTCATTTCAGCATGGCTTTAGGGAAACACATGTGAAATTGATTTACTTTAGGCTATGATAATGTACAGCTAGAAGAAAGATTAAATGAAAATGCATCCATTTCTGTCTGTGATCATAATATATGCATCTGCAAAGGAATTACTGGGCTGATATAAATTACAATCAGAAAAGCACCAGATTTTTTTTAACTCTATGTACAGAGAGCAAGTATATTATCAAGTAGATCTGCATTCAGCAACTTCTAGTTCTTCAAATAAAGGGGAGCAAGCTACTTGTTGGTTCAACAGAGACTGCAGTGTTCCAAATTAATATCAAAACAAGGTCATCCACATACATCATTCTGTGGAAAAAAAAAAAAAACCACAAATCAAAAAAAACCAACAAGTGACAAAAATAACACAGTACATGTCCTGGTACTAAGAAGGAAAAGCATCAGCCTCCAGCCAGAATTGAATGGTGTGAGAAGGGCGCTACAGAGTACAGTTCATAACCATGGGAAGAGATCAACTTCTCTCCTCGGTGCAAGTCAGGCAGTGTAGTTACGCATTAAGAAACATTGAACTAAAACAGACTAAACCATAAAATTAACGTATTCATAAGTGAAAAGGAAAAGAAATAAATCCAAGTGTTCTCCAGAATGTTCCTCCCATTGTTCTACTACTATGACAGAAGAACAGGTTTGAACCATTGTCACTGGTGGCTACAAGGAGTAATTTTAAAGACCTTGGAGATCAGGATCCAATTCCATCTTGTCTTTTTCACCCTATCATTCTAGCCACCCACTATCTTCTATAAGCCTCCTTCGTCTTATCTGCCAAACACCTGTAATTCCCAAGATCTCACTGTACTCTCTAGGCCAGAGTAGGGAAATGTAATCACGCTTCTCAAGAGGTTCCACTGTCTTTACTCTGCCCTGCTTACAGTGGAGGAGAGAGCAAGGAGGGAAGATGCCAGACAGGAGGGAAGGCTGAGAAGTGGGTAGAGAAGATACTGGGGTAGGGAGGAGGCATGATAAGAAGGTGTTTCAACTGCTGGTTCTCATCCCACAAGCTGAGATCTGTGGCCGGCAAACCCAGACCTCTCAAGAAAGTGCCCCTGCCACCTCCTCCACCACCTCAATCTTCTCCCTGGCAAGGACCTGCTATGACACTTCAGTCAGCCTGGCCTAGTCCCTGGACAAGCTTCCCCTTCAGCATCCTTAAATTTCATGTCATCAGTTTTTGTGTGTGGTCCAGGAGGGTAAGGCTGCAACCCATTTTTGAACTCTCAGGGGGTTGACCCGTTCCTGCCTCAGTCAGTGCCACTTGTGATAGGGCAGAGTGAGTCAGAGGGAACTCCAGCTTCAACTCCTGCTCTTCGCTATGCTCAACTAGATATGGTACCAAGATTAAAAGTTCTGCTCCTAATTCACTTATTTTAAGCAAAGAAAGAGAACTAGTGCACAATATCATAGCCTGGAAAAATGGAATTCAGAAAAAGATCTGATATTTGACCATCTCTCCTTTCTCCGAGATCCTGATGCATCTCTTAGAATATACAAGATTGTTTTAAAATAAGTTATAACAAATAAAGTTTCCTGAACCTTCCCAATAGAAATGTTTATCTATGGCCCATTTTGCAAGTAATCTTAACTGTTATGCCTTTCTCACCAGTTTACCAAGCAGATGTTATCAAATTGATTGTATTAATCTATGTAATAACCTCATTTATCTAAGTTTCCATGTCCTTATTTATCGTCTTACAATGGATTTTGTTACTTTTATCTTGTGTGTTCAAAATTAAATTAGCTTAATAAATATTTTATTATTTAATATAATTATTAATGTAATTATTAATAAATTGATTTGCCTTGATAATACTGAAATAATGATCTTATAAAAGTGTTGCTTATAGTAGTGGCTACTTGCTTGTGAGCACAAAGTATGAAGCTTAACTACAACCACCACATGAATGACAGTTCAATCTATTTACAAGGTTTGAGCTTTTCTAGACTTAACTCAAACAAATTTATTGGAAAGTGGATTAAAAACTTTTTAAAGTTTAAAATGCATTTTTTACTACATTAAAATTCTCATATTTTGTTACTAGACAGCAAGAAATTGAACATAAATCAATAACATGATCCTACACACAAAACTACAATATAATTTGCCACTTTGGTAAATGTCAGTTGGATATGTGAGCATTATGCAACTTTTGACATAGGGTGTTAAAGAGTTGTTCATATATTTGGGGTGTCAATCAAGCCACTTTGACAAGTGAAAAATTCTCAAAGTGGTAATCAACCAATATCTCAAGAAGCAATTGTTTACTTCAGCACTTCATCTAGTAAGCTGAATTTGGTTCAGGCAACAAAAGGTTTTTCTTGAATGATACCCTTAAAGATTTCCTTATTTGGGAAGACTTCATCAACAAAGGACAAAAAAATGCTAAGAGCTCTTATGAACTACTCTATTGAATGCTTGTTTAAAGATACTGCTACATAGAATGATACAGTAAGTGTTTCTTATTTAAGATAGAGCAGAAAGAAAACCCATGCTTCAGGCAAGAGAATACAAGCCTGTAAGATCTGGAAAAAAAATGAGTAAAGAGAATCAAAAGAATACCATGTGAAAGTTTAGCCCCTTTTCAAGACTGAAATTCAGTTTAAACTAGCTAATGCACAGGCTAAGTTCTACAATTTCATGTAATTTCATAAATCCTTTTCAAAGAGCTAAATCTCAAAGGTCTTGCAGGCAGAAGGATCAACATTCAATAACAAACAGTTTCTTCATAAAATATAATGAAATTATATTAATGGAAATTGAAGACTTGCACAAGGTATCAGAAATGCTTACAAATATCATTTAAATAAAAATTAATTCATATACATTTCTTCATGTTGTTTAGGACAGAGCAATGTTTTAACAGAACATTGGAAGGTTTTTATTTTTTAATACATTTTAAAACATTATTCTCAAATCTGATTCAAGAGCCAAATCTCTCTTGAACTTGCAGGGATACCAGGAATACAGAGTCAGTATTTGGCACATTACCAGAATACAGGTAACTTCTGCTCCTGTACCACGGAGCTTTTGTGACTACAGGATTGTCTTAAATGCACAGATTGTGTTTTTCTCTTAATCTCTAACAGGTTCAGTTCACAGCCATGCAGAATCTATCTGCCCTCTTTGTGGTTACAGAACAGCTATTTATTGCACATGCCGACTGTCACATCATTCCTGCACACAGGCAAAGTTACAGAAGATTTAATCAAAGTTGACTTCTTCAGCATCTCTCTCTAACTCAGACTTTAGCTATCCTGCAATACCTATGAATCCATCGTTTCAATCAAAATCAAATCCTGTAGCATAAGCATGGAAATTGGATTTTCAGGAGGGCAATGGCATGAAAGAGACTCCTTAGGAGCAAAAAGTACAGTTATATCGCTGTATATCCAGGCATTCCAATGAATTTACAGATGAGATGAAGGAGAATACAAGAAGTAAAAACAATCCTGCAGTGCTGTGTTACTGAGAAGAAATACTTAACTACAATACATTGCATGAAAATGAACAATAAGGAGAGGCTTATGACAAGAACCTTTGATGTTTGACCTTGTTATGTGTTTATTTAGTGAAAAGTATCTGTTTATGAGGACTAAGGTATCTAACCTTTAACTGAAATGTTTTATGAGGAACAGTGGACAAGTTATAGTTCTAAGGAAAAAACTGGCAGATTGACTTGAAGTAAAAAGATGAGTTACTAGAGGAACGGTTGTCTTGGCCCTAAAGCCTTATGAGGAGTAAGAGCAGAGATCATAATCTAAAGTGATAACATAGACAGGTAAAGGAAACGTTACCGAAAGATGTGAGGCACTGATCCATGTCTCAGTCATGCAGAAAGCAGACCTGCATCCCTTCACATACACAGAAATACAACAAAATACAATTTATTTTCTTTCCCCCTCTCTTTATTTTAGCTGGCCAAAGCACTTTCCAAGCCATGAACCAGCCTCAGATTGAAGATATTGTAGGTAAGCAAGCAGAATAGCACATCTGAGCACCTGCTCCTCTAATCGGAAGCACTGCACTGTTTGGCAGTGGAGCTGGTAGCTAAGACTTCCTGGTGCTTCACGGGGACTGGACCTCCTGAAGGAGGTTCACAAGTGCCAGAGATGAATGAAAGACATGAGCATAAGGGCACACTGGAGAAACAGAGAGGCACAAATTCATGGGACAGAAGAATTTGGGGGGAACTAAGTGTAAAGTTAGGACAGAAGAACATGGTAGGTTAATGAAGGTTTGTACAATATATGATGTTACAGGAAGAATAGCAGAGGAACTCATCAGATCTCTTGGCAGGTCCAAGATAGAGCGTGAGGCAGAAGAGCACACTAAAATGAGTTGACAGGCAAACCAGAATACTGATTTAGGACTGCTGCAAGTGAACCCATAGTAACTTGTACTGTGGTCTCCTGCAGCTTAGGAAATACTGGTTAATAATTGTTAGTAATCAATTAGTTTGTTCACTAACTAGCCATCCTCTGCCTCTGCTACATTCAGCCAAGCAACATGCTGCCACACAGACTGGACTGGACATACAGCATGACAAAATCTGACTGGCTGTAGCACATTTTAGAGCCCTTTTTTTTTTTGTGGGAATATGGTGAATATCTGTATCTGTTTAATGCTAGATAAAGCACCAATTCTTCTATGATATGAGTGTACTTTGCAGTTTGCCTGAGCTGCATTAATAATTACTCTTCAATTGTGGTTAGTCAGCCATCTGTCTAACAATTTCAAAAGCATTAACCACATTACTTTTTTTTCTGATGTAATGTCAAATGCTTTGCTGAAGTCAAGAGATATGTCCCCTTTATTCCTCTTTTCTATGAAGCTTATCATCTCAAAGGCAGAAACCAAGTTAGCTTGACAAGATTTACTTTTATGAATCCATACCACCTTTCTGCATTAATCTCTTTTAAAAACTTCCAGACTGTCCACCTCATTGTTTGTCCTAGTACTTTAATGACTTGTTTTGCCCTTTGCCTTACAAGATTTAATTTTTTTTTATTCTTTTTTCCTATTGAGAAATAATTTTAGTTGATGTTCTGCTCCACTTTATCTCTAGATAACCAGTTAAACTTCAAACTGAGTACTACAGTTTGACAATCCAAGTAAAAGATGGATCAACACCAGACTTGAGGGATCTCTGTTCATTCCTCAACTATTTCATCATAATGGTAACCTCTTGCATGAATTTGTTCACCACTGCCAAATACAGATTTGTTCTCTGCTGATTTCTGTAACATACTGATAGGGAGGGTATCTTTCCGTCTAACCAATGATTTCTGACTGACTTTTCTATCACTTTTCTCAGTGCTCTCATCCTGACACCATCTAACATTGAGTGAAATTCACTAATAAAAAAAAAAAGAAATATAATCTAAAAAATGATGATCAGCAAACCTCTGTTCAGACTAGAAAAATCCTGGAAGCCATGGGGCAGCTGTAGACACACCTCAGCATTTCTTTCATCAAAAGCAGAACTGCCCTACTCCTGTTTTCATGCACTGTGTCTATCCCACCCAGAGGAGCTCAGGTCTTGACTTCCTATGGCTTGGGTAAAGCCAGACGCAGTTTTACTACAAACTTTAGGATTTAACCCAAGTTGCCAATAATTCTTGACTCTCCTCTTAGAATTCAGGGACTGAAGCCAGGCAGCTTTGGATATTGAGGAGACAGCAAAAGCTGATTTGGAGACAGGATAAAATTACACAAGAAAGTAAAAAAAAAAAAAAAATAAAGATACATCATCAAAAACTAATAGGAACCCACATTATCAGTCATCTCTGTCATATTATTTGCCAAGATGGACAAGAGCACGGAAGGCTTTTCTGGCAACATTTATTATTACTTGAACGACAACTAATTTGTCCTGTAAACTGATCTCTAGAGTTAGATGATGCCCAGTGTATAAAAGTCAGTGAGTCATTTTAGTCAGCTGAAAGGGATGACACTTTCAGTGAAGCCAGTATATTAATACCAATATTTATTATTCAAGCAACATAAGGCAGAAGAAAAATGCATCTAAGCTGATATTTCATCATTACATTCACACAAAAATGGAATTTTGGCTGAGAAACAGATCATATATATAATGGCAGAATTACACATATTATATTCTTTTCTCAGTGGTGGTAGACCCAAGGCTTCAAAACCAAAATAGCTCAGCTAAAGCCAGACAAAATTCTGCCATCATTTTTAGGCTGGTTTAATTGTGGGACTCACCATATATTTTCTAGTCCCCATCATCAAGGAAAGCAAATGAGGAAACAGGAATGAAACAAATCAATTTTCTTCATTTGTTTTTTCCTTTATGCTACTGGATTTATTTAATCAGGAAATTAGCGGCAATTACTAGTACAATTAGTGTAATATCTTTATGACATTTATTACCCAAACCCATTCATTCTATTAATCCCATATGACAATGTTAGATATGGTAAATCTGTGTGGCAACTTCCAGACAAGAATTATGTCATTGAGTCTTGTGATGCTTTTCCTTATGGCCTGGTCAAAACTGTGACCTAAACCACATCTGATCCCGACTTCCTAAAAGACAGTCTTCACAATATGCAGTGTCAAAGCATACATATAATAAGTTATATTCACATTAGAAAGACGTAATAATCAATACAGTAAGTTTTCAAGAAGTGAGGATTTTCAGAAATCCTAGTCCTCTACATTCATGTGAGCTCTATCTGCAAATGCACAACAAGGGTCATGCCAGGTTTCACCTTCTCTCCTTACTAACAAGTATTCAGGCAGCAAGGGCTTTTGTGTTGCACCCCCAGCCCAGCAGACACCTTCTGCAGGGTGGTACCCAGCATCTCCTGCACTCGGTGAGTACCTCTCCTCTGCCCACGAAGCCAGTGTGCAGTGCTGGAACAGCAGAATCCCAGCGCTTGAGCAGAAGCTTGCTTAATTTCACTGCCTGTACCTCCCCTCTCTCTCTGCTACCTGTAGTGACTTCTAACACCCTCATAAAGAGGAGGTTACACTTAGGATCATGTCCTCTTCTGATTTTATATGTTCACCATATTATGTTTATTAAAATAAACATTAAAATAAGCATTCAAGCATGCCAGCAGTCAAAACTGATTCTGTTTTCCTGCAACACATTTCAGAGTTTTGAAATGTTTCTTGGTGCATAAACATACCTCCAAGGTAGAACATCTGGTATCATTGTCAGTCAAGGGGGTCACTACCTTATCTGAATTGGTCATGAGCCAGAAGAGCCTATGTAATGACTGTAGTCATTGTAGTGACTCCAAACTCCAGCTAATAAATTGAGATAAGCTCTCCAAGCATTAATTATTAGATTAATCTTGGCAGTTGCACAACGTCAGGTCAGCTCAAAGAGTCTGCATTTGCCCAGAGTACATTTTATAAACATACTATAAAGAAGCACAGTAATTAATAGCAACTTTCCTGGAAAAGACAAGAGCCTTTTCCTCCACTACACCTTGATGAAAATCAAATGATGTTTCATTTTTCTAAACTAGCCAATTTAACAGAAAAGAAACAACTTCTATCAGGTTGCTCCCTGTTGAATTTAACACACAGTTTATTTAAATGTATATTACGCTGTTAATTTTTTGTGCCACAACTTGGTTTGTTTCCTAATCCACTAAGTATTTCACTTCAAAACTATTCAAGTAGCATCTGTTCTCCCTCATACACCGAGTCTCAGATACTTAGAACAGATCAAAGAGAAAGCTACTGCTCTAAACCTTAAGCAAATTTTCAGGGTAATCCTGTTGCTCTGAAATGGATTTTTTTTTTTTTAGTTTTTATCTTGTTGATCTGAAGCACCACCAGAAATCTCAAACAACTGCAGCATTAGATGAAGCTATATGAGAGAACTTCTCTGGTTCCTATATAAAGCTCAAAAAAAAAGAAAAAAGGAATTTAAGGTACAGCTCTTTCAAGAAATATATTTCTCAAATCTTCTGTGTAGTTGGTAGACAATGTCTCACACTCCACTAAAACCTTCAGTATAGACTACATGAATATATTAGGGGGTTGAACTAGATAATCTTTTGAGGTCCCTTCCAACCCCTAACATTCTGTGACTCTGTGGTTTTGTGAGAACCAAGAGGTCTATAAGAAAACCAAGTTATTCAGTATGCAAAATTAACATTCATTTAGAGAATTGGAATTACAGTCCCAAGAAATGTGTATTCCAGTTGAATAGAACATGGGGTTTTGCGAGTACAATAGGTAGTTATTCATATAATTTACAATCTGTAATTAGGAGTGATGAACACTTAAAGTTCTGGAACAGAAAAAGTGCCCTTAGAAAATGGAAGTTTCTGATTGTGCTTTCAAATACATTTTTTCCCCTCCTTTGTACAGGTGTCAGCCTGTACAAAGAAGCATCATATAACCCAAAACTGTCCAGCCTACGTTTTCACTTGCTTGAAATGTTCACATGTTATTGCTCACATTCACATAGGTGCAGCAAGGGTATTGACTAGATTTGGTCTTCTTTTGAGTTACCTCTTAGCCCGTCTCTGCTTTCACAAATATTCAGGATTGTGTTGGAGGTGACAGCAATGCAATGCTGTAAAGACACACAACTGACTCTGCAGATGCTAGCTGGGCTAGAAGAGCCAGAAAGGTCCAACAAAGCCTCACCAGGGCCATGCAGTAGTGAGCTCCTTCAAAGGTTCAGCCTCATTCACAGACAGCTGCTTTCCACACCTCACAGGGCATGGCATTGTGCCATGGACATGTACCATGGCCCTCTAATACTAGCCAAATAACTTGAGGAAAAAAGTTACTATCATTTATTCAGTATGGTGTCACAAAGTTCTTAATCTGAGCAACACTACATGGCAGGAGGCGCTTGTTTTTCTGGCTCTACTTCGTGTATTTAGTGTGAAATTAAGTGCATTAAGTTGTTTCCTTGGCAGACAATTCAGAGCGAGCTTTCTATATGAAACAGGTCTGTATCTGTCCAAGGCAGACCCTCTCTGGTATTTCCTTCTGACTGCCTGGCTGACAATTAAAACCTGCAAGGCTGGAGCTGCTTTCATTGTGTTTCCTCCCATCCTCATGTAGCTCTCTTGTTCATTATTGTGGAAAAACATTATGCCTTTGTACAGCTCCATAGTCTCTTCTGTCTCTATCACTATAAATGTATGCTATTTAGCCATCTGTCACTCAGTACGGAGAGGCCAACAGCCACCATAGAGCAGCCAGACAACCTGCCATGTGCTGCACAAGGATGTTGGACTCATGTGCTTCCTTAGAGCAGTGCAGCAGCCGCTCTCCTGTGACAGGATGCCACCAAATGCCAACAGTGACAAGGCCATTGCCACACAAAAGCTGCTGTTCCTCATGCTGCTCAGCAGCATCTCTTGCCTCATGGTACTTCTCATCTGTCCTTATTACCATTGTCTTCACATGTCAGTCATCCAGGCAAGACTTGCTACTGAGTTCTGATCTTTTAACAACGTACCAACTAAGTAAAATATGTTGTAGAAAATTTGATTCAATTGATCAGAAGTGGTTTAGAAGCTGATACCAACATCCTACAACACTTGGCACATTGCATTTTTCACGAGACTCTTCAAATATTTAGATGATCTTACAGGATATCGAATATACGTCCAGAGGCACTGGCAACCATAGTTCCCAGTACCTGCACTACAGCATAAAAATGCTCAGCTCCTTTGCAGAATTAGACCCTTTGTAAGATACCTACCAGTCAGTTGGTCTGGCAGCTTAACATACAAGGAACTCTTTAGGATTCAAAAATTTGCAATGAGAACACATTGAGGATTAAATATGGAAAGACAGGTGAATTTGACATTTGTGCCCAATCAAGACACCTGGCAGTAGAATATCTGCAGGACAAGGGAGAGTCTTAATCAACTACAGAGAGTGGATGGCATATTTCCTGACACACTATACACTAGTCTGGCTTTCCACACACAAATTAAAAGCAGCAGATTAAATACAGGACTGCAATTTACTGAAATTTTAATATCTTAATGCAAGGTATACGATAAAAGAGAAAATATATACATGTGATAAAGAGGGAAGCCTTGAGAACATTGTGGCTAAGAAAAACCAGGATTCAGGAAAAAATACAGCTAGAGATGAGAGGAACAGGGGAAAGAATAATAATACTGAAAAAAACACCTCTTATTTTTTTTCCAAGAGTATAGATTTGAAAAAGCCTATTCTGATGACAGAAAAAAAGTTAAAGGCTTTGAGGAAAATTAAAAAGTGCAGATACAGGGTACAGCAACAATTTGAAGGCAACAATGCAATATGCAGATCAAACAATATCCAACTGTTTCAGATTTAAATCTGAAGTATGATGCTATCTCAAAGACAGCTATTAAGGCAAGGACGATGAAGCCAGAAGTCTAGGAATGAATACACCTTTCCAAGAAAGTTTTAGATAAAAAGCATCCAGAAGACCTTAGAGAGCTAGCAGGATTAATTTATGAGGACAGACTGGACTTGCTAACCTCACAAAGGCTAAGTGACAGCAACTGTGGGAGGTTGAGGGTGAGACATCACTACATATTTAAGAGAGTGTAAATGCCACAGGGTAAATCCTGTGCAAGCCAACATGAAGCTTGAACTGATGAAAGTGTGAAAACAGAATTTGTAGATGGAAAATATTTTCTGACTGACCCAGCGCTTTCATGGGAGAAAACAAAATAACTTTCACATTGTCTTTTATTTTTCTTGAAAATCCTACTACTATTATAGAAGAACATTAAATTCCCACAGATTCTGTGATATATGTAAATTTTACAAGCTAATATGCCTCAAGCAAGCCACAGGAGTGAGCATCTCTCTTACAGCATCACTCAGTTCTGATCTCATGGCATGTTTCAGAGAACAAGGCTAGCCTTTAGTGCACTGGATCTTTAGAGGAGAAGCATTTTTAGAAGCTTTGCTACTGGGAGAGTGAAAAGAAAAACTGTTGGAAATACCAGACTATACAATAAATCACTTCCTGAAAGCAGCCCAGGAAGGCAGACTTGAACAAATGTGAATAGTCCAAATAAAATAAACCAGCAAGGAAGATGTATTTTGACCTTTTCCTACTCCTTCCTTTGTCTTCCTTGTTCAGTCTCCTCTTCTGCATTTTCATCTCTTTCTATTTCCCACTTTTTCTTATTTTTGGTTATACTCATTTTCTTTCTTCTCTTGATTTTATGATCTTGTTCTCCATGTCTCTCTGGTACCACTTCTCTATTCCTACTCACCTAACTCATCTGCCCTCTTCCTACACGCCTCATGCTCTGCCCTTTATGGACAAATGTTTATGAACAACATATAAACTTTTTTTATTCAGTACATTTCAAAGGATGGTACCAAGGTGGTCACTAAGCATTCTCAGTTTACAAATTGGAAATCAGAGGCACAAAGACTTTGCATAAAGCTGCTGGTAACAAGTAAAACTTGTGTCCGCGTAAAATTTATATGGTTAAGTACTGAACAGTACTGTCTTTTTACCTTCAGTCTTTTTTCAAATTTCTCTATCAGTTGCTCTCCTTTTACTCTTTATATCTTCTTTCTTCTCCAAGATTTTTTTCCCTTTCAGCCACCAGAAACATTGTTCCATGTGTATGTACATACAAATAGACATATATGTAAATACATTTATATGCAATATTGCTGTATTTTCACAAGTAGCTTAATAACTGGAGAACTGTGGTTAAAAGGAGATATGCAGTAATGCAACTATCATGTGGAATAATGATGTCTCGGACATCTTGGAAATCACCAGGTGTAAATATTCGAGGATCTGCATTGTTAATCATTTTGTAGTCTTCAGCACTAGCTCAAGACTTAATCATTTAGCAATACCGTGACAGAAATAACAGCTTTTTATGTGTGTGCTTCTTGTTATTAATCCTTTTGGTCCTAGGTTTTTTTTTTCCCCTAGATGTCATTTACACCAATTATTCTGATGTGCCACAGTACTTGCGTCTTAATTGAAATTTCCAATGTACTACATCTAATGCTTTCTCTTTAATTTCTCATTAGTAGTTACACTGGAAAAACCACTGTGATACTTGTTTCATTTGACCTAATTTTCATGTTTATTATTATTAGAAATTGTTTTCTGAAATGCTAGGTCCCTGCTTTCTACCACAATCTACAACATTTTCTTTGTACACTTTCCAAACTTTAGTTGTTGCCACAAAGAAACTGTGTCACTTAATGCCTCACTGCTCATGTGTTTCACAGGCCACGCAGTGTCACATATCTTCAAGGGCTGGATAAGGGAAGTCAGTTAAATATCATCCATTCAAATGGGAATATCTTAAGAAAATAACATGATCACATTGTAACAGAGACTAGTTTTCTTCAACTTTGATTCAAGTGATTGAAGCCTGCAAGGTTTAAAATCCCCCTCAAAAACAGCCCAGACTTGGAAAAACAGAGGCCCCAAGACCTGGGAAACTTTTACAGAATGAAAGCAAGTGTGCAAGCAAGAACAGATAGTGCATTCCTCCATTCCTAGAGGTCTTTTTAAGACCAGCCAGAAGAAGAAAACAAGGCAGCAAAAAGCTGTGACAAGAGGCAATGGTTTTGAACTGAAAGGTGTTAGATTTAGCCTGGACATGAAGAAATTCTTTACTGTAAGGGTGGTGAGGCACTAGAACAAGTTGCCCAGAGAAGCTGCAGAAGCCCCATCCCTGGAAGTGTTCAAGGCCAGGCTGAAAGGTGCTTTGAGTAATGTGATCTAGTGAAATATGTCCCTGCCCATGGCAGAGGGGTTGGACCAGATAATCTTTAAAGGTCAAATCATGCCAGTCGTTCTGTTGAAGCTGCACTCCATAAATTTTTGATTCTGTACAAGATAACCTATCTACAAACGTAGCTTTAAGTACATTTACGCACTCTGTTAAACAACTATGGAATTAAATATCTATTAAAGATCAACATGGGCCTAAATGGATTTCTTAACTAGATCCTAAGTATGGTTAACTGTATATATTTGCTTACACATTTTCATTCTTCTTGTATATTCAAGTTTGAGGGATTGATTGTATTATAAATTGTTCATCACCTTTATTTTCCTTTTGTTTCTTCATGAATCGCTTATGCCTGTGTTGGGAAATTTAACCTTAAAGTCTTAAGAATTTCTTGTTATAACAGAAATAAATGACATTTTAAAATATCTTGGTTAATAAAGTCAACCTGTTCTAAGATGATCTATGGCCTAAGGTTATTCGTTGAAAAGATATATTTAATTCAAGAACAAAAAAAAGAGTTTATTTAGCAATCATTTTCATTTCATTAGCTCTACCTCAAAATCTTCTAATCATTAGGGTGCATAATGCCTTGTTTTTCAAGGTTTGGGCCATTTAGTCATTTCCTGTTGACTACTGCTACATGCATGTCAAATCACTGTGTTTTAACATTTCACAGTAAAAATCTGATGTATAAAAGCCCACCTAGAAACAACTATGTTATTGATTTTTATAGAGAACATTTCTAAACATTGTTTCATTTTAAAATGCAAACACTTATGGTTCCACAGGAGATCTCCTATGCATTTGAACAATCTTGTCACATAAGAAATCCCACTGCAAACTGACATAACTTGGTTTTTTGTTGTGGCTGTTTGACTTCATGTGTCACTAGTATTATTAACAATTTCTTAACCACTAAAAGGAATTTTCCACTATCATTTCAGACAGATGCTACACCCTAATATAAATGGGAGTACTCTACTGGCAAATGCACTGTCATGAAGTTATATGTTGCAAAAGAAACTGTATGTGCTCACAATTTCAAGGCACGACAAAAAAAAAAAGTTATAAACAGATATTGCTGAGAAAAAAAAGCACAGGTTATCTGAAAGCTATATGCAATAACTCAGCTTAAGAACTACTGCACTGTGACTAAATAGCAAAAGCTCTGGAAAAAAGTTATAGTGATGTGGTTTTCCCATATCTGTTCTATACTTGCACTGACAATTAGAAAAGAAAGGATTTTAATAACAAAAATTAGCATAATGTTTAATATTTGTTTTAGTTTTTCAGGGATAAATAACTGAAAATCTATTATTTTAAATACATTCCATATTACCTGCTGTTGGAAACAATACCCAGAAAGCAATAACACTAGTTTCTTGACAGTATAACTTCTAATGAAAAAATGGTTTATTACAATGAAGGCAGTGAATCTTCACACATTCATTTCCATTCCAGGGAAATGCCAATAGACATTAAAATAAAAACCAATCTGATCCTTTCTCCTGGGTATTTTTCTATATCAGTGAGTCATACCAGAGCACACCAATAGCTGTGGAGCACTCCACCTCTGAACACATAGTTAAATCCCTGAGTCAGGAAATCATAAAGGTCTCTTCTGACCTAAAAGATTCTAAGATAATCAAATCCAACTGGTAACCTAGAAACACCAGCCCCACCACTAAACTATGTCCCTAAGCACCACATCTACACATCTTTTAAAAACCTCCAGGGACGGTGACTCAACCACTTCCCCAGGCAGCTTGTTCCAAAGCTTGACAAACCTTTTGGTGAAGAAAATTTTCCTGATTTCCAGTCTAAACCTCCCCTGGTGCAACTTGAGGCCATTTCTTCTTGCTCTATTGCTTGCTAGGCAGCCATCTGTTGCAGCACTCCAGTTGTACAAGTCATCCCATCGTATTTCCATGATGGCAGCTATCTCATTGTTTTCCTGCTGCACAATGGCTTCCAGCTCCTCTTGTTTGCTGCCCAAAACATGTGCATTGGTGTAGGTGTACTGCAGTTTGGCTACTGATCCCATCACCTTTTTTGGTCAGGAAACATCAATTCCTACATGATCATTCTCCAGCACTTCTGTGGTTTCCAGCATATCAATAACCCTTGCACCTTTGCTGCCACATGAATCTCCATCTTCTGTTTCTGCTGAGATGGTAGACCAAAGGGCCTCATTTGCATGCTGCCCATTAGGCTTACCTCCAGCAGGCCTGTTTTTTCTCTTTCCCCTGTCAAATCTAGATTGAAGCTCTCCCAATGAGCCCTGTTAACTCCTCTGCAAAGATCCTTTCCTTTGAGATAGGCTTATTCTGTCTATTGCCAGAAGACCTGGTGTCATGTAGACCACCCCATGATCAAAACCCCAAAATTCTGCCTATGACACCAGAAATACAGACACAATTTTGAATAGAAACTAATCTTTTATCTTGTTCATCTGTTTCTTTGCTGCACAGGTACTCTGGATACTTATTCAAAGCACTCTCAAGTCTTCCTGATTTGCATGCCAAATGTAACTTTTTCCACTTCTGGTTTCATACTTGACAATCTAGTCATACCTTTAAGGTCACTCAAGGCTGAGCATGTTTTTTTAAAAGTCTACAATGTTGTCTTCATTAAATTAGTGGAAAGAGATTCAAAAACTGCATTAGTCAAAGTGTCAGAATTTCTTATTAAATCCTCTGACCTGTTGACATAAAATGAGCACTACTGCAAGAGGTTAGCTTAAAAAACAAATCTAACAAGGATTGTTTGACTTCTAGAATACCAATCTAACACATACAGCATTAATGCATCAGACATGACAGAGATCATATAAAGAGAGTAGAGACTGAATTACAATCAAGTTATAAAGCACTGAATGGAAGGACAAATTTTGCTCTCTGGCTACACGAGCATCTTTCACAGCAGTCACATTGCAGAAGTATGGACCAAAACAGAATGGTTCAAGATATCTTCAGAAAACAAATTTTTACATTTCTGTAGGACTAGAGTTTACTCCTTTCTTTCATTATTTAAAATGTGGAAAGAATTCTTATCTAATCTGGCTTGACATTCTGATTAACAAAAGCCACTGAATGATTCTCTGTCTGCTGCCTTCTGTACCATAAGTCACTGAATCCAGCCCTGAAATTGTTTCTAAATATACCCAAGGGACAGTGTCTAAAATCAGTTCAGACATCCACTCAGTAAGACATTTTCTCACCATGAGTCGTTGATAAATTTGAGTATTCCCAAAACTATAGGGACTCAAAAACCAATTAAAGAAAAATATAAATAAAGTAGTATCAAAGGCTACACATCATTGTGGCAGCTGGCATGCTGGCTGTCAGGGTTGCTGGAAACCTTCAGGTTAACTGTCATCTTTGGTTACCACAGAACATCTACCCTCTGATGTTTTCTGTTCTCTAAAGGAAAAGCAGGAAATGCTTAAACATCTTACAGTCAAAAAAGGCTGAGTACAAATCTGTGACTAGATGATCAAACCTGGTTGCTCTTGAAGGGAAGAAAGAAATTGTCTGTAAGAAGGGATAAGAAAAGAGCCAGGTCTGGAGTCACTAGAGGGATTTAAGAATGCTACAGAAGCATACATGCTATGTTGGAGAGATCAAAGAAATCTTCAAAGCCTGGCTAGGGGATCAAACTTTCTGTCTGCTTATGCATAGGAGACCCTCACAATTTTGATGTTTGCTCACAAGGGTGCTAAACTCAAAAGATTAGTACCAAACAAGCAGACCAAGAACAAATCTGGGTCCTTTTCCACTGGAAAGTGTCCAGTCTAAAAGTAGGTGTAAGTGAGGAATCCTATGCAGAGGCAGAAGAAAGGCAGAGCACAGATTTGGATAAAAAAAAACCCTGCTGCTTCCACCAGAAGCGCAAGCTGGAGCTGGATTTACCCAAACACATACAAAGCTGAGTGATTCAAATGCAAGCAAAGTGATCTGTGGTCCAGCCTGGCATTAGCCACGTAAAGCAAACTGAACAGTCAGTCTGTTATGTCCTCTGAATGTTGCAGGTGCACAATGGCAACTGAAAGGAACTGGACTATACTTTGAAGCTTGTATTAAAAGCAACTCGATATAGAGATTTCAGTCTCTTCCACAAGCATAAATTCAGAACTGAAACTCATGTAAATATTATTGCTAATATCACCTTTTATAAATCATAAAGCCCAGAAGTGGGTAGGACACTTTACAGCCACTGAGATTATACATCATTATCAATCAACAATTAAACAGACCCTGTAACACAGGCAGTTTCTCTATACTGTCAAAACAACTTTCTGTGGTTAGTAATATCGAAAAACACAAGGAATCAAGTCACCAAAATGATTCATTAAACTAAATCAAAAGCAATATAAATTCATTTGTAACTCTGAAAGGAACAGAATCCAAAGGAAAGTCTCGCTTTGAAGATCCAGTACATTTTCAGGCATCTAAACTTAAATGCCAATAAGAGGACAAGTGACTCAAGTCAGGTAAAAAACATTCAACTCATCAGAACTTTTGAGTAAACACCCTTGACTTACTCTTAAGTAAAATAATCTTTAAAGTATAGTCTCTGACAATTAAGCCTTTTATGACTTCAGGTTAGAAGCTGATTAAAAAAAAAAAACCCACAAGAAGGGAAAAAGCATCATCACGTGATGATGGCTTCATTCAAATGAGCAACACCAGGCCAAAATGGAAATGAGTTTTGTAATTCAAAACTATAGAACTCAGTAGTTTGTGACTTTCAGTAGTAACAAAGAGAAAGCAAATGGTAGTGTTTACAGTGTGAATTAGTAGTTTGTGTTAAATACTGAGACTGGTTGAATTGACCACATCAACAACGCAAGTGTTTTACGAGTCACTAATGTGAATGTCAACCTAGTTTCAATAAAATACTATTAATAAAACTCCCTCGCCTTTGGAGAGAAGTTAAAATTGCTATCTCCCTTGGAAATATACTCAAAGACTTCCAAAATGACACCACATCTCCAGCAATGAGAATGTAATGTAAAATCCTTTATAACTGAACAAAACACATTTCTCATCTATGATTCATCTTCAGATGATCTGAGGATCTCTGTCTACCTGGGCTGGTTTAGCTCAGTGGGTTGAGCGTGGTGCTTGTAACACCAAAGGTTGCGGGTTCGATTCCCGTTCGGTTCTCACATGTTGCCTGATGTAGTCCAGAGGTGGCGTCCCTGCCCACAACAGGGAGGCTGGATTAAAATGATCTCTAAGGTCCCTTCCAGCCCAGGCCATTCTATGATTCTATGATAGTTAATGGTCATCTCTGGAAGCAAGTATGTTTAAGATAAAACACACCTCTGCCAGAAATATCAAGGTTAGTGTCAGTATACCAGAAAAAAATAAGATGCAGAGCAAAATAAAGGTAGGCAAAGCTGTCACATGTCACCCCGCGTACGTCTTCAGATGAGGGCAGAAGTCTGCTCCATTCTTGAACCTATATGAAGCACAAACTCAGCAATATTCCACAAGCGCTTCTTAAAGCAAGAAATATCTTGGAGAATACACCACAGAAAATAAGATACTACAAGATCTATTTGTATTCCTGAAATTTCTAACAATAAAGCAAAGCCAGTCACACAAAACGGTGCAGAAATATCAGTGAACATTCATGTCCCATATATACAGTTTCAATATTGCTGAAGTATGTGTTTCTACGTGTTCACATCTACCCAAGCTGACTAGAAGTACATAGAAACACTGTCCATTTATCTAGCCTGTACTTCATCAACTTGTCTATGAGAATGATAAAAATCTAGGTGAAGTCAAGATAAAAAATTCCACTACTCTTAATTCATCCATCAAGCCAGTCACCTCATCATAGAGGGCTATCAGGTTGGTTAAGCATGACTTGACCTCCATAATTCCATGCTAACTACTCCAAATCACCTTCCTGAATTTGACATGCTAGGAAATGGTCTACAGGATTATTTGTTTCATCAGCTTCCCAGAGGTCAAGTGAGGTTGACTGTCTTGTAAGTACCAGATTTGGCTTGTTGCCCACTTTGAATGAGTGACATACACTTTTCGCCAGAAGTCTCTCCCAATCACTATGAAATCACTCAGGAATTAGTAAGATTATCTGTCCTGTCTTTCTTGCAGCCTTTGATCCTCAAAGATGGTCCCATGATCATAAACAAGTATTTATTGTCAACAGCAACTGTGTAGCCAGTTGCTAGCTTTCAAGATCTCCTGAAGCCCTAACCTCTCCCCACCAGGATCAAGGAGACACCATATAGCCACAATGTCCTTGAAAGTCACGCCAGAACCACATAGTCAAGTTTTATACACACCAAGTCTCTTCTGGCATCATCAGTGGTGCCTACATGGAAGATCAGCAGGTGGTCATAGCCCAAAGGCCAGATGAGCCTCTGTAGTCTCTACACAACATACAGGATCCGAGTCCCAAACAGGCAACAAACCTCCCTAAAGAGTAGATCAAGTCAGTCAGCATGGGCCTCCCTTCTGCACACCAGAGAATCACTCACAATTATCCCTGGCCACTTCTTTCCGATGCCATGCAGCTCCCAACCATCCTCTGCAACCAGGGCACTGAAACTGCTCTGCAGACACAGAGCCACAAAGCAGAGATGAACTGTCCTCCATTATCAGAAGTCACAATATCCCAGCGTTCACCCTCAGGAGAGCACCCATTTCCCAACATAACCACAGGTTCTACTTAGCCCTCCTTCAGTATATCTGAGAGGGGTCAAACTTCTGACCCTGCAGGATCTCACAGAACATCCATTCAATCTCCTTTTCAGCATCCCCACTGCCACACAGGTTGCTGACCTCCTGCAGCTGCCTGCTCGGCCATACAGACTCCCACTGCAGCACTCACCTCCTGCAGGCAAGGAGCCCATTTCCACAGCCCAGCCCCAGGGATCAGGCATGCCCACAGTCCCAAGCATGCGGGACTCTGTGCTCTCCCGAGTTCAGCCTGGGTCACTGTCCCTGTTGTGCCACAGTAGTCACACCTCTGAGTGCTGGAGGTCAGCACCACCACTACATACACAGTTTCAATAGCTGTTAGCCTAGGTCATGGCTCTTATATTGGCTGCTGCCCAGCACCAGCTGCAAGCGGGCTCCACACTCCCTAATCAGGATGCAGCTGAACAAAAGCCCCAAACCCACTCTAATCAGTGACAGCTGATAGAGTTCCTTGTGCTTCTTTTGCTAGAAGTTAGTCTCCTTTCTAGGAACCTTTTGTTATAGGAGTCAGTAGAAAGTGTTTCACAGTGTCCCCAAAGGGGACAGGTTGTAGCAAGGTGGGGGTTGGTTTCTTCTCCCAAGTAACAAACTCTAAGACAAGAAGGAATGGCCTCAAGTTGTGCCAGGGGAGGTTTAGATTGGATATTACGACAAATTTCTTTGCCAAATGGGTTGTTAAGTGCTGGAACAGGCTGCCCAGGGAAGTTGTTGGGTCACCATCCCTGGGGGAACTTAAAAGGTGTTTAGATGTGGTGCTTAATGACATGGTCTAGTGGTGGACGTGGCATTATTAGGTTAATGGTTGGATCTGATTATCTTAAAGGCCTTTCCAACCGTATTCTCTGACTCTATATACTCCCTTTTCTTATCTACAGGCTTAATTTCCTTTAAAGTTTCATGCAGGAAACATAACAGAAACTTGTAAAAACAGACTAAATGAAATGTATATAATTTTGTTCTGCAGCTGGAAAGTTTAATCTGCTTTGTATTTGGCAGTCTTTGGACTCAATGAAGCATTAACTAAGGCAAAGCAAAATGAGGGAATTTTTTAGAATTCTATTTTCAAAAGACCACTTACATCTAAAAAGTGCAAAAAATTACACAATATGCATAAGTTTATGCATACAGGTGTTCTCAAAGACATGAGACTAATGTATGTCAAATCAAATGTGGGGCAAGTATTTGTGATGTTTGGGATCTGGTCTAATATTGGGAGAAATGCCCTGTTAAAAATTTGAGTGTAGCATACTTTTACAGTGAGACAGAAAAATTCATTCTGCAGCTAACAGGTTAATTTTTAGTTAAAGTCTTTCCCAAAACTGCTATAAATACAATTATATTTTTTTACACCATACGTAAATGACAGAAGGCTGCAGCTAATAAATAGCATTTTTCATGGTATTCTTTGAGTCTCCCAGGGGAAGATTTGGCCTCTTCAAAGGGGCTGAAATCCGAGCAAGGAAAAAGTGAAAAGAAAGCAGTATTTTTCATTTTATGCTTCCACATTTTCACTTAAGATTTAGCAAAAATAAAATAAACTACTGAATACAGGTAACTAAACACATGACCTCTGACTATGCAGTTGATATTTCGGGCTTTGCTAGAATGCACACAGAAATTACCTAGTAAAGTATAAAATAAATTACCACAAACACATATATTGTGAAACATATTTTGTTCTTTCCAAAATACAGGATTTTTATTAAAATATTGATACTAGAGACAACAATTGCAGGGAAATATAATAATTTTTCAGCATCTTTCTACACATTTAGGAATAGTAGTTATGGAAAAGTATCAACACGAATGATACAGAATTGTATTTGAAAAGGCTTTTCTCATAATATTATTCCTTTGAAAGACTTACTTTTTGAGGCATCCACTTTTCTTCAGCCTATTATTACATCAAGAGAAGGTCAGATTTGAATGACTGAAGAAAAATATCCATCTCCTTCTGTGGATTCCCCAAAAACTTTAGTACCATGGTGTCCTTGCTCTGATCACCTCTTTTTACAACCTGAATCTATTTTCAACACAGATATTTAGTTTGGTTTCCTACAGGAGGCAAAATTACACTGTCGTATGTAATATCACTTTTTGTGTATGAACTTCCTACAAGGGTCATGAACACAGACATTGAGGTAGAAAAGATCAGTGCAGCCGTAACATATTGAAACATACAAATTAAAAAAAGAATACACCAGCAGAGCCCTAATTATTGTATCAATGCAGTTACAGATGCATATTTGTATTAACTCAAATCTCAGAGAGCGTATATGAAGAAATTAAACCCCAAGTAAATGACGTTACTAAAAATGACCGCATCAAGACCAGACCCACTGCAGTGGTTCCAAGTCATAGTCCAGGCGGTTTCAGTAGAGCCATGAGATGACAACCTCATTCACGCCTCTCCCACAGAAACGTTCTTCCAACCACTCTCTCCACTGCAGTGCATGAACAGTTTGAAGAGGGCTGTGTTTTGCTGCAGGGGTCTGGAAGGAGAGTAGAGGCAGGGCTCTTCTCCTTCAGCCCCAGCCTGGCCAGCACAGCAGCACTTCCAAATGTGCAAGAACAGCTCTCAGAGGACTGAGGTGCCTGGACTCATGGACTGCATTTCCTCCATGAGCTCCATTTCAACAAAGTGATGATGCTCAGAGACAGTAACACAACTGTAAATTAAAAAAAGATGGTCACCATACACTGGTACATATTTCTGGGGTCCTTGGTGGGGCAAAGCATCTTCTAACACAGTGCAATGGGCTGCTGTATTGTAGTGTTTTCTCTTGCTGAGGTGCAGATGGACTTCAGAACTAACATTTCAGAAAACTCTTATTGCAGTTACATACCTCGCATCTTCACATCATTACAAGTATCACAATATCACTCTGTTTGCAGTTTTAGCGTATTGTATATATAAGTCAGACAGTCCTAACTCCAAGTTAATGCAGTTTTCTGTCCGGAAATTTTCTGCCCTTCAAGGGTAGCAGTAGGACAATCAAATTACTGCAGGCTCAGGTATTATATACTCAGGAAAATCTAATATATACACAAAACCAACACTCAAAACCCACAAATCCATCAAATGTTTAAGATGAAAAAAAATACAGAGAGTTCAGATACACAAATAATCATACTTCAATCTAGACTTGCTGTCACAAGTAGAAAGTATGGAAAAACTATCTTTTTTGCTTAGTATAATCTGGAAGTAAAATATCTTAATTGAAACTATGTGATGAGTGCATAATTTTCCAGTATTATTGCTGACTTTCTGGGGCTTGTTCAGGCTGGCTTTCATAAAAATCTTAAATGGTAAATCTCAAATTCCTAAAACATTTTCTTATCTTGAGGATTCAGGTGAACTGATCATCCCTTCAATGGGATGTCTTTTTAAGAACAAGGAACAGACTGGCTTATTTTGGAGGAACTGACATTTTGAGCTAGTTTGATTTGGGGGAACAGAAACACAAGGTGAAAAGGTTCCTCTGTCACTTTATAGCTGGCTTTCAGACCCAAGGACTGAAAGCATAATTTTTTCACATGGCAGTAAAACTTGAAAGCAAAGAGGGTGGACCGAGCCCTGACAGTTGATAGCTTTTCTTTTTCATTCACACTGAAGAAAGAACACTTAGCATTTCACAGCTTATGAACTGATAAATCCTTTTCCTTAACTCTGAAAGGATAATTCTCTAATGTTTGTACTACTACCTCACAAAGATAAAACAGTTCTTTCATAAACTCTACAACAATAACAAATTTTGACAATTTTTAATTATAATATATTAGCTCTTCTTTGACGGGCTTGTTCAGAATGGTTTGTGGCTACTGCTTTCCATATTTATTTTCAACTAAATAAAAGATTTGGTAAGTAACTTATGAACTGACATAGGAAAAATATTATGTTTATTCAGTGGTCTGCAGACAGAGAGAAAATATTCTCGAATATTTATGTCTGCAACCAGTTAGACTCCTGAGTACCAAGCAGGTGAGAAACATTGCCTAAAAGATCCAGAAACAGTAGCAAAGAATGGGTGACGATATTACATTTATTTAGGCATTTAATATACACAATAAAAGTAAATAAGGATTGGATGCATAAACAGCAAGAGGAACTATGCCTTAAAGATGCTCATGAAAACTGAAAAAAGAATCAAGGTGCTGACTGTGGACAATATTAAAAGCCTTGAAAGCAAAAAACAAACAGAAGCATATCTGAACAGAGCAGCAAACAACAAATTAAAGAGGAGGAAGCATCGTGGGAAACCCCATCTAGATTAGAGCATGTAATTACAGGATTTGCAGCTTGATAAAGCCATTGATTACAGCAGTGGATTAAAATTAAGTCATGAGTGAACACTAAGATCTGAAAAAGAGCCAGCTGCTTTCTTTGGCAATCTTATTTTACTCAAAAGTTCTAAGTTACTGTTTCACGTACCTGATGCAGCAACTAAAAACTCACATGTGTTTAGTTGCTGTCAATGGGTGTCATATAAGGGCATTCCCAGATATATGAGACAATTGAGACAATATTTATTTTTGGATTATTATTTTTCATATCCAAAGAGCAAATCATTAAAACCCCATAAATTTAAAATTTTAAATGCAGCTTTAACAGCCAAATGACTAATATTCTTTTCAGAAAGAATACTGAAAATTTGCAAAGAGTACAAGACAAAAGCTAAGAAGCTCTGAAGGAAGGGAAGGTGAAGTTGTAGGCCAGCTTTATTCAACGTGTCTAGTCATAAAGAGAGAATATACTCCATGAACAGTATTTGAACTCGATTATCAACACACCTAAATGCTGTTCTCCACCACCTATTTCATTTAACACAACTGTGTTCAATGCTTTTTGTGAATAATAATGCATAAGAAACGGCATCTGGGGATGGATCATGCAGTACTTCCTGAAGGTCCAGTTTACCCTCAGCAAGACCATCCCTGAAGACCAGACCAGTGGGATTTATTGTTCAGAGTGGATCAAGACAGATGCATACAAAAGTACCTTTATTATAGAAGAATCATAATTTTATTGATTAAAACTGCAAATACAGATAGCTCAGAGGAACTTTACTTAAATGATACAAAGCTTTCCAACCTCTTGTTGTACAAATCTGAGAACTTCATTGCCTTCACCAGCTTGCTCAGGTTAAACTCCTAAGCTTACTTTATGAGCTTTAAGAGATTAGCTTGTATTCAGATGTTACTATTTCTTCGCTTCATATGGCAAGACTCTGTGCTTCGTGTAGTCTGGTCCATCTCCCTAGTGCTGCTCACCATCTGTTTCTCATCTCTTTGATTTTTCAAGGCAGCTTCAATTGTTTATAGCTCCACAAAATAATGATGAAAACAAAGAGGAAAGTGAAATTGCCACCTCATATCAAAATATGCAAAAGTTTTTTATTAGTTCCATGAGGATCAAATGAAACCTACGTTGTTGAGCACAAACAGGCAAGTATATCTATCAAATATCAGATACACCAACCAGAGAAAAGATAATGTCTATTTCCCATAAGGTGTTACATCAAATTCAGTAAACAAATTAATATATGAAGTCATATTTCACAATAA
Source organism: Trogon surrucura (assembly GCA_020746105.1). Classification (NCBI taxonomy): domain Eukaryota; kingdom Metazoa; phylum Chordata; class Aves; order Trogoniformes; family Trogonidae; genus Trogon; species Trogon surrucura. The sequence goes on from CM036622.1 coordinate 36,731,370, forward strand.
AATAAAATAGATCATTTCAGGTAGACTGGTGAAATTCACTAACTCAAGAGGTGTACAGTCAATTGTCTCCACTTCCTGTTTTACCTTAGAATTAATTGATACTTCTCAAAACCAGCTCATAGGCAGCTCTGTGAGGATCAGGGAGTTGGACTCAATGATCCTTAATGGATCCCTTCCAGCTCAAGATATTCTGAGTCTACAATTCTGCAATATAAATCAAATTCAGTTTAAATTCTATATCTGAATACACACCGTTATATTAAAATTTTTTTATGCACAAGCAAACAAAAGGTTATGATTCATGTGATATTTCTATAACAAAATATCTGAATTTTTGTGCTACTGACCATCACAGCTTTTCATATATTTGACTCTTACATATTTATTGATTCAAATTAGACCTGATCACTTTTGCTATGTACAAATTAACAAAGATAGCAAGGGTGCACTGGAGTATGTAAAGCACAACGCAAAAAAGGGAGAAAACCCCACCAGGTTATAAAATTTGGTTAAGCAGTTTTTGAGAGCTTTCTAGTTTGGTTTATCTGCACTAAGATGATCAGGTTAGAGCTTGGCAAACAATGTTCTTGTTCAGTTGTGAAAGGAAAAATAGAAAAAGTTTGTGTTGAATCAAAACTTATATTTCTCAAGGTTTTTAAGTAAAATACTCTATGACCTGTAAAAAATTTTTAAGGGTAAACCTGTAAGATTTGACATGAATAAAGTGTCTTCCTTCATGTTCAGACCAATCTAGGTCATCATGTAACTTTTACTTCTATTTTATTTCCTATTTTTATTTCTATTTTTACTTCTATTTTATTTCCTATTCACTGAAAAAACCCTCTCCAATTTTGATTAAACATTAGAAAATGCAGATGTAGGAAAAAAAGATAAGGACTTAATCCCCCTTGCCTCTTATCAGTTTACACAGCTGTACTCTATGAAAAATCATGTCAGGTAGCATGACCTCACGTGCCTTGACAGTAAGCAAATGCATTTAAATATAAGTGTTACACAAATAATTCCTATACACCCAGAAGTCTAGACATACTCTTACAGGAACACTAACTACTCAAAACAATATGTATAAATAAAATGCATTGTCCAAAAGATACATTAGAAAATATACAACATCTAGAGCTCGCTATATTATTCTAAATACTCTTCTAATATATACAACTGATGTATATGATATCCAACCAATAAAGAAATATGGAATGGGAGAAAGAAGAAACACATGTAATCTAGCAGAAATGTCACTGCTGAAAGAGCAAATTTACTTGACTCTGATTTTTAAATAAAAATAATCATATTACACCTTACCAAATATTAAACTTTGCTCATCTTAGAACTTGCTTTTGTTCACTTACCTGAACTCCTACAAAGGAGTAAAGTTAGTTCAGTGAAACCTACACCCTGATCTGCAGTCAGACCTTAACTTCTTGAAAGTAAAAATAAGTAGGATTCAGAACTTCTTTTCCACTATTTAAAGACACATAACAATCTTTATCCATATTTAACAGGTAGTATGTATAATGCTGTTAATGGTGAAGTAGAAGACATAAGAAAATAACTTTTTCAATCAATTGTTCTAATTCTGTTTCATGCCATTCTAATAGTATTTTTATGCTCTTTAAAATTTTATAACCTCTTTTATAAGCGTCTTGAATTGGTAGTGGGAAACTGCTTCAAGACCAGAAATAGAAATACGAGAGAAATAAAATGGTCTGGTTTCCATGAAGTTTGGCAGAAAATGCATGGACAGGAAATGTACGTATACATTTACTTTGCATACACAATGACCATAATTGGCAGTCAACCAACCATTAATTTATCAAACTGTTCATATGTGCAGCAGATCCTTAGTGAAATATTGTTACAAAAGTAAATTCACATGCATCTTTGCACGCAGACTTGCATCTCTGACCTTTTAAATATCAGATCCTATTTTTACTGTGATTTACATATCATGTAGATGATCATTAGGTACCTGGATAGAATCTTAATGACTACAGCTCACTCAAGGCTCGTTTATATACATTCAGTGCTCACCTGGGCAGAACTTGGCCCATAGAGGTGAATATTTTTGCTGTTTCACAGAAGGACCAGGGACAAAGGGATTCATGAAGCTACAGACGTCCACATGAGCGAAACACGTTTAAATAATCAGTCGACCAGATAATAAAAATAAGCTTGGAATAACTTCTAAAACATACAGCTGACTTGCATGAGTTAAAATCTACCTGAGCACAAAAAATAATAAGCTGACATCTGGCAGTGCTACTCAGAGGCAGGCCCAATATAATCTTCATTCAGCTCCTGTTTTCTAGAAAGGTGTGCGAACCTTGAAAAATCAATATTTTAGGGATTGTACAACCTTGCCTGGGAAGCAGCAGCACAGAAATTGGTCAGAGTCCATGGAAGTGAGTCACTGGTGTAGTAGAAATACAAATGTTACTTCAGCAGCAGAAGAGGCAGAGTGAAAAGGGATTAGGGGAGTATATTAGCCTTTACAAGGGGCCCACAGCACAGACAGAGCAGATCAAAAACCTAATCATAAGAACACCCCTGCCACCACAGTGGCAGCTCTTTAGGATACAAACAGCACTGTCAAGAAAGAACCAGTTTCTCTGCCTCTTCCTAGACCTAACCATGATGCTGGTATAAATTCTTCACAAGAGCTCTGGAGGGCCAAGGGGTGAGAAAAGAAAAATTAAGTGCAGTAAAAATTACAGGCCACAAATATAAAGCTGACAGTGTGGAGTGAGTTTAGAATGGGCAGGCAGTTTAAACATAGAGGATGGGGGAGAAAGGGGGTGGTTGTGGAAACTACTCTTAAAGACCCCCAATGAAACTCCACAGCTCTCCCGGGGAAATTTTATTTTGCTTCCACCTTGAGAGAAGTAACACAGGAAATCCAAATAAAGTCATCAGTATACATACAGGAGTTTTTATTTAGTAAGTCTGCATAAAGCTAGATATTTAAATACAACATTATAGCAAGACCTAAGCAGTACACCAACCACCATGACTATTTGTGTACAGGTTGTAAGGAAACACATATTTAGTTACAATACAAACGTGATATTCAGCCTTAGAAAGTTGCTAGAGCACACAACAGACTTTTTGGTGTATAACATTAACATTACGCTGGCTAAAGACTACTGTAATTTTAAGCTGAGACAGTTTGTTCTAGTGGGAACTTCCACTCCATGGCCTCTTCCCTCAGACCCTATTCCCAGCTGCTCCTTCTTTGGGTAACCAAAGTAAATTTAAGACTTGTTAGTGCAGCTAACAAATTAGCAATTCTAACATTATCACTGGTACTGGCAATATCATCATAAAACATGAGTTTCATCCCTTTCTAAGGTACAAATAAGTTGACTTGGAGCGCAATTTTTATCCCACAGTGTAAAGACACAGAGTGTACGTTTCACAATCAGTGTCCGACTATTGTACACAGCAAAGTAGGCTCTCCTGTGGCATCTGAACTGTTAAAACTAGTCAGGTCATTTATTCCAGTACGTTACCCCTTTAGTTGAAAGTAGTTTTTCTTTTATCATTACAGCTAGAAAACTATATAGAGAATTAGAAATAGACAAAAGGAAGAACACTAATCTTCCTTTCTTATTTCTGTTTAGCCAATGGAACAATAATCTCAGTGAAAAATCTCATTATTAAAGCCACACGTGACAAAAATCTAGCTTTCTTGAAAAAATCTGTCATTTTAAAAGTAATATCATTGGTTTATGCTGTATTATTAATAGGTGATAAATAAAAAGCCCAAATAACGTAGAATGTCAAATACCCCCAGATCAACTGTATATAAGTTCATTTCTGCCATTTGAAGTAACTGTATTTTGTACTATATATTAAGAGAGGGGTGAAGTGAGATTCACAGAATAGCTACCAATAAATCTTGTACACCACTATAACAATATTTATCACTAAACCTCAAACATTGACATGGATTATGACACAGAGCTTAAAAATCCATACAGCTCCTGCAGAAGTAATACAGTATTATCTCCCTACAGACCTCAAGGGATCCTCAAGAATCAAGGGACTGCAACATTGCCAGTCCTGTGTTCAAAAATGTTATCACGTGCCACTCTAGCTCCTAAAAAATAAGCTTCACAATAATGAGATTTAAAGATAATAATCAACTCCATCCTTTATCTTCTCAAGGAAGAGCTTACAGTTCTTGCTTTCAAGCTTTTTCTGCAATAGCAATGGTTATTTATTGTCTAGGGAAGTTTGGCTTCTCAGAAAATAACCTGATTTCATAGCTAGAGCTCTAGGAGAAACCCTGAATATTGATATATAATATTGTGAGAGTAGGTAACACAGAATGTGGTATATATCTAGATTTTTTTCCCATCATTCACCACACATCCTCAGAGATGTAACCAGATGGGCTCTTTCAAGAAAAGACACTGTGTCTTCACCAAGAACAAATATTTCCCCTGTGTCATTTTGTCAAGGTATATGATGCAATTATACACACCCGTACTGGAAGGACTCTCGTGGCAGCACGGCCCTTAGGAAATACTTCTGTATGCACTTAGTATGCAGCAGTAGCAGGTATACCAGCTCCTAGTTTAAAGTGGTCTATCCTCTGTAGGGCAAGAAGGTCAATGCCACATATGTAGAACTAGTCCCTTTCATCAGGGCATTAGTCCAGGGAGTTCTGGGTGGACGTTGCTTTGGAGGAAAAAGAAAAGAAGTAGTGAAAAAAAAAATAGTGCAAAAAGAAAAACAATGAGATTGTTTGGCTAAGCCTCTAACACAAGTCCAGAGCTATTCAGAAGATTTGACCTCAAATAATATCTTAGAGCAGCCTAAACCAACTTTCAGAGATCGCCAGGTAGATCTTGCTCAAATTTACAGATGGTAAGACTGTGCCCAAGTATGAACATTAGCACTTTATTGTGGGGAAAGCCTTAGACTTGATATATGTATTAACTACTTTGACCTCTTTCCTGGTAATCAACACTAATTGTCTCAGACTTGATGTGAGATAACAGCAAGTGAAGCAGGAGCATAGAAAATGATTATTGATGCGACTCCTACCAGCATTTACAGTACTAGTTACCATTCATATCCAACTAGCATTCTTTTTCTAGTATCTCATTTCGTCTTCTGATCCCTCCTTTCCCTGTTTACAGGCCAACTAAGCTATGGATCTGCCTCTAATTGCAATGTTTTGGGAGTTGCTCTCTACAATTATGTGGATGGAACAACTCCTGCTTGCTGGACACCAGCTGGCAACAATCAGGCTGCAAACCATACCCTGAGGGCTAAACTGATTACATACGCCCTTTACTAACTTTTTATAAGCACTGAGAGTCAAGTCATACACTGCTATTTTCCCAGGGTAATCTGCCATGTATAAAGCACCTGTCATAGCTTATTTATTGTTCCATTAAGCTCAGGCCCATTTACAGACTGTGCACTCAAAAGAGCTCCCGTCTCTAGTCACAGGCTCTGCAGAGGACCACCAGCATCCTCCTCCCACTGCTGCCAGCAACAGCCCGCTCCCTCAAGAGCTCCCTGGTCTCCACATCCAACGCTCAGGCTGCCTCTGACCTGCCTGTCCCTCCAAAGCCTGCCCTGAGGTTCCTGCCTTCTGCCTGGTACTCACCTCCATGCACATCATTGCTCCACTGCAGCCTGACACGCTCTGGTTTCCTTTCTTCTCCCGTCCTGCCTTGCTGGTGAGATGGCAGCCCTGGGCCAGCCAGGACTCCCCAGCATCCAGTGGACCGCCGGGATGTGGCACAGAACGTGCTCCTTTCTCTGGCTCCGGAGCAACCACGGCTCCGCAACACAACTTCTGCTCTCTCAGCAGTCCCTAGTGCATCGTTTCCCTCTTTTCAAAGAGCAAATGCAGACGGGGGATAAAAATAATCCCAAGGCCCTACGGCACTCTTTGGGACATTTCCTTTCAATTCATTAACAACTGACAATGTATTTCCACACTCCTAAGTTTAAATGCAGGAGGCAGCCTGACATGAGCTCTTTTAAAATAAGCTTTTGAGAAAGACACCATCAAATGTTCTATTAAAATGTAAATATATTGCCTCTATTATACTCCTGTCCTCCATTAATTTTGTAATTTGATCATGGTTTGTTTGTTCTGGTTTCTTTCTTTCTTAAAAACCTATGTCAGTACTGGCTCAGCTATCCTCTAAGTATTTATGTAAATTACAGTGGCCTTAAAGATATTAGTAGCTGTTTTACTAGTTCATTAGGGACTGAATTAACCATTCACTGAAAACAGTGCAGTAAACTGTGTATAGTAATCATGTGCCTAGCACTTAAAAACCTGACAAAGAATTCATCTGGAGAGTTGATACAAGTTATTTTACATACCTCTGAAAGCTTTAGCTTTGAAAAGGCACAGCTTTTAAAGCATTTGGATTTAAAATTATTTTTTAAAAAGTTTATTAAACATTTTTGCTAACAAAAAAGATGCCGAAACAAAATAAATAAGCCTCTTCAATCTAAATTAGTCATGCTCAGTTATAGTGGCGATATACTAAGGTTTCTTCTTGGAAAAGCAACAAACCAAGAGCAAAAAATCCCTCCAGCAACGAAAAAGGAGCCCCTTATGATTTAATGCAGATAGACTTAAATTTCATAAATAGATGAAAATGGTGAAACATTACAGGGTATTTATAGTTTTATCTTTCAAAAATATTTTGCATTGTATTACTGAAAAATAATAACAATACACAGTATAAAATACATCTAACAGTTATCATCATGAAGCTGCAACAGCTTTTTTCTATGTAAGAGAGAAAAAAAGCAAGTTTTACAACAGAATTTCAGCTCCTCAGCCCTTGCTGTACCTTGAAGGAACCCCAGGAACAGGAAAGTAGAAAAACTGCCAGCTGTACTTTCCATGCCATGGTTCTTTTTTAGAGGTGTAATAGAAAATCTGTCTGCTGGACAGAAGAGTATAGATGGCATCTTAGCTGGAATAACTGATCAGAGCTTTGCTCATTGCTGGTTTTCAGTAAATCCTTCCAACAGGACTTTGTCTTAAGACATTCTTCAGATTTCACAGACAGAAGAACAAAGGCTCATCTACATGGGTTAGTA